>CM046723.1:34330675-35772616 GCA_025584915.1 Monochamus saltuarius
CAAGTGTCAAAAATGACTTAGGTGTATAGTACCAAGTCGGAGTAGATGGATATCGTTTTAATTTATTACGTTGTGAAAATGCTTTAGCAGAACTATTTCCCAGTAAACACGTGCCAAATGCAGTTATTTTACAGCGGTGTGCAGTGAGTGAAAGTGTAGTGCAACACGAGGAAAATTTGAAACCGAATCGTGGGAGAGATGGAGACCCAGGACTTCCACGGTCTATTGCAGCAATGTGACGTATCATACACGAGGCTCAGTTATATCCGTACCATGTACAGCATGTTCAAGCATTAACGCCAATGGATTGGACGAGGAGGACCGGTACCATGGCCGCCAAGATCTCCTAACTTTAAATCATTTGGACTTCTTTTTGTGGGAATATTTAAAAAATGAAGTGTATCGCACCGAAGGGTTGCTGCCAATAACTTACGAGTTCAAAACGGACAAGAAGCAGAAATATTTGTGTTAGTTTGTAGAAACTGGGTAAGACGGACCCAAAATGTTGTTGTAACATCAGGTATGCCAAACTATGTAGTATTAAAACCACAAATTAAATATATTAATAATTAATAACAATGGCGGCAAAAGAAGTTAAATTTGCTGTATAAAATCGGCGTTATAAAATGTTACTTATTTCTTTTTTTGTCCGGTCGCAGATTACTGCCTTATCAGGTTTTACAGTCGACCAGTTTTCAGTGCCGTGCAGAAGTGTATTTTTAAATCATTTTCGAACTGCCCTTTTTGATTATTTCTTTATAAAACTGTATTTGTAAGAGTCTCCTGTACTCAGAATTTTTTTTAGATAAGTTGTGAATCACCCTGTATACGGGTTCTTTTAAAGAACATATGCTCCCCCAAATGCTTCAATTCGTCTGTAGATAATTGTCCAAAAAAAGAGTGTAAAGAAAAGTTCTGGGTTTGTTAATACGCTTATAAATAAACTTCCATTAGAACGACACATCCCTGGCTATAATTTATGCGGACCCGGTACCAAGCTTGACAAGAGACTTGCTAGAGGTGATCGAGGAATTAATCTACTGGATAACTCCTGTCTCTCCCACAACATATTTTATAAAGACTGTTCTAGTTTAGAAGATTGTCAGAAGGCAGACCATGAACTTGGGAGGGTTCAATTTAAAGACCTCAGTCTTGGAGAAAAACTACGGCGTGGGCAATTACCAACGTAATGAAGGCTAAAACCAAACTGGGAATGGGATTACGGAGAAAAAGAAAAACCAGAAAACACCGAGGTAGACACAAAAAGCTCAACTTGGTACGCATCAAGTAACCTCAGCTGAATGGTGAAGCGGACTTTGTCATCAATAGGAACAAGAAAGATAGCTAATTCACAATAGTGGGTAATTTCGATTCCAAAATTTGGCGGCTTTCTTTCTCTCATTCCACTATTTGTCGCACTCGGAAGAATTGGGGGGGGAGCTGCTGGGATAGCAAAAGCGAAAGTTGTAAGAGAGAAGATGGAGGAGGAAGAGAGACATGACTTGGTCGTGGAACAGGCTGCTGTGGAAAAAGGTCTATATCTGCGCCTCTTGGGTAAGGAATGAAATTGTACATAACTCGTTATAAAAAAAACTCCCAATAAAGCTGCCTCGCAATGCATTGACTACTGCAGACTTAATCAAATTTGTCAAAAAATTGGGTATTCCACATTTCCAAGGAGTGTTTATGTGGGACGACCAAGAAAAATATGGAAAACCGAATGTGGTATTGTTGATTTGAATATTTTATCCAGACTAGGTACTCACTCAACGTCATATGTGAAGAACAACATTGATATAACTTCGATAGCTATGATAATTTAAGACCCCCAAATACTTTGACAAAGTATTTTTATAGCGATTGTAGCTTAATCAAATATAATCATGATAAATTTCAACAAAAACAATGAAATAAACTGTGGACACCTATGATTAAAATTTTTATATATTGTATGTAACTGTTAAACTTGTAAACATAGTTCTGAAGTAAGAAACATGTCATTTACTGTTTCTCTTTTGGGTAATTCCTCCTCAATATTAAGTGCAGACTTTAATCTACCGATATACCTAGGGAATGACGCAGAGTGTGTAATTGAATTATCTAATTTTGAAACTTTTAAAGTAATATAGATGAAACAAATAATACATTTTATTACGGCAAATATAAACATTTTGTGGAAATTCCTACGGAATCATATAAAATTACGGATATATGTATATGATTATCTAGAAACTCAGCTTAGAGGAGGAGCTTAACTGTAACTTTAATAATTAAAGGCAGTAATAGTTAAGGTCAGTGGTTAACTTAACCTGAACACTTGTTCAGATGAAGTACATTTTACTGATGATTCCATAGGTAAATTATTGGGTTTTAAAAATCAAAAAATTCTTGCAGTCACATCAGTTAAATCAGATATTCCAGCGGAAATCATCAAAATGAACAGCATCTATATGTATTGTAACTTAGCCGTGCGTTTATAATCTAACAGTAAACCAGATCACATCATCATCAGTTATTCCTTAATATGGCACCCGGATATAATATTGTAAGTCTCCTTAAAACATTTTGAATTTTCCGTAAGTGCGCGATTAAAAACTTAACTAAACCAGGACGAAAATCAAAAAAAAAAAATTCGTGAGGAAACCATCAGTCAGACTTCATATAAAGAAGCACTAAACATGGTAGTTCGCTACAACTCAAGATGTTTCCACCCAAATGGGGCTTAAACTAAACGTAGTTATACAGGAATCTAAAACAATCTTCAGTTTAGTCCGAAGAAGAACGATATTAAAGTCACATGCGAAAACAATAAACTGGATTCTCTTGGCTTTGAAGTTCTTATATAATGAATATACTAAATGTTATGCGGCAACCGCATGTTGATAATCGAATTCGAATCTCTACCTTTAAATTTGACTACTACTAATGATATAAGAAACATATCACTACTATACACTCTACCCTGCGAGAACGTGCTATATTTAGAGGAAAATTTAACTATAACGTATGGAAAAACCAGTGACAAAATTGCAATTTGTAAATAATATCCTCAATTTCCTCTTCGGAAAAATTTGATATGGAATGAATGGAGAATCATTAATTCCGTTCGAAATGTAGTACTCTCGACCATGTTAAAAGGGTTCCCAGAGTACAACGAAAGCGTTAAAATATTACTCAAAAACGTTTCTGTCTGTAGAGCCCGTCAACATTAGAAATTGTTTCTCTATGGGGAATCACTCGATTTGGAAATCTTCTACGATATTCTTCCACACTTCTTCTACAGTTTTCTTCACAAAAACCCAGTAACATGTCAACTTGTTCGCTGGATGTAAATTTTCCAGCCCTTTTCAACAACAAACAGTAGCAGAAATAAAATAATTTTATTACTGTCAAATTTTAAAAACAAAGCCTACTACTGACTTTTGATTTCCTTTAATAAACACTATTAAAATATTGCTTTAACTAATGCATTTTTAGCTGAAAACCTTAGTTTTTTTAAATTAAACAAGCGTAAAAAAGTGTTTTAAATTAAATTCTGCGCGGTATATTAGCATTCTTTTTAAATTCAATCAATGGAAAAAAGTTTGGTATAATTTTAGGAGTGACTCATCCTCAATGAATACCTTGTAGTGTTTCAATTTACTTGAACTTATAGTCAGAGAAGACCAACAATAAACTTAAAGTAATTCAGAGATATTAATTATTTTCGAAATATTTGGCCAAAATTTGAAGTAACTCCGCCTGTGTGCAACTTTGTATATATGTATGTTTGGTTAAATTGTAATATTTTGGGACCCACTACATGCATCTGCACTGTCGGTTAGTAGAGGTATAATAAGCGGACAAAAATCTAGGAGCAGGAGTAAATAACTATAAGAAAGGAGCAATCAATGACCTACTTAAAGAAGATCTGGCGCGCATCTGGTATTGCGTCATTTTTAAAAATAGAAAAAAATAAACAAAAAATTTAAAAAAATATAAATGACATATATAAGGCATGGGAACCATACAGGATATGTATAGATGTAACAAACATACTGCATTACATTGTTTTCATCGGTCGGCATTATTTCTGGACATTGCACTGGACATCACTCATCCCGTCTATAATATTAGATAAATTCCATATGAGATATTGCAACATGTGCCCTCAATCGTCTTCTTTCCGAATCTCGAACTTTCTCTTTTCTGCTTTCGATTTACCAATTGGAGGTGTACGAATCACCGGTTTCTCTAGAATTATCGATGAAGGATCATAGCTCCCGCACCAATCGTTGTCCCATGATTCCTCTGTAAGTAAAGAATTTGCTGCTATGGGTACCTCACAGTTACGTTTTTTTTTCCTAAAACCCATTTTCTATAAAGAAATGCCTGTTTTTTGGCTACTTGGGCACAGCGAATTTGTTCTTCTTTTTCATAGTCTGTATCCCAATCAGTGTCCCAGGAAGGTTTTTTCGACGCAGCACTATTTGTTGATGTCACTCTTACTTGAAAATCATTACCGTTTTTGACAGACATTTTCGAATATTCTGAAAGTACTGCAGTAAAGTTGCACTGGTACTTACTTATATATCGGTGGTGCTAATTTAAAAAATACTGGGAGATATATTCAAACTGATATATCTACAATAAAATAATGTTGTAAGAAGGACGTGGGATTAATAACATCAAAGTTTCTCATAACTTTGTGAAAAAATGTATAGAAACAAATGGCTAAATGGCAGATGCGTAAGAGGATGGAGTTCAAGCCAATCAAAACAAAATTGAGTTCATGAGAAAACAGCATTTTGGTTTGACAATGTAAAGAACAAGTTCCCATAACTTATATAAAAATGAAGGACAACGACGCTGTTTGTGAAAAAACATACAGGATCAAGTGGTTAAATGACAGATGCTTAAGAGGATGAACTTTAAATTAATCAAAAAAAATTTGAGGACATCCGCACCATATTTAGAAATGAATACTTCATAATGCAGAATTGGGGTGTAAAAATGTTTGACAACGCAGAGAACAAGTCAATGTTCCCACAAATGAGAGAAAAATGTAGGACAACGACACTGTGTAGCAGCCTGTTTTTGATATTACCACAATTTACAGAAAAATTGTATCCTGCGTAGTAAGCAGATGCTATTTTAAACCAATAAGAATATCAAACCAAGCTCCTGGGCGGAGCATTGGTTGACATAGATTTTTGAAAGCCATAGCATGCAAAGCGAAAAAATTAAGACAGTCTGTAATTGGTTTACGTCTCATCACAAAACTTTTATTAAATCTAAGTTGTGGAGTAGGAGTGTTTGTTATATATTTGTATAATTCAGTCATATAGAATCAGTTTAACTAAAACATCTTTAAACTTCTTATATCTACCCTAAAATGAAAGTTAAAGTGCTGGCTGGTAATAGCTGTTCGGGGGCAGGAAAATCTGTCAAAAAAAAAATATTAAGTTTCTTTGCCATTTATAAATGGAGGCTGGAACTTCAGACTTCCAGGACATTAGAGCTGAGGAATTTAATAGTAGTTTTGAAATCGTCGATGGTGACCTAAAAAATTTGCGACCGATTGGAAACAGCAGAAGAGTAGTTCCACCCTCAGCTACCTTGGTTCCAAAAACTAACGCGGCCCCACGGTATGAAGACATCAGAGGGCCAGAAATGACACACCACGACCGGATGAAAGTGGTGACAAAGATACCGCTGGCAAACAAACATTTTTTGGATTTTTGGAAGAGGCGCGGTGATTTAGTGAAAAAAGCAAAAACTATTAAACCACCAAAGTGATACAACGATCGGAGCTATTAAAAAAGGTTCGCAAATATGAGCATAAATTAAATAACCTCAGAAACTTATTAGCGGGGTACGAGGAAGTGTTGAGTATATGCGATAGAAATTGTTACATAGATATAAATTTACAAATGAATTTTATATTAAAATTAAATTATAAATTTGATTGCATATATTTAGCACCCCTTCAAATTTTTCTTCCACACCGCATACCTGACAGTTTCGAGGTAAGACTTATAGTCACATTTTGCGAGAACCAGTAAAACTATCATTTCTTCTATGTAAATATTGTAATTTGTTTATTTTTAATTAAAAAAATATATATTAATGATTCGTATAAAAATGTAATATTATTTTGTGATATTTTTTTTGTTAAAATTAGTGTTTCTAGCTATTCCTATATTTGTAGTGTCTATTTTTAAAAAATATGTTAGAATATTCTCTTGTATTTACACGATATTTATCATAGCGATTGTTTTAAGTATACAAATGTATTAATAAAATTAATGCAGGTATATATATATACGAACAAAAGGAATTAATCGGATCGCAAATATACAAGATTGAAAACATTTATCGGCTAAAGGATCCAGAAAAGAAGGTGATTCGCTTCCGCAGCGACTGCTACTCTTGTCCTCAAAACAGAGGATGTGTGGCACGATGCTGCAAATTAGGGATATATGGCTGCTGGTCATTCTCCTGTGTAGTCGTGTCATTTACCCTTCTTTTTTTTCCTTCTTGTTTGTTTAAGCTGCACTGCGCTGATGAAGGGCAATAACCTAGAAACAACGTTGTCCGCAGTTGCCCGTTGTTCCTTATCATCTTCTTTTCTGGATCCTTTAGCCGATAAATGTTTTCAATCTTGCATATTTGCGATCCGATTAATTCCTTTTGTTCGTGTATTGTTCTGGCTGAGACCCTGACACAGTAGTCGCTGGACTCTCTTCCTCAGCGACTGCTTCTCTTGTCCTCAAAACAGAGGATGTGTGGCACGATGCTGCAAATTAGGGATAGGTGGCTGCTGGTCATTCTCCTGTGTAGTCGTGTCATTTGCCCTTCTTTTTTTACCTTCTTGTTTGTTTAAGCTGCACTGCGCTGATGAATGCAATAACCTAGAAACAACGTTGTCTGCAGTTGCTCGTTGTTCCTTATCACCTTCTTTTCTGGATCCTTTAGTCGATAAATGTTTTCAATCTTGTATATTTGCGATCCGATTAATTCCTTTTGTTCGTGTATTGTTCTGGCTGAGACCCTGACACAGTAGTCGCTGGACTCTCTTCCGCAGCGACTGCTACTATTGTCCTCAAAAAACAGAGGATGTGTGGCACGATGCTGCAAATTAGGGATAGGTGGCTGCTGGTCATTCTCCTGTGTAGTCGTGTTATTTGCCCTTCTTTTTGTTCCTTCTTGTTTGTTTAAGCTGCACTGCGCTGATGAAGGGCAATAACCTAGAAACAACGTTGTCCGCAGTTGCTCGTTGTTCCTTATCACCTTCTTTTCTGGATCCTTTAGCCGATAAATGTTTTCAATCTTGTATATTTGCGATCCGATTAATTCCTTTTGTTCGTGTATTGTTCTGGCTGAGACCCTGACACAGTAGTCGCTGGACTCTTTTCCGCAGCGACTGCTACTCTTGTCCTCAAAAACAGAGGATGTGTGGCACGATGCTGCAAATTAGGAATAGGTGGCTGCTGGTCATTCTCCTGTGTAGTCGTGTCATTTGCCCTTCTTTTTTTTTTCCTTCTTGTTTGTTTAAGCTGCACTGCGCTGATGAAGGGCAATAACCTAGAAACAACGTTGTCCGCAGTTGCTCGTTGTTCCTTATCACTATAGACCGGATTTTATGCAATTGCATATTTTATGCATATTTTGCATATATCTTCAAATTTGATCATTTAATGCATATGTAGGATTTCTTTGCATATCTTGCATATCTACGTTATTTTTTCTATTTTGGAAAGTAGAAATAAAGAAATTTTGTTGTCATTTACTTATTATGGGCATTCGGACAGGTAGGTAGTTTAATACCTCCATAAAGCCATAAAAGTTTAAACCCAATAATAATTAATTATATATTAAATATGTAAAATAGTTTAATACCTCCATAAAGCCATAAAAGTTTAAAACCAACAATAATCCAAAAATATTCAGGTTAAAATGCAGATAATTATGCAGATAATTTCTAAAAATTTAAAGATATAGTTTTATATATTGAAGATGATTCCCAATCCATTCAAAAATCCAAACAGCTTCTTCAAAATTCTGAAATTAAACAGCAATTGATTTACATTAAATGTAACTATAGTTTTGTACCAGAAAGTATTTTAATATTAGAAGGAACGCCTAAAAGCCTGCCAGAGTCAATAGATGTAGTAGAAAAATTTATATATAATTGGAAGCAAGTGCGAGGTGAAGTAGGAAAGGTTGTAGCTACGAAGTTAGAAGGGGTAATTGAAAGAAATCCGGATTATAATGTTTTAGTTCATGCTTTAATTCCAAACTTAAAATTTTGTCCTGTAACTTCGGTTGATGTAGAAAGATCATTTTCTTTATATAAACATATTCTTAGTGACCGAAAGCATAATTTTATAGTAGGAAACCTTGAAACGCATATTGTTACTAGTGCATTTTACAATATTTCAGATTGATCTTGTAGTTTAGTATTAAGTTACGTTTATGCATATATTTGTACAATAATGTAAACTATGTAATACACGTTTAAAATTCGGTTAGTTGTTTATTTTATATCCTATTGCTTATAATTTAGTGAAAAAAATAATTTTGCCAAAGAAAAGCCATGGAATTAGTCATTACATATTTCATGGCGCTTTTGCATAAATCATGCATATATTTAAAAAATTGTATGCATATATATGCGCATATTATCACAGAATATATAGCTAACGCTACAGAAGGCTCGTCAAGTGGTGTTTAAATGTAGTCCCCGAAAAGAAGCCGGCTCCAAAAGCCAGCTTCTTTCAAACTGCGCATGTACAGTAGAAAGAGTAAGTTTAGCTATTAGCTCGTTGGTCACGCCACAGGCGCGTCAATTTTAGCACCAAATTCAGAAAGCGTTGCCAAATGTAAATTTTACGAAAGTTATTAGAATATTATACCTAAATAATAAAAAGTATTAAATAACAATAATATGTATTCTTACACATGATTGACAACTGACGTTTTTATAATTTACAGTAATAATTGTAATTAAAAATTAGGTAGACACATATGTAAATAAATAGGCACTTCATCAAAAATTTTAAATTGTGTTAGAATAATAATAATACACCAATAACAATTTGAGAAAACGTAAATATTGCTAATTTTATTAATTGATTAATAATATGACATGATTTTTCTTTCTATATAGATCCAGAATTATACCTTGTTTGTATTTATAATCGAAGCAAATATTAAAACGACGAAAAAAAGCTTATGCATAATACCCATAATACATACATATATACATATACATATCCAAAACAAATTCCTTGTGCCCTATCTATGATACGAAAATAGTTTAAATAAATAATGCGTCGAGTTAAATATGTGTTCTGTCTAGACAAAATTATATTTTCACAAAAAATACAAATTACATTCCTCTGATGTTTTCAGTATCATATAGATTATAAATAGTTAGAATGTTTATAATTTTTATAGATATATACGAAAGGTAGGTATACTTTACTATAACGATAATGTGATCATTATCATGTACGCGATCTACGGCGTTTATTGGAGACCAATGGCTAAAAGACAAAGACGTCGAGGCTCGTTTTTGGCCAAGCGGCGGCGGCCGCTCGTCTATCTTTGTGGCCAAGGCGTGCATTCAACTGTTTTTTATAGAATTTTTTACACACAGTGGCAGATCTTTTTATGTCAGTTTGTTTTGCTACTGTTTATGTGCATTTTTTAAGTTGCTATTGCAATTATTATTATTATTATTATTGAATACGAGTATATTAGCATAAATCGACAATAATGGCTGGAAATAAGTGCCAATATTTTAATTGTAGTGAAACTCGAAAATAGGGAGTTCGAATGTTTCGATTTCCACATAAAAATGAAGATTTATGTAATAATTAGTTTATACATTGTGGAAAGTGTAAAATGCCTATAGGTACGCAAAAAAACTGCGGTAATTATATACATTACCGTAAAACTCTCCAATCTTAACAAAAAAATTCCAATCTCCTTATTTTCGAGGGTGCTGATCAAGAATCTGAAGTCAGATTTCGGCGCTCGCATGTAGTTTTCGAAAAAAAAATTCAAATTTATAACCTCTATTTTCCACTACATTAGGTTGAAATTGCAATGTACATCTCTGCCCCCTCTGCCTTCTTCATTTCATGACGTCACACTGTTGTCAAAATATATAGGAGTTATATTGCAATTTTAACCTAATATAATGTATACATAGAGGTTACAATTTTGAAAAAAATTATTTTCGAAAACTACATGCGAGCGCCGAAATCTAACTTCCGATTCGTGATCAGCACTCGCGAAAATAGGGCTGTAAGAATTTTTTTGTTAAGACTGGAGAGTTTTACGCTAATGTAAATAATTACTAAAACTGCTAATATCATTTTTTTAACCCATAATTTAACTTTTGCAAACAATACAATTTAAAAATGTAAGATTGTGTAATACATAACATTGTTATACTTATAAACAGTATGATACAACAATAGTTTCCTTCCTTCCTCAAAATATATGATTTAAAAAATGATTCTCTAGGGAGAAAAATCTATCCAATTTTTTAAATAGCAATATAACCACCAATTTTATTGTCTCTAAAATATATAATAAATAAATCAGTATCTGTATAAAAGTTAATTTTTTTTATGATTTCTATTTTTTTTGTAGACAACAAAGTGTGATATGAGTCTTTCAAACAACGGGAAAGTTTAATTTTAAGATGTTTAATCCGAAGAAATACAAAATTTAAAAACACGCAGTGTTGTTTAGTTTGTAGGCTTCCGTGGCTGTCGTTAATGGTCAGGTGATTTCCGGGCTGGTTGCCACGTCGTCGGTTTAGAACACTTGACGTTTCGAGAGACATATCGCTCTCTTCTTCAGAAGTTACTCTGAAACTGGAGATCTACTGGTCATCGCACTATTTATATCAGGGGTGGTCACTGATCCATGATGTTCCGGTGTGGTGGTTACTGATCCATGATGTCCTGGTGTGTTGGTCACTGATCCATGATGTTCCGGTGGATTGCTTTCACGGATGAATCGTTTCCAAATACCGGGCAGATCCACGCCGCCGTCCCTGTTGAAATTGTTCGGATTTTTGTGAATTTCTATAGCTTCTCTGTATAGTCGGGGCCAAAATCTTCTCTCTCTTACTAGCATGCTGGCTCCACTTAGCTCTACCGTGTGTCCCGTGTCCGCTCTATGCTCTGCTACTGCCGATTTTTCCCAGTTGTTATTTTTGAGGTGACTCTTGTGTTCCTTTAACCTTGTGTTGATGTGCCTTCCTGTCTGTCCTATGTAAACCTTTCCACATGAGCAGGGGATACTGTACACACCGGGGCCCTGGAAATGGTCGTTGTTGCAGGTTTTCGGAAAAGCTGCCGCCACTTTTTTCACAGTGCTGAATACTGTGTTGATATTTCTTTTCTTCAAAAGACGTCCGATTTTATCTGTACATCCTTCCACGTAAGGTAGATATGTCGTCGCTAGGTACTCCTTTTTCTCCTTGGGCGTATGTCTTTTCCTGATAGCTCGTTCAATATTTCTTTTCGTGTAGCCATTTCCTTTCAGGGCCATGCGTAGGTGTTCCAGTTCCTCCTCCAAGTGTCTGGGTTCACTAATAATCCGGGCTCGATGAATCAAGGTATCTATGATTCCCTGCTTCTGAGACACTACGGAGGTACTTGCCAAGGGTTTGAACTTTGCCATAGCCCCCAAGACAATCCCAAAGGAGGAAATTATAAGTTCTCTGGAGACCACGTGCCGAAAACTACCAGCAGATGTGGCTGAAGAAGTGAGAGCCGACGCAGCTCACATTCTACGAACTGCTAGGCCTCCTAAACCTAACCTGAACCGGAGGGAGATCCAAGCCCTCAAACAGCTTCAAAGGAACGAGTTAATAACAATACTGCCTGCCGACAATGGGAACGCAACAGTAGTAATGGACACCGTTGACTACATCGCCAAGGTGGAAAACTTACTGATGGATCCCATTTACAAGAACATCCGAAACAACCCGGTTAAGAAAGTCGAGAAGAAGGTAGCCGCTGCAATCCGATCCTCAAACATACCTAAGGAATTTCACAGGAGTTTGATCCAAACCGACTCAAGGACACCCCAGCTGTACTGCTTGCCAAAGATTCACAAACGAGATATTCCCCTTCGACCAATAGTGAGTGCAGCAGGATCAGCAACACACCCCCTGGCCCGATATGTCGCACAAAAAGTAAAGGATTTAGTAGGGAGGACTGAGCATCACGTCAAAAACGCCGAACATTTTCTCGACAGGATTCGAGAAATTAAACTTGAACCGGAAGATATCCTAGTAAGCTTTGATGTGACTTCTCTATTTACAAAAGTACCCGTCAACGAGGCCCTGGAAGAACTGCATCGAAGACTAATCGCAGAGGATAAGGATGAGACTTTAGTAGATTTAGCAAAAGTGTGCATAAACTCAACCTTTTTTGCTTTCAGGGACCAATTCTATGAACAGACGGAGTGAGCAGCAATGGGTTCACCGTTATCTCCAGTCCTAGCCAATATATACATGGAAGCCTTTGAGAAGAAAGCCCTGGAATCCACAACATTAAAACCTAAGTGCTGGCTCCGATATGTTGACGACACCTTCATCATCTGGCCCCATGGACGCAACACCGTAGAAAACTTCTTGGATCACATCAATGGGATACATCCAGATATACAGTTCACTATGGAAGTAGAGACAAATGCCGCTCTCTCCTTCTTGGATGTGTTGGTTGAGAGAAAACTAGATGGCACTTTAGGACATCATGTATATAGGAAGCCAACTCACACTGACAGATATTTAAATGCTGAGTCTCACCACCATCCACCTCAGAAGCAGGGAATCATAGATACCTTGATTCATCGAGCCCGGATTATTAGTGAACCCAGACACTTGGAGGAGGAACTGGAACACCTACGCATGGCCCTGAAAGGAAATGGCTACACGAAAGAAATATTGAACGAGCTATCAGGAAAGACATACGCCCAAGGAGAAAAAGGAGTACCTAGCGACGACATATCTACCTTACGTGGAAGGATGTACAGATAAAATCGGACGTCTTTTGAAGAAAAGAAATATCAACACAGTATTCAGCACTGTGAAAAAAGTGGCGGCAGCTTTTCCGAAGACCTGCAACAACGACCATTTCCAGGGCCCCGGTGTGTACAGTATCCCCTGCTCATGTGGAAAGGTTTACATAGGACAGACAGGAAGGCACATCAACACAAGGTTAAAGGAACAGAAGAGTCACCTCAAAAATAACAACTGGGAAAAATCGGCAGTAGCAGAGCATAGAGCGGACACGGGACACACGGTAGAGCTAAGTGGAGCCAGCATGCTAGTAAGAGAGAAGATTTTGGCCCCGACTATACAGAGAAGCTATAGAAATTCACAAAAATCCGAACAATTTCAACAGGGACGGCGGCGTGGATCTGCCCGGTATTTGGAAACGATTCATCCGTGAAAGCAATCCACCGGAACATCATGGATCAGTGACCAACACACCAGGACATCATGGATCAGTAACCACCACACCGGAACATCATGGATCAGTGACCACCCCTGATATAAATAGTGCGATGACCAGTAGATCTCCAGTTTCAGAGTAACTTCTGAAGAAGAGAGCGATATGTCTCTCGAAACGTCAAGTGTTCTAAACCGACGACGTGGCAACCAGCCCGGAAATCACCTGACCACGCAGTGTTGTCCCAGAACGCACCTTAACGAAATTATTGAAAAACTTCATAAGAGAGTTCAACATGCGAACATAGGTCAAACTTTTTCAGTTCATTTTATCGACGAGAGTATTTTTTTAGTCTAAGGTTGAAGCTACCCAGATTTATTATTTTAAAGTATTTATCATACAGGTGTTAAAAATGTAGGCAGTAAGTTGTAAAGTTTAGCCCATCCCTGGTAAAAAAGCTAAATATATTTCAAGGACAACATTTTAAGAGCTCCTTACTAGTGTCCATCACATTAAATTTTTATTAAATTATATTAAGTACTTTAAATGTTATTAAATAAAAACGATTACCAGCTGCGTTCTTCAGACACATATCTCCGTAGGGACTAGGGAGGGTATGTAAGAAAAAATTTTTATACAAACTTATCATCTTATTTTTTTATGTTCTATCTGCACGCGAGATATTTTCCACATTTTCCCGGACGAGTGCCTGGCGAGTGCAAATATTCCGTCACACACATCGCAAACGCAAATGCTTCTAGTTGCGGGTAGTTGATGTGTCTGGCTTAATTAGTGCTTGGTGAAACGGATGATTTAGACTTTATTTTAGATGTATTAACTGTTTCATTAATTTGAGCTTCGACAAGCCATGTGAAATTTTTAACATTTATTGCTCGATAATATATTTTGCTTATATTATTTAGAATTCGTCCTCAATTTTCTTTTAATCAGCTGCCTTTATTATATTCAATAAACCTTTCTCCGCTGGTTTTTTTCAATTTAATATTTCAATAAATAAAAGGCATTTACGCAAATTAAACATGATTAAACATATTCAAAAAATAATGAACATAAAAAACTCCGTTTTGTTATACAGGGTGGTCGCGATGTAATGGGCCAAAATTCATGACTAGATTCCTGACGTGAAAATATAGCGATTTATACAAACTCACCTTAGTCCAAAAGTTGATACTTACAGAGATACAGGGTGTTTAATGCAAAATATTATTTTAGTTTTTTCTTATTTATTTCATAATAAATGCTCATATCAAGATGAAATTTTGGTGTTAGGGGTTTTCTGGGGCGGGAGATTGAAATATATCCATGCTTTGCTTGTAGTTCATAGAGAGCGCCACCTGCGCTAGGTCGAATGCGTTGAAAACGACAGAACTTTTTTATCTTTCAAAAATCTAATTCTCAGGTAGCAAATTCTGATTTTACAACTTCTTTTACACAAAAAGCTGTACTTTTTGATAGTCGCTAACTTGCACCGTTCTCAAGATATTTAGCTTTGGTAATTCGAGTAATCAAAATAAGGTACGAATGTCAAAAAGAACAAGAGTTTATTTCAAATTATAAATTGTGATAAACAATTGAATATCGATATTACAATAAATGTTCAACATGTCCGCCTCCAACTTCAATACATTTATTAACGCGTTTGTTCAAAGACTGCCGTATTTTATAATAGAGATTCTTGTTACGAAATGATTCGGCGGCATTTACAATTTTCTGCCATAGCTCTTCGCGGGTGTTTATAGTTTCTCTATAGACAACTGATTTCATAGCCCCAGAAACAAAAATCCATAGGATTAAAGTCAGGACTACAAGGAGGCCATAATATTCGACTCCCACGACCGATCCAATGATCGGAAAAATGTGGTCAAGATAGTTCCGTACTCTGACAGAATAATGAAGGGGAGCTCCATCTTGCATGAAATATAGATTTTGCCGTATATTCAATGATAAATCGTCGAGGTAGCCAACTAAATGGTGCGGCAGGAAATCTAAATACAAGTCACCATTTAGATTTGGAGGAAGCTCATGTGGACCCAAAACGTGATTTCCTATTATTCCGCACCAAACATTTATCTTAAATTCATGTTGGCTCGCTCGCTCACTGACTACGTGAGGATTTTCATTATCCCATATGTGCTTGTTTCTAACATTGAAAATTCGTCGACGAGTAAAGGTCGCTTCATCAATGAATAGTACATTATCCAAATTCCTGGTCAAGGTTTTGCTGATTGCGCATAAAATGAGCAAATTGTAATCTAGCTGGTAAGTCTGCTGTTAAAAGATTTTGAGAACTGTTGTTTTACTAACACCGGTTTCTCTAGCTACCTGCCTGCTGCTAACTTCTGGATTTCCTGTCACTCTTACTAAAATTTCTTCTTCTTGGTGAACTGTAACAGTACGCCCTGCGTTGTCTCTTTTAGGATGAAAACTACCAGATTCTTTAAGTCTATTAAAAAGTTCTTGAAATAGTTTCCGATTTGGTCGACGTCCAACATAATCTGATTACGCATAAACGCAAACCATATCGCGCATTTCTCCATTTGAAAATAAATTATGGCGTGGCATGTTATCTCGCACTACGATTTAGATCATAAAGTAAAGAATACTTTTAATAAAGCACGAATAATACTGTAATATTACTGACAGCACTAAAATAAGTGGAAAATGTCAAAATTGGATTTTAACATAAGCTACTTGAAAATTTTTGCCGATTTGTAATTGAATGCAAATACATTGGAATTTTCAATGGCAAATTTTACAAGAACGGTGCAAGATAGCGACTATCAAAAAGTATAGCTTTTTTGTGTAAAATAAGTTGTAAAATCAGAATTAGATTTTTGAAAGATAAAAAGTTCTGTTGTTTTCAACGCATTCGACCTAGCGCAGGTGGCGCTCTCTATGAACTACAAGCAAACCATGGATATATTTCAATCTTTTGCCCCAGAAAACCCTTAACACCAAAATCTCATCTCGATATGAGCATTTATTATGAAATAAATAAGAAAAAACTAAAATAATATTTTGCATTAAATACCCTGTATCTCTGTAAGTATCAACTTTTGGACTAAGGTGAGTTTGTCTAAATCGCAATATATTTCACGTCAGGAATCTAGTCATGAATTTTGGCCCATTACATCGCGACCACCCTGTATATACAAAATTACCTGTTTACAATTCTTTCTAATTTCGAAGAGGGCGATATCATAACTATATCTAATACAATGATAATATATATATATAATAAAAATCCTTTTTGTCTTTATCCAAAATATAGATATTTCTAACTCGCCGAATGAATGAACCGTCTTATTTACGAGCTTATTTATGAAAACATATTCTGTACCGCAAGTATAAGCTTATTCACACGTCGCACATACATAAAATTCAATTCAATTTCTTGAAAACCGTAGCACATAGCAAAGTAAACTTAAAAAAAAATGTTTAAAATTTTGCCTACATTTGCCTCGGTATAGCTATAGATCAATTTTTAATAATTAATATAGCCGCATACTAACATGTTTAATGCATAAATTTACTGGTACGACTTTGAAACTAATTTTTTCGAAAAAGCTTTATGTTATCAAAAATTGGTGTGTACCATTAGAAACGCTATAGTTTTTTTATATAGGTTGTGAAAAAATTATGAACATTAGTGAAATCGCTGTTTTACAACTGCGATGTAATAAAAAACAAAATTATTGTCAAATAAAATCCAAGCATCAATAATTTGATTTTAAGTTCGGCCCTACTGAAAAAAGTTGTAGAAGTCTATTTTAAATTATGGTAAACGTTCCAGCTTAAAAAAATTAACCACAAATAAGCGAGTTAGCAAGGCGATTTTACTCCACTATTAAATTCATAAAAGCAACGCACTTTATAAAGGCGGCGAGATATGGCAACACAGACAGCGGTCGTCAAGGAAACGAACGCGCTAAGCTGCTTCTTTCGAAGAGCGCATATTTCTGAGTTTTAAAATTTTAACAAATACGTATCGTTGCGCTATCTGTCAACAACCTCAGGCCCTATACCCTAATATGTCCCCATGAGAGTTCTGTTGCGTAGCTATATTTTCTGTGATATTATAAAGGTTTTTGATTGCATATAATCCGGTCTTTACTTATCACCTTCTTTTCTGGGTCCTTTAGCCGATAAATGTTTTCAATCTTGTATGTTTTCTATTGTATATATATATATATATGATGCTTTAGAATCATACCTAGCGGCGCAGGTGGCGTCCTCTACTAGTTACTGGATCTAGATCCAAAAACCCCCCGCACCAAATTGACGAATGACTGACTCTTTGTTATGTTTTTCAATACTGGCCAGGGCATTAGTTCGGAGTAGTTGTTTTCAGAAATTCTGCTATTGCAAATATCGTTATCGCCGATGACGATAGAGGTTTGTTGTTTGGTGTTGCGACCGCTCAGGTCCAGCTTGAAGTAGCCAATGCCAGCTATAGTTAGTTATCAGTTGCCTCACTTATGGCATACTGATGAGAACTAAAAAGAAGGTATATGTCTGATGGCGCCGCTGATGAATGATTGGTTGTCTGCTATATGTTCTAGAGGTGTAGTATAATGTTGGTAGGGGCATTGGCCCGTAAAGTAGTTTCCTGAAATTATATTTTTGCAAATATCGTTATTGTCGATGGCAATAGAAGTCGGGGCCTATCAATAGTACCTACGGTATGGTATGTCGCTTGGTGTTGTGACAGCTCAGATCCAGAATAGAGTAGCCAGTGACCATTAGATCTAGACACGTGCTACGTGCTACATATTGCAGAATTAATATTTGATTTCAAGATAGCTGTAATCTGTAATCGATTAAAGTTTAATTATATCTAAAAAATCCTAATTATTACTATTAGAAGCAGTTTAAAATAACGTAAAAATATTATTAAAAATCACTACATATTTGAAACATTGAAGATACTTTGGAATTTCTGCATTAACGATAGCATTGTAGCTTTTACAATAGCCGAGACACTCATATTCAAATCTTAGAAACATTATACATTAACTACATACATACAGCATACATTTTTTAAATTTATACAGATTAAAATCTCACCTGCAGTTGTATAATAGGTGAACCGTAGTCAATTTCTGGTTTTATAATCCATAGGCATTCTCTTGTTGGAATTCCTCCCCAAAGAGGAGTGTAAGACTGCATAGAGCTAATACCTTGCCCTCGTGGATCACTAAGAACACCTCTAGCCTCACACTGATAATAACACTCTTTTCCATTTCGAGGTTCACCAAAATAATTATCTTTACAGCGTTCACAATGATTTCCCTGAGTATTGTCTTCGCAGAAACATATACCTGTGTCCATATCACAATAACCTTTATCTTTATTGCCATGACCATTACACTCACACAGTCGGCAACCTGAAATGACAGTTCATTTGCTATAACAGCAACAAACAAACGGTAAACCTAAAGAAGGTTATATGTAGCAGATTTTTTTTATAAAAACATACAGGGTGTCCAGAAAGGGTGAGGGGGATTTGTATCTGCGCTGTCCATGTAACGGCGTGGTTGGGAGGGGCGCGTAAGGATGGGTTGCTGCGCTGCTCTTTGGAGATTTAGTAACCATGGAAGCATACTTGGGGGACCATCGCGCTTTTTGCATATGCGCCTATTATCGCAATGGTGATTCGATAGTGACAGCAGATGTTTATATCGTGCAGAGTTTAATGTACGGAATGCACCGAAGAACGATACCATCAGAAAATGGATTCCAATGTTTGAGAATACCGGTTCGAGTGTGAAAATTCACAATCAAGGTCGCCTACGCTCTATTCGAACCCAACAAACGATTCAAGAAGGGAGGGTTTCGGTGCGTCAAAATCCGTCTCAATCAGTTCGCAAACGCAGTCAAGAACTTAACATTAAAAAATAGTCATTGAACAAGATTCTGAAGCAAGATTTACATTTTACGGCCTACAAAATTCAGCTCGTTTAAACTGAAAGTTACCGACTTTCCGCTACGACTGAAGTTTGCAAATGAAATGCTTCAACGTTTGAAAACATTCTGTTTAGTGGCGAAGTAAACTTTCACTTAAATGGGCATGCAAACATACAGACCTGCCGCTATTGGACCAACGAAAATCCAAGAGAGAAACGTGAACGACCACTACATAGTCCAAAAGTTATTGTGTGCGCTCCCATGTCTGGTGAAAGCAGCATTGGGCCTTATCTTTTTGAAGACCGGCGAGGACGAGCACTTACGGTAAACAGTGAACGGTATTGCGACATGTTAAGGAACTTTTTGACTCCACAACTGCAGGAGTTTGAAAGTTTTAATGTGGAAACATGGTTTTAACAAGATGGGGCCACTTGTCACATCTCTAACCAATCGCTTGCGGTTGTCAATCAACTTTTCCCGGGAAAAGTAATTTCTCGTCGAGGTACCATCAACTGGCCTCCGAGAAGCCCCGATCTTATACCCCTTGATTATTTCTTATGGGGATATCTTAAACAAAAAGTGTATGTAAACAAACCACTAACTTTACTGCAATTGAAGCACAACATCCGCAACGAAATGGCAGCCGTTTTCAGAGAAATTACACATCTCTACACACGCGTGGCGTCTATATTTCGTTTTCGGTTAGAGGAGTGTCAGCAGCGCGATGGTCAACATAATCTTTGCCGGTTAATTTTCCAAAACTTTCTCTACAAATTAACCCAAAAAAAAAATTAAGTCTATAACTTTTTTTTATTGAATTTACAAATACCCCCTACCCTTTCTGGACACCCTGTATAAGTAAATCCATTTCATCAAAGCCATCAGTTTAGGAATTGCTGTTATAAACTTAGTTTAAATTAACCAGGAATATATCACATTCAGAAAGTAGATAATTGTTTACGATTACATAATAGCTACAATACAATCTGATTCTTTTTAGTTCAAGGAGTTATTTATTTAAAAAAAATCCGCGCAGCAAAAATAATCAACTAAATAAAAATGTAACAAAGAACGTCACAAATTAAAGTCATCATATTTTTAGAGCCCAAATGACGGACGGACAAAAACAGTGCTTTAAAGTATCTTTTATCAGAGCCACAATTTACCCAACATATATTAATAAAAAAGTCAATTTAAAAATACCTGTATTACTTAAAACACTGATAAATACACATTTACTATTTTTTTTTCGATTTCTTCTAATAACTTGTTTGTGAATCTACCGATCTTTTTCTAATTTTGTACACAGGGATATGTGTACAAAATTAGAGTTCCTTTGTATTTACGTTCTTAATTTGAAGCATATTCTCCAACGCTAAAGCCTAAACTGTCCTTCCTTCAAATAATGACTTAGGACTTTTTTGTTTAAATATTTTTATAAATTTGGATAATTAGAGACCGTCAAAAAAATTTTAGAAGAGGTCCTCTTGATATATCACGTTAAAATTAGCCGAGAAAAACTAATTTAAACATTCACATGTGCTAAATGAACAGCCGCTCACTCGATATCATTTCCAAAATTAACAAAGGACGTCGAAAACAAAAACGTGGATAAAGGAACACTAGTAATACGTATATAAAATTAGAAAAAAACCAGTAGACAAAGTTATTAGAAGAACCACTTAAAAAAAAAATTTTGTAACACCTTGTAGGTAACTCTGTTATTTTTGAGTTTTCGAAAAAATGTTATAGGGCTTTGTGGCATTAATTTTTCGTGTAGAATCACCTCCCGAAATATTAACACATCATTTTCAGACACCCTGTATCAATACTAATCATTAAAGTTCAACTACTGTTTGTATATCATGTGTTAAAATAGACTAACATACAGAGATGATACAAAAATCATAAAAACCGAAAAGCTTTGCGATCTTTTATGTTGTAATATTCAGTTTTCATAATTTAACGATGTTCTCATCAGCATTTATTTATACAGGATGATTCAGTCATAACGTCATTAATTTTAAGGGAAATAGAGAAAAATTAGTATAATACGAATACGCGATTTAAAATATGCAGTTCAAATCATTATTTAAACCCTTTTCTCAGAGTATTACTGGCCGCTGGCGGCTTCGATCCATTCACAGCTCCCAATTCAAGTCGGTGTCAGCCTGGTCCAACCTTACCAAATTTAAATATTTTCTTAGTATTGTAATATTAAAATATGTATTCTTTAAAAGTATGCAATTAACATATTAAGTTTCAGTTTGAAAAATATTTAATATTGAGGTTACAAAACTCCAACGGATCATATAATAAATTATTTACATTTCAGTACAAAGATATTGAGGCGAAAAATAATAATAACTAGGTAAATTATTAAGACAGGCTGAACAGTTTTTCATATTTAAAAGGAATACAAACAACCACGTCAAAAACAAACCGAGACCCATTCAGTAGCAAACACCCCAGCAAACATTAATTATTGGTACTACTACTAATATCATTATCTAGCCATACCTTATTGCATTTACATACACTGCAATTTATAAGATGGAAATACACTATTCTGCCATTTAAATACTGTTGTATATACAGATTTGTAAAGTGAGGATCTTGATGGTGAATTGTGTTTTGCCACTTGCGTGTATTTGTGTCATGCTACACGCATACTTCCACCACAGCGTGTTCGCATCAGGCAGTGTTGCCAGGTGGGAAAAATTCAGTGCATGAGAATAATTTCAAAGAAGCATGAGGTTTGGAGAAAAAAGCATGAGATGGCTTAATTTATCAAAAAACACCTCTTGACACAGCTTAATTTTTAATTACTTTTGTAATGCCATTTTTATTTCATTAAAAAGCATTATGTTCTGCTATTTTATCATAATATTACATTGTAAGTAGGTACTTACAGGTACTTACTTAAAAGTTATTAACCACGTAACCTTTCTAATTTATTTTATTGTTAGGCCGGGCGAACGTTGAGGCGCAATTGACGTGACGCAGGGTGACTCACGGGTCGTAAAATCTGTTGTTTCCAGAAAATGTAGGTACCCTTACGGAATAGAGTTAAGAATCACTGCAATACAGCGTGAATACAGCACACACACCGCATATCCGTAGACTGTCATACCCGTTTATGTATTAATTGCTAATTATTAAGAGAGCAGTCTAAAATAAAGGACATTTCAAGTACCCAAATATTGTAGATACCTACCTCTATCTATTCAATTTTGCCCTCGATTTTGCCTTTATTTCTCGTTAGGTCTTTGTTTTGGTAGATTTCAAAGAGTAATTTTAATAATTTTATTATTTCTTTTTGTGTCTATTGAAAAGCATGAGATTTTGTAATAAAAATATGAGAGCATGAGATTTCCTCGGAATGCATGAGATCTCATGCAAAAGCATGAGACCTGGCAACACTGGCATCAGTTGACCAGACAGTTAGATTTGCAATGGCGAATTGGCGTTGGCGATACAGAACCGATTACCGTAGTAGAGGGGAATGCTAGACCAATGCACGTCGCCGCGCCTCTTATACTTCGTACCTTCCCTGGGATGAAGCGGCAATTTCTACTTTCTCTGTAAAGATCCGCAATTTCCGATTCTGTATGTACTTGTGCTCATATAATAAAAATACCAATTTACTATGAGTAGACTTTTTATTAGGCACATGCTAATAGCTAGCGTACAATACACTTTCTGGTTTTTAAAATATCTATTAAGGAGCTCTTGCGCTCGACTACTTAAAGATACATTGGTGGGAGTTGCGCTTACGCATATACAAATTGGAGTACATCACACATGCCTCCCCGAAAAATCGAGTATACAGAATGAACTAAATGTAAGTAAACATTACTATATACAAATTATTTATAAATTAAACGTTCTACAGGTTTTACTAGTCTCTTAGGTCTAATATTTACAGAATCATCTTTACTACTATTTGCTAAAACACTATTTTCCGAAATAGCTTTGTCGCTTACCTCACTGTCACTTTCTAAGTCTACATTTTGATCTACATTTTCACTATGTTGTACTAGACTCAAGGTTAAAAGAATACTTGAAATTCCATTTCTCTTTAGTGATCTCAACTGATTAGCGCGTCTTTTCCATTTAACATTAAGCTCTGGCACTTCCACAAGGTAAGTACACTTTCCAGTCTTCTTTAAAATATTACCTTTTATAAATACAATTTTAGACATATCTCTATAATATTTAACTAATACTTCATCTCCTAATTCATAATTAATATTTTTACGTCCATTAACTTGCTCAATTTGCGCATTTTTTTGTGCATTTTAAATTCTTTTGCGTACATTTTCATTGATATTTTCATGTTTATTTTGTTTCACGTTAGGCAAAAGTTTTGAAAATCTTGTATTTAAGGATCTACCAAACATGAGTACAGCTGGACTCACCCCGGTAGTACTATGAGGAGTATTTGTATAATCAAATAGAAAGCTACACAAAATTTGATTTGTATTTGCTCCAGAACTAGAAATGAGGGCCTTTTCAATAGCATTTTTACAGTTTTAACGGAATTTTCAGCCGCTCTATTTGATGATGGGGAGTAGGGAGGACTAGTTATATGTTTAATATAATTATTACTTAAAAAAGTCTCAAATTCGTCTGAAACTAGTTGTCTTCCATTATCAGACACCAATAGCCTTGGCAATCCAAAACGGGCAAAAAGAGATCTTAGAACTTAAATAGTAAGTCCTTATGCAATGTTTGTCATTTCGAAAACTTCTATCTATTTTGTATAAGCATCAATAACTACCAAAAATTTGTTATTATTAAAGTAGCAAAAATCTATATGAGTTCGTTCCCAAGGTTCTTCAGGCCATTTCCATGGGTTCAATTTAACTTTTGGTGGGTTTACTTGATGGCTGTTGCAACTTGAGGAATTTTTTATAATAGCTTCAATGTCTGGATCTAACTTAGGTCACCAAAAATATCCTCTAGCTAAGTTTTTCAGTTTAACAATACCCATATGAGTTGAATGTAAATCATTTAGTAAATTTTCTTGTAATTTAATTGGAATAATTACTCTGTGACTCCACAATAAGCAATTCTGCTGTACATAAAGTTCAAGTCTTTTTACAAAGTAAGGTTTTAAAATGGCACTATCTATTTTACTTACTTTGACAAAATAATAGCCCAACGCCTAAGTCTGTTAGCCGAAAATTGGGGTATGCCTTTTGTTAAGCTAAAATAAAACTTGATATGGTCCACTGTAGGCTGGGCGACTGTAGCCCCCACCAGCAATGTACGGCGTAAGGCCATAGTCAGTTCAGTGTTGTTAACACGTAGGGAAATTCCCTACTTGCAGGGAAAATTTATCAATAAATCGGTTGGTAGGGAAAATATTCTTATTTTGTAGGGAAAAACTCTCTAAAAACACTCTAACAAAATAATATGCTTAGCAAATACTGTTTTACCATTTAAAAGGAAATACGATTTTATGGTTCATTTCACATATTCGCTTGTAAACAATAATATGCTGCCGATAGTGCTTTATCTTTTATACAGAATTCTAACATTGCTAACCATAGATAAAAGAAATTACTAACTTGGGCAGGCAGCGTAGGGAAATTTATAGTAGAGTAGGGAATTTTCATACTTCGTCGTAGGGAAACAAATTTTAAAAGGTTAACATCACTGAGTCAGTTAGTTGTTTGCTAGAAACATGTAAAGTAGTGTGTGGGTCGTTTATTGTAATAAAAAGGCGTTCAATCCATGCAATTGATTATTTTAATTAAAATTAAAACTACAGTCCGCTTAAACAGAACAAACAGTTTTGGTGTTTAGCCTTAGAAAGTAAAATCAACGGCAGCATCGAACAATTAACATGGTCCATCTCGCCGTATGATTTCACCAGTGATCTACGGATGGTTATTCTACACAGGCTTCAATTAGCCATCGAAAATGTAAGCTGCACAATATCAGGTATTTCTCAAAATATAACTAGTGTCAGCAAGCGATGCAATATCAAAATTCAATCTAAATACAATTCCTATCAAGTATCCTTGTCATGTTTAATTCTACCGAAAATAACGGAAAATTTACCTCGTTTTTCATTTGATCGAAATTATCTTAATATCTCAAAATATTTCTTGCTAGCTGATCCGAGTTTTGACAAATCTAGACCAATAGACATTCTTATTGGAGCAGACATATTTTGGGCTCTGCTAAAGGTAGGTCAAATTAAATTAGGTAAAAACAAACCGGTGTTGCAGAAAACACATCTAGGTTGGTTAGTATCTGGGCAAATCACTTCCAATCGAGCCAATTCAAACTTTGTTTCTAATTTTCAGGTTCATGTCTCTGTCGGAATGAACGTGTATTTAAATTGCTCCGTCAATTTCTGTTATTTCGTGGTTAAATTTGTGCAAAGTAGTAATATAAAAACTGTGAGTGTGTACCTGAGTTCTTGTTGCATTGAGTTTGTGCAGTCAATTTTACATAATGTCTACTCGAAATAAAATTGAGATTCAGTCTTTAGTTAAAGATACAATAATGGAATTGTTTTCAAGTGAACAATTTGTGGGACAAATTACAAAAACTATTAGTGATAAGTTGGAGCAAAAACTCGCTAAAATTCAAACAGACCTTGACGAACAAAACATTAAGTTGAATGATCTTGAGCAAAAAATAGACGATTTGGAACAACGAGGAAAAATGAATAATATTTGTATTTACGGACTTCCTGAAGAGGAAAATCCGAATACAAATCCAAGAGCTCATGTAATTGAGCTACTAAATGTGAACACGTCACTCAATCTTCATGCTGAAGACATACTTTTGTCGTATAGAGTTGGTAAACATCTTGGTAAAAAACCCAGACCAGTTATTGTCGGATTTGTTAATTATGATCTCAAGATTCGCTTATTGAAATCCGCAAAAATATTTAAAGGAAAAAATATTTTCATAGCCGAGGACCTCACGGTAAATAGAAGAAAAATCCTGTCATCTGCCAAGGCAACTGTAGGAGGGAAAAATGCATGGTCTTTTAAGGGACAGTTGTATGTTAAGCTGAATGGGACTTCTTTTAAGATACACAGTATGGATGACATAAACCGGTATATGCAGCAGCACAATTCTTAAATTATGTTTAGGGGCAATTTTGATTCTAATACTCACTTATATTTATTTTTTATTTTTATCTTATTTTTCTTGTAATTAAATTTACTTCTATATTCATTGTATCATTTATTTTAGTTTACATTTATTTCTTATTATTTTGTTAATATTAAATCTTTACATTATGTTGGAATTACTGAATGAGCTAGATAATTATGAACGGGAGGACGCAGTGGTGTGTAATGATGTAATTGACTGTGTTGGGCATATCAAAGATGATCGAAATTTTAATATTGTTCATTTTAATATCAGAAGTTTAAAAAAAAATTTCGATCAACTTCTATTATATCTTCAGACCTTTGATATTGACAATATTGATGTAGTTATACTCTCTGAAACATGGAATTTAGATATTGTAGAATATTTTGCAATTCCAAACTTTATTGGCTATTATAATCAATCTACATATAATAAATCGGATGGCGTAGTTGTTTTTGTTAAGAGTCATATTCGGTGTACCTCTGATATTGTTCAATTGTCTGAGTTGAAATTACTGGAAATCTCTTTTACATTGAATGATCTAAAATTTATATTGATAGCTTCTTATAGGCCACCGAAATCTGACTTAAATACATATATAGGGGATTTGCAGACCTATTTTTCGAATCAGAGAAAATGTGATGTCAAAATTTTTATAGGTGATATTAATATTGATTTGTTGAATACAGCTGATTCTTACGTGAACAGTTATATATGTGCCCTGGCTGAATTTGATCTATTTCCATATATTATTAATAAACCTACCAGAGTTACAGACGATTCTTCCACGTTAATTGATCATATATTTGTTGGGATTCCCAAAATCAATTGTTTAACAAAAGTTAAATTGCAATCATATATAATTAAAACAAATTTGACCGATCACTACACGGTTTTGTTATGCATAAATTTGAAAACTGATGTAAAAAATAACTCTAAGAATGTTTCTCATGAAGAAACAAAATTTACCAACTATTTTAGTCTTGAAAATTATTTAAACATGAAAATTGGACAGAAGTTCTTAATCAAAATGATCCAAACGTCGCCTATAATGTATTTATCAATAAAGTCCTTGATTATATCAACAGAAGTACCACTATAAAACACTTTACAAAAGAAAATATTAAATTAAAACCTTGGATGACGCAGGGACTTCTTAATTCCATTCGCCATAGGGATTGTCTAAAAAGAGAGTTTAATAGGACAGGTACAGATACTTCAAAATCTGCATACAAAACCTATAGAAATTTTCTAAACAGTTTACTTAAACAAACTAAATCCTCATATTATCATAATAAGATTTCAGAGGCACAAAATAATTATAGGAAAATATGGCGTGAGATTAATACTATAACTAACTCTGATTCTAATTTTAGGAGCAAATCATCTTTTTGTATCATAAATAACGACAATCATGAAATTTTAACTGATGCAGAAAAAGCTAATTTCTTTAATAATTTTTTTGCAAATATTGGTACGAAAATGGCGAGTGGGATTGATAAGATTCCTTCTGATATCTTAGTCAGAAACAAACTTAACAAAAACGAGTCCCTTTTTTTACCTCCTATTAATAGAAATGATATTGTTTCAATAATTTCAAATTTAAAAAATAATTCCTGTCCAGGCCCTGATGGAGTACCTGTTTATATCGTAAAAAAATTTCATATGTATTTCATTGACCCATTGGTGTATATAATAAATTTAACTTTCTCTACAGGGCTTGTTCCTAAAGCATTTAAGGAGTCTGTAACTGTTCCTATTTTTAAATCTGGCGATAAAAAAACTAATTATCGGCCAATTACCCTTATAAACAATTTCGCTAAGGTGTTTGAGAAAGCATTGAAAAATAAGTTGCAATATTTTGTAGAGGAGAAAATTTTAGCTAGTGGTCAGTATGGTTTTAGAGAACAAATGTCAACCGAAGACGCTGTTCATCAACTTGTATGTGATATTGTTGAAAAATTAGACAAGCAAAAAAATGTTTAACTGTTTTCTTGACCTCGCCAAAGCATTCGATACAGTTAATCATGCTATTTTGTTCGAACGTTTGGAGGATGCTGGTATTAGGGGTGTATCTTTAGAATTATTTAAAAACTATTTAACAGATAGACATCAGGTTGTAAGAGTAAATCAAGTATGTAGTAACTCATTACCGATAACCATGGGCGTACCTCAGGGAACAGTCTTGGGACCTATTTTGTTTCTAGTTTATATAAATAATATCTCCAAATTATCAGATACCACTGCTACAGTTATTTCATATGCAGACGACACTGCTATATTGTTTACTGGTGATTATTGGCCTGAGGTATACCACAAAGCTGAAACAGAACTTAAAATATTTTCTAATTGGTTGAGTTGCAGCCTCCTTAGTCTTAACGTTGAGAAGACTAGATTTATTGCTTTTACTTCATTAATAACTGAGCAGCCTTCAATTGATATTATTAGAATTCACAAACATTCTTGTACAAACCACTTAAATTGTCCATGTCCTAATATTAAAAAAGTAAATTCTCTAAAATATTTAGGAATAATGATAGATCAATTTCTGCGATGGGCTGAGCATGTTGAATACACTGTAAAAAATTAAGAAAACTCATTTATAAATTTTACCAATTAAGGGACATTTTGGATAGAAAACATATGTTTATTGTTTATGAGGCGCTAGCAGTGTCTGTTTTAAGATATTGTATAACTGTATGGGGTGGTTTAGGTAAGTCATTGATCCATAGTTTAAATGTTGTACAAAATAGTATATTGAAAATTATGTTAAAAAAAGATAAGATTTATTCAACGGAAACTTTGTATAAAGAAGCCAAGGTCTTTAAACTTAGAGAATTGTTTGCTTATCAATGTTTAATACGAGTATTTAGTACTGATATTCCTTATATTTCCCATTCTCATAACACTCGTTCTTTGGCCAATATTAATACAGTCATCCCCGTTGTAAAAAAAGTCACTCTCAAAAATTCTCATATTATTTGGGTCCTAAACTATTTAATATATTGCCTAAAAGAATAAAAAGTATTGCAAAAAAGTCAGTTTTAAAGAGAGAACTAAAGTCATTTATATTTGAAAATTATGCTTTGATTGAACCCATTTTTGGTTAGTATAGGCTTTAAGGGCACACTTCTGCGTCCCCTTTATATTTTACGTGCAAAATATTATTTTATTACTGTTCTTATAAGTAATCAAACCATTGATTTTTTTTGTTTTTTCTTTCATTTTTCTTTCATGTTGTATAGTGGAGTGAATCGCACAACACAAGTTTCACTTAGGTGCGATTCATGCTACTTATGTTTATTTACTTTGTTTTATAATTAAATCTATTCCTGTATTAATACTTTACTTGTTACTTGCACCTGAATAAACTTACTTACTTACTTACTTACTTACTTACTTAATTTAGTCACCAATACACAACTTAACGAACAAATTGAAAAATTTTGGGAAATGGAGCAGGTAGACAATGTCAAACCTCTTTCTACTGAAGGGTCGGAATGTGAACTGCATTTCACTCAAACCTTCCAACGAAATCAAGACGGTCGCTTTATTGTAAGCATTCCATTCAAACAAAATCCAGATGAGGCTTTAGGTTCCTCGATTGAACATGCTAGAAAGCGTTTTTATGGGCTTGAACGAAAATTACAACAAAACACTCTCGTTTATGAGCGGTACAGTCAGTTTCTGGATGAGTACCAGGACTTAAATCACATAACCAAAGTCACTTCTGCAAATGAATCAATTGGTTACTATATGCCACACCACGGAGTCCTCCGGGAGGACAAGAGCACAACTAAGATGCAAGTAGTTTTTGACGCTTCGGTAGAAATTTCAAATGGCGTATCTTTGAATCGTATACAAATGGTAGGTCCGGTACTACAAAATGATCTCTTTTCTATAATTTTACGATTTAGAAAATATTGTTACGTTTTTTTTGCGAACATTACTAAAATGTATCGTCAGATCCTTATCAACCCTGATGAACGTAAATATCAACAAATACTTTGGCGATCGCAGCCATCTGATGAATTAACCACTTATCAGTTAAATACAGTGACGTACGGGACGGCTTCGGCTTCCTTCTTGGCAGTGCGTTGCCTCGTGCAATTGGCTAAAGAATGCAAATCTAATTTCCCCGATATATCCGAAATTATTCAAAATGACTTCTATATGGATGACCTTCTGTCAGGAGCCAATTCTATTGAACAGGCATCTTTACTGTGCGAACAAACACATGCAATATTGAGAAATTGATGTTTTAATCTTCGAAAATGGCAATCAAATGAACCTCGTGTTATACAGAAAGTTTGTTCAGAAAATCAGGTTCAAAGCAGTGTAGACTTCTCACCTGTCAATACCTCCAAAATTCTTGGTTTAACTTGGTGTCCTCTAACAGATAATCTCAGTTATAAAATTAAACTAAATTTATCTTCAAATAAAACTACAAAACGAATTACTTTGTCAGAAACAGCACAAATATTCGATCCTCTTGGTCTACTAGGTCCTTGTATTATACAAGCCAAAATCCTTATACAAAAACTTTGGCAACTTAAGATATCTTGGGATGAGATACTTCCTTCAGATCTTAGTTCCTCTTGGTTTTCCTTTAGAAATAATTTACCATATATAAATGAAATCAAAATTCCTAGAAACTTTCTTTGCTCGAATCCAATCAGTATCGAACTTCATGGCTTCTCGGATGCTTCCGAAGTGGCATATGGCGCTTGTTTTTATATAAGAAGTACTGATGCTCTAGGAAATATTTCTGTTAACCTATTATGCTCAAAAACCCGCGTAGCACCCTTGAAGTCCATTACCATACCACGTCTCGAACTCTGTGCAGCCCTTCTGTTAGCTCAATTATCCAACAAAGTACAGCAATCAATGAAGATGCAATTTTCAAACATTTACCATTGGAGTGACTCTTAAATTGTCTTGTCGTGGCCCTTTGAGTGCTTGGAAGGTGTTCGTGTCGAATAGAGTATCTCAGATTCAATCTCTAACCGAATCAGATTCATGGAATTATGTGAACACGAAATGTAACCAGCAGATATTCTTTCTCGAGGCATGGATCCGAAATCTATCATATCTTCAACTTTATGGTGGCAAGGACCTCCTTGGCTAACCCTATCTGTAGAAACGTGGCCAACTGCTAATTTCAAACCTATTTGCATAGATGATTATCCAAAGAATATGTCCTCTGAGATCAATAAGCAAAATGTCACGGTACATGTTGTAGCGGAAAATATTGATTTCATTAACAAATTTTCATCTTTTACTAAACTGCAGCGCACAATAGCGTATTGTTTGCGATTTAGAAGTAATTGTACTACCTCCAAGGAAAAGAGAAATTTTGGTTCATTATCATTAAGTGAGTTAGAAGCTGCGACTTTGTGTTTAATCCGACTAGTACAAGCTACAGCATTTGGCAAGTACATATTAGATTTAGAAAGGGTTGGTTCCGTCAATAAATCCAGTAAAATATTATCCCTTAATCCTTTTCTAGAATCAGGCATAATAAGAGTAGGCGGTCGATTAAGACATGCAAATTTTAAATTTCAAAAAAGACATCCCGCGATTTTACCAGCTAAACATCATTTATCCAATTTAATTGTAGAGTATGAACACAAACGTTTGCTTCACGCCGGTCCTAGCACAGTTTTAGCCTCTCTCAGAGAACGCTTTTGGATTATATCTGGCAAAACTCTTGTGAAAAGTGTAACAAAGCGTTGCTTGCACTGCTTTCGATATAATTCTGATAATATTAAGTACTTAATGGCCGATCTACCAAAAATAAGAATTACCCCAGCTAGGCCTTTTATGAATTGCGGTTTGGACTACTGCAGACCCTTTTTTATTCGGGATCGTTTGACTCGAAATTATAAAAAAACCAAGGCTTACATCAGTCTATTTGTTTCTTTGGTCACAAAAGCCGTTCATTTGGAGCTTGTTAGCGACCTGACTACCAATGCGTTTTTGGCGGCGTTAAGACGATTCGCCTCGCGACGGGGTAAGTGTGTTAATCTGTACTCAGATAACGCCACCAACTATATAGGCGCTGATGTTGAATTGAAACGGTTTTTGGAAGCTCACAAGCGCGAGTTTAATAATGAATTGAGTCAGGACGGTATACAGTGGCATTTCATTCCACCGAGAACTCCCCACTTCGGAGGATTGTGGGAGGCCGGTATCAAATCCGTCAAACTGCATTTGAAAAGAGCTTTAAGTCCTTCAGTATTAAGTTTTGAAGAATTTTCGACAATATTAACGCAAATCGAAGCGTGCCTTAACTCCCGACCCCTTCACCCATTATCCGATGATTTAAACGCACTTACACCTTCACACTTCTTGATTGGTGAAGTATTGACGGCCATTCCTGTATCAAACTTTACCGAAATACCAGAAACCCGTTTGAGCAGATTTCAACGCCTACAGCAGATACGTCAACATTTCTGGAAGAGATGGTCTTCTGAGTATTTAGCCGAGCTTCAAACACGTCATAAATGGAAGCAAAGAGGCAGTGAACTTCTTAAAAAAGGTGTGCTAGTGTTAGTGCGTGAAGATAACACGCCTCCCTTAAGCTGGGGCATAGGTCGTGTGTTAGAGGTGCATAAAGGTGCCGACGAAATAGTGCGAGTTGTGACAATCAGAACCCCAAAAGGGGCCTATAAAAGACCAGTAACAACGCTATGTATTATTCCTAATCAGAATGTTTATTGTTTGTAAATTTTATTTATTTTGAAAGTCCATGTCCTTTCAAGGGGGGACTATGTTAAGCTAAAATAAAACTTGATATGGTCCACTGTAGGCTGGGCGACTGTAGCCCCATCAGCAATGTACGACGTAAGGCCATAGTCAGTTAGTTGTTTGCTAGAAACATGTAAAGTAGTGTGTGGGTCGTTTATTGTAATAAAAAGGCGTTCTATCCATGCAATTGGTTATTTTAATTAAAATTAAAATTACAGTCCGCTTAAACAACAGAACAAACAGTTTTGGTGTTTTGCCTTAGAAAGTAAAATCAACGGCAGCATCGAACAATTAACACCTTTGTTAGCTCCAAAAATCGTTAATAACGGTTGTATGATCAATAATTTAAAATGTTTATTATAAATATATTGATTGAATTTAGTAATTCCATAGATGGCTATTTTCGATTTGAGAATAATTTAATTCTGATTTAGATAAGGTACGCGATGCATATGCAATAGGCTTTTCAATGCCCGATGGAAATATAAGACTCAAAACTGCATCGATACCAACTGATGCGTCTACTGTCAAGCGTAATTCTAAATGTGGATCAAAATGAACTAATCTATCCGGTGATTGAAACAATTCTTTTATTTTATCAAAAGCATCTTGACATTCAGGTGTCCAATCCCATTTAGATTATTTTTTTAGTAAATTATAAAGGAGATGTAAAGTAGTGGACATTTTTTTAATAAATCTGCCATAATAATTTATTGTACCCAAAAATGATTTTAATTGAGTAATGTTATATGGTTCAGCAATTTCATTAATTACCTTGGTTTTTTCAGGCGTAGGATGTAACCCTTCCTTATCAATAATATTCCCACATATTCAATACTTTTTTGAAAAAATTTACTTTTGTCAATATTAACTTTTAGTCGTGAATTCTTTAAAATATTTAATACATTTTGCAAATTAACTAAATGCTCCGTTTTGGATTTGCCTGTGACTAATATATCATCCAGAAGAACAGCTGCACTTGAAATTCCAGCAAACAATGAGTCCATTATTCTCTGGAACTTCGCTGGTGCTGACGCGACCCCAAAAGTCAAATGGCTATACCTGAACAAGCCTTTATGAGTAGATATGGTCAGAAGTTCCTTTGATTCGTCATCAATTCCAATTTGCTGATAAGCCTGCGATAGATCTATTTTTGAAAATTCGACTCCGCCTTGCAGCTGACTAAAAAGCTCCTCAATTCTAGGCAATGGATGTTGATCCACTTCTATGAAAGGATTTATACTGACTTTGAAATCTCCACATAACCTCATATCTCTATTTTTCTTTACGACAGGAACCACCGGGGTAGCCCATTGACTGTAATCCACCGATGATATTATATCTAGGGAACAGGCCGGCTTTAACAAATTTTGGTACCACCTCTGGATTTTTTAATTTAATTTTAACTAAACCCTTATTAAAAAAACCTAAGCCAGGAGAGAAAACATCTTCAAACTTATTAATTATAGAATTTAATTTATCTGGTTCCTTAATAAAATTGACATTCGAAAATCCAATATTAAATAAATTTAAAAAATCTCGATGGGAGGTCCTCCATTTTTCATTACATATATTAAAATATTTTTAGTTCTATTCTGATATTCTACTTTTGCTTCAAAAACACCTACCGGTCCAATAGAGTGTCTATTATAAAAATACAATTTTTTTTTTGAGCAGTGTAGTTCAAAACTATTAAATTTTTCGTAATACAAAATTTCAGAGATTGCTGTTATGCTACTTGAATCGATTTGAAAATCCACATGTTCCTATCTTTACCTTTATCTTTACCTTGGTATTTTGCATGTGTAACTTTTTTGCAGCTTAGTGTATCCATCTGACTATCGAAACATTCGATTCTCCTACCTGTTTTATTTGAAAAAGGTATACTTTGCTGAAGTCGGTAGGAGTAACCATTTTTGAAATAATCCTATTTGAAATGCTCAGTGCACCGAGTAAAAACTGTTTTGGTTTTAGGTAAAGTGCCTTTTCTGCTGAAAATATGGCAAAATGTTACTTGAAAAAGTTGTTCAGAATGGTAAATTATGGAGACATACAATATTTCAAAAAGATCGGCCTGCTTTGATAAAATCTTTGTACCTACTTCGTTGAAAAATGGTAGAGCAATTTTTATAATAATTTGACATGTTTGTAAAACTATTTCTCAGAAACAGTTGAAGATAGGTATAGGATATGCTTTTTAAAATATGCTTGGAATTTTGAATAGAATCCAAATATCCAATAATATACAGGGCGTTCCATTTAAAAAAATATAAGTTAGGTTAAGATCTCTCAAAATCATTGGTCTTTTGTTTTTTTTTTTAATAAGAAAAAAAGTTGCTAGTCCACTATGCAATATGGTTATTGCTTCATTCCGATATCTTTAAAAACAGAAAAGTTACAGCTGATCAAAATGTTATCAAAGTTATTGAAACGCACTGTACTTGTGCTCATATAATAAAAATACCAATTTGCTATTAGTAGACTTTTTATTAGGCACATGCTAATAGCTAGCGTACAATACACTTTCTGGTTTTTAAAATATCTATTAAGGAGCTCTTGCGCTCGACTACTTAAAGATACATTGGTGGGAGTTGCGCTTACGCATATACAAATTAGAGTACATCACAAATACCATTAATTTCATATTTCTAGCAATCTTACAACATTTTTCAATAAACAATTTACAAAAAACATAAAAAGTACCTACAGGTATTAACTTTAAGAAGGCAATCATCTTAACAATTAATACTATATGCTTGATAGACTCTGGGTATTATCAGTTTTTTGTATATGCATTGTAAAATGTGCAATATTATCAGAAATATACTGTAAGTGGTATGGTCATATTTTATGTTTTCCTGTTAAAATTTTATGCAAAAATATTCACGAATGAGTGTAGGTATTGTAAGCTATTATCTAGAATAAGTAAACCAAAAATAATGCGTAGTCCAGTTTTTATAATAAGAAAGTTCGAAAAAACTTAAAATTTAACAAAAACAATGTTTATTCACATAAATATACAAAAAAAATATAAATATATTTTTTTACATAACAAAATTACTAAGTATATCTGCGATTGGTGGTTATGATCTGATCATTGTTGGTTACCTGCAGAAAAGAAACACAATTCTTGAAAATGTATATTAACATCTTTTGTAAAATCAAAGCTTAACATTAGTGTAGTCCTGTAACATACCATGTTGCTATTTTACATTTACATTTATATTACAATTTTTTTATTAGTTTGACTTGCCTTTTGCTTGCAGTTTTTTAAAATATCAGTCCATTTGCTGCAGGTGCCATGATCAATGGAAAACAGCATAAAATAAAACACACGCACATACAAAACCTACAGGTAAATAATTATACTTACAGTTTTTTTATGATCACCAACAAAAATAAATATATAATATTCACTGAGCACAATTACATCACTTAAAATGTTATTAACTGAAAGCTGAAATGACGTCGGCCGTTGCCTAAAGTAAATGGCGGCGATTTGAAGAGACGAAGCTTAGTTGAGCTTCTTGGCGGTTGAATAAAATTACCATCACTGGTACACTAAACAAAATGTATGTAGTAATTTAATATTTTGATTTGATGCCCATAAAAAAGTATCTACAGTGAATTTTGACCTACCATATTATTAGCTCAATAACTTAGTTTTTACTGCGTTTTTAATGTGTACGCAACGACAAGGCATAAACAGACCTTTTTTACCGAGATACATGATTGAATAAGATAGTTTACCTTAAATATTTATTATTTTAATAAAATAAATGTAGACAAAGAAAATGTCCGACGTCCGTTTCACTTGTAACCCTGTATATTCTGAAATGATTCACATTGTATAATTTATTCATAGCAAAGTTTTTATTACTTATTCGGCTTACCTATGTTTATAAACGACTATGAAAGGAACACCATGGTTATTTAAATATCCTGTGTAAATATTAGTTAATTTTATTTGCTTTTTTCCATTAATTGTAATGTTTTGCCAGGCGAAAATAAACAAACATAATGAGGTTAGTTCAAATTTGACAAGAAGTGTCAAACTTTTGGTTTTCACCACAGTATACTGTTTTCACAGGTCGACGTTGTTGCAAGGTAGTACACAACTGATATTTTATACTTGCTTAAACATTTTAAAATTCCCTAAATGATTACCAACTTATGATTGAATAGCCAATCACTTTGTTTTAGTTTTTTGTTGAGACCAGAAGGGAAGTAGCAAACTGCCCTTTTCCTGATTTGTTTCTGGCAGTAATCAGTACTCCATTTCGATTTAAATTATAAGCACACATTTGTGAAAATCAATTGAAAAGTGATTTTCCAACTTAGGAGGTAATTATTTACTTATTATTTAGTATGACATTCATTTAAAATCAGTTCTACTATTATTTTCAATTAATTTAATAATTTTATTGTTTTAAATTAAATATCTTTTTAAGGCTGGTTTCGCACATAAAAGAAACCGACTCTCACAGAAGGCGTGTCACAGTTTTATACATAGCGAGTAACACCCGACTTCCGTCCACTACGATAAAACAGTTTGTATGCGATACAGACAAAGACAGCGAAGGTCAGTGAAGCTCGCATAAAACCAGACGCATTTTGTAACCGCCCCAAATACGAGTGTCACGTGTCGATTTTACAATTCTTCAGTTCTGAATGAGCGTGCCACGTCTTTGCAGCTGTCCACAAACAATTTTGAAACGATTTCAAATATTAATTTACAAGAAAGAGTGTATGAACAAAACATATAGGGCGATTAAATATCTGTAGTAGTGTATCCATAAATAATAATTTGAAATGATTTCAAATATAAATTTACAAGAAACAGTATATTGATAAAATATACAGGGCGATTAATATCTGTAATTTACGTTTTTGAAATTATAGATATAAAAGTTGTAGTATTTATTTGAAAAAATATTGACTGCAAATATACAATTAACTGAAATAATCACGCGTCTCAAATTATTTGTTTTAGTTGTACAGTGTGTATAAAGTTTTTTGTGTAAGCCTTTAGGTTTTAAAAAATTGAGATGCAACACCGGGTGTTCAAGGAAGGAAAAACTACGTTGTCTTTTAAATCAAAATTCATATAAAATAAGAGTATAACATTTCAAATTATATAGGCAATAAAAATTATTGTTTACTTACTTCTTATAAGTATAAGATACGGATAAAGAGAGAGCTCTTGGATAGTAAACTCAAGCTTTCAAGTTAGCAGAAAACACATCGAATTATTAGCGGGTATAAAAGTATTTTGCTTTGTCTTTGCGTATTTGGAAGTATAAAATTATATCATTTTCTTTCGATTTTATAATTACAATTTTTTTTTGGCATTTACATTATATATTTGGATTTTGTGGGACGTCCCGGATTTCAGGGCATTTTCAACCCGCCTCGCAAAAACCCTTTGCGGAACGGCAGTTGTTCCAGAAAAGGTATCAATATAACAGAAACATAGGGGAAAATTTGGAAAGTAATGTTATAAATGGTTTGCTTTGGTTGGTATATCAATACATTCTTTGAAAAATAGTTTCGTTTTAATAACTTCGAAACTACATAATATATTTTAACTCTTGGTTAGTGTAAGCTAGGTGCAGAGGTGTTTTAGGGAAATGATAAATGATTGAATAAAAAAATTAAAGAATCGCCTAGCTTCCGGCGTGCTGCCATCAGCAAAACTATATATGTAATGAATCTCTGCCAATTCATCATTTGTAAAATTAATCATTTTCTTTCAAAAACAATGTATTCACAGATATTTGAACTATTAAAATGAAAGTAGAGTTAAAAAAAACTGTCAAAATAAGAGTGTTAATTTGACAGCCACAATCTACTTGAGACTAATATTGTGCTATTCGTTTAGGATAATATAAATACTTATTTTTTTACTGAAACATCACAGATCAAGATAAGAATAAAAGTCAATAATAGATCTTTTTTTATTATAAAACCTTGTATATCAAAGACAAAGCAAAAACGATCCTATGTTTCTATGATCTTAAAATCATACGCAGACCTTAACCTTAAAATATTGACAATTATAAAACACCCTGTATAAAATTTAGAATTTAACTGTGTTTATACTATTTATTAGAAATAGTAAACAATAATTTGTATAATTTGGAACGCCATAGATTCTGGTATATAAGTATGCATAATTACAAAAACACTAAAATTATGGTTTATCAATTCTGTTGCATGTTACTTTTTTAGTTCTTTGTAATGGTAGTTAATTTACAAATTTTCAAAACAGCCACTTTCAGGATTCTAACCACATTTGAAATAATTAATTTTTATTTAATTTTTTTACATCATAGTATTTTAATTAACCTGTGCCCTTATTAATAACAAGTGGAGAACGTCCAATACAATTTTTAAAAGTAGCTGGCATTTAATTTTAAAACTCAAATTCCGTCTATTTTTAAGGTTTTTTCGAATTTGGTCATTTGTTTCAGCACTCTGTATTTTAAAAGTTGGATCGAGTCGTCTCTATTTAATGCTGAAAGTTTCACCAAAATGATGAATGATGAATTTTGAGCATTTTTAGAGACTGGTTCGACTTTTTTAAACACCTATTTTTTTCGTTTACTTATACCTTTGTAAAACGTTTCATCATTTTTTTTTCAATTCCATTAATTTTCAGAATTTTTTTGAACACCCTGTATTTTTTCGTTTATTAATGTTCTAACAGACCCTTGCTACATCAATCATTTTAAAAAATTCCCCGAACTTTGAGGATTTTTAGAGATTGATTCAGTTTTCTAAACACCTTGTATTTAGTTCGTTAATTGATGTACCCTTTTTAAAAGCTTCATCATTTTCTTTTTAATTCCATTATTTTGTGGATTTTAAGAGATTGGTTTAGTTTTTTCAGACACCTTGTATTTTTGTCGCTAATTAGTGCTCCAATAGACCCTTGTTAAAAGTTTCATCTATTTTTTTTTAATTCATTAATTTTCGATGTTTTTAGAGATTGTTTAGTTTTTTAAACACCCTGTATTTTGTTCGTTAATTAGTGTTGTAATAGACCCTTGTTAAAAGTTTAATAAAAAAATTGTTTTTAATTTTTATTATTTTGAGGGTTTTAAGAGATTGGTTCAGTTTTTTTTAATACCCTGTATTTTTTCGTTAATTAGTGAGCTAATAGACTCTTGTTAAAAATTTGATCTAAATCTTTTATTAAATCCATTAATTTTTAGAGGTTTTAGAGATTGTTTAGTTTTTTAAACACCCTGTATTTTTTCATTAATTAGTGTTGTAATAGACCCTTTTTAAAAGTTTAATCAAAACCCCATTTCAAATTTTATTATTTTGAGGGTTTTAAGAGATTGGTTCAGTTTTTTTTAAATACCCTGTATTTTTTAGTTAATTAGTGAGCTAATAGACTCTTGTTAAAAGTTTCATCTAAAGCTTTTTTTAAATCCATTAATTTTTAAGGGTTTTAGAGATTGTTTAGTTTTTTAAACACGCTGTATTTTTTTCATTAATTAATGTTGTAATAGACCTTTGTTAAAAGTTTAATAAAAAACTTGTTTTAAATTTCGTTATTTTGGAGGTTTTAATAGATTGGTTCATTTTTTTTTAAATACCCTGTATTTTTTCGTTAATTAGTGATGTAGTAGAACCTTGTTAAAAGTTTCACCTACAATTTTTTTTAAAACCATTAATTTTCAGTTTTTAAAGATTGTTTAGTTTTTCTAAAAACATCCTGTATTTTTTTGATTAATTAGTGTTCTAATAGACCCTTGTTAAATTTCTGATAAAAATAATTCTTTATTCCATTAATATTTAGGGTTTTTTTAGGAATTGGTTGGGGTCGTTTAAGCACCCTGTATTTTTTTCGTTAATTGTTATTCTAAAGAACCCTTGTTAGACGTTTTACCAAAAACAATTTTTTAGCTCTCTTGATTTTAAGTTTTTCTAACGGTGAAAAATTTTTCAACACTTTGTATACAGAACGGTCTTTCGCACGTTTAATAATCGTTCCGACGTTAAATCTTCAAAAATAGAATTTCCTCGAAATTGGAAATTTTATTTTCTCCTTATCAATTTTTATATTAACACCCTGTCTATCACTCTGTTAAATTATAGGAGTAACATCTTCGAATTTTATGAATGAATTGTAACGTGTTAAAGGTGGAGCTTTATGGCAAGTTCCACCCAAACGTCTCACGTACCAAGTTAAAATATCAGTAAATTTAAGAAATAATTGGAAAATTTGGACCCATTTTTCTCAGTCATTTATGTATATATTGGAATGGGACAAACGTGAAAAATCATTAAAAAAATATTTCTATAACTTGCTCGTGGCCGAATTTCCGCTTATAAGGGAAACAAAAATCGAAAATTATGTTTTTGCTGTATTTCGCAATTTATTTTCAAAATTCTAACGCGAGGAAGTAATAGATAATTATTAAATAGAACTACAGTTAAAAAATGAAATTATTCTGTTGGAAAATAAAGAAGAAAAATGGGTTACGGCTTATTCAGGCACTGCGAAACCAGCCTTTTAATAACCTGCAACTTAGTCGATTAATCTCACGCTTTTTAGTATCCAGAATATTTATTGCAAAAGAAAATAATTCTTGGATTGTAATAATTTTTGGAAAATAATTTTCAAAATAGTAATTTACAGACAAATAATCATTGTGGTACCCTTACCACCATCCCGAGTTTCGAACTAACAGAGATCCACTATGGAAATAACGCTATGCACTCCTATCTAAAATTGTAAAATATTAACTTTCTTCTTTGCATGCATTTGTGTGTACTGTGTAGAGGTGAAAGGCTATGATGGACAGGTATGACCCACTGGCTCAAGGGAATGACTCAACGACTGGAGTGGGGTACGATACTCCACCCTGCTCTTCGATTGGCTGACGACAGGAGGGGAGCGTGGTCTAAAAGTGGAGCGGAGGGGGTAAACAGTCAATAAAATTGCAAAATTTTCTGGCCTACAGTATATCTACTATTTTTTTTACCATATATAGCTCCACTTTGATTTTAAAATAAATCAAAATTCAGTGTTATTGAAATAGCTGTTAGAAATATTCTACCGTCCCTTTTTTCCGATACTAAGGATATGACTAGCTGGTTACAGAATAGATGTACGAGGTTAAGTATATTCCGCATCAGTCAAAAGTGAGTGACAGGGCACTGCGTAACCACGTGTATCGATTTAAGGTACTTTAAAGAAAAAGTATTATTTGCAAAATATTAGATTCTTTAAAAATACTTTATTAGATTACTGGAAAACGTCTTTCATATTCCGCTGCTGCACGATATGCACTTTGTATGCGGCATGTTTGTAAATACACAAAAAATACGCGATTACGTAAAATTAAATATGCGAAAAGCTAACACTGAAAACTTATTTCAAAAACTTTTCGCCATATTTTTGACAGAATCAGTGGGTCTAGACGGATTCTGATACAGTCGCCATCGCCTCTCGTTCCATTATATAACTTCTCATATTGTCAGGGAATTAATTAGTGATAATACTAATAATAGTAACGATATTAATAATAATCGACGATGTTTACATGCAATATGTGCATATACAGGGTGTCCGGAAAGACGTGTACAACGGAAGACCACAGACTCCTGGGTTCAAATTAAGCCGATTTAGCCCAATTTACTTATTTCCAAAATTGCTTCGTTTAGCCGCTAGAGAGCGCCAAAGTTTGAGAAAAATTTTTGTTTATTCCGAATATCTCGAAAACGACTTGATCGATTTTAACCATTTTTGGGCTACGCAGTTATAAGTCTAACCGACACTTTTTGACGTTATTTAGAATCTTTTGCAGTTATTATAAATGTAAGAAAAATCATGTATCATGCAAATATAAGCACATATTTTTTTAACCTCCTGTACAATTACTCTCAGTTTTTTTGTTAGTAGCTGACTTTATTTAGAAACTTTTTTTATACTCACAGAATTTTGAATAGATGAGTAGTTTAGGCAGAAAAAATATTTTCATATGTCAACAATATCAGCATTCGTTCTGCAACAAATAACGAAAATTCCAAAACTCTCATTTATATTTTATTTAATAAATACAAGATAATAAAATATAACAAAAAAGAGTTATGATCACTTTACAATAAATGCTCAAAGTGACCACCGTTTTCTCTTATGCAACAAGTAATCCGTTTTACGAAGTTGTAGTGCAGCCTGTCCATGATTCCTGCATTACCTCGTAAAATATTAACTGCGTCTTGGATTCGCCTAAACAATTCCTCTTCATTATTAACTGCAGAGGCATATACTTTAGTTTTTACTGCACCCCACAAAAAAATCGCAAGGGGTTAAGTCTGGTGCTCGAGGTGGCCATTTTATAGGAGCATCGTTTCCTCTTCCGATCCACCTGTTAGGATACAGATTATGTAAATATTGACGAACGGGTATTGTAAAATGATGGGGTGCACCATCGTGCATAAACCACATGTTACGACGAAGTAATAACGGCAAATCGTCCAACAAATTAGGTAATACTTGCTGTAAAAATTTAAATAGTTGACCCCATTCAATCGATGTGGAAGCACAACCGGGCCAATAATAAAGTTGTCGATAATTCCCGCCCACACGTTTACTCTGAATTCATATTGAAAATGTCTTATTTCAGTACAGTGTGGATTTTCATCAGCATAAACGTGTTTGTTGTGGTTATTAATGATGCCTGACCTAGTGAAACATGCTTCATCTGTAAATAAAATGTTTTTGCTGAAGTTGATATCATGGGCTCTTTGATCTTGTATAAAATTACAAAATGCTAAACGTTTTTCGGGGTCAATGGGTAGCAATTCATGTACCGATTGAATGTGGTACGGATGTAGTAATTGCTCCTTCAAAACATCATGAACTATGGTTTTTGGTATCTCTATTTCATGTCCAATGCGTCTTGCACTTCTCTTCTATCTTATCTAGGATTTGTTCCTCCACCTCTATAGTTTTCGTAGTACGTTGACGCCCTTGAGCCGCATTCATTTGGTGGAAGGAACCAAATTCGCGAAGTCACCTTTCGATGTTGGCGTTTGATGATTTGGCACTCGTCGATGAGGGAATCTGTCCATGTAGACCCTAACACTTTTGCGGCCGTTACCTTGACAAAATCCATAAACCAAAAGCATATCTACTTGTTCGGAATATGTATACGTATCCATGATGAAATAATGAAAAATGAGAAAAATAAACAAACACAACAATAACGACAACAAATAAAGTAAGATCTAAAGTAACTAAGTAATTGAGCAAGAAGAATACACCGAGAGACTAATTTCAGTAGCTGATTAGATTTGACACACAACTGACACTTAAAATAACAGAGCCAACTTCTGGTACTTCATTGTTGCAGAACGAATGCTGATATTGTTGACATACGAAAAATATTTTTTCTGCCTAAACTAAATAAAGTCAGCTACTAACAAAAAAAAACTGAGAGAAATTGTACAGGAGGTTAAAAAAATATGTGCTTATATTTGCATGATACATCATTTTTCTTATATTTCTAATGACTGAAAAAGATTCTAAATAAGGTCAATAAGTGTCGGTTAGACTTATAACTGCGTGGCCTAAAAATGGTTAAAATCGATCAAGTCGTTTTCGAGATATTCGGAATAAACAAAAATTTTTCGCAAACTTTGGCGCTCTCTAGCGGCTAAACGAAGCAATTTTGGAAATAAGTAAATTGGGCTAAATCGGCTTATTTTGAACCCAGGAGTCTGTGGTCTTCCGTTGTACACGTCTTTTCCGGACACCCTGTATATTGTAGTAATATTTTAAACTACAGTTTTCCGAGACGTTTACAATGTTATGTAATATTATTTTTCTGACTACTAGTGCTCTTTGATCAATAGACGTTTGACGTTTGAAAAGTATAAGCAACCACCAATACAACATAGGTTCATATGTTGCTATCGTCTGACAAGTGCTATGTGTCACGGAGGAAATGTCAATGCAATACTAGGACAAAGATAACCCACGACTGCTTCTACGGTGGTACACACAAGAACGGTAGGAGGATACGCAGAGAAGTCACACCTTACACGAGTGCCAGCTGTTGAGAATATTGCCCTAAGTTGCACGACGGAGGCCCCATGGTTCGTCCACAACAGCGACATTAGAAGGAATCTGGGATTCACGCCGGCCCTGGAAGCGATTAAATCGCGAGCGGAGGCCTTCTTTGCACGCGCAAAAGTCCATAGCCGCCAGGTACAGGCAGCCAAGGTTTCAACTCCTGGATGCGGGATAAGTTCTGTTCTGTTTCAGAACTGTCAGGATCAAGAATAGGACCAGAAGAGACATTGACTTTTCCCTACCCTACCCCGGAGCCCGCCGAGGCATATTCTTTCCGCGACGCTGGACGATAGAGCCTTTGTCCTAGCGTCAGTAGCGTCTCCCATAGAGCCATAGTGCTAATCCGTCCTCACCCAAAAAACTGCCCGGCCGGAGGCGTTCGCGCCGCGGCCAAACATGACTACCCCCGGGGTTAAACGAGTTGGCGAAGAAAGAAGAGCACCAGAAGATAAACCGTTGCCGACACGGCTTACCAGGACAGGAACAGGCTCCCTGAGCAACAGCGGTTGAGGCTGACCGGAGAAAGGAACCCAGCTCTACGTGACGTCCGGTCCTACAGTGATGATGTGGGTAAAGAGAGATAATCCCTCTCGACTCCGCATATCCGAAGTCATTTATCCAGCCAAGGATTGGCCCGATCACGGAAGCATTCACTCTCATATCGCTTTCAACGACACATATACGAGCGCTCTCTGCTACCTCTTTCTACTGCTAGTGAGGCCGAGAACATGCCCAAAATTCCTCCGGTTATACTGAAGAAAAGCGAACGGTGTACGGCCGTGTCGCTCCTTCGGAAGGAACAGAAGATAAACTTCTCTAAGGCGAAGATGATTAGAAAAGGTGTGGCCAACTCCCCAGCTTCCGCGGGAGACTATAGGAGGCTGAACAAGCTTCACTAAAGGAGAAGAGTACCACACGTACTCTCTGCAGGGAGACAGGTGATAAAGGGTGGTTATCCGAGGCAACCCCTGCGGCACAACACTAGAGGAGGTAACGGAGGACCTCCGCAGCCAAGGCTTTGCCCCAACAAATGTGGCAAGGATGTCCAATAAGAGGACTAGGCAGCAGATACCACTTGTACTTGTACAAGTGCCACTAGCCCAGGTAATATCTTACAGGTCAATCGATGATGTTCCCTGGTCATCCGCGAGGCGGCAGCTGTGGCGTCCCAATGTCTCAGATGCCAGAAATTCGGCCACGGCCAGAGTCGCTGCACGGCTCTTGTGAAGTGCGTCAAGTGCGGCGAAAGCTATTACTCGGCCGAATGTAAAAAGCCGAGGGAAGCGCCAGCGAAGCGTGCCAACTGCGGTGGCCCCCATCCAGCAAGCTATAGAGGCTGCGCCCAGGCCCCTAAGAAAAATGCTGCCAAAAAGCAAAACCGGCAGGAGATAAAGAACAGGTTAAGTACACGCAGCCCTCCAACACCACAGCGACGAAAAGCTTCGCTGACCTAGAGGTTTGCAAAGAAGTAACAGCCTCAGACGGCGTGGAATCCCTCCGACTTCTTCAGCGCGCTGGCGAGGATGGAAATGTACTCCGTCATGCGCGTCTTTTTCACTGAAATGCCATCTCTTTTACTGGAGTAATGGCAGTTCCTCGACAAGTGCAGTTTCTGATAGTCGCCTTCTCGAACGCCGACGGGTTCTGTAGTAGGAAAAACGACTTGCTTGAAATCTTGCCACGCCTAGCGTAGACGAATCATGCAGGTAAGTTATTTCTTGTTTTGCAGGAGCAGATAAGGGAGAGTAGCGCGGCGAGCCATGAGAACGGGCCACCCATGCGCCAAGCAGATCGTAAACCAGCTCAACAGGAGTCAAGGCCGCCCTGGGCGACCTTTACCAGAAAGGGTGGCACAGACACTTGGAGTCCCTGAATCCCGAGGATGGCAGTCTGTGGAAGATGCAGAAGGCGCTGAGGGCCCCCCGTCGTCCGATAACTCCGATTCACGGAGAGAATGGGGTCGTCTACACGAAGCAGGACAAGGCAGAAGCTTTCGTTGACAGCCTTGAACTGCAGTGTAGAGAAAACCTTCTCGACGACGAAGACGAGGATCACACGGATAAGTTGGACCGCCGCGTGCGGCGCCTAAAACGCCTACCCGACGCTGAACCCATCAAACCTGCTACTCCGGAGGAGGTGAAAGAAATCCTGTGCCACCTGAACCACCGCAAAGCGCCGGGATGCAACGGTATAGGGAACAAGATTCTCAGGAAACTCCCCACCGGGGAGTAATGGCGTTGCTGAACAACATCTGCAACGCCATCCTGAAACTGCGCAGACTATCGACGAGATGGAAAAAAGGCGACGTGATCCTCATTTCTAAGCCAGGCAAGAACTTAACGTTTCCCTCTAGTTACAGGCCCATAAGTATCCTGCCCATGATGAGGAAAATAGCGGAGAGGGTGATCCTGGCGAGACTACACGAGACCACGGAAGAACTGCAGGTTCTCCCGGACGAGCAGTCCGCGTACCGCCGTGGCCACTCAGCAGAGCAGCAGATTCTCAGGTTAGTAGAACTTGTTTCCACAGGTTTCAACACCCATGGAAGCCGGAGTCCTCCAAGGAGCCGTGCTGTCTTTGCACCTGTTCAACATCTTTATCGCGGATCTACCCAGGATAGGACACTTCTATGTTCCAAATATCTCTACGATGACACCGCCATCTTGGCCCGATTCTTAAATCTGGAGATGGCGACGAGACAACTCCAAAGAGAGCTAGACAGACTGGAGGACTGGTGTAACCGCTGGAAGGTGGCGATCAACGCGGAAAAGAGGAAAGGTATGATGTTCTCCCTCTAAGGTACAGAGCGCAACCAAGAGGCCGCATAACGTTCAACGAGGAGGGCATCCAGTGGATCGACGACGCCAAATATCTAGGGGTGACCCTAGGTAGGAGGCTGACCTGGAAGCCACACGTCAACGAAGTGATTCCCAAAGGCAAGTTCGTGAGGGCGAAACTCTACCCGTTACTCCATAGAGATAACCGACTGAGTCTTGGTAAGGTCAATCAAGACTGTTTTGCAGCCACAGTTGACGTATGCCAGAGAGGTGTGGCGATACGCAGCGAAGACGCACTGAAACAGAGTGCAGACCGTCGAGACTGTCGCGCTGCGTTGCGCGACGGGGGCCCCATGGTTTGTCCGCAACAGCAACATTCGCTGGGATCTGGAATTCACGCCATCCCTGGAAGCGATGAAAGCGCGAGCGGAGACATCCTTCGAATGCGCAAAAGTCCACAGCAACCAGCTAATCCAGGCGGCGGTGGACTACCGACCCAATGCGGCCGCCAGGTACAGGAGACCAAGGTTTCAACTCCTGAACGCGGGGTAAGTTGAGACATTTCTTCTGTTTCAGCAGCAAGAATAGAACTACAAAGTGACATTGACTTTCCCTATCCTACCCAGGAGTCCGCCTAGGCGGGCTCCGTTATCCTTTCGGCGACGGTGGACGATGGTTCTTTGTCCTAACGTCTTCAATAGAGCCACAGTTCTAATCCGTCTTTACACAAACCCTCACCCGGCCGGAAGCGTTCACGCCGCGGCCAAACATGACTAGCCCCAGCGATTATACGAGTCGGCGAAGAAACAAGAGAAGACAGAAGAGCGCCAGAAGATAAGCCCTTGCCGACGGGGCTTGCCAGGACAATAGCAGGTTCCCCAAGTCTCCGGCTTCGGCCGCAATTGCGGTCGAAGCTGACCGGAGAAAGGAACCCACCTCTACGATGCGTCCAGGCCTACAGCGATGATGGGGGTAAGGAGAGATAATCCCTTTCGGCCCCGCACATTCGAGGTCATTTATTGGGTTACGCCGTTCTGCATTGCTGTGTGCTGCGAACAGAAATTATCATTTTCTTATTTCTCGCCTCAGTGACTTCTGCATATGCTTAGGCAGACCGCAGTGTGAAATTCTGACCAGAAAACCCGATAGCCTTTCCTGACATTCGCTCTACAAATGCAGTGAAGACGCCACAGCCGTTCCGTGCCCAGAATTCGAAGGTACGGTGAAAACGCGACAGCCATTTTGCCCCAAGGATTCGAAGGTGCAGCGAAAACGCAACAGCCATGAGGCGCATCGGTTACGAGAACTCCGCTCCGGCCAGGCCTGGCGCGGGCGTCGATCTAATCGACTGGTACGAGGAAGTCACGCCACTTCCAAAACCTCGTATCTCGAGGCTCCGGTAGAAAGGAGCCTCTTCGTCTCTGGAGCTGAGCGAGGCTACGTCTGCGAGCGACCGGGACGTTATGTAGCTAGCGAACGAACATGGGCTTACGACATGAGTACACAGCCGCGAAGGTTGTGGGATTATACCCTCGACGAAACGGAGACAAACGCGACGTGGGCATCGCAAAAGAGGGAAAACCCAATGTTAGTAGTGGTAACGGATGATATGGCAAAACTAGCACCGGCCATGACATATATATCGCACGAAGTGACCAACTTAAATAACGGTAAAAGCGAAAGGTGGGAATATAGCGACTTTAGGTTCGCCGGTCTTTCAAAAGAAGACCCGCGTGAATATCTTCGTAGAGAGGAAGAATATCTAGATGGGACAAATTATTTAAAGGTTGTGCAATTTGAGCGAAATGTTTAATGAACTTTCTGTAATAATTAGCAAACGCGACAAAACGTTTTGTGAAATAACAAGAGCTCTAATAGAATATTTTAAACATTATGGAACGTGTTCAGCCATAATAACGGATAATGGAAAATAATTTATAAATAATCAAGTAAAAAATCTTAGTTTTTCATTAAATTAACATTCATTTTATTACACCTTTTCACCCAGAATCGAACGGAACTGTTGAAAGATTCCATTCAACAATAATTGAATATTTTAGAATATTTTGACAAAATCCAGAATAAGAAGACAGACGAAGAACTCATGAATTTGGCTATAATTGTGTACAACCATACAAACCACTCCACAACAGGAAATACGCCCTTTGAGATTATTTTCAGGTACATCTAGTAAAGATATTATGGATACAGAATCCAGCCAAATGGTATTTGATTATTCTTTAGATGAACATAGAAAGTCATCTCACATGTATAACAATATACAAGACAGAACGGAAAGTCGAAAAAGTCAAATATTGTGAGAGTTAATAAAAATATAACGAATCCCCAAGACCCTATTATTTGATCAAGTATCACCAACACATACTAGAAGACCTAGAGGACTCTTTAATTTTATTGGAACCTTTCAAAAAGCTACCACTGGACCTCTAGATGCTAGCGACGGAGAAAGATACTAAGAAAACTTCAAAAGATTATATAACAATGAGGCACATTTAAAAGTTGATGTAGAAAAACCTTTATCTTTGCCCAAAGAAGTCAAAGAAACAACAAAAAAATCAATTGCCGCACTAGCCCAAAATCAGGAAAAATTAAATGACAGAATTACTGAGCTTGGAGAAAAAAATAAAAATATGAGTGTCTGCAATCATATTGTCACAACCCAAACACTTCTAACTGAATTATCACATTCCATATCATTAATTACTAATGTTTTGGAAGAGAAATCAACGGAAATCTCTTTTGCACAAATGAGAAAAATTCACCAAACCATAATCAGACCAAACAAGAGAGAACATTAAAAAATAAAAATCATAAAATATGAAAGGTTATGCAAAATATCTGTTTTTCAAAAAGAAATGAACCCTTATGATTACTACAAACTACATCCCCTACCACTGAGCAACAATGCCTAAACTTAAATTGGTACTCCTTTACTGATATACCCTGTATAGGAACAGAACAACTACAAGGAAATTATCTTCTTACAATTTCAGAAACATGTTCCTGTATAATCGACACTTACAAATTAACTCCAAATAAGAATTTCCAAGAAAATATAGAAACTATTAATGTGCCAATTATAAATGTACCAAACAATATCGCGTATTCAAATTATCAACAAAAATTGACTATATCAAACAAGAGAAACTTAGAAGAATTATCAGAATTATCAAGACGTACATAGAATTTGCAAGAAGATATTGAAAATCAAAATCTTAACACTATGATAAATGAGCCTATTAATTGGATTACATACATTTTAATTTTGCTGATTGTCATAATTTTATTATTATAAGAAGAAGAAACAGATTCCAGATTCAACCCTAAGAAGAAGTGGATGTCCGAGGTATACCGGATTCGTTGATAAATTTATAGATTTCATAATTTAAATGCGTCACAATAAGATTAAACTTTAAAACAGGATACAAAACAGTCCAGCACAGCTTTTTACGGTTAATTATAAGGAATTAGTACGCAGGTTATAAACATTGTTTAGTAAGTAGTTTTCAGTAAAGGTAATTTAAGTTCCCAGCAAACAGGCGTGTGACATTGACATTACAGATATATACCAATCTAAGACAGAGCGATACATCCTACATTTTATGTATTAAATACGTATTTTGTACGTCGCTATTACTTATTATTTTGAAATACTCGCATACATGTTTCTGGCACATAAATATGCTTATGTAAGCTGTATAACCACTTTGGTATATCAGCGCTATGTAATTTTGCACATATGTTTTCTATATTACATGATTTATATCTAGGATATCTAACAATGACCCCACTAAACGCAGTCGTGATTTAGATGTCATTGGTATATACCAATGAGAGATGTGTAATTACATACCCACTATTATCACAGTTTACATTTAGGGCCGGTCTTTCGATCTCCTTATAAACTTTTTAAATTTGTCTATCTTGTAACTACAAAATGTGTCTTTCCACTTAGTTTTAAATTAAATCCTATCGTTACTTGGCTATGTGCTTTTTAACTTATCGGTCAGTTCTACTGGCACATAAAGTATTTATCAAGTGTTTTCTAACCTTAAATATTGAAGAAAGTAAACAACTTGGTAATACGGTGACAAAAATATATTTTTATATTGGAAAACATTGATAGGTATCGAAGAAGAAATATTAATAGATCATAACAGGTAAATATTAAAATATAAATAATGGGTCCATTTGGTAATTTTTTTTATTGCATATTCTGAAAGTTTACTTCTTAATTAGTTAGTGTGCAAAAAATAATTTTTTTGTTTCAACAAGAAATGTGTCAAATAAATTAATGAAAACAGAGAGCGGCAAAACGTTAAGAAGCCATTGCCTGACGTCATAATACCGGTACGGCTGGCTGATCGCTGACCGCTCGGCGCTCGCGCTCTCTGCCCATACTCGCCCTATTCAGTCTTAATACGGCACGCAGTGTGATTCGGTTAGTAATTTTGTTATTCGTTGTTTTTGTGTTGAAATGGGTCGAAACCGGGGATTGTACAAATATTGTATAGTTCCACGATGTAAAAATACTTCAGTATCGACTCCGAATAAAATATTTATATCATTGCCGAAAAATGAAAATAGTAGGATTTTATGGCAGAAAGCTATGCGGAGGAAAGAATTTGTTTGGAGTAAGGGGTCAAAGCACTGTTGTGAAGATCATTTTAAGGTAAGTTATTTCTTTGGTTTGCAAATAGTAAAATTATATAGTAGGTATATCTAAAATTTTAGCTAGAAGAAGATATGGAAAATTATATGTATTATAAAACAATGAAAGGCGGTGTAATCAAACTAAAACCTGGAGTTGTTTCTCATATATTTGAGTGTCAGAAAAATAGAAAGACGACACAAGTAGCTAAAGTTCGATCAGTGTTTTTTAAAAGACAAAATAGAAGCATCATTGAGGATATATTAAGAGAGTCTGATGCGACAGAAAATATACAAAATTCAGAAACAGATTACGACAAAACAGTTCCTGAGACAAGCACTAACGATAATATTTTACACACCAAAACTAGTCTTGGAAAATGCTTTCAAGTCAATCTCAAACCGTATGTTCGATCTAAATCCATTCAATGTTCTTTTCCATGCCTATGTAATACAAATAATTTTGAACGGCTCTCCCAAAAAAGAACTAAGGATAACCTTGTCAAGTCTTCAAAAAATTTAAAAACAAGTCACAGTCCGTCATCCAATGATTCTTCAAACACCAGTCAAAATACTACTGGAACACACACGTCTCATACATCCGTAAGTACTGAGTCTAGTATGTTGGGTACATTTGTACAAAACTGGAATGCGAAGGAAAATGTAGAAAAGCGAACTACAACAAGGCTTCATATATATCTTACACTTAAAAAAATTAAAGTGAATTTATCGTATGCTATGTTAGCGGATGATTTTTGTTTGTCGACTACAACAGTGTGTGTAGTCGTACAAAAAACACTTCCAAAATTAGCTCACCACTTAAAAATATTTATCCAGTGGAAATCTATGTTGGATATTAAAAAGCATCTTCGAATACCATTTCGCCACAGATATAAAAATGTCCAGAGCATTATAGACTGCTTTGAAGTTTCAATTCAAAAGCCCAATAATCCAGTTCTTCAAGCTTTGTCGTGGTCAATACAAAGGTTGTAATACAATAAAATATTTAGTATCTTGCACTCCTGACGGTTCTATTTCCTACGTTTCACATGGTTTTGGAGGAAGAACCTCAGACAAATTAATAACCGAAGAATCTGGATTCTTAAATTTGTTAGAACCTGGTGCTGATGTAATGGCTGATCGTGGTTTTAAGAATGTAGAAGAAATAATGATACCTAACAATAACAGACTTTGTCGTCCACCTTCTGTAAAATCAGGTTTAAAAAATTCGAAACAGGAAGTAAAAGAAGCTAAAAGAATTGCTGCTTTAAGAATTCATATTGAACGGGTCATTTCAAAAATACGCGAATTTGCTATACTTCAACCCCATGCATCTATTCGTGTCAGTTTGATTAAATATTTAGATTTTATTGTGCAAATTGCATGTGGTATAATTAACATCCAAAATTATTTAATAAAATAAGAATAATATTGTTACATTATTTTATTATAAATAGCTTTTATCCAAAACTCTGTTATTTCATTTAACATTTGTTCCACTGTGTCATTATCGTATTCTATATATTTTATTACAATTTCTTTGCTTGCTTCTGTTAGCAAGAAACATTTGCATTTGAGTTTGATAAACGTATTTTAATCTGACATTTCCATCAGTACCAATGTAATTTAGGAATGTCTTTTCTGTTTTAGGGCTTTTAATCTCTACAACAAAACTGTCATTTATAGCATCCGGGGAAGCTCCTACTATAGGATAGTCTCTGGATAGAAATATACCTGTTCTAGAAAACGTTAAAGACGTTTCTGTTTCTAAAACTTTCAAAACGGCACTTTCTAATTTTAACCCCCTTGTCATATCCGGAGTTTGAAAAATTTTGGCCCCTAATATGTTTTCTATTAACACTCCATCAAACTTTTTGCATTTTATAGCTTCGTAAGCTTTTGATGCTGTTACTCTACCGTACCTCATTTCTTGCCAAATTGTACTACAACTTTGGCATCTAGTGTCCCTTTCTACCTCAAAAATAAGATTTTCATCCATATAAAGTTTGGAAAAAACTAAAAATTTTTTAGGAGTTTTAGGAAAACTAGAGTCTCTAAAACTATTTGCAAGCTTGTGAATGGAGAAGAATATTTTTGAGGAACATAATATCTCATTAGCGTGTTTTCAATTTTACTTTTTTTAGCCTTTTGAATATATTCTTCTAAAAGAGAATCATCACTTGCCAAATTTAATTCTTTTTTTCCAAAATCGGTGGTTGTTATGTATTTTTTTATTGTTGTAGAACTAGACAGCACAGACTTATTCCAATAACATTTAATATCGGTTGGCGAAGGTTCTTCGCTCCGTCGATGTAGCCACATCAGAAAGGCTATGGCATGTTTACAGCCCCCTTCAGATGCAGTACAATCATAACACTGCAATTTCATTACTTTTTTTTCATGATCATTTATTATACAGGACACACTATAATTTTTTGATCTAATTTTGTGTTCATGTGTTATTTTACATCTTAATGTACACCGTAACCGTACATGTCACCGTAATTTTGTCTAGCTGATCTAAAAATGTAAATTTATAGTTTCTTTTTATTATAAAGACGGTCACATTTTATTTACCTTTGTAATTTAACACCTCTCATTTCAAAGCTTATGTATTATTATTGAAATATTCCATAATCATAAAAATGTCCACAGCCGGTAAATTGTTACTATCAGCTTTATTATAGCCTTCTTCCAATGAACACATATTTCTCACTTATTCACAAATACAGATTAAAAAAAAATGACGAAAAATAAAAACAATACTGCAGCAGTCGTACGTTGAACTCAATAGCCAAACAACCCGCCAACTCATAGATTAGCGCCAACTGCTTCTAGTACCTAACAGTCTAACACTCAATGATCGCGATCGCCGAGTGGCCGGTATAGTGACGTCATACGTGCTCGCCCGCCGGCGTGACTTTTTTAAGGGTCTGACAAATTCGAAATTAAATATCTCACTTATTATTAATGTTACTAATCTAATTTTTTAAGGATATGTTTAGGTAGTTAAACATTATCATAAAATGCAAGAAAAAGTTTTTAATTATATGTCACTGAATGGGCCTATTGTTTCTAGTAATACTTTATAATGGTTTGTGCTTTTTAAATATTAAGGAAAAATGTTTGTACTTGTACGTATTTATATAAAAAATTTTGCTTTCTCACAATTTAATTAGGTACATTTTTTAGAAATAATGCTCTTCCACCACTTCAACAATTGTTGCTTACTTTGAGATTCTTTGCAACTGGTACTTTTTATATCACAATAGCAGATTTTGGTGGTATACATAAATCTACTGTTGGGAAAATTGTACAGCGTGTAGTATATGCTTTAGCTAGGATAAGAGAAAATTATATCCACCTTCCAGAAAATCCTCAAGGGCAGGAATCTATAGCTGTAAAATTCTATCGCATAACTCAGTTTCCACGAATTATTGGAGCTATTGATTGTACACATATTAAATTACAATCACCAGGTAAATACATGTATTATTAAGAGGTTATGTTTTAATAAAATTATATATTTTTACAGGGGGTAATATTGCTGAAAATTTCCGAAACCGGAAAGGCTTTTTTCTCTAAATGTACAAGTAGTGTGTAATTCAGAAAATCAGATAACAGATATTGTTGCTCGATGGCCAGGTGCCTCACATAATTTAAACAAGATGTAATAATATTCATGTTAAATATATGTGCAGATAGATATTCTGTGATGTACCAGATTCCATATTCAAACACTTTGGTTGGAAAGGGGGGATATTTTGTGGCAGTTTTCGGCTTGATGCAATTTAATGACGGGTGATTGTCTTGCGACTTGGCCTTATATCTTATTCCCTCTATTACGTTAATATATTTTTGCCTCTATTATTGTTTAAATGAAAGTATAGGTATTTATTTATTAAAGTGTATTATTTAATTTTGATTAACTAAGCATACCTAACCTCTCAAAATAATGTCTCATCCGTATATTAAAAATATATAGCAAGCAATATGTTTAATAAATTGTAAGTTTTCTTCACCTCACTGGTCAGTACTCTGAATTATCTTAGATCTACATCCAAAAAAACATTAAATAAATTGAAACTGTTTCGTCTAAATAGAAGACAGCGTTTGAATCGAGAGAAATAAAGAAATATTATAACAATGGAATATCACAGTTGTTCAATATACTGAAATGAGTTAACTAATAAGCTGCATTATTTTTTTTAGTCTATAGAACATTTATAGGATGCCCCCACATAACTTGACTATATACTTTATTGTCACAGTGTCGGATAAAGATATATAAAAAAAGCTTCAATTAAATTAATGAAATAGCGAAAGCTCATCACAGTGATGTCATTTTCACAGAAAAAACGGTAATAGCTTCAAAATAACAGCTTTATGAAACTTTATTTTATCTTTATCCATTACTAGTGTGGTAATGTAATTTAAAGAATAAATGATTTCTAAAGCTCTTTAAAATTAAAATATTGTGGGGTATATACAGTGTTTGTGGGCAGAAATTTTTTTAAATAGCTACTCATCTATAATCAGTTTTAGAATCCATATGAAAAATAAAGGCAACGTAATAAAAAGGTTTTCGACTTTTCCATGGTATACACGGCATCATATGATGACTTCAATAAAATGGTAAAACAAATAATTTATCTAAATTAAAGATGAAACCATAGAGTGCTTCAAATTAAAACACAATAATAAACAGCATCTAAACGACATGTAAATTGTGACATAATACTGTTACTATACTATAGATATAGACACGGTGATCCTGAATATGTGCAAAAAATTTGAGGGTAGATTGTATGACCGGATTTTAATACGGGTCTTTCATATATTTTTTCTTTATTTAAGCTCTTCTAGAGGAGTTGCAACCCTTTAACAGGGGTGATAAATTTAAAGTTTTATCTAGCTTCTTACAAATGCTTTGAAATTAAGAAGTTAAATTTGGTAGGATATTTAATGAACTTCTTCTGGACAAGTATTTTTAATTTTCGTCCTGTTATAAGTCGTTGAAATAAATTACCCCCTGTATAATTTTCATTAGATTTTTTTTCTAGGGCTTTCTCGATTAAACATATTTTTTTATAATAAATATACTGGGGGTACTTTATTTCAACGCCTTATAATAGGGCGAGAAGAAAAAATACTAGTTCAGAAGTTTCATCAGTCTAAATATCCCACCAAATTTTACTTCTTCATTTCAAAGGGTTAGGAAAAAAAACATAAAACTTTAAATTTATCACCCCCTGTTAAGGGATCATGACTCCTCCAAGGACTTAAAACAAAAAGTTTTATATGAAAAACCCATATTAAAATCAGTTATACAATCTACCCTCAAATTTTTTGTGCATTATTTGGGATCATGGAAATACCATGATATACCATGGCTGTATGAAGTATTACGTAAGTATATTTCCCATATAGTATGTTGCATTTCTATTAATATTTGTATATACCATGTAAGTCTCAAATAGCACACCGCATGTCTATTGATATATGTATATACTATACAAGTCTCGCATAAGGGTACATGCGGAGGACATTAAGAGGTCCTAGGTACACATCTGGTACATATTTGAAACATACCATGTAACTTTCTGGTGTATGGTGTGACTTTTCAGATATGTATTTGGTACATAGTCTTGTTTGCTGGGTTCATTATTCAAAAAGTGTAGTTGTCATGTAAACTTACTAGTAGAAGGTTAAATAGATATCAGTTAGGAAAATGCGAGTTTGTTTTGCTTCCTGCCTCCTCTCACCGAAGAACCCGAGCCCTGGTAGCAGGGACATTACATGGCGATCCTGCCAGTTCGGTGTGGAAGTTTGGTAAATTCTAAATAAAAATAAAAGTTTAAAAGTAAAAAAAATAGGCAGCAATAAATAAAAGGAGGAAGTTATTATAAGTCAAGTAGGCAATAGTGGTAGTGTAACGAATGATACGTTTAATGGAGTATTACTAGGGCAGCAGATATTAATAATAGTGCTAGTAGTACTAATAGTTGCAATTATAATGGTGTTATGTTGGTTCCAAGCCAAGAAAACGTTAGAGAAGAAGATACGACGAGAATTTACCAGAAGTCAGAATCTACAGAGTGTATAGTGAGTGACGTGTAACCGAGAGTGTCGATGTGAGTGAGAACTAATTGCGGCTGACGAATAAGGACCTGCAGCAGGTCATCCAGTTATACCAACAGTTAAGGAGCTTTCAATGTAATATCAAGAAAGAACCCCAGCATCGTCGAGAATCGTTGGATAGAATATATAAATGATAATAGAGTTAGGAAAATGCGAAAATAGTTTTACTGAGTTAAGAGATGAATATAATAAGCTATCTAAGAAACCTGAGGAACTTAAACAAGTAAAAGAATATGTTAGGGTAATTGAAAAAAGTATTATCAAGTCTCGTAATATTTTAGTTAATAGATTAGAAGAAATAGTTAAGTCAAAAACGTGTGAAATCGAAATTGAAAGAAATTTAGTAGAAACAGCTGGAAATAGTTCAAATATGGGTGAGGAATTTGATTTAAAAAACGGCTTTATTGCTTATTGCCTACAATGGATGACGCTGAAAATGTTACCAAACAATTAATCGATGCTATTCAATTATATAATGAATTCCTAGATAATCCAGGAAAAAATCTTTTAATAACTTATGTTTTAAAAATTAAAATAAGTCAAAATGCAAAACTTCGATTAGAAAAGCAGTATAATAGTGTTGATGAGTTGACACGTGATATGAAACGTCATTTAATAACTAAAAAATCAGCGGCGGCTATGTCTACTCAATTGCATAGTGTGAAACAAAACAATAAAACATTAAATGAATATGCCAAAATTGTAGAACAACTATTCATAGATTTAACTTTGGCCGAAGCGGGAGTTGATGATAATGCTGTGACAGTTCTGCATGAAGTAAATGAGAAGTTGGCTATAAATGCTTTTCGAACGGGTTAAAATATAGCGAACTGAGAACCATCATAAAAGCAAGAAATTTTAGTAAATTAAAAGATGCGATTAATAGTGCCAAAGAAAAAGAATTAATAAAAACCTGTAAAAATTTTCAAGTAACTAATGTTTTTCATACGCGGACTATTCAAAATTTCGGTAGAAGTAACAGAAACGGTAACAGAAGATTAAACTCAAATTATTATAGTTCTAGAGGTAACAGACAAATTCATAGTGGAATAACAATCAAAACCAAGGTCGACGTCGTCAATTTTTGCAACGTCGCCCAATAAACAATAACAGATATTCGAGGAAAGTACAACTGGTAATACAGAGTCTTCATAAATGATTACAAGCCACGTGACCAGGGCTGTCATTCTCGAAGAGCAACTCATATGCGAATATATTTCTTGTCTTTCTCAATTGCCGTAGTGAGGAAAAGGATATTCGCATATGAATTGCTCTGCGATTTATTTGAGAGTCTCGACCCTGATCACGTGGCTTGTAATCATTTATGAAGTACTGTAGTACTAATGACTTGCATACGGTAGAAAATAATAGTAGTTTCGAGTTGAAACAGAATAATGCATTGTATGAAAGTATGAATGGAATGAACTATGTGTGTGTACGGTATGGAGCGAATGATTTAAAACTTTTGTGTGATACAGAAGCTAGTATTAGTTGTTTATTTAGTGATTATGTTAGATATGGATAAAATACATACATCTAAGATTATTAAAATTAAAGGAATTGCGGGTTCAAATTATTCAGTTGGCTCAGCAAAAATTTCGCTTAATATAAGCAATGCATTAATAAATCATGAATTTTGTGTTGTTGACAAATTTAATTCCAATATACAGGGTGTTTTAGATTCGGATTTCTTTTCAAAATATGGTGCTATTATTGATTATGAGAAATTTTTGTTTTCGTTTTGGAAAAACTACAAAAGATCCTCGAAGTATAAATTCGTTATTTTCCGAAAAATTTGGATATTGCAAAAGGCGCGGGCTTAACAGGGCGCATCTTAGTGTGTCAAAAGAATTCTGACATTCATGGGACCACTGAAATATTTTACTTTTCCGAGACAAATTATTTAAAGGTTGTGCAATTTGAGCGAAATTTTTATTGAACTTTCTGTAATAATTAGCAAACACGACAAAACGTTTTGTTTCATCTGAATTTTTTGGAATTGGATAATTGAACATAGCCTTAATATTTTCCGGATCTTGGTGAAATACCCTCTGACGATATAACATGGCCTCCATATAAAATTTCTTTAACTCACATTTAGTAGGATTAAGTTTCAAATTTACTTTCTTTCGAACACTTTTACTAAATTTTTGTTGTGATTTTGTAATAAATTTCCAAAAAGTCTCAAATCATCTAAATAAATAAAGCATGAATCGTAATTAAGACCTGACATTGCTACAGTCATTAGTCTTGAAAATGCACTTGGACAAATTTTCATTCTCATAGCTAGTCTTTTCATTTGAAATTGACCTCTATCTGTAGTAAACGCAGGAATTAGTCGACTTTCCGGATCTAACTTTAACTGACAATAACCCTGCGCTAAATCAAGATGAGAAAAATATACAGCTCCTGACAATGAGTCTAAAATGTCAGTGATATTAGTTAATGGAAATTTATCATCTTGTATTTGTTTGTTTAATAACCGATAATCGACAGCGACTCTATACTTTTTTTGATTATTGTGGTCAGCTTTCTTTCCGACTATTAAAAGAGGTGAGGACTACTCAGATTTAGCATCTTCGATAATGCCTTCTTGTTGCATTTTGTCAACAAGTCTGTGTATTTCGTCTTTTTGCGCGTGAGGTAATTTATATGGTTTAACATACACCGGAGACGTACCTTCTTTCAAGCATATTTTTTGCCTATAAATATTTGTCACTGTCACATTTGTTAAAGGATCACCAATCTAAATGAAAAATATCCGCATATTTTGCACAAATTTTGTCAATTGAAGTTCCTTAGTTGTTAATAATAATAATGATTTAGTATTTATCAACACGATCGACAGATATTTTATTGCAATTGTACTGATATACCTCATAATTAGTTATACTCTCTACTTTCGGTCGAAAATCTTAATTTAATATCTCTTTCAATTCAATAATTGTTATGTATTTTAGTAAAATAGATAGTTTTAAATGCATTGTATATATTTCACAGCTCATGCTAGCAAACATTTTTTGTTAATTTTTTTTGTATGAAACAATCTGATAAATATCGATGTACGGCGTTCGATGATAACTTTTGTAGAGAAAATATTGTACCTACTACGACTAAGGAAAATATATTTTTACACCAAATTGTGATTTGATTACCTTACCATCCGGAAATCTCTCAGTGGCGACGAGGAAAATTTTACAATAAAACGCCACAAGTGCTATTGTCAGCGAAGAATTGTGCTATAAAATTGTAAGATTAATTGACTTACCTTAAGGAAAATTAATCTGAATTTTCCGAGCTTGTCTGAGGATATAATTACATTGTAGTCCCGCTTAACCTACTCTATCAGCACGCATTGTACAAAGACAAAAAAAGGTTGGTTTTTGTCCATTGATTATCACAGAGACCCCTTGGATAATCATTCCGTTGTAGTGGTTGTCTGTCAAAATCGGTAATATTACGGGAAAAAGAGGGGTCGGGGGTGGTTAATTATATCCTCGGACAAGCTCGGAAAATTCAGATTAATTTTCCTTAAGGTAAGTCAATTAATCTTACAATTTTCCTTCGCTTGTCCTCGATATAATTATATATATATATATAATTAGCCTTACTAATTAAATAATTTCTTAAGACTAGGTAATAGCAAATTATACACTACTATATGATACTTCCAACTTATTTTGATTCATTATAAAAATATTTTTAATATTTTTTACCAATAACAATATAAAATTTTATTCCTGATAATTAGGATACATATTTAGGTATAATGAGAATAGCTTTAGTACATACATCGTTTGGTGTTTAAGTTTTAAGTGGTATGTATTGTCTATAACAATTGAAGCACGCGTTAGATGCAGCGGACGAATCTGCTGCATTTTTTGTTCTGTTCTGTGGAATGTGTGGACTATTAGTCGGATCCCTGAGTGGATATAATGAATTGAAAATAGTAATAGATATTCATCACTCAGAATACTCAGATTAAAAAATGCCTTTTTGATTTGTCCTGCCTGTGTTCATTATGAGTTACTAAAAGATTTTTGTTACTAGGTACCATCAAATGTTGTTTCAATATAGTGTACGCTCCAAATCTAACGCTGGTTTTTAATATTTTATTTATATATACAGGGTGAGTCAGTCATAATGTCATTAATTTTAAGAGGAGATAGGGAATAATGAGTATAATGCGAATACGCAATTAAAAAAAAATCTAAATGCATATTTACGCCGAAAAAAAATATTTTCAAATCATTATTTAAACCCCCTTTTCAGACTGTCACTGACCGTTCACAGCCTTGGTCGGTTACAGCTGACAGTTCAACTCGATGTCGACCTGATGCAATGTTGCCAAGTTGAAATATTTTTCTAGTACCTACCTACCTAGGCATTAGACATCATAAATAAACGATTGTACTGACTATTTTAGAATCTCATATTATTTCTTGCTCAGTTCAGCCAATAATAATTTAAAATGTTAATGTTCAATGAACGCTTTTCAATCAATTCTATTAAAAATTGCAAGTAACGCGGTCCATTCAGGTTCTCCGGTAGAAAATACGGCCCAATCAAATGATTCCCCTAAACTCCTGCCCATACGTTGAGAACAAATCTCCTCTGAAAGCTAAACCGACGAGTGGCGTGTGGATTTTCGTCCGACCAAATGTGACTGTTATGACTGCAAATAAATAAGCTTGGTTTGTTTAAAAAGTATTTAATATTGAAATTACAAAACTCCAACGTATCTAATAATAAACTGAGTAATAAACCATTTAGGTATGTACATTACATAAAAAACGTGTTTAAATACAAAGTAATAAAAAAAACCTTGTGTTGTCGACAAAACACTGTCCAAGACTAGGTCAATAACCTAGTTACCTAGTTTTTGTACTGTTATTTAACGCCAAGGAGTAAAATTAACTTTTTTTTATCTAGATACATGAATGAATTTTCCTTAAATATTGATTTATTTTACAAATGTAGATAATAAATAAATGTTTTCGAATGTTAGGTTATTTATTTTTAATAATTTTGATATTACGTTTTCACTACGTTTTACAATTGAATATGAATTTGTAGTATTAGTCGTAAGTATAATATAATTATTCAGTTTGTAATTAGCATTTACATAAATCTAGCCTAGAAATTTATTTCTTTTTAAGTAGTATATGGTACTAACCTATTTAAAATTCCACTTCGAGTTTAACACATCCCGTATCGCGAACACATTGAAACACTTGGACAAAGGTTCGCGCACTTGGGTGAAGCCTATTAGGGAAACGTCTCCGGTAATAAAACTAGCATTTCCGCATATTCTAAATTAGTAAAATTAGGCATTGTGCTGTGAATTTACGACCAATACACGACCGAAATAAACAAACTACTGCCCGTATTCTCTCCATCCCCCCTCTAAATGTGTGGTGTGATCTCTAAATTTGGGGGGAAAGAAATGCGAAAGTGCGACTAAATGGTGGCAAATTTGAATAATACGCACGCTGAAGTGTTAGACGACGTTATGTATGTAAACATGTGGCAACGATGCCTTCCATCGGAATTAGATTATCATATGGCTGCGACATCAGAAAGTTTGAGCGTACCAGGAGCGTCGTGTTACCGATTTTTATAGGGTGATTTGTTTAAATTTTTTAAAGGTCGAGTAAAAAAATTTTTTTTTTCGATTTTCTGCTTTTATTAGGCCTTCCGAATACGTGGTTAAAATTAATGACATTATGACTGACTCACCCTGTATATACATATATATATATATACACATATATACACATACATATATATATTATTACTATTTTATTTAAAAAATATTCTTATATTAAATATATTTTTTTTCTTTTTTGACGTTCTTCAAATTTGTATATCTACTAATTTTTGATATATGGCCAATATTTATAAATAAATGTACCTTGCTAGTTGATGTTAACAATTTTTATTCCGAAGAAGACACTTGACATACCAATTTTAAATAAGTTTTTTAAAACTTAAATTTGCAATTTCTATTAGTTATTGACACAACCAACAATATTCCATTGATTTTGGCAGTTTCATAAAAGCTTACACAATCTTCATTGAAACTGAAATAATTAAGTACCTCTGAATTAATTAAGTCTCCTAACTATTCAACAATTGATCTAGTGAACAGCTAAAGGACGAAAAGACACAGATGCTCTGTAAGGACTGTCTTTCTAAATTAAGAACAGGAAGCAACTCTGACCATGGGTGCAGCCAATTTCAAATCCAAATTTTAGACACTCCGTGTTTTAATGAATATCATTTTTCTCACTGTGACAAGAGCGAGTCGTTTCAAGTAACTGATTGTTTAGGATTTGGAAGGCAAAAATTAGAAATGCTTACATACATACTAAGTTTACAGTTAATTTATAAGAATTTAATACTGAGTCGTCCTTTAATGTATTGAAAGACATCCATATAATTTCCTTATCACCAGGGAAATATCCTTGTCAAAAGGAAGGAAATATGTAAAACATATTTTCTTAATTTACAGTGAAATTATAGACGGAGTATCTATCAGGATCTGGAAACCCTGTAATACATTTTATACATTCAAAACTTAGCTTTTTGGCATCTTAAGCTTCGCAGCCATGTAATTTTTCAAAAAAAAAATCTATTCTTAATTTGTCTCGATATACAGAGATATTGATTTATTGTCTGCTTCAATATTAAAACAGTATAGCATATGTATATAGCATAAACAGAATTTAATTTCCTTTTTAAACCAACGCCATAGTTCGGAGTGGCTTTATTTAAAATATCCGAATTTGACACTGCCTCGTCGATTTATACCAGAGATCTGGTTGCCTATTCTTAATAAATTACGAGCGTGTCTCATACATATTGTTAGGGATTTTAAGTTTGCTATGCATAGCTTTTGCAAAATCTTTCTTAGATTATTTATAAAAGGTAGGTACTTTATCCAATTGTGGAGCTTTTGATTATATCTCTAACGGTTTTTTTTTTGTAGGTATTGATTTTATATTTTGATCTATAAGTTTTCAAACTACCATTGTAATTCATGTTTTATAATATCTGAAATTTACCGTTATTTATTTATTTTTGTAATTTCGATAACACTCCTTCAGTTATAATTACTTTATTTTGTTTGAAACGAGTTTAATTAATTACTAAATTTTAACATTAGGTTTTTTACATCCCTAAGTCTTTCTGCTGGTAGTGATATCGACTTTTTACATGAACATTAAAACAAAATTAAATGCTGTTAAGGTTTCAGTATACCTTTCTCTGTATTAATTTAATTCCATAATTCCGAAGCCCTTAGTAGCCCAAGAGCAATCTTATTAGGTATATTGTTATATTCAATTTTTAACTAGTAATATGTTTACTCTACCTGATGACAAATGACTAAATGACAATTTAGTTGGTTCAACACATCTAAATTTCAAAAATATTGAAATAATAATAGTTAACACATCCAGTACTTATACATGCCTTTCTTTCTATTTTTAACTGTAAAACATGTTACATCCTTATATATACACTCGTATACATCCAACACTTCATCCTGGGCCCTGCAGAGGGGCCAGTAGGAGCAGTACCCCTCTCCCTCTGAGATTTTATATCTTTTATATATGTATATATACACATACATATGCACGTTTCCATTCTGGCTTCCACTGAGAAATTTTTCTGAGGGCGCTCAAGCCGTTCATAAGTCTTAGAGAAACAATATTTATTGCAAGGAAACCTTGTATTAAATCTAGATATCTTTTAAATATTTTAAGAAATGACACCATTTCAGATTTGTATTTATTTATTTATTTTTTTTTTTAATTCGATGAACAACGCACGTTACCCTTGGAGTAGTGAAGGTAACGAACCCATAGTACTATGAAGTCACACGACTTCTTTTTGTTATTATCACACCATTTTTACATTTTTTTAAAAGAATAACGTTATTCTTGCTGCAGTGATATTAATGAACTAAAAACTTGATGAAGTCACACGACTTTTTCTTTTACACCATTTCTTAGGTAACTGAAGACTAACACACGTTATTCTTGCAGTGGTGTAGTACCAAGCACAGGATTTTATAAAGTCACACGACTTCTTTTAATTTGAAAGTCACACGACTTTTTCTTTTACACCATTTCTTAGTTAACTGAAGACTAACACACGTTATTCTTGCAGTGGTGTAGTACCAAGCACAGGATTTTATAAAGTCACACGACTTCTTTTAATTTGAGGTGTGTATTACATTCTATTTTAACATGTATTAATATGTATGATACCAGTACATTAGTCCTATATTTCGTGTATATGTTACATAAAATATGCATCTTTGAGATCTATTTACAGTTTCATTAAAAAGTTTAAGATATTTCTACAACCTCTCTAACTCAAAATGAGAACCTGTAACAATTCGTTTTGTTGTTCTAGATTAAATATATATTATGCATACACACACGTATACACGTTTTTGTTTTATCAGAATTATTATTGTTTTCATACTGGTTTTGTGGAGTTTTTATCCTGAGATCCCTAGACTGCATGGATTTTCTGTGATATGGAGAATTTTGTGGAGTTTTTATCCTGAGATCCCTAGACTGCATGGATTTTCTGTGATATGGAATCTAAATTTCTTGAACCCCACAACAATACTATATAGGCAGGCATGTACCCCCAAGCATTAATTATTACTGTCAACAATATGTCAGCATGTGCATCTAACATTTGTTGCACTATTTCAGACAGTAATGTACTTGGTTTCTTGGATTGATGTGCTCTACTTTAGTCTCTTGGTCGCCTCTCCATTCTTTCTCCTTCCATTGTATGCAGCTTTCGTCCAAGATTAAAAATTTGGGTTACATTTTCTGTTTTACAGTATGGGTTTAAGTGTGGATTAATTTGAATTAACAACTATGCAAATAATTGACAGACCTCTGTCTTCAACCGGATAGACTATCTATCTACTGTCGTAAAATACCCATGCTCGATAACCTGTATTGCAAGTACCTAGTGATATCATTAGATATACCTGCTACGCTATGTATAAACTCAATGGCTATTTCACAATTATTATTTTTTTTTATTTATTTATTTTTAGGAAACTAGCGTACTATCCTTTTCTTTTTACAATAAGAAAATACATTCTCTAAGAGTTTATAAATATTTTATGGAATAGCACAGTGTCTTAGTTTCCTGAAGAATAACACGCATTATTCTTGCAGTAATGACATAAACAAATCCAGGACTTATATAATGGAGTCGATCAACTTATTTTTATTCTAGGTGTAACGCACGTTACATCTTATTTTAAAGCATGTATATATATACACACATACATACATACATTACATACATATACCTAATATCAGTTAAATTTAAACTGAATATTTTTCTTAAGATTGTCATCAATAAGTAACAAAATATTGTTCTCTTAACAAACCTTTATTTCTCCTTGTAGAAGCTAAACATTCCTGTTTTCCAGAGTTGATTTTTTTTCCCACCTTTTCTGTAACTCCATTCATTTAACTACATTATCCTTTTTTATCACTGAAATGTTATTTTCTCTTATTTTCCACTTGATTTCACTTATTTTCCACTTGTTTTTACTTATTTTCCACTTGTTTTCACTTATTTTTACTTGGACACTTCACTGTACAACCGTCACTGACAAGCACGCAAAACGGAATGATTATCCAAGGGGACTCTGTGATAATCAATGGACAAAAACCAACTTTTTTTTGTCTTTGTACAATGCGTGCTGATAGAGTAGGTTAAGCGGGACTACAATGTAATTATATCGAGGACAAGCGAAGGAAAATGGCAGATAATCCATCATATTATGGACAAATCAGAGAATTTAATTCTCAAAATAGTGATTGGGTAATCTACAAGCGTCGTTTAGACAACTATTTTGTGGTCAACGCTATCAGTGATGAAGTCAAGAAACGTGCAATACTACTCAATGCCCTGGATCAAGAATTTTACAAATTGATTTATAATCTGTGCCTTCCACATCTTTCGGAGGACAAGACTTATAAAGATCTTTCCGAGTTATTCAACAAACATTTTAAAATCGTTGAATCACCGTTTGTGGCTCGTTCAAAGTTTTTCGCCGCGTGCAAAAATGTGAACGAAAGTGTCAACGAATAGGCAGCGAGGGTCAGATGTTTGGCGGTAAACTGCGATTTTAAGGAAAATGTAATCGACATGATGTTACGTGATCGATTTATCGTCGGATTCGAAAAAGGTTCAGTGCAAGCAAAACTCTTCAAGGAGAAAATCACGTGCTCTTTTAGTGACGTAATCAAGACGGCCATGGCCGAAATGACGGCAGGTGAGGTTTCCGTTTCCAAGGATTCGTTCGTGAAGATGGAGCCAGGTTTTCACCACGTCACTTCCAGCAGAGTGACGTCATCGGCGCAGAAACCCAGGATTGTGAGTGAACAGTGCAAGTGTTGTGGTAGGAAAAATCACCCCACCACAAAATGCCGGTACCGTGACTACGAGTGCAACCTGTGCCATGTCAAAGGCCACTTAGCTCCGATGTGCCCTAAGAAGAAAAATCGGAGGATGGGTAATAATTTTAGATCTAAGCAGAAAAATGTACAGAATTTTATTGAATCTTCTGATGTTTTTGTTATAAATGAAATCGTTCAAGTAATCAATCCTTTTATGCTAGATATTAAAATTGATAATATTAGTTATACTTTTCAATTAGACTCAGGAGCCAGTATTTCGGCTATGTCTGAAAAATTTTGGAAAGACAATTTTTCCAAGTATAAGTCACCCGCTAATAAAATGTTAAACGTTTATAATGGTGAAACAATGTTTACATTAGGAGTATGTAAATTAAAAAATGTTTACAATGATATTTTTAAATATTTGAATATTTTCGCCATTAGGAATGGTGGTCCCCTAATTTTAGGAAGAGATTTTATGCAGTTATATAACTTCAAATTAAGTCAAATAAATTTCTGTAACGTTCCACCAGATGATATTGATAATTATTTATTTTAAAAATATAGCAGTGTATTTTCGCCAGGTTTAGGAACTTTTAACAAAGGCACCGTTTCATTAAAACTTAAAAATGATATTATTACGCCTAAATTTATTCGAGCTAGACCTCTGCCATTCGGTATTCGTGATAAAGTGGAAAAAGAACTAAATAAATTAGTTAAAATGAATGTTTTAAAACCTGTAGATTATTCTGCATGGGCTACTCCAATTGTACCAGTGATAAAAAAGTCTGGAGATGTAAGAATATGTGGTGATTTTAAAGTTACATTTAACCCAGTTTTAGAAATTGATCAGTTTCCTTTGCCACGTATTGACGATTTATTTAGTAAACTTCAAGGCGGTGTAATTTTTTCCAAAATCGATTTATCACAGGCATACGTACAAATTTGTTTAGATGACCGTTCCAAAGAGTTAGCCACTCTTTCCACACATAAAGGTTTATTTCAATATCATAGACTACCTTACGGTGTTTCAAGTGCACCAGCCAAATTTCAAAAAATTATCGAATCTCTACTTCAAAATATTGAAGGGTGTGTTTGTTTTTTGGACGATATTTAGGTTTGTGGCAAAAATAGTGATGAACATTTGGCAAGGTTAGAAAATGTGATATCTCGTTTGCAAGATGCCGGTTTGAAGGTTGCAAAAGAAAAATGTAGTTTTTTTCAAGATAAGGTCAATTATTTAGGGCATATGACAAAAACGGATTACACACAAATTTTAGCTATTAAAAATGCTACAGTACCCAAAAATGTTAAACAATTACAGTCAGTGCTTGGTACGATAAATTATTACGGAAAATTTATTCCTAATTTAGCTACTCTATTGCATCCATTATATGGCCTATTAAAGAAAAATGTTAAGTGGTTTTGGACACCACAGTGTAATCAAGCCTTTAATAAAGTAAAAAAATTTTTGATGTTAGCTGAAATTTTAACACATTACGATCGAACTTATGAAATAAAATTAATAACTGATGCTAGTCCGTATGGGTTGGGTTGTGTATTAACACACGTACTTCCTAATGGTCAAGAAAAACCAATTGCATATGCATCGCGTACTCTTTCCCCAGCTGAAAAAAATTATTCACAGGTTGAAAGAGAAGGCCTCTCAATTATTTTCGGTTTGTGTAAATTTTATCAATATTTGTATGCTAAAGAATTTACCTTAGTTAGCGATAATAAACCCCTATTGGCAATTTTTAATCCCAAAAAGGGCATACCTCAATATTCTGCTAATAGATTAAGACGATGGGCTCTTATTCTCGCAAATTTCAGATATAACGTACAGTATGTTAAATCAGGAAAAAACAATGCCGATTTTCTGTCACGTTTACCGATAAGAAATGATAAAAATGAAGTATGGGAATCAGTTGATGTTGATTATTTAAATTATTTTTCGGACAACGCGAATATTTTAACAAATTTTGAAACGATTAAAAAATATACCGAGTCAGACAAAATTTTGAATTCAGTAAAAAAATGTGTAAAAGATGGTTGGCCGAAAAAATATAAAAATGATGATAGAAGTAGAATAGCTATGCCGATCATGCTCCACAATTCAAGATGGCGACTGGAGCAGCCGTCTACCTCACAATGTTTGGGAGGGGTTACAAGTGTGTAGATAGATGACGCTAAGCTACTTTAATAATAATAATCGTATTATACTCATGCTGAGCGAAAGTGTTTACTTGAAGTTTATTGTTTAATCGATTTTCTTCTGATACAATGAGTGGCCAAAAGCGGGTTGTGTTTAACTTAGACAATAATAAAACCATTATACTTATGGATCCTGATGGTTGGTTTGAAAAAGCAAGAAAATCTGATTGGATGCAGATGGCTAGAGATAGAGCTCACTTTCAAAGAAATATCAATGATGTCTCATTTATTATAAGTAGTGTTTTAGATAATAATCATCGATCACGTATTTACTATGAAAGGTTTTGTTGCATATCTATTAGTATAAAATAAAGTATTATTTTCATCACTCTGTATATTATTTTGTGGATCTGTTTAGTGTAAGGGTTGTTATAAAAGTATGTGACGCTCAGTTATTTCAATTATTATCAAATTAGAATCGTGCTGAGCGGAAGTGTTATTAATTGCAATATGCCTGTTCCAGTAAAGTATAAGTGCATCAAATGTGGTGGAGATTGCGACCTGCCAAACAGAAAATGTTTCACATGTGAAACTAAGGATTATTTTGAGGGTGCTGATGGATCAAAACATGTTCCTAGTTCTTACTTTGATAAAAGTGATTCCAAGTAACTGTTGCTGGTTGTGTCCAGTACAACTTATTAGCCTCGCTACTATAAAAAATAGGAGAGTAAATTATAATTCCAAATGTGAGATGGAGGGGGTACTAGAGAAATATAGGTGGGAAGGTGGCTGTATAAGGTATATATATGCATATGTGAGACTTATTTGAACAGTCTACTATATTAATTTATATTCAACATGGATCTGCAAAAGTTGAACAAGGCAACTTCATATAAAGAAATTAAGAATGTGAAAGATTTAGAAATAAATCAAAAGTTTAAAATAGTGAAGCTGAGTTTTAGTAAAACCAAATATGGTGACAATGTTGTGGCTGAAACTGAAAATTTTTCCTGCTATTTACCAAGAAGATTTTACATGCATTTTGAGAAGGAAGGTATTGAAAACTTTAACGATTCTTTAAGAAGTCGACCTGTATATCTGGTTAGTAAAGGAAAAGTTGGTTTAACAACGGACATTACATTTATCCAAGACAATGCATGAAGAATTCATAAAAGGATTATTAATATGTATTTGTCTACGGGTCTTATATTCCAGACAAATGTGTTATTATACCTAGTTATAAAATAAAAATAATTTAGAAATAAATCAAAAGTTTAAAATAGTGAAGCTGAGGTTTAGTAAAACCAAATATGGTGACAGTGTTGTGGCTGAAACTGAAAATTTGTCCTGCTATTTACCAAGAAGATTTTACATGCATTTTGAGAAAAAAGGTATTGAAAACTTTAACGATTCTTTAAGAAGTGGACCTGTATATCTGGTTAGTAAAGGAAAAAAATTGGTTTAACAATGGACATTACATTTATCCAAGACGATGCATGAAGAATTCATAAAAGGATTATTATTATGTATTTGTCTACAGGTCTTATATTCCAGACCAATGTGTTATTATACCTGGTTATAAAATAAAAATATTTGTATCAAATTAGCAATTTTATTATTCTACCTCGTACATATACTATAAAATACATAATACAGTGAATGTTTTGTCATAGTTTTTCTCCTGACACTTGATCGAACCTTGTATATAATCAGAATCTTTTACATTTTACACATATATTGTTATTATTATTTTATATAAAAAATTACTGGAAATGAGTCGTTACATTTCTATCGGACCATTTTTGTTGTAAGCATGACCATAGACTTAAACAAGACAATTGAGTTTAGCATTGGTTACTTAAAAAATCTATAAAACAGTGCAACAATAACCACCCTAACATTTCGACATCTCATTTAGTTTTAAATTTTTTACTAGGTAACATATATTTTAAAAATTTTTAATATTTGAAATATAAACTATAATCCATTGCATTAATAATATTTTATATGATTCTGAAAAGCTGCTATGTAGCACATATTTTACTTTAATGTTCACGAGAAAATATATTTATAATTAAAAAAATAAATAAATTTGTTATTTTACTTGTATTCAAAAACTAAATAATTTTCAAAATATGCTTTATTATTTATTAGATATTCAGGTTTTAATTCAGTGGCGTGTCAAGGTCTTTGGGGGCCCCCCCGCAATTTTTTTCAAGGGGCCCGCCTCTACATCAAACAAATTAATATACTGCCTATACTGGGTGACAACGAAACTACTGTCTGCGGTGATATTTCAAATCGGTTTATAGATAGAAAAAATTTGGTGTGACCTCACCTTTATATTTTGATTTTTGTCGTTCGACTTTTTGAAGAATAAGAATTCTAATTAATAAAATTCATATTTCATAGCGTCATAAACGTACCAAATTCCAGCGATAGTAACATAACATTATAACTTTATTTAATAAACATTACTAACACAAAATTGTAACAAAAATTTATAACTAACACAAAAATGATCCTTTTAATATAACAAAAATAAACAAATAAAACACATTAACTCTAAAAGTATTATTATGATTTGAATCGCATTTCAGATTTTCTTAAATATAGAAAAAAAAAACTATTTTCTTGTGTGTGAAGCAACATATTTATTAACTATTTGGTAATAGGTACTGATAAGGCAAAATATATTTAATTTGATTTTGGAAAATTATGAGGTATAGACATATTCCGCCGCTACAAAATTAATAGTTATTTTATTACTATGTAAAAAGCTTGCTGGAGGTAGTCGAGGTCGAGGCTGAGCAGGGGCCCCCTGGTTTCCCGGGGCCCCCAAGCATTGCGGGCCCTTTCTGCACGCCACTGTGTGAATTGGTAAAGAAAACAAATGAATAGATAATAATGCTATATATTTTTTTAAAACTATACTACAATACATAATTAAAAAAACAAAATATAATATAACTATATACAAAAAACAAATATATATACAAAAAAGAAGATTAAAAAGAGCAGCAATTTAATGAAATTAATAAATAATTATTAATTTCATTAAACTTTGCCGCGATGGCCTCATATTTTTTTCGCGTCTCGTTAGCAGAACGCTCCCTCTTATCGATGGAGCGTTCTTGCTCATCAAGCAGCCGAATCTGTTCCCTGAGGGTCTCTCTGTGTACCCTCAGTGATTTTCTTTCCCCTTTTAGCCACGATATGAGGTCATCGCTGTTTTTTATCTTCTTTTTTATAGCAGTCATCTTTCCATCCATCTGCTGACGGAATTCTGCCCTCCGCTGCTTTTTTTCGTTAATTGCTCCTATCCAATCTTCGGAATCCGAGGAGGAGCAGGTCGAGGGCGTAGGCGACAGCGAGCGAATGGAAGATGAGGGCCGTCTAATATTTTTCCGGGCCAAACCCAAATTTTTGCCTCTGCAACAAAAAATAACAGATAATAATTCATACATTTTTTATTTTTTTAATATTTACCTAGAAGGAAGTGCAGGAATTTCCCGCGGCGGATTTTGGAATACGTCCGCGTCATCCTCTTGTTCGAAACACTTCCTTTTGGCAACGGCCACCTTCGATGAACAACTTGGGCTTGGCTTGGTCGAAGCTTCCAAGGAGGTAAACGCCTTCACAGCTAAATTGAGTTCCTCTGATATTCTGTAAAAAACGAGAAAATAGTTTAACAAAACGTAGAAAAACATTAGAAAAAAACGCCTCATTTATGACTTCATCCAAATCAGGATTCTGCATTTGTTGCTGATAGGTCTCCTGCAGCTCGAGACGGGCCTCTTCAGATAAAAATAAAGTCATTTTTAGAACAACAGTATAAAAATTATTTGTGAATCGAAGTTAATACTGTTACCTACTAATAGGTTTGTATAAGAATGAATATACTCAACGAATGCAGTATGCTTATATATCAAATTGTTGCAACTTACACAGTAATATGAACATCCGGTGAATTCCGTTGAACTGTACAGGTCACTAACTTTCTGGTGTCAGATAAAATTCAGTTTCATACTTATTCTTTGAGAATTGTAATCTGACACCATTTCCTGCTGAGTTAACAAAAAATGTAATTTGACACCACGTTTTGAAATTTGACACCGTGTTTTGAAATTTGACACCTTATTTTGAAACTTGACACCGCGTTTTGTAATTTGACACCTTATTTTGAAATTTGACACCTTTGTTTGGAAATTTGACACCCTGCTTTGTAATTTGACACCTTTGTTTTGAAATTTGACACCGCGTTTTGTAATTTGAAACCGCGTTTTGAAATTTGACAACTTTGTTTTGAAATTTGACACCGCGTTTTGTAATGTGATACCGCGGTTTGAAATTTGATCTTATTTTGAATTTTGACAGCTTTGTTTTGAAATTTGACACCGCGTTTTGTAATTTGACACCGCGTTTTGTAATTTGATACCGCGCTTTGAAATTTGACACCTTATTTTGAAATTTGACACCTTTGTTTTGAAATTTGACACCGCGTTTTGAAATTTGACATCTTTGTTTTGTAATTTGACACCGCGTTTTGTAATTTCATACCGCGTTTTGAAATTTGATACCGCGTTTTGAAATTTGACACCCTGCTTTGTAATTTGACGCCTTTGCTTTGAAATTTGACACCGCGATTTGAAATTTGACACCTTATTTTGATATTTGACACCTGTGTTTTGAAATTGAACACCGCGTTTGTAATTTAACACCTTATTTTGAAATTTGACACGGCGTTTTGAAATTTGACACCGTGTTATGTAATTTGATATCTATTTAAACAACACCAACAGCATACATATAAAATTATGAATTTTGGTTTCTTTTCTTTTTTTTTTGTCGCTTATTTTTTTTATGGCATTTTTGGAAAATACTTTTGTTCTACAATTCAAAAAGTAACATTGCAACCCCTCATCCTTATGTAAAATTTTGCGCTACCCCCACCCCCGATTTTCATACAAGTTGTGAAACCAAAATTATACCATCGTTCGATAGCTTTCTCTTTCTTCTTCATAATAAAAAAAATCAACTTTCTATCTCTTACAGTAATCAAGTTATAACGAGAAAACTGTTGAAGGGTATTTTGTTTTTTTTACCCCTAGCCCTTAAACGTGACGCTTGACGATGAAGTTTGTATTTTTAAAAAAATTAAATAAAATTTCAAAACCCAAAATTTTTTCAAAAATCATGTTTTTTATTTTCGAGACAGGTTTTTTCTGATGACAAATTCTGAAAGAGCACCCTCGAAAACATAAAGAGACACAGTTTCATATTTTCAGCTTTTCTATGCAAATAACTTTTGACAATTTTTTTAGATTCATACTTTAAGTTAGGCAAACAAATTTTTTCATATCTTCTATGTATTTAAGATGACTTAAAATCTTATAAAGTTATGTAAAGTGTTCCACCAAGACGTATTCAATAATGCTTAATGTTTCACAGATTCGTTATTCCTCCCACCACAATCATTATAAGCGCTGACTTGATCATTTAGAAAGTATATAAAGCAGTATCCTAGAGTTTGTAACCATATTACAGATATTAGTATCTGAACTAAATAGAACATTATATTTAAAGATACTTCGAAAAAGATGACTTCCGACTGCGTGGTAGACATTTAGTGTTTTAAAATTAGTAACAAGGAGGGCGACATCAGATGGGCTGTAAAGGAATTGGGGGTTTATAATGGTAAAATCTCCTACAATTATATATTTAAACCCCCTTTCCCCTTTAATCAGCTATCACGGGAGCTACAAAAAGAAGCGTATTGGGATGTCAACTTCCATCATGGTATTCCATGGAATGATGGCGACGAATCCCTCGAGGATTTTCCAGAAATTCTTAAGGCAGCAACCCAGGCAGCTGGAATAATATATGTAAAGGGGAATCAGAAGGCTGAATTCCTGAGGAAATATGTAGACAAACCGGTGGTTGAGCTTCTGGAACGTCCGAAATTGAAGCCCATGGTTCCGGAATGTTGGCACCACAAACTGCAGCATTGCGCATGTGCGTTAGCAAATGTTTACAGTTTATATAATTTTTATTTAGAATTTGCAAAATAAAGAAATAAATTATATATTTTTTTGTTTTATTATTTTTCCTGTAATATAGTTGCTGCAGTATATTTTTTACGAACATATCTTGTTCCAACTCTGAATCAAAATATACAAATAATTTATAAATTTTATATAAGTTTTATTAGGTTACCTGTAATAGAGTTGTTGTGGTGTTATAGTTAAGAACATGTCTTGTTCAAAATAAATGTGAAGGAATAAGTTATATATTTATTAAGCGGTTGAGGTGTTACGTTTAACAATAGCAAATGCAAAAATGCAGATCTGCGCAAGCTCCAGCAGGATTGCGCATATAAATGAGTCGTACTCTTTAAGAAATCACACAGTTTATATTTACACTTCTCATACCAATCTGGTATACTTGCTGCTGCTGCTGCTGCTGTTGTTGTTATTTTCCTTGATTCAGTGCTACCGTACAGTGACATAAAGTAGACATGAATCCTGAAACCGTAACCTCTATTAGTTTTACAATTGTGAAAACTACTGAAGAAGCCGTAAAATTGGTAAAAACTAAAGAAGAGATAATAAGGCAAATAAAGTTAGTAAAAGGTAATGTAAAATTGTTGGAGACGGCGATTAAAAATAGAATTAACCGTCAAGAGGATACTGAAAATCCTTTTAAGTTAGAAGTAAACTTAGCATTATTGAAATATTATTTAGCTAAATTGCAACACTTACGATATACTTCTAGTAAAGTTGGAGCAGGCTTGGAGAACAATACTGCTGAAAAAAAGCGTAGTCAAAATTTAGTTTGGCATTCGATTGATTCTTGCTTCGACGGACGAGTGTGTACAGGATTAATTGCAAATTTAAGTATCAAAGATCCATTATGCTTCTTAAATAAGGCATTTAATAATTTTCAAAGAAAAAATAGATTATATCGTTAAAAATCAATGCTTAAAGTTAATGTTGTATTAGTATGTAATTTTATTAAACCTCAAAGTGGTGATATCGATAGGAAAACGTTTTCTACAAAAAATCATATAATCGATATAAATACTAATTTAAAAACTTGGTACAGGGATAACGTTAACAAATAATTTTTTACTGTTTAAGAAAGGTATTTTAAGCTAATATGTATCAAATCTCCTACAATTCCTATCAATGAAGTCATATGTATGTTCTCTGATACCAAACATCTAGGTATGCTAATGAACATCCACAGACAAAACTCTATTCAATAATTATCTAAAAAATTTAATATATTTACTAACCTCTGGAGTGGGAAATCGAAATTCAACCACAATAATTGAGATCTCACTTATTTCTGCGTTTCATTTTGGATCGCTTCATCAGGTGGCCTCCTTTAACTTGAGTCAAATATCTAACTATAAAGATGATTATACCAATAAATTAAAATTATTTTGACAACGTCAAACTGATTAACTGTCAATGAATATCATAACAACCTACTAAAATAAATAAAAATTAATAAAAAATTTTACCTTTTATGTATAGTTTTTTTTTTCTCATATATTTTCAGGTATTAACAATATTGTGTGAAACTAACTACTCAGTGAACAAAAGCCCCAACCTGCGTTGAATTACACCCACAATATCTACCCATATATTCCTTATTATTAGCTTTTGTAACATTTTTTACTGTTTAAGAAAGGTATTTTAAGCTAATATGTATCAAATCTCCTACAATTCCTATCAATGAAGTCATATGTATGTTCTCTGATACCAAACATCTAGGTATGCTAATGAACATCCACAGACAAAACTCTATTCAATAATTATCTAAAAAATTTAATATATTTACTAACTAAATTTTTTAGATAATTATTGAATAGAGTTTTGTCTGTGGATGTTCATTAGCATACCTAGATGTTTGGTATCAGAGAACATACATATGACTTCATTGATAGGAATTGTAGGAGATTTGATACATATTAGCTTAAAATACCTTTCTTAAACAGTAAAAAATGTTACAAAAGCTAATAATAAGGAATATATGGGTAGATATTGTGGGTGTAATTCAACGCAGGTTGGGGCTTTTGTCCACTGAGTAGTTAGTTTCACACAATATTGTTAATACCTGAAAATATATGAGAAAAAAACTATACATAAAAGGTAAAAATTTTTTATTAATTTTTATTTATTTTAGTAGTTTGTTATGATATTCATTGACTGTTAATCAGTTTGACGTTGTCGATATTTCATTTTGACATTCAATTTCAAATAATTTTAATTTATTGGTATAATCATCTTTATAGTTAGATATTTGACTCAAGTTAAAGGAGGCCACCTGATGAAGCGATCCAAAATAAAACGCAGAAATAAGTGAGATCTCAATTATTGTGGTTGAATTTCGAGTTCCCACTCCAGAGGTTAGTAAATATATTAAATTTTTTAGATAATTATTGAATAGAGATTTGTCTGTGGATGTTCATTAGCATACCTAGATGTTTGGTATCAGAGAACATACATATGACTTCATTGATAGGAATTGTAGGAGATTTGATACATATTAGCTTAAAATACCTTTCTTAAACAGTAAAAAATGTTACAAAAGCTAATAATAAGGAATATATGGGTAGATATTGTGGGTGTAATTCAACGCAGGTTGGGGCTTTTGTCCACTGAGTAGTTAGTTTCACACAATATTGTTAATACCTGAAAATATATGAGAAAAAAAACTATACATAAAAGGTAAAATTTTTATTAATTTTTATTTATTTTAGTAGGTTGTTATGATATTCATTGACAGTTAATCAGTTTGACGTTGTCGATATTTCATTTTGACATTCAATTTCAAATAATTTTAATTTATTGGTATAATCATCTTTATAGTTAGATATTTGACTCAAGTTAAAGGAGGCCACCTGATGAAGCGATCCAAAATAAAACGCAGAAATAAGTGAGATCTCAATTATTGTGGTTGAATTTCGATTTCCCACTCCAGAGGTTAGTAAATATATTAAATTTTTTAGATAATTATTGAATAGAGTTTTGTCTGTGGATGTTCATTAGCATACCTAGATGTTTGGTATCAGAGAACATATATATGACTTCATTGATAGGAATTGTAGGAGATTTGATACATATTAGCTTAAAATACCTTTCTTAAACAGTAAAAAATGTTACAAAAGCTAATAATAAGGAATATATGGGTAGATATTGTGGGTGTAATTCAACGCAGGTTGGGGCTTTTGTCCACTGAGTAGTTAGTTTCACACAATATTGTTAATACCTGAGAATATATGAGAAAAAAAAAACGTTAACAAATAAATTAGAAGAATTTACTGAAAAAGATTCGGGGTGGGCTCTTTCAGAGGTTTTGCACTTAAAAGTCAATATTAACAAATTTTCACCTTTAAAAGGGGGAACATCAACTTATGTGAGTTTACCAGGTTTTATATCACGAAAAAAAGCTGTAATAAATGTAGAAAATAACGATTCATTTTGTTTTCTGTGGGCTGTAATCTCCGCTCTATATCCAGCTAAAAATAAACATCCTGAAAGAATAACAAGTTATCCTCATTTTAAAGATGTTCTAAAATATGATTCCATCGAGTTTCCAATAAAACTTAATGATATAAAGAAGTTTGAAAAATTGAATAACTTCTCTATTAATTTATATTGTATAGAAAATAAAAACGTTCTGCCGCTTTCTTTAAGCGATTATGGAAATAGTAACAGAGAACCCATTAATTTATTAGTGCTATCGACTGAAAATAATAATAATTTTACAGGATTCTCAAACGATGAGACATTTTTCCACTTCGCATGGATAAAGAGAATGTCAGCACTGCTTTCAAAACAACTATCTTCTCATGGACACTTTCATATGCTATAGGTGCTTAAATCATTTTAGTTCTGATGATTTACTTAAAGGATATTTAGTTTACTGCAATAACATGAATAAGTGTGCCCTCAAATTACCAAAGGAGTCGGATAAAATTTTAATTTTCAAGCATTTCAGTTACAAAGAAAGAGTACCTTTTGTGATATATGCCGATCTTGAAAGTATTCTTGAACCGTGTGAAACCTTAGGAGGGGAAAAGTGCAATTCAGTTAATTATCAAAAGCATACACCATTCAGTGTAGCATATTATTTGAAATGTTCATATGATAATAATTTATCAAGACTTAAATTATATCGAGGTGATGACTGTATAAAATGGTTTATTTCAGAACTACAAGATATTGCATGAATATTGATAGTATTCTTAAAAATTCAAAAGAAATGGAAACTTTATCATTTGAACAAGAAATAAATTATGCTACCGCAACACACTGTCACATATGTACCAAACCATTTACAACGAGTGATATTAAAGTTCGTGATCATTGTCACCTCAGCTCTAAATACAGAGGTGCTGCTCATCAAGATTGTAATCTAAATTATCAAAAATCATTTAATATACCTGTTGTTTTTCATAATTTAAACGGTTATGATGCAAATTTTATAATGAAACAATTGGCTACCGGTTTTGCAGGTCCAGTTCGGTTGCTACCAGTTAATAAAGAAAAATATATTTCATTTACTAAAACGGTTGAAGGTACTGCTGTACACTTGCGATTCATCGACTCATTCCGCTTTATGTCTAGTAGTCTTGATAAATTATCTTCCTATTTAAAAAATTAAAAGAAAACCATTGTTAAGGCTTATTGTAACACTGATCAAGAATTTAATTTATTAATAAGAAAGGGTATTTTTCCTTACGATTATATTGATTCGTGGGAAAAACTCGCTGAGACATGTTTACCACCAAAAGCGAATTTCTATAGTAAATTGCATGATGAATGTATTAAAGATGAAGATTATCAGCATGCCCTTAATGTTTGGAAAACATTTAACATAAAAACGTTAGGTGATTATTCTGATTTATACTTGAAAAGTGATGTTCTCCTTCTTGCTGATATATTCGAAAATTTTCGACGAACTTGTTTATTAACATATGAATTGGATCCATTACATTTTTATACTGCTCCAGGTTTAGCGTTCGATGCTATGCTTAAAACGACTGGAGTACACTTAGAACTTTTAACGGATATCGAAAAACTTATGTTTATTGAGAGAGGTATTCGTGGTGGAGTGTCTCAGTGTTCCAATAGATATGCAAAGGCAAATAATAAATATATGGGAGATCTCTATGATTCAAGTCAAGAATCTGTATATCTAATGTATTTTGATATAAACAATTTATATGGGGCTGCAATGTCTGAATATTTACCATATGGAGAATTTGAATTTCTGAAAGAGAATGAAATTGAAAATTTAGATATAATAAATATTCCAGATAATGCAGAAGTTGGCTATATTTTCGATTGTGACTTAGAATATCCCACTTAACTACATCAAATTCATAGTGATCTACCTTTAGCTCCACAACAAATGACACCACCAGTACCTTCAAGATCAAAATTAAAGAAATTATTACTAACATTGTATCCAAAAAGTAATTATGTTGTTCATTATAGAAATATAAAGCTGTATTTGAAGCATGGAGTACGTTTAAAGAAAATTAACAGGGTTCTCAGATTCAAACAAGCTGCGTGGTTGAAATAGTATATTGATTTAAACACCACGTTGCGTCAGCAAGCTGAAAGTGATTTTGATAAGAATTTTTATAAATTAATAATAAATGGAAAACGTACGAAAATATAGAGATGTCCGTATGACCCCTAAATGGGACGGCCGTTATGGGGCTCAAAATTATATGGCAAACCCTAATTTCCACAGTTGTAGCATTTTTGATGATGATATGATTATTGTAGAAATGAATAAATTAGAAATTTTATTTAATAAACCTATATACGCAGGATTATGTGGTCTAGATATATCTAAAACCTTTCTGTATGAATTTCACTATGATTATATCTTGCAAAAATTTAAAAATAAAGCAAAACTCCTGTACACAGATACCGATAGCCTAATTTATCAATTGAATGTGCCTGATATTTATGAGTATATTAAAGAAGACAATCTAATTATGATCCTCATAATCCATATGGAATAGAACAGAAAAACAAAAAAGTGCCAGGTTTGATGAAAGATGAAAATAATGGAAAAATCATGCTAGAATTTGTAGGCCTTCGAGCAAAAATGTATGCTTATAAAGTTCATAATAACAACAGGGTTCTACATCAGCAAGTGTTAAGAAAATTACATTTGAAGATTACAAAAGAACTCTGTTCAATCATGAAATTATTTACAAGCCACAGCATCTAATTAGATCTAAAAAGCATTGTGTTTATATAATTCGACAACATAAGATGATTCTTAACCCTTACGATGATAAAAGAATTTTAAATTCTAAGAGCACAGATACGAAGCCCTGGGGTTATGAAAGAATTTCAGATGACAACGATAACATTCCAAACAAAAGAATTTGTATTCGATAAAATTATGTGTGGCAATGTCTACTATAAACTGGATAGTGTGCTCGTGAGTCAGCAAATTACTGGTATATAAGTTGTAAGCTAACAGATCAAAATCAGTTTGTTTTTCATCTCTCCAACGAATAACATGACTATGATGAATCTGTGTAGTGAGATGCATATTGCTTTGCATTATGCAACCGTTGAAGTTTACAATAAATTTATCGAACGTTGCATTATCGAGTGCTGTTACAGTGCAGAAAGATACAAGTTATTAAAGAGTATCTTGGAAGTGGTAATTCCAGAGGAAGCCTTTAAGTGGTTATCGGAATATGACATAGAACCTCCTTTACAATTCATTGAATTGTTGATGGACAAAAAAATGGAACTTGATGAGTTTATTCACAACGTGTTGGCGGTGTGTCACAAAGAAGGATATGAATACGTATCCGTTAAACGATTGAATGATATTATGCAAATATTACATCCCTCAATTAAAATATCATTCAAAATATACTTATTTCAATTGTTACTAGATGACAAATATTATTCATATCTTGACAATACCACCTTTCCACAAAGAAATATATTAAGTAATTATAAAACCATTGAGAAAACGATGAATGAAGCCATGTGTAAAGCGGCATACTATGCCAGAAGCCGCACACTTCGCAAATTGTGCACGCTACAAGAGTCTAAAAAGTTGCACTGGAAGTTTCAGCCATCTACAAATTTTCATCATGGTAATATTCTTAAATGGATTGAGGATAATATACAAAAAGTTGAACAAGATTTAGATGCTTGTTTAGGATGGAGCTGTGGTCCCGATTCCGCCCCATGGCCTTAAGTTAAGGAATAGAATGATTTAAAACACTTTAAGCCTTGTTTTTATTTATTAAGTAATATACAGTTACAACTTACAATAACAATCTTTAATTATATGTTTTATAAAATCCTTACAGTACTAGTTAGAGGACTATATTTAACTAATCTATCATGAAGTATAAGAGCGTAACAACTTGTATTTGAAAGAATATTTTTATTTGTTTCGAATTCTAGTCGAATATCAACTGAACCAGATTTAAGACTTTCATTCTGATGAGAACAATCTATAACAATTAAAGGTGCATATTTCTTGAACTCTGCACGTATATACATAGGTTCATTTTCCTTTCCATAATACGATCGTTGAAACTTTGCATACATGTCAAACAACGTTGCTATCTGATTGTTGTCAAAATTTATATTCAAATTGTGATAAGGAAACATCTCAGAATTAAGATACAGTTTCATATTAATTAAATTACAATGATCAAAGTGACTGAAATTTTTGTTCAATTTATTTTTACGGTCAGAATGGAAACCTACAATTACAAATTTAGGTTTCTCAAGTTGCGTCGCCGTCTTGATATTCCAGGTGTGACGTTGAGCTTCTTGTAGGAGAGGATACTCATGCAGTTCCCAACCCCTAAAGGGAACTTCCAATTCCTTGTTCCTAGCTACATAGTCAACCAATTTCAATCTTTCCACATCTGACACTGATATATGAGGCATTTTCCACAATATTTTATTTAATACAACTTTAACTGACTCGTTCTCTGCAGAACTTATTATAGCGTTGGTATCAGAATTTGAGCGAATTAACACCAACTCCTGCCTCAAATTTAAAATAATTTTCTTAAAGTCTTCGCAGAATCCGAAAATAGTGGATAAATCGATTAAAACATTAAAATTTCCATGATCGTCAACTATAAGTGACCGTTCGTTGTTATTAAAAAACTATCCACTATTTTGTAGGTATTGAGTATCACTTATGTTGAATGCCACGTATCCTTTTAGAATGGAGGTTAGACATTGATGACGGATGCTATCTATTACATATCCACCCATTTCATATCTGATTTCATCAAATAAAAGCATGACACCGGTATTCCCAAATGTAGCAGTTTTGGAGGGTGTATTATCAGTTTTCAGTAATTTACCTTCAATATACAATGAACTTTCACTGGGTAATGTGTAGACATACTGCTGTTGTATTGGAATGCGAATTTCATCATTATTATTCAAAGACGTAGATGCGTACGGTTGATGAGTATGTTTCTCAGAGTTAATAATAGTGTTGTATTCACTTCTTAAAAATTACCTTAAAACCAAGAGATTCGAGAAACTTTCGATTTCTTACTGTTATTGGTTTGATGGTTCGTGTAGAACTGATGGTAGGTTTAAAATATATACCTCCTATATAGTCTACTACTAGAACCGCCACGTTTGTTGTACCTTATTACCATTGCACTTATTGATCACGCTTCCTTCAAATGTAGTCTTAATGACACCACCTCTCTTCCGAAATTGATGAGGTCACCATCTTGACTGACTATATTAACAACAATCTGATCGATAAATCGAGTGTTGATGGGTAAATAGACAACGTTACTTGGAGTCTCAACAATTTTGAAACCAGCTGGCACTGTAGGGAAAAATTCGTGAATAACGTGAGCTTGCCTGTCATTAATATAGGATCCACCCACAATATTGCATTCTATGGAAATGGTATTTACACTAAAAATATCGACTGGAAAATCTGATACATGGTAACCAAATGCAGCCAATTTTCTTGGTTTAAAACCAAGCAAGCGTCCTATTGAATCTTGTTTAGTAAAATCGATGTCCTCACTGCATTTGATTCTACACTTCAGAGTGTTATTGTTAGCTTTAATAGAAATGAGCTTTTGATGCTCCTTAACAATTCTCTTATGCTGTCATCATTATCATGCCATCTGAAGTCACCTAAGGCTCGTTGTAGATATTTATTTATTGCATCATCATCATAGTTACCCTCTGGAATTTCAATGTATTTACCCTTGGAACCATAATAAAATTTGTTGTTCTTATTTTTCTCGATATTTAGAATTGAATTGTAAGCCTCAAAGCTTATTAACCCTAGGACGTAGTCTTTACTATCATCTAATATAATTGGATACCTAGAAGTAAGAGTTGAGCTTCTTCCAGACAGTAAAAAAGAAGTCGACATCTTCGGTGTCGTGAAATATACTATTCAAATACAGCACTGCATTTTTAATTATACAAAAATTTCAGACATAGATGACCACAGTTGAATGTATTAAATGTTTGTAACTGTTCATGATTATACAATATTTTACACGGTCCATTTGTATTTAAGTAATGTACCAATTCTCGTGGAGGCCCTAAGTTGCCATAGCTATCAAAATATACTACCTTTTCTCCAGTTTTCTTATATGCAGTCCAGTGTGCCGCAGAGTCTCTTTCATTGTCTAGATTAATAATACCACATTCTTTACAATACACCCGACGTGGTAAACTATCTCTCATGAATGCCTCGAAAATGTTGAATATTTAATTTCTTAGTCAATCTTATTAAATCCAAATTAGTAAGAGCTAGTTTCGGTAATTTTATCGGTAACGCTTGGAAGGTTTTTTGCGTCCTAAAAAAAGACCAAAGCCTTGCTTGTAAGGTCTCATGTATAGTCCTTTACCCATAGCTATTTCTTCCATTGCAGCATTGTGACGTTTACTTTCTTCAAGCTTTTGCTTTGCAGCTTTGGCATCGTTAACAGCCTTTGCAATTCCTGCTGCTCCACCACCTAAAGTACCAAGCGCACTTAAGCCTGCAAATAATGGAATTAGTGGTAGAAATCCTCCTGTCTTAGATATTGGTATTACTCGGGCAGCTTTAATATATTTCTTCTTCTTAACTTTATTAACAGCTTTTAATGCAACTTTAATAGCATCTTTCAGCACATTTTTACCTTTTACCGCTACTCGTGCTTGCTTTGTTACATCTTTAAATGCTAACGATCCACCAACCTTTTTAGATTTCGCTTTAGGTTTACCAGTTTTACTTTTATTTTTTTTAGTTTTTCTGTTAATGGATCCCATTCCTAATTTAACTTTAGCTTTCATTGCTGCTGCCACAGCCAAGGCTGCTGCCTTTTCTCCTATAGATGCATTTGGTGATTTAAATCTCTCCACAGCCTTCTCATCCAAAATTTTATCCGCCGTATGTCGTTGCTCCAAGTTTATCTCTCTGCTATAAGCCACGTCGTGTTCTTTACAAGCTTCGTCTAAACCATTAATACCCACATCACCTCTTGCTAATCTCTTCGCAAGTTTTGTACCAGGACCACAAAATTTATATCCTGGAATATGGAGCTCTACTGGTAAATTATTTATAGCAGAGTTCAATATACCGCTGCCAGATTTTCTTGTTATTCTAAGCATTTGGCATCAGGAACTACTCACGAATGATGATAATACCAGTATCACATCTAATATATATATACACACACAATCATAGACTGAGCTTTATTTATAGTTTTGCTTCCGTCATGCGCATTATAAAACAGCCAATTGATTTACCTATTAACAACAATGATATCGCAGAAATAAAAATCTCCAAGAGACATGGAGAATTGTTACCATCTACAATCCGCTGCTTGGTTGTCAGTCCATCAAACTGTGGTATAACTAATGTCATGATTACTTTGATCGAGCATCCCAATGGATTAAAGTTTGAAAATATTTATATTTTTAAGTCTCTTTATCAATCAAAATATCAGTATTTAGAAGAACTTCTAAAACCAATAAAAGGAATTGGATAATACGCCTTCAATAACTGCGACAACATTCTACCGCCTGAAGATGTAAAACAAAACTCAATATTTATTTTTGATGATGTAGCCTGTGATAAACAAAATGTTATGAGAGATTACTTCAGTATGGGGCGTCATAAAGACGTAGATTGCTTTTACCTTCGTCAAACTTATACACGTATTCCAAAACATCTAATACGTGATAACGCAAATATGTTGGTAGTCTTCAAACAAGATGATTTGAATCTGAAGCATATATATGAAGATCACATTAACAGTGATATGAGTTTTAATAAGTTTAAGGAAATTTGCTCACTGTGCTGGAAAGACAAATATAGTTTTATGGTGATTAATAAAGACAGTGACATTAATAATGGTAGATATAGAAAGACATTTGATCATTACATACATATATAAAGAAAAAAATTTCTGCTAACTTTATTCATCATTATTAGTATTCATGCTGAACTGCTCTTAACACTACGCTGTTTTAACTGTTAAGTATCTGTTTTTACTGCCAGATACCTACTTTTTACTGCCTGGGACCTGTTTTTTACTGCCAGCTACCTGTCTTTACTGCTAGCTACCTGTTTTTTATTGCCAGCTACCTGTTTTTTACTGCCAAGTAATACAATTAGTAAGATTTGATACTTTCGATATGAATAGAAAGGAAGTTGAAGTAAAAAAATTGTTAATACAAAGGAGGAACATAGTAAAGCAAAAGCTGAATGCTCTGAAAGAAGGAAATATAATTCAAGAACAATCGTTTCTCCCTATCACGAAGCGTTTACAAACAATTGCCGAGAAACTTGATGGAGAGCCTAATATAAAAAGTGAGAAGCTTATAAAAAAGGAAGTGAAATCAAGGTTTTCGTTTAGCTCACCAAAGAAAAGCATAGCGAAACATAATAGATCGACGACTTCTGATGCACCAAGTTTCCTAGATACATCAGTTGTCGCAGAAGGAACTTCAAATGATAATGAAATTGCTAATAGAGATAATGGGGAAAACAATGAGGAACTAGATGAAAGTGTAAGAGATGCAAAAGAATATATTCAAGACTTTAGTAAATCGCCCGATATGATGTACTATTTAAATCACCTTGATCCCTTACCTAGAGAATATGTGTATTCGTCGATAAATTTGGTAGACACATAAGTCAACCAAAGCATTCATCTGCGGATCATGAAGATTTTGAAGTAACGTTAACAAGCATCTCAGGAAACATAGTGAAGGAATTATATTATAATATTGTTTTAACATTTGAGTCTACAATCTTTCATGAAAACAGTAAGAACTATTTAATATCTGATATAAAAACATGTCAAGTTTTCTTCTACGAAGCAGCTACGATTGAACATGCTACTGGTTACCCTACTGATATAATAATTATAAATGAAAAGGAATTTACTTTGGCAGAACTAGTCAACGTTATGCTATGTCGCAACGATAATATTTCATTTCGAGAAAAAGATCCGGAAACAGAAAACAAAAATTTATTTGTAGAAATCGTTATACGTATTAAATATATAGAAATTAGTTTTACATACTATAATTTTAATTGAAATCCAATATGAAATATCTCAACTTTAACAAATATGCAACAAATATAAAAGAAGATATTGTCAATGAATTACACAAGCCTGCCAGAATCAATTTTAAAAGACGTAGAACCGTAATAAAAGGTCTGAATGATTTAATACAAGCTGATTTAATTGACTTGATACCATATTCCAAGGAAAATAATGGATATAAGTATGTACTAATCGTTAATAATTGCTTCTCTAAATTCATATGGACAGAACCACTAGCGAGCAAATCAGCCCAGGATGTTACAATTGCAATGAATAGGATTTTACAACGTTTTAAAAAAATTCCGAAACATCTACAAACCGACATGGGAAAGGAATTCTATAATGAGAATTTCAAGAAACTGATGAAAAAATATAACATTAACCATTATAGCGTTTAAAGTACAAAAAAGGCTACGATTGTGGAACGCTCCATTAGAACTATAAAGAATATGCTTTGGCGTGCTTTCAGCTTAGGAAGAGAATATAAGTGGAATCATATTTTAGATAAAACTGTTGACAAATACCATAATACAGTCCATTCTACAACAAGGATGAAACCAATTAAAGTTACATCAAGGAATGAGAGATCATTATTAAAATCAACATATACTCATTTAAAAATTGCTAAAATAACAAAATTTAAAGTAGGCGACCATGTGAGAATTAGCAAATATAGAGAGGCTTTTAAGAAAGGATACACTCCAAACTGGTCTAGCGAGATTTTTATCATTAGGAAAATAAGATTAACCAACCCTACAACACATTTATTGAAAGATGAGTGGTAAAGAAATAACAGGAGGCTTCTATGAATTGGAATTACAAAGAGTAAAACATCCTGACGCTCACTTAGTTGAAAAGGTGTTACGAAAAAAAGGAAATAAAGTTTTTATCAAATGGTTAGGTTACGATGACAAACATAATTCTTGGATTGATAAAAATAATGTATTGTAGCATGTTATATTGTATAAGAATTATAGTAAATAATATACATTCTATATTCGATTTTTTATTTTAATAATTATCCCTATTAGTTACATAATAATGATAAGCAGGTCATCAACCCAGCTGACGTAGTCGACAGAAACCGACTATATACTTCCGCTCAGCACAAACGGTCCTCAACCTCTACCGCGCAGGTGCCAGCTGCTGTGACGTAGACGGCTGAAAGCTATGCCGATCCTGCTCCAGTCGCCATCTTGAATTGTGGAGCAGGACCGGTATAGCTATTCTACTGATAGATTTAAAAAATTCTATACAATTCGTCATCAACTATAGAACATAATGTTTTGTTTTGTAACAATAGAATTGTTATTCCTGAAAAATTAAAAAATCATATGCATTTAGAATTACATATTTCTCACTTAGGAATTATTAAAATGAAAAATATGGCCAGGAATTAATTTTTTTGGCTGGGAATAAACAAGGATATCGAGAACTTGGCAAAAAGTTGCGAATATTGTTCAGTCCATAAAGCAAGCCCTCCAAAGGTGGAAATAAATCCATGGAAATGACCAGAACAAGTTTTCGAACGTATCCATGTAGACTATATGGGTCCATTCTTAAACAAATATTTTTTAATAATTCTTGACGCACACAAAGTGGATAGAAGTTTTTCCAACTAACAATATTACATCCGATTTTACAATAACAGCATTACATAATACATTTGCTAGATTGGGTTTATAAAAGTTATTGTTTCGGATAATGCTAAATGCTTTACCAGTGCTGTTTTTAAAATTTTTTTAAAAAAATATAATATAGAACATGTTACTATATCTCCCTACTTTGCACAATCAAATGGAGCAGCGGAAAATGCAGTTAAGACTGTAAAAAATGCATTAAAAAATGCTTTAAGTCGTAACCTTATATATGATTTTCCGAATTTAAGCCACATAAATTTTATCGTAGTCGGCCACGGTTTTGAATTTTAGAGAACACCAGGTATGTCTGAGATAGACTTTTTAAAGATGTATCTAACAATAAAAGTTTATTGAAATTGGTCGAACAGTAGGCATGTTACAGGCTTGTTCCACTTTTAAGCAAAACACCCAAGTTATCCTGAGCACCCTGTATAATGAGGCAACGAACATTTGGTTGGTAGGGTTTTCTGAGATCCTGATCAAGAACTCGTAGCAAATTTTTGAATAAAAAAATCCCTAATATGATTTTTCGAATTTTAGCCACATAAATTTTATCGTAGTCGGCCAAGGTTTCGAATTTTAGAGAACACCAGGTATGTCTAAGATAGACTTTTTGACGATGTTTCCAAGAAAAAAAAAGTTTATTGAAATCGGTCGCACGGTAGGCATGTTACAGGCTTGTTCCACTTTTAAGCGAGACACCCTGTATAAAACCACAAACAAAAATAACATCCCAACAGTGGATACATTTTTTCAGTAATATCCCTAGACCATGTCTAATAGCGGGAGATTTTAATGCACATCATATTACCTGGGGCTGCGAATTTGCTGACTCTTATGGGAAAAACTTGTTGGATTCCATAGACCGCTGTAATTTAGTATACTTAAACGATGGTTCACCAACCCTAGTAAATTATACGAGTAAAAGAAATAGTGCAATAGATGTAACTCTATGTAGTCGTGAAATCAGACATCTCATGTCATGGAGAGTAATGAATGACCCTCATGGATCTGATCATCTTCCGATATTGATAGAATACCAACTAACAAGAAAAAGTAATATTATGACAGATAAAACCCATAAATATTGGAGAACAAGTAAAGCTCATTGGAATATGTACCAAAATGAAATGAAAACAAAAATTGCGAGGGGTTATGATGAAATGATCAAAACTATTAATACAGCAGCGAAGATATCAATCCCCAAAATTAAGCATACAAATAAATATAATTCACATACATATAAACCATGGTGGGACCAAAACTGCCACGATAAAATCATAGACAGAAAGAAAGCATACAGGGAGTATAAAGAAAACCCAAATTTAAATAATTTATTAAATTACAAAAGATCCGATGCGCTAGCAAAAAAAAACACTAAAAGAAAAATATGGAAGGAATACTGCGGCAGCTTAAACAAAAATACTCCTATTAAAGAAGTATGGTCTAAATTTCCACTGCAAACTGTCCCCTCCATGGGTAAATTATGTTACATCAGAAGTATATGACCAACATACCAATTTCAACATTGCTCAATTGGATACCAACAGATACTTGCAAAAGATATTCACACTCAGAGAACTAAACATAGCACTAAAACAACATAACAATACTCTCCCGGTTAAGATAATATAACGTATTCTATGCTCGCCCAATTACCTGAAAGTAGTAAAGTAGAAATACTTAATTATATATGGTTAACCAAAACACCCATTCCATCGGACTGGTATGAATATATTATCATTCCTCAAAGAAAACCTGGGAAACCCTCAGATGAATCAGACTCGTACAGACCAATAGCCCTTGCATCATGCGTGTTGAAAACATATGAACGTTTAATCACAAATCGTCTAGAACATTGATTAGAAAAATATCTCCTGAATTCCAATATGGATTTACACGAGGCCACTCCACAAATGAGGCGATAACAATACTAGTTAATGACATCCAGATATCCTTCACAAATAACGAAACTGTAATGGCCGCATTTATAGATATCAAAGGGGCATACGACAATGTTTTGTTAGATAGGCTGTCGTTAAAACTGAACAAGTTAGGCATTCCCCCAAGAATAACATCACATATAAAAAATTTGTACGGAAATAGAAACATATACTTAAAGAATAATAACTCCATAACTTCTTCCCGAGTAACTTCAGTTGGACTACCACAAGGCATTATCCTCAGTCCTCTACTCTTTATATTATATACAATGGATCTAAGTACGATATTGGAGAGAAATGTTAAACTAATACAATTTGCCGACGACATTTGTATATATTCTTCTCACAAGATCTACGATTTATGTTCAATGAAGTTATCTGAAACTATGAACAGTATGAAAACATGGATCGAAAATAACGGTTTCAGCATTTCTCAAGACAAATCTTCGGTATGCACATTCACAAGAAAAAGAACGACATTCCCATCAAATATTTATCTAGGACCATACCTCTTCGCCCACAAGAATATAGTAAAATATTTAGAAATCATTGTAGACAGAAAACTACTGTGGAAAGATCACATTCAGCAAATTATAAAAAAACGGAAAACTCTATAAATATTATAAGAGTGTTCACCAAAAGCGCGTGGGGACGGGTCCAAATATAGCTTTGTTATTTTATCAATCTTTAGTAAGATCCATCATGGATTATGGTAGTGTTTCGTATGGTTCAGCATCAGACACACAATTAAAAAAAAATAGATACAGTTAAAAACAAATGCTTGCGGCTATGTCTAGGACTACTGAACTCAACTCCAATTAATGTAATAGAGTTAGAAACCTGCAAACCTCCATTGTCTCTAAGGAGACAGTACCTAAGCGACAAATTTGTAGCCAAAATGTTTTCCAAGAAAAGTGAGTGTATAAACAACCTCCACAATTTAACTATCCAGAACCTCTCGTCGTCCTACTGGTCACAAAAAAAATCATTGGTCATGGTAAACTCATACCAAAAGTTCTTAGACAATTCTTTCCATTGTTACACAATAAATAGAGATCCCTATTTCACTATTAACTATGAGGATTCTTTACACGAAATAAAATGTCATTATTTAAATATAAACGGAAAATATGATATCGATTTGGCCAATTCCTATACGAATCAAAAAGTAAATGACCGAATTATGAATATATATATTCACAGATGGTTCTAAAAGAAAAGATCAAACTGGATGTGCATTCTATCATGAAAATAAAAAGTACCACGAAATCTTCAAGTTACCCAACGAAACGTCTATATATACAGCAGAACAGTATGCAGTACAAAAAGCCATGGAATATATCAAATCATTTCCCAAATTCAACTACATAATCTTCTCAGATTGCAAAAGTTTAATAGATAAATTAAAATCTATAAAAAAGTTTGTTAAAATGGATAAAATCCACGCAAATATTTTGACCATACATAGCGAATTGATTCGAATGAATAAAAACTTAGAATTTGTTTGGGTAAAGGGTCACATCGGTATTAAATCAAATGAGATGGTTGATCAATATGCAAAAACGGCTGCTATATCGGGTAGAACTATCACTGAAAATATCGTACCACCATCTGATCTAACTCCCATATTTAGAAAAAATCTTAAATGAAAATGGCAAAATATACAGGGTGTCCAGAAACTCTCCTGACAAACGAAGACCGGAGATTCCTCAGATAATTTTAAGACAATTTAACCCAATTCAACTAGTCCGAAAATGCTTCCTAAGGGAACTAGAGCTCTTTGAAGATGGCGCCTTGTAAATAGTTTTGTTTAAATACCTCCGGAACGCTTCTACTTAGAAAAACAAAAACTAGTATGCTTGTTTAGCCTTCAGAGATGAATCGATTCCATCAATTGCGAATTTCTAGTACCGGTCATAGGCGTCCGTTTTGGGTAGGTCAACGGTTATTTTAACGCATAACTTCTTTGTATTTAACTTTTAAGCATTTGTGACACTAGGTTATTAAATTTTCAGTTATACTAGTACTAAAAGGTACTCTTACTTTAAGTCATTAGGATACACCGTTTTCTAGAAAAATGGATTTGAAAATTTTTCGTTTTTTCATTAAAGTTCAATTTATATTTTTTGCACTAGTTGGCTCTGAACTGCCAACAAAAGTAAAACATACGCAATTGATGGAATCGATTCATCTCTGAAGGCTAAACAAGCATACCAGTTTTTGTTTTTCTAAGTAGAAGCGTTCTGGAGGTATTTAAACAAAACTATTTACAAGGCGCCATCTTCAAAGAGCTCTAGTTCCCTTAGGAAGCATTTTTGGACTAGGTGAATTGGGTTAAATTGTCTTAAAATTATCTGAGGAATCTTCGGTCTTCGTTTGTCAGGAGAGTTTCTGGACACCCTGTATATGAAAATTGCCATACCGGAAACGCCTATAAACAAATCCAACCAACCTTACGGCAAAAGACATGGTTCCATGACGTCTCAAACAAACAATTTATTAAAACCATAACCACAATAAGATCAAATCATGCTTTATATAGATATTGCAAATTTACTAGCTAGTACTTGTAAAATTTATAATAATTTATTGCTGCTTCTAATTAATCAAACATTATTGCCTTAGCAATTAGTAAATATTTTTGCGTTTTTGCGGATTATACTAAAAAGGCTGTTTATTTTTACCGTGATTTACACTTGGTGATAAATGAGAGTGTCTGTGCACTGAATTTAATTGATATTGTGGGTAATATATAATTTTTATTGTTGCTCCTGAAAGCGTGTATACAGGGTGGACAAGTTTAGCAATTTTATTATATTAGTATTTTGCAATTATATTGAAAATGGATATTAATTGTGATATGGATCCAAATTATCTCAGATTACATGAGGTCAATTACGAATTGAAATTACGGAGCGTTTCGACCACGGCGTCCGATATTCCACAAAAACGAAAATTTTTACGAAGAGAATTAAAAAAGGATGTACTTCGGCCCAATGTAAAATATCAGCTTACATCATTCAATTTTGAAACGGAAAAGCAGAAGTTACAGAGAGCATGCAAACAATTTCAAAATTAGTCGATAATTTTGATGGTATAAATAAAGATATCCAGAAAAGAATTCGGACCAGATTGAATCATATCCATGGTAGAGTTTTACGTATTCCTGATGATGTTAGTGATCAAATTAGCGGATTTCGCGGGGATAATTTAATTTTGATAGCCATATTGGAGGAAGACGTTGAAGAAATTTTAACAAGAGTAGATGAAGTGAACGTAAGGTTGCCGTCACAGCCTGTAGCTGCTACGTCAAGTAACAAATGTCCCATTCACAAATGGTCTTTAAAATTTAATGGCTGTAGTTCAAAATTATCGGTTAACGCTTTTCTGGAACAGATTGAGGAGTTAAGTTTTTCACGAAATATATCCAAGGATGAACTCTTCAGGTCTTCCGTTGAATTGTTTGAAGATCAAGCACTAATATGGTATCGTAGTGCAAGGAAAAAAGTTACCTCATGGAATGAGCTTGTGCTTTTATTAAGGCAAGACTTTTTACCTTCTCGACATGATAAAGAATTGAAACAACAAATTAATGATCGCAAGCAAGGAGAAGATGAACCAGTAGTCATTTATATTGCAGTCATGGACAACCTGTATTCTCGTTTACTAAAGAGTGTTGCACTCGAAGAAAAATTGAATACTATTAAAGAAAATTTGTTACCGAAGTATCACATGCATTTAGCGCTACAGAACATAACTTCAGTAGATGGACTAAAATAAATATGGAGAAGTTTGGAAGAAGCCAACAAATTAACAAAGCATGGGACGGGAATTGTGTTTAAGCGTAATGCTGCAGCGATGGAACCTGATTTATTATGTCAATCGAAACCCTCTGCTAGCAGAGAATATGAACGTGGTAGTGAAAGAGTTCCAAACAAGAATAAATTCAGTAGGAGAGTAGATGAATTACGCTGTTTCACTTGTAACCAAACAGGTCACATTAGGAGAGAACGTCCAAAAGAAAAGAAAACGCCAAGATGTCATGGTTGTCGAAAAAGAGGTGTTATTCGCCCTAATTGCGATAGATGTTCAAAAAACGTGAGACCAGGGAGCACCTTGTAGGTCAGTGTTCTTTGGAATCATTAGGTATGAGAGTCTACAAAAGAAATTCGCCACATAAACCCATACGTCAGGTAGTGAATACAGTAATTCCTGGAAGATCAAGTAGAAGGAGTTATTACAACAGATTTTGTCTCGGTAAAACAACACTTGGTGAATGGAAGACATGGATGGAATACGTGCGCAATTGGTATTCGACAGAGCATTCCCCTAATTCTCATAATGCAAGTGAAGATATGGATACAGTATGTACAGAAACAAAGGTACTTGAGAATTCTTATAATCAGAATGGATGTAGCAAGGCTATTGTCGAGAATAATTTATTATTAGTTAAGAAAGAAGAGGATAATCGTCCATATATTAATATTAAAATTTTAAATTGTAATATTGTTGCATTATTGGATACTGGCGGTAGTCAATCAGTTTTTGGAGCTAAAGGATTAGAATTTATAGAAGAGTTTGGTTTAAAAATTTCCAAGTCAATGGATTTAAATATTAGTACAGCGGATGGTGTGATGTTAACTTGCCAATAGAAATTGAAGATACGCTTCATGTTGTAGAAGTTTTAATAGTTCCTACATTGCAACATTTTCTGATATTGGGTAGTGATTTTTGTAAAATTTTTGGATAATATTATACTATAAGGAGTTTTCATATTTTTTAAGCCAAGGAAAGGCAGAAGTTAAGTGTATTTCAAGTGATTCGGTCAGTCATCAAATTTGTAGCACAAAAGTAGTAAAATCAGGCTCTGACTTATCGTACGTAGAGAGAAATCGTTTGCTTTCGGTCGTAGAAAAATTTAAAACTCTCTCTTGAATGACAATAACAAATATTATTACCCATAAAAGAGATACTGGAGATGCGGAACCAATAAAACAACGCCATCACAATATGTCGTCTTATATGTTACAACATTTACATAAAGAATTGGATCGTATGCCCTCTCTTGGAGTGGTTCGTACTTCGAAAAGTCCTTGGACGTCGCCCGTGCTATTAGTGAAAAAGAAAAATGGTGACATGAGACTTTGTTTCGACGGTAGAAAATTAAATAGTTAATAGTAATGTAGACCATATTTTGAGTACATTGACAGGTGCGCGTTATTTATCAAGCATCGATTTGAAAGCAGCTTTTTGGCAAATACCCTTAGAAGAGAGTTCGTGTGAGAAAACCGCGTTTGTAGTTCCATCAAAGATATTCTTTGAGTTTACAGTAATGCCTTTTGGTTTGAATAATGCCGCGCAAGTACAGTAACGTCTGATGGATAGAGTTTTGGGATATTCCTTAGAACCTTTTGTATTTGTATACTTTGTATACTTGGACGATATTATAATCGCCACACCGACTTTTGAACAGCACATTGAAGTACTTAATGAGGTAATGGTACGTTTGAAAGAAGCTAAGCTGACGATTAATTTCGAAAAATGTGAATTTTGCTTGCCGTCACTCAAGTATCTCGAATTTCTTTTAGATGGAGAAGGTCTAAGAACGGATCCATGCAAAGTTGCTGCCATGCTCGATTATCATAAACCTCAAACTGTAACAGAATTGAAAATATTTATCGGATTAGTTGAATGGTACAGAAGATTTATTGTTGTTGATGGAAACGTAAATCAATGAAATTAGTATGGACTCAATCTGCAGAAGAATCATTCAGGAAGATTAAAGAAGCGTTGGTTTCTACACCAATACTTTGGGCTCCCGATTTCAATAAACAGTTTACAATCCAGTGCAATGCTAGTGACATTGGAGTAGGATGTGTACTTTCGCAAGAAGGAGAAAATGGTCAGGAAATGGTTTGCAAGTCGTACTCTCACCGCATCAGAAAGAAAATTTACAGTCTCAGAGAAAGAATTGGTAGCTATTTTGTTTGAGATAGAAAAATTCGATGCTACATCGAAGGTGTTAAGTTCAAAGTCATAACGGACCATTATAGTTTATTATGGCTTAACCGATTAAAAGAACCCACTGGGCGTCTCGCAAGATGGGCCATAAAATTACAGCAATATGATATGGAAATTATGCACCGAAAAGGCGTTCTAAATGTAGTTGAAAATGATAAATGGTATGTAAAGATGATTAATAACATTACCGATGCATCACAAAAATATCCTGATTGGAGAGTAGATGCAGGTGTGTTGTATAAACACATTCCTCCGGGTTATGGTATCCACACAAACTTCCCTGAATGGAAAATAGTTGTCCCGAAGGCCCGACGAGTTTCTATTTTCAAAGATTGTCATGATGATCCAAAGGCAGCTCACCTTGGTATATTTAAGATTATGGAGAGAGCTAAAGAATTATATTACTGGCCAAAATTGGCACATGATGTTAAAAAGTATGTTCGGAAGTGTGATGTGTGTGGAGCACAGAAAGTTAGCACCTCTGCTAGACCTGGTTATGGGTCAACCCAAAAAGGTATCCTTTCCATGGCAATATGTATCAGTAGATTTAATTGGACCACTGCCGCGTTCAAACAATGGTTTCACGCATTATTATTAGTATCAGATTATTTTACGAAGTTTTGTTTACTTCACCCTTTAAGGAAAGCTAATGCACCTGCAATAGAAAAATTCTTAGAGGAGCAAGTGTTTCTTGTTTATGGTGTACCTCAAATTTTAGCGTGCGATAATGGCGTACAATTCACGGGAAATATTTTCAAGCTATTGGCAAAACAATATGAAGTAAAAATATTCTACAACGCTCGATATCATCCTCAAGTAAATGCCGTTGAACGTGTTAATAGGGTATTAGAAACCGCCATACGTTCGTATCTCAGAGAAACAGATCACCGATGTTGGGATCAGGAAATTCATAAGATAGGATTCACTTTAAGAACCGCAGTCCATGAAGCGACAGGTTTCTCCCCAACTACGTTGAATTTCGGAAGATACGTTCCTTCTCGTGTAAGTTTCTATGGAAAAATTGACCTTACGAAAGATTTTGACATAGGTTTGGTAGATAGAGAAAAATATGGAATTAGAGAAAATTCCGGATTTATATATTAACGTTAAACGTCATTTAGCAGAAGCTTATACGAAGAATGCCAGGAATTACAATCTACGAAAACGTCCTGCTGATACTTATCACGTTGGTGACAAAGTATGGAAGAAGAATTATGTTTTGTCTAGTAGTCCTGATCACTTTGCGGCGAAGTTGGCACCTAAATTTGTTTTATGTGTTGTAAAAAAGAAAGTTTCTCCACTTGTTTATCAATTAGTTGGACCTGATGGCAAAGATGTAGGAAGGTACCATGTAAAGGATCTCAAACCATATCATGACTTTGAAAATGTCGAAGATGTTGAAGATGATGATGAATGAAATCTGGTGATTGTGTGCGTGTTTGCGGCCAATGTAAGGTGTGTGTATGTATTTTGCGTCTTCTGATTTCAATATTTATGAAATAATACAACCTACTAACCTAATTCAAAGAAAAAGAAACTATTTATTCCAGCCCATTTTTGTAGTAATTAATATTAGCAAGTGATAAGATAACTTCCGTATTATTTTCATTAGTGCACTGTACACTGTGTGTGTTCAACTGTAACTATGTTATTCTGAACTTACAACTGTCGACAATTTAATTTCAAACTGGCCAAGATTAAATAAATTCAACATGTTAAAATTCACAAGCGCGCGTAACTTCAAAATGATCTAGTGATCTTAATTAGTTAATAATAATTAAGGTAAATCCATGATTTTTATTTTTAGGTATATTAATTCATTAAGATTTAGTAAGGTAATGTTGCTTAATTAATTGGTGTTAATTAATGAAAAAAAATGTATAGCAATGCTATGTTTTTTTTTTAAACAACAAAAGGGGGTGTGTAACAGTTCAAATTATCAAGTAATTAAGTTGACGTATAGACTACTCATTTTACTCATGTATGCTAAAAAAGTTGCCTACTTCTCGAAATATTTTTGAAATCAACAAATATTAAACAATGTTTGTGGAGTAATTTTATTGAGACGCATTATTCGAATTTACATTTCTTATTATTCTTGTTTATTATTATACATATAATGAGGAAAAAGTAAATATATTTCAAATATTCACTTAATTATTATCTATAAAATCCTAAAATTCGAAGCGGAACTCGCGAGTTTTTGCTTGACGACAAAAAAGGCGAGGAGACAGAACTAATGGACGGAATAGGTGTGGTGTCGAGAAGTCTCACTGGGAGACATTTGTAAATCTAAGGAAAACCTAAAAATATCTAAAGTCAGGATCAAAATTTTATATTATTTTGTTAAATTTTACATATATTTTCTATTTGACATTTAGACAAATGAATTATTTCAGGTTTTAGCTGGTGACTGATTGTATAATGTTTTGTTAATTTTGTCGTTGGTATTGACAGTTTGATATTGATCCACACCACATCATGTTATCTGGTTGCGCAAATAATGCACATTGTTAGTTGCTGAGCATTCCTGAAGATATTTCTGGTCACGCCCTTATGTCGTAACCGCTCGTATTCCGTACCACGATGCTAAAAAAAAGTATGTAGGATTGAAGTACCTGAATGCTAAGTAAAGAAAATTCATCAGCCCAAAGTAATTAAATATTTACCCTATCATATACCAGGATGTCAAAGTAGCAATCTTCATAACTGTGAGTAACTTTCCTTTTTTGTTATGCCCATGGAAACACACTGCCTGCCTGAAATCAAGAAAATATATTAGTGATATAATTCACACACCAATTAATGAAGATATTAAGAATATTGTTCGTTCTATATACTTACCTTTTATGTTGTTATATAATGTTGTTATTTTTATTACATGTTTATTTGTAACTTCAAGACAGCTGTCTCGAGGAATTTAAGAGATATATATCTCAAAAGTAGAGTATTTACCATATTTGATATCACACACATATTCTCGAATATTTAAACAAAATTTCTCATTAGAATGCTTCATTCAGGCTAATTACTAATACATTAACATAAAATTATTATGTCCAAAATACTTACCTTTTAAATTTAATGTTTTCAAACACTATATTAAAATTTTAGGTTTGGCCCTTTCGACACTAAATAAGTAGGCGAGATACTGCTAACAAACTTTATTGTGTGTATTAAATGCTTTGTAGAACAAGACTGAAGAACGTGGAGCACGCACTTAGTTTTATACTATTTGTGTGCTTCCGTTGCAATTTTCTAAGATAAGATTATAAAAGTATATATAACATATATTACATAATGAATAATTAAAATAAGCAAAAATAATATAATAACACTATTATAGAGTTCATATAATTCCTCCTCTTAGACGGAAAATCAGAGTTTACGGAGTTGGCTCCTGGAAAGTTTGAGGTGTAGTAGTTGGCGTTGTTGTCCTTTTTGGGCATAACAGCCATGAGTTTATACTTTTCCGGAAAGTGAAGAGAATAAATAAGATTGTAAGTCCAATGAGAGACCATGTTAACCAGGTCGTCCACGAGATTGATGTAGGTTCAATTGATGCAGGGTCAATCAACTGAATATCTTTTGTTTCTTTTACTTTGTTCTTAAGGAACTCTAATTCATTTATGGTATTGTCCAATGTAAAATTTGATATTCGGGGTTTTCTTATTTCTGGTAAAAGAAATGTAGAGGCTTGTAAGTTCGTTGTAGGAAGGAAATAGTCTTCTTCATTAATTCGCAAAGTGCATCCCTCTTGGTTAGATATTAAAGAATCGTCTGAGAGAAAATGGTGGATAACGCTAGAACATTGTTCTTCTATATGCACCGTTTTGCTTGGTAGGATAAGCAATTGTCCGGAAGGTAACATGGTAATGCTGTCCTTAGGATTTTTCCAATAGTAAAATGTACAATTTAGTTCATCATGATCAATCATCATTTTTGGAATACATGATGGTGGTTTTTCATATATCATTTCTTTAAATTGGTAATATTTGCTAACTTTTGGGGGGTTTTCTTCTAACCAGGAATAAACGCAAACCAAGTGCCAAGTAACTTTCAGGGGAATGATGGATATGTTTCAGGAGGACATAAATATTTGGAATAGGTTATATTCATTGACATGTTAGATCGGAATTAAAATTTCCATATATATTACTGAGCTTGATACGTATTGTTTCATATGAAATAAAGAAAATATTGAATTTTGATCTAAAGAAGGTAATTCCGCAGGTTCATATAAAGTGTATAGAATTTTAAAAATTTCGGCAATAGTTGTAGTTGAAATTACATCGGAATGTATGGTATTCATATGACTAAATAATAAGCCATCTTCAATTTGGTCTAAAATTTCTATAGTGATTAAACAATCATTAATTAAGGTTTGAGTTTCAAAAAAATCGTTTGCGGTTTTCCAAAAGTTGTTAATCTGTTTCATAGCATTTTGTATTTCACTTGTAAATGATTCCAGAACGGAAAGCTTCGTGTTTAGCTGATCATTTATATTTTTCTGATTACTAAATACAATTTCTAGTTTTTGTTACAAAAGCTCCTTATCATTGGCACTCATTAAACCAAATAATTCTGAATAGATATTTACGATAAAATTAAATATAACGCGTTTCTCGCGTTTTACAGTGGAACAAATGATTTCGAATTTTTGTTTAATACGCTCTGTGAGATAATGTAACTGAGTATGCCAGAACTGTTTTCTTTAGTTGTATTTTCTGAGGGTACAAGAAGTCTATTTACATGTTCTCCTATTTCCGTTAAATTAAGTACGTGTACAAAAGAATGGTAAAAGGATATAGTTTTGAGGGCCCAAATTTACAGGGAGGATAGGGTTAGTCAGTCTCTCTATTTTTATTGTCATAGTCATGTTCTTCGTCAATATCGTCATCACCGTTATCATTGTCAGAAAAGGAAGCAGGGTCTTCATTATTCTGTAACAAAGGAGAACCTTTATTCTGTCTTTTCTTTTTAACTTTACGTTTATGGTATTTTCCTTTCTTAGTTTTTACCGTTATGTTTAAATCTTGTAGGACTTTAACTTTTTCAAAAGGATTTTGAATTTTACGAGACCAGGGGGTTTTTGTTTTTAAATAAATTTCATCATTAGGGTGTAGGACTTCAGGTTCGTTACGGTTTTGATTTAACTTTTCGTTGCGCGTCTGCTTACTCTGATTCAGTTTAGTTTTAATTTGTTCATTAAGTTTTTCTGATAATTTCCGAGTATTTTCCACAAAGTCTTGGGTAGTTTCAACTTCATTAAGAATAGGTGAAGTATCGTTATAGATGGATGGGAACAGTATCGAAAAAGGGGTTTGCTGAGTAGCAGAATGGATAGAATTATTATAAGAAGTTATTGCTAACCTCATCAAGTAGTCTAGAGGCTTATGGGGATCTTCTGTTTTTAATATGCGGATAGATTCTAGCAATGTCGAGTGGAACCTTTCTACAGGGCTATTACTTTGAGAATTTTGTATTGAGGTTACATGAATTTTGATATTATGTAATTGACAGAATTGTTTAAAAAGGGTATTAACAAATTCCTTGCCAGGATCATGAATTATATACCTGGGGGTTCCAAAGAAAGACGTAAAGGTAGTTAGTCCTTGAATAGTATCAAGAGCATTTTTAGATTCAATTTTGATCGCTTGTCCGAATTTTGAAAATGGGTCAAATAAGGTTAGAAAAATATTTTTATCGATAAAGAAAAGATCTATGTGAAGAGTTTCGAGTGGTTTAGATGGAGTTGGTGTATTTTGAATTTTGACTTTTTGTGGATTTCTATCGTATTTGGCTAAGTTACACGGTTCACATTTAGTTATATAATCATGAACATGAGTTGATAAATTCGGCCAATAAAATTTTTTAGAAAGTCGTTTGATAGTTTCATTAATTCCTCTGTGTGTGGTTTTGTTTCATGAAAGAATTTAATTTGGTCCATTTGTTCATCTTTTGAAATTAGATCTTTCAACAATATGTTAGAAATAATTATTTTAGTTTCAGGGACAAAATTATTAGCCAATACTCTCAATACTTTTTCTTTAATTTTATTTGAATGAAAATAAAGACAGGTTGTTTCATTTATATTTAGATACCTTTTTAGTATGTTAGTAAGTTCATCGTCAGATATAGAAGTATGACAAACTAGGGTGGTTCTTATCTTATCGGGAAATGGTTTAGATGTATGGATTCCAAAAGGACTAGGCATATTTTGAGTTTCGTGTATAAATAATTGCCTTTTGTACCCATTAATACTTTTTTCTGTAATTGGTGGAGAACAGATATGATTTTCTTGGGCGGTATGTTGTGTCTGAGTATCGGATAGGTTATCTAAACGATTTAAAAGTCCTCTTTGTTCTTCGGGAATTTCAATACCTTCAGGTATATGTAAAGTACTAGCTAGTTCTTCATTAAGAGAATCAATAAGTTGATTTGTATTTTCATCAGGAGGGTTGTTAAGGATAGAGTCTAGGTCGTCAATTTCGTTGGCGTTAAGTTCGTCTATTTTTGTTAGGGATAGTGCATCCGCAACTTTATTCTCAGTTTGTATAAGTCGTTTTACGTCGGTTTTCAAGGTATTTCTTTCAGATGGTTGGAGAATAGGTTTAACTCGGATAGGATAGTCGAAATATTCAGTAGATGGTTCGTTTGTGTAGTTATGGATGTCTACGTAGGCTAATCCATTTTCTGCGAAAGATATTGATTCGGGTATGATAATATGATCACTCTCGATTTTAGGAATTAAAATTTCACCATTCTCTACTGAAACTGGAATTTGTGTTCTAAAAATTTCAGAAGCATTGACGGAACTCTCTTGGAAATTTCTAATGGGTTTCGAACATATAAAGGAATTGAAATATTTTCATTAAAAACTGTTGCGTTTTTGTAATCAAAAAGTAATCCAAATTGGGTTATTAAATCTAAGCCTATTAGCCCGTCATAAAAATCGTGAAAGTCATATAATAAAATATCAATGTTATCATTACTGTAAAATTCATTAAAAGCGGGAATGGTTGCACAAAATTTTGTTTTCTTTTGGCCCATGCATGTTTTTAAAACATTTGAAGATTGGTAGATACATTCAGGGTAATATTTTTCAATGATATCTGGGCGAATCATAGTTTTAGAAGAGCCGGAATCTATAAGCAATTTCAAAGGTGGATTTTCAATTTTGATGTAAGATAGGGGTGCAGCTAAAATGGAATTATTTTCAAATATCATTTCCCTAGGTTCTGGTTCGAGGCTGTTTTCTGAAAATTTTCGAGTTCCGTATCTGGATTAGTTTGCTGAAAATATTCGGGTTGTTCAAGGTAATCAGGATCTACTGAGTAATTTGGATATTCATATTCTTGGGAATCGTATTCTTCGGTTTGTAATTCGTACTCATGACAATGATGTGAAAAATTACGAGGGACGTTCTGAAATTTAGTTAGTGTAGTACTGGAAGTATCCATCGGTTCGGGTTCAAACCGTTTTCTATTATTTGAATAAGTATTCGTAGAGCGGGGTTGTTGATTTGTATTCTGTCTGGGGGGTAAGAAGGGTTTAGGTTGGTTATACGGAGGTATTATTGGTGGTTGAGTTTGTCTTGGAGCAGGATAAGAAGATGGGAATTGCCTTGGTAGAAAATTAGGTTGTTGATTTGTATTATATTGGGGTTTATAGTTATAGCTCGGTTTGGGCGGTAGATTTTGTCTAATAGGTAACATAGGTGGTCTTTGTGGTGGTTGAGTTTGGGGTAAACGACGACTCATGCTTTTGTACTCAAAATAGGTTTCAAGTTCAAGTATAGCCTGAACTACTGATTCAATGTCGTTCAAATCAGGTCTAGATAGTATGATAGATTCGAAATTTTGTGGGAGATTACTCTTTAATTTATTCAAAAGCAAGGAAGTATATACTGCTTGAAGAGAAGTCCTTTCTTGTGGATCTGTATATATTAATTGTATTTTCTGCACAATTTTTGAGCGCATACCCAGAATTTTATTACAGAAGGTACGTAAAGGTTCGCGGATATCGCGTTGTAATAGGCAAATTTCGTTCTGCCAAGTTTGAAGTGATTTATGATCACTATAATTTTGAATTAAAAGGTTTCTGATTTCTTGCCAGGTAGTTATTTCAGGTCTGCCTAAAATAAGCGTTTTTGCTTGTCCTCTCAATTTACTCTTGATTATGTTTATGAATAAACGTGATTGTATATCAGTTGGATGTGGCAAATCTAGCGATATTATGAATGTTTCGACTGATTCTAAGAATTGGGTCAACTCAATTTCCGAACCATCAAATGGTTGTATTGTCGAACATAAAAAGTTTAGTTTTTGTGCGTCTAAATCTTTACGCTGTGAAGCAGCTGGGTTGGTGCTTACGTTTGATTGCGGGTTTGACATTGTATTATTCTTAAGTTTCTTTATGCAGATAAGTTAAGATAAGTTAAGTAGGTCGAATACGACTCAGCTAAACACGGCTCACTATCAGTTTCTGGTAGACTATGCGTCCTTGCAAGTCCAGCGAGAACTTGATATGGCACAACAGATACACGACTTATGCGTATGTCGAGATCAACAAATTTTCAAGGTGAATTAATTATCTTCTTTAATACACTTTCTTATTGATAAATTGATACTAATTCTAACCTACCACTGTCAATATTCGTTTGAAAGGATAGGGAGTCAAGTACTAGCACTTTGGTACTCACCAGGTAATTCCGGTTCCAGGAAATTCCCTAAGGATGCAGCGGAGATAGATTTGGTGGTATTCCAAAACACAATAATCCAAACACAGGCGACGGGACGGACCTACTCAATTCAGCCCTTAACTATGCGATGTGCACACGGACGAGCTTACTAAATTCAGCTCTTCACTACTTTCCCGACGCGGTTATAGTCGTCTGCAGTTTTGCCTTCCTTATTAGGTCGAAATTAGCCACGTAAAGTTCGAGGATTCAGTATCTCTGACCAGAAGGTCTCCTACCTTCACTTTGATTAACAATTGAAGGAGTTAACTGATATCCTACCGACTGCGCCAATTTTAGGTTTGGCCCTTTCGACACTAAATAAGTAGGCGAGATACTGCTAACAAACTTTATTGTGTGTATTAAATGCTTTGTAGAACAAGACTGAAGAACGTGGAGCACGCACTTAGTTTTATACTATTTGTGTGCTTCCGTTGCAATTTTCTAAGATAAGATTATAAAAGTATATATAACATATATTACATAATGAATAATTAAAATAAGCAAAAATAATATAATAACACTATTATAGAGTTCATATAATTTTAATGTGTTAATCATTGATTTATTATTGTACTGTGGTTATTCCATTTATTTTGTAATTTTTACTTGCATACTTGCATTTATTAGTCATTACACTACATACTGAGTATTATGTAGGACCTTAGAATGAATAACTTACATAACTATAAAGCACCATAGTACATACCGTTCGTTTTCCGTTATTTGTTATATACACTAACATTTCTTTTTGTAGTAAATAGTACTTTATTCATTATTTTTCTTTTTGTTCATTCTGCGCTTTTATCCCCTTTCCTTGTCAACAAAATCTGTTGACTGGCGCCCAAAACATATAGCTTGCACTTTATTAACAATAAAAAAAAACACTCAAACAGTGGTTATAAAATCTATTCACATTTTTTTTAACAGAGATCCACGCCCATTGCCCCTAACCTTTGAAGCTGCCGTGCAGTAATTGTTGAAACTGCATAAAAAATATATTTTTTTTATTTAGCAACCAGTTTAGACGTTACAAAATTTTTAATAATTTTAATTGTATTTTAATTACAAGTAGTATGAATTAGTTCTAGGAGGCACAGGGCACATTATGTAATTATGCATATTTATATACCAGAATCTATGGCGTTCCAAATTATACAAATTATTGTTTACTATTTATAATAAATAGTATAAACATAGTTAAATTCTAATTTTTATACAGGGCGTTTTATAATTGTCAATATTTTAAGGTTAAGGTCTGCGCATGACAAAAAGTTCATATAAACATCGATTTTGCTTTGTCTTTGATATACAAGATTTTATAATAAAAAAAGATCTATTATTGACTTTTATTCGTATCTTAATATATGATGTTTAAGTAAAAAAATAAAGAACAGTGAAGTATTTGTATGATTCTAAACCAAAAGCACAATATTCGTTTTAAGTAGATTGTGGCTGTCAAATTAACACTCTCATTTTGACAGTTTTTTAACTCTACTTTCATTTTGATAGTTCAAATATGTGTGAATACATTGTTTTTGAAAGAAAATGGTTAAATTTACAAATGATGAATTGGCAGACATTCGTTACATAATATATGGCTGACGGCCGCGCACCGGAAGCTAGGCGATTGTTTCATTTTTTTATTCAATCATTTATCATTTCCCTGAAACATATGTCTCTGCACCTAGCTTACACTAACCAAGAGTTAAAAAATAAATTATGTAGTTTGGAAGTTATTAAAAAAAACAATTTTTCAAAGAATCTTTAACATCCTGTATATCAAGAACAACGTAAAAACAGACTTTTTTAAATCATACGCAGATTAACTCCCATAAATATTGACATTCAATTATGTAAAACCCTGTATCTTCTGTATATTTAAGCAAGTGTTGTGTTATGCAATATTAAAACATTTTTTTTTTCCGAGAATTTTTTTATTTTTATTCCAATTCAGTTTTGATTTGAATTTGTGTTTATCAAATTAATGTGCTTACCATAAATACGTTCATACTTTTATGTACACTGTCTACAATATTGTTTAAATTGGCTATAAATAAAAAACGAAACAAATGTTTTACTTATTATATTTTTAATGATAAATATTGAAAATATCATTTATAATCAAATCTATAAATCTAAAAACTGTTTTTTAATTTTGCTGGCGCACTGGGTACCACTGAAAAACCTTCAGTAAGGGTTTAACTTTTAGTAATTTTATTGCTTCTGAGATTTCTGTAAAAACATTTATATATGAATTTACATTCATTTCCAACAATATTACTTTACACATTTGTATTATGTTTTACCGTGTTATTACGTAATATTAAACATTGTTCACACTTTGCTTTAATTTTTATTATTTTCGGACTTATTTTGCAGTATTTGCAACAATATTTTTCTGCAATAGGTGTCAACTTTAAAATATGTAATTCTGGGTTTTCGGAGATCATCATCCGGGACAAAACAATGAGACACAGGACGCTTCTGGTTCATAAATTGACAACTAACCAAAAAACAAATCATTCATGACATTACTTGCCCAAATTTTCCCCTATGTTTCTGTTATTTTGATACCTTTTCTGGAACAACTGCCGTCCCGCATAGGGTCTGTGCGAGGCGGGTTCAAAATGCCCTGAAATCCGGGACGTCCCACAAAATCCAAATATACAGATTTGGAAAGTGAGGATCTTGATGGTGAATTGTATTTTGCCGCTTGCGTGTATTTGTGTCATGCTACACGCATACTTCGACCACAGCGTGTTTGCATCAAGCAGTGTTGCCAGGTGGGAAAAATTCAGTGCATGAGAATAATTTCAAAGAAGCAAGTAATTTTTAATTACTTTTGTAATGCCATTTTTATTTCATTAAAAATTATTATGTTCTGCTATTTTATCATAATATTACATTGTAAGTAGGTAGTTACAGGCAGTGGCGGCTTGTGATGAAATGAAACGGGTGTTCTGCAAATATTTACTCACCTATTTTTTGAAAATCAATTCAATCCTGCGATCCTTCATACAAGCAAACTTGTCTATAACCTTCTCGTTGAAGCCATCAATTTGTGAAATAAATATTTTTTCAATGGAGCATCGATAGAGCTTTCAAACGATCCTGGGACATTGAATTTCGAAGTCTTGATTATTTTTAAAGTTGAAAAGCGTCTTTCGGCTTCTGATGTTGACATGGGTGTTGTTGCAACAATTTCTAATATTTTTTTTTGTTTCCCGAAATGTTTTGTCTAAATTATTTTGTGTTTAATATTAATTGTCCCTAATAAAGCTAATTCCATTGTATTATGTAGATGGCTTTTGAAGTTGTCCTGCTTTTTTATTTTTTCAGTTAAGTGCACCAAATCTGTCACCCCTACCTCCGTCCATGCTTTATTACCGTCAAAAAGTAAACAAGGAAAACAAAATAACGCATTTTATTTTGTTGCACCCACAAATCCAATTGTTCTTCGAATAAAATAATGTCTCTATTAAATTGACGTTTATATGCTTTTCCGAGGCTAACACCTGCAGTCTCAATAACAATATCGGGCAATGTTTTTAAATCAATTTTTCTTCATAAGACTATTTAAAAAATCGCTTCACATGAACTAAATTATAAACTAAATCCATTGTCACTAATATAAATATTAATAGTTAGTACAATAAATCACTATACAAATTCACAAAAACGCCAAAACAGTATTTAAACTCTCAAATTAACACGAAATACGAAATAGGTACGATTTACGCCCGCAATTCTACGAGTAGTACATTCACTGATGTTGCCTTTGCTGCGAAGAATGCAGCTCACTGACCGTGTAAATTCGTGCATATGCGAGCGTCAATTGTGGATCGCCGCGGGAGTTGAAGGGGAAGACGGGTGTCCTGAACCGTGCACAGAACTACCTCGTGTGGCCCAGTTCAATGTACCGCGACGCGCTCGCGTAGAGACCCCGATAATTCATCTGGTCTACTACTCGATGGAGAAGGGCGGACAGAATGCGATTTTAACAAAAGAACGACGGCTCGACACAGCGAACAGCGTCGGCAGACATAGGATGCTGTTTAGCTGCACCAATAGGCAATTTGCATGAAATTTTTAAATGCTTAAAAATATTGTTATTTTATTATATATTAAGTACTTAACAAGAATATCTTGCTAATTCTGTAAAATTGTTCTTATATTTTTCATAATTAATTATTTTATATAGCAATTTATTCAAATATAGTCACGGGTTCGGAAACAACATTCTGATTCGTCCACGTCACAGTATATAGAAACGTCCATGGTGACACATGTCAAATCGACGTAGTTTAGTTAAGTCGGTTAGCGAACTCGTTCCGTAACTTCCATAATCTGTGTTTGTGTGGTGTCCAGCATTGATTCTAACATAAGTTTTGGATTGCCGAAGGGGATGGAGCGAAGTATTGTGTGGTACCAAACTGCAAAAAAACTACGGTAACCACCCCGGAAAACATATTTTTCTTAGTTCTTAAACATGAGAAAATGCGTAAGAAATGGTTCATTTCAATGAATAGAGACGAAAAAGAGAATGCAACATTATCGAACACAACGGCGTTATATTGTTGCGAGGATCATTTCACCGTCATTTTTCACTTTATTCAGAGATTATAAAGATGATGTGTGTTTTAAAATTAATAGTTGGAAGAAGATATGGAGAATTATTGGCAGCACAAATTAAATGGGAATGTACAAAGACTACAACTAAAAAAAGTGTAATACCCCATAATTTTAACTGTCACGGGAAAATGGTACCTGAGCAACAAAGTAATGCAAAACGCAGACGTCTTGAAATTATGCACCATATAATTTGAAATTTCTTCCAGAAACGAAAACATTGACAATGAGTCAATTTTGGGCAGGTTATCTGATTGTCCTTTGACAAATCCACTCTCTGTTGCCATTATTTACTATAATTATATGGATATTATGTACACAATGCACAGCAACAAAACAAATAATAATTTGACTTTGACAGTTCGATTTTGACATTTATGTCATGCATATAAAACAACATGACATGTTCATATACTGTGACGTCACATAACCGCCATTTGTATTTCTCGCGTTTTTGTGGTTGGGAAAGACGTAATGAATTTATTAATTTATTACCGCTTTATTTTTGCAGAGAATGACATAAAACTAACACAGTACACATAAAATGAACTGAATAATATTTTGGTAATAAAATAAAAAAATGTGCAAATTGCCTATTAACCAAATTATTTTATTAATAAATTTTAGTAATTATTACGCCGCGAAAATATATAAATATCTAATTTTTTTGGCAGTTCTGCAGCTCTGCAGCACCTATACACCAGCCGCCACTGGTTACAGGTACTTACTTAAAAGTTATTAACCACGTAACCTTTCTAATTTATTTTATTGTTAGGCCGGGCGAACGTTGAGGCGCAGTTGACGTGACGCAGGGTGACTCACGGGTCGTAAAATCTGTTGTTTCCAGAAAATGTAGGTACCCTTACGGTATAGAGTTAAGAATCACAGCAATACAGCGTGAATACAGCACACACACACATTGCTAATTATTAAGAGAGCAGTCTACAATAAAGGACATTTCAAGTACCCAAATATTGTAGATACCTACCTCTATCTATTCAATTTTGCCCTCGATTTTGCCTTTATTTCCCGTTAGGTCTTTGTTTTGGTAGATTTCAAAGAGTAATTTTAATAATTTTATTATTTCTTTTTGTGTCTATTAAAAAGCATGAGATTTTGTAATCAAAATATGAAAGCATGAGATTTCCTCGGAATGCATGAGATCTGACAACACTGGCATCAGTTGATCTGACAGATTTGCAATGGCGAATTGGCGTTGGCGATACGGAACCGATTACCGTAGTACTGGGGAATGGTAGACCAATGCACGTCGCCGTCCCTCTTAAAGTTCGTACCTTCCCTGGAATGAAGCGGCAATTTCTACTTTTTCTGTAAAGATCCGCAATTTCCGAATCTGTATATGTAGTATATACCAAAAAAAAAATTAAATTATAAAATGGAAAGAAAATAATATAATTTTACACATCCAAATACGCAAAGACAAATCAAAATACTTTTATACCCGCTAATAATTCGATGTGTTTTCTGCTAACTTGAAAGCTTGAGTTTACCAGTCAAGAGCTCTCTCTATTATCCGTATCTTATACTTATAAGAAGTTAGTAAACAATAATTTTTGAAGTTATACTTCTTTGCGCCCGTTAGACACATTGGGATGGGGTGTTGGTCGAGAAACCGCGTCACGCTCAAAAGGAAGAACAAATTTTTAAGAACTTTTTTTTTTTTTGTACGTTCAGGCTTATATGTATCTCAATTTGTAATTGTATATTTTATCAATATACTGTTTCTTGTAAATTTATATTTGAAATCATTTCAAATTATTTATGGATACACTACTACAGGTATTCAATCGCCCTATATGTTTTGTCCATACACTCTTTCTTGTAAATTAATATTTGAAATCGTTTCAAGATTATTTGTGAACAGCTGCGAAGACGTGGCCACGCTCATTCAGTACTGAACAATTGTAAAATTGACACGTGGCTCTCGTATTCTGGACGGTTACAAACTGCGTCTGGTTTTATGCGAGCTTCACTGATTTTCGTTGTCTTTGTCTGTATCGCATACAAACTGTTTTATCGTAGTGGACGGGAGTAGGCTGTTACTCGCTATGTATAAAACTGTGACACGCCCTCCCTTGGATTCAGTTTCTTTTAACTGCGAGACCAGCCTTAACACCTCTTATTAGTAATTTTGTTCTTCTGATCATTATTATTCTAACCACCTTTAACATGAAATATGTATTTTTAGTTTTTAAATTTCTTCTTAATCATCTTAAACTTCCACTTAACGCCAGACGAGTCGGAAAAAATTCATAACAACTCATATGTATGTTGATGTAACTAGTTGAGACAAGTTTATAAGCCGATAGGTAGTCCTCACTGTTACTTATTTACTTTCCCTTTATTATTATTTAAAAAATTTCTACTTTTGAAGCTGCCATCATTATTCCCTCTCCGATATACCCTCCTTTCTGCAACCATTTTTCAACACACCCACATCTCTTTAAACAGATATACAGGGTGATTCAGAACTTATCTAAAATAATTTGGGAATAGATGCGTCATAAAAAATGAGTCGATATTGTGAAAAAAACTGTATAAAATCCTTATACTTTCCGAGCAAAACATATAGTCTCTAAACTGGCGATTCCGAATATTGAAATCCGATTACTTTTTGTAGGCACCAGTGTTTACATTAGTTTTTCAAGTGTTAAAAACGGCTTACGTGTATAGTAACAGCTCGGAGTCGATGGATATCGTTTTAATTTATTACGCTGTGAAAATGCTTTAACAGACCGATTTCCCGGTAATCATATGCAAAATGCAGCTACTTTTACAACGGTATACAGTGAGTGCAAGTGTAGTGCAGTGCGAGGGAAATTTGAAACCGAATCGTGGAAGAGATGGAGATCTAGGACTTCCACGGCCTATTGCAGCAGTATGGCGTATCATATACGTACCATCCATACCATGTACAGCATATCCAAGCATTAACATCAAGGGACTGGACGAGGATGACTGATACCATGGCCACCACGATCTCCTGACTTTAAATCGTTTGGACTTCTTTTTGTGGGGATATTTAAAAAATGAAGTGTATCGCATCGAAGGGGATACATACTATTGATGATTTACGGAAACGTATCATAGTTGCTGCCAATAACTTACAAGTTCAAAACGGACAAGAAACAGAAATATTTGTGTTAGTTTTTAGAAACTGGGTAACGTGGGCCCAAAATGTTGTAATATCAGGAATATCAAACTATTTTATTAACTAAAATCACAAATTAAATCTATTAATAATTAATAACAATAGCGGCCAAAGCAGTTAAATTTGTTGTATAAAATCGGCGTTATAAAATGTTATTTATTTCTTTCCTTGAGCATTTCATTCCATTTTTTGTCCGGTCGTAGATTGCCGCGTTATCTCGGGACCACACTTTGGTTTCTTATGTTCAGGCTAAAAGTAGAAGTTTACTCGTAATTTCTTTTTTACATCATGATCAATCAACAACTGAAGATGAAACCAAGAAATGAGAAATCATACACTTCTATAACTCTACAAAAAGTGGTGCCGACTCTCTAGACCAGAAGTGTGTTGTATATTCATGTAATCGCAGAACGAGACGATGGCCACTTGCTATTTTTATGCAATATTGAATATAGCAGATGTGAATAGCTACATTCTATTGAGTTTTGCTGTTTCCGATTTGAAGATGAACAGAAGATTATTTATAAAAAACCTGAGCTTAATTGAAGAACAAATGAGTCGACGATATAATAATCAACATCTACCAAGAGAATTGAGGCTGAAAATTAAAGAATTCCTAAAAATCGGTGAAGATCCCTCAGCTGGAGGAGACGAGCATAAAAAAGAGAAGATGTAAAGACCGATCAAGCACACCGGATCGAAAACACTACATTTTGCACTAAATGTAATAAAACAATTTATAAACAACATTCAAATCAAAGCATTTTTTGTAGTACCATTAAGATTGGGTAAATACGACAACTCTAGAACCACGCCCCGACCATTAAAAATTGTGCTGCCTTCTGAAAGTCTTGTTCATCATGCAATTCGTAAAGCATATACTCTAAAAAACTTCGCGATCCTGGCAATGTTAAACTATCCTCAGATAAAACTCCTAAACATCAAGAATATTACCGTCAACTTAAGGATGAACTAGCTAGGAGGACTGCAAACGGTGAAGATAACGTACGTATTAAGTATATTCGTGGATATCCTCAAATTGTCAGTTCAACAAACTAGAAACGCCCAGCAGAATTAGTGACTTTTCCATCTATTTTCAAAATACTCGTGGACTTAACACCAAATTGTCAGATGTTTTTATATCACTCTGTGATATGAACTATGATTGTGTTGCCTTAGTGGAAACATGGCTAAAACCTGACATTCTCAATAGTGAATTTTTCCCAGAATCCTATTCTGTCTTTCGAAAAGACAGAAATTTTAATGAAACTCATACAACCCGCGGAGGAGGTGTTCTACTTGCATTCAACTCGAATTACAACGTGGTATTGCTTGATTATGAACATATTACTAATCATTGTCCATCTATTGATCTGATAGCTTGTAAGATTACCCTAACTAATTTAGTTTTATATATATATTTCTAGTTTATATTCCCCCACAGGTCAACAATATAGATGTTGAATTATTTCTCGAATTATTTGGGCTTATACTTGTAGACATGAAAAATGTGTTAATTATTGGGGATTTTAATTCTACTCACTTTACAGTGCCGGATTTTATGGATTTTAAATCCCGGGTAATTACAAATTTTATTCAATTTAATAACTTTCATCAATTTAACAATATCAAAAATGCTTATGGAAGAACTTTAGATTTATGTATTTCAGATCTTGAATGTGTTGTTAACAGAGACTATAATTCAATTGTTACTGAAGATGTTTATCATCCTTCCCTGTTAATATCTGCTAAATTAAACATATCAAGTACAGATATCTTTCCAGTTAATCTTAATGATAGGTCATACAATTTTAAAAGAGCTAATTTTCATGAGTTATATAACGCACTTCTCTGCATCAATTGGGAATTTCTAAGTAATTACACTGACATTATGACACAATTTATAATACACTTGATCAATTTGTTCCCTTATACAAAAAGTTTAAACGCAAATACCCTCCTTGGTTTTCATCGGATATCATTAAAAATATTAAGCTTAAGTCATATTACCATAATAAATTTAAAAAAACTCATGCCATCTATTATTACAATGAATTTAAACGTCTAAGAAATGTAATCAAAACACTTACATCAAATGCTTACCGCAATTACCTTACTTCTGTTCAAGCTAGCTTCATAACTGACCCAAAAAGATTTTGGTCATATATCCAGAGTAAAAAACGTTCAACTCGTATACCATCTAACTGCTTTATAGATGACGTTCTCTAAGATTCCCACTCTGAAATTGTTAATGGTTTTTCCAAATATTTTTCAAGTGTTTTCAGCAGTCAAAATTTTCAACCTCATTTAGATTTAAATAGTTTTCAAACTTCTATTAATATTGTTAGCTTCACCGAAACCGATGTTTGTAATGCCATTTCAAAGCTAAAAAATAAGATGACATGTGGAGATGACCAGATACCTAGCTTTTTTATTAAAGACTGTTCTATGATTTTTTCTGCTCCATTGTGTGCTTTATTTAATCTTATTCTGTCTACTGCTACTTTTCCGAAGCAGTGGAAATTATCAAGAATTTGTCCGATACTAAAAGATGGTAATCCATCTGATATAAAAATTATCGACCTATAGCTATTCTATCCAACTTTGCGAAGGTATTTGAGATGGCTGTGTATACAATTCTTTTAATAAAGTTAGAAATTTTATTTCTCCGAATCAACATGGATTTGTTACGTCACGCTCTACGTTAACAAATTTGGCTGAATTTACCCAATTTGTTTCAAGTAACATTGACAATAGAGGTCAAGTAGACGTGGTATACACGGACTTCTCTAAGGCATTCGACAAGGTTAATCATGAATTATTAATATATAAACTTGACCATTTGGGTTTTAGTAATAGTTTACTTGGACTATTCCGATCATATTTTTCGCAACGTAAATTATATGTTTCATACAACGGTTTTACATCTAATACTTTCTTAGCCACTTCGGGTCTACCCCAAGGATCCAACCTTGGACCTCTTCTTTTTATTTTATTTGTTAACGATTTGTCTCTGTCACTAAGATCTAATTATTTGTTTTTTGCTGACGATTTAAAACTCTTCTTAAATATACATTCTATAAGTGACTGTTTAAATTTACAGGTAAGTATTGATTTAGTTGAGGAATGGTGTTCAAAAAATCAATTGCCAATTAATGTTGATAAGTGCAAAATATACTCATTTACTCTTAAAACTCAACCTATTTTATTTAACTATAATATCAACGCTACAGTTCTTAAACGTTGCAATAGTATTAAGGACCTTGGAGTTATCATGGATGACAAATTATCTTTTTCCAATCACATTAATCAAATGGTTAACACTGCATATAAAACATTGGGCTTTGTTATTAAATTCCTCAAATTTTATAGACGTTGCTGCTTTAAAATGCCTCTATTATTCTCTAGTACGCTCGAAACTTGAATATTGTAGTATTATTTGGTACCCGTTTTATAGAACACATATTGATTTAGTGGAATCAGTTCAAAGGCGTTCTCTAAAGTTTTTGTCTTATCGTACTGATGGTTACTATCCACCTAGGGGATATAACCACAGTTTGTTGCTGCAAAGATTTAGTTTTGATTCTTTACATACCAGAAGAGTGCTTGCGAGTTTGTCACTCTTATTTAAATTATTTCACAACCGAATTGATTCAGCATCTATGTTGAATATGTTTGACCTACGAGTTCCTAAACTTGGATCACGGGATCACTGTATGTTCTATTGTCATAATGTAAGAACTAATTTAGGTATGAAATCTCCAGTATATGTTATGTCTATCAATTTTAATCAAATATCCAGCTTATGTGATTTAAATACCTGTACTCTTAAAAATTTATTATTGGTGGGATCTCAATTTTTTCGTGATATTTAGGTTAATTAATACTTGATCTGTAGTTGTATTGTTTGTTGTGGTATAAATTTCTGTACAAACTGTTAGTATTACTTACACTTATCACACTGACGTATTGTATGTAACTTATTAAGTTACCTTTATTTTGTTAGAAATATTCTCACATTTTTTTTTATTTTGTCCTGTAAATGGATTATTTCTGTTGGGCAATAAATGCATTATTATTATTATTAGTACTACATTGGTAAAGAGACTCAATAAGTTGGTAATAGCGCTGGGTCATTTCTGACCCAACAGTACTAGTGTTATAGATGTGGATGCCAGGGATGCTGAGAGGAAAATGAGGGCGAAAACACGCGGTGCTCGAGTTTTGCTCGTCTCCGAGAGTATATCCAGCGATTGGACTAATGAGAGCGCACCACCTTAACCGAGCCACCTCATTGGCTCGACGCGCTCGATATATCCCTGAGCACCCCAGAGGGGATAAAACGGCGCACCCTGCATCAATCCTGATCTTTGTCCTAGCATCTCCCTAGAGCCACAGTGCTAATCCTGACTTAACCCAAAACTTCACCCGGCCGGAGGCGTTCGCGCCGCGGCCAAACATGACTACCCCCGGGGGTTATACGAGTCGACGAAGAAAGAAGAGAAGACAGAAGAGCGCCAGAAGATAAGTCCTTACCGACGGGGCTTGCCAGAACAGGAGGAGGTTCCCCGAGCCGCCGGCATCGGCCACAATTGCGGTCAAGGCTGACCGGAGAAGGGAACCCACCTCTACGAGGGGCGTCCAGGCCTACAGCGATGAAGTGGGTAAAGAGAAATAGTCCCTCTCGACCCCGCTCATCCGAGGTCATTTATAGCCAATGATATTGGCGGTCAATCGTGATCAGTCTCCACCAGCCGCTATTGAGTGCAGATCGTAGCGTTCCTGTGTGTTTTGTGTTGTGACTACTACCAGTGCCCTTTGGCCAGTACCTATTTCTCCTTTGACTAAATAGTGCTACAGCTCTGTCGAGCCCAGAAAAACCATCGCCGTCGTGACAAAACTCCACATTCAACTCCAGCCTTCGCTGATCTATATTCCTACGCTGGTTGCATCAGCCAGTTCCGGCAATTTCCAAAGACCAAATATTCCTACGCATATCCTGTGTTTAGTGTTCAGACCACCAGTGCCATCGCCTGGCATCCATCTCTGCTACCTAGACGCAGTTTGTTCCTACTTTCTCCCCGATTCATATTTTGGCGCTCTGTTTTACCAACCAACCCAGTGCTTCACGTCCCCACATCACTATTCTCGTTTTCGGATATTTCGGACGAAGTCTCGTACCACCATACGCCCTGAGGTGAGCTAGCCTGGTTCAAGTTAAACCTTCCTTTCGCGGCTCCGCGCGCCTGGCCACGCACAACCACGCCGAAAAACAGCCACCAGAAAAAAGCAGGCGTTTACACTAGTTGTGTGGCTAGGATATCACTATACCAGTTAAGCGTTAATAATCTTTTCTCGAGTGGCAGAGCTGGGGGTATCCCGAGATGACAATTACGGACAATGGAGTGACTTATCGAAGTGCGGTATGGGAGCGGTTTCACCAACAGAACAATATGTGATACCCGTGTACCATCAAAGAGCAATTCCCGTTGAACGGTGGATCTGAGATAAAAAAAAATCCTACGTCACAAATGAAAGATCTGCCGGAAAATCTCTGGGATAGCCTTGGTTGTTTGGGTAGGTATACTGGTTTTTTAATACTAAATAAAAAAATTGTATTTTCATTTTAACATATTTCTCTTTGTTGACGTAACAAAAAAAGTTTTTCAAGTTGTCACATTATAAATACTGAATTTTTTCTTTAGTTTTATTGGGTTTTTGCCACACTTTTGTCGAAATAATAAAGATTAGTTAAATAAGCCCTTGCGCCAAACGGAACAGTCAAGGGTTATTTTTGAAACTAAGTTTGCTTAACCAAAAAATCTCACACTGAAAAAAGCAGATAAGAAAAAATTATACAAAAATCACATCACTATCGCGCACTTCCGTATTATTGACGTTTCGAAAAACTCTCTGTGCGCGATAGTAATGTGATTTTTGTTATTTTTTACTTATCTGCTTTTTTCAGTGAGATTTTTTGGTTAGGCAAACTTAGTTTCAAAAATAACTCTTGACTGTTCCGTTTGGCGCAAGGGCTTATTTAATTATCTTTAATATCTTTATTATTTTTTCAGAAGTGTGGCAAAAACCCAATAAAACTAAAGAAAAACTCAAATTCTGCTACAAATAAATAGCTTCAGACAATATAAATACTGAAAGTAAATTAATATAACCGTTTTAACATTTTCAGTAGGTATATAAATTCTTTTCCAATATAGTTTTTCTACTAGAGTAATATTGGATTATGTAATAAATAATGAATAAATAAAATATTTTGAAAAAGTTGGTGATCAGGAACAGAACGTTAATAATAATTAAATATGTAATGGTTTTTCAATTATTTTAATCGTAACAAATCTTGTCCCAATAAACTTTTGAATGTATACATTTATACAGGACGAATCAGTCGTATAAAATTTTAAGGAAAAAATGAGTGTAATACAAGTTCAATTCTTTTATGCATATTTACGCCTAAAAAAATTCAAATCATTAAACGACATTATGACTGAATCATCCTGTATAGATACATATGTATATTGTCAAATTATATTGTCATTACCTTAATTATAAAACAAAATTAGTTAAATGTAAGTAATTAAAACTAACCTTGTTCAGTTGTAGCATTTCCATAAGTACCTGGTTTACAGTACTGACAAAAATCACCCATTGTATTATCCATACATTTTTGACATATACCTTCACCTTTGGGGCAAGATGAATGATTATTGCAACCACAATTATTGGAGCAATCATCTCCATACCAACCAATATCACATTTGCAAACATAATTAGGTTCCCCTTGACAAATTCCATATACACAAACATTGAAACAAGTTCTTACACATGTTGTTCTTCCATCTCCAATATACCCTTTTCTACAATGACAACTAAAGGAACCATCAGTATTAGTACATATTGCTTGGGTGTGACAGTCATGTAGTCCAAGACCGCATTCATCAACATCTGGACATTGAGCGTAAGCCCACTTTACATAAGTACTATTTAATATTTCAGTACAATTTGTATGGGGATTGTTGAAATCTCCTTGAACACAAACTCCTAGAAAAATAAAAAGTTATATTTTACTCTGATAAATAATTCTACATGAAACGCTCTTTCATCTAATGTTTTACAAAGTACTGGCTTATTGAACTATGATATGGTTACTACTTAATACCATTAAGCTAGAAGTCATCATCAGATAAAAACAAAATAATATTTTGCTCTCATATACAGGGTGTTTCTAAACTATGGTGCCAAATGAATATGACAGATACAAAATGTCATTTTGAGCAAAAAGTTTCATGTAAACATAGATCCGAAAATGCATAATAAAAAAGTTACAGGGTGATAAAGGTACAGTTTGAGAAACCATTTTTCGCAATAACTTCTACAAAAGTTAGGGAATTTAAATGAATCTTGGTGCAGTTTCTTAGACATTAAAATGCAACAATTTCGTGCAAAAACAATTTATTCCCATCGCCCAGGAGCGGAGAGCCGGGGTAGCACATAGGATTTTATTATGAAAAAAAAAAATTGTCCTTTGCATTTTCGGAAAATTGATCAAATTTTCTGAAAAATAAACTAATATGTCACAAAAAAGGTACTCTTGTTCAATGTCGCCAACATGAACCGTTCTCTTTAAAATTTGCAAAATTTATTGTCGTGCACCCGACAAGATAGAGGTAGCAATGGAAGTTCGTCATCATAGTAGCCATGAAATTTAAAATAACCTTTCAGTTTTCCTGTAAAAAATTAATTGTAAGTTTTGATAGCATAAAATTTAACTGGCGGTACTCATTAAAAGTTGTTATGGCAGAACAATACACCTTTGGAGAACTTACAGATATGCATTTAATTTACGGAAAATGTGGCTGTAATACAAGAATGGCAAGTAGATTATATGAACAAACCTATCCAAATAGGAGAATATCTTCTCGAAAATTGTTTATGTCCATCGACCGGCGCCTTAGAGAAACAGGTACTTTTAAAAAAAGTCATTATGACACTGGCCGTCCCAGAACGATCCGAACTCCAGGGGCTGAAGAGCGTGTTTTCCAACGTTTTGAAGAAGATGATACTTTAAGCACCAGAAGAATTGCTTTCGCCGAAAATACGCCACATTCCTTGGTATGGAGGATTGCTAGGGAACAACAACTGCATCCATATCATATGACTAAAGTACAAAAATTGCTTGCTGAATATTTGCCAAAACGACTACAATTTTGCAACTGGATGTCAGAAAAGGTTCGTGTTGATGCGATGTTCGCCAAACGTATTTTGTTTACTGATGAGTGTTGTTTCACGAAAAATTGCATTTTCAATTTAAGAAATAGTCATCACTGGAATGATGAAAATCCAAATGCAACAGTTGTGCGACATTCACAATACAAAATTAAAATCAATTTATGAACGGGAATAATTGGCAATAAACTTTTGGGTCCAACTGAACTTCCTCTAAATGTGAATGGGGAAAATTACTTACATTTTTTGAACAACGACTTTGTTGAAGTTTTGGAAACCAGAAAAAATATGTGGCTAATGCAAGACGGGGCCACTCCTCACTACTCTCGACAAGTAAGGCGACATTTAAATAATATTTTTGCAAATAGATGGATTGGTCGTGGATGGGATGTTCCTCAGCCATGGCCACCAAGAAGCCCAGATATATCTCCTTTAGATTTTTTTGTTTGGGGATACGCAAAATCTAAAGTGTATGAAATTCCAATAGAAGACGAGGATCATTTAAGGCAAACAATAACGGACACTTTCAATGAAATAAAGACGAATGAAGAAGTTTTGAATAAGCTCCCCTTTCATTTCTTAAAAAGAGTTAGAGCATGTATTAGAGCTAACTGTGATCACTTTCAACATATGCTTAAATAACTTTTTTTTGTAGTAAGTAGTTTTGTTATGTTGTAATTTAAAAATAAATGTTATTTGTTATAACAAATTTACAAACAAAATCCATACCCAGTTACCTCATAAAGCATAGCCTTCTTGATTACAGTATTCTTGTTGTCGGGTGCACGACAATAAATTTTGCAAATTTTAAAGAGAACGGTTCATGTTGGCGACATTGAACAAGAGTACCTTTTTTGTGACATATTAATTTATTTTTCAGAAAATTTGATCAATTTTCCGAAAATGCAAAGGACAATTTTTTTTTTCATAAAAAAATTCTATGTGCTACCCCGGCTCTCCGCTCCTGGGCAATGGGAATAAATTGTTTTTGCACGAAATTGTTGCATTTTAGTGTCTAAGAAACTTCACCAAGATTCATTTAAATTGCCTAACTTTTGTAGAAGTTATTGCGAAAAATTGTTTCTCAAACTGTACCTTTATCACCCTGTAACTTTTTTATTATGCATTTTCGGACCTATGTTTACATGAAACTTTTTGCTCAAAATGATATTTTCTATCTGTCATATTTATTTGGCACCATAGTTTAGAAACACCCTGTATAATCAACGTTTACAATATACATTAAAAATAAAATCCAATTGCCAGTTTTAAACTAATATATCACTATTCAGTCTAGATAATAATTATGAAAAAAAAAAAAGCTTGAAATATGATCCTTATAAAGGTTGCATTTAAATAGGTGTGACCAAATTTAAGAGATGATTATTTGATATTATGTAACATTTTTGAAAAATTTATGCCCCTTAAAAAGAAGAGAAAAAAACTGGGTCTGCGTCGGACCAGACGGTGGAAGTTATACTTCTTTAAAAAAAAAAACTTCCTTTCAAAGTCTGAACGTACAAAAAAAAAAAGTTCTTAAAAATTTGTTCTTCCTTTTGAGCGTGACGCGGTTTCTCGACCAACATCCCATCTATACCATAGTTCATGATGTTTTGAAGAAGCAGTTACTACATCCGTACCACATTCAATCGGTTCATGAACCCATTGACCCTGAAAACCGTTTAGCATTTTGTAATTTTAAGAGCCCATGATATCAATTTCAGCAAAAACATTTTATTTACAGATGAAGCATATTTTGCTAGGCCAGGAATTATTAATAACCATAACAAACACTTTGATACTGATGAAAATCCACACTGTACTGAAATAAGACATTTTCAATATGAATTCAGAGTAAACGTGTGGACGGGAATTATAGACAACTTTATTATTGGCCCGGTTGTGTTTCCACATCGATTAAATGGGGTCAACTATTTAAATTTTTTACAGCAAGTATTACCTAATTTATTGGACGATTTACCGTTACTACTTCGTCGTATGATGTTGTTTATGCACGATGGTGCACCCCCCATTTTACAATACCCGTTAGTCAGTATTTACATAATCTGTATCCTAACAGGCGGATTGGAAGAGAAAACGATGCTCCTATAAAATGGCCACCTCGAGCACCGGACTTACCTCCTTGCGATTATTTTTTATAAAGTATATGCCTACGCAGTTAATAATAAAGAGGAATTTTTTAGGCGAATCCAAGACACAGTTAACATTTTACGAGGTAATCCAGTGATCATGGATCGTATAACCGTAAAACGGATTACTTATTGCGTACGAGAAAACGGTGGTCACTGATCATTTATTGTAAAGAGATCATAACTTTTTTTATTTGCTATATTATTCTTATTATCTCGTATTTATTAAATAAAATATAAATGAGTTTTGGAATTTTCGTTATTTTTTGCAGAACGAATGCTGATATTGTTGACATACGAAAAATATTTTTTCTGTCTAAACTACTCATCTATTCAAAATTCTGAAAGTATAAAAAAAGTTTCTAAATAAAGTCAGCTAATAATAGAAAAAAACTGAGAATAATTATACAGGGGGTTAAAAAAATATGTGCTTATATTATAATAATAATATCTCTATAATATCTCTACCCCTCATTCTAATCACAGGGATTAGCCCAGAAGTCGGAGACTTGTGCGGGAGAGGGGGCGGCATATTATTATTAAGCAGGCCGCATTTGCGCCCAGGAACGACTTACGTTGGTAGGCCCTAGCCACTATTCAGTGCAGGAATGAGGAAAACCTGGAAAACCTCATTAATTAGGGGGGTAGTCAAATATCAACCGGCATCAATCTCTCACATTGATCCAAGCTAACATTATTCCACCCTACCATACCCACAGAGAGGGTGCCAATCCTCTCTATGATATTGCGCAAGAAAATATTAAAAAAGTAAACAGAAAAAATATCATCTACGGTAAACACTAATCAAGTTCAACAAACATCAAACATGTATACAAAATTGCCAGAGGTAAATTTACCAACATTCTATGGAAGTTATGACACGTGGTTAAGTTTTTACGATTTATTTAATTCGGCAATTCACGTAAGAAGCGACTTATCGGACGTTCAAAAATTAATTTATTTAAAAATGTGTTGCAAGGGCGATGCGCTTCGAGTAATCGAGTCATTAGAGGTTACTGCACAAAATTACGCGTCGGCGTTAGAAACATTAAAAAACGTTATGAAAACAGACGTGCTATGGTAAATCATCACGTGAAAACATTGCTTTTTAAATTACCAGAAGTCTCACGTGCTTCACACATAACATTGAAAAAATTAGTAGACATGGTGCGACATAATATAGATGCATTATAAAAGTTAAAGTTACCAGTAGAGCATTGGGACGCTTTGTTAATTCCGATAGTATTAAAAAATCTCGACTCAAGATTAAGAAGTGAATGGGAAGATCGAATAGACGATAAATTAGAAGATAAACAATTACCCACATTAAACGAGTTAATTACCTTTTTAACAAAAAAGTGTATAAAGTTAGAAGCGGTACATAGTTACGAAACAGAAAAAACTTATAGCAAAAATCATCGTAAAACACCTAGATCAAGTCAGTACAATCAAGCCAAAGGATTACAAGTATATTCGGTAATAAAAAAAGATTCATGTATTTACTGTAAAGGTTCACATTTTATTTATAACTGTCTGGAATTTATGAAATTAACTATAAACAACAGATATTTAGAAGTTAAGCGACTCAATCTATGTAGTAATTGCCTACGTCCAGGGCATTTTAAAATCCAGTGCAAATTAAGTCATTGTAAGAAATGTCCAAACAAACATAATACGTTATTGCATCACGATTATCCAAGTTTTAGTCAATTTAATAATAAGAGAAATATAAATTCAAACAGAATGAGTAGTCAGGTAACAGAAATTACAAGAGATCCAAATCAAGAAACAGACGACTTCAGAACAAATCAATCCACGGGAATGACTGATCAAGTAGTAAATTATCATACAATAAGTCCAAATACGTCAAACATATCGGGTCTACCCGCAGTTTCAAATTTGACTAATACCCTTCAGGTATGTGAGCGATCGAATTATTGCAGTCAAGTTTTATTATCGACGGCTACCATATTAATAGAAGATAACCGAGGACGGTCCCATGAATGTACGGCGTTATTAGACTCAGGTAGTCAATCTAACTTAATCACAAGTGAACTATGCGCTAAATTGAATTTAAATTGTGAAAAGGTATCGGCTTCAATCGCAGGTATAAGTCAAGAACAAACAAGTATTACTCGAAAAACGTCAACAAAGATAAAGTCTAGATTTAATCCATTTCAAGCAAACTTAACATTTTTAGTATTACCAACAATCACGGAAAAATTACCACTTATGCAATTTGAGAGAAACATCATTAAATACCCGAATCATCTGAACGTAGCAGACAAACAATTCAATATACCGAAAACTATTGACGTCCTGTTAGGATCAAAGATTTTTTATGAAATTATAGGTACTGGAAAACTGCGGTTAGGAGAAGTGTAACATTTTACATAAATTTATTGAGATTAGTAAACAGATTATCGTTTAGATATAATTATTGCTACTATGTTCTTAGTTCGTAAGTACTCGTATAAATTGATTGATAGTTTGGTTGCCGTAAATTTGATTTATTGATTTTTGGAATATCGTGAATATCATATAGAATTCTACTCCGGTAGGTCATCGAACGATAACTAGTACTGACAGTTATCGCAGGATGCCGAGAGTAGTCGTGGATCGCAGACGGTCTTGTAGGGTTTTTGGCGCGAGAAAAAGGAGGTTAAGGCTGGCGAGTGTTATTCGGGCGGCAGGTGAAAAAGAGATTCCAAAATCTAAGATTTTTCAAGTCATCTCTAATGAGGATTAATGTTTTGGGCTCGAATATTGTTCAGTTGGATTAGTAACGTGTGATACGAGTAGTATTTTGTGAATTATCCAACATATAACTGTGATAGCAGGATTAATTGTTACCAAGCCGTTCGTACACGATTTTCGAACTACCACACGATATACCTATAAGGCTGAAATACAGGAGCCTTCAATAATCGCCAACACGACTCACTTAATTCCGTTGGACGTTAAATTAAAATCAGAACCCCTTTCGTTAGGGTAAGTCATGTTTTATTAAATAATAAATTTATGTCAATGGCAATTATGATTTTAACTACAGGGTTCTTTTGCCGGTACGTTATTTAAACGTACAGTACGCTGCAGTAGTCAAAATCAGACCTTTTGCCACGGTTTATTGGGAACAACCGAGAGCAGAGTCCTTATCCAGATTCGGGACTGAGACGACAATTTTCTACCATCCCGTCCACACCGGAATCTAGTTTTGCATCTCCTATTGAAACCTTCATTGGTGGACTTGCCTGAAGACTCCCGGAATCCGCAAGTTATCTTATACTCTTATTTTGATGCAAATTACGGTTTTCTATAGTATATTTTATTTCTTTATTATTCTACAGGGTGCTACCAAATACCCGTATTATAGCGATATCTGCGTGCAGTTCTATTTTACTTATTAATATTATTAGCTTTTTGCAATAGTTGCATGGTAGTGCATTTGCTTTATGCCCAATATTAGATTTTATTGAATATATTATAACTAAATCTTATTTTCTAATCTAGATAATATTTTGTTGTTTTCATATATATATATGTGCATATATTATTGCATGCTAGTGCATTTGTTTAATGCGCGGTATTTATGTTATTTTCTGCAAGTTTATATTTTGCTCTTCTTTTTTTTTCTTATTGCTTGTGTGCGAAAATTAAGGTTTTTGCGTAAACGCGTTGCTACTATCTTCTTTATGAATATTATGCATACAACTAGCGCCTGCGCTTGAGCTCGAGCGACGCTTTGATTCATTATTGGCTTATTCTGCTTACATTTCGCATCCGTCTTTTGGTTTCTTTTTTTTTGCATTTACAAACGATAACGCATTCATTACCCTCGCTTACTTAATTTCTGTAGTAGGAATAATAATTATTATTATATATTTTAACTCTAATTATACAGGGTGTAACTAAATAAGTGTAAAACATTTAAGGGGGTGATTCCTCATCGAAAAAAAGATAGGATCTTTCATATAAAGAAACTTCATTGGAGCATCCCTTGTTAAGGATACAGCCCCTTAAAGGGGGTACATAAAATTTGTTTAACAATTTTTTTCACAAGCACTAAACAAGTTACAATACCTATTGAAATTAACCTGACATTTTCTACTACCAAAAAGACACTTAGCCAGTAATTTATTTGGTTTACCCCATGGTTGTAAGGGGTGGAAAACGCAACCCCTAAAATTTATTTCCAACGTAACTTTTTGTCTTATTATTTGTTTACCATTTAAAAATTTATTTCCGATAGCCTGTTTCATTCTAAAAAAAATGTCTCTTGAATTTTTTGCCCAAAATAAAACAGTTCGCAGCAAAAAATTATTTTACGAACAAGATACATATCACCATAACAAGTGAATTATTAAAGTAACAAATTAAGAACAGAACAACAATACACAATTAGTATTACTTCAATTTCAAAAATTTACAAACTGACAGCTTGATTCCAATTTAATTGTCAGTATTGCTAATAGCGGCCTACTAGATAAATTAGTTTCGTATTTTCGTTTTATGGCGATATGTATCTTGTTCGTAAAATAATTTTTTGCTGCAAACTGGTTTATTTTGGGCAAAAAATTCAAGAGACATTTTTTTTTAGAATGAAACAGGTTATCGGAAATAAATTTTTAAATGGTAAGCAAATAATAAGACAAAAAGTTACGTTGGAAATAAATTTTAGGGGTTGCGTTTTCCACCCCTTACAACCATGGGGTAAACCAAATAAATTACTGGCTAAATGTCTTTTTGATAGTAGAAAATTTCAGGTTAATTTCAATATTGTAACTTGTTTAGTGCTTGTGAAAAAAATTGTTAAACAAATTTTATGTACCCCTTTTAAGGGGCTGTATCTTAACAAGGGATGCTCCAATGAAGTTTCTTTATATGAAAGATCCTATCTTTTTTCGATGAGGAATCACCCCCTTAAATGTTTTACACTTATTAAGTTACACCCTGTATAGTCATTAGTTATAGGGATATTTGCCTACTTAGTAGTATTTTTTTTTATTGCTTTTAGTTCGATACTATAGCTAATTTAAAGTTGTTGATTAATATTTATATACTCTTTTTTTATTAGGATAAATTTAAACATAATTCACTCTGCGTAGACAATAAATATTTAGTAATTATTAACTGGCGTTTATGTATTATTTTGTTTTGCCTGGATTTGACAAGTTTCGAGGTAAAGTAAACTCTTAGGTGGTGTTCCGTGGTAAAAATTTGTCTGGCGCCCTAGCAATACCGTTTTGTTTTATTCGAATCACCCCGTCTCCACTGAGAAGCCGAACACCTTTCTTTTTGTCAACGGCCGAATATAGTTAATAATAATATATTAAATTAGTAATCAATTAGGTGCGTTACAGAAGATATGCCAGCATGGCACGAAACTTATCTCGGTTGGATATTAACCGGCGAAATAATAACAAATGAAATTTTACACGAAAATATGATTTGTCACATTAGCACTATTTCAAATGAAATGTTAAATCAAAACTTAACAAAATTTTGGCAAGTGGAAGAGGTCCCACAAAAAACAATTTTGTCTCGGGAAGCTCAAGATTGTGAGGACTATTTTAAGGCCACTACGACACGCAACGCGGACGGTCGGTTTGTAGTTAGACTAACCTTTCGCGTCAGTCAGAAAATTCTTGGTAACTCTAAATCAATAGCTTTAAAACGTCTTACCGCGATAGAATCTAAATTTGAAATTAATGAAACGTTAAAAAGGGAATACACAAAGTTTATGCGCGAATACGAAGATTTAGAACACATGTCGGCTAAGGGCAATTTAAAATGCAGCAATGATACAACTCTTAATTCATACATTTTACCGCATCACGCAGTTATTAAACAAGCTAGTACAACCACAAGATGTCGAGTAGTGTTCGATGGTTCAGCTCGAACAAGTAACAATGTATCGTTAAATGACTTACTCATGATCGGTACTCCAATACAAGATGACCTATTTTCCATTGTATTAAGATTGCGATTGAGACGTTACGTATTAAACGCGGACATTAAAATGATGTATAGACAAATTCTAGTACACGAGGATGATCGCAAATTTCAACAAATCTTATGGCGGCATGAATGATGATCCAATAAGCATTTATGAGCTTAACACCGTGACATATGGAACAGCAAGCGCGCCTTTTCTCGCAACTCGATGTTTACAGCAGTTAGCCATAGAAAACGAAACTAAACATCCAAGAACCTGCAAGATCATTAAAAATTCGTTTTATATAGATGATTTATTGGCCAGTTTAGACTCGATCGATGAAGCTCTAGAAGTTTATCGCGAAATTACTAAAATCTTGTCAACCGCAGGATTTCAATAAAGAAAATGGTCTTCCAACGAGCCAGAAATTTTTAAAACAATTTTAGGAAATAAGTCCAACGATGACAAGTTAGTTTTAATTCATGATAGCAAGGAATTAAAAACGCTCGGTATAGTATGGGATAGTAACTCGGACACGTTAAGTTATTCCGTGAACATATTATTACATAAGGCGTCAATCACAAAACGGTCAGTGTTATCCATTATATCACAAATTTTCGTTCCACTAGGATTGATAGGCCCCGCGATTATCAAGGCAAAATTATTAATGCAACGTCTGTGGCAAATAAAAATCGAGTGGGATGAGATTATACCAGAGGCTCTTCAGGCTACGTGGTTAACATTTGTTTCACAACTTGAAATTTTAAACAAAGTACATATTAAAGATGGTTCTATACGTAGTAAGAAAGTAGTGAAAACATTTATTTGCGTATTTGTATGTTTTGCAGTACGTGCGGTGCCCATTGAATTAGTTAAAGATTTAACCAGATAGTTTTTTGAACGCTCTCAAACGGTTCATTTCGCGACGAGGAAAACCAAGTGATATTTTTTCTGATAACGGCTTAAATTTTATAGGAACTAATAATCATTTCCTCGAGTTGCATAATCTTATCTCAGATAAAACCCAAAATGAAAGAGTTTCAACCTATTTATACAAGGACTTCATTAAATGGCATTTTAGTCCCCCACGAGCACCTCATTTCGGTGATTTATGGGAAGCTACTGTAAAATCGACTAAATTTCATTTAAGGCGTACCCTGGGTAATGCCGCAGTGTCTTACGAAGAGCTATATACCATTCTTACACAAATTGAGGCTTGTCTAAATTCCCGTCCTTTAACTCCTCTGTCTGCTGATCCCGATGATTATTTACCTTTAACCCCTTCCCATTTTTTAATTGGCGACTCGCTCGCGGCTGCGCCTCAGCAAGTGGTGGAGGACATGGCAATCAACAGGTTGTCCCGTTATCAATGGATGCAACAGCTAGTTCAGCAGTTTTGGCGTCGCTGGTCCCGTGAATATTTGGTTCAATTGCAGCAGCGAGGCAAATGGCGAACAAATATTACGAACAATCTTCAACCGGGTGCGTTGGTGGTGCTAAAAGAAAACAATTTCCCTGTTCTTCAGTGGTCTATGGGCAGAGTAACGGACTTACATCCCGGTGCCGATGGTATAATAAGAGTGGACAGTGAAGCTAGCTAGTGACAAAAAGTGTAACCGTGCGTTGAGTTCCATTTGTGTTTTGCCGGAAGAAACTCCATCTCCCGACAAGGAATCCGCTAATGTATCAGTGTGATGACTCTAAGCTATAGCCTTGTAACAATAATAATTTGAATAAATATTCTTTGGACTCAGATCCTATGAGATCCAGTGTTGAAAGTCTGGCCTTTCAAGGCGGGCGGCATGTACAGACAGATTTGTAGAAATATAATTTTATGTACCTTAATTGTAGTATTAGGTAAGGAATTCTATGTATTTGTAGGTCGCATTTACAATCTTGTTTACTCGTTAGTATAATTTCAATCTTAGGCACAACTTTTAATAGGGATTATCTTATAATACCAGGGTTGCATCTGCAATTATTGTAACCAATTTGTAAAGTAAGTTTTAATTACTTCTAGGACTTTAGCAGGTAACCACGAATATCCAACAATAGTAATTTCTTAGTTTACCTGCAACCATTATAAAATAGACCGATCGCAAGTAGTAGTAAGTTAGTAAGTAAAGCGACATTGAGGTGAGCACAGCACTCACTCAAAAATTATACAGTCCACTCAAGTGTTAAAATAAGTTAGCAATAAATTAGTGTATTGAAGCAAGAAGATTCATTCATTCAACCCCAAACACCTATCATTACAATACCTTGGCAACTAAGCAAATCGTAATACTTACTGAATGAATATTTGCTATTTCAAACAAAATGGGTAAATCTAAATGTTATAAAATGAGGAATACTTATGAATTGAAAAAATAATATAGCATGAAAATCTCTTATCAACAAAAAATAATAGTCTCATTTAGTAATAGTAATAATGAACGATCAACATAATATGTGTTTTAACTAAATAACATTAAATAAAATAATTAATTAATTACTAATAATTTAACAAACGTTCTACTTGCCCCCCTCATTAACACATGTACGTACCCTTTTAAGTAGTGAAAACCTTATCTTTTGAAAGATATTCTTCTTTTGCGTACGTTCTTCAGCTGCCATTACTATTCTCTCTCTGATATGGTTAATGTCGTTTATTTCTGCAGCATAAATCATATCTTTCATATAACCCCAGAAAAAAAAATGATTAAGGTCAGGAGATCGTGGTGGCCATTGAATAATAAATACGATAACAGTAAATTATGTAAAACATATCGGAATTCATTTTGCAGAAAATTTAAAAATTATGCTGAATTTAAATTATTTGGTATGAAAAGGGGACCCAACAGAATATTATCCACTATTCCCGTGCAGACATTAACCCTGAATGTAAATTGATGGTGTGCTACAATGGTTGCATGGGGATTCTAATCCGTCCATGCGTGGCTGTTGTACATGTTTGTCAATCCATTTCTTGTAAAGCTTGCCTTATCCATGAATAGAATTTTTCTTACGAAGTCCCTATCTGCATCATTCTGTGTTAACAACCAACGACTAAAATCTTGGGGAAGAATATTTTGTACGGGTTGGATGTGATACGGGTGCAGAAGTTGGGTTGGGAAGTCCGATGAACATCCATTTTTGTACAATTTTCTATTTGTCGAGAAACAATATTTGTATGTAGAGCACCGTCAAGCTGCATCCACATACCGTCACGTACGATAACAGGTAAATCATGTAAAACATCTCAGAATTCATTTTGTAGAAAATTTAAAAATGATGCTGAATTTAAATTATTTGGTATGAAAAGAGGACCCAGACATTAACTCTAAATGTAAATTGATGGAGTGCTACAATGGTTGCATGGGGATTCAAATCCGTCCATACGTGGCTGTTATGCATGTTTGTCAATCAATTTCTTGTAAAGCTTGCCTCATCCGTGAATAGAATTTTTCTTAGGAAGTCCCTATCTGCATCATTCTGTTTTAACAACCAACGACTAAATTGCATCCTAGAAGCAAAATCTTGTGGAAGAATATATTGTACGGGTTCGATGTGATACGGGTGCAGAAGTTGGGTTGGGAAGTCTGATGAACATCCATTTTTGTACAATTTTCTATTTGTCGAGAAACAATATTTGTACTTGTGCTTGGTTCTTCTTCTACCAGTGCTAAGATTTGTTCCTTTTGTTAAGGGCTTAATTTTCTATGTAGGCGGCAGATTCCGAACTTCTGATCCATAAACTTTCCGGTTTCACGAAGATGTCGATCAAAATTTAAGAAAATCTTCTTTTTAGGATGTGATCTGTTGGGATAACGGAGCTCACTATTTTTTCCTGACATTCATCGGCCGCTAAGACTTTTGTAACCCATCAATACATGTCGTATTTCTCCAAAACGGTGCAGTTAAACAAAAAATTACAAAAGAGATAAAATGATCAGAAAAAAATTCTCCATTTGACATTTCAAGAAAATGCTGCATAGGCGTACTTAGAAGTAATTGCAGGGGATAAAGGGTAGTGCATCCCTCAGTTACCACCATTCGCCCTTCGATTTTTGTCACCAAAATTACATGATAAGTATGCCGAAACAAGATGAAAATACGTGCAAAATTTCAAGTGTGTATCTTACAAAACAATAGAATTATTAACAAAAATAGTTTTTTAAAAGATAACTTTAACACCCTGTATATTGAAATAGGGACGCCCAAATAAAAATTGTCATAGGAAAAGTCGCATTATTTTTGTCCAAAGTATATGTGGTTAATGGTATGGCCTTCTATTTTGGGACACCCTGTATATTATTGTGATGTGAATATATTTTTGTTATGTGTGTTTTTGTTCTGTTTTAATATTATTTTAATTTTTATTGGTCGCCAATTTTTTATTTTGTTTTGTTTTGTTATTTATTAATTTTGTTTATAAGTTAATTTGTATATGTGAGTTCCGAATGTTGGATTTATTAAGAAATATAATTTTTGGAAAATTTAAATTTTGATTTTTATTTAAGATAATATTGTTTTACCTGCTATATCTATACTCTGGCCATGGTTTTACTCTTACCTCAGGAGTGAATTCCAACAGAGTAACTAACATCTTTTTTTTATAAAATATTCTTATATCTGCTACCACTCAGTATACATGAAATCATACATGGAACTGGACATTTAATTTTTATTCATGCACAAAAATGAAAATTTTCAATTTAAATACGAGAGTTTCAACAAAAAATAATCATTAAAGAATATTTTCTAACAATCTTAATATTTAAACAAGAAATTTTATTTTTACTTTCAGTTACCTGTATTTTTCATCTAATTTTTATAAATTTCTGGTAATACTAATTTAATTTAGGCAACTAGAAATATACACGTGTGTAATGAAAATTACCTATACAGGGTGATTTTAAATAAAGTAGCAAAAATGAGACCACAGGTTCCTTAGGTGAAAGTAAATCGATTTAGCCTAACATACCTATATCCCAAGACGCATAATAACAAAGATACAGGGTGTCAGAGTTAAAGTTTTATTTTCTATATTTGTAGATAACTTATTAAAAAATCCAAATATTTACATAAAATTTGTAAATCGAGGGTTTTTGCAGGCGAGAAATTCAAATTTGTTTCTAATTTTGACGTCACTAGTAGAGGGCGTCACTTGTGGCACACCATGTTTTTTTTAAATGGCAGAACTTTTTTGCGCTTAGTGTTTTTATCTGACTATCGAAACAATCGATTCTCCTACCTGTTTTATTTGAAAGAGGTATACCTGGCTGAAGTCGGTAGGAGTAACTATTTTTGAAAAAATCCTATTTGAAATGCTCAGTGCATCGAGTAAAAACTGTTTTGGTTTTAGGAAAAGTGCCTTTTCTGTTGAAAATATAGCAAAATGTTACTTGAAAAAGTTGTTCAGCATGGTGAATTATGGAGACGTGTAAAATTTCAAGAAGATCGGTGTGGTTTGATGAAACCATTTTTCAACAAAGTAGGTACAAAGATTTTATCAAAGCAGGCCGATCTTTTTGAAATTTTGCACGTTCCCATAATTTACCGTTCTGAACAACTTTTTCAAGTAATATTTTGCTGTATTTTCAGTACAAAAGGCACTTTACCTGAAACGGTAACAGTTTTCAATCGGTGCACTGAATATTTTAAATAGGATTATTTCGAAAACTGTTACTCCTAACAACTTCAACCTACCTACCTTTTTCAGGCATAACAGGTAGGAGAATATACTCTTTCAATAATCTGATAGATACACTAAGCAGCAAAAAAGTTCTGCCATTTAAAAGAAACATGATGTGCCACAAGTGACGCCATCTAGTAGTGACGTCAAAATTAGAAACAGATTTGAATTTGTCGCCCACAAAAACCCCTGATTTACAAATGTTATGTAAATATTTGGAATTTTTAAGAAGTTATCTACAAATATCGAAAATAAAATTTTATAATTTTGACACCCTATATCGTATTTATTATGCGTCTTGGGTTATAGGTATGTTAGGTTAAATCAATTTACTTTCACCTAAGGAATCTGTGGTCTCATTTTTGCTACTTTATTTAAAATCACCCTGTATATTATCATAGTTCCTATATGTTCTATTAAATCAAAATGGCCGTCTTAAGTGACTGTGTTATTTCGTGAAACAGTTAATAATTGAATTTTTTAAAGTTTAAACTTTTAATATGGTTTGAATTTTAATAGAGGTAAGTCTTTATATGTTATATTTTACTTTTATCGTTAGAGAAGTTGAATACTGGTTATTATGCATATCTATCTAGATTTTTGTTTGTGTACACATTCAATTTCTTACTCTTTTTTATAGACGAAGTTGTCTGTATTAATGATGCCTTGAAATTGATTTCCTCTCTCTGGAAGTCGTAGAAGTTCCTGGATGCCGTTGATACCCTGGACTGTATATAATGTTCAAATTCTGCTATTTCTACCTGGTAATATTCTTGATATAATTTTGGAGGTTATTTTCCACTGGAGACCTGTCTTGGACCTTCTGCACGCCCCAGCTCTTGCTATGGAGATGGTTTTCACCAAACTTCTTGAATTTTGTCTTTGTAGATGTTAAATTTGAGTTACTTTTCTTTGAATAATTATGTAAAACTGGTAAGTATTAATTTATACTGTTTAACAAATTTTTTACTATTTAAAAACTAAATTTCTTCTCTGACTAAACTTTGTACACCTTCTCGTTTCACAGTTTCTTCGTAACTAAGTAAATAAACTTTTGTTTTCTTGTATTTTTACTCTCTTGATTCCTAATAGTTTTTATTAAGGTTAATACACATGTTTCACCTTATAGTTAAATTATTCTTTTCGTAGCACTGTTCACTAATTGTCTTTTTTAATCTTATAAACTAAATTTACAAATATATAACAGTTTATATTTATTGTAAAATATTCCTTGATTTGGGTTTTTCTAGAGTTATGTCAGATATGTTGATTACTTGTATTGTATAGCCATTTTTACATTTGACAGTTCTATTTGTCATTAATTCTAATATTGGAAATTTTCATTTTATTTTACAGCTATTTTTATTTATAGATGTTTTTGTCTAGCGATATGCATATATAATTAATCTTTGATCTTTAAGCTTTCTATTGATGTATCTATGTCTGGGTTTTTAATTCATTTACTGTATGTACTGTCCATTTATATGTTGTCATTTCCAACAAATTTGATAGAATTTTTAAAATAAATTAAATAAAACTTGTAAAATTTTGTCTTTAAATATAATAATAAGTTTCTTTAGATATATTTTATATTACATAATTTTAAAGCTAACAATTTACATATATTTTACACTAATAATAATATTTCGATAATAATTCTTTTATATTTGTTAGTTAAATAAATTTTCATAGCGTTTAATTCTTAGTAAATTCTATTTTATCACAATATATTTATTAAAATATATAATATAAAATACATATTAGTATTTTTTTTTAATCCAGATATTTTGTGAGCTGTCCAGACCTAACCACTTTACTAACACTATATTTCCTCCCTTTCGCAGTATTTTCTCAACCAAATAAATGTTCTTGTACTTAGCATGTTGCAGTTCCTGAGTGTAAAAGGATTCCTGAGATTCTTGCCCATCTTGATCTTCCAGTAGATAAGTTCTTGGGTTGCTTAAATTTATTTTTCGTATTTTGAAGATTTCCGTACTCCAACTTGGGACATATCTTTTTCTGAATGCTTCCCCGTGTTTATTGAATCTTACATCATCGTGTAGTTTAAACTTGATACGTTTCGGATCGACAACTTTTATGTGACTAAAAACTGTTCGAAATAGTTTTTTAGCGTTGTTTCGACTCACTTGGCTGGGTTTCAATCTAATAGTCCTATGTTTGGTGTTGTTATACTGATGTACTAGATCTTGTTACATATTTATTCATTTATAACTTCCCTGAAGACTGAACCGCTTCCACATTAAATGTTTCAATGTTTTATTCACCCGTTCTACGGCAGAAGCATTTAAATTTGGGATAAGTGCTGTAGTGATTTATTTTATAATTTATTCGTCAATTCCATAAAGTCTGTTATAAAATTCCTTTCCCAAATCAGTCTGACAATTCTGGGGATTAGTACTCGTTTTGTTCAGAATTTTATGCATTGCATTAGTCACATCTTTAGCGGTTTTTCGTTTTACTAGTTCCGCCCATACAAACTTGTTAAATACGTTTATAACTACAAGAATGTATCTACATCCTTTGTTAATCCTAGTATATTTCGACTAAGTCTGCTTGGATAAGGTCGTTCAAACCCTTTACGATAACATGCCTCCTCGAAAATTTTTTTTAGCTGGTTTGTCAAGCTCTTCAACAAGTTGTTCTCTAATACTAGACATTTTTTGTTATGGGACACTGTAAAACATACAGATGGTTGTTTCAATAGTTATAAAATTTATCTTGTCTTCTTTATTTATATTTGTTCCAATAAGTTCAATCGACGTAAGAGCGGTGCCTCCATTTAAAAACATTTGACAAGTAGGTGGCACAATTTCCACTTTCCAGTTTTCCAGATACTGGGAAGATATACGCATCTTTATTGTTCTCCAGAGTGTACATGCCGAATTTTGCAGAATGTCCCCTTAATTTTACCACACCCTTACTGTGATGTAATTTAGGTTCACAAATATAAAATGGAGATGTTATTATCGGCAAAGAATAAGGAACTGGACTGTCTGTTAACATATAACGACCAAACTTATCGATAGGCATGATAGCGATATGAAGTACAGAAATAAACTGATTATTTATTTATGACATCCATTATTTATTTTTCATTCTCTCATTTCTTCTAATATAAACAAAATCTCATTACTAACCGAGTCGTTACCTGCTAATTGAGAAGCGATTAGGAGATGCAGTTTATTTATTAGTTCATTAGGATCATCGTAGTAGCATCATAATCTATTTTGTTATTTGATACGTTTAATAGTCCACCCATTGTATGATGTTTTAATGACTGCGTTCTACGCAACGTTTTATTGGGTGAGGGGCTTGGAGAAAGATTTTTTTTATCGAATATGGCTTTTTTGTTTATTCCTTCTAAAAAAATATTACAGTAGCGGTTCAGTTATATGTTGATAACTCTTCTCTAATTGAGACCTTGAAGAAAAGTGCGTTTGGTGCTTTCAACAGAGGAGAATCTTTATCTATAAGCAGGAACCCATATCTTTCCAGCACTCGGTAGATATTTTTAAATTGTTCAAAAGACAAATCGACGTTAACGTAATCATCGTAAACATGTTTTAGGCTAGTAGCGTCTTGTTTGAAAAGCACTAAAAATTTGCATTATCTCGTATTAGTTGTTTTGGAATGAATGGATATGTTTGACTTAAATAGAACTTTGTGACTTCCAAAGCAAAAATAATCTCTCATAACACTCTGGTTGCTGCATATTACGTCATCGAATATTATAATGGAATTAGGTTTTATTTCACTTGAAGGAATTACATCGTTACCATCCTGATACTCATAATATCCAATCTTTTTTATTGGTTCCAATAGACGAATCAGGTACTCATATTTCGGTTGATATAAAGATTTTGAGTACACGTACACATTCTTAAACCGTAGACCATTCGGATGCTCCAAAAGACTTATTACGTTCGTTTTACCACTTTCACTACCTCCGGTTATCAGTGAGCGTTTTGACGAGCCTCCCAAAAGTGGATCCTGTTTTTTAAAAGCACTTAATGAAATATCATCATGATTGACTACTGGTAAAGTAAATCGTATGTACTGTCTGATTCACGAATATAAAAAGTATATATAAGGTATAAGCTTTCGAATAAATTCAGTTGTATTTTTAGATCACACCGGAACATAAATGCTTGTGCTTAACTCGTCTGTAGTTAATCGTCCAAAAAAGTGTAGAGAAAGGATCTGGATTTGTTAATACGCTTATAAATAAACTTCCATTTGAACTACGCATTCCTGGCTATAATTTTTGCGGACCCGGTACCAAGCTTGACAAGAGACCTGTCAGAGGTGATGGAAGAATTAATCCACTGAATAACGCCTGTCTCGCCCACGACATATCTTATAAAGACAGTTCTAATTTAGAAAACCGCCACAAGGCAGACCGTGACCTTGAACATCGTGCTTGGGAGAGGGTTTAATCTAAAGACGCCAGTCTTGGAGAAAAAACTGCAGCGTGAGCAATTACCAACATTATGAAGACTCAAACCAACCTGGGAATTGGATTACAAAGAAAAAAGAAGTTTTATGTGAACAAAAACAATAGTATACTATATTTCGATAGTTATGGGAATTTAAGACCTCCGAACGGGTTGACAAAGTATTTTATAGCGATGGTAGCTCAAATACAATTAAATATAATCGTGCTAAATTTCAGCAAGATAATGCAATACATTGTGGACACACTGTTTAAATATTTTATATAATGCGTCTAACCGATAAAACTGTTTTATTGTAAATATAGTTCTGAATTAAGGAACATGTTATTTACTGTTTCTCTTTCTGGTAATTCCTCAATATTAAGTGCAGATTATAGTCTTCCGATCTACCTGGATGACTGATGTAATACCTAATATAGACGAAACAAATAATACATTTTATTATGGTAAATATAAAAGTATTGTAGAAATTCATACGGGATTTTATGAAATTACGGTATAAATGATTAACTAGAAACCCACCTCAGAGGAATATCTATATCTATATAAGTCAGTAACACTACTTTAAGGTCAGTGGTTAAGTGTTCAGAAGAAGTACATATTACTGACGATTCTACAGGTAAATTATTGGGTTTTAAAAATCAAAGAATGCCTGCAAACAAATCAGTTCATGCGGATGTTCCGGCGGATATCATAAAAGTGAACGCCATCTGTGTCGATTGTAACTTAGCAGTAGGTTCATACTCTAACGGGAAACCAGATCACATCATTCATCAGTTCTTCCCTACCGTGGCACTAGGATATAAAATAGTTGAATCCCCTCAAAACATCCTGTATTTTCCCGTAAGTGTCAGAACGATTAACAACTTAACTGTTAGAGTGCTGGACCAGAACGAAAATCTAATAAATTTTTGAGAAGAAACCTTCACAGTCAGACTTCATATTAAAAATCTCTAAACTTGGTAGTTCGTTACAATTCAAGTTGTTACTTTCCAAATGAGTCTTGGACAAAACGTAGTATAAAAGATCTAAAAAACAATCTTCGGTTAGTCTCAAGAAGAACGTTATTAAAGTCACACGTGGAAACAAGAGATTTCTGGAGTCTCTTGATTTTGAAGTTCTTATATAATGGATATACTAATTGTTATGCAACAACCTCTTGTCGATAATTCCATCATTGAATTGGAATATCACAATTATCAACCTTTTGTGACCTCTAAATTTGACTATAATGATGAAGAATATCACTTCAAGAATTAAACATACACTTTACCGTGCGAGAGCATGGCTATATTTAGAGGGAAATTTTACTACAGCGGATGGAAAACCAGTTACAAAATTGCAGTTTATAAATAATGCCTTCAATTTCCTCTTCAGAGAAATTCGATATAGAATGAATGGAGTAGTCATCGATTCCACGATAAAAGTATATCTAACGTACAACGAAAGTGAAAGCGTTAAACTGCAAAATGCCTGATGGTTCCCACCTAAAGCAAACTAGAAAGTGATAAGTTTAACGTATGCATCCCCCTTAAAATGGTACTAGGCTTTCTTAAGACTACAGAAAAATCATAGTAAATATGAAACATGAATTGGTTCTAATTCGAAGTAGCAGCGATTTGGAAGCAGTAACGGCGGTCGATGAAACGGAAAAACCTAGAATAAATATTGAAAAACTCTTGTGCCTCACGTATCTGTAGGAGTGCCACAACAACTAGCTCTTACTAAGCTTTTAGATAAAAATGTGGAGATACTGGCTCCGTTTAGAAGCTGGGAGCTTGTCGAGTATTCCGCTCTTTCGCAAACCACTCGTCATAATTGACCGGTAAAAACCACCACCAAGTTAGAGACCCCTCGTTGTATTGCAACCTCACAAATATATAAGTATTCCTAAATTCGGAAAGATATTCATAGCACGACTTATTCCTCGATTTCAAGGCTAAAAATGTTTGCCAACTTTAGAAAATCGTTCTACGAACTGCAAAATGAACCCATATTTACTCTGAAGGAATTTAAATCCATCGCACCAATTTCTCATATCGATTACTCATTGAATTTATAGTCATATATGTATTCCCTTTCGACTGAGCATGTTAAAAGAATCAAAATTCAAATGGTAAAATTCAGTTTTTAATATTTTTAAATCTTAAAGCTGTTTACAGGCCTTTTAGGCCCAGAGCTGTGTTATTCTCCTCCACTCCATTATGTCCTTCGCCTTTCTTTTCCAATCCGTTACATTTTTCTCCCTTAGATCTATTGACACTGCCTCTCTCCATCGCTTCCTCGGTCTACCTGTTTTTCTCTTGTAGTTAGGTTTACTCCCTACTATTTTCTTAACTGTCCTTTCATCTTCCATACGTTCTAGATGCCCTAGCCACTGCACTCTTCTGGCTTTTACAAATTCGTCTATTGTTGGTGCCTGGTACATTGCATATATTTCCTCATTATTTCTCCTTACATAGCCGTCTTCTTGCCCCCTAGAATTCTTCTTAAGATCTCCTTTCTCACCTTAAAAGGTTTTCTCTTGACTTCTTATTGAGAACCCAGGTTTCACTACCATACAGTGTTGTCGATCTCAAAATGGTTTTATACATTCTAAATGTAACTCATCTGGACACATTTTTTTATTTCAATAAGTGGTTGACTGCTGCCGAACTTGTGTTTGATTTTATTATTCTCCTATGTATTTCTTGTTCCTCATCACAGTTAGCTGTTATTAGCGCCCCCAAATACACATATTCTTGAACTTCTTCAAACTCCATCTCTCCATGCTCTGTTCTCAATTTAAAATTGGTATCCTTTTTTTGTTCTCCTATTCTCAAAAGCTTACTTTTCTCTTGATTTATCTGCAATCCCACTTTACTTGCTTCCTCCACAAGTTTTCTCGTTACTTCTTCTAATTCCCTACTATCTCTAGCAATAAAGGCCACGTCATCTGCATCTATTTGGTGACTTTTAAACAATATGTGTCCTTCTCTGTTCAACTGACTATCTCTTATGACCTTTTCTAGTACTAAATTAAAAAGAAGCGTTGAGAGTGGGTCTTCTTGTCTCAGTCCTGTATCAATAGTAAAGCCTTCCGAACATTCACCTTTTATTCGTACTTTGGATTTAGTATTTTCTAAGGTCATTTTCAATAGCCTAATCAGTTTGGTTGGTATCCCAAATTGTTTAAAAATTTTACTTAGTTTATTCCTTTTGATCGAATCATATGCTTTCCTAAAGGCCACAAATAAAACCAAACTAAGTTTGCCTAACCAAAAAATCTCACACTGAAAAAAGCAGATAAGTAAAAAATAACAAAAATCACATCACTATCGTGCACTTCCGTATTTTTTTACGTTTCGAAAAACTCTGTTTTTGTTCTCAAAATAGTAAAGGTATTAAAGGTATGTCAAGTTTGACAGTTTATTTTTTTTTAACTAGACTGCGTAGACACTGTTTCATATTATGGAACTGTTATATTTAGAAACCACTAAATGATGGACACTAATATTTTCTAATCTGCTTTTATATTTTAAGAACGAAGTCGCAGTATGCCCCACCATATCTATTTCCATGCATAAAGTTACTTTAACAAAAATCATATGCTAGTGTAGATGCAACTCCACTTATTTTACATATTTTCAATGCAACGCCTTTCTATTTACTGGTTATATGACGTAGTTTAGAGTGGTATAAATGTACGACTACCAACGAAGCGAAAAAATATGAGTAACTTCACAGAAGAAGAAGGTGATTGAAATGTTCAAATAAGAATACGTGAAATTAATTTAAGTATGTATTTTCTTTTTACTTCGTTGCGATGTATTACCAAGTTTTAAATTATTACTTACAATATCGAAGCAGAATGTACCGATTGTTTCCCAGATGCAGTATTGTAAAAAAGCAGAATATCCATATTTCTATATAAACTCGCGACAAGAATTCAGACGTCTTACGTCATACGAACAAATGAATAATTGAAGACTGGAAGTACCAAAGGCATTAAGTGCCATATTCATGATTCTGAAATAATTAGGAAAACAAATTTCGAAAGCAAAATTTTTTGTTTTTTTTATTATAAACATTTTTAAGCTATTCCTAACATCTAAACATAGTTACTAGTAGAAAAAAATATGGCATTTATTAAAAGAAAAAAACATATTACAGTTTGTTTGGAACTAAAACTGAAAGGGCATAAGTGCCAAACTATTATTCCAACAAAGGTTATAAATAAAAAGAGACATTTTGTCCTAAGTGCCTCACAACTTAAAGGTTATAAGTACCAATTAAAGGTGAGTTGAGCTGCTGCTTGGCGCCAAACTTTCTTCGCCTAAATTAAGAAGTTTTCTATAAAATATTTTGTGTTCAGGATTTTCTAGGTATGGAATCATAGACGATAGCGATTTTTTTTTATTCTCGGTAATCTTATTCTCAGGGGGTAAAAGTTTTATTTCGGCAGATTTTAAATCTTCAATGGTTTTTCCTTTTTCAATATATTAGTTTTCTTCCAGGCTTCTATTTCGGAGAAAGTTTCTTTTATATGAAGCACTGTTGGATTTTTATGATTAATCTTTATTGTTACTGCCTTACTGATATTTAAGGCTTTAGTGTTAAGAAATGTGTCAGCAGCTTCCTTTATATCCCAAAATCCGTTTACAGACATGTCAACTTCGAATGGCGGATCATATTTTACGGAAGTTATTACATGATGTAAATCATTTGGCACCATGGCCTTCATAACACGCTTTCTTTTTTCAATGAGAGCGAAGTCTCGGTCACAAGACATAAAACTGTGACCACTTATTAAAAAGTTATACTCTATTGTCTCAAAAACTTCATGAAGAGCCAGGAACACTAAAACAAATATCACCATTCTGTTCTTGTTTTGTCCCGCACAGTTGTCACTCCACAGTAGCAAATGCTTTTTTTGTGACACCAGAATTTAAAAGTTTAAGAAGGGTAGATGCCACTTCATTACCGCCACGTCCACTAACACCTTCATGCCACATACACATAAAAGCATGGTTAGAGTCCGACAAGTGTATCCCCAGGTTGTAACAAGAGAACTGAGACAGATAAAACATATCTGAATGAGTCAGCGTAGGAACAAATAATACTTGTTGCAGATCAAATGAAATGCAGCATTTTTCACTACCAGGTAGTTGTGAATTTGCGGTTTGATTCTTCATATATTCCAGAGATTGTTGCACTTTTCGGTGGTGAAGGTCGAGTTGTTGTGTCGCACTGCGGCCGGCACTAGAAATTTGCTTTGCCTCACAATTTAACCTATCGCAGGTATGACATGTATCGACTCTAGGACGATGAAAGCTTAGATTCGGGAAATCCCTCTTAAACACACTTCTATAAAACTTATAACTTACAGAAGATTCTTTATTTTTCACCAAAAATGCTTTAAAAAGTCGATGAATATTTAAATCAGGAGTAAGATATTGCTTTTCTGATTTTGCACGTGAATAGTGTGAAACATCCCTAGGGATGGAGTTTATGTGTTGATGGATCATTTTGCGGTCGTTTTCCGTGAACTTACTTGGCTTATTGTTGGAACGCCTATCAGTAAATGTGGTATGTCCCATTTTTTTCTTATTTATTAAACCAACCAAACGTTTCTGAGTAACATCAAAAACATTCATAAATGTCCTTCTGCATACATGCACAAACTCTCCATCTTGATCTGGCAGTGTATAGGATATGGATGTTTGCCTTTTGCTATCTGAGGCAGCTTCATAATTTCCATGGCGACGTCTTTTAATTTTCACCAAATTTATTAGGTCCATGAGATACGTCCCTTGTGTTTTGTAGTTTTCAGCATAAAATCTCTCAAAAAGTTGAAGCTTTCGTTCGTACGTTATTTTTTTACAGTCAAAATAACACTTACACGACTCCTGAAAAAATACGCAAATATTACGTGCAGGTCAACAAAATAATTTTACATTTACGTTAACTAAAACTACATAATAGTATCGTCTCTTTTTTACATGGAACAGATATTTCGCTTATTCAACGAACAACGTGTGCAGATTTATGCTCATGACCTGTTAGACCGGACATTTTATCATTCACCGTCAGTTTAACTTAGAAACAACAAATACCTACCCGTTAAACGGAGCAGGAGTCCCTACCTATTTCTTAAACTACTTACAGCCATAACCTATATTACTTACCTCTTGATTAGGTGGATTTTTAGGAAGAAGTTCTCGTTTTTCCTGTTAACGTATGCCTTCCCAGCATTCTTTTTCATTCTCTGCTGTTCTATAAACCTTCCTTTAGTCTTTTCTTGAACAACTTCCATGTTTACACTGCAATTTATTGTCCGATAAACGTTTAAACGTAAAGAAACGCGCAACCTGACTATGGCACTTATGACCTTTCAAAATAATAAACCTCCAGGACATAGTACTAAGCGCCATCTATTTTTACTTTTGCTAAAGCTAGTAAATAAAATTACACTTGTAACCTTTCTGGGAACATTGGCGATGGCACTTTAAACCTTTTTAAGCAAATATGCACGAAACTTAGATTTTGGCACTTATTGCCTTTGGTACTTCCAGTCTTCAATTCATTATATTTTTATCAAAATATTTAAGAAACTACTACTGATAGTACTAAAACTCAATACTACACTAAAAGTTTGCATTATGTATTGCACTAAATTGCAAAAAACGGTTGTTTTTAACGCGAACAAATATCGAAAATTACGTTGACAATAAAAACAAATGTGTAACGTCGGCCGTGACGTAAGACGTCTGAATTCTTGACTTGAGTTTATCTAAGTTAGACGTGTTTGGATTATAAAAGACCTATATGCAGGCCTTAGAACACAGTTTCTGTGGTTCTAACTTTATTTATTGCAGTTTACTGTTTTTATTATGGAGTCCAAAAAGTTCATTAAAGTTACGTTTTAAAAAACTATTTTTGTTAATAATTCCATTGTTTTGTAAGATACACACTTGAAATTTTGCACGTTCTTTTATCTTATTTCGGCATACTGATCATGAAATTTTGGTGAAAAAATTAGAAGGGCGAATGGTGGTAACTGAGGGATGCAGTACCCTTTATCCCATCCAATTATTTCTAAGTGCGCCTATGCAACTTTTTCTTGAAATATCAAACATAGAATTTTCTTCTGATCATGTTATCTCTTTTGTAATTTTGTGTTTAATGCTCGGTTTTGGAGAAAAACGACATGTATTGATGGGTTACAAATGTCTTAGCGGGCCGATGAATGTCAGGAAAAAATAGTACGCTCCCTTATCCCAACAGATCACATCCTAAAAGAAAGGTTTTCTTAAATTTGGATCGGCATCTTCGTGAAACCGGAAAGTTTATGAATCAGAAGTTCGGAATTTGCGGCCTACATAGAAAATTAAGCCCTTAACAAAAGGAACAAATCTTAGCACTGGTAGAAGAAGAACCAAGCACAAGTACAAATTTTGTTTCTCGACAAATAGAAAATTGTACAAAAATGGATGTTCATCGGACTTCCCAACCCAACTTCTGTACCCGTATCACATCCAACCCGTACAAAATATTCTTCCACAAGATTTTGCTTCTAGGATGCAATTTAGTCGTTGGTTGTTAAGACAGAATGATGCAGATAGGGACTTCGTAAGAAAAATTCTATTCACGGATGAGGCAAGCTTTACAAGAAATTGATTGACAAACATGCATAACAGCCACGTATGGACGGATTTGAATCCCCATGCAACCATTGTAGCACTCCATCAATTTACATTTAGGGTTAATGTCTGGGTCCTCTTTTCATACCAAATAATTTAAATTCAGCATCATTTTTAAATTTTCTACAAAATGAATTCTGAGATGTTTTACATGATTTACCTGTTATCGTACGTGACGGTATGTGGATGCAGCTTGACGGTGCTCTACATACCGTGGTAGAAAAATCCGACAGTATTTAAATACCCATTTATTTCCCAATCGTTGGATTGGTCGAGGACAAGACGTACTTATTCAATGGTCACCAACAATCTCCTGACCTTAATCCATTGTTTTTTTCTGGGATATGGTTTATGCTGCAGAAATAAACGACATTAACCATCTCAGAGAGAGAATAGTAGCTGATGAACTTACGCAAAAGGAAAATATCCTTGAAAAGATAAGGTTTTCACTACTTAAAAGAGTACATACATCTGTTAATGAGGAGGGTGGGCAAGTAGAACATTAGTTAAATTAGTAGTAATTAATGAATTATTTTATTTAATGTTATTTAGATAAAAAGTTATTATGTTGATTGTTCATTATTACCATTACTAAATGAGACTATTATTTTTTGTATTTTTTGGTTGATAAGAGAACTGTATTACAGATTTTAACGCCATACTAGAAAGGTGGCAAGTCGGCTATCGCCGACTTGACCTTTCTTGGGTAGGGTTTGTTTTTTTAAACACCATGTATTTGTTCGATAATTAGTGCGTTAAGAGATCCCCGATGGAAATTGAGTAAAAAAAAATGTCAGTTCTCTTAATTTTGAGATTTTTTTAACGTTCAACATTTTTCCAACACTTTGTATGTAAAACGGTCTTTCGTACATCCGACAACCCATCCGAAGCAAACAAAAATTTTATTCCATGAATTTTGGGAGTTCCAATATTGGTTCAGTTTTCTTAAACACCCTGTATTGTTTTCATTAAAATAGTTTCTATATAGAAGGGTCGGTTTCTTTAAACACCCAGTAGTTTTTTAATTAGTATACAGGGTGAGTCAGTCATAATGTCATTAATTTTAACCACGTATTCGGGAGGCCTAATAAAGGCAGAAAATCGAAAAAAAAAAATTTTTACTCGACCTTTAAAAAAATAAACAAATCACCCTATAAAAATCAGTAACACGACGCTCCTGGTACGCTACGATGGCGCACCCGACGAAATTCTAATGTCACAGACTTGCCGTATTAACCATGGATGCCACATTTACATACATAATATCATCTAACACATCAGCGTGTTATTCAAATTTACCTCCATTTAGCACTCTGCATTTCCCGCATTTCTTCCACCTGAAATTTGTAGATCATGCCACACATTGGAGGGGGGATTTAGAGAATACAAGCAGTAGTTTGTTTATTTCGGTCTAACCTCACGTATTTGGCGTAAATTCACAACGCATAATTTTACAAATTCCGATTATGTGGAAATGGTAGTGTTATACGGAGAATGTTTACGAAATGCGACTGAATTTTATTAATAAAGTGCTATGGACGGATAAATAATGCAGTTATAATTATGTGGGCTGTAAACAGGTTAGTATCATACTACTTAAAAAACAATACATTTCTAGGCTAGATGTACGTAACTACAAATTGTACATTTGGTTATGTGTGCGGTTAATTGTACTTACGAGTAATACTAAAAATTCATATTTATTTGTAAAACGTAGTGAAAACGTAATATCAAAATTATTAAACTGTAATAGCCTAGCATTCGAAAACATTTATTTATTATCTACATTTGTTTTTATTAACAATTAAATCAATATTTAAGGAAAATTCATTCATGTATCTAGATTAAATAAATAGTTTTACTCCTTGTCGTTAAATAACAGTACAAAAACTAGGTAACTAGGTTATTGACCTAATAAGGTCAAGGTCAAGATTAACTCTCGATTAGCGGCGTGCCATTTCGGTCTTGGACAGTTTTCTGTCGACAACACGATGGTTTTTTATTAGTATTTAAACACGAAACACTTTTCAGCTTCTCTTAATAATTTACCCACTGGGTATAGGTTTTTTATGTAATGTACGTAAATGGTTTATTACTCGGTTTATTATTAGACACGTTGGAGTTTTGTTGCAGTCATAACGGCTACATTTGCTCAGAGAAAAATCGACACGCGAGTGTACGGGTATCGTTTGATTGGGCCGTATTTTCTACGGGAAAACCTGAGTGGACCGCGTTACTTGCAATTTTTAATAGAATTATTTGATTATTATTATTTGATTTTATTGGGTATTAACATTTTAAATTATTATTGGCTGAAGTTGAACTGAGCAAGAAAAAATGATATTCTAAAATAGTCAGTACAACCGTTTATTTGTGATGTCTAAAACCTAGGTGAGTAGGTACTATATAGAAAAATATTACAACTTGACAACGTTGCATCAGGTCGATATCGAGTTGAACTGTCAGCTGTAACCGACCAAGGCTGTGACCGGTCAGTGACAGTCTGAAAAGGGGGTTTAAATAATGATTTGAAAATATTTTTTTTCGGCGTAAATATGCATTTAGATTTTTTTTTAATCACGTATTCGCATTATACTCATTATTCCCTATCTCCTCTTAAAATTAATGACATTATGACTGACTCACCCTGTAGTTTTCTTACAGACCATTGTGAAAAGTTTGATTAGAAAATATTCCATAAATTTTGTGGATCTAGAGAATTGGTCTTTATTTTACACCCTGTATTTTTTCATAAGTATATATTTATATAGCTACACAATAATACCTACCTAAGTATGTATTTTTTATAGTTTTTTCGCAAACCATCTTAAAAAGTTTCATGAAAAACCAAAAAAGAGTTTTTAATTCCAAGTTTTTAGGATTTTTAGAATGATTCGATTCTCTTAAAGACCCTGTATTGTTCTCATTAAAATAGTTTCCATATAGACCATTGTTAAAAGTTTCATCAAAAGAATATTATACTTCCATGAAGGTTTCTAGAGAATGTTCAGTTTTTTTTAAACACCCAGTAGTTTTTTAATTAGTATAGTTTTCTTACAGACCATTGTGAAAAGTTTCATAAAAAAATATTCAATGAATTATTGTGAGGAATCTTAGAGAATGGTTTGGTTTCGTTAAGCATCCTGTATTTTTTCATTAGTATAATTTTTTTACAATCGTGAAAAATTTCATAAAAAAATATTCCATAAATTTTGTGGATCTAGAGAACGGTTCTTTATTTTACACCCTGTATTTTTTCATACGTATCTATTTATATACATAATAATACCAAAGTATATATTTTTTATAGTTTTTTTACAAACTATTGTAAAACGTTTCATCAGAAAGCAAAAAAAAATTTTTAAATCCACGAATGTTGAGAATTTTTAGGGAACGGTTCGATTTTTTTAAACACCCCGTATTTTTTTCGATAATTAGTGCGGTAAGAGACCCCCGACGGAAGTTTCGTACCAAAAAAATTTTCAGTTCCCTTAATTTTGAAATTTTTTTAACGTTCGACATTTTTCCAACACTTTGTATATAAAACGGTCCTACGCACGTCAGAGAACCCCTCCGAAGCGAAAAAACCGAAAATTTCCTCGAATCTGTAATTTTTATTTTTTTCTCGTCAATTTTTATCGGAACACCCCGTACATCGAGCTTTTTTGAGTCACCCCGTATATACGCGTAGCGGATGGAAATATTTGACTGCTGTTTTATGGCTTACGTCATTTTGACCCCGTCTTGGTTAGGATTTTCGCAAATTTCGATACAAAAACGAATTGAAAACCCCGCGCTCGCATAACACAACGTATCTAGAGACTTCAAATTTACCGTTTCGGCCTTCGGGGGGCTCCGATCGGCCCATTTAGCGAAATTTTCTGCGATTTATTCGGAAATGTCACCGCGCACTCGCCAATTGACGTTTGTGAAGGCCGTGCTCCCGGCGGGTGTAGTCGCTATTTTCACTATAAAATCGAATTTTAAACACAGATCTAAGGCACGACACATTGTAGAAGGTTCAAAGTATACGTTTCGATATGGCTTTATGGAAATAAAGGGGTACTTACTTTGCAAAATGTAACGTTTTGAAGGTTTTGTGAGGACCCGCCATATTGCCAGGCTCTTCTCCACGTCTCGGTTCGGTATTACGCAAAATTCGATACAAATTCGAACTCAAAACCCAGCGCTCGCATAACAGAAAGTATCTAGAGACTTTAAATTTACCTTTTCTGGCCTTTGCGGGTCTCCGATCGGTCCGTTTAGCGAACGTTCCTAAGTTTTATTGGGAGTTGTCACAGGCCGTGCACCTTCTGGCTTGCCGTTTGACGTTTCGGAGGGCCGAGTGAATGCGAATGTCGCCGAATGTGTAATTGACCAAAATTTTCGTTATTTTCACTATAAAATCGAATTTTAAACTCAAACCTGAGGCACACGACACATTGTAAAAGGTTCAAAGTTTACGTTTCGATAGGGCTTTATGGAAATGAATGCGGGAAAATACGAAAATATCGAATCCGAAATAGTTTGACGTCTACCCATATGCGACTGACGTTTCTCGAATTCCCGGCCTATAAGCCCCGCCCGCGCTATATCTATCTCTTTTTTTCGCGAAATCCTCGCGAAAATCGAAAAGTGGCGGCCGCGGACCTCCGGAAAAACGCAAAATTCGCCCCGAAAAGAGTAAAAAGAACTCACGAAAATACGCCCAACAGACGACCCAAGGGCCGAACTCGACTCCGCGCACCCGGGCTCGCCGCTGCGCGGCTCGCGAAAAAAGTCTTTACCCGGACACTTTGCCACTTTTTCGCGAGAGAGAAAAAACAACGGATTTTAATATATAAGGACTAGAAAGGTGGCAAGTCGGCTATCGCCGACTTGACCTTTCTTGGGTAGGGTTCGTTTTTTTAAATACCCTGTATTTTTTCGATAATTAGTGCGTTAAAAGACCCCCGATGGAAGTTGAGTAAAAAAAATTGTCAGTTCTCTTAATTTTGAGATTTTTTTAACGTTCAACATTTTTCCAACACTTTGTATATAAAATGGTCTTTCGCACGTCAGACAACCCCTCCGAAGCAAAAAAACCGAAAATTTCCTCGAATCTGTAATTTTTATTATTTTCTCGTCAATTTTTATCGGAACACCCCGTACATCGAGCTTTTTTGAGTCACCCCATATATGCGCGTAACGGCTGGAAATATTTACTTCCGCTATATTTGCTTACGTCATTTTGACCCCGTCTTGGTTAGGATTTTCGCAAATTTTGATACAAAAACGATCTCAAAACCCAGCGCTCGCATAACAGAACGTATCTAGAGACTTTTCTGCGATTTATTCGGAAATGTCACCGCGCACTCGCCATTTGACGTTTTTGTAGTCGCCGCAAATATTTGCTATTTTCATTATAAAATCGAATTTTAAACCTAAACCTGAGGCACACGACACATTGTAGAAGGTTCAAAGTATACGTTTCGATATGGCTTTATGGAAATAAAGGGGTACTTACTTTTCAAAATGTAATCGTTTTGAAGGTTTTGTGAGGACCCGCCATATTGCCAGGCTCTTCTCCCCGTCTCAGTTTGGATTTAAGCAAATTTTGATGGAAAAACGAACTCAAAACCCAGGGCTCGCATAACAGAAAGTATCTAGAGACTTTAAACTTACCGTTTCTGGCCTTCGGGGGGCTCCGATCGGCCCCTTTAGCGAACGTTCCTAAGTTTTATCGGGAGCTGTCACAGGCCGTGCACCGTCCGGCTAGCCGTTTGACGTTTAGGACGGCCGGCTGCCGAGCGAATGCGAATACCGCCGAACGTTTAATTGAGTCAAACTTTCGTTATTTTCACTATAAAATCGAATTTTAAACCTAGATCTGAGGCACACGACACATGGTAGAAGGTTCAAAGTTTACGTTTCGATAGGGCTTTATGGAAATAAATGCGGGAAAATACGAAAATATCGAATCCGAAATAGTTTGACGTCTACCCATATCCGACTGACGTTTCTCGAATTCCCGGCCTATAAGCCCCGCCCGCGCTATATCTATTCTCTTTTTTTCGCGAAATCCTCGCAAAAATCGAAAAGTGGCGACCGCGGACCTACGGAAAAACGCAAAATTCGCCCCGAAAAGAGTAAAAAGAACGAAAATACGCCTAACAGACGACCCAAGGACCGAACTCGACTCCGCGCACCCGGGCTCGCCGCTGCGCGGCTCGCGGAGAAAGCCTTTACCCGGACACTTTGCCACTTATTCGCGAGAGAGAAAAAACAACGGATTTTAATATATAAGGATTATTTTTTCAGCTCATAAGTATTCCTCATTTTATAACATTTAGAATTATCCATTTTGTTTTAAATAGCAATATTCATTCAGTAAGTATTACGATTTGTTAAGTTGCCAAGGTATTGTAATGATAGGTATATCCACAAAATTTCAGTTTGACTTGAAATAATAGTGAATTATCACTATAAATTGCCGTTTTTCTCCAGAACGGAGCATTTAAACAAAAAAATACAAAAAAAATAAAATGATCAGAAGAAAATTCTACGTTTGATATTTCAAGAAAAAGCTGCATAGGCATACTTAGAAATAATTGGAAGGGATAAAGGGTACTGCATCCCTCAGTTACCACCATTTGCCCTTCGATTTTTTTTTACCAAAATTACATGATAAATATGCTGAAATAAGATAAAAGTACGTGCAAAATTTCAAGTGTGTATCTTACAAAACAATGGAATTATTAACAAAAACAGTTTCTTAAAATGTAACTTTAACACCCTGTATATTGAAACAGGGGCGTCCAAATAAAAAATGGCATAAAGAAAGTCGCATTATTTTTGGCCAAAGAATATGTGGTTAATGGTATGGCCTTCTATTTTGGGACTGTATACAGAAACAGTCAACGATGTCTATAAAAATCAAACATGTTGCAACTACTTATAATGTAACCACATCTACAGATACTTTTCAAAAAAATATAAATATAGTGTCACAGAATTTGCCCCGCTCGCACCCAATTCGACGACTGTAGTATCGCGAAATGCTAGATTGCCCCGATCTCCCCTACGCGATTCTGGTAAACAAACAAATAATGCCGTGTATCGAGGCGCGACTGGAAAATTGAGAATCGACGAGTAGCGTTCGAGACATGGATCTAGAGCTGCTAGAAAATACCTGGAATATTCGTTTGGTCTATAAAAGAATAATAAACGGCCGAGTCAGTCAGTCTTGAATTGGAGTGTTTAGATGGAAATTTCCTGGAGTTTCAAAGTGAAATCGTGTTTAGCTGAGTTGTAATTAGTATTCAGTAGTGTCCAGAGTGTGTAATAAATATCAGTAAAAGTTAACTGTTAGTTTTTCTGGTAAAAGAAAAAGACGGATAAGGAAACCCGTGACAATAGGTTAGTTACATTACATGAAGTAGTTTTAAAAATATTTACATTCTAAATCACACATCAACAATTAAATATGTTTAAATTATACAGCATTTGAAAGGCCAGTACAACACATTGCCGGTTTATTTCAAGTCAATGGCTATGTGTGGGCAATGTGCGCCTGGTAAAAGGCACGCTAGCTCCGGCGATCGGGGCTACCGTTCGCGATCGAGATCTCTAACGGTCGCGGCTTCGCGCCTGGCGCTCGCAATTCTTATTTTATAATTAAGTTGTTTGTGGCTATTTGTACTTATGTATATACTATTGTACTATTGTATATTGTTTATGTTGGTACATATTTGTTATTATTCTAATGATATTATTATTGTACGATAATTTCTAAATTGATATTTCTGTAATTCATTGTTTCTAAAATGGGTCTTGCCCGTGAAATAAATAAATAATTTAATTTTTAAATTTTTTACTATTGCTTTACACGTATGCAACTAGCGTAAAAATTTAACACTATCTTTATTTCTCACAATATTATACTTCTGAAATATTATTTTCTGCGCATATTTTTTTCAAATCAGGTCAGACGCTGATCGGCGATTTTGGTTAGTATATATTATTTGAGAATCTTTATCATAAATAAAGTTATTTATTTGCTTATGTATACCCTGCTTTTTATTTTTAACTTTATTATCAAATTCCGTTTCTAATAATAGACGAAGTTCTACCGTCTCTTCTGGTTGTTTTAATACTTCGACAACAGTGGGGTGATCAAGCATTGATTATCGATGTACTAACATTATTTCTTTCTTGTTCCTGTTTATTTTTGTTTTTGCTTTTGCTTTGCGCCCTTGTCATTCATCCTTTCATTCTCTCTATCACTCATTTCTTTTAATTCACTAGATTCAATGACAATACGAGATAAAGCATCCGCTTACATTCTCTGTACCCTTGACATGATAAGTATACTACAAGATCTATGATCCGTCAAGACTTTAAACTTTCTACCAAATAAGTATGGCCTAAAGTGTTTCATGGACCAAAGCAATGCAAGCACTTCCTTATGTACCGTACTATAATTTTTTTCTGCTTTGTTTAAACTTCTAGATGCAAATGCAACAGGCCTATCATTCATTTTATCATATATTTACATAGTTAAGTATCTTGACTACATCATTTTTATCAACAGAATTACGATCCGCCTTGTTCACATTAGACGACTGTTCATTAATTCCAAAAATCACCACATTGCATCTTCTACTGTTCCTGTCATTGACTTCTTGAATAATTTCCTCAACACTAGCAATATTGGTGTTACTTTGATTACCGATATCTCGAGAAGCTTTCAATTCTTTAACTTCCTCCTGAAGCGCAATAATTGCAGCTCTCAACGAATTTATATCACCACCAATATCCTCACAGCTGGAGCAAGTCCAGGAAAGTGATTTCTTGCTGTTAATAGTTTTTGTTTCGCTCGATGAAATATTCACACAGCTATGATGGTATATACCCTTACAGATACAACAAGTTAAACCAAGATGAGGTTTAGTACGTTTACCACAACATTTACATTGTATACCACTCATATTTAAAAAGAAATCTACACCACTGGCAATAATTCAGCTCTCAGAAAAAGAACGAACACTTTTTCTGGTTAATATACTTTTTACTCTTGAATATTCAGATATAGTAATTAACTGAATGTCTATATTTCATAGATTTCTATGACAATAAGTTATGTAGCACTTACAGCTAATATCCAATTTGTTTCTATATAGTATGTACCAATCGCCAACATTAAATAACAGCCAATTATCACAAAAATAACCAAAAAACTGAGAACAGATCAGACTCGTGGCAAAGACGACGTACTGTATAGTGATTTATTGTACTAATTATTAATATTTATATTAGTGACAATGGATTTAGTTTATAATTTAGTTCATGTGAAGCGATTTTTTAAATAGTCTTATGAAGAAAAATTGATTTAAAAAACATTGCCCGATATTGTTATTGAGACTGCAGGTGTTAGCCTCGGAAAAGCATATAAACGTCAATTTAATAGAGACATTATTTTATTCGAAGAACAATTGGATTTGTGGGTGCAACAAAATAAAATGCGTTATTTTGTTTTCCTTGTTTACTTTTTGGCGGTAATAAAGCATGGACGGAGGTAGGGGTGACAGATTTGGTGCACTTAACTGAAAAAATAAAAAAGCAGGACAACTTCAAAAGCCATCTACATAATACAATGGAATTAGCTTTATTAGGGACAATTAATATTAAACACAAAATAATTTAGACGAAACATTTCGGGAAACAAAAAAAATATTAGAAATTGTTGCAACAACACCCATGTCAACATCAGAAGCTGAAAGACGCTTTTCAACTTTAAAAATAATCAAGACTTCGAAATTCAATGTCCCAGGATCGTTTGAAAGCTCTATCGATGCTTTCCATTGAAAAAATATTTATTTCACAAATTGATGGCTTCAACGAGAAGGCTATAGACAAGTTTGCTTCTATGAAGAATCGCAGGATTGAATTGACTTTCAAAAAATAGGTGAGTAAATATTTGCTGAACACCCGTTTCATTTCATCATGAGCCGCCACTGCAGTGTACTCATCAGTTTCAGATTCTAATGGTACAGTAATTTTTCTGTAGTTGTTACAAAATGAAAATAAAAATTTCTCATAATCAATAATAGCACCATATTTTGAAAAGAACCTAATACACCTTGTATATTAGAATCAAATTTGTCAACAGTACAAAATTTATAATTTATTAATTCATTACTTACATTAAATGAAATTTTTGCTGAACCAACTGAATGAGTTGAACCCGCAATTCCTTTAATTTTAATAATCTTAGATGTATCCATAACAAAATCACTAAATAAACAACTAATACTAGCTCCAGTATCACACAAAAATTTTAATTCATTCGCTTCGTACCGTACACACACATACTTCATTCCATTTATACTTACATGCAATGCATTATTCTGTTTCGACTCGAAAAAACTTATTGCTATTATTTTCTACCTTATGCAAGTCATTAGTACTATTACCAGCTGTACTTTCCGCATTTCCAGCAAAACAAGCCCAACGTCTCGAATACCTGTACCTCTGTTATTGTTTACCGGACGACGTTGCGAAAATTTACGACCTCGACCTTGGTTTTGATTTAAACAGCTTTCATTTTGATTTTGATTTATATTCCGATATGAATTATGTCTGTTACCTCTATAACTATAATAATTTGAGTGTAATCTTTTTGTGCTACCGTTTCTGTTACCTCTACCAAAATTTTGAATAGTCCGCGTATGAAACAAATTAGTTACTTGAGAATTGTTACAGGTTTTTATAAATTCTTCTTCTTTAGCGCTATTAATCGCATTTTTTAATTTACTAAAATTTCTTGCTTTTATTATGGTTCTCAGTTCGGTATTTTTTAACCCGTTCAAAAAGCATTTATAGCCAACTTCTCATTTACTTCTTGCAGAACTGTTACAGGATTATCATCATCTCCTGCTTCTGCCAAAGTTAAATTTATGAATTGTTGTTCTACAACAACAGTTGTTCTGACAATTTTGGCATATTCATTTAATGTTTTATTGTCTTGTTTCACACTATGCAATTGAGTAGACATAGTCGCCGTTGATTTTTTAGTTATTAAATGACGTTTCATATCACGTGTCAACTCATCAACACTAATCTAAGTTTTGCGCTTTGGCTTATTTTAATTTTTAAAACATAATTTATTAAAAGATTTTTCCCTGGATTATCTAAGAATTGATTGTATAATTGAATAGCATCGATTAATTGTTTGGTAACATTTTCAGTGTCGTCATCCATTGTAGGCAATAAAGATGCTGCCTTTTTAAATAAAATTTCTCACCCATATTTTCAGCTGTTTCTACCAAATTTCTTTCAATTTCGATTTCACACGTTTTAGACTTTACTATTTCTTTTAATCTATTTACTAAAATATTACGAGACTTAATAATACTATTTTCAATTGCCTTAACATATTCTTTTACTTGTTTAATTTCCTCAGGTTTCCTAGATAACTTATTATATTCATCTCTTAACTCAGTAAAACTATTTTCTAATTTTCCTAACTCTATTATCAATGTATGTATTCTATCCAACGATTCTCGACGATGCTGGGGTTCTTTCTTAATATTACCTTGAAAGTTCCTTATTCATCAGCCGCAATTAGTTCTCACTTACATCGACACAGTTACACTCTCGGTTACATGTCACTCACTATGCACTGTAGATTCTAACTTCTGGTAATTTCTTGTCGTATCTTCTTCTCCAACGTTTTCTTGACTTGGAACCAACAGAACACCATTATAATTGCAATTATTAGCCCTCCTAGCACTATTATTAATATCTGTTGCCCTAGTGATACTCCATTAAACGTACCATTTGTTACACTACCACTATTTCCTGCTTGATTTATAATAACTTCTTCTTTTGATTAACTGTTACCCATTTTTTTCCACTTTTATATACTTTTATTTTTAATTAGAATTTACTAAACTTCCACACCGAACTAGCACGTTCGCCATATAATGTCCCTGCGGCCAGGGCTCAGATTTTTTGGTGAGAAGAGACAGGAAGCAAAGCAAACTCACATATTCCTAACTAATATCTATATTAACCTTCTACTAGTAAGTCTACATTACAACTACACATTTTGAATAATGAACTTAAATTACCTTTACTGAAAACTACTTACTAGACAATATTTATAACATGCATAGTAATTCCTGATTATTAACCGTAAACAACTGTGCTGGACTGTTTCATATCCTGTTTCAAAGTTCAAACTTATTGAAACGCATTTAAATTATGAAATCTATAAATTTATCAACGATTCCAGTACAACACGGCACGCTAACACTTTTCGCCGTCTATATTCGAAGTCTATCTATTCTAATCTAGATAGAAACACACAAAAATCTTTTCCAAAAAAAACGCAAAAAAAACTATTTATATTACGTTGTCGCAACAAATGAATTTTATTATATATTTTATGAGAAAAGATGAATATGTGAATAATTTGCGGTGAACCGCCCACCAAAATATAAAAAAATATTTGCCTACTTATAATTTAATAATATAATTTAAACTGAATGAAAAGAAAATTAATATAGCAAAAATAATATATGTATATGTATTAAGAAAATAATTCATTGTTGAGGAAGAGGACAAAGATTTACTAAAGGCCTTTGTATTATACCTCTTTTTGTTTTAACTGTAGCTACTCGAGCTACTCCATCCGTGCCACGGTTGATTTTTGCTACTTGTCCTAACGTCCATTGTAAAGAAGGAGCATTTTCTGTTTTTATGAGTACTACAGTACCCGGTTGAATTGAAGCTGCCGATTTATGCCGTTTGTTACGTTGTTGTAGCGTATGTAAGTACTCTGAATGCCAACGCTGCCAAAAATCAGAATGCATGCGTTGCAAAAGTTGCCAACGATTTAGACGGTTAAGAGGTAAATAAGAGGTATCTATTCGATATGGTAACGCAGTTAAAGCCTCTAATGCCAAAATATGACCTGGAGTTAATACCGAGAGATCATTGGGATCCGAACTCATGGGACACAATGGTCTCGAGTTTAAAACAGCTTCTATCTGAGTTAGAACAGTGTAAAGCCCTTCATAGGTTAAGATTTGTTCCCCTATGACTCTAATCAAATGAGACTTGACAGTTTTAATACCGGACTCCCAAATTCCTCCAAAGTGAGGTGCGGATGGCGGATTAAAGGACCATTGAATTCCTTCCTGTTCTGTGGCAAGTTGCATATATTTTGAGAGTTCTATCTGGGCGCCAATAAAGTTTGTTCCGCAATGGGAAAATATTTGAGTGCAACGACCTCGACGGGCCATAAAACGTCGTAACTCAGCAAAGAAACATTCTGTAGATAAATCCGCAACAATTAGGAGAAACTTTAGATTGAATACGACTTACATGGTTTGCAATAAAAGTTTCCCAGCGATGTGGGGATGATTTTATCCAGAATAATGCTATTGTGGAATCGGACCAGTCATAAATATGTTGAAAACATAATTGTTCAGAATAAATATTAAGAATAAATGAAATCATATCGGACTGCACAAAACTCTAACCGCGGTATAGAAAGTTTTTTCAAAGGGGCTGCTTTAGACTTTGTGTAAATAAAAGAAATATGAAAAGTTTCATCAGAACATGAGAACAAGAAATATATAACGGCTGCATAGTCCTTTTCCGAACTATCAGCGAATCCATGTAACTCGCAATTTTGGGACTATACAACGAGAAATTTGAAGAGATTCTAAAGAAGATAATTCTGCTTGATATCTAAGCCAACTATTAACAACAGTGTTGGGAGGAGTTTCATCCCAGCTTAAATCTACACAAAGGAGTTGTTAGGAACCCTAGAGGATCAAAAACCTTTGCTACATCAGAAAGTATTGGGCTTTTAATACAAGCCCTGTCGATTGGAGAAACGGAATAAGAAAAATAATCATGGAAAGGAAACCATTTTAAACATAAAATTTTCACTACAGACCATCGTCAAAAGATAATGACTGTTGAGCATGATAACAAGCGGTAATATCAAATAAAAGGCTGACGTGGTTGCTACTCCATTTTCTTAATTCGAATTGATCTCTTTTGAGTAGAGTAATAAGTTCCTGTTGAAGAAGCTTAGCATTTTCAATGGTGTCAGAACCCGTAACAATATCATCCATATAAATGTCAGAAGTGAGTACTTTAGCAGGTAGAGGAAAATTTTAGATTTCGTCATTAGCGAGTTGAACCAAAGTGCGAAGTGCTAAGTAAGGGGGGGAAGATACACCATAAGTAACAGTTTTCAAACGAAACTGTTGCAGTGATTCGGAAGAAGAAAACCTCCATATAATTCTTTGATAGTCTCTATGATCCTGTCGTATTAAAATTTGTCGGTACATTTGTTTTATATTGGCTGTAAAAACGATACTCGTATTATGAAATCTAAACTTAAGAAGAATAGAAATCATATCTTTTTCTAGCTTTAGACCAATAAACAAACAGTCATTTAGAGAAATATCTGAAGTTTTACAAGAGGCGTCGAAGACTACTCTTAGTTTAGTTGTCGCACTCTCACGCTTAAGAACGCAATGATGAGGAATCTAGTATATTTTGTATGGATTTTCTGGAAGACTAACAACCTTTTCCATATGGTTACTATTTAAATAGTCTTTCATATATTTGGAATATGCAGTGTATAAAGAAGTATCACGAAGTAAGCGACGCTCCAATGAATAAAATCGACGAAGTACAATAGAATATGAATCAACAAATAAAGGATCTGAATTTTTGAATGGCAAAGCCACTGTATATCAGATATATCACGAGAATAATTTGAAAAAAAATTTCGTTCGCATAGTGAATTTTCTGCAGATGAGGTTATTATTTGAGGTATTTCCTCAAGTTCCCAAAATTATGTTAAAGTAGCATCCAATGAAAATTCAGTAGACGTAAAAAAGGAAAAAAAGACGGAATTGACAGTAGAACATGTTGCTTTCCCCATAATAATCCAACCGAAAATAGTCTTGAAAGCTGATGGTTCATGAAAATTACTCGATCGCTTTAAGTGTATGTACAAGTCGCAGAAGTGCTCCGGCATTAAAGTCCAATTTGAACCGCGCCGAGTTATTTTTGGGATACAAATAGTGTAAATTTTGGTGATGGAGGAAAGGGGCAAGCAGGCGAATAAGAAATTGTGGAAATAACAGAGTAAATGTAAAAGAAAGTCGAAAAATTTTTTGGAGGTTAGTGAAAGTAGGTCAGCAATAAGGTTCAGTGTTGCTTACAGAGATTGACAGAGAGTCTCCGATTGGTCGACAAGAGCGGGGTAGGCAACCAGTAATTCAGAGACGTATTTCAGAAAAAAAGACCTGGTGTGTGATAGCGATCTGGTGTCAAGTGAGATAGGCAACCAGTAGTTTCGGAAATATAATAAACGGAATGTTAAAGAAAACTGAAAAATCGGTGGTCAGTAAAGGGGTAGCAAGGACACCCGAGCGAAGAAAGGGAGAGATTGAAATAGAAACTGAAAGTGATGCCAGTAGAACGGATGAGGGAAATAAAAAGAGAAGTATGGAAGAAGTAGCTGAGATATTCAGTTGTAGTAAAAAACTTGCACGATCGCCAGTAAAGAAAGGTGATATGGAGGACAATATGGAAAAGGTGCTGAGAATGTTGTAAAGTTTAACACAGGAAGTAAAAGAGGTGAGAAGAGAAGAGAAAAAGTATAGAGAGGAGATAAGACAACTCAGAGGAGAGATTGAGGACATGAGGCAGGAAAATAAGGCGCTTAGGGATAAGATGAGAGAGATAGAAGAAAGAGTAGAGAGTATAGATAAAGAGAAAATAAAGAAACATATAGTGGTGCAAGGCCTACAAATTAGAGAAAATTTAGATCAGATGAGCTAAAAGGACAGATAGAAGAGTTTATAAGAAGGTCAATGCATATGGAGATTGGTACAAAAGCGGTAACGAAAATAGGAGTAAATGTATGTTTAGTAGAATTAAAAAACTTGGAGGACAAGATAAGGACAATGAAAAATAAAAGTAAACTAAAGGAGTGGTTTTTAGGCTTTCACGGCCAGTGTTGTAATTTGATACATGGTGATTTTCCGGGTTGTTATGCCGTGACCTCGGTAACTGGTAGCTGCCAGAAACAGAGTTAAAATGCACATCCCTAGCATTAGCTGGGATACTTCTACCTGCCCTGGTTGTTCTCGGGCTAGGCTCTGTGGGGACAGACCCGTTATCGGTGTCTCTGGGCCTGTCCATATATTGATTTCGGTTCCTACTGTTGGTATTACGACTGCTACGGTCGGAACCGCTTCTCGGATACTGGTGGTCCTCCGAGGCGTTCCGTAGCCGCCGCTGTAACTGGTCGCATCCCATGCTTCCAAACGTTTCGCCGCTCTTCACTGTCGGCATCTTCAGTGGTGACTCTGCAAAAGCTTCGCCGCGACTGAGGCCGATAGGGACCTCGTTAGCGGTCTCGTAGTGTCGGTGCAGCTGCGCGCGCTTCTGCACCTGCGTAAACAGCCAGTGGACGGGGCACGATCGATATCAGCAATGACGCACGACCCGTCACGGTTGAGTAGCCGCGAAGGCGTGGCCAAGCTATTAGTCATCGATCGTGTGACGTAGAGAGTGGTACGAGCGCGCACGGATTCGCGCCGTTGGGTAGTGGGCGGGGCCAGAAGCTCGGCTTGAGAACCGATGCCCTCCTCGTCATTGGTCGCCAACCCAGTAGGCGTGGCTACGCTGTTATTAGTCATTGATCGTGTGACGTAGGGAGTGGTACGAGCGCGCACGGATTCGCGCCGTTGGGTAGTGGGCGGGGCCTGAAGCTCGGCTAGAGAACCAATGCCCTCCTCGTCATTGGTCGGCAACCCAGTAGGCGTGGCTCGCTGTAATTAGTCATAGACCGTGTAATGCGGGTGCTGGCACAAGTGAGTTCGGACATGCGCAGTCGGCCGGTAGGCAGGGCCATAGGCTCAAATCCGGCGACTAGGCCCGCCCCGTCAAGGTTCGGTAGACATGTAGGAGTGGCCATGCCATTAGTTATCGAGAATGCACTACTCGTCGACGCTGTTGCTACAGCATTTCCCTGGTCACGTATCCCGATGGAGGCGTCCATTCGCGCTAGCGCGTAGATGCCGACAGTGAAGAGCGGCGAAACGTTTGGAAGCATGGGATGCGACCAGTTACAGCGGCGGCTACGGAACGCCTCGGAGGACCACCAGTATCCGAGAAGCGGTTCCGACCGTAGCAGTCGTAATACCAACAGTAGGAACCGAAATCAATATATGGACAGGCCCAGAGACACCGATAACGGGTCTGTCCCCACAGAGCCTAGCCCGAGAACAACCAGGGCAGGTAGAAGTATCCCAGCTAATGCTAGGGATGTGCATTTTAACTCTGTTTCTGGCAGCTACCAGTTACCGAGGTCACGGCATAACAACCCGGAAAATCACCATGTATCAAAGTAAACTAAAGGAGGTAGGAGCAGCCAAAGTCTATATTAACGATGATATGAGCAAAAAAGAAAGTGAAATTAATAATAATAATAATATATTTATTTCATATGACTGTATACAAAGTATTGAAAATAGTCAATTTGGAAAATATAAATAACAAACACGTTAAAATTATCCTTAAATTCTAAAATATAAAAAAGTCAATACATGATATAACATATAAATACAACACAGCACAATACACTAAATTATAAAATGATTAACTAAAGTCACACATCATATATTCTTCAATACTATAAAATGCATTCTGTAAAGAATTTGTTTTACTTTGTTACGAAATAAGGTATAAGTCTGAAGTTGTTTAAGGCGCATTGGTAATTTGTTGTATAAATTAATAGCCATGATAAAAGGACCATTTGCCACTAAAGCTAGCCGATGCCGAGGTATATTTACCTTATAGGATTCTCTAAGATTATAGCCAGAGGCTAGGGCTACATCTGTACGTTGAAGAAAATCTGATATGTGACTTTTTACGTGTGCAACACAATTCAATATGTACAATGAATATAATACTGTAAGAATTCCTAATTTTTTAAATAACCGTTTACACGGTTCTCACGCCTTTGATGCAATAATTTAAACTTGATTGGACATGACTGTAGTAATACATCTTTAATATATGTAAATCTACAAACTTCCCTAGTCGCCAAAGAACAAAACAGTGTTTTGCAAGTCTATTCAATATTTCATTAACATGATACGTCCAGGATAGTTTTGAGTCGATTAAAACACCCAAAAATTTTACTACATTATTTTGTAGAATCGTTTTATTGTCGAATTTTACGAAAAGGCTGTAGTCTATTTCTTTACTCATGAAAATAATTAATAAGTTTTGGAACTGTTAGACCAAACTATTTCTACAAAATTCCTGCATACTAGTAATAACATTCGATACAAGGTCACTGAGTGTGGCAGTAGTCCTTGACTTAACCGCCATCGTAGTGTCATCTGCGAACAGTGTTACGGAAGTATTTACATTATCAATCATCGAAATATTATTTATTTAAAGCAGGAACAAAAAAGGTCCTAAAATACTCCCTTGAGGGACACCTAGTCGGAGATCTCTTGATTGCGAAAAATGTTTACTACCATTAGCAGTCAAGAGAACTTCTTGAGTTCTTCCCTGTAAATAACTGTCCAGCCAGTTTAAAGCAGGACCTCTTATGTCGTATCTTTCTAATTTGCTTAATAGGATTACATGACTAACTGTATCGAATGCTCTGGTTAAATCAAATAGTATACACGCACATTTATCTCTCTTTTCAATTGCATTCAAGTTAAAGCTATATAAGGATAAAATTGCGTCCTGTGTTGCCAGACCCTTTCTAAATCCAAACTGACTTGTATTTATTAGTTTATTCTTTTCTGCAAAATATAATAACCTAAGATAGAAAGCCCTTTCAAATATTTTAGAAAATACAGAAAGCAGTGCAACACCACGATAATTAGATATCACTGTCTTATCATGGCTCTTATGAATAGGGATAATTACTGCCTTCTTTAATATAGATGGGAAGCAGCCTTGTATAAATATAATATATAAATTGATTAATTAGACTGGTTAAAGGTGGGGTTATATAAGCTATTATTTTAGTAAGAAGTGTACATGGTATACCATCAAATCCCGCCGAATTTTTTGTACAAACTTTCATAATTATATCAGATATTTCTGATTCAGTAAAAGGAAGCAAGAACATGGAAAAGAAAGTGTTTAAACAAAAGAAGAGAGCAGAACAGATTAAGAAAATAGATGAAGCAGAGCAACATTATAAGAGGAAAGAAATACGTAACTTCTACAGAGAGATAAAAAAAGGGAAAAAAGATAAAGAAGGAAGTAATATATGTGAGGGATGGAAGTGGCAATCTAATTGGAAAGGAAACAGAAGTGAGAGAAAGATGGAGGCAATATTTTGCAGATATGTTGAATGAAGAGAGTGTAGGGGAAGAAGAGGAGCACGAGGAGATGATACCGGGAAGGGAAGAGGAAGTGGAAGTAGAAGAACCTAAAAAAAAAGAAAATATACATAATTATAGAAGCTTTAAAGAATAACAAAAGTCAAAGGAAAAACAGAATAACAGCAGAGAACATTAAGTACGCAGGAGAGGATTTAAGACAAAGAATATACGAAATGATCCGAATGATCTGGAGAAGAGAATGTATGCCTGAAGATTGGCGAGATGCTATGATTATACCAGTCTTAAAAAAGGGAGATGCAACAGACTGCAGAAATTATAGGGGTATATCATTGTTAGATATTGTTAGGGTATAACATTATGGCAACGTTAATAAAACAGAGAATAGAACCTATAGTAGAACTACAGATAGGGGAGTATCAAGCAGGTTTTAGAAAGGGGAGGTCAACAACGGACCAAATCATCATGGCGAAGGAAATTCTGACTACATACTATGAGTATGGGATTAGAGCAATGGTTTTATGTGGACTTCCGGAAAGCATATGAATCGATCAATAGGAATAAACTAAGTAAAATTTTGAAACAATTTGGGATACCAACCAAACTGATTAGGCTATTGAAAATGACCTAAAAAAATACTAAATCCAAAGTACGAATAAAAGGTGGATGTTCGGAAGGCTTTACTATTGACACAGGACTGAGACAAGGATACCACTCTCAACGCTTCTTTTTAATTTAGTATTAGAAAGGGTCATAAGAGATAGTCAGTTGAACAGAGAAGGGCACATATTGTTTAAAAGTCACCAAATAGTAAGTTATGCAGATGATGTGGCCTAGACGACTTGCTAGAGATAGTAGGGAATTATAAGAGGTAACGAGAAAACTTGTGGAGGAAGCACGTAAAGTGGGATTGCAGATAAATCAAGAGAAAAGTAAGCTTTTGAGAATAGGAGAACAAAAAAAGGATACCAATTTTAAATTGAGTACAGAGCATGGAGAGATAGAGTTTGAAGAATATGTGTATTTGGAGGCGCTAATAACAGCTAATGTGATGAAGAGCAAGAAATTAATAGGAGAATAATAAAAGCAAACAGAAGTTCGGCAGCAGTCAACCACTTATTGAAATCAAAAAATTTGTCCAGAGGAGTAAAATTTAGACTGTATAAAACAATTTTGAGACCGCTGTATGGTAGTGAAACCTGGGTTCTCAATAAAAAGTCAACCTTTTAAGATGGAAAAGGAAGATCTAAAGAAGAATTCTAGGGGGTAAGAAGACGGAGGAAGGCTATGTAATTAGAAATAATGAGGAAATATACGCAATGTACCAGGCACCAACAATAGACGAAGTGGTAAAAGCCAGAAGAATGCTGGGGCATCTAGAACGTATGGAAGATGAAAGGGCAGTTAAAATAGTAGGGAGTAAACCTAACTATCAGAAAAAAAGAGGCAGACCGAGGAAGCGATGGAGAGAGGCAATGGCAATAGATCTAAGGGAGAAAAATGTAACGGATTGGAAGAGAAAGGCGGACAGAATGGAGTGGAGGAGAGAATAACACAGCTCTGGGTCTAAAAGACCTGTAACATATACATCAACACCCAGAAGCAAATTGATATTACCAGGAATATTGAAAGTCGGATTTGCTAAATATATACTGTGAAGATGTTTCCACTATTCCACAGAAATAGGGACAGTTGGCATATCGAAACAAATTTTGGGTATTACTAAAGCATCAATGTTAAATACGGAAGAACTTTGACCACGAGGTCGAATTTGACATTCAACTGAATTAGAAGTAGATGAGGACATTATTTGTCCTAGCCCGAAAATAGCGTGAGAGAGCTGTATTCAACCCAAGTCGATTGACACAAGCATGTGAAATAAAATTTGCTTGACTACCTCCATCTATTAAAACACGGACCTTTTGGTAAAATCCTCAAGACTCTAAAATTTTAACAATAGCTGTTGAGAGTATATATAATAATAATAATATATCTACCCCTCATTCTAATCACGAGGATTAACCCAGAAGTCGAAGACTTGTGCGGGAGAGGGGGCGGCATATTATTATTAAGCAGGCCGCATTTGCGCCTAGGAACGACTTACGTTGGTAGGCCCTAACCACCATTCAGTGCAGGAATGAGGGAAACCTGGAAAACCTCATTAATTAGGGGGGTAGTTAAATGCCAACCGGTATCAATCTCTCACATTGACCCAAGTCAACATTCTTCCACCCTACCATACCCGCAGAGAGGGTGCCAATCTCTCCACGAATATAGCTTATATACGGTCTACCGGCTGCAGGGGTCGAACCCATAGCGATCCAGTCACCTCGATTCAAGTACTGACGCCTTAAACCGCGCGACCACTGACCGATCCGATATTAGTAGTATTATTGGAAGAAATGAGACTCGTAAGTGAATTTATTGGTACAGAGTGAGAAGTAGAAGCACTAGCAGAAGTAGGTTGGTTTATTGAATTTGAGTCAGTTAAGTTAGAAGACAATATTTGAGAGTCTAAGGAAGAAGATTGTTCACGAGGAAAGTGTAACAATGTATGACGTTTAGATTTACAAACGCAACAAGAATAATTTGAACAACATTATTAGCACTATGTGTAGAATGGAGGCAGTTTCTGCACCAATTCTTTTCTTTTGCAATTTGAAATCTCTCTTGTGGAGATTTGGAAATAAATGTTGGACATTTTAGAAGAGAATGAGAAGAGCCACAAAAAGTCACAGTATTGGAAAAACTAGACTCTTTATTACTAATCAAAAACAAAGAGCTAGGTTTATTACGAGGGATCGTTGACTTTTGAGAAGAGAAATAATTAGAATTTGGAGTACCTTTTTGAGAGGATAAAGCCATAGATTCAAGAGCTGTACACTGTTTCAATAAAGGTTTTGTAAGACGGAATATCATTGCAGATTTCTTGTTATTCAAAACGTTTAACTGAAGCCAAATCTAATTTTTGTATTAACAATTGAAATAGTATAAAATCCCAACTATCTACAGGTAAAATCAAATCTTTAAGTGCTGCTAAATTTTCTTGAAAAATATTTAATAATTTTCTAAGTGCTTGAGAAGATTCGGAATTTAATTTAGGAGCATTAAATATCTCTTGCCAACTGACATTTGCAAGAATTCTTTTATTTCGGTAACGATCAGTTAACATATTGTCACGGAATTTGCCCCACTCACTCCCAAACCGACGACGGTAGTATCGCGAAATGCTAAGATTGTCCCGATCGCCCCTACACGATTCTGTTAAACAAACAGAATGCCGCTGATCGAGATGGGACTGGAAAAATCGGGAATCGACGAGAAGCATTCGAGTCGTACGAGAAAATGGATCTAGAGATACTGGAATATACCTGGAATATTCGTTGGGTTTATAAAAGGAGAATAAACGGCCAAGTTAGGGAGTCTTGTATTACAGTGTTGAAGTGAAGTGTTTAGTTAGAGAGATCAAAGCGATTTAGATAGCGATTAATTAAATAAGTGTTTAGTTGACCTGTAATTAGTAGTCAGTAGTGAACTGAGCAGTTAATAAAGATTAGTAATTAATAACGGATTGTTTTTCTGGCAGTAAGAAAAAGTCGGATTGGGAAATCCGTGACAATATTATACGCAATTATATAATTATCATTAGATAACTGTATGGATTTTATCAAACTCAAAGGCTCACGTTTTAAAGCCGAAAGTAAATACTGAAACTTTTCTATATTAGACTGTCATTATTATGGATGAGAAATGAGTATAAATCAATAAAATTCGGCCAATCTTTATAATTCCCGTCGAACACTGGCAATATAATTTCTGGCAGCTTAATATTTGAATAACAACGATTACTCAAAGAGGTACTTGTTTGACTATTTTCAACTAAATTATGAAAATATGTCTTAATTGAATAGTAAATGTCCATAACAGTTTTTCTAATTTCCTTACCTGGAATCAAATCGGCACCCTCAGTAATGGATAAAGCAGTAATTACAGATGCGTGATGGCGTTCAAACTCATCGTAGATCCTATTAATATTCTCACGGATTTCCTAACCCGTCTTTTTCTTACTGTCAGAAAAACAATTCGTTAATTAATCACTTATCTTTATTTACTACTCTGTACACTACTGAACACTAATTACAACTCAACTAAACAGTTATTTAATTAATCGCTATCTAAATCACTTTGATCTCTCCAACTAAACACTTCAATTCATACTGTAATACAAGACTAACTAACTCGGCCGTTTATTCCTCTTTTATATACCCAACGAATATTCCAGGTATATTCTAGCATCTCTAGATCCATTTTCCCGAACGACTCGAATGCTTCTCGTCGATTCCCCATTGTTCCAGTCCCGTCTCGATCCACGGCATTTTGTTTGTTTAACAGAATCGTGTAGGGGCGATCGGGACAATCTTAGCATTTCTTCTCTTCTTTGAATCGGTCAGTGGTCGCGCGGTTTAAGGCGTCAGTACTTGAATCGAGGTGACTGGATTGCTGTGGGTTCGACCCCCGCAGCCGGTAGACCGTATATAAGCTATATTCGTGGAGAGATTGGCACCCTCTCTGCGGGTATGGTAGGGTGGAAGAATGTTGGCTTGGGTCAATGTGAGAGATTGATACCGGTTGACATTTGACTACCCCCCTAATTAATGAGGTTTTCCAGGTTTCCCTCATTCCTGCACTGAATGGTGGTTAGGGCCTACCAACGTAAGTGGTTCCTGGGCGCAAATGCGGCCTGCTTAATAATATGCCGCCCCCTCTCCCACACAAGTCTTCGACTTCTGGGCTAATCCTCGTGATTAGAATGAGGGGTAGAGATATTATTATTATTATTATTTCGCGATACCACCGTCGTCGGTTTGGGAGTGAGTGGGTCAAATTCCGTGACAATATCATTGTATCTAATTTTAAATGAAGAAAGAGAACTGCTATCATCTTCAGCTCTTTGTGCTAAATCGTATAATTAATCATTAATTTGATCTACAGAGCGTTCACGTAAAGCACGCGTTTGTTTCACTTTATTAGCCATATTGAAATGGAATATTTATTTATAATAAATAAACAAAAATGCAATAATTGCAACGGAATGGATATACAACTTCTGTTTTGACGACTTGAAATGTATAATACAAGGAAACCGAAATCCACACTAGCCACCCTGTATAATTGAAATAAAAGATAGTAAAGGAATGTAGCAGGCGGCAAAAAACTGTAAGATAAAATTTGTATGAATAGAAATTAACTTTATAGAAATTAGTTTGAAATATGTATATTATTATTTAATAATGAAATTAATATATAATTTGTTACAGCAACAATAAAGAAATGTTTAAATCTGGACTAGAAGGATCAACATGTGACGCTATGGTCATACAAAAGTAATGGACTGTATGAATTAAAGTAAATAAAAAATCAAATACAATGTAAACGAATTGGAAAAGGCTTGCCAAACACCAAACTGTCTTCTTGTAACGAAGTAACGAAGGAAGAGCCCTTCAGGATGTAGATCGGCACACACACGGCCGCTAACACGTTTCGCCGTCTATATTCGAAGTCTATATATTCTATCTACGTAGACACACAAAAACCTTTTCCAAAAAAAAAAAAGAAAAACGCGGAAAAAGCAATATTTGAAAGGAATTAACTATTTATATTACGTTGTTGCAACAAATAAATTTTATTATATTTTTATATATTTTATGAGGAAAGATGAATATGTGAATAATTTGCGGTGAAGCCGCACCACCATCCTCTTTTAGATATCACCTCCTGACGCTACCACTACACTCTCCGTTAACAGCCATTTGTTTTCTTACTCAGATACCTTCTCCCACACCAAATCCTCTGCGAAGACCTACTGGTCATTGATGTATGTTATTGTCGAAATCTTCTTCTGCTCCGGATAGACACTTTACCAAAGTGGATTAGAATTCCCATAAAACAACTACCTACTTTTGATTTATTGGATAATAAAAATTCTATGCAGAGTTTAGAAACTTGTAGAAAAATGTTTTTTATGAAAATTATTGGGAATTAACATTATTTTCAAAAATATATAATTTCATAACAATATTTCAATCCAGACTTTCCTAATTTTGGAAAATATGGACAGTGGTTCTTCATAAAATTAATATTTTTAAGTCGTAAGTAAGTTTCCTTATGTACATGTTATAAAATTAAGATGCAAGCAAAGCTTGTGTTGTGAATCATTCAAAACAAACAATACAATATTTAAAACTAAACTAAAAAAGAAGAAAAATAAGACATTTGATTAGGTGAGAAACAGCAGTGGACGAGTAGGTCGCTAAGAAATTGCTTACTTATTATTTTATATGTAAGTAAATATGTATTATTAAAAAATAGTTTTAAATTTGTTATAATTATTATCTATATACTGTTTTACCTTTTTCTTTAACTTTCCTATTTTCAATTTTCTTAATATCTGTAAGCAATAAATCAAATAGCCTTGGACCAAAATACGATACAAATATTTGGGTATGCGTTAACCTACATAACGGAATAACTGCAAAACAATTTCGACAGCCCTGATACTATATGAATGTGCTGTGAAGGCTTTGGTAAATATATAATTTTCTAACACTTTACTTTCCTTAAATAAAAAGTTAGTCATCATTATATTATTATTATTATTATTTTCCAGTCACACCTTCCGAAGCTCCGACACTTTCGGAGATGTTCTGAAGAGTGAAGCAATGACCACTCTCCACTCCGTGGAGTCAGTAATCATTGCGCCCGTAAATCGTGTGTTCTGAGCAGACGTAGCGAACCAAGGACGATTGCCTTCTGCATTCTGCCGGCTAAGATCTCTGCCGAATTTCGGCAAGCCGGTATGATCTTTAATTCAGAAAGCAGCGTATGTATCATTCCACCCAGAACACTTATAATTAGCACCACAACCTTAACAGAGTGGTCTGGATATAGCCTGCGGAACTCGGAGAGAAGATCTCGATATTTCCTAATCGTTACAGGAGAATGTTAATGCACGGTCTTGATTTTTTAAGAGACTAATTTCAGCCCTGGACAAATTAGTGCAATCAGGGTGAAAAACTTCCTTACAGTCATCACATTTTATTTGTTTATTAATGTGGACCTTTTTTTACAAGCAAAACAAAACACCGACATCCATAAGAATTATCACTTCTGCCGATAAAAGAAATCTCCACCAACAATTTCAACCTTATTCAAGGTATAAATTAGACAATTGCAGTTACTGGTGACTATCACAAAGAATTGGCAATGCAACTCACCAGACTTATATATTTGTTCGTTGCAGCGTAGAACACAATTTCAAGAATATTTTCGATGGAAAAACCACTAAAATTCAATTTAATTTTTCCTGTCTAAACCACTCATTTATTCAAAACTCTGAAAGTATAAAAAAAGTTTCTAAATAAAGTCAGCTACTAATAGAAAAAACTGAGAGTAATTGTACAGGGGGTTAAAAAAATATGTGCTTATATTTGCATGATATATGATTTTTCTTATATTTCTAATAACTGCAAAAGATTCTAAATAATGTCAAAAACTGTCGGTTAGACTTATAACTGCGTAGCCCAAAAATGGTTAAAATCGATCAAGTCGTTTTCGAGATATTCGGAATAAACAAAATTTTTTCGCAAACTTTGGTGCTCTCTAGCGGCCAAACGAAGCACTTTTGGAAATAAAAAAATTGGGCTAAATCGGCTTATTTTGAACCTAGCAGTCTGTGGTCTTCCGCTGTACAAGTCTTTTCCGGACACCCTGTATATTTCATGATTATTATGATCTAAACACTAAAAACAAATTAAAACCTATATAATAATAATAATAATAATAATAATAATAATAATAATAATAATAATATCTCTACCCCTCATTCTAATCACAGGGATTAGCCCAGAAGTCGGAGACTTGTGCGGGAGAGGGGGCGGCATATTATTATTAAGCAGGCCGCATTTGCGCCCAGGAACGACTTACGTTGGTAGGCCCTAACCACTATTCAGTGCAGGAATGAGGAAAACCTGGAAAACCTCATTAATTAGGGGACCTATGCTACTACTATTCATTCAAAAGATGCAAATCTTTTCATTTTCTTCAGTACAAATCGGAGAAAGCTTTGGACTAAACTTATTAGATAAAAAATATATATCTTACCTGACATTGGATTCAAATGGTTGTAACACCATCCACAGCTAAGAGAACTAAGACACGTGGAACAATTGGAATGCATTGAACATGTTTTGCATTGCTCAAGAGTTTTCGTAGTTGGCAATATACCATTTTCTTGTCTGGTAAGCAATGGAAACGTCTGGTCTAACCATTCTCGGCATAATCCAAACTGATATTCGCTGGTATATATTGAAAAACTAAAGCACTGTTGTGTTGCTTGGCACCATACACACCTCCCTTTCTGATCTAAACACGAACTACAAGTAATTCTCTTATAACAAGGAACTGGACATTGGTTTACATTAATGGCACCATCTGATCTTTGCCCGATCCTAGCACAGCGTGCTTCTTCTGTCCACCATTCACAAAGTTGAGATTTAATACATGAATCACAAGTAATATAGTTTGAACAGTTCGAACAACTGCTTGGCTGGAGAGTCAAATATTGCCAATTGCCATTAAAAGTGCAACTAATGTTTTCAATCTCCAATCGAGAGCGACAGGAATTAGTCAACTCGCACCAACCACACTGTGAATCCGTTAGACAATGCAAGCAGTTTACATATTCATCACAAGAACCATTTGCATAGGGTTCGAGATATTCGAAAGTAAATGCCTAAAATAAATTAGAAAAATTAGTAGTATACAGCATATTACGTCGCCTTGACATTTAGCTCAGTACTGCGGACTTTAGACTGTGCTAGACGCACCGTAGCACCAATGCGGAAAGGTAAATTCCTTTCAGAGCAGCATCTATCCGCAGCACGTAGCAACGTTATCAGATATGTGAGTAGCACCCAACAGCAAGCGGCTCAACAAGCAGCAAGACAGTCAAGTGTTGAGATGTGCAATATCCACAATAGAGACGTTTATAATTTCATCTTAGTGTTAACAGCTATATATTATCAACACGAAGAAAATAAAACAAAAAATTAACGAAAATATGGGTTGCATGACATATTTCGTGCAAGAAGGTAAATTTCGCTGACAAGTACAATTATTAATTAGCAGCTCATACAGTTTTCAATGCTCACGGAGAAATTAAAATTTTGCCGTCATGTGATCTGTCGCGCTGCGCTGTATTGCAATTCTTTGGTGAAACGGTGTTATTTTGAAATATGCAGACAATTGTAAGCACTATTCTACTGCATCGCGCTACGTTACAATGCACTGTTCGGTGCTGCTCTAATGGGAATTGGTCTTTATGCACTTCAAGCCCCAGGAGTTTCAATAAATAAAGAAACATTTTGTATACCTATACCCTATATGTATAAAGTTTCAAAAGACGTTTAGTTCGGAAATATTAAATTTTTCACCCACCGAAAGAACAACCAATAACTAGAGAAAATAAAAGAACTTTGGTCTTCATGATTCCATGATAAAATAACATTTGACCGTCTAATTTATAACAGACGTAAATAATTTTGAATGAATTACTAAACTAAGTTATTTCGTCATAAAATTGTCCGTAATAGGCCTGAGACAAAAAATGAAACAATCGACCCTTAAAAGATACCCCAAGTATAAAATTTAATTTGGCGTTTTCAGTGATTTTCTTGTATGTATTTCGCAGAGAAAAATCGTCGATTTTTGATGATTTTAAAAAGGAGAAAATGGGACACGTCGACGTCAAAATACGGAACAAACATGCAAGAAAATGCTCAATTTTCGAGTCGAGTGTAGGAGCAACAGCTACCTACAATTTTTCATATAAGGGATGTTCTATTTAATTTGAAAAATCATAAATAACTCAATAAATACGCACATAAAAAACGAATATTATAACGGTTAAATTTTATTTCGGCATAATTACTGAATCTTGGGTACGCCCAGTATATCGAATTCATAATAACAGATAAAAATATTTATATAATAATTTTCAAATTGGTTATAGCCCACAGAGTAGTTAGTTTCACACAATATTGTTAATACTTGAAAATATATAAAAAACTATACATAAAAGGTAATTTTTTTTATTTATCTTAGTAGGTCGTTATGTTTAAATTCATTGACAGATTAATCAAGTTGACATTGTCGACATTTCATTTCAAATAATTTTAATTTATTGGTATAATAATTTATAGTTAGATATTTGACTTAACTTAAAGGAGGCCACCTAATGAAGCAATCCTAAAAATGCAGAAATAGGTCAGATCTCATCTATTGTGGTTGAATATCGAATTCCCACTGTCAGAAATTAGATATCTATATAGTGTTTTCATTAAACCAGGTAAGTAAATTTTTATTAATTTCTTTAGATAATTATTATGTTTGGTATCAGAGAACATACATATGACTTCATTGATAGGAATTGTAGGAGATTAGATATATATTAGCTTAAAATACCTCTCTTAAACAGTAAAAAATGTTACAAAAGCTAATAATAAAGAATATATGTATATATATTGCGGGTGTAATTTAACGCTAGTTGGGGCTTTAGCCCACAGAGTAGTTAGTTTCACACAATATTGTTAATACCTGAAAATATATAAAAAACATTAATGATTATTTGGTGTTATGAAACATATAAGTGGCAAATAATTGTTATAATTCATTTTTTTCTCAATTTTTATTAATTTATGAACATTTATTTATTTATTGTAACCATCAACAGACCAATACGGTCTAATTACAGATTGTGTTTAGCGTCAAACGCCTGTAAAAAGACAAAGTAAAAAAAAAAACAAAGAATAACTTAAAAAGATAGACCATAACTAATCAAGCTAGTCTAGCATAATTTTAAAAAATATATATTATTTTGCAGATCATTTTTCAATTTATGTAAAAATACATTAAAATTATCAGCAAATATAACACAATTTGTCTGCAAAGTATTATAGTTTAAACACATAGTAACTATGGGTGACCTTAATCCATAATTTGTTCTGGCTATTTGGCAATAAAATGTTCTATAGTATCGAGTTTTTTGACAGGGTACACTAATATTAATTTTACTAAGCATGAGTTCATCTTTTATGTTGTAATGTATAAGTTTATGGAGATATAATATTCCTTGGACAATCCGTCTAGTATGTAATGCTTGCAAGTTATTATTAGTAGTAGTCATGCGTTGTATTATACTATCCAGTCATTCTGTATGCAAGATGCTTCATAAATATTTTTTGCACATTTTCAGTCATCTGTAACTTAACATAAAATGGGTTCCATACACTTGCGCAATATTCAAGTTTCGACCTAATATAACAATTATATAACATTATCAACGTTTTATTACTTATAAAATTTTGAGAATTTCTTACAAATTCTAAATATTTAAAAGCCATATTAACTGTATTTATGACGTGCTTATTAAACGATAATTTTGTGTCAAAAATTACACCTAAGTTTTTCACTTCCTTCACTACATCCAGACAAATACCATTGATATTGTACCTAAACATAACTGGATTTAGCTGTAGCGTGTACGTCATTTGTTTACATTTTTTGATTTAAAACATAATTTATTCTTTTGAGACCAATGATAGATATTATCTAAATCATTTTGTAGTAATTTACAATAATCAACATTTCTTATCTCTGTATATTTGTAATCATCCGCAAATAACAAAGTATTAGAGCTACACACAACATCAACTATGTCATACACAAAAACAGGAAAAGTAGCGGACCGAGGTTAGAACCTTGTGAGACACCTTAAGTAGCTATATAAGAATTTGATGTAAAATTATTAACTGTCAGATGTTGTTTCCTGTTTCTTGTATAAGAGTTTATTAAATGCAGCATATTTTCAGAAAAAGAATACGTTTTAAATTTTTTTAATAACATGTCATGGTCGATCTTGTCGAACGCTTTTGCAAAGTCCGTATAAATAGTATATACTTGATGTTTATTTGTTAGGTACATGTTACATTATCCGTAAAAGTAATTAGGTTCCCACAAATTCCCATTTCGAAATCCAAGTTGAGAAGGAGCGATGAAATCTTTTAAGTTTTGATTTAATAATAAGATTAAACAAAACATTGAGTGGGTATACCAATATATGTTTACATCATTTTAAAATATAAGACGGAACGTAGTCATACCCCAAGGACTTTTTTGGTTTAAGTTTATCTATAGCTGCTATTATGTCTTTATCTGATTATTATCTTGATTATGTATATTATATTAAATTATCTTTGTTCGCGTCCCGAATGCTACTAGTTCGTAATTAGGCTGTATTAATACGATTTGGAATTGGACCGAGATTAAGTAACCTTAAAGTCTAGGGTAACATGGTTGCTGGCGCCCATAGAAAATAAAAACGGCCCTCCCTTAAAAAAAGAGGCAGACCGCCCGACCAGTTTCGGCTATCGGCTAGCCTAAGGTTTTGCACTTCCATTTTTGGACCTTTTTAGGCCAAGATATTTAAATCAGTGCTCTGCTAAAACGGAGGTAGCAATATCTCATAAGGTGGCATTTGCCACTAGGGTATAATGAACGGTTCCAAGTCTTACCCCACCACTTTGAGGCTCTAATTGGCAATTACAGTGATTACCGCTAATGATATTGAAGGTATTAACATTCAATACTCGCGCATGGAAGGGGGTGTATATAACAGCGGAGCTTTTAGTCGGCAGTCAGACATCAGTTCTGCCACCAACCCTGCAGTTAGTGTATAGTATTGTGATCATAATTATTATTTCAAGTGAGCATAATAATTTATATTCATTACTACTACCGGCTAGATATTAAAATTCTTTACATGTCTTTAACAGTGGAAGATTTAAAAAAAATTAATTGTATTGTTAGATTTAGGGGTAGTAAATCGCCCCCAAGCTTGGGATTTATATTAGTAAATCATCTCAAACGTTAAACATTACACATAAACACTTGTATATTTACTTATTTGACTAGTAAATGCAACTCACTGAGTAACACTACCGTTACACATGTAATACACGAATAATAATTATATGTGATTGCAATTATATCCCTAATTACAAGATAACCGGCGGCCTTGAAACCCAGGCAGCGCTCATGTCCGGAGTCGAAACATGAATCCCGCTGACAGGAGGCAGCTTGGGCTTGGTGACTACCTAGCCCAATAATGTTTATAAACACCAGGCCGATACGATTTATCAACGATTCATACATCTAACACGGCCACCCTGACAGGAACTTCGCTCTCGAAGTTATTTTTTTTTTAATCAAACAGTACAGCAAATCATTCAACTTGGTAATACATAATTTTAATTTCACAAGTGAAATAACATTATCGTCTAAATACAACTAGTTAGCCTATAAAGCGACCAATCAAATGTAAACTGTAAACTTTACTTTTCTTTTTAAATTAAGTACACACAAGCCACATTGGTAATCTGGCCAAACTAAGAAATCATCATTCAATAACAAGTCACTTCGTCATATGAGCTTGACCTACTATAAGCTGATTCAGCTACACATTTCTTAGTTTACTTAAATCACAGTTAAGATTTCAGGTTTGCAATTTCGTCAGATAATTATTGATCAGAACACATTGTGTTGATACCAATTTTACGTTCATCATGATTACACTGATTACTTACTTCACCAGGTATACTGTCCTGATTAAACATGTATGTTAAATTCGTTACCTGTACTAGAATGCTCCACCAGATTCCGTAATTCTGATGTCCTAAGGGTCTACAGGTTCGACACAAATTTTGACATAATTACTTACTGTTTGTTGTTTTGATGAGTTCTGAAATAATAAAAGCAGATAACAAGTCAAACTATTTGACTTCGGCAACTTTTTAAGTTTTCACAACAAATCATAGTCATTACTATCGGAATATCGTAATCTAGGTTACTTCCCACGATATCAGAGTACACATTAGCATCAATTTTCGTGCAACAAATAAGTGATCAAAGTTAAATTGCACCTCCTCTCGTAATTCTACAAGATATTTTTCCGTTCAGAGCCACAAGCCATTCTACAGTGGGCTACTATTTATTTAATAAAACCTTGTGCTCTCAAGTCTGCAATTCCGTCTGATAATGTACCGAAGTGGTTAGACAAGTCCTTTAGAAATTTACATTACTACTTTTAAAACATTTAAAATCTCTAATATACAGTTCTCTTCGGTTTATACCAACGTGTTTAAACTCAGGTTCTACACACATACAAATTTTCGTTTCAGCTCCGACAGTGCCATGAGGTTCTACGACGCTGACGTCGTCAAAAGCTACACTCATACAAATTTTTGTTTCAGCTTCGGCAGTGTCATCAGGTTCTGCGACACTGACGTCGTCAAAAGCAACACATATACAAATTTTTGTTTCAGCTCCAACAGTGCCATCAGGTTCTGCGACGCTGACGTCGTCAAAAGCACAAATTTTTGTTTCAGCTCCGACAGTGTCATCAGGTCCTGCGACGCTGACGTCGTCAAAAGCTACACACATACAAATTTTCGTTTCAGCTCCGACAGTGCCATCAGGTCCTACGACACTGACGTCGTCAAAATCTACACACATACATATTTTTAACACGAGCTATATTTTTCAGAAATGCTCGACCATTCTGACTTAAGATCTGTCTCATACGCAAGAGATTCATACTTGTTCGCACATGTCTCAATATGGCCACATCACGATGTACATGAGGTGTCACACTAATGATAACGTTCGCCGGCGCGCATATTCATAACTCACGTATTGTATCGCAGCTCGGATGTATCCGAAACTCTGTTCATAAACCACGTGCGTGACCGCAAGTCGTCTTCGATATCCGACGTGGAATATGACAGAGGTACAGCAGAATTTATTTGTTATTATAACTGACCAACTGTATAATTAATTATTATTCAGAAAATATTATGTACTACCATAATATATTTACAACAGTTTTAATTACGTACATGCTTTTCCAATAATAATGACACTCCCTCAAAACAGTTTTTGAACTGGAAGTTTTGAGTAGAAATTTTATTAAATGGATTTCACTACGAATACGTCATTTCAAAGGAGTGTCATTAGTACTGAGTAATCCTTTGTAATAGTAATGACTCATTACTATTACAAAGGATGGTACGTATTAACTTTGTTTTAACTTTATTATTATGGATTGCAGAGAAACAGTTAAATAGGAAGGTAAATAGGCTGTCATTCGTTAGGTGAATGTTTTAAATATAGCTTTTTTTATCTAACTAAGGCTCGCTACATACTAAGCGTGTATTTGCGATTCGTAATATGCGAGAAATTCGCGAATAGTGTGTAGGGTCTTGTTCGTTAAAAATCCATTCATTAAAACCCTATACACTATGCACGAATTTTACTTACATTGCGTTTAGATAGTGCAGCAGCACTACATATAGTGTGATTATGTTCTCCTGAAAACTGTATTATATTGGGTCAATCTTTGGCCATATCATCTGGAAATTTGGACCTTGATTTATTTTTTGGTATATAAGCTAATGTAACTGTCGATATGGCAGGGCAGGATGTATTTCTTGAAGTATGATTTTTTTTCGACGACCAGTCAAAGAGCGGTAGTCGATGTTAAAGTGACAGTGACACAGTCGTGGAAAATATGTTTTCTAGCTTTGCAATGCATCGTTCTTATGTCTGCTTATTGACCATGTTACTTTCGATAAATTCAAAAGTTCGGTAACCCAATTCTGAAATAAATAATAACTACGTTACCAGCACCACCACCACCATTCATTTGTTAAGAATAAATAGGTACCAATTTTACTATTTGCTATCACACTCTAAAGTCTGCGCATTAGAAGCAATTAACACTAAACATACATTTTTTGACACTATAAAACCTTTAAAGAACATAATTTCCATCACCCCTTAACCTTTACCTCTACCTCTGTTTTACATAGGAAAAATTTAATTTCAACATTAAAATGAAATTTCTTGTCCCCAAAAAAAAAAAAACTAGAAATGACAAGGACATACGATGGCTATAAAAAAAGTTGAAAAATATTTACGTATTACGATGGACGTCTATGGAAATATGTAACGTAACGTATATTTATTTCCCACATTTCCATCGCGATATCTCTCAAAAAGAATACTATCATATCTCTCTAACAGCCAAACCATCACACTCATATCATATAGCGTTTGCAGGTTATAATTATTATGAACACATCAAATATACTTATGTACTTCAATTTCACTTTCCGTCGTAAATTTCGTTCTAACTAACTCATCACTAATTTTCAAATAATTTGTGTTAATTTGAATGATAACATCCATCGTATTCGTGTTTACTTATTAAGTATTCCTATCTGATCTGTTTTAAAAGCGCGGCAAAGAGCAAAATGGATGCAACTTGTCGATTTATAAACCACGTAGCATATCGCAGCCTCGGGCGCGGTCTCGCACGTGGAATATGAGCCAGCTTCGTATTACTTCGGATTGCAAAACAATACGTGAGTTATGAATATGCCGCCGGCGCCGGTGAGTCGAGTATCGTGCAATTTCCAAGTCTTGGAAATTTAGGCAGGCAGCAGCTATTAGTAATATATCAGCATTGAAAAATAAATTTTCCAGCTGGCTTGTATGTGACAGTTTTTAATAGCCTGGTATTCTTGTGTCGGCAATTTTTGTGACCTTGTTGAGACCATAGGTCAAGGTCCTGAAACAAGAACATTCAGCGACTGTTATGATTATTGGTTAGATGTTTATAAAACAAACGTGGCAAATCTGCTGGGTAGATTTAAGCAGAACATATTCATTTTCGTGTATTAACATTAACCCCTTCAGGGTTGTTTACACTTGTGTTTTCCACAAAGACAAATAATCCCAAACATCCTATAACTGAACTGCACATGACCCAGCAAATAACGGAAATATTATACCCGTCTCACCTGGGTATTATCAAGGATTAACAAAATATTAACAAAATTTACTCACAAAATGTTTACTCTTTTTTATGCATCATTTAGGCATCCATGTCAAAATAACTGATAGAATGAGACATTGCATCGCCAACAAAGACATGTAAACGTTTTTCAAAATTTCATTTGAGGAACATTTAAATTGTAACAATTAACAAACAAGACATCAATAATTTTATTTCATCGCGCCTTTATTATATGTCTTATTCTTCCTAACCTCGGCACCCAAAACATCAGTAACTTGATATTCTGTGGTGAGATATACAGTGAATTTAAGAGTAATAATAGGTCCCAATAAAATCGCTGAAAAGTATCGATGGTAAGTTTTAATGGGTCTAAAAAATTGACATGTACTATCAAACATAACTTTTAAGAAACACCTGTATGTACATTCTTCACTGCGATCAATAAACAAAGCATTACTAATATTTCTCACTATTGTCGGAGAGTAATTCCGAACAATTTATACAATGAAACTTGTGAATTTTAAAAAGTTAATTAACTGTATTTTCTTTTAAGTAATTCTGACACTATAGGAAAGTAAAACATTATTTTACACTTCTCCCAGTCTACTCCGTTCTTGTTAGGATCCAGTAAAATTCAAGCCATTCAAGTGCCAAATTTTAAAGTAAATATTTTCATTTTTCCAATCGTATTAAATTTACAGTAACTATCTTCCCTTTTATGTGCTACAAGCTTAGGACTACCTACTATAATGTGAATCACTATCTCTGAATGTTATTGCTAAGCGATTTGCGAATAATTGAATGTTGTTGTAACCAAATATTATTAAAACTTCAAACTCGACTAGCATAAGCTTTATTTACAATTTTAATGTGATAGGCGAATACTGGTCTGTTTTAGCTTCAAGACACAGCATTCTTGCTCCAGGCAAGTTCTAGACATAACATTTAGGCGAAACACATATTAATTGCCTCGCATTATAACATCAAAATCTACAAGACTACTTGAATCTAATAAAATAAAAATTCAGTTCCAAACTATGGAGTTCCTAAGATAACCGATAACGTTTCTCAACAAAGCACAGTGTTTTCCATAGATCAGCGTTACATCGCAGCTGGTATCAACGAGGCCTTGAAATTTCTACAGTCTAAATAAACATACGTGGTTAAGTTTTGATTTCGTCTGTTATGCCAAACTTTACGTCTTTGTTCAATCGCCTCTTTTTATTTTTGCGACGTGGATTTCTAATGTATAAAACTTATATTATTAGTTTTAAATAATTCTACTCGAAAGTTGAGTATCAATACAGTACCTGATTCGCTCTTTTCTTAAAAAAACTGCCAAATACAATACTGAATAATTTTACAATTTCTCGACATAGCGGCGTCGCAAACATGTGACCCCTCGTACAACGAAACAATTCTCTCTTCCAAATTCTGCTGTTGTCAAGACAGAAATTTCTCAATAAAGATGACTTTTTGTGAACATAACATCACATACAAATTACTGCAGCTACTATTTTAGTAGCATCGACCAATAAACGATCCAAATTTTTACTTGGTCGACAAACATCGGTAAAAAGTATTTCAATCTCTTACCTGAGATTTCCATAATAACGTACATACCCGTACCAATACTTCTATGTCAGATCAAACCCAATTCTCTGCTTGCTCAGGCAACTTGGCTGCATGTCCGTCTCTGGATGAAAAAGTGGAAGAACTTGATCAGGGGTGGATTTGATCGCCTTCAAAGCCTTCCCAAAATCGGACACCAACCGCTTCATCCTCCGTCGTCAGGAACACACTATTGTGAAGAAATGAGCACTATCCCACTTCTGATGTTAGATTTAGGGGTAGTAAATCGCCCCCAAGCTTGAGATTTACATTAATAAATCATCTCAAAAGTTAAACATTACACATAAACACTTGTATATTTACTTATTTGACTAGTAAATACAACTCACTGAGTAACACTACCGTTACACATGTAATACACGAATAATAATTATATGTGATTGCAATTATATCACTAATAATTACAAGATAACCAGCGGCTTTGCAACCCAGGCAGCGCTCATGTCCGGAGTCGAAACATGAATCTCGCTGACAGGAGGCGGCTTGGGCTTGGTGACTACCTAGCCCAATAATGTTTATAAACACCAGGCCGATACGAATTATCACCGATTCATATATCTAACAGTATGATTAACGCAGACTTTGATAATATTATTGTAAAGTCAATTTCGTCCCTAGATGTGGATAGTCCTTATCCAATAAACAAATTATCGGTTGTGAATACGAGGTATGGGCGAAGTATTTTGGTTGTGCTGTTTGATAAAATGTCTAACAGTCACTTTAAATGTTTTTTGCCGTCGGGGGTTCTGAGGTATTTATCAGAAGACACATTAAATAAAATTACTATCCCACACAATAGGCATTCACTAACTTATTTAGGCCAAAGTGTGTTAGCTTTTAAAGAAGCTAAATCTAAGGCATTGTGAAATTTGGAATTACAGAATAATTTAAAAAGTATCTAGTTGTAGTTATTATGTATTTAGTATTTATAATTCTTATTATTTTGATCACATACACTGTAATTTATACATGCTATTTTAGACTGACTCTTATAAGATTGCTGTTCTTATTCGGCAGCGACGGTCGTTATTTAATAATAATAATAATAATGATAATGATAATGATAATGATAATGATAATGATGATGATAATGATAATAATAATAATAATAATAATAATAATAATAATAATAATAATAATAATAATAATAATAATAATAATAATAATAATAATAATAATAATAATAATAATAATAATAATAATAATAATAATAATAATAATAATAATAATAATAATAATAATAATAATAATAATAATAATAATAATAATAATAATAATAATAATAATAATAATAATAATAATAATAATAATAATAATAATAATAATAATAATAATAATAATAATAATAATAATAATAATAATAATAATAATAATAATAATAATAATAATAATAATAATAATAATAATAATAATAATAATAATAATAATAATAATAATAATAATAATAATAATAATAATAATAATAATAATAATAATAATAATAATAATAATAATAATAATAATAATAATAATAATAATAATAATAATAATAATAATAATAATAATAATAATAATAATAATAATAATAATAATAATAATAATAATAATAATAATAATAATAATAATAATAATAATAATAATAATAATAATAATAATAATAATAATAATAATAATAATAATAATAATAATAATAATAATAATAATAATAATAATAATAATAATAATAATAATAATAATAATAATAATAATAATAATAATAATAATAATAATAATAATAATAATAATAATAATAATAATAATAATAATAATAATAATAATAATAATAATAATAATAATAATAATAATAATAATAATAATAATAATAATAATAATAATAATAATAATAATAATAATAATAATAATAATAATAATAATAATAATAATAATAATAATAATAATAATAATAATAATAATAATAATAATAATAATAATAATAATAATAATAATAATAATAATAATAATAATAATAATAATAATAATAATAATAATAATAATAATAATAATAATAATAATAATAATAATAATAATAATAATAATAATAATAATAATAATAATAATAATAATAATAATAATAATAATAATAATAATAATAATAATAATAATAATAATAATAATAATAATAATAATAATAATAATAATAATAATAATAATAATAATAATAATAATAATAATAATAATAATAATAATAATAATAATAATAATAATAATAATAATAATAATAATAATAATAATAATAATAATAATAATAATAATAATAATAATAATAATAATAATAATAATAATAATAATAATAATAATAATAATAATAATAATAATAATAATAATAATAATAATAATAATAATAATAATAATAATAATAATAATAATAATAATAATAATAATAATAATAATAATAATAATAATAATAATAATAATAATAATAATAATAATAATAATAATAATAATAATAATAATAATAATAATAATAATAATAATAATAATAATAATAATAATAATAATAATAATAATAATAATAATAATAATAATAATAATAATAATAATAATAATAATAATAATAATAATAATAATAATAATAATAATAATAATAATAATAATAATAATAATAATAATAATAATAATAATAATAATAATAATAATAATAATAATAATAATAATAATAATAATAATAATAATAATAATAATAATAATAATAATAATAATAATAATAATAATAATAATAATAATAATAATAATAATAATAATAATAATAATAATAATAATAATAATAATAATAATAATAATAATAATAATAATAATAATAATAATAATAATAATAATAATAATAATAATAATAATAATAATAATAATAATAATAATAATAATAATAATAATAATAATAATAATAATAATAATAATAATAATAATAATAATAATAATAATAATAATAATAATAATAATAATAATAATAATAATAATAATAATAATAATAATAATAATAATAATAATAATAATAATAATAATAATAATAATAATAATAATAATAATAATAATAATAATAATAATAATAATAATAATAATAATAATAATAATAATAATAATAATAATAATAATAATAATAAAAATATATATTTTTTTATACAACACAAAAAAAAACAAACAAAAACAAACAAAAAACAGACAAAAACACCTCCCCTATCCTACAAGAGATCCACCCCGGGACTACTTATCGCATTGCTTCAGGATGGTACCCCGTATCTGATCAAACTCTTACTGCCGCCGGTTGTGGTCCATAACTGTCTTCTTTTGTTGGAGAACATTTCTAACAAAGGTCGCAACCCTTGTCCAGTTCTCCTGATTAGCAATCATAATGTCCACGATATTTTCGGGTGTTATCGGTCCGGTCACCGACTCTAATTCTGTTCTGAGAATCGCCCAGCGGTCGCACTCAAAAAAGGTATGTTGAGGGTTGTCAACGTCTGCGTCTCCAAAAATACATGAGGGGTCTTCTACTTTCCCCATTCTATATAGGTACTTGGAAAAGTAACCATGCCCTGACAGTAGTTGAGTGATAAAGTAGTCAACTTCACCGTGTCTTCGATTTATCCATTGTCCAAGATTTCTAATCAGTCTGGCGGTCCATCTTGCCCGGTTTTCTCTGCTCCACCTAGCCTCCCATTTCCTCAGGGTTTCATCCCTAATCTCTCTTCGTATTTCTACGTCTCCGATTTGTTCTTTCGTGTCATAGATCATTTTTCTTTCTGCAGCTAAAAGATCAATAGGGATGAGCCCTGCAATGACCAGAACCGCTGGTTCAGACACCGTTCTATATGAGCTACAAATTCTCATTGCTCCTATTCGTTGTACAGAAGCCATCTGTTTTCGATACTTCTCCTTTTTTAGCGCGTCAGCCCATATCTCGCATCCGTACAGCAATATTGACTCTGTGACTGACATTAATAATCGGCGTTTGCTGGCAGTTGGTCCGCCGATGTTTGTCATAAGTCGGCCCAGAGCTGCCGTTACTTTGGCAGCTTTCCCGTGACGTGCCGGATCTGATCCCAGAACGAGTTTAGTATCCAGCCGAACTCCTAAGTATTTAACCGCTGGTTTGGTCATTATCAGTTGGGTGTCCACTAATAGCGGTACTATAGTGGGTATTCTTCGTCTTGTCAAGAGGACCATCTCTGTCTTTTCGGTAGCAAGGCTCAGGCCGTGTTGAATCATCCAAGCGCTGGTCCTACGCATTACCTGATTTAGTTTCAGCTGAGCCCCTTCCGCGTCTCTTGCCGTAATGACTGCTGCAATGTCGTCTGCGTACGCCACTAGAAACGTGTCATCTGGCATTTGCATACGCAGGATTCCGTCATAGGTTATATTCCATAAGTCAGGGCCCAAGATTGAGCCCTGTGCCACCCCTCTCGTGATTTGACGCCTACGTGGACCAACTGTTGTATCAAATGTCAACTCTCTATCCGTGAGGTAACTTCTGATGTTTCGGAGGAGGTATTCCGGTATCTGATGCGCATCTTCCAATGTTTCCAGTATATCACTCCATCTCGCCGAATTGAAAGCATTTCGCACGTCGAGTGTAACAAGTAGCACGACCTTTCTGGAGTAGTGGTTGCCTTGTTGCGCCATCAGAACTGCACGTGCCACTTCCCGAATTGCACCAATAGTCGATCGTCCTTTCCTAAAACCGTGTTGTCTATCGGACAGGCCTCCGCTCAGTTCTATAGCTGCAGTTAGTCTAGGTCTGAGTAGGCGCTCAAACAGTTTTCCAGCCGTATCCAGCATACACAAGGGACGATATGCTGATGGGGCGTTCAAGTTATCTTTACCTTTACTAATAAGCACCAGCTTTTGGGTTTTCCATCTTTTAGGGAAGATTCCCTCCATTAGACACTGATTATACATATTCAAAAGCACCTGTGGGTTGTGTCTGGCGATCACCTTCAGCACTTCCACCGGTATGCCGTCCGGTCCTGGAGCTTTTCTATTTCGGAGGGCGCTGACAGCCAATGCCAGCTCGTTTTCCGTAAACACAGGTACCTCCTCTAGAGGACGGGGATATGTCTCTTGTTCCCTTACCGGCTGAGAGGAAACAGGACGTCCACGATATTATTTACTTCCATCTCGCTCATGACAGGATTTGGTGTTCGGGATCCGAGCTTGCGCATAACAATCTTGTAGCCCAACCCCCACGGGTCCGCTTCGGCGTCCTGTTTCAAAGTCTCCCATTTACGGCATTTACTTTTGGTTATGGCCTTCTTGAGTTGCTTTCTTGAGAGTCGGTACGCTTCTTCTTCGGCTTCTGCCACGTGACCATTTCTTCGTCTCGCCCTTGTAGTTGCCCTTCTTAGTCGCAGGCACCGTTTACGTAGTTCAGCGATCTCGTCGTTCCACCAATATACAGCTGTTTCTCCTTTGTACCCCTTTTTTCTCTTGGGCATAGACGCTTCGCATGCTTCATGTATGAGTTGCATGGTGTTCTCAACTATCTCTGTCGCAGAGTTCGTGGGATTTGTTAGTGTCTCTTTTCGTGCCTCAATAATAGTGACCAGTGTCTCTTCATTGAGTTTGTTCGCATTCCAGCCAGTTGCACAGCCCCCATTATTGGTATGCTGGTATTGCTCCGTGTTTATGTTGAAGATGATATATTGGTGATCACTACCCGTGTAGTCGTCTATCACTCTCCAATCCCTGATCTTGCGCATTAAGCCGTCCGACGCCAAAGTGACGTCTGGGATTGTCCCATTTTGCCCAGGTCTTCTAAAGGTTGCTTCACTCCCTTCGTTCACCACAGAGAGTCCAGTTCTTGCAGCCATTTCTAACAAATATCGTCCTCTTGCGTCCGTGGTTGGCATGCCCCATTCCCGTGCTTTAGCATTTAGGTCTCCTGCCACTACCAAAGGGCCTTCCATCTCTCGTATTACATCCTCCATTCTATCCACTTTCTCCCGGAACGCTTGTATAGGCTCGTTCGGAGTAAGATAACAACTCACGTAGGTGATCCCATCTTGCCTAATCCAGACAAAGCCACGTTCGGACCCGTGGCAAGAGACAGGCTTCGCTCTCGTGTCCAGAACCCAGATTGCCGCAGTTCCAAGTTTGTCGCAGTACCAGTTTGGATGGTCCCTGTTGCGATATTGCTCACTGATGATCAGCAGGTCTGCTTTTAAGTTCAGTCTCATCTGATCTAGGAGAGCATCCGCAGTTCTACTTCTATGGAGATTTCCCTGAAGAACAATCATTTTTTGATTCTTTTTCGAGCTTTTTCAAGGGCTTGTGTAAACGACAGACAAGCCCTCGATCCCGGAACATGTTTAATAGCATCTGAATTAGGGTTTTCCTCTTCGCAGAGAAAACACTTTGGTTCAGCTTGGCAGTCTTTCTTATGATGGCCTTTGTCACCACATCGGATACAAATATTCAGTTTTCTTCTGTCAGGGCCTTTACAGTTCGCCTGCTGGTGTCCATAGCCGAAGCAAGTGTAGCAACGTGTCACTATCACTTTTTGTCGTATCCTTCCGCTTATCCATCCAATTTTTATGCGACCTTTTCTGAGGAGTTGGGAAGCTCCCTTGTCGTCAATTTCACGATGGCCATTTTCTGTTCTCTACTATTTGGCTTCGATAGCACTATCTTTATTTCCTTTGTGTTGTCCTCTATTTCCTTTCTAATGGCTTCTGTTACCTCTTCAGCAGTAGTGAAGGCGTCAAGATCCAGAATTTCCAACGTCGTTTTGGGTTCTAAAGTACACACCTCAGTCGTGCTGCCGAGTACATCCCGGAGAGCCTGGCAGAAATTTGCCTTATTATTACTTCCTGGGCCTAACTCCAGGAGGACCCCTCCAGCTCTCGTTCTGCGCACAGATTTAATTTGTGTGCCTGTTGCCTCGGATTAGCTTTGGTTCGGATTTCTCCAAGTACTTGGGCGTAGGATTTGCCCTCTATCGGCTTGATTAAAAGGGCTTCAGACCGTGCTCTTATTGGTCGTTTCTTTTATCATTGCTCAGCGGTTCTTCTTGAGAATAATAATAATAATAATAATAATAATAATAATAATAATAATAATAATAATAATAATAATAATAATAATAATAATAATAATAATAATAATAATAATAATAATAATAATAATAATAATAATAATAATAATAATAATAATAATAATAATAATAATAATAATAATAATAATAATAATAATAATAATAATAATAATAATAATAATAATAATAATAATAATAATAATAATAATAATAATAATAATAATAATAATAATAATAATAATAATAATAATAATAATAATAATAATAATAATAATAATAATAATAATAATAATAATAATAATAATAATAATAATAATAATAATAATAATAATAATAATAATAATAATAATAATAATAATAATAATAATAATAATAATAATAATAATAATAATAATAATAATAATAATAATAATAATAATAATAATAATAATAATAATAATAATAATAATAATAATAATAATAATAATAATAATAATAATAATAATAATAATAATAATAATAATAATAATAATAATAATAATAATAATAATAATAATAATAATAATAATAATAATAATAATAATAATAATAATAATAATAATAATAATAATAATAATAATAATAATAATAATAATAATAATAATAATAATAATAATAATAATAATAATAATAATAATAATAATAATAATAATAATAATAATAATAATAATAATAATAATAATAATAATAATAATAATAATAATAATAATAATAATAATAATAATAATAATAATAATAATAATAATAATAATAATAATAATAATAATAATAATAATAATAATAATAATAATAATAATAATAATAATAATAATAATAATAATAATAATAATAATAATAATAATAATAATAATAATAATAATAATAATAATAATAATAATAATAATAATAATAATAATAATAATAATAATAATAATAATAATAATAATAATAATAATAATAATAATAATAATAATAATAATAATAATAATAATAATAATAATAATAATAATAATAATAATAATAATAATAATAATAATAATAATAATAATAATAATAATAATAATAATAATAATAATAATAATAATAATAATAATAATAATAATAATAATAATAATAATAATAATAATAATAATAATAATAATAATAATAATAATAATAATAATAATAATAATAATAATAATAATAATAATAATAATAATAATAATAATAATAATAATAATAATAATAATAATAATAATAATAATAATAATAATAATAATAATAATAATAATAATAATAATAATAATAATAATAATAATAATAATAATAATAATAATAATAATAATAATAATAATAATAATAATAATAATAATAATAATAATAATAATAATAATAATAATAATAATAATAATAATAATAATAATAATAATAATAATAATAATAATAATAATAATAATAATAATAATAATAATAATAATAATAATAATAATAATAATAATAATAATAATAATAATAATAATAATAATAATAATAATAATAATAATAATAATAATAATAATAATAATAATAATAATAATAATAATAATAATAATAATAATAATAATAATAATAATAATAATAATAATAATAATAATAATAATAATAATAATAATAATAATAATAATAATAATAATAATAATAATAATAATAATAATAATAATAATAATAATAATAATAATAATAATAATAATAATAATAATAATAATAATAATAATAATAATAATAATAATAATAATAATAATAATAATAATAATAATAATAATAATAATAATAATAATAATAATAATAATAATAATAATAATAATAATAATAATAATAATAATAATAATAATAATAATAATAATAATAATAATAATAATAATAATAATAATAATAATAATAATAATAATAATAATAATAATAATAATAATAATAATAATAATAATAATAATAATAATAATAATAATAATAATAATAATAATAATAATAATAATAATAATAATAATAATAATAATAATAATAATAATAATAATAATAATAATAATAATAATAATAATAATAATAATAATAATAATAATAATAATAATAATAATAATAATAATAATAATAATAATAATAATAATAATAATAATAATAATAATAATAATAATAATAATAATAATAATAATAATAATAATAATAATAATAATAATAATAATAATAATAATAATAATAATAATAATAATAATAATAATAATAATAATAATAATAATAATAATAATAATAATAATAATAATAATAATAATAATAATAATAATAATAATAATAATAATAATAATAATAATAATAATAATAATAATAATAATAATAATAATAATAATAATAATAATAATAATAATAATAATAATAATAATAATAATAATAATAATAATAATAATAATAATAATAATAATAATAATAATAATAATAATAATAATAATAATAATAATAATAATAATAATAATAATAATAATAATAATAATAATAATAATAATAATAATAATAATAATAATAATAATAATAATAATAATAATAATAATAATAATAATAATAATAATAATAATAATAATAATAATAATAATAATAATAATAATAATAATAATAATAATAATAATAATAATAATAATAATAATAATAATAATAATAATAATAATAATAATAATAATAATAATAATAATAATAATAATAATAATAATAATAATAATAATAATAATAATAATAATAATAATAATAATAATAATAATAATAATAATAATAATAATAATAATAATAATAATAATAATAATAATAATAATAATAATAATAATAATAATAATAATAATAATAATAATAATAATAATAATAATAATAATAATAATAATAATAATAATAATAATAATAATAATAATAATAATAATAATAATAATAATAATAATAATAATAATAATAATAATAATAATAATAATAATAATAATAATAATAATAATAATAATAATAATAATAATAATAATAATAATAATAATAATAATAATAATAATAATAATAATAATAATAATAATAATAATAATAATAATAATAATAATAATAATAATAATAATAATAATAATAATAATAATAATAATAATAATAATAATAATAATAATAATAATAATAATAATAATAATAATAATAATAATAATAATAATAATAATAATAATAATAATAGTAATAGTAATAATAATAATAATAATAATAATAATAATAATAATAATAATAATAATAATAATAATAATAATAATAATAATAATAATAATAATAATAATAATAATAGAATAGAATAGAATAGAATAGAATAGTTTATTGACAATATATACATAGTACATTTATGTCAGGATACAAGAATATATAGATGTGATAATAAAAACACGATCATTGTCGTTAGAGTTAAAAAAAAAACATTAAAACTATCAAAAACATTAAAACTATAAAAAAACATTTTACAAATACACAGATAAAAATACAACACAAATAAATAGGTAACAGTACAGGTCAGACAGTAAAGGTCAAATACTCATGCACACTGTAGAAACATTGTTCAACTAGAAAACTTTTAGCTAGCTTATGAAAAGAATGCATGGACATAACCTTGATATTAACAGAACAATGAAAGCTCATAAATTTATTATAAAGATCTATATCAATTTTATTATTGTTCGTCATTTTTAATCTAGAGTATGATGATACTAGGTTCTCTCTCCACCGTGTGCTATAACCATGTCGGTCTGAATGAGATACAAAACTTGGTAAATTCTTGTGTATGTGCAATAATGTTTCTAAAATGTAAACACAAGGAAGAGGTATAATACCATACTTTTTAAACAACGGTCTACAGTGTGAACCGTAAGGTGCAGAGTCTATGATTCTCACAGCAGCCTTCTGCAACACGAAAATTTTATTCGATTTTGGTGAACCACCCCAAAGAATTATACCATATGTCAATAGACTGTGAGTTAAAGCATAATAAACCGCCCTCATCGCATCATTATTTAAACAGGATCTAAGTTGACGCATTGCGAATATACTTGAAGAAAGTTTTGAACATAGGCTGTCAATGTGCGCTGACCAACACAGACCAGTATCCAACGTAATACCGAGAAGTCTAACCGGTTCGGACTTTACAACCCATCTATCAGAACTAAATATCATATTTTTCGTCTTTGCTTCATTTAACTTTAGTTTGTTTCCATTGAACCAGTCCTTGGCCTTGCCAACGGCTACTTCAATTGACACGTATCACCATTAGTTAGTAAGGTTGTATCGTCTGCAAAAGAACACATCGAAAATAATCTAAGGACCCAGGAAGGTCGTTGATATATAATAAAAATAATAACGGCCCCAAGACGGACCCTTGAGGCACACCACAAGATATAGGTTGCAAATCCGAAACCGCACCGTTTACACTGACATATTGAAACCTGTTTGTTAAGTACGATTTAAACAAATTCAAAACATTTCCACGTACTCCATAATGTTCCAGTTTCTTCAAAAGTATTTCGGTATGGACACAGTCGAACGCCTTAGTCAAATCACAGAAAACCGCATGTGTAGGAAATCCATTGTCCAACCCTTCAACTATAAAATCAATCACAGTGAGGAGCGCACTAGTAGTGGAAAAATTTTTCGAAAACCGAATTGGTCCGAAGAAATAACAGATTTTCTATCCAAATAAACTATAAGTTGATCTTTGATTATGATCTCAAAAATCTTTGACAAAATTGGTACAATAGCAACCGGTCTATAATTATCAAGAGCATCCACATCCCCTTTCTTGAACACAGGAACAATTCTAGATATTTTAAAGTCATCCGGCCATCTACCGTCGACAATGCACTTATTAAATAATACCGCAAGGGGCTTAGAAATAATATCTATCGAAGCCTTGATCACACAACTGTTTAGGTCGTAATAATCAGAACTTCCTGAATTTTTTAATTTCAAAATAGCCAATAATAATAATAATAATAATAATAATAATAATAATAATAATAATAATAATAATTAGCCCAGAAGTCGAAGACTTGTGCGGGAGAGGAGGCGGCATATTATTATTAAGCAGGCCGCATTTGCGCCCAGGACCGACTTACGTTGGTAGGCCCTAACCACCATTCAGTGCAGGAATGAGGAAAACCTGGAAAACCTCATTAATTAGGGGGGTAGTCAAATGTCAACCGGTATCAATCTCTCACATTGACCCAAGCCAACATTCTTCCACCCTACCATACCCGCAGAGAGGGTGCCAATCTCTCCACGAATATAGCTTATATACGGTCTACCGGCTGCGGGGGTCGAACCCACAGCGATCCAGTCACCTCGATTCAAGTATTGACGCCTTAAACCGCGCGACCACTGACCGATCCAAATAATAATAAACATATTGAATATGATAAACACTTATTGATGTTATTTGATATAGAAAAAATATTTCAAGATGTGGATGCAATATTCCAGTGAAAATTGGACCAAAGCTATAGATATTCACACAGCTACTGATAGATTTGGTAGTAAATTAAGCTGCTTGGCATTTGATCGTCTCCATGCATCCAACTATTATATGAATTACTGTTTCTAGAATAAAAGAACTAAAAAAGAATGTGAGAAGTTTGGAACAGGTTCAACACTGTGCGTCAAATATTGTGACGGTGATTTACAGTTAGATCAATTATGTGAGGAGGTGATATACATAGAAAAATTAAAAAAATATTTAGGTATTTATTTATTTAGATAAAAATATCCATCTAAATCCGTTGTAAACAGAACCATCCAAAGCATTTATAAGTTAAATAAGCATCGTAAATTATACATTTACCCTTTTTTACAATATATATATACAAGGTGGCGCAAAAGTTGTCACCCGATGTTCTTTGGCTATATTGGCTATATATTTTTTTTTATGAATGAAAAACTTTGATTCTGCTTTTGGATTATGTTTATTTGATGTCTTACATTTTTTTTCCATTAAGTCGAGAAAATGATAATGGCCAAGTGGCCGGCGCCAGAAGTGATGACCATACGAGCCCGATTTATGGCATTTTCCATCACTCTTGCCACAACTTCCGGCGATAGGTTCTCGCATTCTTGACGAATATTCTCTTTAAGGGCTTCAAGAGTCTGCGGCTTGTTCACATAGACTCGTGACTTCATAAAATCCAACAAAAAGAAGTCTGGAACCGATCCTGCCGGCCAGTGCAAAACGCCAAAACGAGAGATTAGGCGACCCAGAAATGCAGCCCTCAGAATTTCGGTTGTGCGTTGCGCAGTATGCGCCGTTGCTCCATCCTGTTGGAACCACATACTCTCCAGTCCCAATTCATTCAATTGAGGAAGGAGAAAGTCGTTGAGTCTGGCTCTGTAGCGCTCGACATCCATAGTAGTCGACAAATCCACAGAGATGGAAATGGGTCTCGTCACTCATGATAATTTTCGATGAAAAGTTGTCTTGCTCGTGGTGCAGATTCAGGATGGTATGAAAGTAGGTTACACGCGTTGGCGGTCAACAGCTAATAGCTGATGCACTGCCTGCACTTTGTAAGGGAACATCTTCAAGTCGTTAAACAAAATTCTCTGTAAAGACAGTCGATTGATGCCCAATTGCCTGGCACGTCGTCTGGTCAATACTCCGGAGTCCTCTGCAACATCTTCAGCCATAGCCACGATATTATCAGCAGAACGGCTGCTCCGGGGCCGGCCAGACCTGGCAGCATTTTGTGTCGTCCCATACTCTTCAAGGCGAGCGACTAAACGCCGTAGTCTAGTTGGTGTCGGACGACCGGAAAATCTGCGCCGAAATTCACGCTACGCCAACACCACCGACGAATTAGTCCGCAAAAAATCGAAACAATTATTCCGCGTCCTTGAGGAATATAGCGATTAATGTCTTGTTGATGTGTATTTTGTATCTGTTTACTTCACAAATGTCAAATCAGAATTGAAATTTGCCGCCATTTGCAAAAATTATAACAACTTCCGATAGGGTGATGACTTTTGCACCACCTGTTATATATACATCCCGCAATCATTTCGACGGCCGCGTGCATTTGATGATTGTACCTATCGAATAGTGATGGAGAAACCGGTCATTAATTTGCATTGTGAAAAAGTAATATAAAACTCCATTAATAAGGAAAAGAAGTCAAATTTTTTTCATCAATTCCTGGTTCGCTGAAACTAAAAGGTTGAACCATTCAATAAAAACTGATAATAGAAGAACAAATAATTTAAAATGGCTTTCAATAACACAGGTCTACAAAAAAAAGTGGTGTGTGCTGAGGGTCCCATTATATTTTTTCCATGTATTTTTTCCCGCTGAACACGAATCTGAATTTAAAATAGGGGGTTACACAGGAAATATTTGAAAAAACCTAAAAAAATTGATAAAAATCACTCTTGTAATTTATTCTGTATGATACTCTCTAAAACTGAAACAATGAGATATGCTATGAATTAGTGAATATTTACTAATTTACAGCTATGGTGGTATACTTATATATTCTGATTAGTTCAGATCTGAACTGATCCGATCTGAACTGATCCAATCTGAACTGATCCAATCTGAACTGATCTGATCTAAACTGATCTGATATGAACTGTTCTAAAACAGTTCAGATCAGTTCATATCAGTTCAGTTCAGATCAGAATGTGACCGAGAATGTCCAGAAAACATCAAAATAAAGGCATCATAAATATTATAAATTCTAATGTAAACAGGAACATAATTAACAAACTAAGTAATCATAGACATCATTTTATGATAATGAGAATACATCCTGGTAGCGCCTCAATAAATCTTCCGAATTCTTGACTTTATCGGATTGTAATGGACACTTGAATCGGTTAACAAGGCTCTGAGGACCTTCTGATAGTTTTTCAATATTTCGAGATGCTGTTGATGGTTCTATATTGCTGAACAGCGATTCAACTGTTCGCCTCCAAAAGCCTTCACCTTTCTTGTTCTGTTGTGCGTAGTTTTCAGATTCAGCATTCTAACCAATACCAAATTGTTTTTCTTTTCTGTTAATATGCCCTTCTTATAAAAACTGCTCTCTGGTTGTGTTTCTACAATTACAGTTTCTTCAACTGCCAAAGGACTGCTACAAATAGCTTCAATTGGCACTTCTGAACCTGCTGGAAGTTCTATGTCTGTTGACGCCCTCAACAGTTCTAATAGGCAGGTTTCTGATTTCGGAAAACTGCATGATGATATCTTTATCTTTAGTTTTTAATAGTCTTCGAGGAAGATCCAGTACAAAATTATGTTCAGTCATGATATCAAGTCCAAGGATAACATTGTCAGTTATATCTGCTCAATATCTGCTACTAGAACGTTGTGTTGGAAAGTGGTTGCCCCCAAGGTTATTTTAGCTAGATGGATACCATCATAACAATGCCTTCCCCATTTGCTGTTTCCAAGATGTAGTTTCAGTCTGGTTGCTGTATTCTGTAGTAGGTGACGATATTGGATTTTATGATAGGGTGACTAGAACCGGTATCAAGAACCATTTCACAATTTCACATTTCACAATGTACGAGGATTTGGCATATTCCGTCTATTTGGAAAACGTCTTTGATATTCTGCTGCTGCACGATATGCACTTTCGTCGCCCTTCCCATAAATTAGTACCATATCCGTAATTTCCGCGATTACACGAATTTGAATGTACGAAAAGCAAATACTGAAAACTAATATAAAAAATTTGCGACATTTGACGGATCTTCCAATGCTGGCGCCATATGTAGGTCATTCGCGCAAAGTACACTAAAGCTCGTTCCACTTTTTAACTTATTATAAGGTTTGTTTTAGCAGCAGTTGAAAACTGTTTGGAAACTATCAGAAATGTCCGTTCAACTATTTATTGCGTCAAATTCAATGCTAACGCGTTCTCAACTTAACTGGTCGAATATTTCTGACAGTTTCCAAACTGTTTTCAACTGCTGCAAAAACAAGCCTATAGAATTAAATAATAATAATAGTAACGATATTAGCAATAATCGACCATGTTTGCGTATAATAATATTGTAGTATTATTATTTTAAATATCCTGAGGCATTACAGTGCTCTGTAATATTACTTTTCTGACCACTACTGCTGTTTGACATTTGGAGAGTATTAGAAACAATGCAACCAACAACACAGCATAGGTTTATATCGACTGACAAGTGCTATGTGCGTGTAACCCCGTGTCACGTAGGAAGTGTCAAAACAATACTAGAATGAAGATAACCCACGATTGTACACAAAAGAATAGAATATTGATTATATTGATTGCCATAAGAATATTTATCTGAAGAATATTATGTTCTCGGTAGTGGCGGACCGAAGACTGAATGGTTGTGTTGACATTGTAATTTTAGTTTTCCGTTTTTAGTGACAGTTTCAGTTTTAAACGTTTTATTTATTAAATAATGGATAGTTGCGACATATCCCAATATCCCCAATATCCCAATACATGTGCAGTTTTCCACAATTTTCTTTAAACGTACGTGGAGATATTTTCTAGAGTTGAGAGCAATGCAGTGGAGTTACAGTTATCGGACAAAATTTTCTAAATGAAAAACTGCCACGGGTGTATTCAAAGTTTTCTGTTAGTATTTCTTTCAATCAATTTTTTTTTAAATAAATGGGCAATTTATTAACTGCATCTACGCGAAGTGTGTATTTTGTGGCGAGTAATTCTGACGGACCTGTAATGATTGAAAATGAAGTTTTGGCAGTTTGGAACGAAGCAACGAAAAACGAATGCAAAATACTGTAGCTAAACGGATTAACTGTTATCTATCAGGTACTTAGGTATTATTAATAAAAATGTTTACGTTCGTTGTTTCTACATTCGGCAACGTTGTGAGAAGCGACCTCATGGTAGTTGACATATGTAGCCATCTTGGACGATGACTGATCGACATAGGCGCCGACTTTCCGTAGGAAAAAAGGGTTTTGCCCCATTTTTAAAACATCGAGCTAGAATTCCGAAATAATTTATTTATTGTTTTTTAGGCCTCCCTGAGCACGTGGTTAAAATGTTTGTACTTAGTCATATGTATGTTTTGAATTTGAAATTAGGCATCCTAAGATTTTGGAAGGGTCTCGCGGTAATACAGATCTAACGATGATGATGATGATGGTTGTTGTGTGGCAGTAGGATGTATTGTAATGGAATTTTTGCAAAAACAAACAAACTGTTGACAGCTCCTGCACCAATTAGTTCTGTATGTCTTGTTATACTGAGGTTTCCGAATAGTTTGTGGCTGTATTCTTCTGGTCGATTGGCTCCTCAGTTTGTTTAGGAATCTTGTTTTAGATCGGAATACTTCCTACGTCGTTAAGTGAATGAACGAGATTATTTAGAACAAAAAAAACTCTAACGTTATAAAAAATCGTTAAATCCCCATGGTTTCGTGTCTGTATAAATATAATTTACAATTCGTTTGTCGTCGAAAGGACTCTAAGCAATTTTTTGTTGGGAAATTGTATAAACATCATGATGCCTTGAAATTATAGATTTTTGATTGATTGACACTGATATTTTGATAGGCACTTATGGTTACAGTTATGGTACAGTTCTTAAGCCAATAAAATGTGTCATGATATTGCCTTGATTTTCGTCTTTCATCAAGCCTATAACTTTTTTATTTTTTAAAGGAATCCCAAAAACATTATTTTCTGGATAATCAGAAGTATCAAATCTCTCAATACCTTCTTTAATGTATTTGTAAATGCCATCAATGTTGCAAAATTGATAAATTAAACTGTCTGTGTCGGTGTATAATAATTTAGCATCGTCATTAAAACTTTTCTTGATATAATTATAGTGAAAATCGTAAAGGAATGTTTTCGAAATATCTAGTATACACATGCCGATAAAAATGGTTTTATTTAAAGTCTCCTTCAGTTTATTCATCTCAATGATTAACATGTCTTTATTGAAAATGGTGCAGCTGTGAAAGTTGGGTTGCGAAATATAATATTTGGCACCATATCGTCCTGTCCATTTAGTAACTAATTTTATATCTTTATATTTTCTAACATTCTCAATGGTTTTCCGTAAAGAGAATTATTCATTAATTTAAAAAAAAAAATGCATTTTTACTCATTTTTCGTAATTCCGTATTGAGTTCAATATACTTTTTTAACTACGGTGATTGTTTTAATTTTAAACAGCGATGAGCGCAGCGTTTCGAGAAACAATTCTTAATTGTAAAGCTTGTCTTGGTAACGTATAATGTATGACATACTTTTGTTTATTATACAATGTTGTTAACAAATTTGGTTTGTCAGAATCAGAAGTAGGCGGTACTAAATGTTCCGGACATAATGGTAAATCTTTATGTAATTCATATAGATGCCGAGGATAATATAAATCAGTTTCTAATATGTACCCATACTCACCAGAGTCGTGATTACTATCAAAAATATTTTCATGATAAATGTTTTCAATAGGCACCCACTGAAAGTCCCCATATGGTAGAGGAAACATTATTGCAGCACCATACAAATTGTTAAGATCGTAATACATTAGATATGAAATAGGAAGTTCTGGATTATAGTTACTTCCCATATATTTATTGTTAGCTTCCCCGTATCTATTGCAACATTGAGAAATACCTCCTGATACCTTTTTCGATAAATAAAGCCATATCACAGTCAGTTAATAACTCCAATTCAACGCCGGCAACTTTTAACATAGCATCAAAAGCTAATCCGGGCGTTGTATAATAGTGGAGTGCATCTAAATCATATGTCTTCATGCACATTTTGCAAAAATTTTCAAACACATCAGCTAGTAACAGTACGTCAGCGTAATCTTGAAGACTGTATATTAAATGAATGCCAAACATTTACTGCATGTTGATAATCACCATCTGAAATGTCTTCATTTTTCATAGAGCTGAAAAATTTGTCTTTTGACGGTAAGCATTTATATTTTAATTTGTCCCATGAATTTAGATATTCATAGGGAAATATTTCCTTCCTTGTCACTAATTTAAATTTTTCGTCATCGTTAAAATATTTTTTGGTTATCAGTTTTTGATTATTGTCCAAATAAGATGACAATTTATCTAAACTGCTTGGCATAAATCTAAACGAATCTAAAAATCGAAAACTGATCTTATTTCCCGAAATGTGTTTTGTAAAAGAAATATAACGTTCCTTATTTAATGGCAACAAGCTGATGTTTCCCTCTATGTTTGTGCTAAGGGCTTTTATTATAAAGTGAGCATCGTAGCCCGATAAATTGTAAAATATGACGGGTACGGTATAGGAATTTTGATATAAAAGGTTACAAGACATATGAGATGCACCCCTATATTTGCCCGTAAGATGACAATGTTCTCTGGCTTTCAACTCATTTTCAATAAACAGTTTTTGACAAATACAGCAAGTAGAAGACAAACGAAACTGTGTTGGTTTGTCAGTGGTTAATTGTAAAGGTTTCTGTTTGTGTTGATAAATTTCATGAATTTCTTTCGCAATTTGGAATAATTCATTTACGAACCAATCTTGGCAATGAGGACCCGTATGGATTCTAAATTTGGACAACATTTTATTTTCATAATTTGATTTAAAATAATAAGCTATACTGAAAGCCTCGTGTTGCTGACATCATTGTGACGTTTGTGTAGCATTATCATCATCATAATCCCTTAGCATACTCTCAATGTCTGCATAGATGACAAAGGGGACACATAATGTATGTTTAAAATTTTTAAACTTCATTATTTTATTAGTTTCATTAGGCATAATGTTTAATTTTTTACAATTTTCTAAATGTTTATTTAAATGCATTTCGGTGGAAAAATAATTTAGACATCTTTCACAAATCCATTTTTTATTTTTTTTTCCCACCAATTTGTGACAAATTTTGTATATATGCAAAATGGTAAATAGTATTACTATTATCATCACTGGATCGGTCAGTGGTCGCGCGGTTTAAGGCGTCAATACTTGAATCGAGGTGACTGGATCGCTGTGGGTTCGACCCCCGCAGCCGGTAGACCGTATATAAGCATTCCTGCACTGAATGGTGGTTAGGGCCTACCAACGTAAGTCGTTCCTGGGCGCAAATGCGGCCTGCTTAATAATAATATGCCGCCCCCTCTCCCGCACACGTCTTCGACTTCTGGGCTAATCCTCGTGATTAGAATGAGGGGTAGAGATATTATTATTATTATTATTATTATCACTCTCATCATCCCAATTATTATTAGTAAAAATCATGAGTAAATTTATTTTAGGTGAATAATCAGTTTTACTAAGTAATAATGCTGTAACCTCATTCCTTTTTCTTTCAACCATACAACAGTAAACACATTTATTGCTAATTTATTCAAGGCTTCAAATTTGGGTATATGTTTCAATTTTATAGGAAAACTAATGTTGTCATATTTTAATACTGTACTAAAGTGTGGATATGATGATGTTCGTGTCACAATAGTGTTAGTTGGATATAAGGCACAAACAATTGACCAGAGAAAGCAATGGTAATCATTATTTTGAATGTTAATGGCACTTTTTGTATTTTTTATAAATTGCGGTAAATCGACGTAAGTTGAGTTACCAACGGTTAAAGGACAATAGCTATTTATATTGACTTTTAAGTGTAAAATTTCCAATAAACCCATCCGGAGTCACGCTCTTGGAACTCTTCCAATTTTATCAAAATTTCATCAATTACGTGAGTGATACCATTCCTTTAAATTAGTATTTTTTTCAATAATATTACTTTTAGTAGAAAAATGTTTTATAGATCTTTCTCCATTCTGAGGCTTGATGAACAATCCAAAGAAAATAACATTTGATTTAAGCAGACAAGTCTTGAGCTGTTTTTTAATTTGAATGGAAAAACTTATAAATGCCTTTCTCAAAATTAATGTTTGATCTTTAATTTTCAAATTAACTATAACGCTTGTCTTTATTCTCCGATTGAAACACGATTCCAAATTTTCCCAAACAAGTTCCTTTGATTTCTTTTTATTATTTAGTTTAACTTTAAAATTTTGTAGATATGCTTTAAGAAGTGCCAAATTGGACTCAATTTTTGAAATTTTTTTAACACAATTGTACTTATATTTAACACATTTATTCCACAATCGAATAGCTTTTTTGATCTCTCTGGTAAAAAGGTTTAAATCATTTTTTTTTCTAACTAATCTACTCACCACTTCTATTTTTCTAACAAATTCGTCGGAGACTGTATCAACAACTTTCTGGGAATTCATTTCAGTTTTTCGTACACTGGAACCGAACACATAGCGATCACAGCAACTCTTTAAATATAGTCCAATAAAAAAATATATTAACGTCATAAGTCACGAGCACAACAGAATTAGCGAGTAATCTAATTAATTGAGAAAAGTTAAAATAAAAATGTTCTGGTATAACGTCTTGACCTCCAAGTCATGCAATCCAATTAATTGAGTAAAAATAAAATTGTTATTGACGTTTCAATTATCCAGAAAAAATTACTTTGCATGTGCAATATTAAAAGGAAATATTTAACAAATTAGTTATTTTCATATCATATGACTCGTATAATTTTTATTTTATTCTGCATATAATTCAAAAATTTGAAAGGTATCAGTAGCAGTTGAAACTGTGTTTTTTCGATTACTACTACTCGCCTATTTTATCATCAGGATGGAAACAACACCCAGCACGATTGTAGTCTTTACTCAGGACCCAATACACTTTCCAGCTAAGCTTGGTTTAGTGGTAATTAAGCAATTATTTCAGTAAGCATTCTTTACATTTCTTATAATTTTATTTTAGTGGCTGGTTTTTATTTGAATTAATTTCAGTGTTGCATTTTTAATTTCTCGCTTCTTGTTATTTCCAATAATTTCTCTCTCTGTCTACAACTTTAACAAGTTTGATTTTATAAAATGTTTCCATTTTCAGATATGGTGTAAAATATATGTTTCTACGAGGAGAGAAAATATTTATAACGTTGAGTTATTCTCCTCGATCGATTACTCTAAAGAGAAAATTTGGTAATTTACCGATAAAGTATATGAGGACAAAACTCGAAAAGGAAGGAGATATTAAGATATTGGAAAACGTCGTCAGAAAATATAAGTTTAATCTCCTCGATGACCAGTTGGAGGATGTGGATAGAGTTTTTATCGAAGCACCAGGTTATAGTGGTAAGGAAATTACTTTTAGAAGCACCAACCATTCAAAATTCTACCAATGATGATGATGATGATGATGTCGAAGAAGGTGTATCTGTTGCTACTACTACTCCTCCTCCGCCTCCGCCTCCTTATCCAACAAGAAGAAACAATAATGAATTATCGGATATATTGTAACAGGCACTTCAATAAAACAAACTTTTTTTTACACAATTTGGTTTTTTTATTTTTTAATCTTTTTCTCACATTTATTATCATTATATTACGCTTCTAAATTACTATTGTAATAATTTATGTATATGAAAATATAAAACAATTTAATTGTAAAACCTGGTTTATTTTTATTTAATATTTACAATATTCTAAATATATATAAAACAAGTTTTTTCTCTATTGGAAAGTTCTAGAAAGTTTTGTGTGAAATCATAAAAAGTAATGTATGTGCTATTTCCAAGTAATCCTTCCAAACTATATCTACCACAATACATTACAGAATTTTTTCTCGGTGCAATAGGATAATAATACATATCATGAACAACTACAAATCCAATGGTTTGATTGTTTAAATTTCTTATTGTTGTATTAACGGTAAATTCCTTCCATCCGTTTCCTTGAATAGCAGGGAAATAGAATGCAGGATACTCCATGAAAACTAAATTGTTTTCAGATTTCTCAAACAAATAAAGGTTCCACCTTCTATTGAAATAGTATAATTTTCAACTTTTACAGCATCTCGTAAATAAATTGAATTATCGATAGTTACATTTAATTTAATGGGAAAATTATAATTCTCAATATTCATATCCTCTTGTATGTACAGCATTCTACAAGCACTGCAATTTATTGCATACAAAACTAAAATGAGTAGTAAAACATTTTTTTTTCTTTAACTTTAGAGTTGTTTGCCAAACTAAGGTTTGTCAACATATAACAACAACACACAAAAGTATGGCGGCGTCTAACAACGCTGATGAAGTCGCTCTGACTTTAAAGTGTAAACGCTGTCAGAAAAACGCGCAAAGTGGTCCTAAGTGCATTAAATGTGGTGCCATTTCTCATAGTAGTTGTGTTGCTTTGTTAAAAAATGTAGTTTTAATTGACGATAAGACAATTATGTGTTGTGGAAGTGATACTAGCTATGACATTGACCTTCCCAGTAAGGTCAACGATGCAGCTGCTGATTCTTGTGTAGCCGATAAAATCGAAATTTCGTACCTTAAAGACTTGCTCCGCCACAAAGACTCAATAATTAACAGTCTGCATCTAACGATCACAGTGATACAAGATCAGATTGTGTTACTTAAATCTAACAGTGATAAAATAAATCCCAAATCATCATCAATTAACCAAAACATTGAAATTAGGAATAAACAAGTAACGCCACCTACTGGTGTAAAGACTAAGACTAAGTCTACTGCTGTAGCTAATGTCAAACAGTCAAAGACTCCTGCTAGGAACTTGCAAGGCAGATCTAACACTTCTGAAACCTGCCAACCTGTCGCCACTTCCGTTGATTTGGCAGCGCCCGGCTGTACAAATGTAAACATCATTGGGGATTACTATGAGGCTAGAACTAAAACTTATTCAGATCCATAGGAATGCTCCAGGTCTCGCTATTCAAGCTGATATTCACCAATATAATACTCGTAACGCTAACTCTCTTAGAGCACCTCGTTACAATTTAACGCTGAGTTCAAAAAATTCCCTTAATTTTAATTTGTTCAATCACTTACCTTACGAGCTTAGGCTGTTAAATTCGGTGTTGTTTAAAAATGCGATTAAAAAAATTCTTCTCAAATATTGCTTCTATTCTATAGAAGAGTTTCTGGAAGTGCCACTTATTTAAGTTACTGTGTGTTGACATGTACATACAAATTCACCTATATACAATAACTTGACATTTATTTAGTCGTAAGAATTGTGTTACTACACATTGACATTTTCTTTTATTTTATTATTATTTTTTTTATTCAATTGTTTGTCACATTTTCTTTGTGCTGTATGCGCATATTTACACTTATATTGTTTCTAATTATTACTTTTATAACTTCGGTGTTTTTTGTAGTTTTTTACATTAAAATTGTGACCTGCTTCAAATGCTTATGTAAAGCATAAAGTTGTTAATAAACACTATTCTATTCTAGTGGTTTTTAGGCTTTCACGGCCAGTGTTGTAATTTGATACATGGTGATTTTCCGGGTTGTTATGCCGTGACCTCGGTAACTGGTAGCTGCCAGAAACAGAGTTAAAATGCACATCCCTAGCATTAGCTGGGATACTTTTACCTGCCCTGGTTGTTCTCGGGCTAGGCTCTGTGGGGACAGACCCGCTATCGGTGTCTCTGGGCCTGTCCATATATTGATTTCGGTTCCTACTGTTGGTATTATGACTGCTACGGTCGGAACCGCTTCTCGGATACTACTACTCAGTCGCGGCGAAGCTTTTGCAGAGTCACCACTGAAGATGCCGACAGTGAAGAGCGGCGAAACGTTTGGAAGCATGGGATGCGAGCAGTTACAGCGGCGGCTACGGAACGCCTCGGAGGACCACCAGTATCCGAGAAGCGGTTCCGACCGTAGCAGTCGTAATACCAACAGTAGGAACCGAAATCAATATATGGACAGGCCCAGAGACACCGATAGCGGGTCTGTCCCCCACAGAGCCTAGCCCGAGAACAACCAGGGCAGGTAAAAGTATCCCAGCTAATGCTAGGGATGTGCATTTTAACTCTGTTTCTGGCAGCTACCAGTTACCGAGGTCACGGCATAACAACCCGGAAAATCACCATGTATCAAACTATTCTATTCTATTCTATTCTATTCTAAGAGTAGCTCACAGAAATACATCACTTTCATACATTTTTAAATCTTCCCGGTCTTAAAATAAAAAAAATAAAACAACACATTTTTTAACTACTTTTTATTCATAATATTATTTCTGCCATACCATATATTTAATATAATAGCATTTTCACAAACACAAGCTAGATCGTTAAAAGATGATTTTTACAATGGTAATGGTAGCTTCTAATATTTCTCCAATCACTAGACAACCATCCATAAATTTGTTTTCTTAAGGTTTTATAACTTGGACAATTGAGTTCCTCTACATTAATTATATGGTTGTTGGAAATGAATTTACTTAAAACATTTTTTTTTGCTCAGTCCTTTAACAATTACATATTCTTCACGGACAATGTTTTTTATAAAATCACTTAGATTTTTTAAATGCAGATCGGAATCCACTCGAAATCCATTATCCCAACTTAGTCCATGTACGTGTCTAGTTTTCCAATCAACACATTTTCGAAATCCACCATCAATGAAGGAGATACATGGCAAAATTATGAACCATACACCCATTTTCTATATTTAAAATAGCTATTTCTCTAATATAAAAATCACTGTATACATAAAACATTTTTGTTTAAGCGATTCTAACAAAGAGGATTATACTTCACTAAACGATCATGTAGTAGTAAGCAGTAAGCTGATGTGTTAGCAGGAATATTCTTATTCGTCTCGAATTCAATTCTTATATCCATTGCCCCTCCTTTTATTACATCATCATTTTGACGACTGCAGTCGATAACAACTAAAGGAGCTAGTTGTAGGTAATTTTCTGCTGACAAACAAGGTTCACCTTGATTTTTATAATAATACGATTGCTGGAACTGTGTGTATAAGCTTTTGCAATATTAATGACACCAATAAATATGCATTTTGCGACATTTTTTTAACTGCGGGCTTATCCATAATGAATTCTACTTTCAACTTTCAGCATTAGTTCTTAGTTATTCTAATCACCAATAGAGGATGGACGTCTAAGCCAAACATGTTTTGTGAAGGTCAGAAAGAAACAAAAAATTTGACAATTTATATTCGTAACTCGTAATCCGTAGTCGTAATGTGTGATTCCTACATTTTAATTTTAAAACAAGTAAAGTAATTTTCAAAAACAATATGACCTTATAATAGTCTAATCATTGGTTCATAATAATTATGATCTGTAAAAGACATTTGACAATCTAGAAAATGGAAGTTATGTTCTCATAAATTTGGGAATCAAAACTGATGAAAAAGTCAATAAACAACGTGAGTAAATGTTTTTACTTATAGGTATACATTTTTATTTATACTAAAATATTTTCAGGAACAAGAAACCACGGCTGAAGGGTCTCTTCAAACTTGAGTATTTTGTTTTGAAAAATTTTACCTTTGTTGAAGTTTCTGAAAACATTGTGGTAGTTTCCGCCTAGAATACGGTGTATTTTGTGATTTTTGTGGTGTTAGTGTTGTAGACAACCATTTTTGTGCAAACATTTTAATGAATAATTTATTATTAAGTTTATATTTTTACAATTGTATTAATATTAAAAGCCAATATACGAAAGTAAAAAGTAAAACTAAGACTACAGTTTAGGCAAGAATTGAGTGGATGTAAGGTCGTTTTAATTTCCAGTTTGACGATAAACATTGCTATTACATAAGGAATAAATAGATTAGAATAGAAATTTGATAATAAGTGGGCACATTCAATGGGGCAAGAACTAAGCAGTGTGCTAGCATTTGCTATATGAATAAATTGCTAAAATATCGTTTAGTAAAGAAGAGAAGTGAGGTTACGTTGTCTAAATATATAACCTTATTCAACTGTCAGCAGCTCGTCTAGCAAATAAAAATTTGGCTACAAAAAAACTACTTTACAGTAAGCATTGATTAGTAGATTGTGTGGTTTTTTGTTATACAAATTTTGATTTACATGCAATCGACAATCGTTGCAAAAAAATTAATCATTTTTCAAACTCTGAACATATTAATATGTTATTAACATTAGGTGAGTGCCACCTTTTTATGTAAAAATCGTTAGTTTTCATATTTGCTATGAAATTGTCAAAAAAATGTTTAACAATACAAAATCTGAGAATTTTTAAAGCACTATCACCCTTGTTTTTTCTGCCGCTAGACATTCCAACTTAATTTTTCAAAAAGGGCACATAAACTTATGGGATTGCTAAATAGCATTAATTTATCTCTACACGTTTGGGAAATATTAATATTGTCACGGAATTTGCCCCACTCACTCCCAAACCGACGACTGTGGCACCGCGAATTGCCCCGATCGCCCCTACGCCATTCTGGTAAACAAACAACATGCCGTGATCGAGATCGGCCTGGAAAAATCGAGAATCGACGAGAAGCGTTCCAGTCGTACGAGAAAAGGGATCTAGAGATACTGGAATATATCTGGAATATTCGTTGGGTCTATAAAAGAAGAATAAACGGCCGAGTTAGTTAGTCTTGTATAAGTCTTGTATTACAGTCTGAATTAAAGTGTTTAGTTGGAGATATCAAAGTGATTTAGATAGCGATTAATTAAATAAGTGTTTAGTTGACCTGTAATTAGTAGTGTTCAGTAGTTAATAAAGAAGTAATTAATTAACGGAGTGTTTTTCTGAAGTAAGAAAAGACGGATTGGGAAATCCGTGACAATTTGGTGTCGGAAGTGGATTTAGTTGGAAGTTTTAAAGAGCTTTCTGGAACCCTGTCCACAAAGTGGGATTTGAGTGGAAGTTTGAAGAACTTTCTGGAACCCTGTGCGTGAGTGGGTTTAAGTGGAAGTTGGAGGAACTTTCTAGAACTTTGTACGGGAGTGCGACAAAGACCCAAGTGTGGCATATCACCGCACTCGTTGTGACTCAAGGAAGTGAACGGTGGTATTCGCGAAGGACAATCTCGAACATTCTAGAACTTTCTACCGAAGTGAGACAAAGACCCAAGTGTGACATATCACTGCACTCGTCGTGACTCAAGGAAGTGAACGGTGGTATTCGCGAAGGACAATCTCGAACATTCTAGAACTTTGTACAGGAGTGAGACAAATACCCAAGTGTGATATATCACCGCACTCGTCGTGACTCAAGGAAGTGAACGGTGGTATTCGCGAAGGACAATCTCGAACATTCTAGAACTTTGTACGGGAGTGAGACAAATACCCAAGTGTGATATATCACCGCACTCGTCTTGACTTAAGGAAAGCGAACGGTGTTATTCGCGAAGGACAATCTCGAACATTCTAGAACTTTGTACGGGAGTGCGACAAAGACCCAAGTGTGACATATCACTGCACTCGTCGTGACTCAAGGAAGTGAACGGTGGTATTTGCGAAAGACATTCTCGAACATTCTAGAACTTTGTACGGGAGTAAGACAAAGACCCAAGTGTGACATATCGCCGCACTCGTCGTGACTTAAGGAAGTGAACGGTACTATTTGCGAAGGACATTCTCGAACATTCTAGAACTTTATACCGAAGTGAGACAAAGACCCAAGTGCGACATATCACTGCACTCGTCGTGACTTAAGGAAGTGAACGGTGTTATTCGCGAAGGACAATCTCGAACATTCTAGAACTTTATACCAAAGTGAGACAAAGACCCAAGTGTGGCATATCACTGCACTCGTTTCATTGTAAGGAAGGCAACGGTGATATCTAGAAATACATTCGTGGACATTCTAGAACTTTCCAAATAGAGTGCATGCCTGTAACTAGAAGCCAAGTCAATATGGATGCACAACTGGCGAAACTGTTAGAAATGATGCAAACGATGCAGGAACAAGGAAGGATGATGCAAGAGAAATTAGAAGAACAGGGACAAACAATGCAAAAGAAATTTGAAGAACAAGGACATAAAATTGAAGACCAGTCCCAGACAATGCAGGAAAAATTTGAAGAACAAGGGCATAAAATGGAAGATCAGTCCCAGATGATGCAGGAGAAATTAGAAGACCAGACGAAGACGATGCAAGAGAAATTAGACGAACAAGGACGGACAATGCAAGAGAAATTAGAAGAGCAAGGGTATAAAATGAAAGATCAGATACAGGCAATACAACAGGAAATGAGGGATCAGACGAAAGAAATGCAGACAAAGTTAGAGAAATTGGAGAATACACTAGAAGAAAAACTAGAGGAGCAGTCATATAAAGTGACACAACTAGAAAAAAACTAGAGGAGCAGTCACATAAGGTAGAAACACAAGTAGAAGAGAAAATGTTAGCACAAAAACAAGAAATAGACGAAGAAATAAACTTGGTTAGAGAAACCTGCGAAGAGCTTCGACATAAATTAGACAAGATAGCAAAGGAGGGCGTAATCAAATCAGAAGGACCTGTTATCCGAACACAGAAAACGAAGCCTCCTGAATTCGACGGCAAGGTCTCTTGGAATGTCTATCTGCGTCAGTTTGAAGCAGCAGCTGCAGCAAACGAATGGTCTGATTGTGAAAAGGCTACTGCTTTAATAGTTGCTCTACGAGGGGAAGCTCTTGACGTCTTACAAGGAGTTCCTGCTGGGCAGCAGAGTAACTATGACCTTCTGAAACAGCATATGGAAATGAGATATGGTGATAAGCACCTGCAGCAAGTGTATCAGGCACAATTAAAGAATCGTCACCAACAGAGTGGTGAGAATTTACAACATTTTGAGACCGACGTTGCCCGACTGGTTCGATTGGCATATCCAACAGCCCCGTCCGAATTTGTAGATCAGCTCTCCATCCAAGTCTTTATCGACGGCCTAAGAGATTGCGAAACACAGCAGGCACTACGGCTCGCTAGACCTAAAACGTTGAATGACGCTCTTTCGCATGCACTGGAATTTGAGGCAGCAAAGATGGCATCCGGTAGACATGTTAAAGTTCGAGCCATCAGTGATAACAGCGATAATATGGGAAATGGAGACATAATCAAAACGTTGAAGGAGGTCATTGAGAAACTCAGCCCAACTACCAATCCGAAGAGAGAACAACCTGGCAGCCGAAGAGATCGCCCTCTCCAATGTTGGAACTGTGGGCAGACGGGACATCTGAAGAGACAGTGTAGGGCCCCGGTCGCGGATCAGCAAAAGCGCGACTCCCAGGCGGCAGCTGCACAGGAAAACTAGGCTCAGCCGGCTTAACGGGGCAAAAGCCGGCTGCGTCCTCCTACCATGCCCCACGAGAAGAAATTACGTTGTCACGTCTCCAGGACTCTGACTCCTTGCTAGTAGAGGGCATTATTTTTGGTCGTATGTTCCCTATGGTAATCGACACTGGAGCAGCAAGAACTATTGTACGACCGGATATTATTGGCGATTGGCGTATTAAGAACCCTGCCAAACGTTATGTCCTTACAACAGCCAATGGACAACAACTGCCAGTCAAGGGGGAATGCGAGCTTGAAGTAGAATTAGGAGACGTCAAGTTCAAACACAGAGCCCTGGTAGCAGATATATCGGACAATGTCATACTCGGACTAGACTTACTACGAGCAAATGGGGTGAACTTAGATTTGAATGCTGGTACGCTACGGATAATGGGTGAGGAAGTAGTGCTAACGACCACCACTGAGAATAACGCTGTACGGAGACTCGTTGTTAAAGAAGATGTGGTACTACCTGGTCAGACCGAAACATTGGTTGCCACTGTAATGGATGGGGAAATGTCTTGCAGTGTTGGAGTGGTGGAACCCAGTAATCCGGATCTGTTCAATAAATCTATAGTCACCGGCCGCACCCTGATTAAACCAGAGAAAACGACAATAGTACGGGTAGTTAACCTGAAAACCTTTCCACAGAAAATTACAAAGGGAACTGAAGTAGGAGTCTGTGAACCTGTTATCATGGTCAGAACACTCAAAGAAAACAACGAAATGGAGAAGAAACCAAACAAGACCAGTCTACCGGAATGTCTAAGGGACATCGTGGATAGGGCCAAGGAAAGATTAACAGAGATGGAGGTGGAACAACTGAAAGAGCTGCTAAGTGAAAATGAAGATGTGTTTGCACTTAAACTAGGCGACTTTGGGAGAACCAATGTAGTGAAGCATCGAATCGATACTGGTTCATCATCTCCTATAAAGCAGCCACCACGTGGACTTCCATTAGCCAAGCGAGAAGAAGTTAACAAGATGTTAATTGAGATGCAAAATCAAGGCACCATAGAACCATCTCAGAGTCCTTGGGCTTCTCCTGTGGTCCTGGTCAAGAAGAAAGACGGCTCCACTCGATTTTGTGTGGACTACAGAAAATTAAATGACGTCACTAAGAAAGACAGTTACCCACTACCAAGAATTGACGATACTCTGGACACCTTGGCTGGTGCGCAATGGTTTTCCACTTTGGATTTAAAGAGTGGATATTGGCAAGTCGAGGTCAGCCCAGAAGACAAGGAAAAGACCGCGTTCACTACCGGAAATGGATTGTGGCAGTTCAATGTAATGCCATTTGGTCTATGTAATGCCCCTGCCACTTTTGAACGACTGATGGAAACTGTACTTCATGGCCTGCATTGGGAGACCTGCTTGATTTACTTGGACGACGTGGTGGTGCTGGGACGCTCTTTCCAGGAGCACCTGAAGAACGTGTCCGAAGTGTTCAAGAAGTTAAAAGCAGCGAACCTGAAGTTGAACCCGAAGAAGTGCAGTCTGTTCCAAAAGGAGGTTAGATACCTAGGCCACATTATTACTCCAAACGGTGTGAAAACAGACCCGGAGAAGACAGAGTGTATAAAGCACTGGCCGGTTCCTAAAGACAAACATCAAGTTCGAAGTTTTCTCGGCCTATGCACATACTATCGACGATTTGTCCAAGGATTCTCGGACATTGCCAAGCCCCTTCATAAACTGACAGAAGACAACATCCCGTTCGAATGGACTCCGAGATGCCAGCAAGCCTTTGAGACGCTGAAAGAGGCTCTCTGCACTACCCCGATTTTGACATACCCAATACCTGGACAACCATTTATAGTGGACACGGACGCAAGCAACATTGGAATTGGTGGAGTTCTTTCCCAAGTACAAGATGGCCAAGAGCGAGTAGTGGGCTACTTCAGCAAAGTTCTATCGAAAGCTGAAAAGAACTACTGTGTGACTCGGAAAGAATTGCTTGCCATCGTCAAGAGTCTAGAACACTTTCATAAATACTTGTATGGCCAAGAATTCCTCCTAAGAACGGATCACGAGTTCCTTAAATGGCTGCTCCAGTTTAAAAACCCTGAAGGACAGATGGCCAGGTGGCTAGAACGGCTCCAAGAATATCACTTTGTTGTTGAACATCGAGCCGGCAGGAAACATGGAAATGCAGATGCCCTTTCTAGGAGGCCCTGTCCTGTCAACTGCAAACACTGTAGTAGTCTTGAAAAGAAAGAGGTCATCTCATCAGTTCCTTGTAAGGTGGTAGCAGCCCAACCTGAAGACAGATGGAGTTCAGCGGCGATTCGGGAAGACCAGCAAGCTGACTGTGACATCAAGCCCTTACTAGACTGGAAAGAAGCCAACAACCGACCCTCTTGGGCTGAAGTCAGTAGTAAAAGCCCAGCATTAAAAAGCTATTGGGCTCAATGGAATTCCTTGGTGTTGGAAGACGGTGTCCTAAAAAGAGCATGGGAGAACAATGACGGAACGGAGGTCAAGAAACAAGTACTACTCCCGAGGACACGGGTCAAGGAAGTGCTGCAGGAAGTACATGGAGGTACTGGGGTGGACATTTCGGTATCAATAGGACTCTACAGAAGATTAGGAGCGTTTCTACTGGTTGAGCTGTAGGACGGATGTAGAAGATTGGTGCCGAAAATGTGACGTATGTGCAGCCAGCAAGGGACCGAAGACCCGTTCCAGAGGCAAAATGCGCCAGTACATCGTAGGAGCACCGTTTGAGAGGATTGCGATTGATATCGCTGGCCCCTTTCCGAAAACCCAAAGTGGGAACCGATATCTACTAGTGGCCATGGACTACTTCAGCAAATGGCCGGAAGTATACCCCTTCCCAATCAAGAGACCACAACCGTAGCAGAGGCGCTAGTCAACAACCTGTTCTGCAGATTTGGTGTGCCCATGGAACTACATTCAGATCAGGGCAGAAATTTCGAATCAGGTGTGTTCCGAAAGGTCTGCGAGCTTATGGGAATCCGAAAAAACCAGGACCACCCCACTGCATCCCCAGTCAGATGGTATGGTGGAACGCTTCAACGCCACACTAGAAACCAATCTGAGGATGTTTGTGAACGAGAACCAGACAGACTGGGACAAGCTCATTCCACTCTTCCTGTTAGCTTACCGCTCAGCTGTCCATGAAACGACTGGGAAGACTCCCGCAAGGATCATCTTTGGAAGAGAGCTTCGCCTTCCAGCAGATTTGGTATTTGGTCGTCCTGCGGAACAGCCCACAGAGCCAGACACTTATACCCATGACCTAGAACGAAGACTAGCAGCCGTACACGATCAAGTCAGATCTCGAATGCGATTAGAGAGCGATCGCATGAAGACTCGATACGACGTCCGGGCCAATACAGTCGGATTCCAACAAGGCGACCTGGTGTGGCTGTACAACCCCACGCGGAAGAAAGGAAAATCGCCTAAACTACAGAACCGTTGGGAGGGCCTCTATACCGTCATTAAAAGAATCAATGACGTCGTCTACCGGATACAAAGGACTCCCAGGAGTAAAATGAAGGTCGTCCATCTGGAGCGTCTGTCCCCGTATAGAGGTGTATCCGATCGGGACGATCGGTCCTAAGGAGGGGGCAGTGTCACGGAATTTGCCCCACTCACTCCCAAACCGACGACTGTGGCACCGCGAATTGCCCCGATCGCCCCTACGCCATTCTGGTAAACAAACAACATGCCGTGATCGAGATCGGCCTGGAAAAATCGAGAATCGACGAGAAGCGTTCCAGTCGTACGAGAAAAGGGATCTAGAGATACTGGAATATATCTGGAATATTCGTTGGGTCTATAAAAGAAGAATAAACGGCCGAGTTAGTTAGTCTTGTATAAGTCTTGTATTACAGTCTGAATTAAAGTGTTTAGTTGGAGATATCAAAGTGATTTAGATAGCGATTAATTAAATAAGTGTTTAGTTGACCTGTAATTAGTAGTGTTCAGTAGTTAATAAAGAAGTAATTAATTAACGGAGTGTTTTTCTGGAAGTAAGAAAAAGACGGATTGGGAAATCCGTGACAATATCAAACTGTCAAGGAACTAACTTTTCATACCCTGTATGCAATTTATAATACATGTTTATATATACTTCCCGTCTTATTTTGGGGTCTAGAAAATGCAATATGTACTGTCTACTGAATTCTTGTCCCTACAGTGAACATTGTGTGACCTTCCTGTTATGGAATCACAAGCTTTTTTTTATTATTTTAGGGTTGTGATTAAGTTATTAGTGTGTCTCAAATATATATATATTTTTTTATTGACAAAGTTGTTGTTTTGTAAGCCAATGGGCGCCAGTCGATATAATCGACGAGGAGGGGAGGCAAGATAAGCAATAATGTAATAATAATATTAACTAGAAATTTAATTAAATAAATGGTAAAATGTACAATTATCACACATAAATTCAATATAAAGTTACCAAAATTTGTTAAATTATTAGGTATAAAATTACCTAATATAAATTTAATAGAAAATAATAATATTTAGATTTTACTTGTTTCAGTAATTATAGCATATTTTTATTTAATTATATTAATTAAATTATGTATAAAAATTTATAGAAAAAAGCAATGCTTAGGTAAGTATTACTTTTATACTAATTATTATTTTGTTTATACCAATTAACAGCTGTTATCTGGTTCACATTAATAACTATATTAAAAATGTATAAAGACGTAAATAATGAAAATAATTGAACAAATTAGTAAAATATTAACTCTACACTTTAGTAAACTACAACAGATACACCGATTAACAAAATTTACAATACTCGTTGATAAAAAATAGGAGAGGGTAGGTAACACAAATTTTTCTTTATTTGATGAACTGTGAAAATATTTGTTGTTCTCTCATTTCAGATATGCTGCTTGTTACGCAAGATCGTACTTACAGTAACTCCCAGGTGACTGGTACTTATAAACAGAAGCCATAGAGTTGATAACAGCAAAAAACACGAAGCCACAGCTTACATCATGGAACTCTCTCCATATATGGAAACTCAGTTGCTCAGTTACTAACTAGCATATCATGTAGAACTGTGGAAAGAATATTACAGCTTATATCATTATCATTACGTATACAGCATGGCAGATGCAGTGGGCATTTGTTTGTGCGTGAATTATCTTTCTGGGTGCAATAAAATAGGACCTACAATATAATTTTAATATTTAGATTCAAATAATGAGGCAAACGTTTTATTTTTTCTTAACGAATAATTATGTTTGCAAGATTATTATTGTTATTACCTTAGTTGTTATAAGGTCCTCACTCATACGCACTTCAAACAAATTTTCACTGTCTACTCGCCGTGTCTTTATCTTCTCGAACCTCGCGTTTTTTGCCTGTTAAAAACTTATCCCTAATACTCTGCCTCTTCATTACAGAAATATACAGCGTGATACATTCTAAAGTGTACACACCCCTTCTCCTTAAACAACAAAATTAATGGAATGAGTGCAAATCATAATTAAGAAAGGAAAAAAAATTGCTAAATTTTACATAAATCAAATTGTGATAGCTATCGTTTTCTTTTAGATATTTTTCTATAAATAAAAATAATAGTATACCCCGGTAATTTTTGTTTTTCATTAATTCCTTCAACATTCACCTAAGCGGTGTCACAGTCATTCAAACATTTATTCATTAGTCATATTCGATTCTGATCCATGATAAGGTTTTACATCTTTTACATGGAATCTACCAATATTTTTGCCATTTGGTCCATCAAGCTCATAAACTAATTTTGAAATTACTTTCCTAACTGTACATAGGACATACTTTGGTGCTAGTTTTGCCGCATAATAATCAGCTTTACTAGACAAAACAAAGTTCTTTTTCAAAACCTTGCCTCCTACATGATACACATCGGATGGTCTCTTTCTTAAATTATAACTTTATTCATTTTTTCTGTAAGCTTCAGCTAGATGACGGCGGACGTCTTTATATAGTTGCGGTAGTTGTTTTGTAATACTCTCGATGTGAAGGCAGCCGCTCTGTCCGCTATAATACGGCTGGGTTTTCCGAACTCCTCAAATACCGACATCAGTGCAGGAATAGTGTCTTCAGAAGTTTTCTTTGGGATAGGTTGCAGCTGACAGAATTTGGAAAAGGCGTCTAATATTTGGGCACATCCGTTGGATTTCACCAAAGGTCCGGCATGATCAATATGCCATGTTTCCAAAATGTCCTGTGGTTTTTTGCTATGTTGTCATAATCCTGTTCGAGGGCCAGTATGAGATTTTCCCAATACGCATGCTCTGCAATTTTTAATATATTTTTTTTAGGTATTTTCCCATATTTGGCCAAAATAAGTCTTTTATCTTCTGGATACATTTGTCCCACCTAATATGTGACGACTCATCATGATACAATGTCATACGAGTAATCTTGCAGCAGTCGGTACAAAACATTTCGGCGTTTTTGTTTTGGTTACAATTACGTTGTTTATCACGGTGTAGTCGGGATAACTGTCTGAGTTACTCATTACGTCACGACAAAATGCGTCACTGGTTTGAAACTCACATAATGTTTTTATGTCAGCGACTTTGTTTATATTTATGGTTTTTAATGCACACACTTTTGATTCATTTTCATTATCTACGGGATTTCTGCTCAGATAGAGAAGTCATAGTCTTGTAATTTAACCCACCATCATGCTACACGGGGGTGTAAGTTTTTCTTCAAAGCAGTTGCACGCACTAAATTACAGTCAGTATATACTGTGAAGTGAATTCCGTATAAATAAACTCGAAAATATTCTACTGCTTTCACTATTGCAAGCGTCTCTAAATCATAAGAATGATATCTGGACTCGCACTCGGTAGTTCTACGGCTAATCACTTACTATTTTCTTAACTTGTTCTCTTTCCTGATAAGCTAATCTACGAGGGCGATAGGCAACAGAAGTGCTGTCTTTTAATTTTATTGTCACTATTCCCGTAGTTATATGATCTGGCGTTCTGTCTCTATATTTCATCAGTAAAAGTTCTAATTGCATCTTTAACTTATCATCTAATCCGCTTTGATTTATTTTTATGTCCTCGTTAGATTTTATAGTAAACACTCGCGTAATATTGTCTTGGTCAAGATAGAGTTCGATACTGTCAGCACTTTTCCCAATACGTAAATAAGGTCGACTTATAAAATCCCAACCGACAATTATATCAATTTCGCTTGGAACCGCACTATCAGGAACAACTGTAAAGTTTATTTCCAGTCACAGCTGGCAATACAATGATGCATTCACACATAACAATTTGACCTCCAAATCCTATAAAAGAATGTACCTCACATTCTGGATAAATCACGCCACCTATTATTTTTACAATCGATTGTTTAATTACTGATCTATCTGCACCGCTGTCAATAAGATATGTGAATGAAGGGGCTGTACCTTTGGCTAGGGAGGTGGCTATTGGCGTTGTATTTAGATGGCGTCATTTTTTAAACACGAAAGCTTTCTTAGGCCTTCCGTGTTTGTAGAAACAAGTAACCTCCGTATGACCCATCTTTTTGCAATAAGTGCAAGAGGGGACACTTAATGCCTCTGTCTTGTTGGGGGCAGCTCCTTTTGTCGGCTCCTTTTTTCGGGGGGTCCGGGCATATGGCTTTTTGATGACCTGAACGCCCACAGTTGAAGCAGAGCCTGTTTATATTTCTGCTAAGTTTCTCACGGTGTTGATTCCAGTGCTCTTTCATCCGACGTTCGGCCGTCCTTGTAACTGTTGATGCTTTTCTCATGTATCGGGCATCAAATTCGCTGAACATTTTTAATACATCACGATCAGATTCAGGTTTTTGTATTTGGAGTGTGGAACGGGCTTCAACCTGATCCAATCCAAACTCTATCATACTGATAATTGTTGATCATGGCAAATTACTATCGAACCGACGAATCATACGTAGTTTCCGGTGGCCATAATCGCAAAGCGACTCGCACTCGTTACTTCTCAATGTTGCGGCTGCAAACGCACGCGCGCTTGGTGTTTCAGAGTCGGGAAAAGCAATTATAAGATCACTACAGAAGTTTTCCCAATTACGACATAGTGGTCTCCAATCGCATAAGTATCGATGAGCTTTACCTCTCAGCACTGAAGGTCCTTCCTCGATATCTTCTTCAACATTCACAGCCTCATTATCTTGTTCAGGTTCGGCACTATGGCGGCGAGAACTAATATCGTCCGTCATCTTTATTTGGTGAGATTCACAAAATTACTGTTTATAAGTGCACAGCAACAATCCCACTTCTGATGTAAACATTAAGGGATGATTTGGTGTAATAATATGCGGAAAAAACCTCTTTTTTAACTTTTATTAAATTAATAAGGTCACATGAATCTGCCCGACATAACTCGGTTCACGCTACTTCGCGCTTTCTGCTGAGCTTTCTTAACCGACGACGCATGCGTTGCTCTGACCTGTAACCAGGGAGAGATCTGGACAGTGGAATATGTTAATATGCTTTTCTGAAGTCCACAAATAAAATCATTGCTTTAATCCCATACGCATAGCATGCAGTCAGGATTTCCTTCACCATGAAGATTTGATTCGTTGTTGACCTCCCCTTTCTAAAACCTGCTTGATACTCCCCTATCTATAGTTCTGCTATAGGTTCTATTTTCTGTTTTATTAACATTGCCATAATTTTATACCCTATATCTAACAAAGATATACCCCTATAGTTTCTGCAGTCTGTTGCATCTCCCTTTTTTAAGATTGGTATAATCATAGCATCTCTCCAATCTTCAGGCATACATTCTCTTCTCCAGATCATTCGGATTATTTCATATATTATTTGTCTTAAATCCTCTCCTGCGTACTTAATGTTCTCTGTTGTTATTTCGTTTTTCCCTGGACTTGTTATTCTTTAAAGCTTCTATAATTATATCTATTTCCTTTTTTGTAGGCTCTTCTACTTCCACTTCCTCTTCCCTTCCCGGTATCATCTCCTCCTGATCCTCTCCTTCCCTTACACTCTCTTCATTCAACATATCTTGCCTCCATCTTTCTCTCACTTCTGTTTCCTCTCCAATTAGAATGCCACTTTCATCCTTCACACATCTTACTTCCTTCTTTATCTTTTTTCCCTTTTTTATCTCTATGTAGAAGTTACGTATTTCTTTCCTCTTATAATGTTGCTCTATTTCATCTATTTTCTTAACCTGCTCTGCTCTCTTCTTTTGTCTAAACACTTTCTTTGCCTTTCGTCTTTGTTCCCTGTATTTTTCCTTATCTTCCTCTTGTACTGACTGAAGTGCTTTAATCCTTAGCTTATTTCTCTTCTCCGCCTCTCTGATACACTCCTCATCCCACCATATGTTCCTTCCTGCAAACTCTTTTTTTGGTATTACTTTCTCACTTGCTGTTTGTATGACATTTTCGATCTTTATCCATTCTTCATTTATATTTGCTTCCAATATCTGTATGTTTTCTTGCAAACCTTTCCTTATCTATTGTTCATACTTCTTTCGGGTTCTCTCATTTTGTAATGTCGTCATATTTAGTTGTCTTTTTTTCCTATGTAATCCTTTCCTTTTAATAGGTTTTTTATCTTCAAATCTATTTTCACTAGATAGTGATCCAAGTCTATGTCTGCCCCTCTGCATGACCTAACATGTTTTATTAGGCTTCTGTGATTCTCATCTACGCAAAAATGATCAATTTGATTCGAATATGCTCCATCTGGAGAGATCCAGGTATCCTTATGAGTGAGGATGGGGTAGGCACTCAACATTAAATTTTGTTAACGAATTTTAGTTTTACCACATACCACCAGGCAGTGCTGATAACTGTTTGTCCTTTTTTATTATTCCTTTTATTTTTGTTCTATTCTCTGACGCATTTAAAATTTGAAATGTTTTTATGTTCCGTCTAATTTTCTTGTACGCATAGTATTATCTGCGATCGAGTGTTTTTTAAATTATCTGTGCGATTTTAGTGTTTCCTTCGATTCGATTTCCTTTCTTATTTAGAAATAAGTATACTAAAAGCTACCATTTTTAATGTATATTAATAAATAATTTCAACTGCAGGTTATTTGTGCTGTTCTTTTTGAGAGGATAATAACTCACCAATTCATCGATTGCCTAATCCTGGTAGGATAAAGATCGATATAATACTACTTGGGTCTCCGATTTCAAATTGAAATTGAGAGACTCTAAATGAGTATGCAAACTATCGCTTATGCCATAAGCATTTCTTACAGTCTGACATTGCTAGTAATAAATTACTGCAACCAACAAACAATTCCTTCAAAGAATTTACTAAACTACAGGTATGTACTCAATAGGTTTGTTCCAACAACAGCAAGAATCGATTCTGAACCGTCCAGAACTAGTCAGTCAGTTCAGTTGTTAATGTACTATCGGCGATTACGACGTAAAACGGGGTTGGTCAAACATTTCTGACAGTTCTGAACCAGTTTTCAACGGCTGTTGGAACAGACCTAATATATTCTTAAATTGAAGTACATACAACATGCATTATTGTCAAGATTAATACATATTATATTCATAAAGTTCTTTCGTTTAACATTCATACATGAGTAATTAACTTCTTAAGACTTGCAATGCAGATTATTAATATTTTTCTACGGACAATAATACATTTTGTTTGCGCTAAATGATTTTATTAAAAAATAAGTTCAGTAAATGATAATCTGTTTAACAAATTTTAGGTTTTTTAATAATCAATACAATTATTTTGTTGTCCGACATCTACAGTTGTCTCAAAGTCGTTTTTAGAAGGGTAGGAGTACGTAGGATCATGTAATTACCGTTAAACAGATAGTAGAAGAATTTAATAAACCAAGAAAGAAAACTATATTAGGCATTTATGAGCACTGAAAAAGCTTTTGAAAGTAGTACCTACAGGAAAAATATGAAGAAGCTTAGAAAAGAGAGATGTTGAACCGAAGTTGATAAAGTCGATTCACAGCAATAGTAAGAACTATGTGATTAGTAAAAATATTAAATAGGTATAATATACAAAAGCATTTTATTGCATCTAAAATTAAAATCAACATAATATTTTAAATAATTGTTGACAAACCTAAAACTATTCATTATGCACTTAATAATTAGAAAATATATGTATGTAAAGTGCAGAATTGGAATATACCGGGTGTTCCCTCTAAGACTTTCAGTGCGAATATCTCAGAAACCATCATAGCCAGTGCGTCAAAATTTGGTATACAGACACTAGCTGGCGCGTAGAATCTGATGATAACATCAATTATTATACAGGGTGTTCCATTTTCCAAGAAATCGATTTAATTTTGACTTTTTGGTTGTCAGCCCTGCTAAAACTTGTGTTTAAATTGAAATATACTTAATTATGAACACATTCTGATAAATAAACATTCAAAAATTTCTAAATTTAAAATAAAAAAACGCCTCCAAAAAGTACCCAAATGTCATTGTTTTGTCATGTAAAACGTGCATAGCCTTGAGCCAGACTTACACAGAACAAACTAACATCGCTAAACGTCAAAACTATAAATTGTCATTGAATTGTTAAATATTAATGGCATAAAGTATTTTATTTTACATAAATAACGCTAAATAATATATTTAATGCAATTTACGTATACACAATGGTGTTATTAAAACTTGTCGATACAAATTTAGACTTGAGTTGAGGCTTTTGGAGCATTGGGGTCGCTGTGCCGGCGCAGTCTACCGCTACCGCTAGATTTACAGCGTGAATATTGTGTAAAACATCTGTGGATATTTTTAAATTGTTCCATTATAATGTAATAAAACTTCAGTAAATTGTTTTTTTTATGTTACTACAGTGTACATAATAATTAAGTACCCGTATTTTTTATCACAAAATAATTTACAAAATTGTGTAAGTACCTGTATCAAATTACAGCACTGGCCGTGAAAGCCTAAAAAACCACTATAATCATTTCTAGATTATGCTTTCGTAATATTTCTTTTGTCGGGCTGGAGTAAGTTCAGTTCAGATCTGTCTTTCAACGACAAACATGTTTACATTATAATAAAACAGTTTTAGAAATCGTTTTGTTAGAATTTATTTGTTGCTAAATAAGTAATCAATAATTGCAGCAGTTGGAAAAGAGGGATATTCTTTAGGTACTTACACAATTTTGTAAATTATTTTGTGATAAAAAATACGGGTACCGAATTATTATGTACACTGTAGTAACATAAAAAAAACAAATTACTGAAGTTTTATTACATTATAATGGAACAATTTAAAAATATCCACAGATATTTTACACAATATTCACGCTGTAACCCTAGCTGTAGCGGTAGACTGTACTTACACAATTTTGTAAATTATTTTGTGAAAAAAAATACGGGTACCTAATTATTATGTACACTGTAGTAACATAAAAAAAAACAAATTACTGAAGTTTTATTACATTATAATGGAACAATTTAAAAATATCCACAGATATTTTACACAATATTCACGCTGTAACCCTAGCTGTAGCGGTAGACTGCGCCGGCACAGCGACCCCAATGCTTCAAGAGCCTCAACTCAAGTCTAAATTTTTATCGACAAGTCTCAATAATATCATTGTGCATACGTAAATTGCATTACATATGTTATTAAGCGTTCCTTATGTCGAATAATAATAATAATAATAATAATAATAATAATAATAATAATAATAATAATAATAATAATAATAAATGATTTTATTTGCAATTAGAATAGTTTATCGCATAGTTAATATAACCAAATACAAATAATAGTTAACAAATTGCAAAAAGGCAGAGTTCAGGTCAAACCTGCTCTTCCACTCAACCAAAATAATATTTTGAACTAAAACTATATATATTTAACAAGTACAATTATTACAATAATTAAACATAACAACGATAATAATTATTACGAGTAATAGATATTCTACTGATAGAAAAAATAGTAAAAGAAATGGTAATAGAAAATGGTGGCAGCATGAGTATGATGTTTACATTAAAAAATATTTATCGGACAGCAATTGCTTTTTTATCTTAGATTTAAAAATTGATAATTTATATGTTTTTATGAAATAGGGTATTTTATTATAATATTTTGTAATTTGATAACTAAAACAACTTTGAAATAAAGATGTTACATGAATAGGTACAGATAACACATTTTTAAATCTTATATTTATATTGTGAACATCTGTTCTGTATCTAATTTTTTCATATAGATATGGTGGTGATTTAAAACTTATAATTTTATGAAATAGACAGCAACTGTGAAGGATATGTCTCTGTTCAATTTTTAACCAACCAATTTCCTCAATTTTTGGTGAAATATGCTCACGCCTTCTAACATTACATATTAATCTTACACAAGAATTTTGAATTTTTTGTAAACGTTTTTTATCACATTTTCTCAAAAATGGATAATAAACCGTATCACAATATGTTAAATGCGACAATACTAATGCTTCGCACAAGGCGATTCTTTTTTTCTTACTGAGCACTTCTCTATTTGCAACTATTAATTTGAAATTACTAAAAGATCGCTTAATAATCATATTTACTTGTTCAGTGAAAAGTAAAGAAGTGTCGATAGTTAGACCCAGGTTTTTAGCAACTTCTGTAGGTTGCAATTGATTACCAGAGAGTTTAACCTCAATAACATTTTTAAGTCTAATTCTTGCAGAACGTGGGCCAAATAACATAATTTTGGATTTAGATGGATTAACAGAGAGGCAAAATTTGTTAGAAATATTTAAAAGGGCATTTAAAACGTCAGTAATTCTCTGATTAGCTAATTGTACATCAGGTTCTGCAAAAGAATAGTACAGCTGGGTATCATCAGCATAAAAATGCGATTTGCAATATGATATGACCTTTTTAAATTGAGAAGTATAAATCGTAAAAAACAAAGGACCTAAAATGAACCCTTGTGGAACTCCACAGTTAACTACTTGATAATTAGAACAACTATTATTGTATACAAGACCCTGTGTTCTATTAGTAAAATAATTTTCAAGTAAGGAAAGTGAGTCATTGTTAAAGCCAATGGAAAGAAGTAGGCGGTGATTAATTATATCAAAGGCTTTGCTATAATCCAATAAAATCAAGGCAGTTAATTTACTATTATCAGTGGCCCTTACAATGTCATCTATCACTTGTAAAAGTGATGTAGAGCAGCTATAATTAGGTCGAAATCCAGATTGATGTTTAGGTAAAATTTCAAAACAATTCAAATAAGATCTTATTTGTTTACTGGCTGATTTTTCAAAAACTTTTGATAAAGTAGGTAGAATACGTATTGGTCTAAGATCTGCAAACTCAGTAACATCGTTTATTTTGGGCAACGGTATAACATTAGCAATTTTCCACTGATTCGGAAAAACATTTTTTTCAAAACAAAAATTAATTATATGCGTAAGTACCGGTAGCAATGACGGACAAAGCTCTAATATCATACGCAAACTAATTCCATCCGACCCCACAGAATTTGATTTAATAGAAAGAAGATTGAATATATTTCCTGTGACACCATTTGAAATGTAAATTGCCCTACATCATCTTTTACTGCTCCTAAGTAGTAATTTACAGAATTCAAATCAACTGGAAATTCAGACTTGCTGGATTTTATAAAGCAGTCATTAATTTTATTCACGTCAGTTAAATGATCAGGAAGACTAGTAGTTCTTTTTTTTTGAATATATATTAAGATTTTTTAATTCTCGCCACATAGCATTTTTACTTTTTACTCTGATTTGATATTCCATGTATGCTTTTTTGTCATATTTAACTGCTCTATTAGTTTCATTGCGTAATGTCTTGTAGTAATCCCAGTGTGCAGCAATATTAGATTTCTTAAATCTAAGCAAAGCCTTATCTCTTAATTTCATCATTAATCTAACATTATCTGTAAGCCAAGAAACCTTTTCTTTCCGTATTAATACTGTTTTTAAAGGAGCATGTACATTGAACAAATTATTTAAAACATTATTTAAAATATCAATTTTTACATCAATGTCACTGCAAAGATAAAAGTCAGTCCAATTCAATTCTAAAAAATCTGCTAGTATAAAATCACGATTAAAATGTTTAAAATCTCTATAAGTGTAAAGGAAGGGTTTTTTCTGAGCAATAATTTCACCAAAAACAACAGGATGTTAAAGAATGGTCAGCAACAATGCATTCACTATTAACTAAGATATTAGTAACCTCCAAGTTATTTAAACAGATAATATGATCTACTAGTGTTGAACATGTTTTAGATATACGCGTTGGTTCATTTATAATTTGTTGCAAGTCATGACTAATAAAAATATTATTTAAAAGTTTACTATAATAATATTCAGGTTTCAACAGATCAATATTCAAATCACCACCACAAATAATACTATTATACTTAGGCATCACCTCATTTAATACATCTTCAAATTTACTCAAAAATTCAGAAATAGAATATTTAGGTGTTCGATAAATAACGCCAATGGCATACTTTATTTTATTAAATATTACTTCAACCCAAAGGTGTTCTATTTCTTTACCAAGATCTTTACCAACATGCAGTTTAGTTGTTTTATAGGTATCTCTAATATATAAAGCAACGCCTCCACCTCTACCTTGACGATTTACTGCATAGAATTTAAAACCATCTATAGTAATTATATTATGATATATATGTTTCAGTGACCGCATCTGCCACTGTTTACAATGTCTTTAAATTCTGGAAAATTACACACCAGAGATCGTACATTTATATGTGCAAAACAAAAATGTCTTTTCATAGTTAATTTAATTAATTAATTCTTATATGATATAATAATAATAAATAATTATATGATATATTATATGAAATGTTTAAATATAAGTAAAATTATTAAATTAATACAAAAAAACAATAAGCTAAGCTATTAAGTAAAAAAAAATGAAGCTACTAATTTACTAAATACTATATATAAAAGGAGAAAATAAAATATAGTTTACAATAATTAATAAGAAAAGTTGCGAAATTAGAGAGAAAAAAAATCTATAGGTTACTAGAACTCGACAATCCAAAACAGTTACTTAATTCTCTTGGAGTTCTGCCAATTGGGAAGCTTCAACAATATAATGTTTTCTACCATTTGAATTAACTACAATGACTCCATTACGTATTATGCCATTAATATTTGACAATTCAATGACAATTCATAGTTCTGACGTTTAGCGATGTTAGTTTCTTCTGTGTAAGTCTGGCTCAAGGCTATGCACGTTTTACATGACAAAACAATGAAATTTGGGTGCTTTTTGGAGGCGTTTTTGTATGTTAAATTTTAAAATTTTTGAATGCTTATTTATCAGAATGTGTTCATAATTAAGTATATTTCAATTTAAACATAGGTTTTAGCAGGGCTGACTACCAAAAAATCAAAATTAAATCGATTTCCTGAAAAATGGAACACCCTGTATAATAATTGATGTTATCATCAGATTCTACGCGCCATCTAGTGTCTGTATACGAAATTTCGTCGCACTGGCTATGATGGATTTTGAGATATTCGCACTGAAAGTCTTAGAGGGAACACCCGGTATATATTTTTTTAAAATAATTTTAATTTATAAGCTATTGGTTAGAAACTCATACGTACTTGTAAATGTAAAGTTATTTTTGCTTCAAAGTAATTCAGTTCATTATAATTTAATATTATATTAAAATGACAAAAAAATATTTATCTGAGGATTTTGAATTTATAGAAAAAAAACTTAACATACTCATCATTTGCTTGTTATTCATTGATGAAGAATTTTGAAAAATTACTCTTGTGCACATTATAACTTAAAAATATAATTAGTATTATGTAATTTTAATTTAATCTGTATTGTCGGTTATTAATGAATTATTAGTTTAAAGAAACTTATGACTTATCAATTTCAATTTTGTGCATATAATTTTGGTGCAAAATGTTTTTTGACCAGAAAGGTTGTATATGTATATGACACTTAAAAAACTAACTCAAATATATAGATACACACGGTATTGAGTAAATATATGATACACAAACCCAAGAAAAAAGACAACATCTAATACAACCAACAGAGCTGCATCAGTGTATTGTAAGCGGTCTTATTCGTAAATTCTTTTTTTTCATTCTCAATAACTTGCAGTTCGCAAACCTGAAAATACTTATTATCATCCCGTTTTCAAAATTGTAAATTCATTTTTTCTATATTGCTTATGTATCAGTAAAAAGATTTCAAAACATTTAACATAACTGAGAAATTAAATTATTTATTTAAAAATAAATCTATAACTGTTTTACAAAATTTATTTTATAAATGATTTGATTAAATATTGGAGACATTTTAGAAATATATGTTATACAGGGTGTTCGGAAATGATGAGCAAAAACTAAACTACTAAATGTTTACTATGCCTTAGCATATTCATATATTAAATATCTAATTATATACTGGGGTTCATCAACGCATGCACACCGAATATTTATTTTACAGAAGAGAATTCTTAGATTGATTTTTTCCTTAAATCCATTAGATTCTTGCAGAACAATATTTAAAGAAAACAATATACTAACTTTTTATTCAATACTTATTTATGAAGCGGCTCTTTTTGTGAAACTTAACTCGGACAAATTCCCTTTACGAGACACTTTGCATACTCACAGTACAAGAAATGCGAGTCTTGTTATCATCCAAAACTATAATTTAAGCACTTTCAGAAGAGGTCCCTTCTTTTTATGTGCCAATGTTTACAATAATTTACCTTTAAATATTAAAAATATTTGTACCGTAAAGTAATTCAAAACAGAACTACGTAATTTTTTGTGTAAACATACTTTTTACTCTACAGGAATTCTATTCTTGTGTTTTACCTATAAATACTGTATGTGAGACAATGGACTGTTGATTTTTTCTATACTAATAATAATTGTAGTGACAAATTCTACTAAGAATCAAAGCATAAACTACCAAAAAAATAAAAAAGGTTCGACTTACCCTGACCAGGGATGCAGGCAGGGAAAATTCTAGACACACACGTGTTCGAGAGCTCTCGTTCTTTTCGTATCACTAAAAGTGTTGGTTTTTTGGGAAAAAACATTCTTCCGCCGGTCAGTGGCGTACTTGCCGCGGTGAATATTAAAATAAAATAACTACGATTATCTACATCTAAATTAAATTAAGCAAGCAAAACCAATATATATTGCAGCCCATAACCCACATAATCAAAATAATTATAAAATACTAAACATTCCGCCCACCAAAATAAGACATTATTTTTCGTCTTCCGGCAGCGGACACAATTTGACCACTGGTCTGCAAAGCAAACCCGTTGAAGTGCGAACCGTAGCAACCCGCACGATACCATCTTTTCCAGGATGAACCTGGACAATTCGTCCTAAACGCCAGCGTAATGGAGGCAAATTTTCGTCTCTAATTAAGACCAAAGTGTCTATTTTAACATTGTCCCTGTTTTGAGACCATTTGCTACGTTGATGTAAAGTATGCAAGTATTCATTAGCCCAACGTTTCCAAAAGTCAAAGTGAATTCGTTGCAAGAGTTGCCATCTTGTCAAGCGATTTATCGGCAAGTCAGTCAAGTCGGTAGTGGGAGGAGCTGTTAAGGGCTCTAGAGTTAAAAAATGTCCAGGCGTTAAGACGCTTAAATCGTTTGGATCTGAACTAAGAGGATATAACGGTCTAGAATTTAGAACAGCTTCAATTTGTACTAATATGGTATAAAACTCTTCATAAGTAAGAATCTGTTCACCGACAACACGAGTTAAATGATACTTGACAGATTTAATACCTGCCTCCCACAAACCTCCAAAATGAGGGGCAGAGGGTGGATTAAAGTGCCATTCAATGGCTTCTTGTCCAGCAGCTAATTCCATATATTCTATTAATTTTCTATAAGCACCAACAAGATTTGTTCCGCGATCACTGTGTATCGTCGAACATCGACCTCTTCTAGAAATAAAACGGCGTAAGGCAGCTAGAAAAGCCTCGGAAGACAAATCAGACACTAATTCCAGGTGTATAGCTTTTGTGGCGAAACATACAAAGAGACAAATATATGCCTTGTAAGATTTTGCTCCTCTATGTTTACCAAGCGTTATAGAAAATGGCCCACCATAATCTACACCAACTCGTGAAAAAGGTTTTATTTTAGAAATTCTACTAGAAGGTAAATCCGCCATAAAAGGAGTAGTACATGTGGGATTTACCGGAAACATTTAATACAAGAGGATAGAACCTTTTTAATTGCTCTTTTAGCCGATAATATCCAAAATTTTTGAGAGATCAGAAATTGTAAGGACTGCAAACCAGGATGCAAATATTTTCTATGAGTGTCCTCGATAATGAGAGATGTCAATCTATGATCACGTGGAAGTAAAGCAGGATGTTTAGTTCTAAAGGGCAACGAAGAATTGGAGAGACGACCGCCCACCCTGAGCACTCCACTCTCATCAAGGAACGCGTTTAGTTTACGCAATGGTTTTGAACAAAATTGCTTGGTTTGTAATCTATGGATGTCCTCTCGAAAGGCAATATGTTGAACATGTCTAATTAAAGCAAGTAGTGCTTCATTTAAGTCCAAACATGAGAATGATGTACACTTCTTGGTAGAAGGTGACTTACAATTTTGTATAAATCTACGACAATAAGCAACTATTCGAATAATAGCGGATAAAGAAGAATATTTTCTTATTAACTCATCAAAGTAATCTATAGTCAAAAGAAAAGAAAATATAGATTTCCCTTCAACGGCAAATTCCATAGAAAGATCAAGGTTATTTTCATCCGTATAGGTTGTTGGCCAACTATCTGAAGATGATGATAACCAGGAAGGACCATTCCACCATAATGACAAATTTATCAGTTCTTCAGGAAACAAACCTCTTGTAGCACAATCAGCGGGATTGTCGCTCGATTGCACGTGATTCCAACAATCTGGAGAAGTTTTTTCTTGAAGACGAGAAACACGATTTGCTATGAACGTTTTCCACTTGTAAGGTGGAGATCTTATCCAAGATAAAGTAATTGATGAATCGGAGTAACAGTATATTTTAGAAATTGATAGTTTATTGGAGAAAGTATTCAAAACATAGTGTATTAACTCGGAGAGTAGAACTGCAGCGCACAACTCTAATCTCGGAAGTGAAATTTTCTTTAAAGGGGCTACTCGACATTTTGAACAAACCAAATTTACAGAAACTATTCCAGATGAGTCCACAAAACGAATATATACGACAGCGGCATAGGCTGATTCAGAGGCATCTGCAAATCCATGCAAAGAACATATTTTATATGAATTTATTGTTATCCGTCTATTAAGTTTTAAAGAACTAAGTAAAGGTAGTTGAGATTTATATTTTTCCCAACGATTTACAATTTCAGGAGGTGGAGTATCATCCCAACCTAATCCCAAAGTCCACAAGTTTTGTATCAAAAGTTTAGAAAGAAGAGTTACAGGTGTAAGAAAACCTAACGGATCAAAAATTCGGGCTAAATCAGAAAGAATTGTACGCTTCGTACAAGAATTTTCAATAGGGATAACTATATATGAAAATGTATCACAAGATGGTTGCCATTGGAGGCCTAGAATTTTTACAAAACTATCTGAATCGAATGAGTAAAAATTTTGTTTATCTATATCTGAAGAAGACAAAAGAGTATTATTGTTTGCCCATTTATAAAGCTCAAAACCTCCCGTTCCTAATAAACCTATAATTTGTCTTTTTAATTCTAATGCATTGTCAACGGAAGTACTACCAGTTACTAAATCATCTACGTACATATCGGTAAGAATAATTTCAGCAGCTAAAGGATAATTTGATTTTTCGTCCATTGCAAGTTGATGCAAGGTTCTTATAGCTAAAAAAGGTGCAGATGATACACCGTAGGTGACAGTGTTTAAACGATACTCCTCAACTGGATCATTTTTGAAAACCGCCAAAGAATGCGCTGATAATCTCTATGATTATCATCTACTAGAATTTGCCTATACATTTGCTTTATGTCAGCTGTAAAAGCAATTGCATGAAGACGAAACAACAACAAAATAGTTACAATATCTTTATGTAATTTGCGACCGACAAGAAGAGAATCATTAAGCGACAAGTTGGAAGTAGTTTTAGCAGAGGCGTCAAACACTACTCGCATTTTGGTAGTCAAACTATCTGGTTTAAATATACAATGATGGGGAATATAGTACACTCTTGAAGGATCTTGTGGAGAAGAAGCAATAGACATATGCTGACAATCTAAATAATCTTGCATAAAAGATTTATAAGAAGATTCAAGTTCAGTATTTTTAGCAAAACGACGTTCTAAGGACAGAAATCTGCGTAAGGCTCCTGAGTAAGATTCACCTAAAATTGGATCAGGACCTTTGAAAGGAAGAGGTACTATATATCTACCACTACTAGTTCGGCGATGATGAGAAATAAATACTTCTTCGCACTGAATTTCTTCAGACGAGCAAGTGTGAATGTGAGGAATTTCTTCCACTTCCCAAAATTGTTTAACAATTGTATCTAAAGAAGAATCTACAGTGGTACAAAATGTATTTAACGAAGAAAATTCTTCCCTGTCAACTCGCCCTAGTAGAACCCAACCAAATATTGTGTTAAGTGCACTAGGTTGACCTATGGGTTTGACTATTCGACCATCTTGCATAATAAAAGGATAAATTTCAGCACCTATCAAAATATCTACACTATGTGCCTTATTGAAATCAGGATCTGCTAGTTTTATATTACCAACATGATTCCAATTTTTGTGTGAAATATCGAAAGAAGGTAATTTTGTACAAATTGAGGGAACAACAATAGCTTCAAAATTAATGATTGGACTTGAACAATCTTTAGGCTTTAATGTTTGAAGTAGTTATGCCCTTTGATACAATCGACGACATTTGATTAACTCCACTAATTGGAATGGTCAGATGAGACCGTGACAAACCAAGTTTTCGCAGACAATTTTCAGTAATGAAGTTTGCTTGACTTCCTGGATCAATGAGAGCTCTAACACACTGGTATTTTCCAGAACTATCTAAAATTTCCACAAGACTTGTAGATAAGAGCACTGTGCTTTTACAAGAAATTGTATTAGCTACAACTTCGACATCACTAGAATGTACCGGTACTATTTCGTTTGATGTACTTGAGGTTGAGGAACTATTATGAATATTAACAGAAGGCTTAGGTCTAGCAAATTCTGGTTTTTGTTGTTTGTCTTTATAATGAAGCAAACTATGATGTCTACTACCACAAGTTCTACAATTGTGTTTACTAGGACAATTTTGAATAAAATGTTCGGAAGATAAACAATTTAAGCAAACATGATTAGATCGAGTTAGATTGTATCTATCTAAAGGAGATTTTTCAAGAAAAGTGGAACATTTATATAAAGGATGGAAGTTGCTACAAACTATACATTTTTGACTTACACTGTTCTCTGCATTGACTACAAAAGAGTGATTTAGAAGTTGCACTACTAGATGAGGATGGCTTGGACCAAGACGGTTTTTTGTGGAAGGAGGTATTTTTGTTTTTCTGTTCATCAACACGACTAAGTGCTTTGCATTGAACTTCGACAAAAGATACTAAAGTTTTAAAAGAAGGTATTTCAACTGAAGTGTGTTCTAATTCAAACCGTTCGCGAGTGTTCCTATCAAGTTTTGTTAACAAAAGGTGAAATAATACAAAATCCCAGTCTTTTATAGGAAGTCCAAGATTTTCTAATATTAACAGATTGTCATGAAATGTATCCAATAATTTTCGTAAAGCAAAATTGGACTCGGAAGTTAGTTTTGTGTTTACTATTTCCTCCCAATACATAAATACTAACTTGCGTTTATCTTGATATCTATCAACTAAAGTTTTATAGGCTGAATCAAAATTGTTTTCAGTTAAAGGAAATCGTGCTAGTAATGTGCGAGGTTCATCGCTCAGAGAAGTGATTAAGTATTGAAATTTTTCTGTTTTGGACAGAGATTTGTTATTATATACCATAGAATTAAATAAAGCAATAAAGGAAGGCCACGTTTTATAATTTCCATCAAATAAAGGCAAATTTATTTTAGGCAATTTAGCACTAGTAGAGCTTGAATCATTACGATTTCTTACTTCTAACTGATTCTTACTTAACTCAGCATATATTTTCCTAATGGTATAGCCTTGACCATCAAAACCTTTACGCACTGCATCTTCATTATTTAATTCATTATCATCTACTATCCTAGCTATTATTTTTTCGTGAGCGGTTTCAAAACTATTAATAATTTTTTCAATATTTTCATACCTAGGTACAAATTCTGCAAAAAGTGAAACGTCTGCTTTTGTTGCAAGGGCAAAATCATAAATTTCTTGCATTCTACGAATGGCTAAATCTCTACTAGTTTTACTATTAGACATATTGTACTATTATCAATTGCACTAACTATAAGAAAGAAAAAGCAACGAACTCCTTTTGACTGGATTAGAAAGTCGGTGAGTAAAACCGCAAAATAATAAATTTTCAGTAGGTGATCAAATTGTGTCAACTACGCCTATGTCTAAAAGGAATACAACAGCGGAGAACGCTAGAGCAAAAAATAACTGATAAGCGGGTCACAGACGAACGTACATGTATGCAAACATCAACGCGCATTCATCTACGCGCAAACAACAACGCCTGTCTATGGGCATAATAACGTCACGTACATGATTGCGCGGTGAAGAAGTGCGTCGTACTTGTCAACCTGGTTTTCCAGAAAACATGTGCGTGCGCTGTTGAATGTACGTTGATGTTCGACTGTGTGTGGCAAACAACTACGTTATTTGACACACACAGTCACGGCGTTCTTCAGTGACGTAGAAGGTAGTTATAATTATTTAAATTAATAATTATTATTTAATTAGTTAAATTAGTATATATTTAAATTAATAATAATTATTTGATTAGTAAATAAGTATATGGCATTTATAAATTATAGTTTTATTTACAGAGTGAAAATGTCGGACTTACGAAATTTAAAACGAGATTTTTTAAGACATTTCATTGACTTATATATCGGACCCGGGGTGCGGAACCTTTGCTGCCTCCCTAGCAGCATTCTAATAATCAAATAATGGAGTAATAAAATAAATATCGAAATATACATTAATAGTAATAAAAATAAATGTATTTTTCTTCAACAATTAACAAAAATAAACAATATTTAAAAAACAAGAGCTAAGAATAGGAACTTGAATAGTCTTCATAAGTAACACAAAACTGAATATATTTATAATATAAAATACATGTGTAAAAATAACAAGAACACATAAAAGGATGAGTTTGATCAGTACTGACTTCATTTAAATAGTAGGTATTCTAACACGATTTTATAAAGTACACATTCCACAACTAAAAATTAGATTGTAATACATGTCATTCCAGCATACTGTGTTAGAATGACATTCTATCACACTGTATTAGCATGTTATTCTAACATACTGTGATGGAATATGTACAAATAAGCAACTTTTTTATGATTTCTAAAATCTTATTAGAGAAAGTATAGTCTAAAACACGTTTAGAATAGGTACTTTAGACTACAAACTTTTCGCTTGTGTGGAATATATGCCATTCTACAACTTGTTGTAGAATATACTATTTCTGGCCTTTCTTTTTGCAAATTCCTCAACCAAGTCAGATATATCTACGTTTTTTGATAGTTATTATAGCTAAATGAGAAAGTCTATCTTATGTCATCCTACAACGCATCCTAAATTTTGAGAGAGTCAGAGGCTACCGTTACAGGTATGGTTAACAATGTTTTCAAAGCTATGAACACGTTGGGGCATATATTTATTAAGTCATTTTTGAATAAATATTCTAAAACTGGTAGGGGGGTAATATATATAAGTTATGTTGTCAATTAATTACCCGAGGTAGAAAATAATAGATAGTGACTAATTCACAGCACATGAATCAGTACGAGAGGTGAGGGTTGCACTGGTTGCAGAGAACAAGCTTTTATAGGCATGCCACTTGAAAAGGGTTTAAAGCACATACAATGACCAAAAATAAGTTGACGTCGAGTGAACCCCACACTTTAACAAGTCAACTGAGAAGAAAGTACTTATTTATAGTAAGGGAATCTGATCTAACTGACAAAAAATGTAAAAAGGGGGAAGATATATTTTGACAGGGAGTGTGCAGTTTAGCTTGACTGACGTCTGCTTCTAACCAACGGTCATTTGCCGCCCCCTAGATCGTGGCGCCCGGGTGCCATGCACCCACGGGTTGTCGCGGCCCTGTCGGACCCATCCTTGTTTATGGAAAACTAAGTGAAAAGACTACCTCAACAAAAATAAGAAAAATACAGCTTATCAGATTTTACTTGAAAAGTTAAAAGTTGTACAACCTGAACCGCTCAAAAATACAGTCATACAAAAGATTAACAGTTTGCGTGGTGGATTCAGAAGAGATTTAAAAAAGTTAAAGACTCGAACAGATCTGGTGCTGGAGCAGAGGACATATTATATGTACCGACATTATGGTACTATCCTTTAATGCAAATTGTTGCAGACCATTTACTAGGGCTTTTTATTTTTCTTATTTTTGTGTCACAATAATCGCGCACGCCACTGCAATGAAATGCAATTCTTTCGTCATTGTTTTACGAAGATTGTGCGAACGTGTATGTTGTTTACTGCGAACTGATGTGTTAATACATGAATCAACGTTTGTGACCAATACACTGTCATGCTGATGCGCGAGGTAGATGAATGCGCGTTGATGTATTAATTCATATACGTTCGTCTGTGCCCAGCCATAAGCGCGATTTAAAATATCAAAAAACAATGTCCCACTGTGGTGGTAAAGAATGTATGAACGACAAACCAATATTTTTATAACTAATTTACTATTTGACAAGTAATTAATGCAAAATACGCTACCAAACAACAAGTTTTACTAATTCAAACTAAATGAGTAAAACATCCCGGATCGAAGCGACCAAAAAATGTATGTGAGACAATGGACTGTTGATTTTTTCTATACTAATAATAATTGTAGTGACAAATTCTACTAAGAATCAAAGCATAAACTACCAAAAAAATAAAAAAGGTTCGACTTACCCTGACCAGGGATGCAGGCAGGGAAAATTCTAGACACACACGTGTTCGAGAGCTCTCGTTCTTTTCGTATCACTAAAAGTGTTGGTTTTTTGGGAAAAAACATTCTTCCGCCGGTCAGTGGCGTACTTGCCGCGGTGAATATTAAAATAAAATAACTACGATTATCTACATCTAAATTAAATTAAGCAAACAAAAAAAATATATATTGCAGCCCATAACCCACATAATCAAAATAATTATAAAATACTAAACAAATACTTAACGTAAAATTAGATTTAATATCTGTATGACGTATTTCCGTAATTTTATATCTAGATTAAAAAATATGTATTATTATGTAATGTAATATTGGGATTTCATATCACTGTTATATTTTTTATGTACACGAGTTGTATTGACGCATCATGTCCTGATTAAGTAGGTTTTATGAATAAAGATTATACTACTACTACTAAAATATTCAGGGGATAATTCTAGACCGAAAATAAATGCTATCTCTTGTATAACAATTTTTCGAAAACTGATTATTAACGGAGTTACAGGGTGTTAAAGTTAAAATTTTATTTTCGATATTTGTAAATAACTTTTTAAGAAATCCATATATTTACATAAAATTTGTAAATCTGGGGTTTTTACGGACGAGAAATTCAAATATGGTTCTAATATTGACGTCACTAGTAGAGGGCGCCACTGATGGCACATCATGTTTCTTTTAAATGCCAGAACTTTTTGCTGCTTAGTGTATCCATCTGACTATTGAAGCTCATCATTTCCGGACACCCTGTATAAACTCCTATACCCAATGGGTAAATTATTAAGAGAAGCAGAAAACTGTTTCGTGTTTAAATACTAAGTAATAAAAAACCATCGTGTTGTCGACAGAAAACTGTTCAAGACCAAAACTCTGATCTGATGCTCAAAAAAGTTATCGAGAGTGAATCTTGACCTACGATATCATTAGGTCAATAACCTAGTTACCTAGTTTTTGTACTGTTATTTAACGACAAGGAGTAAAACTATTTTTTTAATTCTAGATACATGAATGAATTTTCCTTAAATATTGATTTATTTGTTAATAAAAACATATCTAGATAATAAATAAATGTGTTCGAATGTTAGGTTATTTCAGCCGCAATTTGATTTCGATGTCAATTGTAAATTTCAAGGCGACTGGGGAAATCAGCAGGTTCTAAAGCTTGAATTTTCTGAAAATGACGCGGGTTTAGTGAGTTTTCTCGTAATATTCTGCAGACCTTGCTTTGGGATATCTCCAATCGCCTTGAAATGGTTTTTGTAGAAATAGTAGACTGCTCTCAACTAAATTTAAAACAGTCTCTATCACCCGACGCAGTTTCACAGAACCCGGATCGCGAAGGCACTTACACAAAGTTCGCGCACTTGAAAAATGTGTTAGGTAGACATCTCCGATATTCCGTAACAGCGGCATTCGCATTTCGTAAACATTCTCCGTATAACACTACCATTTCAGCATATTCGGAATTTTGCAAACCCGGAATTCCAGGAAACAACTACTCTGCGGGCTAATGCCCCGACCAGCATTGAATTACACCTGGAAAACCTATAGCAACAGCTAGAATCATTCGTCAGAAGCCCACCAGACATATACCGGTTTCGAGCTTATTAGCTCTCATCAGTATGCCATAGGTAAGGTATCCGACGAATAATCCTAGCTGTTTAGTCTGTCTAACCCGACAGAAGAGACCATGAGTACGCGGTGTAGAACTAACTACATCTATCGGCCATTCGCTACTCCATGTCGGACTGAAAATGTCACAGACACGAAGCGTTCTACATGCAGTAGACACCATTGAAAGCTGTCGATCTTTATCGCGATCGGCGAGAAACGATATTTTGTAAACACGGAATTCCAGGAAACAGCTACTCTGCGGGCTAATGCCCCGACCAGCATTGAATTACACCTGGAAAACCTATAGCAACAGCTAGAGTCATTCGTCAGAAGCCCACCAGACATATACCGGTTTCGAGCTTATTAACTCTCATCAGTATGCCATAGGTAAGGTATCCGACGAATAATCCTAGCTGTTTAGTCTGTCTAACCCGACAGAATGGACCATGAGTACGCGGTGTAGAACTAACTACATCTACCGCTATGTTACTGATGTTTTGTTGTCTTTTATGAAACAAAGTAGGTACTTAATTGTGCTGTTCCAATGCCACCTATATTACAAATTTGTCTAGCACTCAGATTTTATGGTAGTAACAGTTTTCAGGTAGGTACTTACATGAAAATTTGTTTTAGGAGTGCTAGTAATTTTAATTTTATTTTTATGTTAATTCATGGAGATATGTAGAATCGGAAAGTCCGGATGGTAAAGCTGCTTTTGCTAGGGATAGAAATCCGTGCCATAGACAAGAACAGCTAGCCCTGTAATTGGTGAAAAAATACGAAGTGGCTGACATTTGTACTATGAATGATGAATTTGGGAACTGCTGAAAAAGGGAACAACAAATCGAATGTACATTGTTTACATATAGGAATGTGAAAGTTTTGTTTTTTTTTATATTTTTCTATAATTTTTTGTGTATAAATGGTACCAGAATGGTTTATAGTGTATTTTTATAATGAATGGAGAAAAATGCAAGATCTTCGCAAGATAATTTGTAAAAAATCGCGTAAAAGGTGTGCCGTTTCTCAGTGGTCTAGCTATCGTACTTAAATGTGCATATCTTCGTAATTTTCCAACAAATATAAAATTGTGTAAACAGTGGGACATTATTTTAAACATTGAGAGACTAATAACAAAGTATACGTATGTTTGCAGCAAGCATTATACATCTTAAGATTTTATGTCAATTGTTCAGAAAAAGAGAACTGTATGAAGAACGACGCCTTTAAAAAGGGAGCAATACCTTCTCAAAATATTTACAGTAAGGCAGTACGAATCCATTGGACACACAGACAAAGTAATAGAAAAAGGTTTGTTATTATAAAATTAAAAAGAAGTAAATTTTGGTCCATGTTTGGCTTTAACATTCAGTTCCTCAGTAATATTTTTAGGCTTATTCTTTATGGTGTCGGATGTTATGAATCGTTTTGTTTTAATGTAATTTGTGGCACTACACACACATAGGTAACTGAAAGATAAAAACAATAATTACAAATTATTATCTAGCTTTAAATGACTATTTGATAGGTACCTTCTGGGTATAGTACGTTTGCAGGTGATTCTTCGTAGCAAAAACCAGTTGCTTTATTTTAGTATCATACGAAATACAGAAATTGTAGTTCATTGTTTACTATTTTACAGATGTAGAGTTCTTCTTAAACATATTTTATCCATCAGAAACATAAGTAAAGTGCTGAAATATGTGGACACGACACAACAATCAATCATTTCTAGGTTATGCTTTCGTAATGTTTCTTTTGTGGGGCTGGGGTAGGTTCAGATCTGACTTTCAACGACAAACACGTTCACATTATATTTTAAAAAGTTTTAGGAATCGTTTTGTTCGAATGCATTCGTTGCTAAATAAGTAATCAATAATTATTACAGCAGTTGGAAAACAGGGATATTCTTTAGGTACTTACACACTTTTGTAAATTATTTTGTGATAAAAAATACGGGTATCTAATTATTATGTAAACTGTAGTAACATAAATATATATATAAAGCTGTTTACAGGCCTTTTAGGCCCAGAGCTGTGTTATTCTCCTCCATTCCATTCTGTCCTTCGCCTTTCTTTTTCAATCCGTTATATTTTTCTGCCTTAGATCTATTGCCACTGCCTCTCTCCATTGCTTCCTCCATCGTAACATAAATAAAAAACAATTTACTGAAGTTTTATTACATTAAAATAACCGTTGACATCTACCCAAAACGGACGCATATGACACTACGGTACTAGAAATTGCAAATGATGAATCGATTCATCTCTGAAGGCTTAACAATTATACCAGTTTTTGTTTTTTAAGAAGCACCATGTATTTAAACAAAACTATTTACAAGGCACCATCTTCAAAGAGCTCTAGTTCCCTTTAGGAAGCTGAATTGGGTTAAATTGGGCAAAATTGTCTTTTAAATGATCTGAGGAATTCTTGTTTTGTCGTTTTTTCTTGAGAGTTCTGTATATTGAATCTAGAAATCAAAACGAGTTGTTACAGGTTCTCATTTTGAGTTAGAGAGACTGTAGAAATATCTTAAACTTTTTAATGAATCTTTAAATAGATCTCAGAGGTGCATAATATTTTATGTAACATATACACAAGAAATATATATTGTATCTATAAGACCAAGACTTATGAACGGCTTGAGCGGCCTCAGAAAATTTCTCTAAAATGAAAAACGTGATGTGTATATATTATATGTACATATATAAAAGACGTAAAATCTCAGAGGGGGAGGGGCACTGCTCCTACTGGCCCCTCTGCGGGCGCCCAAAATGAACAGTGTTGGATATATACGAGTCTATATACAGGGTGCCCATAGCGGCTAGGATTTTTTTTTTTTTTTGGAAATACGCAAAAACCCGTCGATTTTGTTTGCGAGGGGGACATCTTTTTGCACAAATTGGATGAATCTAACTGCTACCCCCTGAGCGGGGTAAACATCCCCTTCAAATTTTTAAATGGGAAGGGTGGTCAAGTTGGATATCGTTCAAAAGTTCTTTTAATTCTCTACACAGTCATGTGTCACGTCATGCGTCATGTGGTTTTGAAAGCAAAATTTTATTAATGAAATTTTACTACAGTAAATGTTCAAAATGTTGGTCCCCTGCGTCCATGCAATTATAAAGATTTTGTTCAAACCGTTGTCTTACATTCTGGAGAATTTTAGGACTGACTAGACGACATTCATTAATGATACGTTGACGTAGATCTTCCAGAGAGTCCGGTTGGGTATCATAGATTTTGGTTTTCAGGTGTCCCCACAAAAAGTAGTCCAATGGGCTTAAATCTGGGGATCTAGAAGGCCATTCAATGGCACCTTTCCTACCTATCCAACGACTCGGAAATGTATGGTTTAAGAATTCGCGCACATGGTGGGCATAGTGGAGGGAGTCCCGTCTTGCTGAAACATCAGTTCATCTTCGAGGTAATCATTATTGTTTCCACAATTACCGTTAAGGCTGGATCAATGGCTTCTTGTAGCAATTCCAAATACATATCATCAGTCAAATTACCATTTATAAAAAAAGGATCAACAAGGGAATCACCAAAAATACTAGCCCAAACATTTAATTTTTCTTGGTGTTGAGTATGCTGTTCGTGGAATATCTTTGGATTGGAGTCTGCCCAGTACGGCAATTATGGCGATTGACGATGCCATTTAGGAAAAAGTTGCATTTATTGGAAAAACAAATGTTGAAAAAAAAATTTGGATTATGCATCGCCCGTTCAGTCATGACCTCGCAAAATCGTACCCGGCGGTCAAAGTCATCTTTGTGAAGTTCATGGAGAAGGTAAATTTTGTAAGGATGGAACTGGAGGAGGCCCTCAGCCGCGGCGAAATTTTTGCGGAGTCACCACTGAAGAGCGGCGAAACGTTGGGAAGCATGGGATGCGACCAGTTACAGCGGCGGCTACGTACCACCATTATCCCAGGAATGGTTCCACCCGTAGCAGTCGTAATACGAACAATAGAAACCGAAATTAATATATGGACGGGCCCAGAGACACCGATAGCGGGTCTCTCCCCACAGAGCCTAGTCCGAGAACGACCAGGACAGGTAAAAGAACCCCGGCTAATGCTAGAGATGTGCATTTTAACTCTGTTTCTGGCAGCTACCAGTTACCGAGATCACGGCACAACAACCCGGAAAATCTCTATGTATAAAAAAGCCACTCTGAACTATGGCGTTGGTTTAAAAAGAAAATTAAATTCTGTTTATACTATACATATCCTATACTGTCTGTAATATTGAAGCAGACAATAAATCAATGTCTCTGTATATCGAGACAAATTAAGAAGATTTTTTTGAAAAATTACATAGTTGGGAAGCTTAAGATGCCAAAAAGGTCACTTTAAAATGTATAAAATGTATTATAGGGTTTCCAGATCCTGATAGATACTCAGTCTATAAATTCACTGTAAATTACGAAAATACTTTTTACATAGTTCCTCCTTTTGACAAGGAAATTTCCCTGGTGATAAGGAAATTATATGGATGTCTGTCTATACATTAAAGGACGACTCAGTATTAAATTCTTATAAATTAACGGTAAACTTAGTATATAAGAAAGATGAAAAAATATTTAATAGGTTGTAGCCTACCCCTTTTTGTAATTTAATAACAAGCAGAATTAAGGCTTGCCTGCTAGCTCTTTATGTGGAGGCAGGTGTGGGTAAGAGTTAAAGGTTGAGATTTTTTTTATGAGCACACTGTCGAAACTACCCTTGGGCGCCAGCCGAGAAAATCGACAGGAGGGGATGCGAAATCAAATGAATTAACGAAAATCTCAACATAATCTAGGGTTTAATATAAATATAAAAAAATATTGTATATAACTTTACAAAAAAATTTTTAAAATGAGTAATGCTGGTTAGTACTTAACTTTATATAATAATATACAAATAAAATCACCAACAAGGTAGGTATGTAATCAGGCTATGCCGGTAGAGAGTGACAATATATGCTATATATTAAAAAAATTTAAGTTTTTGAAATTCACATGAGTGCAGGTTTGTAATATTACATTATTTCAGGTAAAATCTTTTTTTTATGACAAATATTAGTACTTGATTCAGCTAAAAGAAATATATGTTCATTTACAAAAGTCTTTACACTTAACCCCCTCAAACAGCTGTTTTAGGTTTCACAAAAATATACTATGCTTCATAGCTTGCTTATACAGATTCGGAAATTGCGGATCTTTACAGAGAAAGTAGAAATTGCCGCTTCATTCCAGGGAAGGTACGAACTTTAAGAGGGGAGGCGACGTGCATTGATCTAGCATTCCCCACTACTACGGTAATCGGTTCCGTATCGCCATTGCAAATCTAACTGTCAGATCAACTGATGCCAGTGTTGTCAGATCTCATCCATTCCGAGGAAATCTCATGCTTTCATATTTTGATTACAAAATCTCATGCTTTTTAATAGACACAAAAAGAAATAATAAAATTATTAAAATTACTCTTTGAAATCTACCAAAACAAAGACCTAACGAGAAATAAAGGAAAAATCGAGGGCAAAATTGAATAGATAGAGGTAGGTATCTACAATATTTGGGTACTTGAAATATCCTTTATTGTAGACTGCTCTCTTAATAATTAGCAATGAATACATAAACGGGTATGACAGTCTACGGATATGAAGTGTGTGTGCTGTATTCACGCTGTATTGCAGTGATTCTTAACTCTATTCCGTAAGGGTACCTACATTTTCTGGAAACAACAGATCTTACGACCCGTGAGTCACCCTGCGTCACGTGAACTGCGCCTCAACGTTCGCCCGGCCTAACAATAAAATAAATTAGAAAGGTTACGTGGTTAATAACTTTTAAGTAAGTACCTGTAACTACCTACTTACAATGTAATATTATGATAAAATAGCAGAACATAATGATTTTTAATGAAATAAAATTGGCATTACAAAAGTAATTGAAAATTACTTGCTTCTTTGAAATTATTCTCATGCACTGAATTTTTCCCACCTGGCAACACTGCTTGATGCAAACACGCTGTGGTCGAAGTATGCGTGTAGCATGACACAAATACACGCAAGCGGCAAAATACAATTCACCATCAAGATTCTCACTTTCCAAATCTGTATATAACAAAAATCAGTGATACAATATAAAAAAAATAAGAAATACCAACCAGGTATGATTATTCAACGATATAGATTATACTACTAATTACAAGTTGCAGGGTAAATAGAACGGGCTCACCAAATATAGGTTATCTTCACTTGAAGGAAGTGGACATCGACACAGCTGAGGAAGAATCATTATGTGACTAGGGCCTAACGATGGCCTGGTTTGACCATACCTTTGAAAGCGGCCTGGGGCATTAATAGCCAATTTATATTATTGACAAGCTGAGGGCACCATTCCCTCAGTGTACATTTGTGACCATCTTTTGCTTTCTTATTTTTACTGGGCGGTTATGACTTGAGACTGAGCTTCTGTGGCAACCGAGATCCCATCCAACGGTATAATTATATTTTAAAAAAAACTTCTAGATAAATTAAAAACCTACAAAGAGTTTTGTTTTGTTTTAATCCCTTAATTAACCCAATTGGTATATTTATTAGCTTACCCTAGGTCTCATGGGGTTTTTGAAGAAATTTTTCACGTGTATCATGATGGTCTTGCCTTCGAAAGACAAAATGGCTCTTCTTCCGCTTTCTTTTCACAAAAAAATGTTTGACAATTGACCTTGCCCTTAGAACATCAGGGTCGTCTTTTTAAAAATTCCCTAGCAATCTGACATTTCACATTTTGACACTTAATGACAATCATTACAATTTCAAAGTTATTATTTACATAAATAATATCATTATTAACGATGTTTACTACCGACTTTACACTGGTTAATTCTAAAACGTCTTTCTAAATACACCGGCTGAATATAAGGTTTATAGTTAAATTTGCTGATTTTAGACGTTTTAACACTTCTTCTAAAACTTCAATGTGTTTTTCAAAAGTTGGCGTGGCAGTTACAATATCGTCAAGGTATACGAATTCAAATGGTTCTAAGGTATATCCTAGGATGTTGTCCGTCAAACGCTGTTGTGTCTGTGCCGCATTACATAATCCGAAGGGCATCACCTTGAATTCAAATAATCCTCTTGAAGGTATTACAAACGCAGTCTTCTCGCAAGAACTTTCTTCAAGTGGTATCTGCCAAAATGCAGAATTTAAGTCTATACTTGATAAATACTTAGCGTCTGTAAGTCTACTTAAAACATGGTCAACGTGCGGTAGTGCATATGCATCCTTCTTCGTTAACCTTCCTGAGCTTCCTTCCATCAAAGCAGAACCTCATTTCGCCATTTTTCTTTTTCACCAACAGAACCGGGGAGGCCCATGGACTAATTGATGGTTGTACCACCCCCAAAGATAACATTTTGTCTAACTCTTGTAGCATGTAGGGTGACATGTTATGATGCCGTTGTTTTACTGGACTTGCACTACCCGTATCGATCTTGTGTTTGGTTGCATTGGTACGGTCTAATTTCATTCCAGACATCCAAGAAAGTTCTTTGAATTTGTTTTTCAGCAAGTCTAACTTAACTATCTGCTCCTCAGTTAAGTCTGAAGTTGATTGTATACCATTAACCAAACCTTTCTCACTCGAGATTTCATTCACACAATTTAAGTTTACATCTTCAAGACCAACATAATATGATGTTTTTTGTAATTTAAAATTATATCAAAAATTTCACAAAAATCACTGCCGAGTATTAATTTATGTGTAAGCGAAGGAACTATTAACACTTTAATAACACGAACTACATTTTGCACCTGTATCGGTAACATTGTATATCCTGTAATCGTTTGCGCTGTACCGTCAGCTGTACTAATGTATAACTCAGACTCTTTAAATGTTTCCAGCTTAAATGTCTCCAATATATCTAGACCCTTACCACCAATCACGGAATGGCTAGCCCCTGTATCTAACAGAGCAACCAATTCACAGCCGAATATTTTTATATTAATATAAGGACGGTTGTCTTGTTTCAATTTGACTAGCAACATATTCGATTCAATTTTTTTATCTATTGCACTATTACTATTTTCACTATTAATTGAATTATTATTTTTAATTACTGGCACTATACTATTAAAATTACAAACTGGATTTTTACTACCGATAATATTACTACATTGAGACCTTTTGTAAAACCTTCTAACAAAATGTTTCCAATTGTTCCATTCATTTAATGTGGTCTTTCCAAGCAAAAACTTACTATTCGCTTGCATATCGACAAATTCTTCTAAAAAGTTACTATGGTCTTTAAACTTCCTGTCATTAAATTTGAATTTATCTGTTCTATAGTTTATAGCATTTACGCTCGAACGTTTCCACTGATATTTAATATTACTATAACTATGGCCTTTAAATTTTGAAAAATCAGGACAACAACGCTGGCCTACCGCGAGTCTCCAGGTTGAAAGTTTTTTGAACATTGGTTACAATTAGGCCGAATGACTCCAACTTTTCCGCATCCGAAACAATAAGGATTTCTTTTAATTCGGTTACAATCTCGCTTAAGATGTCTTAACTTTTTACATTTCATCAACGCGGCTAACTCGGTCATTATTGTTTTTAAATTGATGATCTGAGCGCTTACTTGTAAAGGGTTTTGACATAAACTCTAAGTCGGGCTCAAAGGTTGCCATTTGTTTTTTAAAATGTTGATTACTATTCTTTTTTCGCAGTGCGTTTGCTTCTTCTAAATTCGGACATACCTCAGAGAGTTGATCTATAGTAGTAATATTTTGTAATGCCAAGTGCATATGGTAATCGGGTAAAATATTTTTTTATTAATCGTGAGAAAAGATTCTCCATGACTGCTATATAAATTACAATGAATTCGTTGTCGTGTTGTTTGCGAGAATAAATTTGTTCTTTGAGTTCCTTATCATGCCTAGGTGAAAGAAAATCTTTTCGAAGAAGACTCACCAATTCATCCCAATTATCGCAATTATTCTTTGCATACCGATACCAGACGAGTGCTTGACCGGAGAACAGCTCAACTGCAGACCTAAAAAGTGCTTCTTTTGAAATATTACGGGCGAAACTCTGTTCCTCAACTTGTTCCAAGAAATAATTTACTGAATATTTAGTAGTTGTCCCGTCGAATTTTAGTGACCATTTGTGTAGTGGATATGATTTACCATCTGAAGTTGTGGATGTAGGCTGTAATTGAGGTCCTTGCAGTCCTTGCTTATGTGTTTCCATAGTTTCTTCAATATCATCTTCAATTGATGTTACTATAATTAAATTATCATCACGAAATCCACTTATTTCTTCGCTTTCATTGGTCGGTATTCGTTTAATCCTGCCTATTAGGTGATTTAATCGACTACGCATTCGATTATAAACATCAATATTTGTGCCATCAAAGTCGTCGAACATTTCTGTGACTTGTCGTACACTCTCTTTAATTTCTTTGGACTCGTTTTCAAAATTATTGATATTATTGTTATCATATTGATTGTTAAATAAAAATTCTAAAATGATTTAACTATATAAAAATTTTAAATTCCGTTATTGAAAACTTAATTAATTCTTTCGCTGTATACTTAAAATGGTTGTGTAATCTGTCACTCAACTATTCATCTCAATACAATCACCCAATATAAATAAAGTCGCTTGTTGTACTGAACAAATTTCAAAATTATTTCTTTTTACATGTTTTAAAAATTTTAACTGGTATATTCAAAATGAAATTATTTATAATTTCAGGCTATCCGCTCACTACATTCACCAAATATAAATTAGATCACTAGGTAATTGTACAAAAAAATTTTAAATGCTATGTACAAGTGTCAAAATTTCACACTGTACATTAATTTAACATTGCATGGACATTGCAATCATTTGTAAAACATTGTATCACATTGAAAAAAAAACATAGTATAATACAAACATAACAGAACCGTTACTAATAACGCTAACTTACAAAGAGTTGCCACTAAAAGAAAGTATTTTCACCCATATAAATTTCTTTCCACCTCTTGAGGTCAAATATTGATTAAGTGTATATCTCGTGTTAAGTTGTTAATAGCGATTGACCAGCAAAGGTAAGTATGCTAACGTTACTCTATCATTAATTGATATACTTTACTATTTAATACCACCCTGTATGTATATATATATATATATATAGTCGACTAACGTATCTTGTGACATCCAGCAAAAATTTCGCCTATGTGACATCCCTATTAATTACTGTGTATATAAGGAAATTAAAAATATGCATTATTTAAAATGAAAGACATATGCTCCTTCTATAAAAAATTATCAACAATACACGAAATAATAAATTAAAAAATCCTATCTTTGTGAACTCCGGAGTATATTGAATATATAGTTCATACTCAAATGTTTTTATGACATCCACAAAAATATTGCTTACTTTGAAGCATCCTTCCACAGTTGCCAATTTTAATAGACTATTATTGGCTTTGTCAAAGATGTTTTATAAAAGATCAAGATATTCTTCTCATGCATCAAGTTTATTAGATTTATTTAATCAAAGTCACAGGGAAATGATATGATCGATGAAGGTGGTTGAATTATACATAAAAGGTAAGGTAAAATAAAGTGATTAATTAAAATTAAAAATAAATAAAAAATATTTTTTCTCTTACCTTTTACTAATATTTATTTACAATATATAGAGTGTTTAGTGAATCGATGCATTCGCTGCAGAAGTTTCTAACACAAGTAATTTTGGTAGACAATTTCCTATATACAGGGTGTTAAAATATTATTAAAAAAAAATAAATTTATTGATATTGTTACGAAAGCTCACCTACCTTTTTAGTTGGTTAATTATGTTCCTGTTTTCGTTAGAATTTATAATTGAAGCTCACCTACCTCATTAGTTTGTAAATTACGTTTCTGTTTATGTTAGAATTTACAATTTTTGTGATGCCTTTATTTTGACGTTTTCCGGAATATTCCAGGCTATATTCTATTTGTTTCTCGACACGTTCTCGAAATCTCAGAAACTTCGAGAACTGTAAAAACCTATATAAGCAGATCATTCTCGGCCGCTGAGTCAGTTTGTATTGAGCAGCCAAACGCGACTGACAAACGTCAAAGTAAAGTATTTGACAGTTGTGAATTTGTTGAAGCAGATTTCTTGTATTTATCAAGAGTGACAATAAAGATTATTTGTCTATGTGACGTGTTTCAACGATAACCTAATTTCGAGGTTACATTGGTGTCAGAAGTGTGACGTTCCGCAAAGAAGACGTTTGCAGTAGACAAGTGAATGCCAGTAACGAGATCAAGAGCGACTGAAATGGAGGAAACATTGAAACAGTTAATGGGAATGATGAAAGACATGAAGGAAGAAATAAAGAAGAGTCAAGACGAAATGGGAGAAAATTTAAAGGATATGAAAAACAGCCAGGACGAAATGATGGAAGACTTGAAAAAGGAAATGAAAACTAGTCAAGAGGAAGTTAAAAATAGTTTAGAAGAAATGAAAAATAATCAGGAAGAGTTAAGAAACGAAATGAAAACCAGTCTACAAGAAAACAATAAGAAGTTAGAAGAAGCAATTAAAGTTAAACTCAATGAATTTGAGGAAACTGTGGAAGAGGAAATTAACCAATTAAGAAATGAGGTACAAGATAAGGTCCAGGTCGTAGAAGACAATATGACCAAGTTGCAAAGTGAAGTCTCAAATCTGAAATCTCAATTGTCTGCAAAAGAGCCCATTAAGACTGAGAGCAGCGTTTTTTTGTCGTCAAGAGTGAAGCCACCAACATTCGATGGAAAGGTAGCATGGAGCACTTACCTAAAACAATTTGAAGCAGCTGCCTTGGCCAATAACTGGTCAGAAGAAGAAAAAGCCACATCACTTATAGTTGCTCTGCGGGTGAAGCTATGGAGATATTAAGAACACTAGCTGACGATAAACAAAAGGACTATCAAATGCTGAAGGGTGCTTTGGAAATGAGGTATGGCGACGCCCATCTGCAACACGTCTACCAAGCACAACTGAAAGGCCGAAGACAACGTTTCGAAGAAAATCTGCAGCAATTTGAGGCGGATATAGCACGTATGGTGAAGCTAGCTTACCCCACCGCACCGACAGAATTCCAAGAACAGTTAGCAATAAGTAGCTTCATTGATGGCCTGCGAGACTCCGAGATCAGCCAAGCGTTAAGGTTAGCCAGACATAAAAACATATCTGAAGCTCTGGCCCAGGCACTGGAAATTGAAGCCGCCCGACAGGCTTCCAGAAACAGTCAAGGCAGAATAAGGCAAGTTAAGTTTCAAACTAGCAAACAACGATCAAGTGAAAATAACCTGGAAGGATTTATGAAGAGTTTGCAAGATTTAATGAATAACTTCCAACAAGAACAAGACCGTACTAATTCCACTGTATATAACAGGAGAAGACCCATTCAGTGTTGGAATTGTGGAGCTGAAGGGCATCTTAGGAATCGATGCCCTAAGAATACATCTAGCCAGTACCAGGAAAACGCCAACTAGTCAGCTTTGAGGGGCGAAAGCTGGCTAGGTGCTACCAAGCCCCACCAACTATTAAAATCAAGGTAACCCGTCTGCAAAATAATGGAACGAGTTTGGTAGTACCAGGGCGTATATGCGGACGGGATTGTGAAATGGTCCTTGATACAGGCTCTAGTCACACCATAGTAAGACCGAACATCGTCGCTCACTGCAGAATACAAAAGCCAGACCGGAATTATATCTTGGAGACAGCAAATGGAGAAGTCATATCAGTGAAAGGCATCCATCTAGCTAGAATAACCCTGGGGACAACCACTTTCCAACACAACATCCTAGTAGCAGATATAACTGATGATGTCATTCTTGGACTTGACGTTATGACTCAACATAATTTTGTATTGGACCTTCCACGAAGACTATTGAAGACCAAAGATGAAGAAATCATTATGCAGTTTCCCGAAATCAGAAACCTTCCTATTAGAACTGTGGAAGCGTCAGCAGACATAGAACTTCCAGCAGGTTCAGAAGTTGTAATTGAAGCTATTTGTAGCGGTCCTTCGGCAGTTGAAGAAACTGTAATTGTAGAACCAGAACCAGAGAGCAGTCTTTATAGGAAGGGCATATTAACTGGAAAGACATTAACAGAAAGGAAAAACAATTTGGTATTGGTCAGAATGCTAAATCTGAAAGACTACCCACAACAGATCAAGAAAGGTGAACCTTTGGGAGTTTGTCAAACAGTTGGATCGGTCGTCAGCAATATAGAACCATCAACAACATCTCGAAGTATTGAAAAACTACCTGAAGTTCTTCAGGGCCTTGTTAACCGATTCAAGTCCCCACTACAAGCCGATGAGGTCCAAAATTGGAAGATTTGTTGAGGCGTTATCAAGATGTTTTCTCATTAACAGAAGATGATGTTGGAAGAACTAATCTTGTGCAACACCGAATAAATACCGGCGACACCACGCCAATTAAACAAGCTCCACGAATGATTCCTTTAGCAAAGCAAGAAGAGGTATCCACGATGTTGAGAGACATGCAGCAGCAGGGAGTCATTGAACCATCCCAGAGTCCATGGACCTCGCCGGTTGTTTTGGTAAAGAAGAAGGATGGCTCTACCAGATTTTGTGTAGATTATAGAAGACTAAACGATGTCACTAAGAAGGACAGTTATCCATTGCCAAGAATAGACGACACCCTGGATACACGTCTGGATCTCAATGGTTTTCCACATTAGACCTGAAGAGTGGCTATTGGCAAGTGCAGCTTCATCCAAATGATAAAGAGAAGACCGCCTTTTCCATTGGTACGGGTTTGTGGCACTTCAACGTTATGCCCTTTGGTCTCTGCAATGCACCAGCCACCTTTGAAAGACTTATGGAAACCATTCTACGAGGAATGACCTGGAAAACGTGTCTCGTTTATCTTGATGACATAATAATACTTGGCAAAGACTTTGAAGATCATTTGAAGAATGTTCAAGAAGTTTTCCAAAAGTTGAGAGAGGCCCGGCTCAAGTTAAGTCCTAAGAAGTGTATGCTCTTTCAAAAGGAAGTCAAGTATTTAGGACACATTATTTCGTCTAGTGGAGTGAAGACTGACTCAGAGAAAACTGAAACCATCTGGAAATGGCCAGTACCGAAAGACAAACATGAATTAAGGAGTTTCCTGGGACTTTGCACTTACTATCGCAAGTTTGTGAGAAATTTTGCCGAGATTGCAAAACCCCTACATCGGCTCACAGAAAACAATCAGCCATTCATCTGGACGGAACAATGTCAACAAGCTTTTCAAAGACTAAAAGAAGCTTTGTGTTCTTCTCCGATTCTGTCATATCCAAAGCCTGGAACAACATTCATCGTGGACACGGATGCTAGTAATACTGGAATTGGAGGAATATTATCACAAGTTGAAGACGGGCATGAAAAAGTGATTTCCTACTTTAGCAAGGTCCTCTCTAAGCAAGAAATGAACTACTGCGTAACCAGAAGAGAGTTGCTTGCCATAGTTAAAACTGTGGAGCATTTTCATAAGTATCTCTATGGTCAGTCGTTCGTCTTGAGGACCGATCATGCTTCTTTGAAGTGGCTACTGCAGTTTAAGAATCCGGAAGGCCAAGTGGCAAGATGGCTTCAACGGTTGCAGGAGTACGACTTCAAAATTGAACACCGGAAAGGGTCTAACCATCGGAATGCTGATGCCCTATCCAGAAGACCATGCCCTCCAAACTGTAAGCACTGCCTGCGACAAGAAATTAGAGAGGAAGATGAGTTTCTTTGCCGAAGAATTAACATCCAGAGCTCAGATGATTGGGATAATAAAGTCATCGCTAAAGAACAAAGTGAAGACCCGGATTTTGGACCAATTTTCCAGTGGAAGATAAAAAACATGGACAGACCCACCTGGCAGGATATTTCTGATAAATCACCGTCTCTAAAAAGCTACTGGGCGCTATGGAATTCTTTAGCCATCGAGAACGGCTTATTAAAAAGAGTCTGGGAGAGTCCAGACGGCAAAGAAAAGGTTTATCAAACAGTGCTGCCCCAGAAGAGAATTCCAGAAGTTCTTCAAGCACTACACAGTGGAGTCGGTGGTGGGCACTTTGGAATAAACAAAACTCTGAATAAAGTTAGAGAACGATTCTACTGGCTTGGCAGTCGGTCCAATGTGGAAGAATGGTGCCGACGTTGTGATATCTGCGCCTCTAGTAAGGGACCCAGGACTCGAAGCCGAGGACAAATGAAGCAGTACAATGTTGGAGCTCCATTCGAGAGAATAGCTATTGACATAGCTGGACCATTTCCTCGTAGCAGCAGTGGAAATCGTTATATTTTGGTAGTGATGGACTACTTCAGTAAGTGGCCAGAAATATATCCCTTACCTAATCAAGAAGCAGTCTCCGTAGCTGAAGCTTTATTCGAAAATTGGATATGCCGTTATGGGGTGCCCGGAGAGATCCATTCCGATCAAGGACGAAATTTCGAGTCTGAAGTGTTTCAGAAAGTTTGTGAGCTGCTAGGTATTCACAAAACCAGAACTACACCTCTTCACCCGCAATCAGATGGAATGGTGGAAAGATTCAATCGCACCATCGAAAACTTCCTGAGAACGGCCGTCAACGAGAAACAGACCAACTGGGATACCTGTCTTCCTCCATTTTTACTGGCTTACCGAGCAGCAATTCATGAGACCACGGGTAAAACACCAGCCAACGTGATTTTCGGCACAGAATTGCGGCTACCCATAGATCTAATTATGAATCGACCGCAACACGAGGAAAACTTAGATGATTATCTCAGCCATCTGAAAGATCGAATAAAGATGGTACATGAAGAAGTACGAGAGAAGATAAAAATAGAAAGCGATAGAATGAAGACCAGATACGACTTGCGTGCCAACAGCAGCGGGTTTCAAGAGCTTGAGAAAGTGTGGCTGTATAACCCAAGAAGAAGCAAGGGTAAATCTCCGAAGCTGCAGAAATCGTGGGAAGGCCCTTATACTGTCGTGTCACGATTGGATGACGTAGTTTACAGGACCCAGAGGAATCCCCAAGCCAAGATGAAGATTGTCCACATTGATCTATTGACATCTTACCAAGAAAGCCATACGGACAATGGAGTAACCTGATCGGGACGATCATATCTAAGAGGGGGGCAATGATACGGAAGCTAAGCTCACCTACCTTATTAGTTTGTTAATTATGTTCCAGTTTGTGTTAGAATTTATAATTGAAGCTCACCTACCTCATTAGTTTGTAAATTACGTTTCTGTTTATGTTAGAATTTACAATTTTGTGATGCCTTTATTTTGACGTTTTCCGGAATATTCCAGGCTATATTCTATTTGTTTCTCGACACGTTCTCGAAATCTCAGAAACTTCGAGAACTGTAAAAACCTATATAAGCAGATCATTCTCGGCCGCTGAGTCAGTTTGTATTGAGCAGCCAAACGCGACTGACAAACGTCAAAGTAAAGTATTTGACAGTTGTGAATTTGTTGAAGCAGATTTCTTGTATTTATCAAGAGTGACAATAAAGATTATTTGTCTACGTGACGTGTTTCAACGATAACCTAATTTCGAGGTTACAATATTGTGGAAACCGTACAAAATGAAGGGCAGCGATGCATTCGCTGCAGAAGTTTCTAACACAAGTAATTTGTGTAGACAATTTCCTATATACAGGGTGTTAAAATTTTATTAAAAAAATTTAAATTTATTGATATTGTGGAAACCGTACAAAATGAAACTTTACAGGTTCTTATGTTAACAATAATACATATTTTACAATAAATAGTTATTTATGTATTAAGAGCGAAAAGTGATACATTATTGCTCAAGAGTGACAGTAATCACGCGAGAGCAGTAAAGTCAGTTTTTGCTCGTAATGTATACAATGTTTTATCTACAATCACTCAATAAAATAAAACTGTTCAATTATTAACTTTATTACGAGAAGATTAATTACAACAAATACTTTGTTGCTATTGACAACGAGCGTTTGATATCACTCGGCAAGCAATAAAGTGACACTTATGTGACCTCCTCAATATACTTCAGCTTTTCGTCGTCACTGTCAAGCAAAAAACTGATTCAATTAATGATTGTAAATAAAATATTGTTTTCAGTTTCATCGAAACACGTACGCACAGGCACGTCTCTGCATATCAGGTGAGCGGCCGGTGGAAGTTTAGGTAAGTCATATCTCAATAACCAGACACGGGATCCACACCAAACTTTGGGATATACAGGGTGTCTACTTTTATTTGTGTACAAATCTGTAAAAAATTTATTCTTCACGGTAATCAAAACATTTTTTTTACTTTAAATGACAGGAAAGCCGCTTCCTCTGACCCTACCAAAGCATTTAAGATAGCCATCCAAGACATGCTATGATTTTTTTATACGCAAATTGCCAACGAGTTGCATATCTGTTTGTTGGGACAGTCAAAATCTGAGTAAGTTAGAAAGAATATCTCTTCACTATGTCAATTATAAAAGTTTTCTCCAGGTTGTATAACAGTTTCCAGGCTGACAAGTCAATTAAAACAAGAAAAAAGCATTTTATTATAAAATATCTTGAATTTTACAGATCTACTGCAAATTGAAAAAAATGTTTATGACATTATAAACATTATCACATCCCGCACAATTCTTAAAAAAAAAACTAGTAACGCTTGAACTGATGTAAATTATTAAGTATTTTTCCTTTTCTCTAGCGCATTTTCCCCCAAAAAGTTAAAGGAAATGATTCAATTTCAGCATTATATTTTAATACTATGCTAATACGAACCTCCACCTACTGGGTAATTTTTTTGAACATTTTTAGATACGATTCATTGTCCTTGAAACGCCAGCCATAAAAATCTGACAAGGTGGTGTTAATCAGAACCCCTCAAAACCCCTATGCGTGAAATTTGCACAAAAACTATAGTGTTTTCTTCTATATGTTCTTAAAGTTTTATTTTTATAAAAGTTCGTAAAACTTTATTTTTTAAAATAACACTACAAATATTTTTTTGGTTCAAATGTCATCGAAAACCGCTTCCTCTGACCCTACCACGGCATTTAAGACGGCGATCCAAGACTTGCTATGATTTGTTTTATACCTCCGAAATTCAATAAAAATGGTTAGCAATTTTTTTATTTAAAATCTGATAAGGTGGTGTTATTCAAGACCCCTCAAAACCCCTATGTGAGAAATTTGAACAAAATCTATATTCTATATATTTCTTCTACACGTTCTCAAAGTTTTATTTGTATAAAAATTTGTAAAAACTTTATTTTCTAAAATAACGCAATAACTATTTTTATGTTTTAAATAACATCGAAAACCACTTGTTTTGATCATACTATGGCGACCCAAGGTCTGCTATAATTTCTTATACCCCCGAAATTTAATATAAACGATTTTAGCGAATTTTTGATTTAGAATCTGTTAAGATGGGGTTGGCCACCATCCCCCCTCAAAACAAAATACTGAATTTGAAGGGCGCTAGACGAATCTAGAGTGATCATGGAAATAAATCAAAGAGTATGAATCAAAATTGATTTTTATTTTTGGGGGTACAATAAAAAATAAAGTATACCGAAATCGACAATTATTGAATATCGACGATTTACGCATAAGAATTACTAAAGCGTGTCAGTTTATCAGTGCAGCTCAGTTAAAGAAAGTTGTACATCACAATAGGAAGCGTATTGAAATATGTATTCTTTTAGAGGGTGGTTTGGTAGAAAAAGGTCCAATAAATGAAAAAAACTTATTATCTTATTTCATTTTAGCCTCGACACAGTGTCGTTTATATGACTTATTTTTTCATAGCAGACCACATTAATTCAATTTTCATTCATACTGTTTTGACATCATTCCTTGGCTCGCACTTGACTCATCTAGCGCCTTTCAAATTCAGTATTTTGTTTTGAGGGGGTTTGTGATTAACGCCACCTTATCAGATTGTAAATCAAAAATTCGCTAAACGTTTATATTATATTTCGGGGGTATAATAAATTATAGCAGGCCTTGGGTCGTCACAGTAGGATCAGAACAAGCGGTTTTCGATGAGATTTAATTTTTTTTAATGTTGGAGCATCTTGAAGAATCATTTTACGAATTTGTACACACATAAAACTTTGAGAACGTGTAAAACAAAACACTCTATATAGTTTTTATTCAAATTTCACACATAGGGGTTTTGGGGAACATCTTATCAGATTTTAAATAAAATATAACGTTTTTATTGAATACGAGGGGTATAAAATTAATCATAGCAGGCCTTGGTTCGCCATGTTAAACGCCCTGATAGGATTAGAAGTAGCGGTTTTCGATAACATTTAAATCAAAAAAATATTTGTTGCGTTATAATGAAAAATAAAGTTTTTATGAATTTTTACAGAAAAAAATTTGATTATCTTGGGTGAATAACATTTTTACGGATTTGTACACAAATAATAGTAGACTGTGTATGTACTGTGACCATATAGACAACTTTTTTAGAAGGAAAACCTATTTGCAGTTTGCAAAAAAGTTAAATAAAAATTGCTGCCTCACCTAGGGATTTCGAAATCGGCTCTTTAATTTTAGTGAAATATTTATTTTTCAATTTTATTAAAAACTAACGAATTGATAAGTTTTTAATAAAATTTTAAATAAATTGACAAAGTTACATTGAATATGTGAAAAAAATATATTTCAGAAAGATTAAAGACGCCAATTGGATAGTCCGAGATGAGGCAGCGAATTTTTTAACTTTTTTCCGCAAACTTTAAAAAGGTTCTTCATCTAAAAAAGTTGTCTATATGGCCACAGTACATATATCCTAATGTTTGGTTTGGGTTCCATGTCTGGTTATTGAGATATAAAAAAAAATATTTTCGAATTCATTGTTTAATTTATAAGTGAAAAGTTATTATTATGACTTAAGTTAGTAATGATGTTTACTGCGAGTAATAATAATTTTTTGTAATAAAATTGGAACAAAAAACTAAGTGCATAGTTTCTGGTATTTTTCAAATCGAAACAGGACTTCCATGCCATGCAATAAATCAAATTTTTTCACTCGAAAATGGTGAGTTGTAAGAAAAAAAGGAGAGACCGTTTATGTTCCAAATTGAACAAGAAATTCGAAAATAGTTTTATTATAAGAAAAATCAGTGACGGATCATTTTCTCTTTAAAAATATCCAGACGTCTGGTGAAACTGCAAACAATATTTTTATTGCAAAACATGTATTCTTGTTAACTGTCACAGCCTGCAAAATTTCATTAAAATATTGCGAGCGGTTTCGGCAATGTTAATAAATTTGCATTGTTTATTATAACTTTTAACACCCTGTAGATCGAGTGTTTTCATAATATGGTATATTAAGAAAATATATCACAAATTACTTGTACTATAACCTTAATGTACAATTGAACAAAAAATATTAAAAGTATACAGTTGGTATTTTGAGTAAATTATTAGTGAAATTAATTCAAAAGAAACATAACATTGGCGCTCATTATTATGTTCTTACTATTTTAAATATAACAGTATCTACAGCGTTGTCAAATCGCAGTGCACTATGAAAAGACTGTGGATGTTACAAGCGCGATAGAACGCGTAAGTCACGTATATTGCAGGATGTCACGAAAACCACGTCGTATATTGTGCGGTATAATAAATATACAGCAACAGCTTCTGCGTGCTGCCCTCTGTGTAATATATTGCGGAAGTACAAAAAACGTTAAAATTTACACATATAATTTTTTGGCATCCTCCTATAACTTCTTTAAAACAATGTAGGGGTCAGTATAAGCAAGTCTACGATGAAAGTTCTTGTGACATCCGATTTCGGATGACACAACGTCAGAGGATGTCAAAGAGAAGGGAAATTCTTATGAAATGATGTCACAAAGTATGTATATATATATAGTTTTATCCAACATACTTTGTGACATCATTTCATAAGAATTTACCTTCTCTTTGACATCCTCTGACGTTGTGACATCATTTCATAAGAATTTCCCTTTTCTTCATACAAAGTATGTCGGATAAAACTATATATATATAGTTTTATCCGACATACTTTGTGACATCATTTCATAAGAATTTCCCTTTTCTTTGACATCCTCTGACGTTGTGTCATCCGAAATCGGATGTCACAAGAACTTTCATCGTAGACTTGCTTATACTGACCCCTACATTGGTTTAAAGAAGTTATAGGAGGATGCCAAAAAATCATATGTGTAAGTTTTAACGTTTTTTGTACTTCCGCAATATATTGCACAGAGGGCAGCACGCAGAAGCTGTTGCAGTATATTTATTATACCGCACAATATACGACGTGGTTTTCGTGACATCCTGCAATATACGTAACTTACGCGTTCTATCGCGCTTGTAACATCCACAGTCTTTTCATAGTGCACTGCGATTTGACAATGCTGTAGATACTGTTATATTTAAAATAGTAAGAACATATTTAATGAGCGCCAATGTTATGTTTCTTTTGAATTAATTTCACTAATAATTTACTCAAAATACCAACTGTATACTTTTAATATTTTTTGTTCAATTGTACATTAAGTTTATAGTACAAGTAATTTGTGATATATTTTCTTAATATACCATATTATGAAAACACTCGATCTACAGGGTGTTAAACGTTATAATAAAAAATGCAAATTTATTAACATTGCCGAAACCGCTCGCAATATTTTAATGAAATTTTGCAGGCTGTGACAGTTAACGAGAATACATGTTTTGCAATAAAAATATTGTTTTCAGTTTCACCAGACGGTTGGATATTTTTAAAGAAAAAATTATCCGTCACTGATTTTTCTTATAATAAAACTATTTTCGAATTTCTTGTTCAATTTGGAACATAAACGGTCTCTCCTTTTTTTCTTACAACTCACCATTTTCGAGTGAAAAAATTTGATTTATTGCATGGCATGGAAGTCCTGTTTCGATTTGAAAAATACCAGAAAATATGAACTTAGTTTTTTGTTCCAATTTTATTACAAAAATTTATTACTACTCGCAGTAAACATCATTACTAACTTACTAAGTCATAATAATAACTTTTCACTTATAAATTAAACAATGAATTCGAAAATAATTTTAATTTTAATAAAAATCAGTGTTGGATCAATTTTTTCTTTAAAAATATCCAGCAGCGGCGTTCAATGGGACTTCTGGTATGTCATATCTCAATAACCAGACATGGAACCCAAACCAAACATTAGGATATATGTACTGTGGCCATATAGACAACTTTTTTAGATGAAGAACCTTTTTAAAGTTTGCGAAAAAAAGTTAAAAAATTCGCTGCCTCATCTAGGAATATCCAATTGGCGTCTTTAATCTTTCTGAAATATATTTTTTCACATATTCGATGTAACTTTGTCGATTTATGTAAAATTTTATTAAAAACTTAATTCGTTAGTTTTTAATAAAATTAAAAATAAATATTTCACTAAAATTAAAGAGCCGATTTCGAAATTCCTAGGTGAGGCAGCAATTTTTATTTAACTTTTTTGCAAATAGGTTTTCCTTCTAAAAAAGTTGTCTATATGGCCACAGTACATATAGAGTGTCTACTATTATTTGTGTACAAATCCGTAAAAATTTTATTCATCCAAGATAATCAAATATTTTTCTGTAAAAATTCATAAAAACTTTATTTTTCAATATAACGCAACAAATATTTTTTTGAGTTAAATGTTATCGAAAACCGCTACTTCTAATCCTACCAGGGCGTTTAACATGGCGAACCAAGGCCTGCTATGATTAATTTTATACCCCTCGTATTCAATAAAAACGTTTAGTTATATTTTATTTAAAATCTGATAAGATGTTGTTACTCAGGGTCCCCCAAAACCCCTATGTGTGAAATTGAATAAAAACTATACGGAGTGTTTTGTTTTACACGTTCTCAAAGTTTTATGTGTGTACAAATTCGTAAAATGATTCAAGATGATCCAACATTAAAAAAAAAATTAAATGGCATCGAAAACCGTTTGTTCTGATCCTTCTATGGCGACCCAAGGCCTGCTATAATTTCTTATACCCCCGAAATATAATATAAACGTTTAGCGAATTTTTGATTTACAATCTGATAAGGTGGGGTTAATCACAAACCCCCTCAAAACAAAATACTGAATTTGAAAGGCGCTAGATGAGTCAAGTGCGAGCCAAGGACTGATGCCAAAACAGTATGAATGAAAATTGAATTAATGTGGTCTGTTATGAAAAAATAAGTCACATAAACGACACTGTGTCGAGGCTAAAATGAAATAAGATAATAAGTTTTTTTCATTTATTGGACCTTTTTCTACCAAACCACCCTCTAAAAGAATACATATTTCAATACGCTTCCAACTTTCTTTAACTGAGCTGCACTGATAAACTGACTCGCTTTAGTAATTCTTATGCGTAAATCGTGGATATTCAATTGACGATTTCGGTATACTTTATTTTTTATTGTACCCCCAAAAATAAAAATCAATTTTGATTCATACTTTTTGATTTATTTCCATGATCACTCTAGATTAGTCTAGCGCCCTTCAGTATTTTGTTTTGAGGGGGGATTGTGGTCAACCCCATCTTAACAGATTATAAATCAAAAATTCGCTAAAAACGTTTATATTAAATTTCGGGGGTATAAGAAATTATAGCAGACCTTGGGTCGCCATAGTAGGATCAAAACAAGTGGTTTTCGATGCTATTTAAAACATAAAAATAGTTGTTGCGTTATTTTATAAAATAAAGTTTTTACAAATTTTTATACAAATAAAACTTTGAGAACGTGTAGAAGAAATAGATAGAATATAGATTTTGTTCAAATTTCACACATAAGGGTTTTGAGGGGTCCTGAATAACAGAATTATCAGATTTTAAATAAAAAAATTTCTATCCGTTTTTATTGAATTTCGGAGGTATAAAACAAATCATAGCAAGTCTTGGATCGCCGTCTTAAATGCCGTGGTAGGGTCAAAGGAAGCGGTTTTCGATGACATTTGAACCAAAAAAATATTTGTAGTGTTATTTTAAAAAATAAAGTTTTACGAACTTTTATAAAAATAAAACTTTAAGAACATATAGAAGAAACCACTCTATAGTTTTTGTGCAAATTTCACACATAAGGGTTTTGAGAGGTTCTGATTAACACCATCTTATCAGATTTTTATGGCTGGCGTTTCAAGGACAATGAATCGTATCAAATAATGCTCAAAAAAATTACCCAGTAGGTGGAGGTTCTTATTAGCATAGTATTAAAATATAATGCTGAAATTGAATCATTTCCTTTAACTTTTTGGGGGAAAATGCGCTAGAGAACACGAAAAACCATGAAATGTACCTTATTACTGTGTTGCAGATACCGTGAAAACTACTTAATAATTTACATCAGTTCAAGCGTTACTAGTTTTTTTTAAAGAATTCTGCGGGATGTGATAATGTTTATAATGTCATAAACATTTTTTTTTTTTTCAATTTGCAGTAGATATGTAAAATTCAAGATATTTTATAATAAAATGCTTTTTTCTTATTTTAAATGACTTGTCAGCCTGGAAACTGTTATACAACCTGGAGAAAACTTTTATAACTGACATAGTGAAGAGATATTCTTTCTAACTTACTCAGATTTTGACTGTCCCAACAAACAGATATGCAACTCGTTGGAAATTTGTGTATAAAAAAAATCATAGTATGTCTTGGATGGCTATCTTAAATGCCGTGGTAGGGTCAGAGGAAGCGGCTTTCCTGTCATTTAAAGTTAAAAAATGTTTTGATTACCTTGAAGAATAAAGTTTTTACGGATTTGTACACAAATAAAAGTAGACACCCTGTATATCCCAAAGTTTGGTGTGGATCCCGTGTCTGGTTATTGAGATATGACTTACCTAAACTTCCACCGGCCACTCACCTGATATGCAGAGACGTGCCTGTGCGTACGTGTTTCGATGAAACTGAAAACAATATTTTATTTACAATCATTAATTGAATCAGTTTTTTGCTTGACAGTGACGACGAAAAGCTGAAGTATATTGAGGAGGTCACATAAGTGTCACTTTATTGCTTGCCGAGTGATATCAAACGCTCGTTGTCAATAGCAACAAAGTATTTGTTGTAATTAATCTTCTCGTAATAAAGTTAATAATTGAACAGTTTTATTTTATTGAGTGATTGTAGATAAAACATTGTATACATTACAAGCAAAAAGTGATTTTACTGCTCTCGCGTGATTACTGTCACTCTTGAGCAACAATATTTATTGTAAAATATGTATTATTGTTAACATAAAAACCTGTAAAGTTTCATTTTGTACGGTTCCCACAATATTAATAAATTTAAATTTTTTTAATAAAATTTTTACACCCTGTATATAGGAAATTGTCAACACAAATTACTTGTGTTAGAAACTTCTGCAGCGAATGCATCGCTGCGCTTCATTTTGTACGGTTTCCACAATATCAATAAATTTAATTTTTTTTAATAAAATTTTAACACCCTGTATATAGGAAATTGTCTACCGAAATTACTTGTGTTAAAAACTTCTGCAGCAAATGCATCGACTCACTAAACACTCTGTATATTGTAAATAAATATTAGTCAAAAGTACGCGAAAAAATATTTTTTATTTATTTTTATTTTATATTATTCATTTTATTTTACCTCAACTTTTATCTATAATTCAACCACCTTCATCGACCATATCATTTCCCTGTGACTTTCATTAAATAAATCTAATAAACTTGATGCCTGAGAAGATAAATATCTTGATCTTTTATAAAACATCTTTGACAATGCCAATAATAGTCTATTAACATTGACAACTGTGGAAGGATGCTTCAAAGTAAGCAATATTTTTGTGGATGTCATAAAAACATTTGAGTATGAACTATATATTCAATATACTCTGGAGTTCACAAAGATAGGATTTTTTAATTTATTATTTTGTGTATTGTTAATATTTTTTTATAGAAGGAGCATCTGTCTTTCATTTTAAATAATGCATATTTTTAATTTCCTTATATACACAGTAATTAATAGGGATGTCACATAGGCGAAATTTTTGTTAGATGTCACAAGATACATTAGTCGACTATATATATATATATATTGATACCTGTTAAGTTGTCACTTCCGTTATGTAGATATGGCGTCCTAACTTCCGGGTGTTATAGTTAATATATTTGTAAAATAATTACATATATCTGTTTAGGGGAGCCTCAACATTCCGAATATCAAAAGACGGGAAGCAATTTTTTATTTTAAAATATTCACATATATACTATATAGATGATACGAAGAGACTTCCAAATATATATATATATATATATATATATATATATATATATATATATATATATATATATTCAAGAGACTGACGTGGCGTTGCTACTTCACGCAACGTTGCCAAATCTCTGGAAGTCATAACGTAGTATTCTTATTCAGAGATTATAAACTTGCATACATAGGTGGACTGACTGTACAAAGCACAATAAGTATTATCCGCGTCTACAACTTTGTCGGCTATCAATAAATTTAATTTGTTTTGTTTGGCGGCACTGTATGTAATTTTAGTTAGTTACTGTACATTTAAGTTGCGTTTATATACTTTTTAATACAGGTTGAATCACGGTAATAGTCCATCTATTAGAAGTTTTCATGGAAGTAGTCTTTATTTTTTTTAATTTAACATCCTATATAATCGAATATGAGCTTTTCAATGAAAATATTTTCAAGGAGCTATCACTTCCAGTTAAACCGGAAGAGGCCAACAACTTCATTATTTTAAATTGAATGCAATTTTTATTTAATTTGCTCATGTTATTTTAATGACTTTCATAATACTTCGCCATACTTAATCCTTACTTTTCGTGATATTTTGGTTTTTTCGAAAAAAAAATCACTACTTTGAAATTAGCTGCATCAAATATTATAAGAGTTAAAGAAAAAAAATTGGTCAAATTTCATACAAAGTGTTGACAAATCAGATGCCAATTTAGTTCATTTTAAACTATTAAAACAATTTTTTTTTAATGGAACATCCCTTACGCCAAATGGATCAGTCAAAACAGAGAGTTTTTCGAAACGTCAAAAATACGAAAGTGCGCGATAGTGAAGTGATTTTTGTTATTTTTTACTGATCTGCTCTTTTCAGTGTGAGATTTTTTGGTTAGGCAAACTTAGTTTCAAAAATAACCCTTGACTGATCCGTTTGGCGCAAGGGCTTATTTAATTATTAATCTTATTTTTTTCCAGAAGTGTGGCAAAAACCCAATCAAACTAAAAAAAAAACTAAAATTATGCCACAAATAAATAACTTCAGACAATATCATAACTGGAAGTGACAGCTTCTTGAAAAAATTTCATTACAAAGCTCGCATTCGATTATACAGAGTCAAATTTTCAAAACAAAATAATCACTGCATCTGTGAAAATTTCTAATGGTCCATCACCGTGAATCAGCCTATATAAATTGCATATAAAAAATATATATTCGATTAGGTAAAGTATATTCTCCAAAGAATTCCAAAAAAAAAGAAAACAAATTTGTGGAGGTAACCATTTCGACCCAAATACGAACGAGTGTTTCTTCTATAAGACTGAAGTATTCGCGTATAAGTTTAAATGAGTCTTGTCCTCTAGATAGAATAAAATTATTCTTAATAATGTTTCATTTTGTTTATTTCTTATAAAAAAACTCATTGCTAGTGCGGCATGTTTCAAATAAAAAGGAACAACAAATAACTGTAAATAGATTTCACTGATTTTCATATTCAAAATTTTAATTAATTGTATCCAGGAAATAACGCGTAGAGAACACAAATACCATTGATAACTGCGCGGAGCACCCACAAATTATTGCAAACTTTACTTGTCATGTTTATGCAAAATCGTTTAGTCTATAAAAGCCGGAAAATATTGTAATTAGACAATTTAAAATATTAAAAATGGATCCTGCAATATTTACCGAGAAATATAAAAACAGTAAAATTATAAAATGAATTAGCAATTATTGTGTTATAAAAAAAATGGTATATAATGGGTTTTTTTGTCCGAAATAAAGCTTTAACAATAATAAAATATTCTTAAGCTAAAACTTCACTCATAGGCTAGGTCACAAAGAAAAATTAAAAATAAATCAATTTCTTCACAAGATCGCTATCGCCTAAAGGTGCACACAAATTAAATACATATTTTGCAATCATTTTAAAAGCTGGATTAAAAAATTAAATTTATTAGGCCCAACCAAGTTTTTATTATTGTCTTTTAAACATAATAAAATTTGCTATTGGTAATCTCCAGGGTTGCAAGCTAATTCATAGAAAACGTCTCAGGTACCGAAATGGGCATTTAAACTTTAAAGGGCTTTAACAGATGGTTTTAATAGTTTACCTTGACAGTGGAAGTAGTAGTTATAGAAGAATAGTACTGCTTATTTTATATAAAATCGTCCAGACTATAAAAGCCGGAAAATATTTTAAATTCATATTTTACTATAGATTGTATAGCACACACACTGTAAATTAATACTGGACGGTGTTAACACTACAAAGTATTTTTATTAGAAAATAAGTATTTTAAATATAAAAATACCATAGTGTGTTAGGTTAGGTTTCAAGTGTATGGACCATAATAACTAACCCCCCACTGGAACCATATAGTTTATTGTAGCTTGCGACAGTAGAACTACAAACTAAAATTTATTTATTCGATAAATTTAGAAAAAACAAACGTTTGTCTAAATTCCACTGCATTGCAAATTTTTTAATTAAATAATCGATATATAATTAACACAAATAAATTTTGATTTTAATATTTTTTGAATTTTTAAAAAGGAATGATTTTCATAATTTGTTTTTGAATTTATCAAATTGATGAACAGGTAATCACTTAATTCCACGTAATTTTCAAATATTTTTTAAATAAAAGTCAATGACTAAACAAAGTTTATATTCATAAATTCAGGTAACAGTATACCTACACTGTGTCTACATAATTTTCTAAAGTTCTCAAATACACTGCTCAAAATAGGAAGGACAAGGAATACTTGCTTGCATCTCAATATTTTTAAATTATACCTGTATACATCGGTATAGAATAATTTTTTGGCCTATAACATTTTTTGTTAAAATGCTTAGTGTTTAGAGGTTGAATATTAATTTTTTTTTAAATGTTTTCGTAGCTTAACTTTTTTTGATATTGTCTGAAGCTATTTATTTGTGGCATAATTTTAGTTTTTCTTTAGTTTTATTGGGTTTTTGCCACACTTCTGAAAAATAATAAAGATTAATTAAATAAGCCCTTGCGCCAAACGGAACAGTCAAGGGTTATTTTTTAAAAAACTAAGTTTGCCTAACCAAAAAATCTCACACTGAAAAAAGCAGATAAGTAAAAAATAACAAAAATCACATCACTATCGCGCACTTTCGTATTATGACGTTTCGAAAAACTCTCTGTTTTCGTTATCAAAATCGTAGTAAAATATTAAACGTTTGTCAAGTTTGACAGTTTAAAATTTGTTTATCTGCTTCCATAGAGATGTTAAATGATTTTTATTTTATTGTTACTTACTTCTTCTTGATACAACTGTAGCCAACAATGATCGATGTTAACTGAACAGTTAGACACACACTTATCTCCGTTCAACAAAATAATCGCGGTCTCTTTTAGTTTTCTTTTGTTGAACGGAGATAAGTGTGTGTCTAACTGTTCAGTTAACATCGATCATTGTTGGCTACAGTTGTATCAAGAAGAAGTAAGTAACAATAAAATAAAAATCATTTAACATCTCTATGGAAGCAGATAAACAAATTTTAAACTGTCAAACTTGACAAACGTTTAATATTTTACTACGATTTTGATAACGAAAACAGAGAGTTTTTCGAAACGTCATAATACGAAAGTGCGCGATAGTGATGTGATTTTTGTTATTTTTTACTTATCTGCTTTTTTCAGTGTGAGATTTTTTGGTTAGGCAAACTTAGTTTTTTAAAAAATAACCCTTGACTGTTCCGTTTGGCGCAAGGGCTTATTTAATTAATCTTTATTATTTTTCAGAAGTGTGGCAAAAACCCAATAAAACTAAAGAATAACTTTTTTTGGTTTCATATACCTATATACATATTTTTAAATAATATTTAACCCCCTGTATAACAAAAACTAAGCGTTTTAAGAGAAAATGTTATGATTAGATTTTACTACTGTCACACTTCGTCTTCTGCCTATATTTTGCAAAAATTGTTTTTCTCGTTCCTGATAGGTAACAGTTTTTCTCTAAATATTTAGCAAATCCATTTATTAAGACTTCGGTTCCTTTCTTAAACCATCTTAAAAAGTAAATAGAAAATGCATGCTCTTGCTCTTGAAAATGCTCTCTCTTTTTTGCGGCTGAAATCACTTTCGTTGTTTCGTGATTTGTAATTTAAATCAAAAGTAATTGCTATCAAGTGTACAGAGCTAGCCAATACTTTTAATAACAAATCATATGGGTGACAACGGAAACTGGGAACACACTGTAACTTTCTTATGACTGCTGATAAAAATTAGCGGATTATTTTACGTATGGCAAGACTAATTTTCTGACACATTTTCTGGATTATTTTTTTTTTTAATTTTTAAAAATAAAACTAGAATGCCGCGACTGGTTGTTTTCTTTTTCATTTGTAATTATGGACAAAATTCTAAATTTGAAAATTTTTATACATTTCCTTAGTTATTACACTAAAAATTTCGATTTATTGTATTTCCTTAAAAACTCATTTTTTTCAAATGTAGAGGGTGAGCCCTATTGATTTTTTAATAAAAGATTTTTTCTGAATTTTGCGGTGCAATTTTTAAAATCCGTCAAGAAAGGAAAAAAATAAAACAATTTCTGCCAGTCGCGGCCTTCTAGTTTTATTTTTAAAAATTAAAAAATATATTTAATCCAGAAAATGTGTCAGACAATTGGTCCTGCCATACGTAAAATGATCCGCTGATTCAAAAAATGTCAAAAATACAGGGTGTCCTATTTTAAAAATAGAAATGTATGGTCTTGAAATCCGAAATGACCTCAAAGAATTCATGGCACCATCTAGTATAAACCCACCCAATTTCAAATTTTTATCAGCAGTCATAAAAAAGTTGCAGCGTGTTCCCACTTTTCGTTGTCACCCGGTATATGACATACCCGAATATTCCTTGCATCCCACTTTGTTTATTTTTTAAATCGTAGGCAAATTAATGCAGGTAACTAATTTAGCGTTAGTAATAGAAGGTTCACTAAGTACTTATTAAGGATGGTTCATGAATTGGTACATCTAAAATTATATCATTTGAAAAACTATGATTTTAGGTAAATATACAACATATTTTATTTTGTGTGGAAGATTATTTCATATTGTGTAAATCTAATATTATTTGCTTTTTCATGTGAGATTTCATTAGAAAAAAGAATAAGTAAGTGTTTATATTTAAATTAAGAGAAATGTTATACAGTAGGTAAATTCAGGCATTACCATTATTTTCGTCTTCTTCAACATATTCCATACAGACGTCATTATCAATTTCCGCAAACGATTTCCCTTTATGTTCTAAAGTTCCTTACCTACAAAAAAATAAATGACACATTCCTGATGCCTTTTCTTGAGATAAATTAATTGGAGCACGTTGGTTGTGTAGACATACGCCTACACAAACAAATATGACAAAAGTTACAGGACTCCATTAAAAGTTTGTTTTCATTATAAATAATAATGTAATAAATCAAAAAAAGACATCTAGAATGTAATATTTATTTTTTGTATTTCTTATAGTTATCAAATTGCCCTAGACAAACATCGAAATTAGGCCACTCTGTACATATATCAATTAAATATACATATACGGCCAAGTACCCCCAAAAAATAAGTACCTAGATACCTACTTAATAATATTTAATATACATGAGTAAATTGAAAATCTGCTCTTACTCGATTGTTTCTACCGCTGCGTTGCAATGACCGGAAATGATGCTAAACATCGTAGGTCCATTAATAATAGAATCGGTAATACTAACTTAACTTTTTATGTATAAGATTACAGACTACAAATTTCTATTTTTTTTTATAAATAGTACATTTTCTACTAACTGCCGTAAACTGATTGTTTTCATAACTTTTACCTTTTTAATAAGGAAGGGTAATATTTTTTAAATTATTGATTTTTAGGTATCTGTATATTAAACACAAACGGGTTAATATTTTCATCATTTCCTTTTTATTTGACCCTCAGAAATATCTGTATTTAAATAAATAAAACTTTCGAAAATTCTTAACCCCTAAGCAACAGCTAATATTTGCATATCTAGGGTTTGTAGGTAGATTCATTTTTTCGCATAATATTCAAGTAAACAATAATTGCTTTAAGCCAAAGTTCTTTAATATCTATTTTTTATAAAAAATAAACCTGTACTGAAAAAAAATTGTATGTATTTTTAAAACTTTTCTAAAAGTTATATCTTCCTATCTATTCAATGGTACAATTTAAATGCCTCGGTAAGTGTTTGCACATCCTATAGTTCTATTTTCTACCTAAAAAGGGTCACTTGATAATTTCATGCTAAACACATGTTCAACTGTTACCTACTGCTTTCTTTTGGCTTCCTTTTAAGAAAATCAATATCTTCATGGTTACATTAATATTCGTAATTTATTTTTCTAAGTATATTTTACATCTCAAAAATATTGTTATAAATCTATTTTTCTAATATTATCCAACTGTTTAATATTATCAAACTTCGGACCTGGAATTATGGATTAGTTATGAATTAAACGTTTATATTAAATATATATTATTTTAGGGTGAACAAAAATATAAATTGACATTTATATTGTTTAAAAATTGCTAAGAAGAGTTTTCATGTTTTTGAAATATATATTGCCGTGAATTACTAAATGTAGATACTCGTAAAAATAAAAAAATCAAATTAACATTAAACGACGTTAAAGCAACCACTTCAAACATATTACATTAACACCCAACATAAAAATTGTATAGTGCATATTTTTGTAAAATTATATAAAATTTAACATTTGGAAAAATAAACAGTGCGTTTCGCTTAGTGAACACCCTATACGCATATGCTATGTCGAATTTGAATAGTTTCATATCAATGTTATTTAAAACAAAGCTTTTTTTATATAAACTTAATAAAAAAAAAGTTTTTCATGTGTAGGCAAGTTTGTTAGACAAATTAGATACAGGTATATTAAAGTAACAACTTTGTAATATTTTTAAAATTTTAGTTACGTAAATGTTCTTATTTTTAATTTTTCTGTTGTTATTATGATTTCAGTTTAATTCGACAGCTTTGTTTTTTTATTTGTTGTTAAATAAAAATTTAATATCAATTTATTCCAACAAATTCAAAAATCGTTTATTAACTTTTCCACAGATATGGCTGACTGATAAATTCTATAAGAGCTAAAACATATCATTGCAAATATATCACAAGTATCAGAGTATTAAGCGCTGTTGCCAAAAAATGGAAGTCTGAACGAACGGCACTACACACGGAAGTGGCTTAGTAAAAAGTTTCACTAAAGATAAATTTATGACAAAATCACTTCCAACCGTAATTTGGCCATAAGCTTAGTAGAGGCATCTGTGGCATTTGTACCAAATCTCACTAGTTTTCCTTGTCACTTCCATCGACGGAAGTGGCGAGGTTATATATGAAGTGGTAACGTGCGTCGTGTATCTATTTTGGAAGTGACAAAGTGCATAACGTATATATATATATATATATATACTCTTGTCTCTTTGTCCCCTTAAAATTTAGCCTTCCTCCAATATATATGTTGTGATGATGTATATTTTTAAATATTTTCAACAAAATAATTCAGATATATAATAAAATCTTATCTAATTTAGTTTCGACCACTCTATATTTGATAATCTTATTTTGTCCGTTCTAATATCCTACAATTCACTTGATTCATTCAATTTCTAAAGAAAAAAATAGGTGAGGTACTAGGGAAAAAATAGCCACAACAGTCTGCTCACTAATAAGTACAAACTTATATTTGAATTGAAATAGAACAAGAAGAAGACGTTGTCAAGCGCCACCTATGTAGCCTACCCCTTTTTGTAACTTAATAACAAAAAGAATTAAGGCTTGCCCGCTAGCTCTTTATATGGAGGCAGGTGTGGGTAAGAGTTAAAGGTTGAGATTTTTTTTTAGCACACTGTCGAAACTACCCTTGGGCGCCAGCGGAGAAAATCGACAGGAGGGGATGCGAAATCAAATGAATCAACGAAAATCTCAATATAATCTAGTGTTTAATATAAATATAAAAAAATATTGTATATAACTTATTCACCTGAGTGCAGGTATGTAATATTACATTATTTCAGGTAAAATCCTTTTTTTTATGACAAATATTAGTACTTGATTCAGCTAAAAGAAATATATGTTCATTTACAAGTCTTTACACTTAACCCCCTCAAACAGCTGTTTTAGGTTTCACAAAAATATACTATGCTTCATAGTTTGCTTATATATAACAAAAATCAGTGATACAATATATAAAAAATAAGAAATACTAACCAGGTATGATTATTCAACAATATAGATATGTAATTTCTTTATACTGCTAATTACAAGTAGCAGGGTAAATAGAATGGGCTCACCAAATATAGGTTATCTTCACTTGGAGGAAGTGGACATCGACACAGCTGAGGAAGAACCATTATGTGACTAGGGCCTAACGATGGCCTGGTTTGACAATACCTTTGAAAGCGGCCTGAGGCATTAATAGCCAATTTATATTATTGACAAGTTGAGGGCACCATTCTCTCAGTGACCATCTTTTGCTTTCTTATTTTTACTGGGCGGTTATGGCTTGGGACTGAGCTTCTGTGGCAACCGAGATCCCATCCAACGGTATAATTATATTAAAAAAAAAACTTCTAGATAAAGTAAAAACCTACAAAGTTTTGTTTTGTTTTAATCCTTTAATTAATCCAATTGGTATATTTATTAGCTTACCCTAGGTCTCTTGGGGTTTTTGAAGAAATTTTTCACGTGTATCATGAAGGTCTTGCCTTCAAAAGACAAAATGGCTCTTCTTCCGCTTTCTTTTCACAAAAAAATGTTTGACAAATGACCTTGCCCTTAGAACATCAGGGTCGTCTTTTTAAAAATCTAATATTCCCTAGCAATCTTTGACATTTCACATTTTGACACTTAATGACAATCATTACAATCTCAAATGTATTATTTACATAAATAATATCATTATTAACGATGTTTACTACCGACTTTACACTGATTAATTCTAAAACGTCTTTCTAAATACACCGGCTGAATATAAGGTTATGGCCAAACTTAAGTTGTTGCTTTTAACGATCTGCAACCCTACATACTTATAAGTGATTTACGTGTAGAGTGCTAGTGAAAACTACTTTTAAATATGAAATCCCACTGTTACTTTGATTGAACCGTTACAAGGTTGTCGAAAAGCATTTCTAATTTTTGCTCTCCAAATTCTAAACAATCAGTTACTTGAAACGAGTCACTCTTCATATTGAGAAGAATGATATCCATTATAACACGGAGTGTCTAAAATTTGGATTTGAAATTGACTGCACTCATGGCCAGAGTTGCTTCCTGTTCTTAATTTACAAGGACAATCCTTACAGAGCGTTTGTGTCCTTCCATCCTTTAGCGGTCAACGTTCACTAGGTCAATTGTTAAATAAAATTTGTTGACAATTAGTTCAGAGGTACTTAATTATTTCAGTTTCAACGAAGATTTATAACCTTTTATGAAACTGCCAAAATCAATGGAATATTGTTGGTTGTGTCAATAACTAATAGAAGATGAAAATTTAAGTTTTAAAAACTTATTTTAAAATTGGCATGTCAAGTGTCTATTTCGGAATAAAGATCGTTAATATCAACTAGCTGAGTACAAACACATTTATTTATAAATATCTCAAAAATTAGTAGGTATACAAACTTGAAGAACGCCAAAAAAGAAAAAAGTAATATATTTAATATATATAAGACTATTTTTTAAATAAAATAGTAATAAAAAAATATAAATAAAATAATAATAATAATAATAATAAAAACCAGCGTTAGGTTTGGAACATACACTATATTGAAACAACAAAATTTGATGGTACCTAGTAACAAAAATCTAATAGTTACTCATAATGAGCTCATACAGGCTGCATTATCACGAATAATAAGTACAAATCAAAAGATAATCTGAGTATTCTAAGTGATGAATATCCATTACTATTTTCAATTCATTATATCCGACTAATAGTCCATACAGTCCACAGAACAGAACAAAAAATGCAGCAGGAAGGCATCTAACGCGTGCTTCAATTGTTATAGACAATACAGACCACTTAAAACTTAAACACCAAACGATGCATATACTGTATGCAAATTATCAGGAATAAAATTTTATATTGTGTTAGTGGTGTAAACGCATTTACTTAAAACCCCGTAAGTACGCCCATGCGTTGCACGTGTTCAGTGTGCGCGAGCCAACAGACAACGCAACTAACCGCCAGTCTGTTTCTAACTGCCGTCAGAGAACGATCGCTGTAGAACCGTTGCATTACTTTGTCGGGATAATACTTGTAAACTTTACCCTAGTAAACTGTATGCTTTGTGTAATAAATAGATTAACAACCTGTACGTATACTGCTTTGTATGCTTTGCGAAAACCGTCCCAATAACAGGTTATGGGCCCAGGGCAGAATTCAAAGCATACACGCGGGATCCAGTTAAAGTGAAACGGGTAGTACAATTAGTGAGCAACGACCTCGAGCACGGAAAATCGTGGAATTTAGGAATTTACATGTATTAGAAATAAACTGTCATCTCAAGATTATACAAAAATGAGTGTACAAAGTGTTTCGCGAATAGACACCTTGAATAAAGACAACTATGATACGTGGAAGATCCAAATGGAGGCGTTACTAATTAAAAACGATGCATGGAGCTATGTAAACGGTGAAGTTAAGCAACCAGCGTTCGTAGGAAATGACGAAACTTCAAGAAAAGCCGTGGAAGCTTGGAAGAAGGCTGACAGCAAAGCCAAATCGGATATTATCCTCTCAATAAGTCCGTCGGAATTAAAGCAGATCAAGAACTGCAGTACGTCGAGAGATGTCTGGCTGAAGCTGGAAACAATTTATCAGTCAAAAGGCCCGGCTAGGAAGGCAACGTTGTTAAAACAACTCACTTTACAGCGCATGGAGGAAGGCACCGATGTACGTGAGCATTTAGGCAAGTTTTTCGATGCCGTAGACAAACTAAATGACATGGGGGTCGAAATTAACGCTGATTTACTCGCAATCATGTTGCTGTACAGCCTACCATCAACATTTGAAAACTTCAGGTGTGCCATCGAGTCCAGGGACGAGCTGCCAACGCCCGAGGTACTACGTATCAAGATACTTGAAGAATACGATGCACGAAAAAGTGAAGTGCGCGGTAATGTTCAAGACGCCTTGCTAGTGAAAAGAAAATTCGATTTTCGAAGGAACCAGGGCAGGAGAAATACGGAAAGCGGCAGAAATGGAGGCGGTTCGAAGGACGGCGGGAGCAAAGGAGGTACCAGTGAGGAAAACACGTTCAAGTTTAAATGTCACCGATGCCGGAAGGTAGGGCACAAAGCAACCGACTGTCTGCAAAAAGGTAAGACTGTTTCAAATTCTAACGAGGCGAACTGTTCAGAAAATGTCGGTTTATTGTGTGCAGAAACTTTCTCGGCGGAAACAACTCGCGTAAAATCAAATTGGTGCATAGACAGTGGCGCAACGTCGCATCTTTGCAGAGACATTGACAAATTTTCTTCATTTAAAGACAATCTTCACGAAAATTTGAACTTGGCAAACAACTCATCTACCGAAATCTTAGGTACGGGTACGGCAAATTTCGCGGCTGATGTTTTAGGCGAATTAAAGAACATTTCTCTGTCAAACGCATTGTATGTACCAGACTTACGTACAAACCTGATTTCTGTAAGCAAGATAACAAATAACAACTTGGAAATACTGTTTAAGAAAGACACTGCTCTCGTTTTTGACTCGGACGGAAAGGTAAAGTTAATCGCCGATCGTGTTGGTGATCTGTACTACGCGCGCGAATGTAAGGCTAAAAATTCTGCTTTTACTACAACCGAATCGCGATCTAATGTAGAACTTTGGCATTGTCGTTTAGGGCACCTGAATATAAAAGACCTTCTGGAATGTGTAGGGGATTGTTCGGGGAGTCCAGTTAGGGCCTGTTGACACAAATTTCAAGTTAGAATGCGAGATATGCGCAAAAGGGAAAATGACTAGGAAACCTTTTCCGAAGAAATCAGAGAAAGATACTGAAGTACTAGAAATCATACACACTGATGTATGCAGACCCATGAGAGTAGAATCACTTTCGAAAGCAAAATACTACGTTGAGTTTATTGATGATCGTTCTAGGTATTGTACTGTGTACTTCATCAAGCACAAGAACGAAGTAATCAAGAAAACAAAAGAATACATCAACTACGTTCAGAATCTCCACGACAAAAAGGTCAAATGTATACAGTCAGACAATGGAACAGAGTATGTAAATAAGGAAATGGACGAATTCCTGAAGGAGAACGGTATCACACGTCGATTGACGAGCCCGTACTGTCCAGAACAAAACGGAGTCTCGGAACGCAAAAATCGGTCGTTACTTGACACCACTCGTTGTCTACTTATACAGTCAGGGTTACCACCTAAGTTTTGGGCAGAAGCAGTAAATACAGCCAACTATCTGAGAAATAGATGTCCAACAAAGAGCTTAAATGGTCTAACTCCTTTTGAAGCCTGGTACGGAAAATGTCCTGATGTGTCACATCTCCAGAACTTTGGATGTAAGGTACTATGTCTAAATAACGATCTGAATAAGAGCAAACTTGACCCAAGGTGTAAAGAAGGAATATTCCTCGGTTACTCCGAAGAGACGAAGGGTTTTCGAGTTTGGTTACCAGTCGAACAAAAAGTCATCATATCAAGAGACGTCAAGTTCTTGAGAAAAGTAGATCCCACTACAGAGGAATTCGAGGATTTCATTTCAGATGAACTGTATGAGGACTTTCAAGACATGAAGATGGAAGTGACTTTAGAACCGATAGAACAGGGAAGCCAAAGCGGAGGTGAAGAGGAAGAAGACGATAACCTGAATGAAGTGAGAGGACCAGGAAGGCCTAGGCTAGTGAGATCTGGAAACAGGGGAAGACCAAAGAAGATATACAATATGGTACCTGGAAAACCTGAAGCCGAACTGGTTGAACAGGCATTCTTAGGTGAAATTCCAATGAGACAAGCACTTTGCGGTTCAGAAATTGAAGAATGGTATGATGCCATGGCCGAAGAAATCACAAACATAATCAGAAAGGATACCTGGACTTTAGTCGAACGACCCACAAATCAAGAAGTCCTAGGTAGCAGGATTGTACTTAGGAATAAGTATAAGGCCAACGGTATTTTGGAAAAGAAGAAAGCGCGTCTAGTCGCTCAAGGATTTAATCAGAAACCTGGAATTCATTTTAATGAGACTTTTGCCCCAGTGGCAAGGTTGAGTTCTGTAAGATTAGTCACAGCATTGGCTGCACATTTAGACATGAAAATGCACCAGTTGGATGTGACGTCTGCATACCTCAATGGAGTGCTAGAAGAAACTATCTTTATGGAACCACCAAGAGAACTCAATGATGTACTAAACCACATTTGTAAGTCAAAACGATTTGACCCTGAAATTACACAAAAGGCTAGAACAATGTTAGATGACCTTGATGGGAAGGTATGTCTCCTAAACAAGTCTCTTTATGGTCTCAAGCAAGCGGGACGAGTGTGGTATTCCAAGCTTGACAAAATCCTTAAGGAATGCGGGGCTACTCCTAGCAAAGCCGATCCTTGTGTATACCAAATAAGACGTGAAGGAGCACTTATACTCATATTGATCTACGTTGACGACATTTTAATTCTATCACAGAAAGAAAAACATATAGATGAGATAAAAATAAATTTGTCTAATAAAGTTGATCTGAAGGATTTAGGGAACGTAGGAAACTGCCTTGGAATTGAATTCACCCGAACACCTCAACAAATCTCGTTGCACCAGAGGGGATATATCAAGGACATACTACAGAGATTCGGCATGACCGACTGTAATCCTGTGTCGACACCGTTAGACAAGAACGTCAAATTATCAAAATCAGAAGATCGTACTCCGGAAGATGAAGAGTTACCTTATAGGGAGCTAATCGGTGCTTTAACCTACTTATCACAGTGCACACGTCCCGATATCAGCTTCTCGGTGAGTTATTTGTCACAATTTAATAACTGCTACAAGTACGCTCACTGGACTGCAGCTAAACGAATATTAAGATACATCAAAGGTACAATCGACCTGGGATTAGTATATGAATCAAATTCGGAAGGATTGACTGGATATTGTGACGCCGATTGGGGGAACTGCACAGAAGACAGACGTTCCTTCACCGGATTTTGCTTTATATTGTCAAACGCACCTATTGTCTGGGAGTCAAAGAAGCAGCATACCGTGGCGCTGTCGACGACTGAAGCCGAATATATGAGCCTAACCGAGGCTGCCAAAGAAGCCATCTATTTGGAAAGATTCCTACTAGAGATGCACTTACCTAAGTTAGCTAAGGCGAAGTTATTCATTGATAACATGAGTGCCCTGAAGCTCTCCAGTAACCCCACGTACCATGCCAGAAGTAAACATATAGATATCAAGTACCATTTCGTACGCGAAACTTTGAGCGATGGACATTTTTCGTTACATCACATCGGAACTGATGATATGTGTGCCGACATTTTAACGAAGAGTTTACCACGTCCGAAGCATGTAAAGTGCGTGAATTTAATGGGACTAGAATCAGTGCGGGAAACTTGTGTAAAGGCCTGTCAGCTCGAGGGGAAGTGTTAGTGGTGTAAACGCATTTACTTAAAACCCCGTAAGTACGCCCATGCGTTGCACGTGTTCAGTGTGCGCGAGCCAACAGACAACGCAACTAACCGCCAGTCTGTTTCTAACTGCCGTCAGAGAACGATCGCTGTAGAACCGTTGCATTACTTTGTCGGGATAATACTTGTAAACTTTACCCTAGTAAACTGTATGCTTTGTATAATAAATATATTAACAACCTGTACGTATACTGCTTTGTATGCTTTGCGAAAACCGTCCCAATAACATATTGTAATTGGTATAAATATTAAAAATATTTTTATAATGAATCAAAATAAGTTTGAAGTATCATATAGTAGTGTGTAATTTACTGTTACCTAATATTAAGTAGTTATTTAATTAGTATGGCTAGATTAGAATATCATATTCCAACCTAATATTAAATAATTATTTAATTAGTATGGCTAGATTAGAATATCATATTCCATATTTCCATAAATAGGGGTTGTTACTGTCATAATTTATTTTCCAAAAATTAATGAGCAGAAGAACAAAATCGGTTACTTTGAACATCTACAATGTAATTATATCGAGGACAAGCGAAGGAAAATTGTAATATTAATTGACGTACCTTAAGGAAAATTAATCTGAATTTTCCGAGCTTGTCCGAGGCTATAATTACCACCCTCCCCTTTTTTCCCATAATAGTACCGATTTTGACAACCACTAGAACGGAATGATTATCCAAGGGGGCTCTACGGGAATCAATGGACAAAAACCATCCTTTTTTGTATTTGTACAATGCGTGCCGATAAAGTAGGTTAAGCGGTAGCTACAATGTAATTATATCCTCGGACAATCTCGGAAAATTCAGATTAATTTTCCTTCAGGTAAGTCAATTTTAAAAAGACGTCCATTATCTCTAAACCAAAGATACAAATAGTTTTTTCTATATTTTTGCCCAGCTTTTCGCATCATAAAGAGCACCCAAAAACACGAGCGGCTAAATCACAAGTTACGTTCCATGATTTGATTGGTCTGTTTTGCGTCGTTCTATATTGAGTTTATACTACGTACCACAGTTTTATTTTTGCTTAGTTTTAGATCGCAGATTACCTACACTGATTTTAGATTTTTTCCATGTCAGTGGTTATTCGTTGGACTCATTTATTTTGTTCTGCAGTCGCGTCGCTATACCTAGTTAATAAAATCACAATTACAATGGGTGTTAAGTGTTTTGTTTGTGATAAATTTTATTCTAATCAATCTAATTTAAATAAACATAGAAAGAAAGTGCATAATCTCAAGTCCAAGATTGCGTCCTATGATCAATCAAAATGTTTGTACAAGTGTTTGGAGAAAAAGCGTAACAGTTCTTTTCGACATAATGTAGGATTGAAAAATCATTTAACTGATGAGCATAGAAAACAGATTGAATTTGAAGAGAAGGAATTTTCAAACAAAGAAGGTAAAAGAGTTTATGAATAGTTTACTTTGTTGAAAGCTTGGACTCTAAAATTTTCTATTGTAGATTTTCTTGTCTGGAAGAAGTTAATGGAAAAAAAGAAACAATTCCAGTTATGTTATATCAAGCACATTAAAATATAAGAACAAACCAGTTAAATAGTATTTGTGCAATAGATCTGGTAATAAACATTTCGAATTCTGATTTTGTTTTGATTTTATTCTCAGGGAAAGTCCAAACCAAAAGTTTAAACAAACGACTTCTAAAAAGTCAGGGATCATGCAAATTAAATCGATATTGCATCAGTATGGTCAAGGTTATTGAAGGAGAAAATTTATTAGTGGCCTGGATTAAATCGCACTATGGTCACACACTTGACTTACAACATATAAGGCTTCCCCAGATGGATAAATCCATAGTAGCATCAAAACTTACATTAGGAGTCCCACCGTCAGGGTAAGTTTTTAAATTTAAATTTTTTGTATTTTAGGATTCTAGATTCCATTTGTGATAAAATCAATGAGGAAGATTTGTCGTGATGATTTAATAACAAGGAAATATATTCAAAATATTAAAACAGCATATCATATTGACATCTCGGAAGGGGTTAGACATGATAACGGTGCAATTTCTGTTGATTTGTGGATAAATCAATGTAAGCAAGACGGAAATAATAATTGTATATTGTATTATAAACAGCAGGGTATAGAGGTGGCGGATAATTTATACAAATTGTGTAAGGTAGATTTTTGTTTAATTATAATGACAGATTTTCAAAGAAATATGCTTGAAAAATTTGGGGACAATATAGTAGCATTATATGGGGCTCATGGCCTTAATAATTACGATTTTGAATTAACAACTGTTATGGTGGTGGATGAATTTGGGGAAGGAATACCAGTAGCTTTTATGTTTAGCAAATAGAAAGGACACACATATTTACAAACAATTTTTTTAGGTTATTAAATTAACAGTTCTAAAATGCTTACAGCAGAGTATTGGTGAGGATGTTGCTAAATGCCTTCAAAATACCATTTCACAACTACTTCTAGATGCTGAAACACATGAGTTTGAGATCTATTTTCAACATAATTACTCAACCAATTATAAAAAGTGGGCATACTGTTTTAGGGCACATTGTGGCATAAACACAAATATGCGGTTGGAATCCATGCATAAGACAATAAAGTATTTTTACTTAGATGGGAAAAAAGTAAAACAATTAGACAAAAGCTTGCATGTGCTCCTAAAATATGTTAGGGATAAGTCCGTTGATAGATTTGTAAAAAATATTAAAGGTAAGCACACTATTCACACCAAAAATATTTTATTAAGACATAGAGCTGCCCTATCCAATAATTTTAACATTGACTTCGATAAAGAAGACAAAAACAAATATTTAATTAGTACCTACTCTGTCTGCCAATAAGGAAACTGGAGAAATTTATTCCGTAGAAAGACTTCAAAGTCAAAGCTGTTGTGTTTTAATGTGTAACACTTGTAAAATTTGTTACCACACATATTCCTGTACCTGCAGCAATTTGAAACTTCATATGTAAACACATTCATTATGCAACTATGTTTTACAACAAAGAAAGTAAATTTCCAGAATCAGAGCAAATAGTATGTGAAGAAAATAAAAGAGACAGTAACTTATTTGAAAGGAATATCGATAACTCTAAAGTTTTAAAAGAGAATTTTTCTGCTCGAGTATTACATACAATGAACAAGTTGCAAAATCAAAATACTTTCAATGATGAGGTCATTTTACAAATCCAAGGTCATTTAGACATAATTGACAAATTAGTTGATTTACCTACCAGTTCATGTGATTCATTTGTTCCAGTTCACTCTAATGAACCTATAAATAAAAAAAATTCAAAAACAGAATCGGTTTTTTCTACTCAGAAGAAAAGGAAAATTAATAAAAATCAATGTAAAAAGCCATCTGTTTCAAAAGCTGAAGAAATAGATGCAGATTTAAAAAGTAATTTTAAGCAACCATATGCTTCCTCTAATTATTCTTTAGATCATAAATATTCACTGTAAAATACAAGATATTTTTACTGTTTATTATTAGTTTAGTAAGTAGGTACCTAACTTTATGTGGAGAAATAATAAATTATGCAATGTGTACAATATTGTCTTTATTTTACTAGGTATCATGGTATCAGCTTTTGTTATGTTAAGAATATGATAAAACACGTTATCTGTAAAAAGAATCTTTAATTTTTATTGGAAATACACACATGCAACAAGGTAGGATAGTCTTTGACACAAGACGAAAGTCTCCTTTATTTAAAATGACCGCCGTCTAACGAACGTTTATCTGTCCAATAAAATACAAAAAATTTAAATTTAAAAACTTTCCACTGCATTCAACATTTGCAAGATATTTAGTACTTACCTTGACGGTGAGACTCCTAATGTAAGTTTAGATGCTATTATGGATTTATCCATCTGGGGAAGCCTTATATGTTGTAAGTCAAGTGTGTGACCATAGAGCGATTTAATCCAGGCCACTAATAAATTTTCTCCTTCGATAACCTTGATCATACTGATGCAATATCGATTTAATTTGCATGATCCCTGACTTTTTAGAAGTCGTTTGTTTAAACTTTCGGTTCGGACTTTCCCTGAGAATAAAATCAAAACAAAATCAGAATTCGAAATGTAGGAAGGTAGGTATTTGTTTATTACCAGATCTATTGCACAAATAATATTTAACTAGTTTGTTCTTATATTTTAAATGTGCTTGATATAACATAACTGGAATTGTTTATTTTTTCCATTAACATTTTCCAGACCAGAAAATCTAAAATTTTAGAGTCCAAGCTTTCAACAAAGTAAAGTATTCATAAACTCTTTTACCTTCTTTGTTTGAAAATTCCTTCTCTTCACATTCAATCTGTTTTCTATGCTCATCAGTTAAATGATTTTTCAATCCTACATTATGTCAAAAAGAACTGTTACAGTTTTTCTCCAAACACTTTTACATACATTTTGATTGATCATAGGACACAATCTTGGACTTGAGATTATGCACTTTCTTTCTATGTTTATTTAAATTAGATTGATTAGAATAAAATTTATCACAAACCAAACACTTAACACCCATTGTAATTGTGATTTTATTAACTAGGTATAGCGACACGACTGCAGAACAAAATAAATGAGACCAACGAATAACCACTGACATGGAAAAAATCTAAAATCAGTGTAGGTAATCTGCGATCTAAAACTAAGCAAAAATAAAACTGTGGTACGTAATATAAACTCAATATAGAACGACGCAAAACAGACCAATCAAATCATGGAACGTAACTTTTGATTTAGCCGCTCGTGTTTTTGGGTGCTCTTTATGATGCGAAAAGTTGGGAAAAAATATAGAAAAAACTATTTGTATCTTATGTTTAGAGATAATGGACGTCTTTTTAAAAGGACTGTAGGGTTAAATATGACTAAATGAATTAAATAAAGTTTAATAACAATTTATTGAATTTAACACTATTATTACAAAAACAAAATTATTGCACAAGCTTATAAGGTGTGGAATTGATGGAAACAATCTTTAGGATGCAATCCAATATCACTTTTTCACAGAGAAAATTTGCTCTTTTATGACATACCGCGCACTTGGTTTGATTATTTTGATATATTATAATATGATCAAATCGATCGTATCGAGAATGGTCTTTATAATTGTTAGGTCTTCTAGAAGCACATTTTCTATTGAAGACCTTATGGGTTTCTAATATTTCGACAGCTACGGCTCTCCTAAAGGCAAATTGATCAAGTTTGCCTCCATCAAATCTATACAAATACAAAGCATTTTGTCATATCAATGCAATGGCTAACCAATGGAAAGTACCATTTTCCCTCCTAATTGAAATACGATATTGGCCAATATTTTGATAGCAGCGATCAACTTCCTCCATATTTTCATTGTATTCCTTTATAGGTTTAGGTTGTAAATCTAAATCTGTTGTTTTTCGTTTTGAGAAAACCTTTTTACTTTACTTGTTGGCAGTACGGAAGAAGCGTTAGAGGCAATAGTTATGACATTATTGTGGTTCCAGCGGCAAAAAACTAATTCATTATCCACCAATGCGTATTTGAAATCACCCCTGGATTTCTTTTGAAAAGCATTTACATCAGTCAGTGAACAAGTGGACAAGCTACCAAAGTTGGTAGTCTATTGGCCCTGATTGTTCCCGTAGCTTTTATTTCGGAAAGTGAGTTCTTTCATTAGTGACAATGATGTAAAGAAATTGTAGAAGAATATGCGAAAGTTGCTAAATCCGGTTGATTGCAAAATGTCTGCATACTGCAAAACTACAGATGCACCGAAATCCAAGTTTTTGTATTCCTCAGACAAGTTGGTAGTCGAGCCCTGATAAGGTTCAAAATATACTACATACGCCAAACGAGTAGTTCCAACCCAGAACTTATATCCCCATCGTATAGGTTTTCCTTCGATAAATTGTTTGCAGCCATAGCGCTCAAAATAGAGCACCATGGTTTCATCAACAGGGTGGTTTTCTCCTATTGGAGCAAATTCCAAAAATGTTTTATTTAGTGCTCGAAAAAGTGGTTTTACTTTGGCAAACCGTTCATCTTTCTCCAAATTATTTTTTGCCCATAGAAACTTCTACGTTACCTCGTAACTGAGATCCTGGTAAATTATTTAGAATGACGTCATTTTTATCTCCAGAATCTTTATCCGTGTTATAGTCGTTGGCATTTTCTGGAGGAAACAGAATTATTTCATTAGAAATATCAGCAATATTATCAATATCTTCAATTTCTTCAAGAAGTTCGTTCAATGTAAGAGGTTCTTTCCAATATCTAAAACAAAATAGTACATTTTTACCAAATGAATGTATCTACAACAAAAAGGCATGTATAGTATTATATAAACCTACCGTCCTTTTAAAAGGACTAGGTGGTTTGGAGACCCATAACAAAAAACAAACTATATTTATGACTTCATTAGAGAAAAACAACATTTATTTTAAATGTGAAATACTAAAAAGTTATGCTAAATATCATATTGTTGAAATATACTTACATTCTTTTATGATATACATTCACTTTCACAACACTAAATTATTTCTGAAATTCAAAACGACCTACAACTAACAAAACACGCAACTCAACAAGTTAAATTATTTGTAAAATATATTTCTAATTTAAATACACCTTTCGCCATCTATACTCAAGAAGCTAAAAATCATGCAGATGCAACTAACATGAATTACTTTTATCGTCCTTTTAAAAGTACAGTAGGTTCAAAGGGAAATAGCAGTGCTGTTCGAACGAATTCAAAAACTACTTTTGATTATAATTGATACGTTTTAATGATAATTGATAAGCTTGTAGGAACTTACATGAATATTTCTTTAAGGGGTAAGACTAATTTTAAGTTATTTGTATGTTAGTTCATAGAGATATTTGTGGTTTAAATCAAGCAATTGTTGGTTGAATTGTAAAAAAAGTATTGTATAACATTTAAATGATTGCGTTTGTTTTCCACAAAATGAAAACAAATTTACAGAACTACAGTCTCTTTTTTTGAAATTGCAAATTTGCAAGTCTTTCTGAATGCACATAAATCTCGCAATCCCGGAGAAACAATACAAAAATCGAGTACGCGGTGTAGAACTAACTACATCTATCGGCCGTTCGCCACTCCATGCCGGACTGAAAATGTCGCAGGCACGAAGCGTTCTACATGCAGTAGACACCATTGAAAGCTGTCGACCTTTATCGCGATCGGCGAGAAACGATATTTTGCAAACACGGAATTCCAGGAAACAACTACTCTGCGGGCTAATGCCCCGACCAGCATTGAATTACGCGCGATAAAGGTCGACAGCTTTCAATGGTGTCTACTGCATGTAGAACGCTTCGTGCCTGCGACATTTTCAGTCCGGCATGGAGTGGCGAACGGCCGATAGATGTAGTTAGTTCTACACCGCGTACTCATGGTCCCTTCTGTCGGGTTAGACAGACGAAAGCAGCTAGGGTTATTCGTCAGATACCTCACCTATGGCATACTGATGAGAGCTAATAAGCTCGAAACCGGTATATGTCTGGTGGGCGTCTGACGAATGACTCTGGCTGTTGCTGTAGGTTTTCCAGGTGTAATTCAATGCTGGTCGGGGCATTAGCCCGCAGAGTAGTTGTTTCCTGGAATTCCGTGTTTGCAAAATATCGTTTCTCGCCGATCGCGATAAAGGTCGACAGCTTTCAATGGTGTCTACTGCATGTAGAACGCTTCGTGCCTGCGACATTTTCAGTCCGGCATGGAGTGGCGAACGGCCGATAGATGTAGTTAGTTCTACACCGCGTACTCATGGTCCCTTCTGTCGGGTTAGACAGACGAAAGCAGCTAGGGTTATTCGTCAGATACCTCACCTATGGCATACTGATGAGAGCTAATAAGCTCGAAACCGGTATATGTCTGGTGGGCGTCTGACGAATGACTCTGGCTGTTGCTGTAGGTTTTCCAGGTGTAATTCAATGCTGGTCGGGGCATTAGCCCGCAGAGTAGTTGTTTCCTGGAATTCCGTGTTTGCAAAATATCGTTTCTCGCCGATCGCGATAAAGGTCGACAGCTTTCAATGGTGTCTACTGCATGTAGAACGCTTCGTGCCTGCGACATTTTCAGTCCGGCATGGAGTGGCGAACGGCCGATAGATGTAGTTAGTTCTACACCGCGTACTCATGGTCCCTTCTGTCGGGTTAGACAGACGAAAGCAGCTAGGGTTATTCGTCAGATACCTCACCTATGGCATACTGATGAGAGCTAATAAGCTCGAAACCGGTATATGTCTGGTGGGCGTCTGACGAATGACTCTGGCTGTTGCTGTAGGTTTTCCAGGTGTAATTCAATGCTGGTCGGGGCATTAGCCCGCAGAGTAGTTGTTTCCTGGAATTCCGTGTTTGCAAAATACAAAAATCGTTGGAAATAGAAAAGTTTTCACTGAATAGTTAAGTAGGATTAAAATTTTTTTAGGAAAGTCACATTGATTAAACGTAGGTACACATTTTTATAGGTTGTATGTGGTGCCTGCTTCGAAAATTGGACAGCAACAACAATATACGTAGTGTAATTTTTAGTAGCAGTGCTGTCCGGATGTGATGGATACACTTGAAAACTTATATGCCAATACCAGTTTTAACCCATCAAGTACTGGCGTTGCCATATGGCAACAGAAATTGCGTTATTTTCACATGCTCAAAAACAATAGTTTTTAACCGTTATCCGATAGATGGCGCCACTTGCTGCCAAGCTTGCACTTGTATTGAATAACATAACCCCAAGGTTTACAGTAAATTTGCAAGCGTGGTGAAATAAAGACGTGTTTTTGTTGCCACTTGTAAAATTATTGGTTCAAATGGATTTCAGGCTAGTGTAAGTATAAAAAGTAATAATTTGTAGTAGCATATGAGAGTTCAATTTAATAATAGAATAACTTAATAAATATATGACCTAATAAATGCTATTTCAATAATGAGAGTTAATTTAAAAATTACAAAAATATAAAACTCGTAAACTGGATGTTGCCATGTGGCAACACGAGTCCTATGAGATGCCTATTTTTACATAATGATTTCTTTTCACTAGTGGTGGTCTGACTCTCGAAGAGGCACTCCAAATGGCATATGCAGACGATTTAGACGTGGACCAAATTTATATTGAACCCCCAAATACGGGTATTCCGGTAACGAAGATGAAGGAGGCCTTGTTGATAATTTATCTGGCCCACAATTGAATACAAATGCTGAACTTTATGTGAGGGATCCGCATAGTGATGATTTTGGGAGTGTAGATGAAAGTATGGACAACGTAGAAAAAGTAGATTTTTCCAACATTGAATGGATCAAAGGTGATCTAGAAGAAGGTTCAAAAAATTTCTTTGATCCAGATTATGAAATGTTTAAAACTTTGTCGCCAGTAGAAATGTTTGAGATATTTGTAGACAATGATGTAGTAGCTTTGCTGGTAGAAGAATCAAACAAGTACGCGCAATTTAGAAATATGTCAAACCCTCAAATTACTCTTGATGAGATGAGGTGTTTCATTGCTATTTTAATTTTGTCGGGGTATTGTCAGCTACATGGAAAAGCTACTGGAACACTGACGGGGATCTTGGTAACCAACGGGTAGTAGATGCAATGAGGAGGGATCGTTTTTTAACAATTTGGCGCTCGCTTCATTGCGCAGATAATAATTTGTTAGATCCAAATGACAAATACTACAAATTGCGACCTCTGAGTGATCTATTACGTCAGAAGTTTTTAAAATGGTTTGTTCCCGAGGAAGACATGAGTTATGACGAATCCATGGTAAAGTATTTCGGAAGACACTCCTGCAAGCAATTTATACGAGGAAAGCCGATACGATTCGGATACAAAGTGTGGAGTCTGAATACTAAATCTGGATACCTTATCAACTTTTCGTTATATCAAGGCAAAGATAAGCGCGTAAAAGAACAATACCAAACCGTGTTTGGAAAGTCTACTGCTCCGTTGTTGATGCTTTTGGATGATTTGCCGGAAGAAAAGAAGAAACTGCGATATAACGTGTTTACGGACAATTTATTTACAAGCTTTCATTTGTTAAGTCATTTAAAAACCAGAGGATATTCCTCAACTGGAACCATTCGTGATAATCGAATCCCGAAAAATTGTCCCATACTGTCATCAAAGAAAAATGCAAATGCAAAAGAGACAACGTGGAGACTTTGACTCTTCTTTGGATAAAACAGACGGCATAATACTTACACGGTGGCTGGACAATAACGTGCTTACCGCAGCTTCTACAAAATATGGGGTTGCTCCTCTTGGAAACGTAAAACGATATTCATCAAAAGAAAAAAAAAATGTCCAAGTTGCAAGACCCGATATGATCGCCAAATATAATTCCTCCATGGGGGGTACAGACCTTATGGATGAAGATTAGTTTACGCAGCAAAAAATGGTGGTGGTGCCTTTTCACATGGTTGATTGATGTGTCGGTACAAAATGCTTGGGTACTGTACAAAAAGTCGGGTAACAAACTAACGCAACTAGAGTTTCGACGGGAGATAGTAAAAGTGTACTTGACCAAGTACAAAAATCTACCCAAAAGCAGTGGTAGGCCGTCTACAAGTAAATCTAGCAGATCTTTTAGCCGTGTTGCCGACGATGTACGATATGATAATATTGGTCACCTGCTTACACCAGTTGAAAAGAAAATTAGATGCAATGGCGACAACTGCAAATCAATTATGCGTACAAAATGCATTAAATGCAATGTAGGAATCTGTTTATCATGCAATGTTAGCTATCACACACAGTTGTAGTTATTTCGCATTATATTTTGTTGTCAAAATCTTCCAATAAATTTGATTAAACTGGCTTGTCTTTTTTTTATAAAACACGGCAGTGTGAAGGACTCGTGTTGCCATATGGCAACACACGTTTTTAAGAAAAGCAACAATAAATTAACTAATTTATTTCGCCATATTTGTTAGTATAGGGCTGCTAATACATTAAAACAGTTTAAAATTGAAATTTCTTTGAAAAATTTAATTCCGTCCTTCATGGGTTAAACTGTAACAAAACCTGGGTGGAAGTATACACTTATATGTACAAGAAAACTAGCGCAAAGAGTGTTTGGTATCTCAAAAACAAGATATTCTTGTTGAAAAAGTGGACTAAGAACAAATAATATCCGAAATATTGTGTATCAAGCTTCAAGTTTTAAAACGGGTTCCAATTAACAAAAATAAAATCATTGTTTAGCTTGTATAGAAGTTTGCTGTGTAGGTATAAACAAGACAAAAGAACATTTTGCATTGACAAATCATCTAGTATCGTTTTTATATTATGTGTGACGCTATGGTCATACAAACGGAATGGACTGTATGATTTAGAGTAAATAAAAAAATCAAATACAATGTAAACGAATTGGAAAAGGCTTACCAAATTGTCTTCTTGTAACGAAGTAGCGAAGGAAGTGCCCTTCAGGATGTAGATCGGCATACGGTACAGTACGCTAACACCTTTCGCCGTCTATATTCGAAGTCTATCTATTCTAATCTACGTAGAAACACAAAAAAAACCTTTTCCAAAAAAAACCGCGAAAAAACAATATTTGAAATGAAGTAACTATACAGGGTATCCCAACGAAAATTTGACCCCCCCTATAATTGGAAAACCGAATATTTCAAAATTCGCCGAGACCCGTCGATTTTTCTTCTTGGGGGGAGCTTTTTTGACAGTCAAGCCAACTCGATATGTTCATCCCCCTAATGCTTAGCAACCCCAACTTAAAAATTTCAAATGCAACTACCCCACTTGTGGCACATCATTTTAAAGCCCTTTTCATTGCGAATACAGTGACGTACTGTTTTTAGAAATCGGTTGAGATTTGACAGAATTATTGGTTACAAACGAAAAGATGACAAACCAACTTACGCGTAGTAATTTCTACACAAATGCCCACCACTAATAAGTTTTTCATCTACTACACATGACCGCATTACCTAATTGTGATTGATGTGTCTATCAGTTTACAAAAAAGTCAGAAATGAAATAAAAAAGCTGAAGCAAATAAAACTAGATATTAAAATAGATATTAGTAGAAGATACTTAAGTTTATAGAAATTCAGACCTTTTCAAAATAACAAAAAATCAGTACTACAAAAAAGTCGGTGTTTTTTGCTTGTGACCAAGAAATCGTTAGTTTCAACCGTTATTGAAAGTATGGTTTATTCTATCGCGGAAAGAGTAGAAATTGTTGCAATTTATTATCGAAATCATGATTGCGCTAAAGCTACAGCACGCATTTTTAATGCCAATCATCCTGAAAAAAATGTAAACCACCAGTACGTCAAACACCTGATTAACAAATTTGTAGCAACAGGTTCGCTTTTAAACAAGAAACGTGAAGTAATTGGGCCAGTTCGAAATGAAGCAGTTGAAGTGGCAGTTTTGGGTCATGTACAGATGGATAATAAGCAATCGATTACAACTGTGTCTCAAGATTCTGGCGTATCCCGTTCCAGTGTTCATCGAATTTTGAAAAAACACAAGTTTCATCCATTTAAGATAAAGCTGGTTCAAGAGTTACATGAAGATGACTTTGATCGCCGTAACCAATTTTGCGAATACTTTAGTGAACAACTTCTACTGAATCCAAATCTACTCTACAATACATGTTTCTCCGACGAATGCACATTTATGTTGAATGGCGAAGTGAATAGACACAATTGTCGTTATTGGAGTGATACTAATCCGCATTTAATCAGGGAATTTCATACTCAGACACCTCAAAAATTGAATGTTTGGGCAGGCATTTTGGGCGACCATCTTGTTGGACCATTTTTCATCCAAGGTAATCTCGATGGAAACACCTATCTAGAATTATTGGAAAGTACAATTGATCCTAGGATATCAGAGATTTTAGAAAGTGACGACAATTTACTAGAAAATGAAATAACCTTCCAACAAGATGGTGCGCCCCCGCACTATGCTGCTGTGCGACAATTTTTGGATGACCATTTCCCGGGGCATTGGATTGGCAGAAGAGGTCCCGTCGAATGGCCACCAAGATCTTCGTATCTGTCCCCTTTGGACTTTCTGTGGGGTCATTTAAAATCACGAGTGTACGCCACTCAGCCGGAAACACTGCAAGTGCTACGTCAGAGAATTGTAGAAAACCTTTTCCAAAACCGCGAAAAACAATATTTGAAATGAAGTAACTATACAGGGTATCCCAACGAAAATTTGACCCCCCCTATAATTGGAAAACCGAATATTTCAAAATTCGCCGAGACCCGTCGATTTTTCTTCTTGGGGGGAGCTTTTTTGACAGTCAAGCCAACTCGATATGTTCATCCCCCTAATGCTTAGCAACCCCAACTTAAAAATTTCAAATGCAACTACCCCACTTGTGGCACATCATTTTAAAGCCCTTTTCATTGCGAATACAGTGACGTACTGTTTTTAGAAATCGGTTGAGATTTGACAGAATTATTGGTTACAAACGAAAAGATGACAAACCAACTTACGCGTAGTAATTTCTACACAAATGCCCACCACTAATAAGTTTTTCATCTACTACACATGACCGCATTACCTAATTGTGATTGATGTGTCTATCAGTTTACAAAAAAGTCAGAAATGAAATAAAAAAGCTGAAGCAAATAAAACTAGATATTAAAATAGATATTAGTAGAAGATACTTAAGTTTATAGAAATTCAGACCTTTTCAAAATAACAAAAAATCAGTACTACAAAAAAAAGTCGGTGTTTTTTGCTTGTGACCAAGAAATCGTTAGTTTCAGCCGTTATTGAAAGTATGGTTTATTCTATCGCGGAAAGAGTAGAAATTGTTGCAATTTATTATCGAAATCATGATTGCGCTAAAGCTACAGCACGCATTTTTAATGCCAATCATCCTGAAAAAAATGTAAACCACCAGTACGTCAAACACCTGATTAACAAATTTGTAGCAACAGGTTCGCTTTTAAACAAGAAACGTGAAGTAATTGGGCCAGTTCGAAATGAAGCAGTTGAAGTGGCAGTTTTGGGTCATGTACAGATGGATAATAAGCAATCGATTACAACTGTGTCTCAAGATTCTGGCGTATCCCGTTCCAGTGTTCATCGAATTTTGAAAAAACAAGTTTCATCCATTTAAGATAAAGCTGGTTCAAGAGTTACATGAAGATGACTTTGATCGCCGTAACCAATTTTGCGAATACTTTAGTGAACAACTTCTACTGAATCCAAATCTACTCTACAATACATGTTTCTCCGACGAATGCACATTTATGTTGAATGGCGAAGTGAATAGACACAATTGTCGTTATTGGAGTGATACTAATCCGCATTTAATCAGGGAATTTCATACTCAGACACCTCAAAAATTGAATGTTTGGGCAGGCATTTTGGGCGACCATCTTGTTGGACCATTTTTCATCCAAGGTAATCTCGATGGAAACACCTATCTAGAATTATTGGAAAGTACAATTGATCCTAGGATATCAGAGATTTTAGAAAGTGACGACAATTTACTAGAAAATGAAATAACCTTCCAACAAGATGGTGCGCCCCCGCACTATGCTGCTGCTGTGCGACAATTTTTGGATGACCATTTCCCGGGGCATTGGATTGGCAGAAGAGGTCCCGTCGAATGGCCACCAAGATCTTCGTATCTGTCCCCTTTGGACTTTCTGTGGGGTCATTTAAAATCACGAGTGTACGCCACTCAGCCGGAAACATTGCAAGTGCTACGTCAGAGAATTGTAGAAGAATGCCGATTAATAACTGCGGATGTCTTTAATAATGTTCGAACAGAATTTGAAAACAGACTGTATTATTGTTTGGAAGTTAACGGGGGTCATTTTGAGCAATTCATCAAATAAATCTGATTTATTATTTGCTTCAGCTTTTTTATTTCATTTCTGACTTTTTTGTAAACTGATAGACACATCAATAACAATTAGGTAACGCGGTCATGTGTAATAGATGAAAAACTTATTAGTGGTGGGCATTTGTGTAGAAATTACTACGCGTAAGTTGGTTTGTCATCTTTTCGTTTGTAACCAATAATTCTGTCAAATCTCAACCGATTTCTAAAAACGGTACGTCACTGTATTCGCAATGAAAAGGGCTTTAAAATGATGTGCTACAAGTGGGGTAGTTGCATTTGAAATTTTTAAGTTGGGGTTGCTAAGCATTAGGGGGATGAACATATCGAGTTGGCTTGACTGTCAAAAAAGCTCCCCCCAAGAACAAAAATCGACGGTTCTCGGCGAATTTTGAAATATTATTCGGTTTTCCAATTATAGGGGGGGTCAAATTTTCGTTGGGATACCCTGTATAATATATTACGTTGTTGCAACAAATGAATTTTATTATATTTTTATATATTTTATGAGAAAAGATGAATATGTGAATAATTTGCGGTGAAGCCGCACCATTCTGAATAATAAAATCCTGGAAAATAGTTAGTGTTCAGTTTATAATTTTGTGAATTTTTTATTACTAATGGCAAATATTTTCTCATTAACTTAGTACACACTTGGTTTAGGAGATCTGAGATTATAATGGGTAACCAAATTTAACAATAAAAAAAATTGTTAATAGTTAGCGGAGTTATACAGTTTTTTGGCAATATATACGTTTTTGACATACATCTTAAATGGATCACATTACCTATATATAATAAACAATCATCATTTTTCATAAATTATAAGTTTTTAATGTAATAAAAATGTGCATATCCTACCTTAGGTGGATCAGATAATTCTTTATAATGCTGCAATTCCATTTTGCTCTGCTGGAAGTGGGAATTATGAGCACCCATGTCAATATTTTTTTTTGATTTAAAATCTATAGGTACCCTGTCTTCTGTTCCGTTTTCTAACCATTTAACTGTTTTACAATCTTTTTGTTCAGCTGTAGTATTGGCTACCAATTTATCATATATTATTAAACTTGAAGAACAGTAACTTGTACAAACATTTATCATTTCTTGCCAACTTAAAGGTAATCGAAGAAATCCTAATAGTCTTGCTACCATTTCTCCTCCATCTATGTCAGTTCGTAATATAAAATTTGCAGGACTGTTAAAATCGACCTATAATATAAACAAATATAAGTTGTGTAAATACAGTAAAACATTTTTGTTTATAGTACAGAGTACAGGCTAAAAAGTACCTACTGATAGTAGTATCAGCAGTAATTCACTTAGGCTCGCTTGCACCGAAAAAAGGCTGGCTTTGTTAAGCTCGTTTAAATATTTACGCAAACTGAACTACTACGCGATGATTAGTTCGTGTGGTTTCGTTCTACAACCTTAATTCCTTAATAGAAAATTTGTAAATTATTTTATTATTGTGGTAATGGTATCCTTCTAGTTTTTATGGTTTATACTTTATGGTTCGCAATTATAAAGCAATTTTTTTATGTAGTATACTTATGGTACCTACCATATTATACATATAGTTTTACATGTGTTTCTATGCAGGTATATGCTTTTGCAATAATAATGACCCTCCATTAAAACAATTTTTGAACTTCTGGAAGTTCTGTGAATTACTCATTTCATACCACTGCCAGTGTCGAGATAACCCAAACTCAAGAATTTCTTGAATGTCTCTTCATCCTCTCCAACTTCAACAAAATCCACATTTTCATGAAATAATTTAAAAATTTATATTAATATGTGAAAGTAAATACAAAATCGGGGTCAAGGTGTTAGCTACTGAGCACTAACACCAGGAGAGCAGCTGAGTGAGGTGTTGTAACCTCATGAGGAAGCTACTTTCAAGACCGTCCGTGCGTGGTGAAGAACCACAATCTGCTCAAGATGACCCTGCTTAAACTAAACACGGCGGATCTAGACAAGGAAAGTCGAAAAAATCCCCCAAGCCAGCGATGTTATGTGAACCGTGTCGAGGGCTGAATGGCACCGGGGTGAGAGTGTCGTTAACGGTAGCCTGCTAAAAACTAGGCAACCTTTGGGAGTAATTTCGCCTTACCACCGCAGGCGGGGCTCTGTGGTGGCGGACTGTTTAGTTCCCTTGCTAATCGTGGGACATATATGGACCAACTCAGCAAAACTTTGCCCAACGAGGGGGGTCAATTCCTCGATCCTCAGGCAACTGAGGAACCTATGGAGGTTGTTAATCCAACTCCAATAAGCCCGGAACAGGAACGGAGGCTGCTAGAGACTCCAACTCCTGAAACCGTGGATGATGTCTTAGGGGAAGAGACCTTCAAGTCATTGGAGAGCCTAACCCTTAAGAAAAGGCATATGGCAGGAGCTGCTAAAAAGCGACTGCATCGCCTACTGGTAAGCGGGATTCCCTATGAAACCGCCTACATTATGGCCATTGCGCCGCAAACGTCTGTTCCGAAGCAGGAGAGAGGGGCACAAATATCCTCCTCCTCCTGCTGTGGGTGCAGGCAAACGTCTACGTTCTGATGGCAGCAGCCAGGACCAGAGGGCAAAAAAGCCCCGATCAGGCGAGACTGCCAAACCTTCCTTTAGGGCCGTTATGGAGGGTGTTAGGGTGGGAATTATACACCCTGACCATCCAGAGGTGTCTCTAACGGATGATCAGCTGGGTGCTCTGCAGGGGTCAATAATGGCTGCTGTGGAGGATATCCCGGAAGATGGACCTCAGGTGAGATTCCTCGGCTGTGCTTATCGGCCCGGGTGGCTTCTCATCACCTGCGCCGACGGAGCTAGCGTAACGTGGCTGAAGGGGGTGACAACGCACCTTCAGCCGTGGGACGGGGCTCGTCTGAAGGCAGTGCAGGGCGAGGACATACCTAAGCCACATATTTATGTGGCATTCATTCCAGATGATGGCTCAAATCGACTGTCATCTGAGAAGGTACTATTGAGGCTAAGTAAAATGAACCATGGCCTCAATACTTGGGATTGGAAAGTTCTCCACCGAGAAGAAACTGGCCCAGGCCAAAGTTGCTCTGGAAGGGCTGAATAATCACCCTTCTTCGGATTTGGGCAGGTGATATTCCACCCAAGGAACAGAGGAGAGAGGACAAACCCTCCCTCGGCTGAACAGGAGAGGAAGAAACCTCTCAAAGGTTCAGGTGAGACCAAGGGTGCTGGACACGCCACCTCCTCGGGGAGAGGAGGTGGTGTGGCTCCCTCCTCGGTGAGGGGAGGTAAAGAGGGGAGAGGGGGGAAGAGAAAAATACCGCCTCCCCTGAAGAAATGGGAAAGGAGAGAGTCTGCTCCCCAAGAAGCTAGGGTGGGGAAGGAAGACGCCCCATCAGCCTCGGACGGGAGGGGTAAAAATATCCCCAACAAGGCGCCTCTACGGAAGAGCGGAACAAAGTAACCGCCTTCCGTAACTGAAGATAAAAAAAAATACTTCCCTGATGGTGTCTAACAGTATAAGATGCCTTCAGGCCAATATACAACATGCCAAGGCAACAACATATGTTCTTGGGAGAAGATTCCAGGAAGATCAGCTTGATATTGCGTTTATTCAAGAACCCTGAACCAGTAACTCAGGACGGGTGACCGGCCTGGGAAATCTTTCTGGTAAAGTAATAGCTCTGGAATCCGATATACGACCCAGAGCTTGTATACTTATCAGGAACAACATTAACTATTTTGTTCTTTCAGGTTACTGTAGCCCAGACTTGGTAGCCATCCAGATATATGGAGGGAGGCGGTAGGACGAACATAATTGCCTGCTCAGCCTACCTACCGGGTGATGTGGACAACACACAATTGCCTCCAGCTGGTCTGCGCGATCTAATCGCATACAGTAAGAGGCACAACTGCCATTTGGTCACCGGAGAGGTGAGATATTATTTGATTATATCTTAGAGGAAGGGCTAATTGTGAATAACATTGGCACCAAACCAACCTTCATTACTAGAAATAGGAAAGAGGTATTAGACTTAACAATCAGTTCGGTTTTTCTGAGTAATAAAATTGTTAATTGGAATGTTTCCTCTGAAGCATCATGTTCAGATCACGCACATATTCTATTTAATATAGAAACTGACACTAGGTCTGTGGTAACATATACCCGAAAAGTACAGACTGGAGAGAATATAAACAGTCACTCCAGGAGCACTTTCGGGCTCCAATTACCGCAATAAAGAATCGTGAAGAGATAGAGGTAGCCACGGAGCAAATCCGAAGTGCACTCATCACAGCATATCACGAAAACTGTCCACTGAAAACAAAGAAAGATAATAGAGGCACATCTTGGTGGACTAGGAAATTAAGTAAAATGAGAAAAGAAGTCTGGCGCCTCTTTAATCGGGCTAAGGCTTCAGGCTGTTGAGACCAATATAGATCCGCTTTAACGGACTATAACAAAGAAATTAGAAGGGCAAAAAGGGAATCTTGGAGGAGGTTCTGCGAGAGTATTTCAGATTTACCTAGCAGTTCCAGAATCCACAAGATTCTATCTAGGGAATCTGTGAAGGAACTTGGGTCGATAAAACGACCCGATGGAACCTTTACGGATTCCAGTAGAGAAACCTTGGAGCTATTAATTCTAAACCACTTTCTCAACAGTCTGATTCTGGGTGACAATAATAATGATCCCCCAACATCACAAGGTAGGTCTAGACGACCTACTAGAGATGACTGGTTGGTAGCTAAAAAAGTTATCACAGTACCAATTGTTGAATGGGCGATCAAGTCATTTGAACCATTCAAATCCTCTGGCGAAGACGCCATCTTTCCAGCTCTAATGCAACATGAACTGGAAATTATAAAGGTGCACCTCGTCAAGCTATTCAGAGCCAGCTTGGCATGGAATTACATTCCATCCAGCTGGTCAGTTACTAGGGTGGTCTATACAGGGTGAGTCAGTCATAATGTCATTAATTTTAACCACGTATTCGGAAGGCCTAATAAAGGCAGAAAATCGAAAAAAAAATTTTTTACTCGACCTTTAAAAAAATAGACAAATCACCCTATAAAAATCGGTAACACGACGCTCCTGGTACGCTCAAACTTTCTGATGTCGCAGCCATATGATAATCTAATTCCGATGGAAGGCATCGTTGCCACATGTTTACATACATAACGTCGTCTAACACTTCAGCGTACGTATTATTCAAATTTGCCACCATTTAGTCGCACTTTCCGCATTTCCCGCATTTCTTTCCCCCCAAATTTAGAGATCACACCACACATTTAGAGGTGGGATGGAGAGAATACGAGCAGTAGTTTGTTTATTTCGGTCGTGTATTGGTCGTAAATTCACATCACAATGCCCAATTTTACTAATTTAGAATATGCGGAAATGCTAGTTTTATACGGGGAAAGTTTACGAAATGCGAATGCCGCTGTTGTCGAATACCGGAGACGTTTCCCTAATAGGCTTCACCCAAGTGCGCGAACCTCTGTCCAAGTGTTTCAACGTGTTCGCGATACGGGATGTGTTAAACTGCGCCGAGAACTTGCTGGGCATCCTCAAAATGACTTAAATGTAATAGAAGCTGTTTTAAATTTAGTTGAGGAGGAACCTACAATTTCTACAAGAACCATTTCAAGGCGATTGGAGATATCCCAAAGCAAGGTCTGCAGAATATTACGCGAAAACTCACTGCACCCGTATCATTTTCAGAAAGTTCAATCTTTAGAACCTGCTGATTTCCCCAGTCGTCTTGAATTTTGCAATTGGTTACAAAATCGAATTGTTGCTGACCAAAATTTTATTAATAAAGTGCTATGGACGGATAAGTGGAGCTTTACTCGAAGTGGAATTTTAAATAGGTTAGTACCATATACTACTTAAAAAGCAATAAATTTCTAGGCTAGATATATGTAATTACTAATTACTAACAAACTGAATAATTATATTATACTTACGACTAATACTACAAATTCATATTCAATTGTAAAACGTAGTGAAAACGTAATATCAAAATTATTAAAAATAAATAACCTAACATTCGAAAACATTTATTTATTATCTACATTTGTCTTTTAAAAACATAAATCAATATTTAAGGAAAATTTATTCATGTATCTAGATAAAAAAAAGTTAATTTTACTCCTTGTCGTTAAATAACGGTACAAAAACTAGGTAACTAGGTTATTGACCTAGTCTTGGACAGTGTTTTGTCGACAACACAAGGTTTTTTTTATTACTTTGTATTTAAACACGTTTTTTATGCAATGTACAATCGTTTGCAATAATAATGACACTCTCTTAAAACAGTTTTTGAACTTCTGGAAGTTCTGAATAGAAGTATCATTAAATCTCTCTTGGAAGTGGAACAACTAATAACTATTAAAAATTTAAAGCAGATTTCAATATGAATACGTCAGAAGTTCAAAATAAATTGCAAAATTCATTTTAGTGAGTGTCATTAATATTGCAAACGATAGTACCTAAATGGTTTATTACTCAGTTTATTATTAGATACGTTGGAGTTTTGTAATTTCAATATTAAATACTTTTTAAACAAACCAAGCTTATTTCTTTGCAGTCATAACAGTCACATTTGGTCGGACGAAAATCCACACGCTACTCGTCGGTTTAGCTTTCAGAGGCGATTTGTTCTCAACGTATGGGCAGGAGTTTACGGGAATCATTTGATTGGGCCGTATTTTCTACCGGAGAACCTGAATGGACCGCGTTACTTGCAATTTTAATAGAATTGATTGGAAAGCGTTCATTGAACATTAACATTTTAAATTATTATTGGCTGAACTGAGCAAGAAATAATATGAGATTCTAAAATAGTCAGTACAATCGTTTATTTATGATGTCTAATGCCTAGGTAGGTAGGTACTAGAAAAATATTTCAACTTGGCAACATTGCATCAGGTCGACATCGAGTTGAACTGTCAACTGTAACCGACCAAGGCTGTGAACGGTCAGTGACAGTCTGAAAAGGGGGTTTAAATAATGATACGAAAATATTTTTTTCCGGCGTAAATATGCATTTAGATTTTTTTTTAATTGCGTATTCGCATTATACTCATTATTCCCTATCTCCTCTTAAAATTAATGACATTATGACTGACTCACCCTGTATACCTAAGATAGGTAGGAAAGATTTAAGCCCTAAAGCATTCAGGCCAATTAGCCTGACATCTTTTTTGTTGAAAAGTCTGGAAAAGGCTTTGGATGGGTACGTTAGGGGAGGAACACTTAGTGTGAACCCGCTTAGTGTTCAGTTCAGTATGCCTATCAGACCGGGAAATCGACAGAACTTGCACTACATAACCTTGTCGAGAAAATCACCCAATCCTTTCAGGAGAAGGGTATTGCGGTGGCTGCATGGCTAGACATTGAAGGAGCATTTAACAATGCACTACCAGAGTCCCTCTATACAGCAGCAGCTGCTAGGGGAATCTAATCTACCATATGTGGCTGGATACGAGCAATGCTGGCGAACAGGACCGTAACGACAACCCTGCAGGGGGGGAGGTCAGGTTTAAGGCTGCAAGAGGCTTTCCGCAGGGTGGGGTTCTTTCTCCCCTGCTATGGTCACTCCTTGTGGACGACCTGCTCGCCATACTCTCTGCATGGGAGGTCGAGGTCCAGGCATATGCTGATGATCTGGTAATACTGGTAAGAGGCATAAATGAAGATAGTATATCAACTATTCTTCAGGAAGTTTTAAGTGGGGTACTTGACTGGTGTGAGAGGGAGCAGATGTCTGTGAATCCCCACAAAACAGTGATTGTTCACTTCACAAAGAAACGCAAAGTGGTCGACTTAAGACCCCCCATTTTACGGGGAGAGACAATACCATTTGCAGAGGAAGCAAAATATCTGGGAGTTGTTCTAGATAAAACGCTTAACTGGAACTCTCATATGGATAAAGTCATCCACAAGGCCAGAATGTCCTTATGGAGGTGTCGACGAATTTGTGGAAAGTCTTGGGGCGTAGGTCCAAAACAACTATACTGGCTGTATGTGATGGTTATCAGACCCATGATCACATACGGCTCAATAGTTTGGTGGTCCAAAGGTCTTCAAAGGATAGCCAAAATAAAACTCTCGGGTTTGCAGAGACAAGCTAATCTGGCGATAACTGGTGCAATCAGTACCACACCGTCAGCGGCTCTGGAAGTCCTCCTGGACCTACCACCTCTTCATATACTGTTGGAGAGAGAAGCCAGGTGGGCTATGTACAGACTAAAGCAAACGGCTATTTGCATGCCGAAGGCTAACATAATAGAGCGTAGTGGAGTGCTGGAGGACATAGAAGGACACAGCACTCTATCGATGGTCTCGGATGTTATGCCTACAAAAATCAACTATAAACTGCCTAAACTCGAGATCCAAGGCAGATAGTTGCTGGTACACTGATAGCTCTAAGACCCCGAAGGGGGTTGGAGCTGGAGTGTATAGTTGCAACTCAAACACCAGGCTATCTGTAAGCCTGGGTAAATATGCGACTATATTTCAGGTTGAAATTCATGCCATCGAACTGTGTGTGAGGAAGCTGGAAAAGCTTAGACTCAAACGCAGGTCGATAAAAATCTTTCAGATAGCCAAGCAGCTTTAAAAGCACTTAGATCCTACCGGTATAATTGTCAAAAGGCTTTGGGCGGTTAAGTACAAGCAACAGAGTAACCCTGGTTTGGATACCTGGTCATACGGGTATCCAGGGAAACGAGGCAGCGGACTCGTTAGCAAGGTGGGGTGCCTCTTCCAGCTTTATAGGTCCGGAACCGGCTCTTGGCTTAGCTTCGGCTACTGCCAAAGCAGTCATCGCGACCTGGGCGGAGGAAAAGATAAGGGAGTACTGGCGAGATCTGGCAAGATTAGCTCATTCGGCGTTCATAGGGGCACTTCGACAAAGAGAGCTAAATGTTTGCTAGAGTTAAATAGGCTTGACCTAAAAACTCTGGTTGGCCTATATACAGGGCACTGCCGGTTAAGAAGTCACATGCACAAGTTGGGGCTGGCTGAGGAGGCCGAGTGCCGATTGTGTTTAGAAAGTGACGAGTCGGCAGAACATATTTTATGTCATTGTCCGGCTGGGGAACGGACCAGATTTTCGATATTTGGCAAAGTGTATCTCTTGCCAGAAGATCTGGACAAAATCTCACCCAACAAGGTTATCGGCTTCGTAAAGAGGCTAAACCTGTTGGGTGAAGTATAATAAGTATGTGAGCCACAATAGACCACAGGGTCGCAGTGGAGGGCCAGCTTTTGGCCCACTCACGTAGAACTATGAACTATGAATGCATTTAAATTATGAAATCTATAAATTTATCAACGAATCCAGTACACTTTGCCGCTTGGTAAGGGCCCAAAGCGGCCCATTTTCTTAAAGTGATTGCCACGGGTTTCTAGAAGTGAACCCTGTACATATTTTTGTGAAAAATATCCCCAAATTTTCTGTAGCGACTAGCCTCCGAGTTGCACGCGCCGTCACATAGGTAAGAATGACGAGAAAAATTCGATTTTTGATAAATACATAATTTTTTTTGCAGAGAAATATTTATAAGCATCTTCCTTTCAGGTAGTTTGAGGAAAAACATTATTTTCAGATTTTTCGCGACAGCTTTATAGTATTTTATTGAGATTTTCTGCCGCACGCCCCATCGGCCAAGGGGCCCTACTCGAGTTGAGTTATTTTTTTTATAACTTTGCCTTTTGGGAACGATAATATATGGTCTATTCTAGATCCCCTCTGAATATTTTGTCCATATCTAATTTTACTGATTTTTTTTGTTAATTAGAATTCGACAGAACTTATATTTTTACAGCATCTGACAAAATTAGAAGCCCTTTGCCGCTTGGTAAGAGTCCGAAGCGGCCCATTTTTTTTAAGTGATTGCCACGGGTTTCTAGAAGTGAACCCTGTACCTTTTTTGAGAAAAAATCCCCAGTTTTTTCTTAGCGACTAGCCTCCGATTTGTACGCGCCATCACAGAGGTAAGAATGACCAGAAATACGACCCTGTGAATATTTTGTCCATATCTAATTTTACTTATTTTTTGCAGTACATACTTAGTATTCGATGAAACTACGAATTTTGTAGTGTACAGCACTTCTCTCCAGTCAACGTTTATTAATATTATATTAATCCTTATTAACATTGTATCATGTGTTCGATATTAAAATATGATAATTCCATGAATTTTACGGGATATTGTGGTTTGTCGATGAACTGAATGTATGTATCGAGTACGCGGCTTGGCGGCTACTGTTCTACTGTTAACCGTGGTGCTATTGCCGCGCGCTTCGACCGGAGGCTGGCCGGCCGGAGGCCAACCTAACCACGGTGAATTTTTGTATTATCCATTCTGAAAATATTGTGATTATTTAGGGATTTTTAAGTTTTGCCATGATTAAGTCGCCATTGTTCAAAATTCAAATAGCCTTTTGCGGTTAAATTCATCAGTTGATCCTCTTTACACTTTGTGCCGTGACCTTGGTAACTGGTAGCTACCAACAACCCGAAAAATCACTATGTATCAAATTACAGCCCTGGCCGTGAAAGCCTAAAAACCACTCCTTTCACTTTTATATGCGGAATTAAATGGTTTACCAGATTTATCAATTGTAATTTATTTTTTTGCATTAAAGCTCAATTCATCTCTAAAGAATGATTGATCCAACATAAATTTAATAGTTGAAGCAGAGGATGAAGAGCGGAGAAGAACATTGCGAATGGAAAGAAGACATCTTAGAGACCATTCCAATGTTTTCGAACTTCCAAATGCAAAATTTAAAAAACGTTTCCGCTTAAATAAGAATCTGGTTAGACAACTAAATTGAAGAACTTACACCCCACATGAATTCTGGGCAACGCAATACCAAAGTGCCGATAGAAGGTCGCATTTTAGCAACTTTACGTTTTTTGCCATAGGTTCGTACCAATGAAGCGTTGGAAATGCATCGAACATTTTAATGGCACAACAAACTTTTAGTTCGACACTAATGGAGGTATGTAATGCCATTGAAATAATTGCTCCAAATTGGATAAAATTTCCTACAACCCAAGCGGAAAAAGGTGCCAAGAAATTAACATTTATGAGGCAATTTGCATTCCCAGGAGTAGTGTGTTGTGTCGATTTCACTCATATTGCCATTTTAGCACCTGTAGAAGATGAGCATCTACAGGGTGTCTCGCTTAAAAGTGGAACAAGCCTGTAACATGCCTATCGTTCGATCGATTTCAATAAACTTTTTTTTGTTGGAAACATCTTCAAAAAGTCTATCTTGGACATACCTGGTGTTCTCTAAAATTCGAAACCGTGGCCGACTACGATACAATTTATTTGCCTTAAAATCAGAAAATCATGTTAGGGATTTTTTTATTCGAAAACTTCCCTCGATTTCTTGATCAGGACCCCAGAAAACCCTATCAACCAAACTTTCGTTGCCACATTATACAGGGTGCTCAGGATAACTTGGGTGTCTCGCTTAAAGTGGAACAAGCCTGTAACGTGCCTACCGTTCGACCGATTTCAGTAAACTTTTTTTTGCTAGATACACCTTCAAAAAGTCTATCTTGGACATACCTGGCGTTTTCTAAAATTCGAAACCGCGGCCGACTACGATACAATTTATGTGGCTTAAAATCGGAAAATCATATTAGGGATTTTTTTATTCGAAAAATTCCCATGAATTCTTGATCAGGACCCCAGAAAACCTTACCAACCAAATTTTCGTTGCCCCATTATACAGGGTGCTCAGGATATCTTGGGTGTCTCGCTTAAAAGTGGAACAAGCCTGTAACATGCCTACGGTTCGACCGATTTCAATAAACTTTTTTTGATTAGATACATCTTTAAAAAGTCTGGTATTCTCTAAAATTCGAAACCGTGGCCGACTACGATACAATTTATGTGGCTTAAAATTGGAAAATCATATTAGGGATTATTTGATTCGAATAAATCCTACGAATTCTTAATCAGGATCCCAGAAAACCTTACCAACCAAATTTTCGTTGTCTCATTATACAGGGTGCTCAGGAAAACTTGGATGTCTCGCTAAAAAGTGGAACAAGCCTGTTACATCCCTACCGTTCGACCGATTTCAATAAATTTTTGTTAGATACGTCTTCAAAAAGTCTATCTTGGACATACCTAGTGTTCTGTAAAGTTCTAATAAACCGTGGCCGAGTACAATACAATTTATGTGGCTTAAAATCGGAAAATCATATTAGGAATTTTTTTATTCAAAAAATTCCCACGAATTCTTGATCAGGACCGCAGAAAACACTACCAACTAAATTTTCATTGCCACAGTATACAGGATAGGTAGTTGTTCTTGGTATTGAAATAAAAACTACATTTTGAAATTAACAAATTGTTGCTTTTGAATATAATTCGTTTATATTTTTCAAAATTATTTGGCTAATTGATCTATTTCCTATTTATCAAAGTTTAAGTTTTTGTATGGAGCATGCGACTTAATTCCTAAGTACAATTTATCATGAAAGATTATTAAACACATTTTATCACGAAATACATTCAGTTTTTATTTTACGATATTCTTCAGGATATTATTAAGAAGTTATAATAAAGATGTATATTTAATGTCATCATATTATACGGAAAAAAATTCTGGGTTGTACAATTTGTGGAATGAAAACCCAAAAATACAGACTTTATTATATAAAAATCTAAATATCTAAAAATTCCCATTTACCTACTCCTACTCTACTTGCAGCTTTGTAGCTTGACTTATAGTTTCCATATCTCTCTCTTCCTATCCCTGTTCGATATTAAAAAGCATTTTATCAAACATATAATATTGCCTTCCTCGAGTACAAGTAAGCCATATAAAGGACATAATTAGAATATATTTTGGTAATAACGTCTTTTATAAATTGATATTTTAATATAAAATTGGTCTGTATTTCTGTTAGGACCTATTATATTAGTGTAATAAAATTCTTGCCGACTAATTATTAACTTCCATATTACCTTAGTTTTTTTACCACATAAGAAAAAAGGTCAACGAATATAGGTAAACTTTCCCTATACGGAATAGGTCATAGAAATATTTTGACCAATTCAATTTTAACTGTAAATGTTTGTAGGGTATCAAATACTGCTTCTGGCTTCAAGGTAATATTCGAAGCAGCGGAAATTTCATGAGGAAAATATTAACAGACGGATCCACTTTAAAACCGTATGTGTCCACAATTTGCAATTATTTGCAGATTTTGGGCATATGTAAAAGCCAGTATTCCTACAAAATTAACGTGTAAAGAATTATCGACAAAACCCACAGTTGACCTGTATTTTTAATGTAATTTATTTTTGCAGTTTCTTCAAAACGACTAGGCCTCACATCAAAAACTAAATAAAAATATTAACGAAATACATATCATGTACTTCAGTTAAACGGTGCTACTTTACAGTCGCTGTGAGAAATTGACAACGAAAATTATCGAAATAAGTGGTCAATATAATTTAAGATTGAACCCACTTAAATTATATTTTCTTATTCACTGTATATCTCAGATTAAGTATGAAATACTATCCAAATGAAAATTTCTATTCGGTTTTTGGTTATACAAAATTCATTAAAAATAAATATAATTTACTTATTAAACAGTCAAAGATGGAATGTATTGCTTTATTCTGGGTTTATTCCACGTAATATTCTAAACTCATGTTACCTACCTACCTAAAGGGTTGATGTACTTAATACATTATATTAAAAAACATTATTTTTGCGTTACTATAAATTTGCCCTTGTTTATTTACATAAAACAATAATTAATATTGTATCTAAGAATGGAGCCCCTCGTGCTCTAAACATAAACGTAAACTTTCATAAATGGAAGTTTGGAATATATCGAAATAGACAAATTCATTTTATGTGTCATTCTTTCTTAATATCATATGGTAGTTTTTAATTCACTATCATTATGAAACTACACAAATTATCCTAAGCATCCTGTATATTGTGGCAACGAAAATTTAGTTGGTTGTATTTTTTGGGGTCGTGATCAAGAATTCGTGCGGATTATTCAAACAAAAAAATCCCTAATATGATTTTCTGATTTTAGGCTACATAAATTGTATCGTAGTCGGCCACGGTTTCGAATCTTAGAGAACACTAGGTATGTCGAAGATAGGCTTTTTAAAGGTGTATCCAACAAAAAAAAGTTTATTGAAATCGGTCGAACGGTAGGCATGTTACAGGCTTGTTCCACTTTTAAGCGAGACACCCTGTATATATATATATATATATATATAAACAACAACATTAAATATTTAATAGAGAATAGCGTGATCTTTGGGATAGAAGTCAAACATCAATTTTCTACGATTTGGTAATAAACATCTCTAAAAATGCTCGAAACCAGCAGACATGTTGACAAGGATGCCGAATTGTTAAATAAATATTTTGCGAATAACTTTTACTTTTGTTTTTTGTTGCGTAACTTAGGTTATGAGAACTTTTCATCGCGATCTGTGGCAACAAATCTGGCAATGTTTACCGAATAGAAATATCTTATTTTCTAAAGCTTAATTTGATTTAAAATTTCTTCATTATCTGTTCCGATCTTTTATCTAACACCACACACCAATTTTATGACAGAACAGTTATAACGAACGAGAAAAATGATACTTGAAATTAGGTCTACACTGTTCGGCATTTTGAACGCTGCTTTTAAAATAATTTCTGGCATCTCTTTGAATGCTGGCGCCACTATACAGAGTGGTTCAGTTGTGGTGTCATTAATTTTAACAGAAGAGAGGGAAAAATTAATATAATACAAATATGCAATTAAAAATTTTTAGAAATACATATTTATGTTGAAAAAAAATATATTTTCAAACCATTATTTAACCCTCCTTTTCAGACTGTTACCGACCGCAGGCGGCAGTTTTTCCTGGTGTCAGCATCATGCAGTATTTAGATTAATACTTGTTTCAATGCACCTCAATGATAAGCGCTGCAGAGCTGCCGAACCGCCAAATAATACAGAAACAAACAATTAATTTCATATTTTTAAAAACACCCGTTATAATGAATATGAAGTCATGAGTATTTAACAGAATAGTTCCATAATAAATGCTCAATTGCAGCAATCACACACCAACATCGAATTGGCTACAATCGGCACAGATAAAAAGTTCAAATTTAGTTTTAGTTTAGTTGTTGTTTGTCGCCAGTGTAGTTTATTATTATTACTATTTATATAAATAAAAATGCAAATCAAATGGTGTGAAACCAATGATATATAAACTAAACTAAACTTAAATTAAATTGCACGCTTTCCTATCAACAACAATTAATAGTGAAATTTATAAGACATATTTTAAGAAACAATTAGATTTGCGGCTGTTCCGAGAAAAATGCTGTTTTTTGTTTTCCGTGTGTGCTATTCTATACTGATCACGACGAGAAAGCCGGGAGGGAAACGGAACTAAGGGATCTGATTCAAATGCACTTATGTGTGTTCGAAATATACATGTTCTTTTTTATTTTCTTCCAAAGAATGATCAGGATAATTATGGCAATCAGAAAAATTAAAATATATGTAATCTAATAGGTTAATAGCTTCTTTTATAATAGTGTCAAGATTTTGAGTTTCAATATTATTTGCAAATTTTCTACGACTTGATAATTCTATAATTAAGTTGAACTGGTTTGTTAAGGTTAATTTTTGTTCATAATGTAATATTGTTTGATATATTCATAATATATTCATAATTAGCATATTAACAGTTTCTACGTTGGCTTGGAAATTTTTATTTAGACCATAGGAACATGCTACGGGAATTCTAACAAGACTATAATAAAGTAGATTTTTAAATCATTTTGCAAAGCAGATGTTTTGCTTAATCTTTCATATTTCAAGATAATTTCTAAATTTGATTCAAAATAAAGTTCTTCATCATCATCATGTTATCCTTGTGTTACCATTATCATCGTCATCCATCCAGGTTGTACATTTTAATTATGTTACTAGCGACCAGTTAACTAGCTCATGGCATAAAAACACGAAAAACTATTATAGATCAAATACCTTTTCATATTCTGAAATAGGTAAGGAAATGCTGTCATTAAGCGAGGGGAACGGGGGGAAGTTGTAAATAAATTGATATGCCAATTTGTCCCATTCTATTTAAACACATTTCTTCCGAAATAAGAACTGATGGCAACCCCAATTCCAGCCACCCAGATATTTTCAAGGATGCCGAAGAAAGACGAAAAGCAGCATAAAGCAATTTAACCCACAAAGTTTTAGGTACCGAAATAATTGAAAACATATATATTTTAAATTTAACTGTAGCTGTAAATATCCCTATAACATACAACTTAGTAGATTTAAATAGTAAGAGTGAATAAACAAGGCAGCAACTATGTATTTTTGTGTTTTCTTTTGCTCTATATCAGAAATTTGATAACTTCTTGTCAAGAAACATGGCAATTTTAAATTTTCAAGTTCGCCTTGACCTACATTTTCATAAACAAATTAATATTTCTACATTTGGTCCTATATAGAAAGGTAAACTTTTTTAATAAAGTATATCTTAAAACAAAAGATGTCTCAAAAACAGTTGGTAAACTCAAATAAAACTAAATTACATCCATCAAATTTTTACAATGGAAGTTATATTACACTATTAATTCTGTTCATCTGTAATTATTATTGTGCTACAAAATATTGACAGCTACTAAAAAATAAAAAACATACTAATCTTTGTAGATGGGACTTCCTTCTAAACTAAGCTAAGCGGATCGTGTTCCAAAACGTAACTCGTGTGCGGGTAGTATCGAGCAGAAAAATATTAAAAAGTCTTGGTAAAATTGAGCTTGGGTAAAGTGTTTACGTGAAGTGTAAGATACAAGAAGAAAAGCATAGGTAAGAGGAGGCAAAGCTAAGAATGGAAAAGGTTACATAGAGAACAGCTAGTAGACGCCACATTTTCTGATAGGTGGACTCGAAATAGGGAATATGGCCACGCTGTGTGGATAGACGACACACAATACAGGCAATAGGAGGTAAATGTAACGTGGACATATAGTTGAACCGTGAATAGGCAACAATAAATAAATTCAGTATTCAGACAAATCAAATAAGAAAAAAAGAGAATCGATGAATAATTATAATAATAATATCTCTACCACTCATTCTAATCACGAGGATTAGCCTAGAAGTTGAATAAAGGTATATTTAAAAGAAGTAAGTTAATAATAAGATCCCCAAACCAGTTCAACTAAGGAGCAACAATGTGGTAATATGGAAGAAATTGAAGATTAGTTTGAAACAATGATGAGTGAAATGAAGGAAATTAGGAAGGAAAGTGAAGAATATTCTGAGGAAATGGAAGAGATTAAAAATTAATTAAAGAAAATCAAAAAACTAGAATAAGATTAGATGATGAAGATAGAGGGAGGATGAATATGCATTTTAAACGTTTTTTATGGAATATTTAGACACAGAAACAGGAATCAAAATAGTGCAGAAAGTGAATGAAGCAATGTGGTTGACAGATAGCTTTCAAACGAAAATGAAAAGTATGAAAACGAAAGGCAAAGAGGAGTATTTAAAACTAAAAAAAAAATAATGATTTAACGAAAGATGAGAGAAGAATACAAGGGAAAAAGTCAACCAGAAAAAAACAAAGGAAGTAACGTAACCATTGTGTATCAAAACTTAATAGTTAATGGGAAAAGACGGGAATGGGATAAGACACAAATGACAAAAAACTAGGTAGAAAAAGAAAAACAGGATTAATAATGAGTAACATGTAAAGAAAAAAACTACGAACAGGGGAGAAACAAAATTAGGAGGAAAAATAGAAAATTAAGTAGTGAGATAAACAGAGAAATTAAAATATATAAATGAACTAAAAAGGAACTAAAATTTGATGTAGTTGCACTGCAAGAAACAAAACAATTACGTGATAGGTAATGGAAATGGGGGCTAAATATTTATATAAATAACGAAGGAGAAAACAGATTACTGGGTACAGGTTTTTTAACTAAAACCGTTAGTACTACAGATTAGAATATACGAGATTTCAAAGAATCATGAAAATTTTGTCAAGGGATGCAAATGTTAAATTAGGTAAAGAAAAGCTGTTTAAACCCACACTAAGAGGCCATAGCAAGCATTCAGTAACTAACGAAAACAACAAATTTTTAATAGACTTTGCAAAAGAAAAGAATGTAATTATAAAAAGTACATAATTCTAAAGAAAAGAAATAAACAAAGGAACATGGCGATCACCAGATGGGAAAACAATAAACAAGGCAATACACACATTCCAATAGAAAAACTGGAGGTAAAATGAATTAAAAATGTAAGAATTTACAAAGGCTTAGACGCAGATACTAACTGCTTTATGGAAGGAGCAAAACTGGAACTAGAAACCAGAACAGGGTAAAAATAGGAAATGGCATGGCTAGACCAAGAACCAATGAAGAGAAAATAGAAAATGAAAGTAATTTAAGTAAAGAGCTAACAGGTATCAGTAGTAACATCAATAAAATGGGAAATGTATAGGAAATGTGGAAGGGAATAAAAATAAGGATAGAAACAGTCGGTAAAAAATACAACAAAGGAGGCAAGAAGCAGAAAAAACAATGGTTTGATAATGAATGTAGCTCTTGGAGTTCTCCCATTCTAATGGCAGAGAATAAGGATGGAAAACCAAGAAATTTGCATTGACTTGTCTCTCTCTCTCTCTCGGCTCGAAACTAGGCTTTTACGGTCGACTAATGACGTAGACGACTATTAGTACTTCGATCTACACGGTGATTCAGAACTTATCTAAAAAATTTGGAAATAGATGCGTCATGAAAAATGGAGTTAATATCGTCAAAAAAATGTTTGTAACATCATTATAATTTCCAAGTAAAAAAATATTGATGTAGTATTTTCAACCTTTACATCGCTGGGCTACTGTAGTCTCTAGACAAGCGATTCCGAATATTGAAATCCGATTACTTTTTGTAGCGTGTACCGTTTCTCTGCGTCTTTACATTAGTTTTTCAAGTGTCAAAAATGGCTTACGTGTACAGCAACTCGGAGTTAATGGATATCGTTTTAATTTATGGCTATGTGAAAATGTTTAAGCAGAACGACTTCCTTATAAACATGTGCCAGATGCAGCTACTTTTACCGCGGTGTGCAGTTAGTGCAAGTGTAGTGCAACGCGAGAAAAATTTGAAACTGAATCGTGGAAGAGATGGAGGTCCAACGTGGCGTATCATACACGAGGCCCAATTATATTTGTACCATGTACAGCGTGTCCAATCATTAATACCAAGGGATTGGACGAAGAGAACCGGTAGCATGGCCGCGACGGGTTCAAAACAAATAAGAAGCAGAAACATTTGTGTTAGATTGTAGAAAATTGATAAGGAAGGCCCAAAATTTTGTTGTGACATCAGGTACGTCAAACTATTTTATTAATTAAAACCACAAATTAATTCTATTAATAATTAATAATAGCGGCAAAATCAGTTGAATTTGCTGTATAAAATAGGTATTATAAAATGTTATTTATTTCTTTCCTTGGAAATTTCTTTCTATTTTTTGTCAGGTCGCCGATTGCATGCTTTGCCGCCTTATCAGGTTTTACAGTGAACCAGATTCCAGTTACGTGCAGAAGTGTTTTTGTAAATCATTTTCAGACTGCCCTTTTTGATCTTTTTTTACAAAATTGTATTTGTAATAGGCCCCTGTACATAAATTTTTTTTTTTTAGATAAGTTCTGAATCACCATGTATGTTAAATACAAAATTCAGCTCATACATTGTGAAAATAGACTGAGCCTGAGACTAAATTAATTCAGCTCATTATAACACGTTATTCTAGTTTTCTCTTTCGAAAACAATCTAGTATTCAAAAAACATCAACACGCATTATGCATTTTAATTTCATCTCAGGAAGCAATTACTAGAATTAATTACTAAGGTGTTATTTCCAATTCAACCAAACAAAGGACAAAACAAAAATAATTACAAAATTTAAATTCCTCATTAAATTAAAATAAAATAGCAAAGTATTGTTGTGGTCACATTATGATATTACATCTAAAAAGAACACGTTTTACTTAAAAATGACCTTAGGAAAATGTTAACCCCTTAAGAGACACAGCGCTTCAAAGTTTCTAACAAAAATGGAATAGCTACTGTAATTTAAAAACCAAAAAAAGGTATTATAGTAAAATTTTATACAAATTTTCTACTAATGCATGTGCAACTTTCGACAATTTTTCGAAAATCTGTTCTATGGAGGGGGTTGAAATAAGCATCGTTTAATTAAAATTTGATTTTTATATCTTTAATAATTTTCAAATTACAACCGCTATTCCATATTTTTATGAAGAGCTGTATCTCCTAAGGGGTAAACATTTTACTATGTTCATTTTTAAGCAAAAGGTGTTTATTTTAGCTGTAGATACACTGGTATCATTTGTGCTACTTCTTTTTCAAACACCCTTATATAAAAGCTCATAATACTTACAGTTGTAGCATTAATTACAGCTACATTATCAGGTTGTGAAAAATTAACTGGATGATGGTATTTTATGAAAGTTAATCCAGGTCTTTTATCAAGTTCTCGACAATGATTTGGAGTTGCAATTTCTGTTCCTTTAGATCCCCACCAACCTGGTATCTGACTTGGACTATCTTCTTGTAGACCGCAAACTCCGTAATTATCATCTTTATAATGACATCTAGCATTTTGAACACACCAGGTACACTCCTGTAAACCGAGCTTATGTACAACGGAGCTCATAGGAGTGTATTTAGAGGAAATATGGCCATGTATTAGACACGAGTAACAATCTCCAAGAGCAGGGCATATTCCAGGGCATCTTGTTGTTTGTAAATTTGTGGTACAATTTGCTCCGATAGTTCTTCCGTAACACTGTTCATCTGCTGAACACCAACCACACTCAGGATCAGAGGAACATTCTCCGTAATTATGATGTTTTGTGCAAGTTGATTCTGGATCATATAATTCACCCCTTCTAGCAGCAATCATAGGAGGAACAGTATATGCAAGTAAATCTCCATTTACGTTACCATGATAACCTCCCACGAGAAGTAATGTATTGTCATTTCGAATACTGGCAGCATGAGCAAATACACCTAAAATAAATTAATATTAATTTCGAACTTCTAATATTCTTAATGTTCTATAATTCTGTACAATTTGTCAGTATAGGATAATCAAATACTATTGGATTTTAAAAATAAAGTTATTTAAAAACTTCTTTAGGACTAAAAACAATAATACCTATCATATCATCGCTTTTAAGCGATTTTATATGAAAAAACAATCATTTAACACACAATAAATTTTCAAATACAATCAAATACATCATAACCTACATATATAACTACCAAAATAAACCTATATCTACTAAGTACACTTATTCCACAGCATCCTTATCTAATTTTATTTATTCAAAAAACAAACATAAGTTCATTGTCACTTTTATAAATAGTATACTAACATTGATATGGGAAAAAACCATATTTTCAAAACAGGCTATTAATAATATTTAAATTTAAAGGAGCAACAGTCTAACAAATAAATCAATTTTCTGTTTAGAAGTACATCAAATACGAATGTCCCGAGAAAACAAATATTTTATCAGACTAATGTATCTATTTACTCTTTGCTACCCTCTTTTTACTTATTAATATAATTTTTTATAATATTACTGTAAACAATGCTTAAATTATCAGTATCAATTTTTTTATTTACAGTTAAATGACTATGTGCCCAAATGCACATTATTTCGCTAATGAGCCTTTTGTTATAATTCATTTCTTGGTCTAAAATACTAACATCATTAAAATTAAAAACATGATTCTCATCAAAATGATGTGCAGCCAATGCCGTCTTTTTATTTTTTTGTTTTTCTTTGCATGACAATTGGTGCTCACATAACCTTTTTTACTGTATTAGAGAGATATTTTAAGCTAATATAAATCAAATCTCCGACAATTCCTATCAATGACGTCATATGTATGTTCTCTGATACCAAACATCTAGGTATGCTAATGAACAATTTCACAGACAAAGTTCTATTCAATAATTATCTAAAGAAATTAATCTATCTAAATTTACTAACCTGCTTTAATGAAAACACTTTATAAATATCTAACTTCACTTTTGGCAGTGGGAACACGAAAATTCAACCACAATAGATGAGATCTGACCTATTTCTGCATTTTTAGGATTGCTTCTTCAGGTGGCCTCCTTTAAGTTGAGTCAAATATCTAACTATAAAAGTTATTATATAAATTAAAATTATTTGAAATTAAATATTGACAATGATAAAGTTACGTTAGCCTGTCAATGAACTAAATATGACAATACCTACTTGAATAATGTTTACCCTAACACAGTAAAAAATGCTACAAAAGCTAATAATAAGGAATATATGGGTAGATATTGTGGGTGTAATTCAACGCTGGTTGGGGCTTTTGTCCACAGAGTAGTTAGTTTCACATAATATTATTAATACCTAGAAATATAAAAAAACTTTTACATAAAGCTGCAAAAACAAGCCTAATGTTGCCAAGTTAAAATATTTTTTTAGGTCCTACCTCCTAGGTTTTAGACATCACAAATAAACGGTTGTACTGACTATTTTAGAATATCATTGTTTTTGCTCAGTTCAACTTCAGCCAATATTAATTTAAAATGTTAATATCCAATGAAATCAAATAATAATAATCAAATAATTCTATTAAAAATTGCAAGTAACGTGGTCCACTCAGGTTTTCCGGTAGAAAATACGGTCCAATCAAACGATACCCGTACACTCCTGCCCATACGATAACAACAAATTGCCTCTGAAAGCTAAACCGACAAGTAGCATGTGGATTTTCCTCTGAGCAAATGTAGCTGTTATGACTGCAAAGAAATTAGTTTAGTTACATTGAAATCACAAAACTCCAACGTATCTAATAATAAACCGAGTAATAAACCATTTACGTACATTACATAAAAAACGTATACCCTGCAATCACTCCATTCGCCAAGATTTAGCAACGCGGTCAGTGAACTAGATCTCCTACGGCAACCTTACATTAGGGTTCATCTGCATTAAATCATTTAAAAATTAAAGGATATGAATAAATATTTAGAAAAACACGACAAAAATAGGGACAATGGAGACCTCGGAAAAGGACCATCTCGCCACCAAAAAAAGCAAAGCGCCTCTGCAGCTATCGACCAACGTGGCAGACTGAGTATATTTGGATAATAAAGGGTTCAAACAATTTTTCTGCAAGATGTCTACTATGCAAAAAAGATATTTCAATTAGTCACGGTGGCCTTAGTGATGTCAAATAGCACTCTAATACAAAAGAGCATAGAAGACGCGAAAATGTCGAAATCTTCTCAAGTTTTAATTAAATTTTTTGCAAACAGAAAATATTCAAGAAACTATCGATGTTACTGCAGCAAAACTTGGGCAAATCTACCACTGCGTTAAGCATAGTCAATCTTACAATTCGTTAGATTGTGGGCTCAAACTGTTATCAAAAATTATAAAAGATTCTGAACTACTAAAAAAAAATATTGTCACAGAATTTGCCCCGCTCGCACCCAATTCGACGACTGTGGTATCGCGAAACGCTAGATTGCCCCAATCGCCCCTACGCGATTAGACTTATTTTAAGCAATTTGACCTTGAAAATTTCAAAATTTTCGCCTGCGGCGCTAACCTCCCTCCCCTCTTCAACTGATATAATAAAAAAATAATGTGTCCCGTATCTTAAAATTCAAAAGGTGGCAACCCTGCCTGCAACTAAGTTCTAATTTTATTTTTGTCATTTTTGTAACAAATATTGTTCGTACCTGTTTATTATTTACATGTTTATGATGAGATTTTTTTTATTTACTTTTTATTGTTTCAATTTATTAAAAATTATTTATTTTTTTATTAAAAAAATCTAGTCTGAACTACTTTGTTCACTGAACCATGTCAAATTTCTGGCTACGCCACTGGTAGAGTATGTATTTATGTCAGACTCAATTGATTGTAGTGTTGTCTTAAATGACTTTAGCATAACTGGTGTTAAGCACCTTTGGTTACAAATTAAAATTTTCAAACATTCTATTCTGGTTGGTGTAGTATACAGAGTATCAACTGTTTCTATAAATGATTTTGTTGAATATTTGAATAATGTATTCTCTTATGTATCTCCACAGTATGACATAATCACACTTTTAGGAGATGTTAATATTGATCACACTTTTGATAATACGGTCAAACTATGAAATCATATGGCTTCACGCAAATCATAAACGAACCTACTAGAATTACTAAAACATCGAGTACTTTAATAGACGTTATTTATATTAATAACACTGATTTAGTTGCTTAATCAGTGCTAATGTTATTTCAGATCATCGAGCAGTTTATTGTGAATTAAATTTGGCTATTCCAAAAATAACTCCCAAGATTATACCGTATCGTAATTTTAAATATTTTTGTCGTGATGACTTTAACTATGATTTACAACATATTAACTGGGATTATATTTCGATATCCGCGTCCAATTAGATAACAAATGTAGTAACACAGTCGTGTTCTTTGTCGAGCACATTTAAAAATGAATCATCACAACCAAAAAATGATTCCATAACTTCTCTTTTAACCGCTAGCCGGACATTCATTACACTGTTGTGCTTTGTCGAAATAACACGGTTTGAGTTCATGTGTGTGAAAAGTGAAAATGCCGTTGAAGCTGTACTAGTGAAAACAATAATTAACGATTCAAAAATGCAATAATTGTAAAAAGTAAATGTACTTCATATTTTAATTTTGAAAAATGGCATCGCACTTGTCTAGTTGGTAGTAACAACACAGAAATATACCTTTTCCAGTTTACTGAGAAATTTTACAAATGCTTAACGTAAAAATATTGATGTACTTTTCAATGTCTGCAATTGTATGAAGTTCATCCAATTAAGATATTCTTGCAAATACAACCAAGATGCCACTGCACTGCCGTACATTATTTCTGGAAAATAAATTTGTTCTAAGCCAGTCGACGGGGAAGATTTAATATCGTATAGGTATGTTGTACGTTCATTAACTGCGCTGTTGATTCCTCAGAACAGGCCAGCTCTATTAATTAGCATGGTTTTCTTTTTAAAATTATCATTACTGTAGTAGAATGAAAAAGCGGTTGCCGCAGCCGGGATTCGAACCCGGGACCCCTCGCTTTCCGGGCGATTGCTCTCCCAACTGAGCTACCACGGGCTACTTTTCCACTCTACTAATTTGGTACTGGTGTTACACATAATTTACTACAACTCGGCCAAACCTGACAACACAGCCGTCCTCGGCTGCCGGCCATAATCCGACACCTAGGTAATCATAAATCATAAACATAAGGGGTGCTGTGCCATCAGGTGGATCCATAATCCCACTTCTGAAGTTGTAGTAGAATGAAAAAGCGGTTGCCGCAGCCGGGATTCGAACCCGGGACCCCTCGCTTTCCGGGCGATTGCTCTCCCAACTGAGCTACCACGGGCTACTTTTCCACTCTACTAATTTGGTACTGGTGTTACACATAATTTACTACATTACAAAGCCAAAAGTGCAGCCTGATAGTCCTTTTGGCGCCTTTTAACACTAGATACGTGATATACAAGTTTTTCCTGGTGGTTTAGTAACTGTCAACAATTCTTTTTTATTGAAATATAAGAAAATCCCATCATATCAGTCACTTAAAATTAAACTCGCTTGCATCTGTAAAAGGTGTATATACCTCCTGCATCTATATTATACATTCAGAAATAGTGATTACTTTGGCAAAAGAAAAAATATTTACTTTATACTGCAAACGTCAATCCCACTGTCCCGTTTTAAGAGATTTATTTGCTTATAACATTTCTTGTTCTTGTTCTATATACTTAACGCATATAAGTCAACTATCTCTCAATCTTTAATTTTGAATATATTAAAAACCGACGACTTATTAACAAATCGGTTCTAAAGGTTGCATTCTGAATGAAAATTTAGTTTTACTAAGAATAATACAACTTGGGATTCCTGCGAAGTTTTAAATGATATATAACATTCCTTAGAAAATTTAGCGATAGAACAGATAGCTAAGAAATTAGTAAGGTTTGTTTTATTGTGTTAGCTTCATTGGTTCCTTATTTAGAATACAATCTAAAATCAATATAAATAATATTATTAGAGAGAAATTATAGTATAGAAATTTATATTAATACAGATATATTGAAATAGTAAACCAGTATTTAACTTCAATTGATTTGTTGAACATCCTGAACTGTGTTTCGCTAATTAAAATAATTAAGAAAGTTGTTGTTTTTTAGAAATAACAAATATTACTTAATTTCAACGAATTTTAAGCAATTTTGTATCACATCTGAATCTCTCAGTTACTACATACTACTATAATTGGTGCTGCGTAACCCAGCAGTTCCACTCCATTGTGTGTAGTGTAATCTTTTTAGCCTGCTGTGGAGTTCTTGAATTGCGAAACAGCATATATGAATGTGACTGTAGTAAAGAATGTTCTATTAAAATAGTAATATTCGTTATAATTACGAGTGTATACAATACAGTGAATATAACAATAAAATAAATAAATAAAATAAAATTATGCATTTAAGGAACAAATTATATATGTTATTAATAATTTGTGACCGTTTTCTATAATTACATTAGGTAGTTTGCTTTGCCCTTGATGGCATTATTGAAAATATGGTGTTGAAAATCCCTTTTGCTCAAATTTTGACAGCTATATACGTAGTATAGTATGAGTTATCAGAAAATATAATACTTTTAAATATTCTCAAATCTTAGTTATAAGGAAATCCAACGACTTTGGATCAAATGATTTAAGTTATTTAATCTGTGGTAATAGATACGCAAGTACGTCAGCAGATTATAAAGCATAGAGACTAATGTCGAAGCTATTAAACAATTTAACTGGATAGTAAAAAAAGTCGGAAATATTTGCTAAAATTTACATATACGACATAAATTTAATTTTATAGAAATAATTGCTAATGATATGTAAAACAATTGTCAGTCAACTTATACCTAATTAATTAAACATTATTATAATATCTATACAGGTGATATTTATTAAATTGAGAAAGGTTTGCATACAAATATTTGGTAAGCTAATAGTTTGACTTTCAAATAAATGGTATAACTAAGCAAAATGCTATATTAAAATAACAAACCGAAAATTGATTATCTTTAAACATCAACATTTGTTATCTAATTGGACGAGGATATCGAAATATAATTGCAAGAACAAACAACTTACCTGTAGGAAGTTCGTTCTGAATTAGGTATGAGATATACTCGTCCAATTAGATAGATTAGATGCATTCTGTGAGTGTTGCCAATACAACTTTTTTTCCTGAAGTGTTTGTTACCAGTAATCGACGTGGTGTCAATTACTGGAATTATTGGGGTAATATTAAACATTTTCTTATAGATTAATAGCTCCAAAAAAGAACTATACGTTAGAGCAATTGGCCCAGGCACTAGATCTAGTTCACAACGGAATACCCGATACCACAGCTACTAAACGAGCTGGGGTTCCTCGTGTCACATTGATGTATAAAGCATCAGGTTAATCACCACGTGAATGTTCAATGGGCCCAGCTGCAAGACTTAGCCTTGCAGAAGAAGACATCTTAGTTCATTGGATACTCCAGTTGTCAAAAATTCACTACCCAATTACAAAAGTGCAGTTGTTTGATAGTATCGAATATATAATCAAGAAAAAACTTAGGAAACATCACTTTGTAAACGGAAGACCAGGTAATAAATGGTTTCAAAACTTTTTGAGAAGACATCCTGATCTAACTACTCGGATTTCTCAGATGGATATAGATATGGTTAAGTATATCCAGGGAAAATGTTTCTGAAGCACAAAGAAACTGATTTCTGAAATAAAAGATTTTCTGGCAACTGAACAACTACTACATATTACACATGATCTAAATCGGGTATTTAACACTGACGAACGTGCCTTTTTCATGAACCCCAAGGGCAATAGGGTTATTACTAGAAAAGGTGAAAGGAATGTCTACACTATGTCGGGCGACAAAAAAGAAAATTTGACAGTACTTATTACCTCCAATGCAGCAGGCAAATTAGCTCCCCCTATGATTGATTGTATTTGCATATGCCAGGATTCCAAGTCATATTTCAGAGTGTTCCTTCTTGGTATCTCTGAAAATGGATGGATGTGTGGTGCCACATTTTGTGGCTATATTGCAGACATATTTTTACCATGGCTCGATAGAGAAAACATAGAACATCAAGTTTTGCTATTTATGGATGGCCATGTGTTACACATGACACTCCATTTATCAGAATTTTCTTCTGCAAATGGTATTATCTTAATAGCTCTTTTCCCCAATTCCACACATCTTGTGCAGCCCATGGATGTGTCGGTTTTTCGTCCGCTGAAGGTTGCATAGAAAAAAAGAAGTGCACAAGTGGAGAATGGAGAATGAAGGAAAAAATCTGCAAAATCATAACATTGCTCCTGTTTTTCAAAAAGCCTCTGCCTGTATTATGCCAGACACAATAGAAAATGGTTTTAGAGTTTCTGGTTGTCTTTTTAACGTAGATAACGTCAGTTTTAACAAAATTTCTGCTAATAGAAGATATGCACCAAAACAGCATGAAATTATTACATCTATAGCATCAACTTCGGTGATGGTTTAAAGAAATCGAACTGTATTTGAAATCCACGAATTTATTGATATAACCAATGACAATACTCGGGTATTTAATTCAGGGGTCATTTAATTTCGGGTATATTTTTTCGTTAATTTAATTATGAATGTAATTAATTTTATTAGTGATTTGATCGAAATGAGGAATATTGGATGATGACATGTATGAAGAGTTTAGTGCGCGAGGTCAAAATATGAGTGTAAGTGATATTGAAATATATATGTTGGAGCCACACGATAAATTTAATTTAAATGTATATTGTGTTGCCTATTCAGAATACAACCTGATAAAAAAATGTTTTTGGCAAGAGTTGGCTTGGAATAGGTAATATGATATTAATATATGTTAAAAAAATAAAAAAGTTGCTGTTGTCAAAACACTTCTGTAAAGTATATTAAAAGTAAAACTTCTTAAAAAAGGAAAGGATTTTTATTCAAACCAGTCATTAGTCTACAGAACGGGTAGTTTTGTGGGATGTGACATATTTTCTGGCGACCGTGACAGGACCCGGGAAGTTTAATAAAGCTCGGATTTATCACTGTTTTCAAGATATCTTTTGGACAACGGGCTGCCTCAGTTTTAGGCAAACGTGTGGCTCCATTGAGACAATTTGTGTGGAAGTGTTTTGAACTGTTAATCAATCGTTTTCCTAGAAGAGACCCCGGGCTGCCCTGGTATTAGGCAAACGTGTGGTATTTTTTCTTGTGAAAAATGGAGTCAAAGAAGAAGCATCGTAAAGTTCTCCGTGCTGTTTTCACAAAAAAGGTTAACGAACTTAGTACGTTGATGAGCACGAGTGAGGAGCTAAAGATGTCGGATGTTAGAGTGTGTTGGGACATTCTTCAGGAAAAATTTGATATCCTAAAATTATCCCATGGTGAGATTTATGACTACTTATTGGAACAGGATGCTTCGGAGGAAGACTTACTAGCAGAAATGGAGGCTACGGAATCGTACCAGAAGAAGTTCCTGGAGGTTTATCATCGCTACAATGATCTAGTGCAGGGTAAGGACAAAGATGCAGCAACACAAGGTAATACAGTAGACTCTATAGCGATAGGTAAACGTAAATTTAAATTGCCTACAATACAGTTTAAAGTATTTGACGGGAATATAAGAGAGTGGCTGCCATTCTGGTCACAGTTTCAAAAAATTCATGAGGACCCTGGTATAGATTTGGAGGACAAGATTGAATATTTAATCCAGGCAACGGTGCCTGGCAGCCGGGCGAGGCAACTTGTGGACAGCTTTCCTACAGTGGGAGAAAATTATCATAAAATTATAAACAGTTTAATGTCGCGTTTCGGGCGTGATGATTTGCAAATAGAAGTTTACGTTCGCGAATTACTTAAGCTGATTTTGAACAACGCTATGGCTGAGAAAAAATTAGATTTACTAACCCTTTATGATAAACTAGAGACACAATTGCGTGCGTTAGAGACTCTTGGTATAACAACGGATAAGTGTGCAGCCATGCTTTTTCCCTTAGTGGAATCATGTTTACCGGAAGATTTACTTCGAGTCTGGCAACGGTCTCCTCTACCTTTGTCTACATCCCAGAGTAACCTAGCTAGTGTAGAGCCTACCGTTGAGATGCGCTTAAAAGATTTAATGTGCTTTCTTCAAAGAGAAGTGGAAAATGAGCAGCGTATTACCTTAGCAGCAGAAGGATTTGGCTTGTAGTCTATTAATAAGACTAAAGAAGCTCTGCGTAGTTCGGGCACCCAACACCCAAGCGAAAAATGGAATATTCTGATGGAAGCATTGCCACTGCAGCAGGTTTGGTCAACTCCAACACAGTAGTCGTTAAATGTATTTTTTGTGATAACGCTCACGAGAGTGCATCTTGTTTTAAGGCACAGAAGTTTGGTTTAGAGAAGAAAAGGTCCATTCTAAGCAGCAAGAAGGCCTGTTTTTGTTGTTTAAAGGTGGGACTTCTGATGAGAAAATGTCGTGTTTGTTTAAAATGTATAATATGTGGAAAGTACCATGTATCCTTAATGTGTCCGGACTTGCCAGCCAACAAACAGGACCTACAGGAATCTACAAAGTCAGATATCTGTCAAATTTCGAGTGAAGTTGTCAGTTGCACGAATAATGCTACCGCTCATGTTTTTATGCAAACCCTGAGTGAGATTAGATGGAGATACTACATCTCGAACAGTGCGAGCTTTGATCGACACGGGTTCTTAAAGATCCTATATATTAGAGTATACGGCCTGTAAATTGAAATTGAAGTCAAAGCGTCAAGATAGGTTAGTACATTGTCTGTTTGGAGGTACTTTGTCTCAGCGTTGTCATGAATGTTATGATATAAAAATTAGCAATGGTAAATTCAGTTTTGTTATGGAGGCTTTAGCTCAGCCAGTTATTTGCAGTAAAATTCCTTCAGTTTTTTATGGTCCCTGGTCAACTGAGTTAGATAATTTGGGGATTGAGTTGTCTGATAAGTGGAATGGTTCGGCTAGCTCTGAAAAAATTGAAATTTTGATTGGTGCCGATGTAGCTGGGAAATTGTACACTGGTCGGAGGTTTGTACTTTCCTGTGGATTAGTGGCAGTGGAAACCTTGTTAGGATGGGTGCTGATGGGCAAAATACCTCTCGAAAGACCATATAGTACTGCTATGACCGACATCATCCTTCTTGTAAAAGAAGCAAACATTTCTCAACTCTGGGAATTGGATGTACTTGGAATCAAAGACCCTACAGATAGGAAAAACCAAGATGAACTAGCCATGGCTGCAAAAGAGTGGTTCTTGCAGACGGTGAGAGTCAATGAAGAAGGACGTTACGAAGTGAAATTGCCCTGGATTGAGGGCCATCCACCTTTGACAAGTGCCTACCACCTTGCTAAGAACAGGTTACTGAATACTTTGGGTAAATTGGAGAGTGGTAATCTTTTGAAGGAATATGACCAGGTTTTTAAAGAGTGGCTTGAAGAGGGCATTATTGAAGAAGTTTTTGAGGAGGTACCTGCTACTATTGAGGTACATTATTTACCACACCGACCTGTAGTGAAAGAAGGCAGCACTACAAGAGTTCGGCCAGTTTTTGACGCTTCAGCCAGGGAGAAAGGAAAACCTTCGTTAAATCAGTGTTTGGAAAAAGGACCTAACTTAATTGAATTAATTCCGACTATTTTATTGATATTTAGATTATATGAAATTGGTGTGATATCGGACATAAGAAAGGCCTTTCTGCAAATTAGTCTTCATCAGACCGATCTCAATTTTTTGCGTTTCCTATGGATAGATATAGACGGCAAAGAGAAGATTTTTCGCCACAGACGTGTGGTATTTGGAGTCAACAGTAGTCCGTTCTTGTTGGGAGCTACGATAGAGCACCACCTCTCTAAGGCTCTGAAAGAGAGTGACAGTGGAATGACACGATATTCCAAGGAAACTATTTTGAAATTGTCCAAAGGGTTTTATGTGGATAATTGCGTTACTAGCGTTCCAGATGTGGTCACGTTAAGAAAATTTATTGAAGAAGCCGTACTAGTTATGAACGAAGCTAAGTTCGATCTAAGAGGGTGGGAGTTTACGAAGCAAGTCCAGGATGGCGTTTCTCCTGTTTCTTCACAAACAGCAGTGCTTGGATTGTCTTGGGACACTAGAGAAGATATGTTGAATATCAGTGAGTTGTGTGTGAAAGTAGACGAAGAATTCAATAACAAGCCTATAACTAAAAGAATCATATTGTCTTTTGCCCAACGGATATTTGATCCTATAGGTTTTACGGCACCAGCTACCCTACTTCCAAAGTTATTATTGCAAAAAACATGGAAAGCCAAGTTGAGTTGGGATGCTGCTGTGGATGTAGACATTGAGAGGGATTTTCGACGTTGGGTTGAAGAATTACAATTTTTCTTAAATATTAAAATTCCTAGATGGATTCACCTAAATGATGGCAATATCGAACAAGGGAGTTTACATATTTTTTGCGATGCAAGTAAGGATTCTTATGCTGCAGTTGTATTTTTCAGAACCATCTGTGAAGAACAAGTTTTTGTACATCTACTGGCTGTCAAGTCACGTGTAGCTCCGGTAAAACAGATATCTATTCCACGGTTGGAGCTCTTGGCCGCATTAATTGGAACTACATTGTATGTATCTCTGAAAGAGGAAATTGATCCAGGCTCCAGATTGAATACTTATTTCTGGAGTGATTCTTCCACAGTCATATCATGGATACGTAGAAATGAAATTTGGGGTACCTTTGTCGGTAATAGTATCCGAAATTAGGAAACAGACGTCAAGGGAATCTTGGCACTTTGTGCCAGGGGTTTTAAACCCTGCGGACCTTCCTTCTCGAGGATGTACTCCGAAACAACTACTGAATTCACGATGGTGGGAGGGGCCAAAAGAAGACATTGTATGCAATGAAGACGATATTATTAAGGACAAGAAGAAAACAGTGCTAACAACTCTAATTGTCTCTGATATGGATATGGGTTTAGACGAGTGGCACGTGCCATATTTTTCTAAAGTTTTAAAAATCATTTGCATGATTTCTTGGGTTTTTAGATTTTTGTACAATGTGTCAAATCCTTTAGCTAAACGAGAGGGTGAGCTAACAGTTGAGGAATTAGATGCCGCTGAGATTCACGTTTTGAAGTTACTGCAAAAGGAATGTTTTAATGGAGTAAGTGACCTAAAACTGTCCTCTCTAAGTTCATTTGTACATGAAAAAGGTTTGCTGAGGCTAAAGTCGAGGATATGTTCAAGAGAAGATGAGGAGCAGTTCCGTTATCCCTTAGTTCTACCGGCGAAACATTATTTAGTGAGACGACTGATTTTTGATCAACATGTGAAGTCTAATCACGTTGGCACTCAAGCTCTTATGAGTATTCTTCGTGAGAAGTATTGGATCTTGGGTGGACGAAGAACCATTAAGTCGGCTATATCCGGATGTATTATTTGTAAGAGACATAATAGTAAATCCTTTGCGACGACATTGCCTCCGCTTCCTCTGGATCGAGTTCGTGATGCTGCGATATTTGAGATTACGGGAATCGATTCGCGGGTCCGCTGTTTTTGAAGACTGGGGAGAAAGCATGGGTTTGTCTTTTCACATGTGCTGTTTTCCGGGCTGTACACTTAGAACTGTGCTCTTCGTTATCAGTCTCTAGTTTCATACAAGCTCTTCGACGATTTGTGGCGAGACGTGGACGGCCCCAAACAATCTATAGTGACAATGGGACTAACTTTGTTGGTACCGCGAACGCGTTTAGCAAACTAGACTGGCAAAAAATAAAAGCTAATTGCAGTATTGAGAAGATAACGTGGCGATTTAACCCACCAACAGCATCATGGTGGGGTGGTTTCTGGGAGAGACTTATACGAGTGCTTAAACAAATGCTGCGTAAAGTACTGGGTCGTGCTTCCGTAGTATATGAAGATATGTTAACACTTCTATGTGACTGTGAATCAGTCATAAATGCCAGACCACTCACCTATGTCTCAGGTGACCCTAATGAGTTAGCCACTCTCACTCTTATGACGTTTTTGCGTGAACAAATTGAAGCGGGAATACCAGATTGTGACGCAATCGATAGACAATCTCTTTGTAGAAAGAGTAAATATTTACAAAAGTTGAGAGATGATCTTCGCCAAAGGTTTCGAGTCGAATATCTAGGGCAGCTAAAATCATGGCGCACAAAGAAATCTAGTAGAAGGATTACCCTGGGAGAAGTAGTACTTATTGGGAACGACAATGACAAGCGGTTATACTGGCTATTAGGGCGTGTTGTTCAGTTAATCCCTGGTAGGGATGGAGAAATTCGACTTGCCAGATTACGTACGTCAAGAGGTACATTGTTGAGGCCAGTACAGCGTCTGTATCCTCTGGAGTGTGACGACGACCTTTCCTGTAGGATTCCATCGCAAAATATAGATGAGCATCCAACCCCTTTGATGCAAGATGATTCTGTTCCTGAATCAAGCAATGTAGTGCGGGAAAGTGCGGGAGTGTCTAGCAGAGTACCCGTATCGTCAGAGTCGAACAATGATGTGCGGGAAGATGCGAGAGTGTTAAGCAGAGTACCCGTATCGTCACAAAAAGTGTCCCGTAGTGGTAGACAAATAAGAGTTCCAGGAAAATATTTGTAAAAATCCTGTAGATCTTATTGATCAGTTAGTTATTAGTTGTAATAGTTTAAAATTATTGTTGTATTGTCAACCAATGTATATTTTGAGATTGTATGCCTCCAACTTTGTGAGACATTCTCATGTGACACTTATCATGTGGGAGTATGTTGGAGCCACACGATAAATTTAATTTAAATGTAATATTGTGTTGCCTATTATGTAAATTTAGTATTTATTATCTGTGTATATTGTGTTGCCTATTCAGAATACAACCTGATAAAAAACATGTTTTTGGCAAGAGTTGGCTTGGAATAGATAATATGATATTAATATATGTTAAAAAAATAAAAAAGTTGATGTTGTCAAAACACTTCTGTAAAGTATATTAAAAGTAAAACTTCTTAAAAAAGGAAAGGATTTTTATTCGAACTAGTCATTAGTCTACAGAACGGGTAGTTTTGTGGGACGTGACAATATATTTCATTAACAAAATTGTACGTGAATAGCATATGTGTGCAAATAAAAAAGTGGTGAAGAAGTACAACTGTGAAACGTAAAGTAATGGAAACTCGCTGAAGGAAGGTTGTATTTTTAAATTGAGTTTTCCAAATAAAAATTCTATTGCTATATCTTACAAGATGAAACTTAGTCCGTATAAATGAAATCGAAAAGAGTATACTGATAGAAACGACGAAATAGTGATATGGCGAAGAAACTAATTAAAATAAATATTAAAAAATAAGAATCTGGATCGAAGAATATATTAAATTTTGACGAAACATGGGCGTATGATGGTTATACGGAAAGCGGTACGATATAATATAATAAGTGTTAATGTGTGACCGTTATAGTGACAGTGCTAGTAACCAACAGTAAATAGTGTGTATGTATTCTAAAGCCTTTTGTCCTTTTGAATGCGGAATTCGCAAATATTTGCGCGATTCATTTGACGGTGGAAAAATCTCTATCAACTACCTATAACATTTTCTATCATTTTCATCATGAAACTGCCATGGTAGATTATCAGAAGTTCAAAACAAACTTATTAACACCACATAATAATTAAAGTTGAGCCACAATTTACAGAAAAATTGTACCATCCGTAGTAAGCAGATGGTATTTTAAACCAATAAGAATATCAAACCAAGTTTGTGGGCGGAGCATTGGGTGACATAGCATGCAAGCGAAAAAATAAAGACTGTCTGTAATTGGTTTACGTCTCATCACAAAACTTTAATTAAATCTAAGTTGTGGAGTAGGAGTGTTTGTTATATATTTGTATAATTCAGTCATATAGACTCAGTTTAACTAAATCATCAACTTATTATCACATAACACTCTAAAAACATGAAAGTGAAAGTTTTGGCTGGCAATAGTTCGGGGGTTGTCCCCAAAAAGAACATCAAGCTTCTGCAGCATTTAAGAATGGAGGCTGGAACCTTAGCCTTCCAGGACATAAGAGCTGAAGAATTCAACAGCAGTTTTGAGATCATCGATGGTGATCTTAAAAATTTGCGTCCCATTGGACAATCGTGAAAAGTTCTACCTTCTACTTTGGTTCCAAATACTAGCGTCCCGAGGTATGAAGATATCAGTGGACCTGAATCGACGTCAACCCCACGAGCGGACGAAAGTTTCGATGAAGAGAATGCAGGAATACAAAATTTCTTGGGATTTTTGGAAGAGGCGCGGCGGTTCAAAGAGAAAAGTAAAGACTATGCAACCGCCAAAGTTATGCAACGTTCCGAGCTGCTAAAAAAGGTACGCAAGTATGAGCGTAAATTAAACAATCTTCGAAATTTATTGGCAGGATATGAGGAGGTTTTGAATATATGTGATAGTGTTTCCGAAATTGTAACGTAGATATAAATTGAGAATTGAATTTTATATTAAAATTAAATTATACATTTTATTGCATATATTTAGCACCCCCTCAAATTTTTCTACCACACCGTATACATAACAGTTTCGAGGTAAGGCTCATATTTGCGAACTTTTACTGCGAGTAAAACTATATTTTGTTTTATGTAAATATTGTTATTTGTTTATGTTTAATTAAAAAATATATATATTAATGATTTGTGTAAAAAATGTAATATTATTTTGTGATATTTTTTTTTCTGTTAATATTAGTGTTTCTAGCTATTTGTAGTGTCTATTTTTAAAATAAATTATTAAGTATTATTTGTTTTTAAATTGAGACTGTCAGCTTTTTAATATATACCTAAATGTAATTTTTAAATAATATGTTAGTATATTTCTCTTGTACACGATATTTATCATAACAATTGTTTTCAGTATAAAATATATGAATAAAATTAATGCAGGTGTCTTTGAAATATGCATTTTTTAATTAATCAACCAAAAAAAAAGAACTGCTTAAATGGAAGGAATTCACATTTGGACAGAAAACTGATAAACCTATAGCTATGAAATGAGGAAAGCTATAAAATAATGTAATTGTTTTACATAAAAAATGTGGTACTTAATGAATAGATATTTAAATTTAACGTGCTCAAAAGCTTTTAAAAGGTGAGTGAAGTACTTACAAATTACAAAGTATATAGTATCCAAATATTTAAGTCACTTGTAGTGCAGGGCTAGAAAAATACACTCACTTTGCACATAAGTAACTATATTTAACCAAAAACTAAAACACATAAATTAAGAAACAACGGCGAAAACCAATTTATAGTCTGAAAATTTTTTACGGCGAGCTTAAGCTTTACATTCAATATTCAGTAATTCGTTGACTTGAAACTTGTAACGTAAAACATGCTCGCCAGATGTGATTAAGTAAGTAAAACTGCATCACAGTGTCATTTATTCGAGAGTAGAGTAAATTGGTAATAAATTGTAATAATGGTTGCATATACATGGTGTCTGTTTATTAGCGCATTTGGTATTTTCAAATCTAATATTGAGATGCAAATAATACAATGTTAACAGTTTACAAGTATTTATTGTTTTATTTACAGTACACATCATTTTCCGTTACAAAGCAAACAGTATTTAGTAAGTACGTAATTAAATAGTGGTAAACCACAGGTGCCACATTGAAAAATTTTACCCACATAATTGGAAGCAGCTACTGTAGCGTGTAGGGTGATTTGCTTGCAGTGTATATTGATGTCAAAACCTTCTACGACATCATACAGGCAGAAAGTACAGAGCTTCATTTCTTTATCTTCCAATATATCGATAGTGAAAAAATTATTTGATACACAAATCATATTTGTGTCTGAGTTTGCAGTAATTTCTAAACTATCTACAAAGTATTGTTTTGAATTTTCAATTCACTGTCAACACAAATTTCATCACTCATTTTTTTTTGTGAAGTTTACTTAACTTCGTATGAGAAACAAGTACTGGCATAAAATTTGAACGCCTTAATATATAACTTGTTTCTCATAAAAAAAAATAGTACATTTTCTTCCAAGGATTCTAAAAAGCTCTGGAAAGCATCTGTCATTTCTAAAAATAGAACACACATCTGGCGCGCATCTGGCATTGCGTCATTTCTAAAAATAGAACCCACATCTGGCATTGTGCCATTTATAAAAATAGAACGCACAATTGGCATTGCATCATTTCTAAAAATAGAACGCACATCTGGCGCGCATCTGGCTTTGCGTCATTTCCAAAAAATAGAAGATCTGGTATAGATATATGTACGTTAGTAAGTAGGGGGAAAATTACTGTACTAAAAGCATTTAACAGAGCAATTTTCAGTCAGTTATGGAAGACATACAGATTGAAATCGAAGGCAATTTGTCTGGTGAAGTCGAAATTTTAACATGTTTGGAGTGTAATAGTATTCTTGCAATACGATATTTATCTAAAAGTAAAAGGTGGCTGGATAGACATAAAATAAATCAAAAGTTTTGCTTACGAAGTTGTAAAAGAATAACAAATATTAGAAGTGAATTAATATGGGATTTTGATCCTCTGAGATTATTATTTGCTGAAATATAAGTGTTAATGTGGAAATTCTTCAGTGCTGCGTTTGTCGCAAGATAATCATCAAACAATATTGTGATTTGTGGTTATTTAAAAATAGGTTTATAATTGGTTATTGTAATAAAAATTGTATGCAGACCAGACCCGTTCGCCTTTTTAGATTAAGTGCTGCAAATAATTAAAAAATGTGGTGTGTAGAAGAAATAATAAAAGACCTTGAAAGTGGTGTTCTCAATTTACGTCAGACGTTCTCAATTTTAGAGTTTGACGCACTACACGAATCCATTTATGGTGTGGGTAAATATTTTCCTCCAGACTACTGCAACAAGTTAGCTGAGGAATATAAAAAATTGGTAACATTATGTGACGAATACTTACAAGGGCATTGCACAGTAAGTGATTTTGTTGCTGAAGTTATTAGTTCAGGTAGGAACTATTTGCTTTATAAAATTAAACTTTTTCTGGACAGCAATTTAGCTAATAAAATTCCAGAACCTGAAGAAGAAAGCGACGAGGAAATGACGTAGTCGCAATCCTTTGTTAATATCATTATATAATAAATACTATTATCATAAAATTGTTTTATTATTCCATATAAAATATATATTACCATAAAAATTAGTCAGTTTATCTGTAGAAACAACAATGAACGCTTTGCAGTTTTAGTTCTACAAGCCATTTTAAAAAAAGTTCGCTAATTATACAGCGACCTTATAACTCTAAAGAGGTGTTTATTTGCTTTGATTATAATGGGACACGAAATGATAGCTGGCCCTTTAATTGGAAAAGAATGAAATCTTATAAATATGATTATCAAGAAATGTTCAAAGCTTCTACACCAACCAATACCACAAGCTACAAATTACGAGTAAGAAGGAGTAATGGTGTCGTGCAGGACTCTGGTTGGCTGGAGCTTTACAGAGAACACCCCTCCACCCCTACTAGTAATAATACGATAAATAGTGCTGCTGATGAGGGATATAGTTTAAATGAATTTCTCCAGTGGTATATTGCAGTTTCCTGCTCCATAATCTTAATCATCACTTGTGTTCGAGAACTATGGCTCAAGATTTGTGCTGTTTAAAGTGTAAAGAAGTGGAAGTAATAACACTGCATCAAAAAGGTAAATCATTGTATACCTTTACTGAAGCAAAACTCACAAATTTTCCACTACAGTATCTGATATAAAATGTTAGCCCATTGGAACTTTTACATGCATGGCCCGATATACCAGCACACTACAGAGAGGAGTTTAACCTTCAAATACAGCTACCATGCTTTGTGCATCATAACCGCCCTGACTGGTCTTCACACGTAGATGGTACACCATCTTCACAGTCCAGGTGTCATTTGTGTAAATGGGCTTTACAAAAATGTAAACAATTTTTTTGTAAATCACTTATATAACTGATAAATAAAGAACTTACATTATATTTGTTTTCTTTTTTTACAAGAAAAAAACTAAGACAAATAATAAAAAAGTATAAATAATTATTGTTATGTATTTTAGTAAAATAAGATAGTTTTAAATGCCTTGTATATATTTTACAGCTCATGCTAGCAAACATTTTTTGTTACTTTTTTTGGTATGAAACAATCTGATAAATATCGATGTACGGCGTTCGATGAGAACTTTTGTAGAGAAAATATTGTACCTACTACGACTAGAAAAATATATTTTTACACCAAATTGTGAATTGATTTACCTTACCACCCGGAAATCTCTCAATTATAAATGTACTTTGCTTTAAAAAAAAATGTCAGATGTGGGATTCGAATCCACATTACTTTATAGAACTAAGACTTAAACCAGGCGCCTTAGACCACTCGGCCAATTTGGTTGATGTAACAAATAAACAAAAATTCTTTTTTTAAGATTTTATTATCAATCACTTTACAAATTCAATAAATTTAAATCGAAATCCCATTCCACTTCATCATCTTGAGCATCTAATATTTTTTCAGCTTCTTGTATGAGAAGTTTTAAATTTCTATTGGCATCCTCATTAAGGAGGTAATGTCCCCAGGATCGGGTTGTTATTCCATTAGCTTCAACATACCTCTTGTCATCATCTGAAGAAAGAGCAACTTTGTTCTTCAGTTCAGTGTAAATGGTGTGTAATGTAGATTTGAATATATACATTTTGCGAAATATTTTACTACCCTTTTCAACGATTTCTACATAATCAGAAAAATTTATGTCTTTTTTGATAACACTTTTTGATATACCCTTTGCCTTCTTCGTTACATCGATTTAACACAATATGCTTTGGCACCTGTACCATAAAAGCTCTCTATAGGCCTTCTAGCATATTCAACTTTGAATCTGCTTACTATTGACTCCGTCTTGGGTATATTATGGATATTGTCTACAGTATAGTTAGAGGTGTCAAAATATTTAATGTTGTTTTTAATGTCATCGTATGTGTTGTCGCAGAACAGTTCCAAAATCAGGGAATCCGTATCGGTATACAAGATGATAGCGTTCTCACCATATTTAGGTTTGACGTAGCCATATAGAAATTCGTAAATGATGGTCTTGGAAATATCCAAAATTGAGAAGCCAACGTATAGAGGTTTATCATATACGACTTTTAATTTTCCTAGCTGTACTGCTACTAAATTCTCATCAAATATGGTGCACGTTTTGAAATGTGGCAATGCTACTAACGCTCTTGCACCTAACTGACCTCTCCTGTTCTCCCAGCATGAACAGAACTTAATGTTTTGTCTTTTATCGACATTTTCCATAGTCTTTCCAAATATTGAATTAACAATTTAAAGAAATTTTTCTCAAATTCTCCTTTACCAGAATTTCGGAGTCTAGTGTTTAAATCGATGTAAGGCGCTAACCACGGTGATTGAGAAAATTCCAAGATTCAATGTATTTTTCTCAGTTTCAGTCCATATCTTAAACTCTGCTTCAATTTTCTGTAGTGGATAACATAATTGTGTTTGTTGTATAAGTTGGGAATTAGTTTTGGAAGTTGGCAGTTTGGTGGGGTAATCATTTCTGGGCAAAAAGGTAAATCATTGTGTTTATCATGGAGTTCTGATGGATATTCCAAGTCCACTTCTAAAACATATCCTTTAGACGAATAATCCTCAATAGTGGAACAATCAAAGTTTTCAATTTCTTGTTTTTCCATCCATCTGAAGTCACCAGTTGGAAGATATTCTTTCATGGCTGCTCCATATAAATTAGTGACGTCCAGATACATTATATATGATGTAGGTTTCTTAGGGTCATAATTAGGTAAAAATTTATTATTTGCTACAGACTTTCTCTTACTACTTTGGGATACACCTCCACGAATGGATTTTCGAAAGAAATGTAAAGCATCCACGTCTGTTAGGAGCTCTAAGTTAATCCCAGAATAAGACATCATCGCATCCCAGCTTAATGAAGGGGCAGTCAAATAGTGAGCCGGATCCAGTTTGTATTGTTCCAAACACACTTTTCTAAAATTTTCAAACACATCAGCTAGTAACAAGACGTCTGATTTTAGATACAGATCTGCGTATTCCGCTAATGTTCTGCAGTTGAAAGTATTCCATACATCTTTAGCTCTTTCATAATCATCATCAGAAAGAGCCTGCTTTGTTAAATTATTATAAAAATTGTCTTTTATAGGTAATTCAGTTTCTTCCAATTTTTCGAACGAGTTCACATAACTATAAGGAAAAACTCCTTTCCGCCTGATTAATTTGAATTTTTCTTCATCTGGAAAATATTTTCGAGTTTCGATACACTGATGGGATTCCAAAGTTTGACTCAGATTGTCGAGGGACTTGGACAGAAATCGAAAAGAATCTACAAATTTCAATCTCAGGTACGTATCTGGTTTTTTTGGATCGCCAGATTTCTCCACAAGGATTGATTTAGAAAATGATATGTAGTTTTCTTTGTTTCGAGCAATCACATAAAGGGTTTCCTTCTTGGTAGCCAGTTTCTTAATAAAAAGCGAAGCATCGTAGTTGAGGTTGTGGAAAAAAATTGGAATGAATTTTGGAATTTTGTAGTTCAAGTTACAAACAGAATGCGTTGCAAAATTGAACCGTCCGGTTAAATGGGAATGATCCCTAGCTTTTATATCCCAGGGCATAAATGGTTTATTGCAAATATGACAGCATTTTGCTGTATCAAAAGCAATTTTCTCTTCGTCAGTAAGAGGCAGCATTTCTTTAACAGGTCCTAAATGGTTTGTGTACAGATCCAAAGCTACTTTATCAAGCTTTTCAATAAACATTTCTGCAGCGTTTGGTCCCCGGTATGACTCAAATCTTGAATACTTGTCATCAAAATTGCATTTCACATAAAAAGCGAAAGAGTATGGTACATGTTCACTTATTTGAGCTGTGAATGACTTGTCATCAGAAGGCTCGTTATGGTCAATGGGTTTTAACAAACTCTCAAAGTCGGCATAAATTACGAACGGTACTGGCAGATGCTTTTCAAAATTCACAAATTTTAGGATATTTTCGGGTATAGATTCCCCATACTTGTTCACCTTTAAATCAGTAGTTGGTAATTTTGTACAAAACATGGTTACAATCATTTTCCTCGTGTGATTTCAATTGTTCCATTTTTCTAAAAGATTGTAGACATCCATTACAGATATGTAATCGCCCATTGTAATTAGATTTCTGTTTCGACACCAATCTTGATAAATCAGTTATGAGACAGTAGTGATTCACACCTGTAGTTGTGTCGGATAAAAGTAGTAAATTGATATGTGTAGGTTGACGTCTTGAAGTAAAATGCAAAGGTCCAACTACTTCAGTAATCACTTTACCATCTTTGAATTCTGACTCTATTCCAAATACATTGATCGATATATTATTCAACCTTTCAAATGTTGCAATGTCTTTGAGTTTCATAGGAAGTTCCAAACCATTAAAATTTAATATAGTGTTATAATGTGGATATGAACTGGTTTTTGTTGGATTACCTTGTGAGGGAAATATTGCTGCGATAACGGACCACGCAAAACAAGCACTATCATTGTTTTTAACATTTAGTACAGCTTGTTTTCTTGCAATATTTTGAGGTAGTTTAGTATATGAAGATGCCGAAAGTGGTGTATATTTGTTTATGTTCACATCGAGAAACGTTATTTCTTTTAAGGTCCACCCTGAGCTTTTCTCCTGAAACTCTGATGTTTGAGATGTCATCTCCGCTATAAACTCTTCAAACATTGTTTGCAACTCTGTTGCTTCTGTCACAATTTTATTCTTTGTATTAAATGATTTTATCTCCGACATCTCCTTTTCAGGGATAATGTAAAATCCAAACACCTCAAAATTTATCTTGAGAGCCTTGTATTTTCGTAAATGTTCACTTATAACATCAAGCACTTTTTGATGAATTTCTCCAAAAAAATTCTTATGGTCAATATGAATTCTGGGACTTGTGAATCGAAAACTTAATATTCTGCTGGTGAAAGCACTATGGACTTTGCTCACACCATCTTCCACTATAGTAAGGGGTCGGTCAATTCGTTTTTTGGATGGAGCGGGGGCTGCAGACCCATCTACACCCCTCTTTTTGCATTCGCGCTTGCTTTTGCTTGCTGTTTAAGAACTGGGCATGCATTTTTAATATGCCTCAGTAAGTTAAATTTTTTAGAGAAGCACTTCTAACAATGTTCACACTTCATTGCCGAAGTTATAATGATACTTGACTACACATGTGTGCATTTTATCTTTTATCCCTACCTTTGCCTCTGTTTCAAAATAGATAGCACATCTGGCATTATGTCATACCTATTAATAAACAACATCTGGTTTTATTACTCCATTAATAGATCACATCTGGCACTGCGTTTCATTTACAACTTGTTCAAACAAGATAAAAAAACATAATATTCAGAAACATATTTTATTTGTTAAAAAAAATCATGACATTATAAAATTTTCATAAAGGAAATATACATTGGTCACAGAACAAATACATTTGGGTTTAATATGATAAAAACATCTAGGTTCTTCAAACGGAAGTGGCGGATGGTCTTGCAGTTCATATACAGGGTTGGACGAGTATTCTTTTATGTAGGCCGCCTTTTCTTCTCCTTTTACGTATATTACCTCTTCATGAGCAGTTAGTCCACGGATAATGTTTGCAAAAGTGTGAAACGGAGTATATCCTTCATTCCAATCTATACAGTGGTGGTTATTTGTTAGCCAAGTAGCTTGCTTTTCAAACTTTGGTGGTAGATGCTTTTTAGGAAATGGAGGTTTAAAAATATTATGAGATATTTTGTAACCGTTATATGACGATAATTCTTTCACAATAAATTTGTTGTTTTCTACCTTAAATCCTTGAATGTCTGTCACTAATGGCATATTTTTAAATTTGCAAATTTTTTTGTTACACTCACTCTTTCACTATACAGGTCAATTACCTTCTTCAGATTTTTTAGTTTTATTCTGTAATCTTGCAAAGCCTTTCTGTATCTGGAGATCATTGTAAACTGACTAAATGTTTAAAACCGGTTTCATTAAATATCTATTAGATTTGTCTAACAATTTTAGTTAGGGGGGAGTAGCTGAACACTTTATCATGTAAAATTAAACAATATGCAGTGGTGTCCTTAGGCATATTTTCACTTGTTTCAAATTCAATCCGCATGACAACAGATCCACTTTGAACGGCCTCTTTCTGTCGGGAGCAATCTATATGTACAATAGGGCAAATAGTTAAAAATTCTTCAGGTGTGTATACAGGTTCATAGTAAGATGCTCGAAAATTTGAAAACATCTCATACAGAGAAGCAAACTTTTTAGCCTTTAAATTTAAATAAAGATCTTGATATGGATATCTCTCACTATTTAAAAATACGCGAATATTGGTCAAGTTAATGTTGTCAAACCAACTCATGTCACTCGTAACTTTTTGTTTTTGTTTTTCTGAAATCCGACGATTACATGTCTGGGGGTTTCAAGTTTACTACTTGTTTTTACGGACCAGGAATGTTGGGTTGTTTCACTTAACGATGGATATTCAATCAATTCCCATGAGCGGAAACCGAGCATAAGGTCAGTACTTTTTTCTATAACTTTTGTTAGTGCCAGTTGTTGAGGAATGTCTACTGAAACGTGTGAAACTCCAAAAATTTTATTAATTACAATTTTGAGTTTTTCAGTATCATCTTTACTAGTGATAGCATCTAAATCATTATTTGAACGTATCAAAACTAGTTCTTGTTTCATATTTATAATAATTTTTCTATAGTCTTCAAAAAAACCTAGTAACATGTTAAGGGGGATGCAAACGTTAAAATTTCCATCATCATCTGTAATTTTTTCTCCAATTTTATGTACTCTTGGAATCCACCCGGCGTTATGAAGCCTAACACTTTCCTTATCGGTGTAAGATAGATAGACTTTAATTGTTGACGTTAATCCTACATTTCTATTGGTGTCGACTGTGACTCCATTTAATTCATAACGAATTTCTCTAAACAAGAAAGCAATACCATTATTAATAAACTTTAACTTTGTAGCTTTAGTTCCGTCATCTTTGGTTAATTTTCCCTCAATATATAAATGACTTTCGGAAGGTAATGTAAATAGATCAACCTCTTGGATAGGAATTCTGATTTCGTCATTATATTCGAATGATCCGGACACAGATGGTTGATAACTATGTAATTCGAAGTTTGTGATGGAGTTGTCGACATAGGGCTTTGATGTTACATTTAAAATATCCATTATACCAATACTTTAAACCCAAGGTTAGTTAAAAACGTATGATTCTTAGATGTTAACGCTTTGAATGTATTTTGCATACTAATTTTGGATCTGTTTTTTCTTTTTATAAGCCTTTTGGTTTGGAACTTCTTTATTATATCTAATCACCATTTGAAACCTTTTAAATGGAGTCTAACGGTTATAGTTTCACCTCTAAAATTTATTAGTCTTCCGTCTTGATCCAGTACTTTTATGGTAATATTGGTTATCGTCTGGACACTGAGAGGAAAATATAATATTGGAAGTGGGGATTCAACAATCTTGTATCCTTTCTCAACGCTCGGAAAGAACTGATGAATAATGTGCACAGGCTTACAAATATTACAATCGATACAAATTGAATTTACTCTTAAAATTTTTACTATATTATCAGACTCATGTGTTTGATCTTTCAATAGAACTGTTTTATTAAATCCTAATACTTCACGTATAGTGCCTTGTTTTAAAAAAAATATTTTTTGTGAACATTTAATTGTGCTTTTTAATGTGTCCTTATCGACTGTTAAATTCAATTGTGTGCCACTTAGGTCTTTTACTTGTTTTGTTAACAATTTAGCTAAATCTTCAAATTCGTACGATCCGGTTGGTATTATTTCTTTATCGTCGTCATCATAATAAAATTTATTATTCACCCCTTCTTCAATATTTGGAATGGTCATAAACGTCTCAAAATCTGTTAATCCGATTTCATATTGATTGTTTTCTAGATAAATAGGAGGATTGAAATCAGCGCTTAGAATAGAATTGTTTCCAGAAAGAGCAATGGTGGTTGTCATTGTTAACTCTTTTATGTGTTTAGTTAAACTGACCAACACTATTCTCGGTAGAAGTAGTTATACAGAAATTTAAGCGATAGGTGACCGCAATTATATGAATTATCTGTTTGTTTAGTTTCATAGTTGTATTTCACAATATTATTGCTACCATCGCTTTTAAAGTATCTTAGTAATTCTATTGGTGGTCTCAAATTTCCATAGCTATCAAAGTAAATTATTTCAGAATTTTCTTTAACGTAGCACGTCCAGTGACTTCCGGCATTTTGCTCATCATCTAGATTTATAATGGCACATTCAATTTTATGTATTTTAGCAGGTAACGCATTACGCATAAACACTCCTCTGAAATACGGTATTTTTAACAGTTTAACATACCGAACGAGTTCTTTGTTGGTTAAGGCGTGATGTGGTAGCTTTATTGGAAGTTTTTTTTTTATATGATGCAAGATATAATCCGCGACCCCGATACGGTTTAAAATACAGTCCTTTCCCTTTCGCTTCCATGGCTTTGTTATGTCGCTGTGTTTCATCCAATAACTGTTTGTTTGCTTTTGCATCATTGATAGCTTTTGCTATACCAGCCGCACTACCTCCTAAAGCTCCAAGAGCCCCCAAAAGAGGGAATAAAAGGGGTAAGAATCCACCAATTCGTTTAGGTGTCAATACGTTTTTTCTGCTTTTTCATCCCCCTTCCTTTTTTAATTTATTTCTTTTTCTAAGACCCATTCCAAGTTTAGTTTTTGCTTTCATTATTCCAGTTACGCCTAGAGCTGCAAGTCTTTCTCCAACACTAGTGTCTTTTGATTTAACTCGCTCCCAAGCCTTTTCTGCTAAAACCTTATCAGTCTCATGTCTCTTCTCAATATCTTTGCTCTCAGAGTACTTTCGATTGTGCTCAAGGCAGCTCTGATCTAATTTGTTTATACCTGGATCACCTCTGGCAAGTCGTTTAGAAAGTTTAGTTCCTGGTCCGCAATAGTTATAACCTGGTATGTGTAATTCAAACGGCAATTTATCAATAAGCGTGTTCACTAAACCCTGACCTATTCTAATGTGTTTTTGCTTATGACTGACTACCGTCGGCGTGTGTATCAGCATTTATATAGATGTCTTCTATCCCAAGATTCAAAGAAAACTGCTTATCTAAAGCAAAAGCGTCCTATAAATAGTTTTTCTACATACAGTACTTTTTTAGTAGATGTCAAACAATGAGAATAGTCAAACAAAACTTCTCGTTACCAATTACCAATCATGAGCAGACGGTACAAGATAGTTATCAGAAGCACAACGGTCTTTTTGGAGGTCATTCCAAACGATGTTTAATTGTTGGTCTCTCGGGGTGTGAAAAAACTAATGTTATGGTTACATTGTTAGAGTATCCCAAAGGTTTAAGATTTGAAAATGTTTATATATATTCCAAATCTCTTTATCAACCGAAATATGATTACTTGAGGAAAATATTTCAACCTCTTAAGGATGTCGGATACTATGAATATGGAGAAGAAGAAGACATTATTCCACCCAATCAAGTAAAACCAAACTCAGTTATAGTATTTGATGATATTGCATGCTGTAATCAAAGTCCTATGAGAGACTATTTTTGTTTCGGACGACACAAAGACACAGATTGTTTCTATCTATGCCAAACATATTCATCTATACCAAAACAACTCATCCGTGACAATGCAAATCTGGTTGTAATTTTTAAACAGGACAATACCAACCTTAAGCATATATATGAAGATCATGTGACCACAGATATGGCTTTCCAACTGTTTAAAGAGATGTGTAGTATATGCTGGAAAAGTGGGTACGGTTTTCTTGTTATCGACAAGGATTGCTCTTTAAGAAGTGGACGGTATAGAAAGGGGTTTGATGCATACATTTTACCATAAAAATTATAAATACATCTACATATATCACTCTCAATCATTATTTAACAAAACAGCAATGAACAAAGAGTTGGCTAAACAGCTGGTTACAGCCAGAAAAGCAGTAAAGCAAAAATTTTAAAGTCTAAAATCCGATGTGGCTAAAACACAGGCTCAATTAAAACAAACTTATCAACCCATTACCCAACCTCTGCAACAGCTTATCACCACAATAGGTAAAACAGATGATTTTATTCCAAAGGTGGAAGCAAAGAAGAATAATTAACTTATTAATATACACCCAAAAGAACTAATAAATCTATTAAGAACTCACCAAACATTTCTATGTTTTAGAATAGTATAATAGAAAAATCTCCAAAACAAAGAACAGGTAAAACCCTTTGCTACCTACAGAAGTACCTTTTCTAGAAACTGACGTAATCTCAGAAAGCAGAATTTCCGACGAAGATACTTTGCAAGATCGAAGCATTACTGAAATATTAGAACAAACTAGACAAGCAGTGGAACAGTACGTAAATACACCATCCTATCAAACCTACCTGGAGGATTTTCACGAGTTACCCAGAAAATATATAGACGAAGGTGTTAGGGATACCCAAAATAAGTTTGATCATCACTATGGGATAATTCATGATTTAGAAACAGATAAATTATATCTCGGACTAACGCTAAAACCTGTTAATCTTATTGGAAAAGCTGTTAGAGTAGAAGGGATAACATATCCTGGCACTCCAGGTCTTTACGAGCTACTATTAAAAAGGAGCCCAAAAGTTATAAAAAGGACGATTTAGACAACTATATGGATATTTTGAAACAAACGAACGCATACCACAAAAATTATGATGCAAACGAGCAAATAATCGGAAATAATTCAACAAAATATACTACTATAATTGGACCATACTTACAAAGAGCGGGAATTACAAAAGTAAAGAAAATTTCAGCCACAAGACCACAATATAGAATTACTCGACAAACAAACAAAAAAGGTGGAAGACTCCTTTTAAAATCATTTAAGAAAAATGCCGACTATGTATATTGGGACAATGTCAACGAATTAGTAGACAGACTGCGTTTGCTGGTAGCATCAATGACTGCTGGTAACACTGGACATGAAAATGAATTGGTCTCAATGGTCGACGAGTTAAGAGAGGCTAAAATAATAGCATAAATTAAACTTACTTGTAGAAATATTAACAGTATTGTGCAATATGCCGATCAATAAACTTGGAAAACATTTTTAAATAAAACTAACACACATTACTGTGTTTTACCGATCTATGGAACAGATTGTAGAATTATATTTACACGCCCTTCGGAAATTACTGCTATAGGTGCAAGTTATAATTTAAATTATGGGGAAGACATTTACCATTTACAGAAGTTGATGATGTACATATTCACCCACCAAACACTTTAATATTGATAAATGACAAGATATTTACAAAAAATGATTTAATTGGGTATACATTCTCAAAAAATGATAAATTAAGGTTAATTAACCCCTTTATCAAAATTGCGCTAAGACTTCCTATAAAAGAAAGATGCTTTGTTCAGTTTGTTTTGAAGTGTGAAGCATGAGCACCATCAAAGAAGAAGTAGTGAACGAGATACACAGACCAGCTATATAAAAATTTCGTAGGCGACGTGTTATTGTCAAGGGACTAAATGATCTTATTCAAGGAGACATAGTAGAAATGATTCCTTATGCAAAAACAAATAAAGGTTTTCGATACATACTTGTAGTCATCAACGTATTTAGTAAGTTTGTCTGGGCGGAACCAGTTAAACGAAAAACTGCAAAAGAGGTGAGAGATGGAATGCGTAAGATTCTCATGCAAATGAAAATTAAGCCTCGTAATTGTCAAACCGATTTGGGGAAAGAATTTTACAACAAAGATTTTAAAGACTTAATGACTGAATTTAAAATCAATCACTACAGCACTTACTCTGCCTTAAAAGCTAGTGTAGTGGAACGGGTTAATCGCACTTTAAAAAATTTAATATAGAAACAATTTAGTCTCCAAGGAAACTACAAATGGATAAATATTTTACAAGATATTATTAAAAAATACAACGATACTCCGCACAGAACACTTGGTGTACCTCCAAGCAAAGTAAATAACACAAATGCCAAAACAATTCTTGACACTGTTTACAACCGTATTAAAACTGTGGATCCTAAACCTGCAAAATTTAAAAAAGATAATTTTGTGCGAATTAGTAAATACCGAGAAGCATTTTCGAAAGGGTATACTCCAAACTGGTCCAACGAAATTTTTCGGATTGCCAAAGTCAATAATACTAATCCTACTACGTATTTACTTGAAGACCAAAGTGGACAGGAAATAAAAGGCGCCTTTTATACAGAAGAGTTGCAGAAAACCAAGCATCCGGACGTTTATCTCGTCGAAAAAGTTGTACGAAGAAAAGGAAATCAATATTTAGTTAAATGGCTGGGATTGGATAAAAAATTTGATTCTTATATGAATAAAAATTACTTAGTATAATGTATTCACATTAGTTTAAATAAAACACATAATTTTCAAATATACATCTTTTATTTTTCTGTTCCACTATTACAAAATCTTTCATTATATATTTTAGACCTATGGGTTGGATCTAATACGGGATTAATTATTCTGGAACTTGATTCTATTTTCCTTTGAACACGATATCGGTCAACAGCTACATACTCCCAGTATTTCTTCCTAGAAGCGCGGTAGGCGTGGTTCCAGGCCACCATTAAATGCACTTGATTCAATTGTTCTTTGATTGTAACCTCCTTCATTGAGGGTACATTCTTTTTCAAATATCTCTGGATATAAATATAACACCTCGAGTGTCAAAGACACATTCTGACTATTCGGATTTTCTTCAGGTCTTAGAATGTTTAAGGCGTTTGAGAAAAGATTACCTGTCTGCTTTTGTAATCCACTTTTTAAAACGTTGAAATAAGTGGCAAACTTTAAATTTTTCATCATTTCAGCTTGATATTTTATAAGCGGTAGTAGCTCCCACAAGTTACACACTATCTCAAAACCCAAATATAGATTATTCCAGTCTTTTTCTAAACTGATCACTTGTTTGGTGGAGAACCGCTCAAAATGTATTGTAAAGCTGTCTGTAGTAATAGAATCCATTGTATCAAACATGTAGAAATAATTGCTAATAATGCCTTGATGGGATAACAGGTCACTCCATTCTTTTAAAGTGAATATTATTTTATCACTCTTTGTTCCAGCAAGAACTATACACGGCTCATAGTTGAAATTTTCACACAGTCCTACACAAATCGATTTTGTATTGGATTTATTCAATGCAAAACTTTGAGCACCAATAATTACATATTTATTACTGCTCCGCACTGCACTGGACTGAAAATTAGTGGATGAAGCCATTTTAACTACTGATGAGTCTCAACCACATTCTCTATTAAAAGGATATCCCCCACTACTATACCAACAGGTGTCGTTTATTTCTAAAGCTATAAATGATTCCACGCCGGATGCGACCTATTTTTAGAAATGACGTAATGTCAGATGCGCGCCAGATGTGGGTTCTATTTTTAGAAATGACGCAATGCCAGATGCGCGCCAGATGTGCGTTCTATTTTTTTAGAAATGACGCAATGCCAGATGTGCGTTCTATTTTTAGAAATGGCGCAATGCCAGATGTGGGTTCTATTTTTAGAAATGACGCAATGCCAGATGCGCGCCAGATGTTCTTTAAGTAGGTCATCGCTCCTCTCTTATAGTTATTTGCTCCTGCTCCTTGATTTTGCCCTCTTATACTTCCCCTACTGAGAAGGCGACCCTAATTAGTATTAATTCTGAACCTGGACCTTCTGGACTTCAGTTGAATCCTGATAATGAGAAAAAAATGTATAAATCACTGTCCATACCATCACTCCTACAACAATTTTATCACCAATGGAGTTAGATAAATCCCAATTTAATTCATTAAAAAACACCACACTATTGACTCTATCATCACTGGAAGAACAAATCCCTAAAAAGCCTAGTTTTGGCCGGAAGAAACAAAATCCAATAGAAAACGTAGAAAGGAGAAAATTCCTTCTGCCATTACATCAAAAAGTTGGCAAGATTATCATATAAAAAAGGAAGCAGAGAAGAAGAGAAAACAGGAAGAGAAGCAAGCGAGAGCAGAAGAAAGAAAACTAAAAGAGGAAAAAGCTATAGGAATCCAAAAAAGAATAAAAAGAAAAACAAAACTCTCAGTTTCCGAAAGCTCATCTGGACATGAAGAATAGATGGAAATATTCCAGGTATATCCTAGCATCTCTAGATCCATTTTAGATCTAGATCTAGATCCATTCGAGATCTGACTTGGTCGGATACGGCTGCCAGTCTTCGTTCTAGCTCATGGGCATAAGTGTCTGGCTCTGTGGGCTGTTCCGCAGGACGACCAAATACCAAATCTGCTGGAAGACGAAGCTCTTTTCAAAGATGATCCTTGCGGGAGTCTTCCCAGTAGTTTCATGGACAGCTGAGCGGTAAGTTAACAGGAAGAGTGGAATAAGCTTGTCTCAGTATGTCTGATTCTCGTTCACAAACATCCTCAGATTGGTTTCTAGTGTGGCGTTGAAGCGTTCCACCATACCATCTGACTGGGGATGCAGTGGGGTGGTCCTGGTTTTCCGGATTCCCATAAGCTCGCAGACCTTTCAGAACACACCTGATTCGAAATTTCTGCCCTGATCTGAATGTAGTTCTATGGGTACACCAAATCTTCAGACCAGGTTGTTGACTAGCGCTTCTGCTACGGTTGTGGTTTCTTGATTGGGAAGGGGGTATACTTCCGGTCATTTGCTGAAGTAGTCCATGGCTACTAGCAGATATCGGTTTCCACTTTGGGTTTTCGGAAAGGGGCCAGCGATATCAATGGCAATCCTTTCAAACGGTGCTCCTACAATGTACTGACGCATTTTGCCTCTGGAACGGGTCTTCGGTCCCTTGCTGGCTGCACATATGTCATATTTTCGGCACCAATCTTCTACATCCGTCCTGCAGCTCAACCAGTAGAAACGCTCCCTAATCTTCTGTAGAGTCCTATTGATACCGAAATGTCCACCACCAGTACCTCCATGTACTTCCTGCAACACTTCTTTGACCCGGGACCTCGGGAGTAGTATTTGTTTCTTGACCTCCGTTCCGTCATTGTTCTCCCATGTTCGTTTTAGGACACCGTCTTCCAACACCAAGGAATTCCATTGAGCCCAATAGCTCTTTAATGCTGGGCTTTTACTACTGACTTCAGCCCAAGAGGGTCGGTTGTTCTTCTTTCCAGTTTAGTAAGGGCTTGATGTCAAAGTCAGCTTGCTGGTCTTCCCGAATTGCCGCTGAACTCCATCTGTTTTCAGGTTGGGCTGCTACCACCTTGCAAGGAACTGATGAGATGTCCTCTTTCCTTTCAAGATTACTACAGTGCTTGCAGTTGACAGAACAGGGTCTCCTAGAAAGGGCATCTGCATTTCCCTGTTTCCTGCCGGCTCGATGTTCAACAAAGTGATATTCTTGCAGCCGTTCCAGCCACCTGGCCATCTGTCCTTCAGGGTTTTTTACTGTAGCAGCCATTTAAGGGAAGCGTGATCCGTTAGTAGGAGGAATTTTTGGCCATACAAGTATTTATGAAAGTGTTCTAGACTCTTCACGATGGCAAGCAATTCTTTCCGAGTCACACAATAGTTCATTTCGGCTTTTGATAGAACTTTGCTGAAGTAGCCCCCTACTCGCTCTTGACCATCTTGTACTTGGGAAAGAACTCTGCCAATTCCAATGTTGCTTGCGTTTGTGTCCACTATAAATGGTTGTCCAGGTATTGGGTATGTCAAAATCGGGGTAGTGCAGAGAGCCTCTTTCAGCGCCTCAAAGGCTTGCTGACATCTCGATAGTATGTGCATAGGCCGAGAAAACTTCGAACTTGATGTTTGTCTTTAGGAACCGGCCAGTTCTTTATGCATTGTCTTCTCCGGGTCTGTTTTTACACCGTTTGGAGTAATCATGTGGCCTAGGTATCTAACTTCCTTCTTGAAAAGATTGCACTTCTTTGGGTTCAATTTCAGGTTTGCTACCTTCAACTTTTCGAACACTTCGGACACGTTCTTCAGGTGCTCCTGGAAAGAGCGTCCCAGCACCATCACGTCGTCCAAGTAAATCAAGCAGGGCTCCCAATGCAGGCCAAGAAGTACAGTTTCCATCAGTCGTTCAAAAGTTTCAGGGGCATTACATAGGCAAATGGCATTACATTGATCTGCCACAATCTATTTCCGGTAGTGAACGCTGTCTTTTCCTTGTCTTCTGGGCTGACCTCGACTTGCCAATATCCACTCTTTAAATCCATAGTGGAAAACCATTGCGCACCAGCCAAGGTGTCCAGAGTATCGTCAATTCTTGGTAGTGGGTAACTGTCTTTCTTGGTGACATCATTTAATTTTCTCTAGTCCACACAAAATCGGATGGAGCCGTCTTTCGTCTTGACCAGAACTACAGGAGAAGCCCAAGGACTCTGAGATGGCTCTATGGTGCCATGATTTTGCATCTCAATTAACATCTTGTTAACTTCTTCTCGCTTGGCTAGTGGAAGTCCTCGTGGTGGCTGCTTTATAGGAGATGATGAACCAGTATCGATTCGATGCTTCACTACATTGGTTCTCCCAAAGTCGCCTGGTTTAAGTTCAAACACATCTTCATTTTCACTTAGCAGCTCTTCCAGTTGTTCCACCTCCATCTCTGTTAATCTTTCCTTGGCCCTATCCACGCTGTCCCTTAGACATTCTGGTAGACTGGTTTTATTTGGTTTCTCACAGACTCCTACTTCAGTTCACTTTGTAATTTTCTGTGGAAAGGTTTTCAAGTTAACTACCCGTACTATTGTCGTTTTCTCAGGTTTAATCAGGGTACGGCCGGTGACTATAGATTTATTAAACAAATCCGGATTACTGGGTTCCACCACTCCTACACTGTAAGACATTTCCCCATCCATTACAGTCGCAACCAAGGTTCCGGTCTGAGCAGGTAGTACCACATCTTCTTCAACAACGAGTCTCCGTACAGTGTTATTCTCAGTGGTGTTCGTTAGCACTACTTCCTCACCCATTATCCGTAGCGTGCCAGCATTCAAATCAAAATTCACCCCCTTTTGCTCGTAGTAAGTCTAGTCCGCGTATGACATCCGATATATCTGCTACCAGGGCTCTGTGTTTGAACTTGACGTCTCCTAATTCTACTTCAAAATCGCATTCCCCCTTGACTGGCAGCTGTTGTCCATTGGCTGTTGTAAGGACATAACGTTTGGCAGGGTTCTTAATACGCAAATCACCAATAATATCCGGCCGTACAATAGTTCTTGTCGCTCCAGTGTCGATTACCATAGGGAACATACGACCAAAAATAATGCCTTCTACTAGCAAGGAGGCAGAGTCCTGGAGACGTGATAACGTAACTTCTTCTCGTGGGGCATGGTAGGAGGACGCAGCCGGTTTTTGCCCCGTCAAGCCGGCTGACCCTAGTTTTCCTGTGCAGCTGCCGTCTGGGAGTCGCGCTTTTGCTGATCCGAGACCGGCGCCCTACACTGTCTCTTTAGATGTCCTGTCTGTCCACAGTTCCAGCATTTAAGAAAGCGATCCCTTCGACTATCAGATTGTTCTTTCTTTGGCCCAGTAGATGGGCTGAATTTATCAATAATCTCGTTTAGCGTCTTTATTTGGTCTCCATTTGCCATACTATCGCTGTTATTACTGATGGCCCGAACTTTAACATGTCTACCGGATGCCTCGAATTCCAGTGCATGCGAAAGGGCGTCGTTCAGTGTTTTAGGTCTGGCGAGTCGTAGTGCCTGCTGGGTTTCACAGTAGTATAGCTACTGGGGTTCTGGACCACTTTGGTAACCTGTCCATCCGAGTCTCCACGGCAGCGTAGATGGTGGAGTTCTTGCAAAGTAGGTCAATGACCAGAGGGTAGTGGTCGAAGAAGTGTAGGTGAAGAGCGTAGGGGTAGTAGAAGAAGTGGTCGCCAATGACCAGAGGGTGCAGAGGGTAAAAGAATGTGTTAGAGTGAGAGAGAGCCGAGCCGGCCTTGCCTCAAGCCATGTATATTTTAACTTGGATATTTGCGAGAATCAAAATAGGAGAGATTAGTTGACCTTGAGGTTACGTTACGTCTTTATCACATTAATTATGGAATAAACAAAATTAGTTGACCCCTGAGGTCACATTATATCTTTATCATATTAATTATGGAATAAACAAAATTAGTTGACCTTTGAGGTCACCTAATTGTTTAAGTATGCATTAAAATATTAAAACTAGTTTATACAGTGGACGAAAGAAGAAAACAAAACGATTTGTTAAAATAATGTCATGTATTTCAAATTTATTTTTATAAAATGTTAGGTAATAATAAAACAAAGCAACGACAGACAACTACATTCAATTAGATATTTATCTAGAATATTTTCTAATATTGCAAATAACAGTTCTGCCTTTTCAAGAGGTGTTTTGCCGTGTAAAATTTAAAATGGTGTAGACTTTTTTTTATTTTTTGTTGTTGTAGTCATTCTATCTTCTAGAGCTCTTTTGGATGTTTTTGGTCTTATTGTTGTTGGTTTAATTCTTTTTCGTTTCTTTGCTGCTGTCATTTCCTGAGATGTAGGTGAGTCTGATCCTGGTGACTCAGGTGAGAGAGCTGCTGGTGGTGGTGGTGTTGATTTTCCTGGGTTTATTTCATCACTAATTTTTTCTCTGGCAAGTTTTATATGCTTTTTGAATTCTGCCTCATTCATCGACATCTTGTTGGATTTTTTTCGTTCCACTTGTTACTGTCTAGAGTTGCACTTGTGTGTGCAGCAGCAGAAACCAAATAATTTATTGATTAAAACTGGAATGATTTACATAATTTTATTTTATTCATTTAAAATAATTACTAGGTATATGTTTAGCTTTATCCTCCTCTTGAAAAAACTGCTGAACTGAACATGGAAAACATATTGTATTTGAAGAATTGATATCTCCTTTACATCTTATACATTTATATTTTACCGGAACGGGCATCTTAGGGTTATTAAGCTGTTTTAATTGTTCCTTTTCCTTTTATAGCACATTATTCTTAGAAATCCAACTATTATGTTTGTTGTTGAATCTTAGCCATTTAACAAAGACTTTGATTTTTCTCCGTTTTAAAATTTTTTCAACCAGGTACGCATCTGAATGTTTGACCTTTTGTAATTGTTCTTGATAGAATCCGCCTTGAATGTCCTGTTTATTGATATCTTGTAACAGATATGTTACTGGAGTGTATTGTACTTTTTTAATAATAAAAATCTCAGTTGTCCAATTAGCCATATATTTTTTATCGAATACTCCTCGCACTTTTGATATTCGAACGTGATCTCTAACTTGAAATTTCACTTTGTTAGGTGCAATCTTTATATGATTGTATACTGTTTCTAAGAGTCTTTTTTCATTCTTTTTTGAAACATCTTTTGGTTTCATTTTAATTGTTCGATGTTTCGTATTATTATATTTTTCAACTATTTTAGGTAGCAATTCTATCCATCTATAATGACCGTTAATATTAAATTCCTTCCACGTATAATTTTTTAACGTTCTGTTAACTCTTTCTACAATAGAAGCCTTCTTTTCACTAAATGTACTATAATGGTTTATATTATACTTTTTCACTAGTTGGTTAAAGTATTTGTTGTAATATTCAGTCCCGTTATCAGTTTGCAGATTTTTAATTGTTTCTGTTCTGAAAACGTTCTCCATTGCCTTACTTACTTCTTGTCCAGTTTTTGTTTTTAAAGGAAAGGCCCAAACAAATTTTGAACAACAATTAATTACAACCAATATATATCTATATCATTTATTTTCTTTTGAAAATTGTTGAATTTCCATAAGATCGGCCTGGTATAAATCTGTTAAAGATATTATTATAACTCTTCGCCGTTTAAAGTTAATTCTAGCAGGTTTGTATAGTTCTTCAACAACTTGTTTTTTTATATCAGTTACTAATTTAGTTCTGGGTGGCATTATTTATTCAATAATATTTGCTTCACGTAGTTCTTCTAGTATAGAATTAATTTCATTTAAATGTCCAGTATGTCCAGCCTTTTGAGAAGCAAGCAATAAACGTAATCTCTCTACTAACTCGTTGGGGTCATCCCAATGTACGTAGTCTATTTTATTTTCTGTTGATTCCATTAACATCCCATAACCAGTTGTCACCATCGGAGCTATAATTTTTTTATATTTAGCCAACTTGCTGCCATCAACTTGTTTCGAGGATTGATAGTGACGTCTGTGAGCATTTGTTTCGAGAATAATTTCTTTATACATTTTCTTATCATTATCAGAGAAATCTTTTGGATGTTTTTTAAATAGTAATTCATATAAACCTTCGGTGCCGTTGTATTTTTTATTTTTAACTATAATATCTGAACCATCTATTTTTAATTGTGAATCGCCTATATAAAATTTTTCCAGGGTTGGAATAATCCAAGATTACATAAGACATAAGTCTAACACCATATTTATGATCGAATTCATCGTTGTCAGTTGTAGTAATCATCTCACTTATGTACTTCTAGGCAATTCATCATATTGATTTAAATAATCTGTAAATGATTCTTGAAACATTTGTTCTTGCCTATTCCTAATTAAAGGCTCACTACTGCTATCTTCCTCATTTTCAGAATCAAAATGTTCAATCATTTTTCGTTTTAAATTACCTCATGGTAAATTTGGAACATTTCTTTTAGATGTAGAGGCTTTTGGTGTAGATGTACTAGGTATTATATCATAATCCATTTTATACTCATCATTTAATTTTTTAGTTTTAGGAATGTTTTTCTCTTTCTTTTCTGGCTTTTCTTCTCCTTCCTCTTCCTCTTTTTCCACATCCTCATCTTTTGTTTTTCTTAAACGTCGATCTTTTGTTTCTAGTTTACATACTGTCTTGATGTAGTTTATTTAATTTTAATAATTCCAGCTTTTGTCTGATAATATTACGTTTAGCTACAAGTTCTTTTTTTAATTTTTCCTTATCCATAACACTTTGTTTCTTGAACAGGTTTCCTGAACTGCTTTCTGAACAGGTTTTTTAACGGGTTTTTGAGCAGGTTTTAACGGATCTGTTCTAGCTTCTAAACTGATTTATTTTCTATAGAATTTATCATTTTATCGGAAATGGTATCAGGATTTATAAAGTCATGAAATCCAATCCTATATCATCCTTTGTTAACATCAAAATCCTTGAAGATAGACAAAAATCCATAGGGGTGCTTCCAGCATAGCGAACAAATATATTTAAATTTTGGAAAAGTCATATCTGCACTCACATGATCCATATAAATATGTTTCAAATTTAAGTCATCTACTTTGAAAACAATTAGTGCATTAGCATTGTCTCTTATCAAATGCTTTGAAATTTTTGCATAGGATTGATGCAAATAAAAACAGTCGATCGAATTATGTCTTCCCATACAGAAATATTCTCTAATTATATTTTGTTTGGAACAGGCTACATCATCAAATATAAACACAGAATTTTGATAAGCTTTTGATGGTTCCAAAATGTCTTCACTGTTATCACAATGAAAACAACTTATACCTTTCATAGGACCTAATAATATATCTCTTAGGTACACATATTTATCTTGATTCAGAGATTTTGAATAGACATATACGTTTTCGAATTTTAATCCATTTTCATGTTCTAATAAGGTGATGATTACATTGGTTTTACCACAATTTGATGGGCCAGTAATTATGCATCTTACTGTGTTTGGCAATAAAACGCTATGTTTTGTTTGTTGGTTTTTTCGAAACAGTAAATCATGGTTGTTGACTTGTAACTTAACTTTTTGCCTGTCTATCTTCAGTTCATTTTTATGTATTCTTTTCATTCTCATAGTTTCTCAATTTGTATTATCACAACAAATGCCATATGAAAAATAAGTATAAAATTCATGACATAAATTATATATATTCATTTAAAATGAAATACTATGTGGGTAACGTTAAATCTGGCAGGGGTCTCATAAATTCAGCAATAAATAAATTACCCTTTGAACTTCATATCCCATCATACAACTTTTGCGGTCCTGGTAATTCTTATTTTTTAATTTGATTTTTAAAAATTCGAAAAAATCTATTAATTTTCCTATTATTTTCCATGTAGGTACGAAATTGGAAAAGAGGTTAGCTCGAGGTGATAAGGGTATAAACGGATTAGATGATGCATGCAAAGAACATGATATAATTTATGCCAAAAATACGGATCTTGAAAGTCGTCATGCTGCTGATAAAATTTTAGGGAAAATGCCTGGGCGAGATTTAAAGCAAAAGATGCATCTTGAAGGAAACCTGGCAGCATTAGGAGTTGCTGGGGCTATGAAAGCTAAAGTAAAACTTGGTATGGGATTTGATAATAAAGAAAACATTATGAGCAATTGTGTAAAATCAATGGAAAAAGTTAAGAAATCAACTGAGAAATCTTTAGAAAATATTAACATGTGTTTAGAATAATTTCAGCAAACAAAAAGCAAGCGAAGGAAAACAAAAAAAAATACTAAAAAGAAATACATATGTAACCAATAGTAGAATTGCAAATTTGGATACAATTTCACATTTTAATACACAACAACAACAACAACCTCATAACAAGATAGAATCTAATTACAAGCATAATGATAATAAGAATAATAAAAGCAAAAATAAAAACATTAAATTGTTCAGAAAAAGAAAATTAGATGTTGAAAATTATGCTGCTGTAAAAAAAGCACGTAAAACAAATATAAATGTGGTGAGAAGGAAAAAAAATTTGAATAAAACTGCAAAAAAGATAATGTCAATGATGAAGGGGAGAAAAAGAAAACTAGATTTTGTTGGTGTAGAACCTTTAAATAAATTACGTAAAATAGGATCTTTTAGAAAGAGAAAATTAAATATTGAAGATGATGATGATCCTTTAAAAAAAGTACATAAATTAAAAGATACTAGATCTAACAGGAAAAGAAAATTAGGTATTGAAGAAGGCGGTGGTGATGATCCTTTTAAAAAAATACGTAAACTGTTGGATACTAGACCTTTGAGGAAGAGAAAATTAAATGACATTAACGGTGATTTGGATGGTGATATGGGTCCCATTGAAAAAATATCAAAATTAAATCATTATAATCCTCTACCGCTCCACCGGAAACGAAAACATACCAATAATGGTGAAGATAGTTTTGCTGAAAAAATACCAAAATTAGCTCATTATGAGCCCCTACCGTTACACAGAAATCGTAAATACATCAATGATAGTAAAGATAATTTACAAATAGAACCAATAACCAAAAAACCAAAAATTATTTAAATAGTAATAATTACTAGTAATAACAGTTTAAAAAAGACGTTAAACAGTAAATATCTAAAAAAAATGTGTAGAGCCAAAAGGAAAACAAAGTGTAAGAAAAGAAAATGTTTGAAAAAGGGAAAAGGAAATAGTGTACCTTTAAAAGAAGCAATTAAGCGAATTGGAAAAACTATAAGTCATCATAAGCCTAAAACTATTGCAGGAGCAATTCAAGTAGCTATGAAGGCAGCAAAAAAGATCACACCTTCTCCTCGCATCGTAAACGTACTGAAAAAGGGAGGAATATTACCATTAATACCAATATTTGCTGGACTTAGTGCATTAGGCGCTTTAAGTGGAGATGCTGCTGGTATAGCAAAAGCTGTAAATGATGCTCGACGAGCCAAACAACAATTGGACGAATCTCAACGTCACAATAAGACAATGGAATCTATAGCTATGCGTAAAGGTGTCCACTTGAAACCTTATAAAAGTGGTTTGGGGCTTTTTTTAGCACCACGTCGAATTTCAAAGAACTTCCCCTAACACTTCCTCATCGACCTTTAACAAATATTGATATCGCTAAATTTGCTAAATCATTAAACATTCCAAATTTTAGAGGTGTATTTATGAGAAATAATTTACCTCGAAAAATACATGCATATGAAACTGGAGTAATCAACTTGGACAATAGTGATGGGCCGGGTACACACTGGACTGCATATAAGAAATATAAAGATCGCATAATTTATTTCGACAGTATTGGAAATCTACGGCCTCCTGCAGAAGCAATAAAATATTTTAAGTCAAATGGTCAATGTCATGTATTATATAATCACAAGGTATATCAAACCTATAATAGTTATAACTGTGGTCATTTAAGCTTATTATTTTTGTTCAATAAATAGTTGAACACTTAAAATATGTATTTATTTAATTATAACCTTTAACAAGTCAACATGTCATATACGTTTACAATATCGGGGAGGACTTCAACACTTTCAACACGAATTCATCCACCTATAATTTTACCTAAAAGTGATTATGTTTTGGGTCTTATCGATTTTGTTAGTTACAATTCAATTCCGAATGTAGATAATTCTAATAATATATTCCATTATGATGAAAATAGTGAAGTGGTTATACCTGAAGGGTCCTATGAAATAGAGGATATTGAAAAATATAAATGAATCATATAACAGATAAAGAAGAGGCGGAACCTACAGTTTTAACCTTGAAGGCCAACAATAATACATTAAAGTGTGAAACAAAGTGTAATAAAAGTGTCGACTTTACGAAAAATAGCAGCATAGGAACGTTATTAGGGTTTAAACCTCGCATACTTCAGGCTGATATTAAACATACATCAGATTTTCCAATAGACATTTTCAAGGTGAATTCAATTTGTGTGGAGTGTAATTTAGTAACAAATTCCTTCAACAATGAAAACCTCGTACACATCTTACACATGTTTTATCCGAACGTTGCACCAGGTTATAAGCTGATTGAAAATCCTTCAAATGTTATTTATTTACCAATTAACACACAATACATTGATGAAATAGTACTTAAGGGCGCCGTTTTATAGGCAAATTTTCAACGAATTTCATAGCTGTTTGTTGAGACAGTCTAAAAAAAATCTGAGTAAGTTAGAAAGAATATCTCTTCACTATGTCAATTATACAAGTTTTCTCCGGGATATAAAACAATTTTCAGGCTGACAAGTCATTTAGAATAAGAAAAAAAGAGCATCATTTTCACCTAATACGTTTTATCATAAAATCTACTGAATTTTACAAGTCAACTGCACATTGAGAAAATTGTATACAACATTATAAACATTATCACATCCCGCAGAATTCTTTTAAAAAACTAGTAACACTTGAATTTATGTAAATTATCAAGTATTTTTTACGGTGTATAGAACACAGTGATAAGGTACAAATTCACAGTTTTTTATGTTCTCTAGCACATTTTTTCTTCAAAAGTTAAAGAAAATGATTCAATTTCAGCATTATATTTTAGTACTACATTAATAAGGACCTCCACCTACTGTGTGTATTTTTTGTGTGCATATTTAGATATGATTATTCGTCCTTGAAACGCCAGCCTTAAAATCTCCGACCAAGATGGTAATCTAATCAATTTTAAACAAGAGTTGATCACGGTAAGATTGCATTTGAAAGAAGTTGTGTAACAAGATGGTGTTTAGATATATGGATAATTCGTTCCCAACCGTTTTCATGGATCCTCCTGCTGCTGCTCCCCAGAATACAATAATAACTGATGCACGAAGAAGACAATTTAGTATGAGACGACAAGTGAAACGGTTAATACCGCGCAACAAAAAATGTTTACGACTATTGGGATTTAGCTTAAAAAAACATTAGTAAATTATTTAGAAATTTTTGGTACAGTTTTAAGTTGAGGCTTAGTGTAAATATAAGAAAGCTTATCATATTTGTAAGGTGCAACTGTCGATATAGAAACGAAGAACAATATGAGTTTTGATATGTTAAATATTCAAGAGCAGGTGAAAGTAGATACTTCCATTACCAAATTGGAATATCATACCCATCAACCTTATGCATCAACAAGTTATAATAACAACGATGAAATACGAATACCCATCCAAACTCAGGATGTTTACACTTTACCGTCACAAAGCTTTCTGTACATTGAAGGAAAACTATTGGATCAAACCGGAAAAGCCAGTACAACTTTAAGTTTTATTAACTGTGGCATTCTCTTTCTATTTGATGAAATTCGATACGAATTAGGTGGAACTGTTGTGGATCGTGTGTCCAGGTGTAACTGCTCTAATGAAGGGATACGTTTCCTACACCGAAAATGAATCTATGAAACTTAATAATTCCGGATGGTCCCACTTGGCGAATCCAAAACTATTAGACAAGAATGGAAATTTTTGTGTATGTTTACCTTTAAAAATGTTTCTTGGATTTGCTGAGGATTTCAATAAAATTATAGTTAATACACGACAAGAATTGATATTAATTAGAAGCACTTCAGATGTGAATGCTATTCACACAAACAAAGCAGATGAAACCCCTAAAATAGCATTACAAAAAATATTATGGAAAGTTCCCCATGTATCTGTATCTGATACGGAAAAACTGAGAATATTAAAATGTGTCGACAGCGGCAGAGACCTTGACATACCTTTCAGATGTTGGGAATTACAAGAATATCCCCTATTACAAGAAACAATGAGACATTCATGGGCAGTAAAAACGAGTGCGCAATTGGAAAAACCTCGATATATTATTTTCGGATTTCAAACCAATAAGAAAAATATACCAGCAAGATTTATGAGACAGTTTGATCATTGTAATTTAACGAACATTAAACTTTATCTTAATTCTGAAACTTATCCTTATGATAACTTAAACCTCAACTTTGACAACCATCAATGGTCCATTTTATATGAAATGTACACACGGTTCCAGCAATCGTATTATTATAAAAGTGAAGGTGAACCTTGTTTGTCATCAGAAAATTACCTACAACTAGCTCCTCTAGTTGTTATCGATTGCAGTCGACAAAATGATGATGTAATAAAGGGAGGGGCAGTGGATATAAGAATTGAATTCGAGACGAATAAGAATATTCCTGCCAACACATCAGCTTACTGCTTACTACTACACGATCGTTTAGTGAAGTATAATCCTCTAACTAGTGTTGTTAGAATCGCTTAAACAAAATAAAAATGTTTGTGATCGACTTTTATGGATTTCAATATAAAAATAGTGATTTTTATATTAGAGAAATAGCTATTTTAAATATGGAGAATGGCTGTATGGTTCATACATTTGTACGACTACCATGTATCGCCTTCTTTGATGATTTCGAAAATGTGTTGATTGGAAAACTAGACACGTGCATGGACTAAGTTGGGATAATGGATTTCGAGTGGATTCCGATCTGCATTTAGAAGATCTAAGTGACTTTATAAAAAACATTGTCCGTGAAGAATATGTAATTGTTAAAGGACTGAGCAAAAAAAGTGTTTTAAGTAAATTCATTTCCAACAACCATATAATTAATGTGGAGGAACTCAATTGTCCAAGTTTTAAAAACTTAAGAAAACAAATTTATGGATGGTTGTCTAGTGATTGGAGAGATATTAGAACCTACCATTACCATTGTAAAAATCATCTTTTTAACGATCTAGCTTGTGCTTATGAAAATGCTATTATATTAAGTATATGGTATGACAGAAATAATATTATGAATAAAAAGTAGTTAAAAAATGTGTTGTTTTATTTTTTAGTTTTAAGAGGGGGGGAGATTTAAAAATGTATAAAAGTGATATGTTTCTTTGTTCTGCTCATAAATGTTGACAACCTTAGTTTGGCAAACAACTCTAAAGTTAAAGAAAAAAAGAATGTTTTTACTACTCATTTTAGTTTTGTATGCAATAAATTGCAGTGTTTGTAGAATGCTGTACATACAAGAGAATATGGATATTGGGAATTATAATTTTCCCATTAAATTAAATGCGACTATCGATAATCCAATTTATTTACGAGATGCTGTAAAAGTTGAAAATTATACTATTTCAATAGAAGATGGAACCTTTTATTTGTTTGAGAAATCTGAAAACAATCTGGTTTTGATGGAGTATCCTGCATTCTATTTCGCTATTCAAGAAAACGGATGGAAGGAATTTACCGTTAATACAGCAATAAGAAATTTAAACAATCAAACCATTGGATTTGTAGTTGGTCATGATATGTATTATTATCCTATTGCACCGAGAAAAAATTCTGTAATGTATTGTGGTAGATATAGTTTGGAAGCATTACTTGGAAATAGCACATACATTACTTTTCATAATTTAGAATTTACTTCTTATGATTTCACACAAAACTTTATAGAACTTTCCAATAGAGAGAAGACTTGTTTTATATATGTTTAGAGTATTGTGAATGTTAAATAAAAATAAACCAGGTTTTACAATTAAATTGTTTTTAATATACCTACATTGTTACAATGGTGATTTAGAAGGGTATTAATAATGATAATAAATGTGAGAAAAAGATTTAAAAAGTAAAAAAACAAATTGTGTAAAAAAAAGTTTGATTTATTCAAGTGCCTGTGACAATAAATCAGATATTTCATTATCGTTTATGCTTGCTGGAGGCGGAGGAAGAGAAGTAGTAGTAGCAGCAGCAGCAGCAGTAGCAGCAGATACACCTTCATAATCATAATCATCATCCCTGGTAGAATTTTGAATTGTCGGTGCTTCTAAATACAGTTTCCGTTTTTTACCACTATAACCTGGTGCCTCTATTGGAACTCTATCCACATCCTCCAACTGGTCATCGAGGAGATTAAATTTATATTTTCTAACGACGCTTTCCAAAATCTTGAAATCCCCTTCCTTTTCCAGTTTCGTCCTCATATATTTGACTGGTAAATTACCAATTTTTTTCTTCAAAGTAATCGATCGAGGAGAATAAGTTAATGATATAAATATTTTTTCTCCTCGTATAAACATTTCCTTTACACCATATCTGAAAATGAAAACATTTTGTAAATCAAATTTGTTAAAGTTGTAGACAGAGAGAGAGAGAAACTATTGGAAATAACGAAAAGCAACACTGAAATTAATTCAAATAAAAACCAGTCACAAAAATAAAATTATAAGAAATGTAAAGAATACTTACTGAAATAATTGCTTCATCACCACTAAAGCAACCTTAGCTGGAAAGTGTATTGGGTCCTGGGTAAAGACTACAATCATGCTGGGTGTTGTTGCCATCTTGATGATAATAGCGAGTAGTAGTAGTAGTAATCGAAAAACACAGTTTCAACTGATGCTGATTCATTTCAAATTTGTAAATTTATACAGCATAAAATAAAAATTATACGAGTCATATGACATGAAAATAGCTACTTTGTTAAATATTTCCATTTAATATTGCACATGCAAAGTAATATTTGCTGGATAATTGAAACGTCAATAACAATTTTATGTTTACTCAATTAATTGGATTGCATGACTTGGAGGTCAAGAGGTTATATCAGAACATTTTTATTTTTATCAATTAATTAGATTACGTGACTTGGAGGTCAAGACGTTACACCAGAACATTTTTATTTTATTTTTTCTCAATTAATTAGGGGTGCATTAAATATGTCTTGTAACCTTTTATGCAAAAAACGTGACTTATGACGTTAATATATTTTTTTATTTAACCATATTTAAACAGTTGCTATGATCGTTGGAAATTTGAAATCGTTGTTTCAATTTGACAAAGTGGTTAGGGTTTTCTTGGTTTGCTCGACGCAATTGATATTCAGGTGAGTTTATTATTTTTTTAATTTTTTTTTGTGGTTCTTGTTCTATTTGGAATATTTGTATTAGAGTGGCAATGGCAGAAATAGAATACCTGGAAAGCGTGGCTTTTACACGCGTCAGAATGGATGCGCCCTTTTATCCACCTAGGCGTACCACTACGGGTGCAGCATGTATCCTTATTGCTACAAACGAGCCTGTGACAATTATGCCACAGTCTCAGGGGTTAGTCAATACTAATTTATGCATCCGAAAAATGGATGAGGATGAGGGTTATTACATCATGCTGAAGGAGCGTAATGCCAAACAAGGTGTCATAGTAGTAGGAGGTGTCGTGAATGAGAACTATGACGGGGAAATATTTGTGTGTGTATAACACATAAAACTAGGGCATTACAATTACAACAGGGTGAATATTTCTGCCAGGCTATTGTTATGCCCTATTGGAAGGGAATTGGAGGCAACATTGACATTCAAAATAATGAGAGATTATAATTTTAACTGGTAATTAATTTAACGATTTTATTTTTGCACAATTAATTGGATTGCATGACTTGGGGTCAAGAGGTTATAGAACATTTTTATTTTATTTTTTCTCAATTAATTAGATTGCTTGCTAATTCTGTTGTGCTCGTGACTTATGAGTATGACGTTAATATATTTTTATATTGGACTATATTTAAGGAGTTGCTGTGATCGCTATGTGTTCAGTTCCAGTGTACGAAAAACTGAAATGAATTCCCAGAAAGTTGTTGATACAGTCTCCGACGAATTTGTTAGAAAAATAGAAGTGGTGAGTAGATTAGTTAGAACAAAAAATGATTTAAAACTTTTTACCAGAGAAATCAAAAAAGCTATTCGATTGTTGAATAAATGTGTTAAATATAAGTACAATTGTGTAAAAAAATTTTCAAAAATTGAGTCCAATTTGGCACTTCTTAAAGCATATCTACAAAATTTTAAAGTTAAACTAAATAATAAAAAGAAATCAAAGGAACTTGTTTGGGAAAATTTGGAATCGTGTTTCAATGGGAGAATAAAGACAGGCATTATAGTTAATTTGAAAATTAAAGATCCAAAATTATTTTTGAAAAAGGCATTTAGAAGTTTTTCCATTCAAATTAAAAAACAGCTAAAGACTTGTCTGCTTAAATCAAATGTTATTTTCTTTGGATTGTTCATCAAGCCTCAGAATGGTGAAAGATCTATAAAACATTTTTCTACTAAAAGTAATATTATTGATAAAAATACTAATTTAAAGGAATGGTATCAGACCCACACTGATGAAATTTTGGTAAAATTGGAAGAGTTTCAAGAGCGGGACTCGGGATGAGCCTTATTGGAAATTTTACACTTAAAAGTCAATATAAATAGCTATTGCCCTTTAACCGTTGGTAGTTCAACTTACGTCGATTTATCGCAATTTATAAAAAATACAAAAAGTGTCATTAACATTCAAAATAGTGATCACCATTGCTTTCTGTGGTCAATTGTTTGTGCCTTATATCCAACTAACACTCATGTGACACAAACATCATCATATCCACACTTTAGTACAGTATTAAAATATGACATTAGTTTTCCTATTAAATTGAAAGATATACCCAAATTTGAAGCCTTGAATAAATTAGCAATAAATGTGTTTACTGTTATGGTTGAAAGAAAAAGGAATGAGGTTGCACCATTATTAATTAGTAAAACTGATTATTCACCTAAAATAAATTTACTCATGATTTCAACTAATAATAATTGGGATGATGAGAGTGATGATAATAGTAATACTATTTACCATTTTGCATATATAAAAAATTTGTCACGCTTAGTTAGCAAACAAATTGGCATGAAAAAAAATAAAAACTGGATTTGTGAAAGATGTCTAAATTATTTTTCCACCGAAATGCATTTAAATAAACATTTAGAAAATTGTAAAAAATTAAACATCACTCATCATTATGCCAAACGAAACTAATAATATAATGAAGTTTAAAAATTTTAAACATACATTATGTGTCCCCTTTGTCATCTATGCAGACATTGAGAGTATACTAAAGGATTATGATGATGATAATGCTACACAAACGTCACAATTATGTCAGCAACACGAGGCTTTCAGTATAGCTTATTATTTAAAATCAAATTATGAAAATAAAATGTTGTCCAAATTTAGAATCCATACGGGTCCTCATTGCCAAGATTGGTTCGTAAATGATTTATTCGAAATTGCGAAAGAAATTCATGAAATTTATCAACACAAACAGGAACCCTTACATTTAACCACTGACGAACAAACGCAGTTTCGTTTGTCTTTTACTTGCTGTATTTGTCAAAAACCGTTTATTGACAATGAGTTGAAGGCCAGAGAACATTGTCATCTTTCGGGCAAATATAGGGGTGCATCTCATATGTCTTGTAACCTTTTATACCAAAATTCGTATACCGTACCCGTCATATTTTACAATTTATCGGGCTACGATGCTCACTTTATAATAAAAGCCCTTAGCAGAAACATAGAGGGAAACATCAGCTTGTTGCCATTAAATAAGGAACGTTATATTTCTTTTACAAAACACATTTCGGGCACTAAGATCAGTTTTCGATTTTTAGATTCGTTTAGATTTATGCCAAGTATAGATAAATTGTCATCTTATTTGGACGATAATCAAAAACTGATAACCAAAAAATATTTTAACGATGATGAAAATTTTAAATTAGTGACAAGGAAGGGAATATTTCCCTATGAATATCTAAATTCATGGGACAAATTAAAAGATAAATGCTTACCGTCAAAAGACAAATTTTTTAGCTCTCTGAAAAATGAGGACATTTCAGATGGTGATTATTGTCGCCGAGAAGTGCTCTCGAACGTAATTTCATACAATGAGCCTCGAAAAATCCATGCAACTAGTTTTGTTAAACATAGGGAAGGGTTCTGCGCGTCTATTGTCCTATACGGTGTTTTAGGGCGTGAATTCAGAGTTAGGAATAATAAAAAAAAAACGGAGTAGCTAAAAATCGTGACAGTGACAGTGGTACGATTTTTTTGGCTTGACAGCAACAATTTCTACGCATTGGTAAATTTATAAAACTGTTGTTTGTGGTTAATTGTAGTAGAATCATTGGAAGGGTGTATAAAGCTGAGACTATTAGTAAGTTTTTCCTCATGGACAACCTCTGAGTCAACAAAAAGACTTGGAAGTTGTGTCAAAAGACTTACTAAATCTGGGTCGCGCTGACGAGGAACACCCTGAAGAAGCCGTCGTAGAAACAGTAGCTATAGTGCCTGGGGGCGGTACCTTGGATGTTGGTTCAGAGGCGAGTGGAGGACGACATTATCAACATGCATTAAATGTTTGGCATTCATTTAATATACAGAGTCTTCAAGATTACGCTGAACTGTACTTAAAAACTGACGTACTGTTACTAGCTGATGTGTTTGAAAATTTTCGCAAAATGTGCATGAAGACATATGATTTAGATGCACTCCACTATTATACAACGCCCGGATTAGCTTTTGATGCCATGTTAAAAGTTACCGGCGTTGAATTGGAGTTATTAACTGACTGTGATATGGCTTTATTTATCGAAAAAGGTATCAGGGGCGGTATTTCTCAATGTTGCAATAGATACGGGAAAGCTAACAATAAATATATGGGAAGTAACTATAATCCAGAACTTCCTATTTCATATCTAATGTATTACGATGTTAACAATTTATATGGTGCTGCAATGATGTTTCCTCTACCATATGGGGACTTTCAGTGGGTGCCTATTGAAAACATTTATCATGCAAATATTATTGATAGTAATCACGACTCTAGTGAGGATGGGTACATATTAGAAATTGATTTATATTATCCTCGGCATCTATATGAATTACATAAAGATTTACCATTATGTCCTGAACATTTAGTACAGCCTTCTTCTGATTCTGACAAACCAAAATTGTTGACAACATTGTATGATAAACAAAAGTATGTCATACATTATACGTTACTAAGACAAGCTTTACAATTAGGAATTGTTATTCGAAAAATTCATCGCTGTTTAAAATTCAAACAATCACCGTGGTTAAAAAAGTATATTGAACTCAATATGGAATTACAAAAAACGAGTAAAAATGAACTTGAACATTTTTTTTTGAATTAATGAATAATTCTCCTTACGGAAAAACCATTGAAAATGTTAGAAAATATAAAGATATAAAATTAGTTGCTAAATGGACAGGACGATATGGTGCCAAATATTATATTTCGCAACCCAACTTTCATAGCTGCACCATTTTCAATAAAGACATGGTAATCATTGAGATGAATAAACTGAAGGTGACTTTAAATAAACCCATTTTTATCGGCATGTGTATACTAGATATTTCGAAAACATTCCTTTACGATTTTCACTATAATTATATCAAGAAAAGGTTTAATGACGAAGCTAAATTATTATACACCGACACAGACAGTTTAATTTATCAATTTTGCAACATTGATGACATATACAAATACATTAAAGAAGATATTGACAGATTTGATACTTCTGATTATCCAGAAAATAATGTTTTTGGGATTCCTTTAAAAAAAAAAAATAGGCTTGATGAAAGACGAGAATCAAGGCAATATTATGACACATTTTATTGGCTTAAGATCGAAAATGTATGCCCTAAAAGTTATGTCTAAAAATCAAGACGAAAACATAATTAAAAAGGCTAAAGGTATCGAAAAGTGCGCCTTGAAGGAAATAACATTTGATGATTACTATAAGTGCCTATTTCAAAATATCAAAGTGTCAATCAATCAAAAATCTATAATTTCAAGGCATCATGATGTTTATGCCAACAAAAAATTGCTTTGAGTCCTTTCGACGACAAACGAATTGTAAGTTATATTTATACAGACACGAAACCATGGGGATTTAACGATTTCTTATAGTCAGAGTTTTTTTTTTGTTCTAAATAATCTACTTCATTCACTAAACGACGACGTAGGAAGTATTCCGATCCAAAACAAGATTCGTAAACAAATTGAGGAGACAACCGACCAAAAGAATACAACCACGAAGTATTCCGAAACCTCAATATAGCAAGACAGACGGAACGAATTGGTGCAGGAGTTGTCAACAGTTTTTTTGTTTTTGCAGAAATTCAATTGAACTACATTCTACCGCCACACAACAAATAGATTTATATTGCTACGAAACAATTCAACAGTCTTAAGATGCCTAATTTTAAATTTAAAACACACTGCAAACGTGATGGAGGCGACGATTTGTGGTGTATGCGAAAAAACTATTAGGAAGCGACCTGCAAAAAATAACGATTGGACTCCGAAAGTAATCATCGCCACGTGTCCCGTATGTTTACAACCAAGACCCTGCAAGAAGACGATCCAAGTTTCTTAGATTTAAACTATGATGTACGTTCTAGACTTTGAATAATTTCGTAGTACTATCTCTCTCTCTCTCTCTCTCTCTCTCTCTCTAAGTTCCAACAGTTGTTTAATAAATATATTTTTTACAGCCTCGTTTTGAACGTCCCATTCCAAGTGGATCAGGGTTGCTGAAGACCAAACATGACATCATTACCAATAAAATGGACACGTGTAACAGGCTATATCAAAGCCAACCATGCAGCGAGTACGATTGGTCCGCGATGATGAGACATTTTGATACCGCTGCAATGGAAGACTCCGTGACCAGGGACCGCTGGAATTGGATCAAGCAAGACATATGGCACGACATCCAAATATATAAATATTACAATGTAAACAATGCAAATTTAAAAAAAAATTGTAATTCTTGATCTACACTCATCTAAAATAAAATTTATTACTACAATCTGTTGTCTTTTTTTTTGTTGCTCTAAGAAAATTTCTAAATAAAATAAATATTTAAAATCTAATAAAATATACAAGAGTACGCTGGAGGCGAGGCCGGCTCGGCTCTCTCTCACTCTAACACATTCTTTTACCCTCTGCACCCTCTGGTCATTGGCGACCACTTCTTCTACTACCCCTACGCTCTTCACCTACACTTCTTCGACCACTACCCTCTGGTCATTGACCTACTTTGCAAGAACTCCACCATCTACGCTGCCGTGGAGACTCGGATGGACAGGTTACCAAAGTGGTCCAGAACCCCAGTAGCTATACTACTTTTCACAATCTCTTGTCGGCCGTCGGTAAAAACTTGAATGGAAAGATAGTCTAAGAATTCGGACGGGGCTGTTGGATAAGCCAATCGAACCAGTCTGGCAACATCGGTCTCAAAATGTTGTAAATTCTCTCCATTTTGTTGATGACGATTTTTCAATTGTGCCTGGTACACTTGCTGCAGGTGCTTATCCCCATATCTCATTTCCATATGCTGTTTTAGAATGTCGTAGTTATTCTGCTGCCCAGCAGGAACTCCTTGTAAGACGTCAAGAGCTTCCCCTCGTAAAGCAACTATCAGAGCAGTAGCTTTCTCATAATCCGACCACTTGTTTGCTGATGCTGCTGCTTCAAACTGGCGCAGATAGACATTCCAGGAGACCTTGCCGTCGAATTCAGGAGGCTTCGTTTTCTGAGTTCGGATAACAGTCCCTTCTGATTTGATTACGCCCTCCTTTGTTATCTCGTCTAATTTTTGTCGAAGCTCTTCTCTAACCTATTTCTTATGTCATTAAAAACCTAAGAAATTGCACTCCTAGCAATAAGCAACTTATGATTAATTGTATCGAATGCTTTTGTAAAATCTAAAAGCACCAAATGTCGTACTTTCTTTGCCCACTCATCTAATGCACGTAATATATTATCAACAAGCCAGCATTTGCTAAGGCGTTGCTGTACTATGGTTTTGAAATCCAGACTGATGTACTGGAAACAATTTATTAGGGGGCTGTTACATATTGACTTATTTTACCATAAACCACTTATGTTCGAGAATGTCCTTCGCAAATAGCACCGTTCACTTTCTTAAGTCACGACGAGTGCGGTGATATGTCGCACTTGTGTCTTTGTTTAACTCCCGTATGAAGTTCTAGAATGTTCGAGAATGTCCTTCGCAAATAGCACCGTTCACTTCCTTAAGTCACGACGAGTGCGGTGATATGTCACACTTGGGTCTTTGTCTCACTCCCGTACAAAGTTCTAGAATGTTCGAGAATGTCCTTCGCAAATAGCACCGTTCACTTCCTTAAGTCACGACGAGTGCGGTGCTATGTCGCACTTGTGTCTTTGTTTAACTCCCGTATGAAGTTCTAGAATGTTCGAGATTGTCCTTTGCGAATACCACCGTTCACTTCCTTGAGTCACGACGAGTGCGGTGATATGTCACACTTGGGTCTTTGTCTCACTCCCGTACAAAGTTCTAGAATGTTCGAGAATGTCCTTCGCAAATAGCACCGTTCACTTCTTTAAGTCACGACGAGTGCGGTGATATGTCACACTTGGGTCTTTATTCCACCCACGCACAGGGTTCCAGAAAGTTCTTCAAACTTCCACCTATGTCCCACTTACGCACAGGGTTCCCGAAAGTTCTTCAAACTTCCAGTTAAATCCCACTTTCTGGACAGGGTTCCAGAAAGCTCTTTAAAACTTCCAGTTAAATCCCACTTCTGACACCAAATTGTCACGGATTTCCCAATCCGACTTTCTCTTACTGCCAGAAAAACAATCCGTTAATTAATTACTTATCTTTATTAACTATTCAGTACAATACTGAACACTAATTACAACTCAACAAAACACTTATTTAATTAATCGCTATCTAAATCACTTTGATCTCTCTAACTAAACACTTCAATTCAAACTGTAATACAGGAGAGTCTTTTAGACGGGTATATAATTTTCTGTGGGGTAGAACATGATTAGCCCCAAATTATTAAAAGACTGTGTTTACAGACGCCTGCTTTAGTTCATCAGCTACCCCATGAAATATCTACATTATTAAGTAGTATAGAAAATTGGCAGTATAATGTGTAATACAGATTTAAAGAGATTCTTAAGTAGATAGATAAATAGAAGTTTATTTGACCACATTACAAATAAATATTGTTTGTAGCACGTCAGAGTAGCATTGACAAAAAAAACTACATGCAAAACAATTTAAAATAACATATACATAGCAAAAGGTAAAAGACAAGATCTACTATTAAATTTGAGGATATAGGACGGGATAAAATATGTTCTTATATATTTTTAGGTATTAATAGTACAGTAATAATTGCATGAAACTAAATAAATAAATAAAACAGAGATAGAATCCCCAAATGTGGGCATGAATTACACATCAATGCAGTTATATCTACCCAGGTTATTCCTTATTATTAGCTTTTGTAACATTTTTTACTGGATTAGATTAAGGTATTTTAGGCTAATATAAATCAAATCTCCTACAATTCCTATCAATGAAGTCATATACATGTTCTCTGATACCAAACATCTAGGTATGCTAATGAACAATTCCACAGGCAATTCCACTCTATTCAATAATTATCTAAAGAAATTAATCTATCTAAATTTACTATTAACCTGCTTTTATGAAAACACTATAAGAAGATTTGATACATCGCTGGTACTGGCATTATTTTGAACCGAATGAATAAAGGTTTACAATGTTCACGAGGATTGACACCAGCAATTATCCTGATACATCTTTTTTGTAGTACAAATACCTTCGCAACATTAGTGGCGTTTCCCCAAAGGATAATGCCGTAACTCAAATTTGAGTGAATAAATGCATAATATGTCATAAGCAGTGTATCCAGATTGACAGTCACTTTAAGTTTACGTAGCAGATATATGTATTTAGAAATCTTATTGGAAAGTGCGTTAATGTGTGACGACCAATTTAATGTAACGTCAATAATAATACCTAGCAACTTAACATCATTACCCTGTGCAGTCAAGTTATTAGAAGACAGAATAATTTTTGAGTTTTATCTCTATTTAGTTTTAAACCATTGCTATTATACCATTGCTCCTGTGAATCATTAATTGCGATATTAAGGCTGGTTTCGCACTTTGGAGAAACTCCAGTTTCCCGAAGGCGTGTCACAGTTTTGTACATAGCGAGTAACACCCGACTTCCGTCCACTACGATGAAACAGTTTGTATGCGCTGCAGACAAAGACAGCGAAAATCAGTAAAGTTCGCATAAAACCAGACGCATTTTGTAACCGCCCAGATACGAGAGCCACGTGTATATTTTACGTTTGTTCATTTCAGAATGAGCGTGACCCGTCTTCGCAGCTGTTCACAAATAATCTTGAAGCGATTTCAAATATTAATTTACAAGAAACAGTGTACGGACAAAACCTTCTTTATATTTTGTGGACAAAACATATAGGGCGATTTAATATCTGTAGTAGTGTATCCATAAATAATTTGAAATGATTTCAAATATAAATTTACAAGAAACAGTATATCGACAAAATATACAGGGCGACTAATAGTTGCAGTAATGTATTTTCACAGCTGAAACAGTATATTGAAAAATCTACAGGGCGATTATATTTGTTGGTACTACTTTATGTTTCTAAAATTATAAATATAATAGATCTGTAAATATCTATACTTTGTATCTATGTACTTGAAATATTTGCATATTTACCGCAAGTAAACAGTAAACTGAAATAATCAATATGACACATTTAATATATTTTTTATTTTAGTTGTAAAGTGTGTATAATGTAGTTCTTTGTGTGGATACATTTTTTTTTATTATTATGTGTTAAACCGGGTGTTCACGGAAGGAAAACCTTCGTCTTTTAAAATTTATAACTCATGTAGCATTCAATCTTTGACATTTCTATTTAGTTAGGGTGTCTCACTTTTAATTAGCAGAACTTTCTCTTTAAAAATAAATGAATGCGGTTTATTTATTTCCGAAGAACACCCTTATCTAGGAGCTAGCCCAGATGGTATCATAGACAAAAATACTATTGCAGAAATTAAATGTCCTTACTCGGCTGCAAAACTTACACCAAGAAGCTATTTCTAGTAATAAAATAAAAATTTTACAAAATGAAAACGGGCAATGGAAATTGAAAAAAGGGCATAGTTATTATTATCAGATACAAGGGCAGATGTCAATAACTCGGGCTAAATACTGTTATTTTATAGTTTGGACTACTCTAGGAATGGTTGTAGATAAGGTAATTTAAGAACAATATAGTAAAGATTTATGCCCATTAATTATTTTGTATCTATCTATTTATAGGTTGAAAGAGAATAAAGAGATGATCAGTTTTGGGAATGCATGGTGGTAAAATTAAAACATTTCCACTATGATCATATGTTACCTGAAATAGTAAAGATATCATAACTAAATAAAATTATTTATACATATAAGTATGTAGTTTAACGTGTCTGTAATATATGAAAGTCCAAATAATAATAAAAGAGTGAATGAAATCCGCCCGTTTTTGCGTAGTGTGTAGCAAGAACGGGGAAGGTTGTACAGAGGTCTCCGTGGGCTTAAATTGATCGTCATGAAAAATCTGAGCATAATTCGATTTTTCCAATATTTGCCTGACTTACCCCTACTTAAGGGGTGGAAACCACGCCTAAAACAAGAAACGTGAAAAATGGTCGATCAATTCTTGGTAAAAATTGGCGGGATCTTGAATGGCAAGGAGGAGATCAGGGATGTTCTTCCAAAAAAGCTCAAGGTGAAGAACACCCCCCGCGTGGGGGTAAAACCACCCCTATTGCCAAAAACCGGCGGCAAATGATGTTCCTTTCATGAATTGCCTTTTTTGCGCAGCTATTCCTCATAACTCCAATTGATATGGAATCTAGACCCCCATAATTCGTTCTTCGGCCAAATTCTGATCAGTTACCCCTAATTAAGTTTTTTCATGACAATCAATTTAAGTCCACGGAGACCTCTGGACGACCTTCCCCGTTCTTGCTACACACGAAAAATGGGTTTTTTTTGCTGTTACTCTTTGACGTTTGGATATTTTTTCCGTGTTATTGTTGTTCCAGAAGTTAAAAAGCTAGATCTATTCAATTTAAAATTAATGTCTAATTTAAAAATCGCATGTGTTGATATTTACTGAAAAAAATATTTGAAATGTAATACTTAAGATTTGATTAAAACGTCTTCTTTTCCTGCAAAACAATCCTTCTGTTTAAAGTACGGCTAAATATTTTAAACAAAAATCACTGAAAATAGTGGTTCGATTAAACATTTATGAAGGGCTGCACATTGACTATATTCACCAAACTATACAAATAACTATACACACTGTATAACTAAAATAAATAATCTGCAAAACGTGTGATTATTTCTTTCAGTACAGTTTCAATTATGTGTCCTTTGCCTACCTACAAAATTAATTACCTACAAATTCATGAACTAAATAAAGTACAATTAAAATAAATACATTTTGAGGTTGTCTAGAGATTGGTTAGGTTTTTTTAAACACCCTATATTTTTTTCCGTTACTTAGTTTTCTAATAGATCCTGTTAAATTATCAAAAATTTTTTATATTTCCATAAATTTTTAGTTTTCAGAGATTGGTTAGGCTTTTTTAAACACCCTGTATATTTTTCATTAATTAGTGTTCTAATAGACCCTTGATAAATATTTTATCCAAAATTTTTTATAGCTCTATACATTTTTAGGGTTTTTAGAGATTGGTTAACTTTTTTAAACACCTTGTTTTTTTTTTTCGTTAATTGCTCCTAACAGACCCTTGTTAAATGTTTTGTCAAAAGTGTTTTGTAGTTCCATAAATTTTTAGTGTTTTTAGAGATTGGTTAGACTCTTTTAAACACCCTGTATTTTTTTCGTTAATTAGTGTTCTAATAGACCCTTGTTAAATGTTTCATCAAAAATGTTTTGTAGTTCCATAGATTTCTAGGGTTTTCAGAGATTGGTTAGGCCCCTTCAAACACCCTGTATTTGTTTCGTTAATTAGTCTTCTAATAGATTCTTGTCAAATGTTTCATCAAAAAATTTTGTGTATTTCCATAAATTTTTAGGGTGCTTAGAAATTGTTAAGCTTTTTTAGACACCCTATATTTTTTTCTTTAATTAGTGTTCTGATAGAGCCTTGTTAAATGATCATCAAAAATTTTTGTGAATTTCCATAAATTTTCAGGGTGTTTAGAAATTGTTAAGCTTTTTTTAGACACCCTGTATTTTTTTCTTTAATTAGTATTCTAATAGACCCTTATCAAAAGTTTGATATAATTTTTTTTAAATTCATTAATTTTCAGGAGTTTTAAAGATTTTTAACATCCTGTATTTTTTTCATTAATTAGTGTTGTAATAGACCCTTTTTAAAAGTTTAATCAAAACATCATTTCCAATTTTATTATTTTGAGGGTTTTAAGAGATTGGTTCAGTTTTTTTTAAATACCCTGTATTTTTTCGTTAATTAGTGATCTAATAGAGTCTTGTTAAAAGTTTCATCTAAATCTTTATTTAAATCCATTAATTTTTAGAGGTTTTAGAGATTGTTTAGTTTTTTTAAACACCCTGTATTTTTTTCATTAATTAATGTTGTAATAGACCCTTGTTAAATGTTTAATCAAAAACCCTGTATTTTTTCGTTAATTAGTGATGTAGTAGACCCTTGTTAAAAGTTTCAACTAAAATTTTTTTTAAATCCATTAATTTTCAGTTTTTAAAGATTGTTTAGTTTTTTAAACACCCTGTATTTTTTTCATTAATTAGTGTTCTAATAGACCCTTGTTAAATTTCTGTTAAAAATATTTTTTTTTCCATTAATATTTAGGGTTTTTTAGAAATTGGTTGGGGTCTTTTAAACACCCTGTATTTTATTCGTTAATTATTATTCTTAACAACCCTTGTTAGACGTTTTACCAATAACAATTTTTTAACTCTCTTAATTTTTAGTTTTTTTAACGGTGAAAAATTTTTCAACACTTTGTATACAGAACGGTCTTTCGCACGTTTAATAACCGTTCCGATGTTAAATTTTCAAAAATAATATTTCCTTGAAATTGGAAATTTTATTTTCTTATCAATTTTTATATTAACACCCTGTCTATCACTGTGTTAAATTATAGGAGTAACATCTTCGAATTTTATGAATGAATTATCACGTGCTTTATTGCAAGTTCCACCCAAACGTCTCACGTACCAACTGTATTTTTGTTGGTTTTAAAATGCTTTATTAGAGGACTGTATATTAATTATAATTTATATTAAATATGTATTAACAATAATGTGTGTAAAATGCTTGTGACTTGTCGTGTCGTTCGAACGATGGCAGAATGAATAATGCTGTTTCGTCGTTTCCTCAGTGCTGGCTCTGGCCACAGAGTACGTTGACGGCATCCCCTCCAGTAGGGAATGTTGGTTGCCTATGAGTTGGTGCATTCTCCCCGCCTTGAACTTCTGGTTCAAAATCTTCTTGGGGGACAATACAAATTTTTGTGACGGGCCTTCTGATGATGCCGTTGTTCGTCCGGATGTCTACTACTCGTGTTCGCCATCCTTGCCGGGATGTTAGTCTCACGATGTGGCCCCATAGCCACATTAAGGGTGGTAGTTGGTCGTCTTTGACGATTACCAGTGTTCCCGGGTTGAAGCTGTGTGTAGTGTTGGTTCGCCATTTTTGACGTGTCTGAAGTGTTGATAAATATTCACGAGACCACCTGAACCAAAAATGTTGTATTAATTGTCTTAAATATTGATAACGTGTTAGTCTATTTTGAGAAATATTGAAGACGTCGTCTTCAGGTACTGCCGTCATTGATTCTCCAATTAGAAAATGTCCTGGAGTAATTGGTGGAGCGTCTGTGGGATCGGAGGATAAGGAAAAGAGAGGTCTGGAATTTAGGCAAGCTTCTATTTGGGTAAGTATAGTGGTTAATTCTTCAAAATTTAATTTAGCATTACCTACTACCTTGATTAGATGTGTTTTTGCAGATTTAACAGCAGCCTCCCATATCCCCCCATGGTGTGGTGCTCTGGGTGGAATAAAATGCCAATTTATCATATTATTTGTCAAGTAAGTTTTAATGTTTGTTTGAATGTCTGACTGTTGTAACCATTTATAAAAAGCATTAAGTTGATTGGACGAACCCTTGTAATTTGTAGCATTATCTGAATAAATGTTTTTACAAATTTCTCTACGAGAAATAAACCTTTTCAAACAGTTTAGAAAGGCTGAAGATGAAAGGTCAGTGACTAATTCTAAATGAGTTGCCTTAGTGCTAAGACAAACAAATATACAAATATATGCCTTACCAGTAACGTTTCTAGATATTTTATAATTAAGTGGGCCTGCATAATCAACCCCTGTGTTAAAAATGGACGTGCTGGTGTCACTCGAAATTCAGGTAAGTCACCCATCAGTTGAGTACATGCTTTTGGTTTTGTTCTATAACATATTATACAACTATGTAATACTCGTTTGACTGCTACCTTTCCTGATACAATCCAGTAACGAGAACGTAATGCTAACAATGTAGTTTGTGTGCCTGCGTGTAAGAGTGTGTGATGAGTGTATTTAATTAATAATGTAGTGAATGAATGTTTATTTGGAATAATAATGGGATGTTTTTGATTATAGGGTACTGATACAGCATGAGTTAACCTACCACCTACACGTAATACATTCTGATTGTCGATAAATGGGCAAAGAGACAATAATTTACTTTTTTTTGATATTGGTTTCCTTTGTAATAAATTTGTTATTTTTTCTGAATATTCTTCTTGCTGAACCATTCTTATAATGCATCTTAATGAATTTTCCATTTCCTTCACGGTAATTGGACCTGTTTGTTTATTATTATTAACTAAACAAATGTGCTTGAAACGAAGGCATTGTGCTACTACTCCTTGTAAAAATGTGAATGATGAAAATTTGTCAATAATACTTGTTGAATTTGTTGTAAGTAAGTTTATTTTCTTCTGTGATTTTTCCTCCAAAACTTGTACCTCTTGGGGCTGCGATTTGGGCCATTGTGACTCTTCAAATTGTAACCATGTTGGTCCATGCCACCACATACGTGAGCGTTTTAATTCTTCTGGGCTTTTCCCTCTTGAAATGATGTCTGCTGGATTATCTATAGATTTTACGTACCTCCATGTTGATTCCTTTGTAATTTCTTGTATTTCGCTCACCCTGTTTGCGATGAATGTTTTCCATCGTGTTGGATGTGCATCAATCCAACATAACGTTATTAAGGAATCGCTCCATAAATAGGTCCTTGTAACAGGTTTCCTAATCGCCCTTATAACTTGTTGGTATAGTCTACTTAATACAACAGCGCCACACAATTCTAACCTAGGCAGTGAAATTTGTTGTAGCGGTGCCACTCTTGATTTTGCACACAAAAGTTCTACCTTAATCCGACCATTCTTGTTCCAAGACCTAACATATATACAAGCTCCATATGCTTGTTGAGATGCATCAGAAACCATGCAGTTCTATTTCTGGTGATGATGTTATCACATATCTTGGTATTTCTATGTGTGATATAACGTATAGTTGTTTCCTGTACTGTGTCCAAGTTGTTTGAATATGTTGAGGTACTGTCGTGTCCCAATCTATTTTTAAACTCCATAATTGTTGAATTAAAATTTTTGCTGTTATTATTATGGGTCCTAGTAATCCGATTGGATCAAATATTTTAGAAATATCTGATAAAATTGAACGTTTTGTAATCCTTTCTGAAATTGTATTTATTACTGCGTATTGAATTAAATCTGTTTTTGGATTCCATAACATACCTAACGTTTTAACTACATTTTCATAATCTAACCTAATGTATTCTGCTGTGATATTATTTTCTAATGATTCTACAAGGTTAGCATTATTTGATATCCCCTTACGTAATGTAAATCTTCCCTTTCGTAACATTGCAATTAAGTCGTCTCGTAATCGTATACCTTCTTCGGTGGTATCTACCCCAGTGACCAAATCGTCTACATAGAAATCTTGAAGTAATATGTTTGCTGCGTTTGGAAAATTCTTCATTTCTTCCTGTGCTAATTGGTGCAGAGTACGTACAGCTAAAAATGGTGCTGCTGCTGTCCCAAATGTTACACGAGTCATATTATATACCCTTATGTCATCGTCATGGTTTGTTCTCCAGAGTACCTTCTGTAATTTATAATCTTCAGGATATATTTGAATTTGTCGATACATTTTTCAATATCTGCCATCATGCAATATTTATAAAATCTTGAATTGATTAACAATGAAAAAACATCTGTTTGTATTTTTGGACCTACCATCATCATATCATTCAGCGATTTTCCAGTTGTAGTTCTTGCCGATGCATCAAATACTACTCTGACTTGAGTTGTTACATTCCTTTCCTTGATTACACAGTGGTGTGGCATAAAATAACCAGAATCTTGTACTTGAGCTTCATCCAAAATCATATGTTCCAACTGAATGTATTCTTGCATAACATTGCAGTATTTTTCCTTAGTTCTTCATTATTCTTTAGCCGTTTTCAATAGCATCGAATCGCTTAGTAGCTGTGAACCAAGAATCTCCTAATTCTGACAAAGATTCCTTGATAGGTAGTTTTACCATAAATCTTCCCGACTCGTCTAACATGTTCCTTGTAGTGCTGCTCAAGCTATTTGTTCTTCTGTGAAGCTTGGCCTCGCTACTTCTTCCAGTTCCCAAAACCTTGCCATTTGATGTTTCAGTTGAATTTGTGATTTGTTTCATACGATTTCTTATCCCTTCGTTAATGATAAACTTCCAGAAACGATCCATCCTAAGGTGGTTTTTTGCAATACAATTTGAGTGTTAGGTAATTTGATTTGTCCTATACATAACAAATTCCAGAAAATGTTTGCTCCCAATAATACATCTATTTTTCCTGGTATATGAAAAGATTCATCTGCAAGTGTGACATTTTGTGGCATAGTTATTGAAGAAATGTTAATTTTTGTTAATGGAATGTTTTGTGTTATACGAGGTAAGACTAAAATGACAAATCTGCTGTAAATGCATTTATTTTTGATTTTATTTTTGCCCTTGTTTGTTTTGTAACCGTATTTACTCCCTGACTAATACCAAAAATAGGTAAATTAATTTTTGTTATTGGTAATTTTAACTTATTTGCAAATTCATCTGTAATAAAGTTACTCTGCGATCCTGAATCTAATAATGCTCTACATTTATGAGCATTTCCCCTTGAATCATATAAATACATGTTAGCTGTTGACAATATTACTTCCGTTACTTGGTGTATGTTTGAAAGTACTATGGAAGAATTCTGAGACTGTGAAGTACTTGGTTGTGTGTGTGTTACATTATTGTGTGATTGTATTTGGTTGTGTGATTGTAGTTGATTGTGTGATTGTATTTGGTTGTGTGATTGTTGATTTACTAAATTTGGTTCTGATTCATTAATATTATAGTTACCTGGACCATTTTTTGTATTTGGGTGAATAGTTTTACGTGTAAAATTATCTAGATGTAAGAATGTACTGTGATGTTTGCCACATTTTTTACATTTACTTGTCATATTACAATTTATACTTACATGATTACCCTTTAAACAATTTAAACATAATTTTAAACGCGTTTTATTTCAGCTATTCTTTCTTGCACCGACATATTTGAAAAGTTTCACAATTGTAAATATAATGATTATTTTTACAAAGTTGACAAATAACTGAATTGGAAATATAAGACAATGTTTGTTTATCGAATTTGGCATTACGTGAATATACCTTGTTTTCTTTTGATTTATCTATTTTATCTACGTTTAATTTTTCTAACAATTGACATCTTGCATTAATGAATGATTCTAAATCTGACATTTTTGGTTTTTCTAATGAAATACATTTTTCTTCCCATTCTCTTTTTGTAATAGAATCTAATTTATTTGATACTATGTATACAAGAATGGTGTCCCACTCTTTGACAGATTCACCTAGTACTTCTAATGACCTTACATGCTTTGTTATTGTGTCAATTAAATTTCTTAATTGACCATGTGACTCCTTACTCAAAATTTGATAATCAAATATTGCCCTTAAGTGATTATTTATCATCATTTTTTTATTTTTATACCTTTCTGTAAACAAAGTCCAAGCTACTGTATAATTTGCATCAGAAATTTCTAGTGATTCTATAGTTTGGGCTGCTGGACCGATTAATGAAGATCTTAAGTAATGAAATTTTTGTACGTTTGACAAGTTAGGATTGGTATCAATAACTGCATTAAATGTGTCATAGAACAAAAGCCATTGATCAAAAGAACCATTGAATTGAGGTAAATTTATTGTTGGCAATTTTACATTGCGATAAATATTAGAATCTATGTTAGCATGACTTACGTCTGGATTTCCTTGTGACTTATTTTCATTTGCCAAATACCTATTTGCCAATGATATTGTCTTAAAATACAAGTCTTCAAATGATTTTCTTTCTGCTACATGATCTCCTTCCTCCTCCAGCTCCTCTATCTGTCCTTGTATATTGTCAGTCGTCCCACCAACCTTCTGCCTTCTGTAAACGTACAGACAATTGGTGTAGATCCTTATCATTTTCAAAATTTTTAACATATTCATCAAATCTGAATATTTTATTTTTTATTCCATCCCTGGTTTTTATTAGATTTCTGACCATGGCCATTTTGCTAAACTGAATGAATGGAATGTGTTTTTTGTCCCGTTTTTTTTTGTTTTTTATGATAAAAAAATAACTATTTCCTTTAAGTTGAATTTACCTGTATATTTAAATTTAAATAAAGAATTTGATTTGTGATGTGTAATTAATTTATTTAAATTGAATTATAACTATTCTTACTATACTCACACAAATAGAAATGAAATTATTTAGTGGAAAAAAATGGAAAGTAAAGGAAATATATAGGAACAGACTCACCAAATTTCAAATTATTTTTCTTGATGTAGCTGCAGTTATCTCTGAAGACTTCCTTTGGATGTAATTTTGTGTCCAGGCAGGTTACTCGGCTTTCGATTTCAACCTGTTGAATCGCCCACGTGCTTCCCAGCTTCCTTAACCTTTGATTTGCTTGATAATTCTTACTTCTCTCGCTGATCCGGCTTGGCTGAAGTGACCAATGTATTTTTGTTGGTTTTAAAATGCTTTATTAGAGGACTGTATATTAATTATAATTTATATTAAATATGTATTAACAATAATGTGTGTAAAATGCTTGTGACTTGTCGTGTCGTTCGAACGATGGCAGAATGAATAATGCTGTTTCGTCGTTTCCTCAGTGCTGGCTCTGGCCACAGAGTACGTTGACGGCATCTCCTCCAGTAGGGAATGTTGGTTGCCTATGAGTTGGTACACCAACTTTAAATTTCAGTAAATTTAAGAAATTATTGGAAAATTTGAACCCATTTTTCTCAGTCATTTTTGTATATATTGGAATGGGACAAACGTGAAAAATCATTAAAAAAATATATCTATAACTTGCTAGTGGCCGAATTTCCGCTTATAAGGGAAACAAAAATCGAAAATTATTTTTTTTGCTGTATTTCTGAATTTATTATCAAAATTCTAACACTAGGAAGTAATAGATAATAATTAAATAAAACTACAGTTAAAAAATGAAACTATTCTGTCGGAAAATAAAGGAGAAAAATGGGTTACGGCTTATTCAGGCACTGCGAAACCAGCCTTAAGTAAAGTAGTGTCGTTATGTGTGTTGATTAAGGTGGCGTCATCGGCATACATAACTACCTTGTAAAGAGATAGGTAGAAAAAAAGGTCATTTATAAAAATACTAAACAACAGTGGCCCCAGAACTGATCCTTGGGGCACGCCGTATTCGAGTGCTATAAATTTTGACATGACTCCATCACCAAGCACACACTGCCTTCGATTATATAAATACGACTGTAACAAATTCAATAGCAAACCACGTATTCCATAAAAATCAAGTTTTTTAATTAGTAAATCGTGCGATACACAATCAAATGCTTTACTTAGATCAACAAGTGTGACTGCTGTTTGACACCTCTCTTCAAAACCTTCAACTACGTCCCTGAAAACATCGAAAACCGCATCAATGGTTGAACATTTTTCTTTAAAACCGAATTGGTGTTTATGCAACAGAGAATTTCTTTCAAAGTACTTCAATATTTTCTTTTTTAAAATTACTTCAATGGTTTTACCAAACACGGGAATAATAGATATCGGACAATAATTATCTGGTAAAGTCGGGTCACCTTTTTCAAAATGGGTACAATTTTTGCAACCTTAAAAGCATCAGGAAAAACACCCAAGCTGAAACATGAATTCATGATATCTGTGTCATCACTGTATCAATAATCAATAATGACAACAATAGTTTCTTAACAATCTGACTATTTAGATCATAAACATCTAGGCTGCTGGTATTCTTCGAATTATAGACAGTACATAATACTGCTTGAGCGGAAACCGGTTCAAGAAAAAATGAAGCACTCGTAGACGGAACGCAATTCAGAAAATTATTAGAGTTATCCAAAGTATAAGGTAATTGTGAAATAATACGCTTAGCAATAGTTGCAAAATAGTCGATAAAACTGTCTGGGGAAATAGGATATTTTTTATTTGTTGACTGGGAATTTTTTTCACCATTTATGAATTTCCAAGCGGCCTTCCATTTGTTACAAGATTTCTGCATAAAAGCACTAAACGCAGTTTGCCTGGCCAAAGTAATTATTATTATATTTTTTTCAATACAAATTGAAGGCAGTTTTATCATTTTCAGCTTGAGTAATGTTGTATACCTGTTTAATCGCACCAAGAGTGTTTCTCATATGACGTAAATTATTATTGTACCAGTTTAAGGGTTTATTATGTGGGAATCATCTTTTCAGTGGACAAAATTTATGTATTAAATCTCTATAGGTATAACCAAGTGATTAGACTTATATTGCAAATCAAGGGTGTCAAGGTCATTCCAATTTATTGCAGTTAATGATGTTTTAATCTTTGAAATACTCTTTCTGGTAATCCGTCTGACCCACAAAATTTCATGGGACAGGTTGACAGATTCATTAAAATGCAAAAATTGCCCAAAATGATCGGAAATGCCCGGGTCGTGGCAATTCACACCTTGTTATAATTACATGGTATAAAATCCTCTATAGAAAAATGTTTGTTACATGCTTTCATGTGTTTTCTTATCGGTTTTACGATTTTTAATTTAGAGAGTTTCAGAGTTTTGGTTCTACGAGAAATGTATACAGGGAAATATCAAAAATACAGTAAGAGGAGCCCTGAAGAACAGTACAGATTTTCCGAGATTTTGTAAAAATATTCATGCATATGTTTTGCATTTTTGTACACTTTTTATAACTACTTAAATATCAATAAAGTTTGCAAAATTACAAAAAAATTTAGAAAAATTCCACTACATCTACACATACGAACAAAACTGGTTTGTTTAATTGTTGTTGACTTGCACACCCAACTTATTACAAATTGTCTTATGCAGATTCTGCACTTTTCTTCATTCAAGATAAAATTATATTATTTTCAAACTGTTCTGGTATTATTTATGCAGAAAGAAACATAGAAAAATATTAAAAATCACACAAAACTTTACACTATTTTGCAAGTAATTTGTTGTTAACCCTTATAGCAGTTCCGAAATCTATCAACAGATGTCAGCTACTTCCTGATTTCCACCAATAGGCAATTTGCATGAAATTTTTAAATGCTTAAAAATATTGTTATTTTATTATATATTAAGTACTTAACAAGAACAAAAACCTTGCTAATTCTGTAAAATTGTTCTTATATTTTTCATAATTAGGTAATTATTTTATATAGCAATTTATTCAAATATAGTCACGGGTTCGGAAACAACACTCTGATTGGTCTACGTCACAGTATATGGAAACGTTCATGGTGACACATATCAAATTGACGTAGGTTTAGTTAAATTGGTTAGCAAACTCGTTCCATAATCTGTAATCTGTGATTAGCGTCAAACTTTGTGGTCTTTGTGTGGTGTCCGGTGTCCAGCATTATAACATAAGTTTTGGATAGCCGAAGGGGATGGAACCGATAAAATACAAATTTTATAAGTATTGTGTGGTACCAAAGTGCAAAAACATTACGGTAACCACCCCGGAAAAAATGTTCTTCTCGTTTTCTAAAAATGAGAACATGCATAAGAAATTGTGCATTTCAATGAATAGAGACGAAAAAGAGAATGCAACACTATCAAACACAACGGCGTTATATTGTTCCAAGGATCATTTCACCGTAAGTCGTATTTCACAATTTTGGGCAGGTTATATGATTGTCCTTTAACAAAAACACTCTCTGTTGCCATTATTTACTATAATTATATGGATATTTTACTCAATGCACACCAACAAAACAAATAATAATTTGAATTTGACAGTTCAATTTTGACATTCATGTCACGACATATAAAACAACATGCCGTGTTCATATACTGTGACGTCACATAATCGCCATTTGTATTTCTCGCGTTTTTGTGGTTGGGAAAGATGTAATAAATCTATTAGTTTATTACCGCTTTATTTTTGCAGAGAATGACATAAAACTAACGCAGTGGCGAGCGCAGTAGGTACACATAAAATGAACTGAATAATATTTTGGTAATAAAATAAAAAATATGCAAATTGCCTATTCTCTGATTGAACTGTCTAAACTAAACAAATATTCATACTGTTAAAGTCAACTAATGGAAGTATAACTTAATCTTGGCAAGAGGTAGGCACGCTAATGAATATGATACCATTGGAGAAATATATATTTTTATGCCTGTTATTTTATTGGTGCAGCATTTGAATGAATTAACCGGATATGTATGTTGTACAGCACGCCAACTGATATTGAAAAAAAAACATAAAATCTAAAGTATATCACTTTCGAAAGGAATACAAATATGCTATGACTGAAAATAATATCCAATCTGTCCCCACATTTTTGCTTCATAAATACTAAACATAATTATAAATATCTTACCTTGTTGTTTAGGATACCTTGATTCCCTGGATTTTCCTAAAATATCAGGATTGACCCATGTATGACAACCCAAATGATATAAATACATTTGATTATCATAACAAATTTCTTCTTTATTATGCCTATGTGAATAACCACCAAATATTATTAAATAATTTCCAAATATATTAGCTGTATGGAAAGCACGTTCTCTAGGTACAAATTTTTCACGCAAATGTTCACGAGTGTAATGTATTTCTGTCCAATAACGATCATCTAATCGAAAAGAAAACATTCTATCTGAAAGTTTAGAAAATCTGGCTACTCCAGGTACAATGCCACCATATATTATTAATGAGTTTGTTGAATGATGGTAAACTGTTGTATGAGCTACTACACGAACATCTAATTGCTTTCCACCTCTAGGTTTAATTTCTTGCCATGTCTCATCAAGCACTTTCGATAATTTTATACTATATAAAGAAGAGGAAAATTCTCCATCGATAGTACTGCCACCAAATAAATATATAATATTATTTACACATGTAAGTGTATGCCTGGTTAACAAAGGAGGCTGAAATTCCGAAGACTGTGCCCTAAGTTGCCAAGTTCTAGTTTGAACATCATAATACCATAAATCATTACCTAAACTACCATTATGTAGTTTACCTCCAAAAATCACAAATCCCCTGGATATTGCACAGGCTGCATGTCCATATCTTGCTACTGGTTCATAACCATCTATTATTCTAGAGTGTCTTTGCTTCCGCCTTGTATATGTTGTATTGTTACTTACTGTATACAATAAATTTCTCAAAAATGATGTCCTTGTACTGATACCCCATTTGTGTTCCCAATCACGTCCAGCATGTTCAATCAAATTTGCCACTGAGCTTGGATCCACTGAATTCAATAAATTTTTATTTTGGAGTACCTCACCATTTTCGTTTCTCCAATTACTTGTTTGAAAATTGTAAATTTCTAAATTTCCAAGAATAGTATTGAGATTGTAACCTCCAAACACATATAAAGAATCGGTCATTTCTATATATACAGCAGAATGAGCAGCACGCGGTTGAAATCCTCCTTCAGAATGAGAAAGCCAGTGCCATTTGTTACCTATAGGATCTTTTTCATACAAACTACAAGCTTGACCAGAATAACTTGACCGACAGATACACAGACCTTGGCTGCAATAACCATGGCCTTCCTGTCTACCACAATTTTCTGGACATAGTGATCTAGAGCAATCGAAACCACCCCAATCACCTTCACATACACATTGATGCTCATAACAGATACCATGATTAGAGCAATTATTTGGGCAATCGGTTATAGAAAATTCTGCTTTAAAACCATCTAAGACATAATTTGTATCACTATATAGCAGTACAAGCATAAAACCAGACATAGCTATGACTTGTTGAGGTTCCGTTTTTCCACTAAAACTACCCAAAAGAGGAGAGTTAAAAGAATCGCCATCATAAACAAATACATAATCATAAGAACATTCAGTTCCCATGTTACGAAAAATTAATGTTATAAATTTATTAGTTCCATTTGCTTTAATTAACCATTCACAATGACTATCTTGTGTGTAATTGGAACCTACAGGGCCATCGCTTATGACACCCCACGACGTGTAAAAAATTCTCCGTGTTCTATCGCAAGGGATTAAATCAACAGCTGCATATCCAACTACTATGAAACAAATAACAATTTCACTTAAAAAATAATTTATGATTTGAGGTTGCATAGTCACTAAATTATAAATTTGTTACATGACACCCGCAAACATTGTTCTTCTCGTAACCGTTGAAACAATTATTCACAAGATTCACCATCAGAATATTCATTCGTAATTTTGTTATTTGTTTACATCATGTGTTATGGGTTCAATTATGGATAAATTGATAAATTCATATTTCACACTCACAAACGTCAGTCAATAGTCACAATCACAAACAGTTATGTTCCAAGGTGACCAAAAAAGAGTACCAACATTGCAGCTCCATGGGTACTAAATTCCCTGTGTGGGTACTAAATTTTAAAAAATTGAATAATTATTTATATTATCTTTTTTTCTGACGTAAATTATTAATAACTTGTAGTGTGATACACTTTCCTGATGTTTAAAGCTAAATTATTTTGATATTGATATGGGTTTTTTGAAGAGAGCGACAACTACTTATTAAAATCAATAGTGCCCTTTAGTAGAAGAAAGGCTGAAAGAAATAACGATTACATGTGGTGTGTGGCTCAGGGACTAAATTGCCTTGGGGGGACTAGAGGACTAACTGAGACTTAAAAGTACTAAAACTAGTTCCAAAGGACTGATTTGAACAACACTGGTCACAAAATACTTAACAATCAGAACAGAATAAAAATAAAATAACTTTAAGCCTTCATTGGGGTCCTGAACGTGTATACCATTGGTTAATCGCGAAATTCACGAACCACTAGATGGCGCCGTAAAATTAAGAAATTGCATACCCTTCGTATTAGGGCATAGGACATCTGCACGTGACGTCACGATTTTTAAGGTCGTTGTTTGGAGGTAAAACAAAAATATAACCTTATATTTATTCCAATTTATTATTAAATATTTGAGATTTGTATTATAAAATGCCTAATTATTGTATGGTAGTAAACTGTGGCAGTAATTCTGCAAGAGAAAATGTTAGTTTTTTCAGAATTTCTTCTGAATTCGACAGACATAAACAATTTAACCAATTAGCATCTGAGAGGCGAAAGACTTGGATGAATAGTTTAAAAAGAGCTGACATTACAGTCCAAAATTAAACTTATTCAGATAACAAATCAGATAAACAAAATTACCTGCCCTCTGGTTGTTCTCAGGCTAGGGTCTTTGGGAACAGATCAGCTATCGCTGTCTCTGGGCCCGCCCATATATTGACTTCTGATGACTGCTTATTATTTGTTTTACATTACGTAAATTTCTAAACATCATTTATGTATTACTTTATATACAGGGTGTTTCAGTTTGATATGTCACAAACACGTGAGCATATTTTGGGGATAAAAATAAGAATAAAAGTCTGGTAAACTTTTGTTCTAACTTCCTTCGTTATAAAGATACAGGGGGTTGAATTTTTTCTATAAATTAAGATTTTCATTCAAAACTTTTAAACGGATTTAGATACTGTTATCAAATTTGGGGTACTGTGTAAGCCGAGGATATTGCATTTGCTGCCAAAATATGGCTCTTTAAAATTAAGCAGTGGTGTAGATACAGGGTGAGTCTGTCACTTTGGGCAATATAAATATGTGACGCCACTGGTTAAATTAATTTTACAATTGATTTCTAATAAAAATGGTCTCTTTAATTTTTTTTGTGTCTCTCATAGTTTGGCCACAAATTGAAATGTTTGTGTGGAGCAAAATTGTTAACTGCTATTGAACATATTAACTACAATAATATGATATTTTGCTTAATTTTGAAAATTTCTGGCGCAGTAATAATTTATGTATCCTATTGCCATAATCTTAAGAAGTATGTAGTAGTACTTAACACATTATTTGTCCTTTTTATTTAATTAATATACATATGATCAAAATTATTATAAGAAAACTTCATGTCGGATAAAATCAAAACTTGTTTCAATATAATTTATTATTATCAAATATTAGACCCCTATCTATTAAAAATTTACAATAATTGTTCAAAGTGCCGTCCTAGAACTAGGATGCACGCTTCAGCTCGACGTAATAACGATCTCCGAACTCGTTCGAAAATCCCCGGGGTATTTAAAATTGCTCTACAACTATTTTGTATGCGAAGCTGTAGATCTTCAATATTTTGAACCTGTTTCGCATACCAAACTTTTTAAGTGACCCCATAAAAAGAAGTCAAGGGGGTTCAGGTCAGGTGACCTTGCTGGCCAAGCTACATGACCCCCTCGAACTATCCACCTATCCAAATAGGTGTTCTGCAAATAATTCTTGGCAGCTAAACTGAGGTGGGCAGGTGCCCCGTCCTGTATAAACCAGAGCAATACTCTTGTTGCAAGTGGAACCTCTTCCAACAATCCTGGTAGGATTTCCTCTAAAAAGTGCCTATAGGCTTGGCCGGTTAAACGGTTTGGCAAAACATGTGGCCCGATTAAAATATCGCCAATAATACCACACCAGATATTTAGCGAGAACTGCTGTTGATGCGGACCAGCGACAGTCCAATTAGGGTTCTCGTCAGCCCAGTGATGCATGTTGTGTGAGTTCATTATGCCATCTCTTGCAAAACTGGCGTCATCAATAAATGATATGTGTGCTACAAAGTTAGGCTCTTCTGCACAACTGTTCAGCAGCCAGCGACAAAATTGTTGTCAAGGTGGATAATCTGCTGGAGTCAACGCTTGCACCTTTTGAAAGTGAAATGGATACAGCTGTTGATTACGAATTGTGCGCCAGACCGTTGTATGACTTACGCCCAGTTCAGAGCTAATTTTTTTGGTGCTTGTCGTTGGTTCCCTTTCCACCATTTTGAAGAATCTGATTTTCAAAATTTGGTTGTCGGGGTCGCGGTCTCTCAATAGCCCCTATACGAATTCCTCTCTCCCTCAAACGCGCGTCAACTGCCTGAAATATCCTTCGGTCAGGAATTCTTCTCCCACGAAAGTTTTCTGCGTATAATCGTCTAGCTTCAACAGCATTACCCCAGGCTGCACCATACATCAAATGCATATATGCATACTCTTCATTTGTGAATGCAACCTGCGCCATTATTGAAAAACCACAGTAATCCGTATAATTGAAACTTAAAATATTGCTAACTATTAACTTAAAATATTACTGTTATAACAATTAAAGCATAACTGCATAAACCCTATTTATCATAAACATTAACTGTCACATTCAAAACTACATAATAAATTGGATTTTGTTTTCACGGCATACTGAATTCAGAAACATTGTCGCATGTTAACACAGTCGTCGAAAAACAAACTTCTATGAATATCCAATTTGTGACTAAACTATGAGAGACACGAAGAAAATGAAAGAGACCATTTTTATTGGAAATGAATTGTAAAATTATGAAATGATGACTTTTTTAAATTTAACCAGTAGCGTCACGTATTTATTTTGCCCAAAGTGACAGACTCACCCTGTATCTACGCCACTGCTTAATTTTATAGAGCCATATTTTGGCAGCAAATGCAATATCCTCGGCTTACACAGTACCCCAAATTTGATAACAATATCTTAATCCGTTTAAAAATTATGAAAGAAAATTTTAATTTATAGAAAAAATTAAACCCCCTCCCCTGTATCTTCATAACAAAGGAAGTTAGAACAAAAGTTTACCAGACTTTTATTCTTATTTTTATTCCCAAAATATGCTCACCTATTTGTGACATATCAAACTGAAGCACCCTGTATATACCGGGTGTTCCCTTTAAGACTTTCAGTGCGAATATATCAGAAACCAGCATAGCCAGTGCGACGTAATTTGGTATACAAACACTAGATGGCGCGTAGAATCTGATGATAACATTATTTCTTATACAGGATGTTCCGTTTTCCAAGAAATCGATTTAATTTTGATTTTTTGGTAGTAAATTGAAATATACTTAATTACCCAGCAAACACGGACTGTTGGCCCATTTATGATTATATATACAGTAGCCAGTCGTAACATAAAGGTACTTTAATGGTATGCCAGAAATGTACCACAAGCGAAATGTCCCACCGGCCAGCAGCCGGGCGCCAGACAGTTAGCCGCCAATTTGCTTATATGGACCATCAAAGAGCCAATGCTGATGCCATTGACTGACCATTACTAATATAATGGCATAGGTTACATTATGTTAAAAATTACAATATTTAACGTTTAGGGTATACAATGCACATTGCAAAATTGTAACTTGGGTTGCCTACCCATGGAACTGTGCGAGAAGCCGATAAAATGTATGTGACGTTCTTACTTTTGATGTACGCGTGTGTTGTTCTTTTTCTGTCCAAAATAGTTTATATACATTTTATGTAACTTTCTGGCTATACAGAATACAAGGAGTATCGATTCCAAGTCTGTGTTTTGTTCCGTCCTTCTTTTGGCTTGATTCAACTGTGCCGCACCCAGCTAATACATTAATGACTCACCAGCTAATGACCAGGATAGTATATTTGCATGTAGCCATGTACCTCACAGTTCCTTCAATGAGTCATACATTAACAAACATCTCCTAAGCAAGATAAAACTGTACACTTTAGTACAATACAAAGTTAATTAAGAAATTACCAATAAATATTGTCATTTGCTTTAAATATTTTAAAATACGTCTGTTTTCACAACAATTTGCAAAATGCAAAATGCAAATGCAAAATGTGATTCACATTCACAATCACAATATTGATATCTATTCTATGATACTGGATAGCTGGCTGGATATGGATACTTGAATTACTGATTGTGATATTTTACTGCAATAAGGTTCGGTTTCGCTTAATAACGGTCTTCCGCCTGGTAAAATATAACCTCATTTCTGTTTGACCGATGTTTTTTAATATTTAAATTTTAGTTTGTTAATTAATAAGGTGCATAAGTTAAAATCAATGATTTTGCGAGTAGTTTCCAATAATATTTATATATAATATATAATTTTAGGAATGCATAGGTACTGAGTAAATAAAACACACATTTAAAAAATAATACTTTGATGTTTATTGAACACATGCAATAAGTTTTGAACAATTAAAACATTTTGACACTGAAAATAATTATTTCCTATAAAGTACATAATATGCATTTACACCAGTGATTTGATATTTGATATATCATACTATAAACTAGTGATGGGAACTATCGAATAATTCGATAGTTGAATTCGAATGAATGAATACTTTAAACTATTCAAATGGTAGCGAATGAATTTTCAACGAATGAATAAAACTATTCAAATGTAACGAATGATCGATATTTATTATCTCGAATGAATGAATACTTTAAACTATTCAAATGATAGAGAATGAATTTCCAACGAATGAATAAATCTATTCAAATGTAACGAATGATCGATTTGTATTAACTCGAATGAATAAATTTAAAACTATTGAACATAAGGTATGAGTAATTCTGTGATAAGTATATAAAACATAAAATATACTCTCTGACGATTTTAAAATAAAACTGAAAATTACAAGACGCGGGAAAGTGGTTCCATTTTAAAAATAAAAATATAGGAATAACATATATTTCATTAAATTAACTCAAAATGAATAAGAAAATGTAAAAACTAAATACATATATAATATATACTATATATTTCACATAACAATCAAAAATATATTTAACAAAAAAATAAATAAATATGTTTTGTATTACACATATTCATTATTCAGTCATAAAATGTTTATAGTAACTAAAATATAAATATTGTATAGGTAACAACATAAAAATAACTAATAATATAAAAAAAATTAACAGAAAAATAAATAAATATGTTTTGTATTACACATATTCAGTCATAAAATGTTTATAGTAACTAAAATATAAATATTGTATAGGTACAACATAAAAATAACTAATAATATAAATATTGTAAAACGTTTTCATACGATTAAAATCTAAATCTAAATACCTATATACTTTAAATAACATACAAGGAGTACAAAAATTCAAAGTGATACGTGAAAATAGAAAAAATTATAGCAAAAATATAATTTTAAAAGTTCGTCTTTAACACCGTATATCTTCTAAATGTGCATTTTTGTGCATAGGTAAGTAGAGTTTTCCGTCAAAAATGTAAAGATAACGGGATAACCTGGTTTTTTGTTACACCCTGTTTAATATTCTCTCATATTTGGTATAACATGAAAATATATTAATTTTAATTTAAATTCGTTCTAACTTTGAGTGTTGCCATAAAAAGAAATACATTTTTATATATTCACAGGCCTACGGACATTTCCACATTATTTTTTAATTGAAAGGAGTATTTTTAATATGTAATCTGTATTTTTAATTTGACATTTCCTCCGCCTTTAATTACAAACTAGAAAGGTGGCAAGTCGGCTATCGCCGACTTGACCTTTCTTGGGTAGGGTACGGTTTTTTTAAACACCTTGTATTTTTCCATTAGTATAGTTTTCCTAAGGAATATTATAAAAAGTTTCATAAAAAAATATTCCATGAATTGTGAGGATTCTTAGATAATAGTTTGGTTTTTTTAAACACCCCGTATCTTTTCATTAGTATATTTTTCCTACAGAACATTGTAAAAAGTTTCATCAAATAGAATTTTTTAATTCCATGAATTTTGTTGATTTTTAGAGAATGGTTCGGTTTTAAACCTCCTGTATGTTTTCATTAGTATAGTTTTTTACAAAATATTGTGAAATGTTTCATCAAAAAGAATTTTTTAATTCCATGAATTTTGAGGATTTTTAGAGAATTGTTCGTTAATTTTAAACACTCTGTATTTCTTCATTCGTATATTTTTCCTACAGAACATTGTATAAAGTTTCATCAAAAAGAATTTTTTATTTCCATGAATTTTGAGGATTTTTAGAGGATGGTTCGTTATTATTAAACACTGTATTTGCTTCGTTAATGAGTGTCATAATAAATCCTTGATGGAAGTTTAATAAATAAAAAAATTTTTTCCATGAATATTGGGAGTTTCAATATTGGTTCAGTTTTCTTAAACACCCAGTAGTTTTTTAATTAGTATAGTTTTCTTACAGACAATTGTGAAAAGTTTCATAAATAAATATTCAATGAATTATTGTGAGGATTCTTAGAGAATGGTTTGGTTTCGTTAAGCACCCTGTATTTTTTCATTAGTATAATTTTTTTACAATCGTGAAAAGTTTCATAAAAAAAATAAATTCCATAAATTTTGTGGATCTAGAGAATGGTTCTTTATTTTACACCCTGTATTTTTTCATAAGTATGTATTTGTATACATAATAATAATACCTAAGTCTGTATTATTTATAGTTTTTTACAAACTATTGTAAAAAGTTTCATCCAAAACCAAAAAAGAAATTTTAATTCCAAGTTTTAAGGATTTTTAGAATGATTAGAATTTTTTAAACATCCAGTATTTTTTCATTAGTATAGTTTTTCTTCAGAATATGTAAAATGTTTCATAAAAAAAATTTTTAGTTCCACGAATATACTTGCATGAAGGTTTCTAGAGAATGGTTCAGTTTTTTTAAACACCCAGTACTCTTTTAATTAGTATAGTTTTCTTACAGACCATTGTGAAAAGGTTCATAAGAAAATGTTCCATGAATTGTGAGGATTCTTAGAGAACGGCTTGGTGTTGTTAAACACCCTGTATTTTTTCATTAGTATAATTTTTTTACAATCGTGAAAAGTTTCCTAAAAAAAATTAAATTCCATAAATTTTTTCCATGAATTTTGAAAGTTTCAATATTGGTTCAGTTTTCTTAAACACCCTGTATTGTTCTCATTAAAATTTTACTTTCATGATGGTTTCTAGAGAATGGTTCGGATTTTTTAAACACCCAGTAGTTTTTTAATTAGTATAGTTTTCTTACAGACCATTGTGAAAAATTTCATAAAAAAATATTCCATGAATTGTGAGGATTCTTAGAGAATGGTTTGGTTTCGTTAAGCACCCTGTATTTTTTCATTAGTATAATTTTTTTACAATCGTTAAGTTTCATAAAAAAATTAAATTCCATAAATTTTGTGGATCTAGAGAATGGTTCTTTATTTTACACCCTGTATTTTTTCATAAGTATGTATTTGTATACATAATAATAATACCTAAGTATGTATTATTTGTAGTTTTTTTACAAACTATTGTAAAAAGTTTCATTCAAAACCAAAAAAGAAATTTTAATTACAAGTTTTAAGGATATTTAGAATGATTAGATTTTTTTAAACATCCAGTATTTTTTCATTAGTATGGTTTTTCTTCAGAATATGTAAAATGTTTCATAAAAAAAATTTTTAGTTCCACGAATATACTTGCATGAAGGTTTCTAGAGAATGGTTCAGTTTTTTTAAACACTCAGTACTCTTTTAATTAGTATAGTTTTCTTACAGACCATTGTGAAAAGGTTCATAAGAAAATATTCCATGAATTGTGAGGATTCTTAGAGAATGACTTGGTTTTGTTAAACACCCTGTATTTTTTCATTAGTATATTTGTTTTACAATCGTGAAAAGTTTAAAAAAAAATTAAATTCCATAAATTTTTCCCATGAATTTTGGAAGTATCAATATTGGTTCAGTTTTCTTAAACACCCTGTTGTTCTCATTAAAATAGTTTCCATATAGACCATTGTTAAAAGTTTCATCAAAGGAATATTATACTTCCATGAAAATTTCGAGAGAATGGTTCAGGTTTTTTAAACACCCAGTACTTTTTTAATTAGTATAGTTTTCTTACAGACCATCGTAAAAAGTTTCATAAAAAAAAATAAATTCCATAAAATTTGTGGATCTAGAGAACGGTTCTTTATTTTACACCCTGTATTTTTTCATAAGTATGTATTTACCATATACTTAATAATACCTAAGTATGTATTTTTTATAGTTTTTTTTACAAACTATTGTAAAAAGAATACGAATTTTCAGGATTTTTAGGGAACGGGTGGGTTTTTTGTAAACACCCTGTATTTTTTTCGATAATTAGTGCGGTAAGAGACCCCCGACGGAAGTTTCGTACCAAAAAAATGTTCAGTTCCCTTAATTTTGACATTTTTTTAACGTTTAACATTTTTCCAAAACTTTGTATATAAAACGGTCTCTCGCATGTCAGACAACCCCTCCGAAGCGAAAAAAGCGAAAATTTCCTCGAATCTGTAATTTTTATTTTTTTCTCGTCAATTTTTATCGTAACACCCCGTACGTCGAGCTTTTTTGAGTCGCACTGTATATACGCGAAGCGACTTAAAATAATTGAAGTCCACCATATTGTCTAGCTCATTTATACCACGTATTCATTCGTATTTATGCAAAGTTCAATGCAAAAATGAACTCAAAACAAAGCGCTCGCATAACAGAACGTATCTAGAGACTTCAAATTTACCTTTTTTGGCCTTCGGGGGCTCCGATTGGCCCATTTAACGAAATTTCCTATGTTATATGCGGAACTGTCACCCACTCGCCGTTTGACGTTTCGGCGGCCGGGCGCCGGCCGAACGTGTAGTTGACTAAAATTTCGATATTTTCACTATAAAATTGAATTTTAAACCTAAACCTGAGGCACACGACACATTGTAGAAGGTTCAAAGTTTACGTTTCGATATGGCTTTATGGAAATAAAGGGGTACTTACTTTTCAGAATCTAATCGTTTTGAAGGTTTTGTGAAGACCGCCATTTGCCAGGCCCTTCTCCCCGGTCTTGGATCGGGTTTTCGCACATTTCGATACAAAAATGAATTCAAAATCCAGCGCTCGCATAACAGAAAGTATCTAGAGACTTTAAACTTACCGTTTCTGGCCTTCGGGGGGCTCCGATCGGCCCGTTTAGCGAACGTTCCTAAGTTTTATCGGGAGCCGTCACAGGCCGTGCACCGTCCGGCTAGCCGTTTGACGTTTAGGACGAGTTACCTGTTACATAGACATTGAGCCGACCCTGTGTTAACTGACCTACACCATAAGTGAAAAGTGCGGTAGAAGTGCTGACAAAGATTCCTGTCGAAGTTTATCTTTTTATACCGTATATTATCAATAACCTTATGTTAATTCCAGAAATTATATATTGTTCATCGTTTCTAGTGCACGAGGCAATCTAGTAATTTGTATTACGTATGTTTCATGTATATATATATATATATATCTTTTAGACTTTTTCAGCTTCAGTTCAGTATCAGTCTTAATCACGTCAAAACACTGTTAAAGATTTGAGCTAACTCTGTTTTGTTCTTAGTAAAATACCTGCTGTTAGTTAAATAAAACACAATTAGAAAGAACGAATATCTTTTTTGGGTAGTTATTTAAATTAACAAGAGTAAAAGCTGAGTCCAAAACCAACCAAAGAAGCGGAGGGGCTTCTTCGAACCAAGAACTGCAAGAAGCTCAACGTCACTGGCGCAGTCGGAAGCGGATCTGATTGTCACTGTTTAGAAGAAGACATAGTGCCTTTTTGGAAAGTGTTTTTTCTACTGACAGGACTACTGCAAGTTAAGTGTGTTTCGAGAAGAGAACTGAATATTCCTTGTCGACATACGGGGGCCATCTTCTAGGACACAAACCCAGAAAATTGGCTAGCAACCTACTGGAGGATCGAATATCCCTGGACAGGTTTAGAAAGAAAAAACAACAAAATCAAGCAATCACACAAAGCTGCACACAAACAAGGTTAGTCATTTTTTCTCATAATCCATTTTTTTTCCTTCTCACCCCAACTTTTCACATTTTTTTTGTGTGAAATAATATTCAAAAATAAAACTTGTTTTTTTTATTGTTTGGAAATAAAAAATTATTCTCTCAACAAATGGTTAATGTTTAGAAATATTAAAGAAACGTCAAAAGCAAACAAAAATTTTAGACAACAAACTAGAGCTAGTAGAAGTATTAATTCTGAAGATTCTGATTCAGATTTAGATAGTGTTATCCAAGATTTATCTGCGATTAGATTAGAATACGAAAAATCTAAAGGAAATAATAGTGACAATATGGCTCGTGAAATAAATTATCAGCAATTAAAATTATTTTTAGATATTATTCCAAATTTTAGTGGAGACCCATGTGAATTAAATAATTTTATTGAAGCTTCTGATGAAACATTTGTACAGTATGCTAACGAATCTGAAGTTATAAAAAAATTAATTTTTACAGGTATAATTGGCAAACTACGAGGCAAAGCATTAACTTTAATTTCAAGTAGAATTGAATTAGACACTTGGGACAAAATAAAAGAAATTTTGAAAGTTTCTTTTACTGATCAAAGGTCATTTACTTGTTTACTTCATGAACTTCACAGTTTGAAACCAAATCCTAAAGAAAGTCCTTATAATTTTGGTATTCGTTGTCAATATACTAGAAGTTTAATTTTTTCATCTATTAATAATGATAATACAATGGACCATGTACAAAAAATTGCTCAAATTTCTAATATTGAAAAATTAATTTTGGTAACATTTTTAAAATATCTTCCACCACAAATTCAAACCGGTGTTAGACTTAAAAATCCAGATTGTTTAGAAATAGCAATGCAATACGTAATAGAAGAAGAAAATTTTAATTCTATTGTAGAGATGGGCGGAACATGACTGACCCGGCTCACTGAGCCGGCTCTTAGAACTGCTCTGAGGGAACCGGTTCCTTCTAAAGATCCGACTCGGATCTCAGATCTTTGTAGGCACAGAATGTTAACGTACCGAAGTCATGAAATTAAGAGTTGAGCGAGCAGCTCCGAGTCCCGACGCGACGGTTAGATGACCACAGGTGCTCGAATAAAAACATTGTTTTTCTGTGTTATTATTATTTTTGTTGGTATAAGCCTTTATTAAAGTCTGCAAATTTAATGTGTCCCCGAATTTTGAAAAATATATCTTATGCAAATTAGATCGTTTGGTTGGGTTAAGTTATATATGATTTATAGTAGGTACTTACATGCTTTTACAATAATAATGACACTCTCTCAAAACAGTTTGTGAACTTCTGAGTAGAAATTTCATTAAATGTCTTTTGGTGAGTGAAACAACTAAGAACTAATGTTAAAAGTAGATTTCATTGCAAATATGTCAGCAGTAGATATCGCAAAATTCATTTTAAAGAGTGTCATTATTATTGCAAACGATTGTACACATTTATTATTTTTTAATCTTTATCATTTTATGTAGAAGTTGTAATGCTACAAGAAAATGTTTGCTCGCGCTTAAGGTGAAGAATTTATATAAAATTCTATACCGACATGGGAAAACAAACTTGCACCGGACAGTTTGTACAATGCAGGTATAGATTGTGCGCTGTGTGCTGTGGCCTGCATAAAACAGATACATGCGTCTGCGTACAAACACTACAAGGTAGAGGGAAGGGATCTATTGTGAGTTTGGGATTTGAGACGAATCCGGCTCTAATGTGCCGGTTCACTGTACCGGTACACTACAAAGATCCAGAACCGGTGAACCGGATCAGTGAAATGAACCGGATTTCCCATCTCTATTCTATTGTAAATGAAGGAAAGAGAAATTTAAATCAACATATTCCATCTCCAAATATTAAAGCACCTGTAGAGGGACTCCCGAAATCTCGATTCGATGATTAGGGATCGAGATCGAAATGATCTCGATATATTGGTACTCTTGAAAATTTTACCATCGAAATAATGTCGAAAATCCGTCCATTCGAATCGAAATGATATCGACGGGTCTTGGTCGGCCGAAATGATTTGCTGTCTTTTTCTATCACATATACTGAATACTGTTATTTCTTTTTAATATTACGAATATGAATGTGTTGTGTTGTTTATTTATTTTACTTCAAACCAAATATTGCATCTAACCTAGAATGCTGAGATGAGGGTGTGAAATATTTGTTTATACAGGGTGTCCAGAAACTCTCCTGACAAACGAAGACCGGAGATTCCTCAGATAATTTTAAGACAATTTAACCCAATTCACCTAGTCCGAAAATGCTTCCTAAGGGAACTAGAGCTCTTTGAAGATGGCGCCTTGTAAATAGTTTTGTTTAAATACCTCCAGAACGCTTCTACTTAGAAAAACAAAAACTGGTACGCTTGTTTAGCCTTCAGAGATAAACCGATTCCATCAATTGCGAATTTCTAGTACCGGTCATAGACGTCCGTTTTAGGTAGATCAACGGTTATTTTAATGCATAACTTCTTTGTATTTAACTTTTAAGCATTTGTGACACTAGATTATTAACGAAAATTTTTAAATCCATTTTTCTAGAAAACGGTGTATCCTGATGACTTAAAGTAAGAGTACCTTTTAGTACTAGAATACCTGAAAATTTAATAAATTTAACAAAAATTTTTTAAATCCATTTTTCTAGAAAACGGTGTATCCTGATGGCTTAAAGTAAGAGTACCTTTTAGTACGAGAATACCTGAAAATTTAATAATCTAGAGTCACAAATGCATAAAAGTTAAAGAAAAAAAAGTTATGCGTTAAAATAACCGTTGACCTACCCAAAACGGACGCCTATGACCGGTACTAGAAATTCGCAATTGATGGAATCGATTCATCTCTGAAGGCTAAACAAGCGTACCAGTTTTTGTTTTTCTAAGTAGAAGTGTTCTGGAGGTATTTAAACAAAACTATTTACAAGGCGCCATCTTCAAAGAGCTCTAGTTCCCTTAGGAAGCATTTTTGGACTAGGTGAATTGGGTTAAATTGTCTTAAAATTGTCTGAGGAATCTCCGGTCTTCGTTTGTCAGGAGAGTTTCTGGACACCCTGTATATTTAAAGTGGTTTTGGAATATAAATGATATATCATGCACATAATAAATAAGGACTAGAACATTATTACAAGTAGGTATACATTTATTTTATCTTCTCTTGAAGTGGGTGATTATGCATGGTCTTTTCATGAATGTCTTTTGTACATAATTTACTAGAAGAAACTACGATTTAAGAAAATCTAACTTTTTATTTTTGTTAATTTGTTCAAATAACCATTTAATAAAGTATAACAACTCACTATTATCATTATTATTTTTTAATATGTGTAAAATTTCAGACTTCTGGGAGCTTTGATTATCAAAGAGGCCCACGGGCCTTTAGTGTTGGAAGAATTTCAGTCAGAAACTATGAATGAACAGCGAGGTGTTAGATTTTAGAGACCTCCCATTTTAAACAAAATTAAGAAGTACCTAAGACTTAGATAAATGTCATTTACTTTTAATGTATTTTTTTTTATTTATTTTAAACTAATGTGTGTGTGTTTTTATAACAGTACCTAACAATATATATGGGTTATGAATATTTTTTATTAATTAAGATTACTTATTGCCCTGCTATTGTCTATATCTATTATATTTAATAAAATAACTTATGGAAAATTACACAAACTATAGTGATTATTTCAGCAACAAATTCTACATTATACCTACTAGGTATAATATAAGTTTCACAAATTTTTTGTCAGAAAAAGTTTAGGGTTAACTGCCTTCTTCAGATATTTTCATTTCTAGAGGCTTCTCATTACTCTAATTCGTGCACTTGTAAAAAATTATGTAAATTTAAAGTTTGTATTACACAGATAATTGACTTTTATAACCTATTTATTTGTTTGATATTCATTTTAAAATTCAAATAAACAGCGGGAGTGCAGGCTAAAAAGAGACAGATAATGAAAACCATATGTTAGACAGAAATGAAACATACGCTGAGTTGGCTTAACCGTGGTGGTATATCTGATTACCTTGAAATTGCCGAACCTATCCGAAGACAATTTCGATACGTTTCAAGAGTACCAATTTATATTTCGAAACGATTGGATCGAGATCGACTTCGAAATTATTTCGATATCGATATAACGACATCGAGATTTCAAGAGTCCCGCTACTGTTCAAAAATATTCTCAAATTCAACCTACTCTAAGTCAAACATTTTCACATAATAATTCACAGTTACAACAACGATTTCATGAACAAAATAAAAAAAATATTTCCTAGTCAACCAATTCAAATAACTCCAAAACAAGTACCACAAAAATTTTACCCAAATCAACAAGTATTCGATAAACAAAGTACATCAACAACCAACATCTGGAAACTCAAAAATCAAATACCTACTTATAAACCTACTCCTATGTCAACAACATCTAGGCAAACAACTACTCAACCTTATCAGTTTAAACCCCAATCGAGACCGACATTTATGGCAGAAGAATTACACAACATTGATGAAGAAATTTATACTGAAGCAATTGAAGAAAATCCAGCAGCATATGGTTATGAACAAGAAGAATTACCCATGCAAGATCAAGAAGGTATGGAACCATATACAGAAGAACAAAATAACGATGAAGAAAATTTTATCCACCTAGCCTCTGGACAGAAAATCACTTAGAATTAAATCATATTATAGATCAACGCAAATTGCCATTTATCGAAATTTCAGGATTTCATAGACCTTTACGTTTTCTTATTGATTCTGGTAGTCATATATCTTTAATGAACCCTGTTTTAGTAAAAATATTTCCCAGAGTGCATCATTATAAAACCAAGTTTAATAAAAACATCTTGTGGTCAACAAACAGCAAAATTTGAGGCACATATCCCAGTTTTTAAAGAATTTCAAGCAAATGGAAAAATTATTTTCACTTTATTTGACTTTCATCCGTTTTTTGATGGATTAATCAGCTTTAAAGACTTACAAAATATGGGATTTAATTGGAATTTACAAGAAGGATATCTACAGAGAAATAATTTGCAAATTCCTGTACGACAATGTTCTCCATAATATGAACACTTTAACATCACTGTTAATGAAAATGAAATTTTAAGAACCAAAATTCCAACCAACGCTGTTACCGATGAATCATTTTATATCCCAGAAACAACAATTAATAATCACTGTTTTAAATCGGAATTTATCAATTATAAAATTGATTATATTAAAGGTAAAAACAATGTCGTTGCAGACGCGCTATCTAGAAATCCTTCAGACAATGTTTCTTTGATAAACGAAATAGGTAATATTGATAATGTCATTCAAGAATACTTAAACTATGAAAATAATGTTACAACAGCACATTCTGCAGATGAAATTCCTCTACTTAGTTTTCCTTATACAGAAAAACCTTTAAATCATTATAAACATCAAATGATTATTAAAGTTTCAGAATCATCCCTGTTCCTAATTGTATTAAAGAAAAGATTTTTGATAATCAGAGATTTTACATAAATATTAGAAAAAATCATATAGATGAAGATTTAGAACAAATCATAGCTAATCTCGATAATAAACTTACATATTATTTATATTTTCCTGACATACAACATGAAAATTACTTTATAAAAAATATACAAGAAAAACTTATTAGAATTCAATCAAAATTAATAATTTGTTCTTCAAAATTAACTGATATCTGTACAGATTCTGAAAAACAAGACAAAATGAATTATCATTATATTTATAAAACTGGTCATAGAGGTATTACAACTACAATTGACTCTCTAAAGAAAAATTACTATTGGCCTAGCATGACTAAAGACGTTAATAACTATGTCAATAATTGTGTCATATGTCAAAAATCTAAATATGAAAGACAACCTAATAATTTTGAATTTCAACCAATTCCTATAGGTACAAAACCTTTTGAAAGAATTCATATCGATACCTTGTCAGTATCTAAAGAAAAATTCTTAACGATAATTGATACTTTTTCAAAATTTGCGCAAGCCTATCCAATTTTAGGAACAAATTCTATAAATGTCCTTGACGGATTATTAACTTTTATATCACATTATGGACTTCCTCATACAATTGTTTGTGATAATGGTGTGGAATTTAATAATCAAAATTTCCTAGATTTTTGCAAAATTCATAAAGTAAATATACACTTTACTACACCAAAAAATCCGAATTCAAATAGTTACATTGAAAGATTTCATTCTACATTGTTGGAACAAATTAGAGTTAAAACGCAACAAAATCCTAAAGAATCTTTAAATAACTTAATAAAATATTCACTATTACATTATAATAATTCCATACATTCGAGTACAAACTTCACTCCTTTTGAGATCGTTTCAGGACATTTCAATACTAAAGATCCTTATGATATTGAAGAAAAAGATATAATCTCTAAATATGTGTATGACCATAAAGAAAAATTAAAAGGAAAATATCAACAAATCAATGACGATATAAACAAGAAAAAAACTGATAAATTGGAAAAAATTAACGCAGAACGGAAAGAACCAATGACAATATCAGAACAAGACCAAATTTATCATAAAGAACAAACACGAGATAAATTAGCAAATAAATTTTCCAAAATTTCGCCTGTAGCGCAAACAAAAAATAAGGTGAAAACTGAAACATCAAAATATTCTAAGCGTAATTTAAAGAAACGTAAAAAATATTAATTACTAATGTTTTATTTCCTTTTCCAGATGAGGATATTGATCATTTTCTCGTTTATCCTTATCTATAACTTAAATAATGCAGTTATTCAAAAATTAACCAACCCTATTTTACCAATAAACTTGGAAAATTCGAGAATTATTATAAGTAAACATACATTCGTCAGTTATCTAGATATTTCTGAACTGAAGAAAATTAAATCTAATTTACAAGATTACAAGTCAATTTTATTATTGAAAGAAAAAATGTTACTGATATGTCAGATAAACTAATAAAACAAGCACAATCACTGTTATTTCAAAATGATCATTTATTAGAAACTATTTTCCCTAATATGAGACACAAACGTGGACTGATAAATCTTGGTGGTAAAATATCAAAATGGTTATTTGGCACACTTGATTCTGAGGATGGAAAAAGAATCGATACTATATTAGATTACCTTAACAATAATGATCACTTACTTAAAGATGAAATTAATAATGAAATTTCTTATTCAAAGGAATTTATGTCAAAAACAAATCATAGCCTTTTTCAAATCAAATCAAACATCTTAACTATAAAGAGTTTAATCGATAAATACCAGGATAGTATAAATGAAATTAATACTTTGGAATTAATTATTAATTGCCTAATAACTCTACAGAACCAATTAAATCAAATTGTTAATGCTATAACATTTGCTACTCTTAATAAAATTCATCCAACTTTGCTTTCTATAGAAAATTTGAATATTATAATAAATAAAATGCAAAACTTATACTCACTAAATCAAATTGCTCAATTCAAAAGTAAACACAGTTATTATATGTTTTTGGTATTCAACTATTATATAAAGACGAGAGAATAATTTTCTTAATTCATTGTCCAATTTTAATGACTACTGCGTTAAAAACATTTTTTTTGTATCCTGTTCCTATCCAGAATAAAATAATCCCCCCTCAAAAACCATATCTTATCCTTAATGAGAAAAATGAACTCTATCAATATCAAGAAGAATTGTGTGAAAAGATCGAAGATACCTTTTATTGCCATAACCATCTTCAAGCCGAAGAAGATTGCATAGTCTATATTATTTTGAAGAATGAAGCCAAAAACTGTTCTACTGTGTCTGTCCATGTAGAAAAGATGATTGCAAATCAAATTTCTCCCCAAAATATTTTGTTAACTACACCTTCCTACACAATAATTACGGAAGGATGTTCCATAGAAAAACATCAAGAACTTCAACCTGGAAGTTACCTAATAACAATTTCTCAAAAATGTCATTATACTATTAATCAAGAACAGTTTTCTTCCGAAAATGAAAATCTTTCGCCTGTTACAATTATTGAACTTCCATCACTGGATGTATCCACGTTAAGAGGACGTTCAAATAAAATTAAACTTAATAGCATGGATATCGAAGAGCTTTCTCATTTGGCAAAGAAAATGAATAATCATCATGAAATAGCTTTATCTGTGGAGCCAAAGGAAAATCATCCCATACCTACCTGGCTTCTTATTATTATTTGCTTTCTCATTTGTGCTATCACCTATATTGGAGTGACATGCTACTACAGAAATTGTTACCCTTACCCAATCAAACTATTTAGAAGGAAGAAAAATCCGAATGAGGCCTCTTCTCTTGATGATGATCAACCCAGCCAACCAGTCCAACCCTAGGTTTCCATTTTAGGCGGGAGGAGTTACCTGTTACATAGACATTAAGCCGACCCTGTGTTAACTGACCTACACCATAAGTGATAAAGTGCGGTAGAAGTGCTGACAAAGATTCCTGTCGAAGTTTATCTTTTTATACCGTATATTATCAATAACCTTATGTTAATTCCAGAAATTATCTATTGTTCATTGTTCCTAGTGCACGAGGCAATCTAGTAATTTGTATTACGTATGTTTCATGTATATACATATCTTTTAGACTTTTTCAGCTTCAGTTCAGTTTCAGTCTTAATCACGTCAAAACACTGTTAAATATTTGAGCTAACTCTGTTTTGTTCTTAGTAAAATACCTGCTGTTAGTTAAATAAAACACAATTAGAAAGAACGAATATCTTTTTTTGGGTAGTTATTTTAATTAACAAGAGTAAAAGCTGAGTCCAAAACCAACCAAAGAAGCGGAGGGGCTTCTTCGAACCAAGAACTGCAAGAAGCTCAACGTCACTGACGGCCGAGCGAGTGCGAATGCCGCCGAACGTGTAGTTGACAAAAATTTTCGTCATTTTCACTATAAAATCGAATTTTAAACACAGATCTGAGGCACGCGGGATATTGTAGAAGGTTCAAAGTTTACGTTTCGATATGGCCTTATGGAAATAAATGGGTACTTACTTTTCAGAATGTAATCGTTTTGAAGGTTTTGTGAAGACCGCCATTTGCCAGGCCCTTCTCCCCGGTCTTGGATCGGATTTTCGCACATTTCGATACAAAAATGAATTCTAAACCCAGCGCTCGCATAACAGAAAGTATCTAGAGACTTTAAACTTACCGTTTCTGGCCTTCGGGGGGCTCCGATCGGCCTCTTTAGCGAACGTTCCTAAGTTTTATCGGGAGCCGTCACAGGCCGTGCACCGTCCGGCTAGCCGTTTGACGTTTAGGACGGCCGAGCGAACGCGAATGCCGCCGAACGTGTAGTTGACGCATATTTTCGCTATTTTCACTATAAAATCCAATTTTAAACTCAAACCTGAGGCACGCGACACATCGTAGAAGGTTCAAAGTTTACGCTTCGATATGGCTTTGTGGAAATGAATGCGGGAAAATACGAAAATATCGAATCCGAAATAGTTTGACGTCTACCCATATCCGACTGACGTTTCTCCGATTCCCGGGCGATAAGCTCCTCCCGCGCTATCTCTATCCCTGTCGCCAAGGACGGCCGGCGAGGAGCCTCCGAAAAACGGAAAATTTACCTAGAAAAACGCGAAAAACGGCCCGCCGAGCGCCTCGTCGCGACGGAGAAAGGACCAAATAAAGAGACTCGCCCGTGACCGCGTCCCCGACGGGCTCGCCGGAAAAACGTCGCGTGGAGCAAAACCGGCCTCCGGGCGGCTTCCGGACTTCCGAGAATGGGCGTGGCTTTCGACTTTTGTCTCGTCTCTTCGCGAAAATCGAAAACTGGCGGCCGCGGACTTCTGGAAAAACGCAAAATTCGCCCCGAAAAAAGGAAAAAGAACCCACCAAAATACGCCTAAGCGACAACCGCAGGACCGAAGGGCGCTTCGCGCCATTCGGCCCACCGCTGCGCGGCTCGCCTCAAAAGCCTTAGGGGACGCAAAACGCCACTTTTTCGCCCCCCCCCCCGGTGGGAGCGAGAAAAAACAACGGATTTTAATATAATAGAACTAGAAAGGTGGTTCTTGGGTAGGGTTCGTTTTTTTAAACACCATTTTTTCGATAATTAGTGCGTTAAGACCCCAGGATGGAAGTTGAGTAAAAAAAATTGTCAGTTCTCTTAATTTTGAGATTTTTTTTAACGTTCAACATTTTTCCAACACTTTGTATATAAAACGGTCTTTCGTACATCCGACAACCCATCCGAAGCAAAAAAAATTTTTATTCCATGAATTGGGAGTTTCAATATTGGTTCAGTTTTCTTAAACACCCTGTATTGTTTTCATTAAAATAGTTTCCATATAGACCATTGTTAAAAGTTTCATCAAAGGAATATTATACTTTCATGAAGGTTTCTAGAGAATGGCTCGGTATCTTTAAAACACCCAGTAGTTTTTTAATTAGTATAGTTTTCTTACAGACCATTGTGAAAGTTTCATAAAAAAACATTCAATGAATTATTGTGAGGATTCTTAGAGAATGGTTTGGTTTCGTTAAGCACCCTGTATTTTCTCATTAGTATAATTTTTTTACAATCGTGAAAAGTTTAAAAAAAAAAATAAATTCCGTAAATTTTGTGGATCTAGAAAACGGTTCTTCATTTTACACCCTGTATTTTTTCATACGTATGTATTTATACACATAATAATACCAAAGTATATATTTTAAAAAATTTTCAGTTCCCTTAATTTTGACATTTTTTTAACGTTTAACATTTTTCCAACACTTTGTATATAAAACGGTCTTTCGCACGTCAGACAACCCCTCCGAAACAAAAAAACCGAAAATTTCCTCGAATCTGTAATTTTTATTTTTTTCTCGTCAATTTTTATCGGAAAACCCCGTACATCGAGCTTTTTTGAGTCACCCCGTATATACGCGTAGCGGATGGAAATATTTGACTGCTGTTTTATGGCTTCCGTCATTTTGACCCCGTCTTGGTTAGGATTTTCGTAAATTTCGATACAAAAGCGAATTCAAAACCCAGCGCTCGCATAACACAACGTATCTAGAGACTTCAGATTTACCGTTTTCGGCCTTCAGGGGGCTCCGATCGGCCCATTTAGCGAAATTTTCTGCGATTTATTCGGAAATGTCACCGCGCACTCGCCATTTGACGTTTGTAAAGGCCATGCTCCCGGCGGATGTAATCGACGCAAATTTTCGCTATTTTCACTTTAAAATCAAATTTTAAACACAGATCTGAGGCATGCGGGACCTTGTAGAAGGTTCAAAGTTTACGTTTCGATATAGCTTTATGGAAATAAAGGGGTACTTACTTTGCAGAATGTAACGTTTTGAAGGTTTTGTGAGGACCCGCCATATTGCCAGGCTCTTCTCCTCGTCTTGGTTCGGATTTAAGCAAATTTTGATGGAAAAACGAACTCAAAACCCAGGGCTCGCATAACAGAAAGTATCTAGAGACTTTAAATTTACCTTTTCTGGCCTTCGGGGGGCTCCGATCGGCCCGTTTAGCGAACGTTCCTAAGTTTTATCCAGAGCTGTCAACGGCACCGCACCGTCCGGCTTGCCGTTTGACGTTTCGGACGGCCGAGCGAATGCGAATGCCGCCGAACGTGTAGTTGACCAAAACTTTCGTTATTTTCACTAGCGAACGTTCTATGTTTTATCGGGAGCCGTCACAGGCCGGCACCGTCCGGCTAGCCGTTTGACGTTTAGGACGGCCGAGCGCCGGCCGAACGTGTAGTTGAACCAAACTTTCGCAATTTTCACTGTAAAATCGAATTTTAAACACAGACCTGAGACACGCGGCACATTGTAGAATTTTCAAAGTTTACGCTTCGATATGGCTTTATGGAAATAAAGGGGTACTTACTTTTCAGAATGTAATCGTTTTGAAGCTTTTGTGAAGACCGCCATTTGCCAGGCTCTTCTCCCCGTCTTAATTCGGATTTTAGCAAATTTTGATGGAAAAACGAACTGAAAACCCAGCGCTCGCATAACAGTAAGTATCTAGAGGCTTTAATCTTACTGTTTCTGGCCTTCGGGGGGCTCCGATCGGCCCCTTTAGCGAACGTTCCTATGTTTTATCGGGAGCCGTCACAGGCCGGCACCGTCCGGCTAGCCGTTTGACGTTTAGGACGGCCGAGCGAACGCGAATGCCGCCGAACGTGTAGTTGATTCAAACTTTCGTTATTTTCACTATAAAATCAAATTTTAAACCTAAACCTGAGGCACACGACACATTGTAGAAGGTTCAAAGTTTACGTTTCGATATGGCTTTGTGGAAATGAATGCGAGAAAATAGGAAAATATCGAATCCGAAATAGTTTGACGTCCACCCATATCCGACTGACGTTTCTCCGATTCCCGGGCGATAAGCTCCGCCTCCGTTATATCCATCTCGCTCGCCGAGAACGGCCGGCGAGGACCCTCCGAAAAACGGAAAATTTACCTAGAAAAATGCGAAAAACGGCCCGCCGAGCGCCTCGTCGCGACGGAGAAAGGACGAAAGAAGCCTCCCGGCCCGCGGCCGCGTCCCCGACGGGCTCGCCTGAAAAACGTCGCGCGGAGCGAGACCGGCCTCCGGGCGGCTTCCGGATTTCCGATAAGGAGCGTTTTTTTCGATTTTTGTCTCGTTTCCTCGCGAAAATGGAAAAGTAGCGTCGGCGGACCTCCGGAAAAACGCAAAATTCGCCCCGAAAAAAGTAAAACAAACCAACCGAAATACACCTAAGCTACGCAAAAAATACCGAACCCGACTCCCCCAACCCGGGCTCGCCGCTGCGCGGCTCGCAAAAAAAGCCTTTGTGACGGCAAAACCCCACTTTTTCGCCCCCCCGGTGGGAGCGAGAGAAAATCGCGCATTTTAATATATAAGAATATTTAGGCGTCAAACTTGGTAATATTATTATTTAAATATATGATGGTATCTAAATTTTTTGGCGAGAGTCTATTTCTGCGATCATTGGTTACTTGTCCAGTCTTTGAAAATAATCGTTCTGAAGGGACTGAAGTGGCAGGAATAGAGGAATATTTTTGGTGCATGGTATATAATTCTGGCATTAATTTTTCATGATGCTCCCAGAATTCCAAAGGGTTCTTCAATCGTCCAGTAAGTGGTATTTCAAAATATCGTTTTACAGTTAAACTAGCTGTAGTGTCTGGTGTAGTAGTAGTTTCTATTAGAGACACTTTGTTGTCAAAGTGTGCCCAAATATCATCAGTATCTGCAGTTTCAATTGTTTCTTTTTCTGTAGTTTCTTTATTATCTCTACTTTTAGAACTTAAAATAACAGACAATTCAGTTACAACTAATCTCATTGCGGTATCAGCATTACTTGATATTCCAAACCCAACTTTTTTTAATCTTGGGTCAAGAAAAGTCGCCTTAGCACAAAGGGAATTTGTTTCCAAAATGGCCAGTCTTCTGCTTATCACCTCAATTAGATAAGTTTTTAACGCTAACCCACTTGATGTTACAGTATTTCGGTTTTTAAGAGAATATTGCAGGCTTCTTATCAGTGGAATAACCAGGGATATTGTGGGATATTGTTCCCCTGACAATTCTACAGTAATTTTTTCTACCGGTTTTAAAATAGAGATCCAGTCACTTAGCATTTTCCATTTTTCTGCCGGCAAAAATTGAGGAGCCCTTGCCAGTGACGTTACAACTGCAGACAACGGCTCTTTAATTAAAACTCTACTAAAAAAAGTCGATTAGTAAATACATAAAACAAACGTGTTTTAAGTTGTTGCTAATAAATAGTACCCCGAGTAGTACCCATATCTTTTATCAGGTTATGGTCCCAGATATACGCAGACAGTAGTGAAAAACGTTCAGCAATCTGTGTCGTTTTTTCGTGGACAAAAAAAAGTAAAAAGTAAACAAAAATGGCTACTGGATATTCAGGTACTATTGCTGTGCCAGTGTTGGAGGCAAATAACTTTAATAATTGGTGGTTCCGTATACAAATACTCCTAAAAAGGGATAAGTGTATTGATGCTATTACTACCGAGCTCAGTGATTTTTTTATTGAGTGTTCAGAGTGTGATAGATGCCTATAGGTTTTTTTTGTGGTTTTCTTATGTTTTGTGAACATATATACAATTATCTGGTGGACTTTTGTTTTATAGTTTGGTTTTATTTTATGTTTGAAATTTGTGCTACAGGTAGTACGCCGTGATTCAAGTATTAGAATATCATCTGTCAATCTAACCTTACTGTTTTTAGTTATTACCAGAGAAATGGAGTAGGGAGAATGATCGTCATGCGCGAACTTCCTAACGAAGCGCGCTGACATCTTCTAACCCAACTGTCAAATTTTCTACAGGGAGTGATCAATATTTTATACTTACCGGGGCTGTTTACAATTATCTCGACATTGTTTAACGCACCAAATCGTATAAAAAATTGTTAAAAAATAAAACTATTTTTGTAACTATTCTGGAATTGATGTTAAAGTAAAAAAACTTATATTTTAAAAATTGGATTATTTTGGAAATAATTTTTTTACGGATTGTAATATTAATATCAATTATAAGAAAAAGCCTTCTCTCATCTCCTTTAGCTTGAAAGTTAAAATAATTTTTTAACAATTTGTAAAAAAAATTTTATCGCTCTGTGTGTAAATTAACACTATTACATGTAGATACGCTTTTGTAAATATTACAAAAAAAAATTAGTAGATACCACTTTTCAGTTTCGCCTGAAAGCGGTATGTTAATAAAAAAAATATTAAACAAATTAGCTCATGACTATTTTTAAGTTATGAAAAAATGACGTAAATCTCTGTCTTGTTAATCAGTTCTTTTATAACACAATTTTGACAAATGGTGGACAGCATCTCAAAGCAAAGCACAGGAGGTAGGATGAGTGGTTAGGCTCACTTCATTCTATGACAATTGTAATTGTTCTATTTTGCAAAGCAAAATAATAAAGATTACTAGAACTACATTAAAATTTACGTACGTCTTGTGTTTATTTTTTATTTCTTTTATTTATTAACTTACCTTGGATAGGCTAGCTTTGTACAAAATTAGGGAAAAGAGGAAGACAGTGAAGATTATTAACAAAAACCTGACTTAACTATGAATGACTGAGTGGAATATAAATGAGAACCAGAGTGCCGTACTCAGCGTTGAATTCACGGGGGAAAAGAGCAAGGCAGAGAAAACCCCGATCATAATTCAAACAAATATCTGTAATTCTGTTGTAATGATAAATTAAACTATTTACAAAATATATGTACTTAAATCCACAGTAACACACAAGATATTACAATACCGCAGCCCTGGAAAAGCCTTAACATTCAGCTATCATGCTAATGGTAGATCCCAAACCTATATGCGTCAGCACCTAAACAAAAAGAAAAACAACAACAGCAGTGTGGACATAACTGGTAATTTTTATCTTTTTAACGATAGTTAATCTGCTGATTCCGAATAGAAAAGAGGCCCAGCTAGCCCATGTCAATAAAGATTGTAATAAAAATAAAAACTGACATTAATTACAACTCACCAGTTAAGTTTTTTCCTTAAAGTTGCTTGCTATAAAACCTTTAAACATTCTCCGAACCTGCGCAGTGGGCGGTATCTACTTCTACAATTTGGATAGATTCAAAATATCTCAATATCAGTTTACCACTAGTTAATTCTCAAATAAATGGTATCCTCTTAACCATAATCATGTCTTCAATAGTTTTAAATAGTTTTAAGTGATTTTCGTTATATAATTATGGTCTTCTTGCTTAAATACCTTATTAATGTATTTGAAATTTATTTACGTTGTTACTATTTTACGTTTTCGTCTTTTTTGTGTTTTAATTATATTTTAATCCGTCGATAATGTTGATTCTTGTATAATTGATGGAGAAGGAATCAATTTGAACTTTTCCTAATTTCAGTGAAGGTATGCATTAGGCTTCAATAATTTTTTACCAGAAAGTTTTACAAAGTCTTCCTTTTTAAAATGCTCTGAACAAACAATTTTATTTTTCGACCAGACAAATTTTTCATTAGATTTACCCAATGCTTGTAGCCACTCTTTCTGCAAATCATCTTTAGGAAACCTGTGAAGAAAAAGTATTATACCGTAGTTTCAAGTTATATTAGTCTCAATTAACAACTTACGTATGAAAACTGATACCTTCACGTAAAAATTTTCTATTATTGAAACAGCCTCTCACAGCACAACTAGCCATGGTAAAATGTTTAAATTCAAACTAATAGTCAATATTGAAACACAAAGATCTGAATAATTAAATTTAAATATTCACAAATCGAAAAAATATATTTATAAACACAAACAAATCCCAGAGTAAACAAAGCTCTTTGACAGTTGGGTTAGAATATGGCTGCCCTCTTAGCGTCGGAGGAGAAACCGATGCGCAGTCGTCGAAGCGCGTTCTCCCTACTCCATTTCTCTGGTTATTACTCGTCTCGTATTAGTAACAATTGTTGACTTTTATAAAAAGAAAATGGATCACAAACGTCCTCTAATTGAAATAATAGAGAAAGGTTTATCAGATATAGAGTACCTCAGCGAGGACGATGACTATGGTTGGGAAAGTGATTCTATACGTGCTCCAGAAGGTAATTATAAAATTTGACTTCAGTAGCAAACTTATTTGATAACTTGTAGATAACTTTGAGAAGGAACCTATGCACGAAGAAGAAGAGACAGCGTTTGCAATAAACGAGGAAGCTGTTTGTGAAAGCGCATCTACCAATCCAGGGAGTGAATGGGAATTTTTGCACAAAATGTAAATTACATTTGTGTGTCCAAAGAAAGCAGAATTGTTTTATATTGTACCACACAAAATAAATTTTCTTGATTTATGAGTACATATTTCTTACCTAACCAAATTTTCGCAATATATTTTAACCTTAGAATCACAATGTACTACATGTAGTACATCTAATATTTTTGAAAAAAAAAACATATTTATCAATTTTTAACAAGAGACAAAAATTTTTACAAAAATCATTCTGTATGTCTACCAAATATCAAAATTTTAACTCAAATAGTTAAAATTCATGAGTGAAAGGGTTAAAGAGCATGGAACAGATTTTAAAGAAGATGACAAAATATGTCAGTTATAGCCTAATTTTCTTAAGCTTACCACAATGTAAAATGTAACCACAACTAACCATGCAAATTTTATGAAAATAGTATGTACCACAACTCTAACCGTATCTTACCATTTCAAAAAGATAGTTATTTGGTCTGGTATCTATGTTCATCTCTTTTTAGTTAGAGAAAGGAATATATAAAAAGGCGCGATCCGTTGATTGATAAAAATATCTGTATTTCAGATCACATTTTCGTATTTCATGAGACGTATTGTTTAAACAACACTTGAAAATCATGTTATATTTTTTTAAGGTCAATGTCGTTCGTACATTGGTGTGGGAGCAAAATTTGTGGAAAAAAAAGGATTCAATTGAAATATATTTAAATAATAACTCAATTGCCTTTAGTGCCATTAGTGAAAGTTATAAAACAGATGAAAGAGAGTAAAAATAAAACTTATATAGCATAAATAAAAAATTAAAAACTATCTTAGGTTAAACTAAAATGTAAATAAATAGCATAGTTCAAGTAAAAATTTTCATAAAAATCGGTTATCCTCCAATGTTTATTTTTTAAAAGTAAACAGGGCTGAATTGTTAGACTTGGGTTACTGGGTAAAATACTCATAATCAAAAGCAAGTCGGTAGGATCACAAATATATTCAATAGTTTAGTTAACTATCACTAAATTTTGCAACAAGCGGTTAAACTACATCCTTGTTGTTTAGCACAAATTAATAAAATGTATTGAACAGCTTTAGAAAATACACTTTTTGATAAAAAAAAAAGTTACATATAAATCCAGGTAGAACTGTTAGAAAAACTGTAGAAGACACCCTGATAAATGTTTTAAAATAAAAAAAGTTCAATTTAAACAATGTGGGTTAACCGGTTGTTACAAAACACCGTCCATTTATGTTTACTGTTTATATTATATTTTGACTTTTGACATCTGACTAACCGCAACATACCGTGACGTAATGAAAATATCTTACCATAGTTACTTGTGGTAAGCTTAAACAAATTCGGCTTATTTTTTAACATTACCGTCCAAATTCGACATGGTTGTTACAGCATTGGAAACCGTAGACAAAGTGCAACTGGATTATGTAAAAGCAAGGTTATTAGATGAAGAGTTAAAACTAACATCGAAAGAAAGTCAGGATGAATTTGAAGCAAGCTTTCAAGCCCAAAATAGTGCATGTTACAGGTGTGGCAGCTTGACACATTTTATAGAGAAGTGCCCAAAAAGAGGCAACAATTTTAGATCTCGAGGATATAGAGGTGGTTTTAATAATCAAAGACATCAAGGCTATGAGAATAGGCAACAGGCAAATGCAGTAGAAAGTAAAAGTGAGAATTCAGAAATACAATTATATGCAGCCAATTTATGCAATGATAAAGAAGGAAAGTTGACTTTTGTGTTAGATTCGGGGGCCAGCAATCATTTTGTTATTGAGAATTTAGAGAAGAATATGACCAACATAAAAACATTGCCAAATACTCTTTCTATTCATTTTGCTAATGGGGACATTTTAAGAAGCAACAAGAAAGGAATATTAAAGTTTATGTGCCAAGGTCACATAGTGTCCATCGAAGCCATAATAGTGCCTAACATGAAGCATAATTTGCTATCCGCCTCAAAATTAACAGATAAAGGTTGCAAAATAATTATGGAAAGAAACAAATTGGAAATAAGTGGATAAAACTTTAAGCTATTCTGTGCATTCCCAAGTGGCTTGTATATTTTAACAGCAGATAGGATTTTGACAAATACAATCGAAAATACAAATGAATTCAGCAACGTTGCAAACGACTTGTGGCATAGGAGGTTTGGACATCCTGGAAAAGAAGTTCTTATGGATCTAGGATTACCCACTAGTGACAAAATTTGTTCTACTTGCATTGAAGGTAAAGGAACTCGATTACTATTCAAAGGCAGTGAAAAAAGAAGTAAAGACATTGGTGATTTAATTCATAGTGACGTTTGTGGCCCATTTAATCCTGTATCGTTCGATGGGTCAAAGTATTTCCAAACAATTATTGACGATCACTCACATTTTCTGATAGTAAAAACTTTGCAATCAAAAGACGAAGCAGAAAATAACCTAATTGACTATATACAAGAATTTAAAACACAGAAAGGTCATAAAATAAAAGCAGTACGACTAGATAATGGTGGAGAGTTTACTTCAAGTTTTTTCAAAAATTATTGTAAGAAAAATGGCATAATTTTAGAATACACAACACCATATACACCACAATCCAATGGGACAGCAGAGAGAATGAACAGGACATTATTAAATAAAATTAGGACAAAAATTATTGATTCAGGAGTACCCAAATATTTATGGTTCGAAGCTTTAAAGTGCCAACATATCTTTAACTTGTACCTGAATTTTATTATATGCATTGGATAGTATTTTGGAAGATAACAGTTTCCTACTTGTTAGTGTATATAGGGGTTGTAATTGTTTACAAAATAGCACAAATCCCGAATTTTCTACGATGGATAAGGGTTGGAGGTGTACAGCTATCATCTTTACTAAGTACTTATCAATTGTATCTTTTTCGGAGTCTATCAACTCAGTTCTCTTATTGGTAACAAATAGTTCCATCTGGCGTGGCCTTTTTTTACTTTTTGGTGGAACATTGGAATGTGTTTGGATTGTAATTGCTTCCGAAGAACTCGATGCAAGTTGATCTTTTCTTTGTGTTCCCGATGTTGATGGCTCATCTTCACTTGTGATTAATTCAGAAGTTGTTTGTGTCGAACTACCAAATAAATATGCAGGGTGTTTTCTTCGTAGTGTTGTCACTAAAACTGAATTCTTTTTTACAAATTTCACAAATTACTTTTTTGTCTGTTAGTTTTCTAAAATGTTCCCATGCACTTGAACGTTTGGCACCTCTTCTCATTTTGACTAGATACCGGGTCACACAGGCATAAAAGGAAATGAAATGGCAGATACCTTAGCAAACATTGGAAGAAACCTGAACATTCCACTGGAAATAAAAGCAGACAAAAATGACATTTTTCCAATAATAAGAAACCAAATTAAAAATAAGTGGAATCTAGAATGGAAAAACAGATTAAATTTTACGAATTCGAAATATATACAAATAATAAGTGGTCAAATAGGTGACTTAAATCACATATTACTGGAATGTCCAATAAACATTTTACCTGGCCTGGGCATATATCAAGAATTAACAAAAGCAATTGGTATAAATCCAATGTCAATTAAACTATAATACAAAATTTAAATTCTAAAGCAATAAATATATTAATAAAATTTTTAAAAATAAACAGTATCAACCTGTAACTAAAAATATATTCAAGAAATCCACTATTTTAACCTTGGGTGCTTTTTCTATCTTCTGAGGGAACTTTTCGGTGTGATGTGTGTGTTTGTAATGGGGCACTGCTGTGCTGTGGTACACTTGCTGACCACTCCAAACTGTTTTGGGGCTGGTATCATAAGAAATTATGAAACAGGTAATAGTTAATGTGATTTTATTAGAACTAGCAAACGCTAGCCCTTACTGCTGGAAAGTGACTAACTGCATTACAATACAACACTAGCGGTGCGGTGGCTAAAACCCGCATCGCACACAGAGACGTAACATAACTGCCCCCTTGAAAGGTCGTACCTTTCAAAATGAAAAAGTTACATTCTTAACATTATACATGGTACATAGTGGACTGTAAAAGTGATAGTATGAAATATTTTAACAATAATGAAAACAACATAAACAGTACAAATACATATAAATGTACATAAGTATACAAAATAAAAGTTTCATTTATCTAAGGCGGATCAACCGTCCTTTTCTATAGGTAATCAGAGGCGGATCAACCGTTCCTTTCTATGGGTAAAATTGCTAATTCACTAACACTACGTTTCACCTCACCATTTCGCGTTTTTAACGTCACCACGCGCACCAAACCGTCTTGACCTGGGTGTGTCTGGATGATGCGGCCGAGCTTCCAACGATGAGGTGGCGAGTTCGGTTCTCTTATGATGCATAGAACACCTTCGGTAATAGGACGTCTTTCTTCGATGGTCCATTTATTCCGTTGTTGGAGGTGATGCAGATAGTCTTTAGACCACCGAGTCCAAAATTGTTGAATGCAAAATCTCATATGTTTATATCGATTGACGTGTGTGCTCCGAACATCTTGAACTGGTACTTCAGGTACTGATGTTAATGGAGCGCCAATTAAAAAATGGCCGGGCGTCAATGCTTCATAGTCGTTAGGATCGTTGGTGAGTGGATAGATAGGTCGGGAATTAAGAATTGACTCGACTTGCACCAATATGGTATATAGCTCATCGAAAGATAAATGTGTATCGCCTAATACACGTTTTAAGTGAAATTTCATCGATTTAACGGCCGACTCCCATAAACCGCCCATGTGAGGGGAATGAGGTGGTATGAAACGCCAGTTAATCTTATTTTGTAACAGAAAATTTTGACATTCGCTTGTCTTAACTACATTCGCAAATTCACACATGTATTTGTTAGCTCCTACAAAATTGGTAGCATTGTCAGAATATATTTCTGTACATAATCCACGCCTGGAGACAAACCTCTTTAGCGCGTTTAAGAAAGCTTCAGTGGAGAGATCGCCGACCAACTCCAGGTGTATAGCCTTTGATGAGAAACATATAAAAACACAGACGTAAGCCTTTATTAGTTTTCTGTTTCTATGTTTCGTTTCCTTTATTAGAAAGGCCCGGCAAAATCTATACCGCAGCTAACGAATGGACGTAATGAAGCTGTAACGCGTGCTGTTGGTAGTTGTCCCATTTTTTGTACAATTAGCGGTGGCTTAGCACGAAAGCAAGTCACACACTTGCGTAAAACACTTCTTACTGTCTGTCGCCCATTGAGAGGCCAATATTGAGATCTAATGTTTGATAAAACCGCTTGAGGTCCGGCATGGAGATTTTTTAGGTGTTCGTGTCGAATAAGAAGGGTAGTAAAGTGATGTTTCGATGGCATTACTATTGGAAATTTATTGTTAAAATCCAGTTGGGAATTTCTTAACCGACCGCCGACGCGGATAATGCCATGTTGATCTAGAAACGGGTTAAGGCAAAGTAGTTTGCTTCTATTAGGAAGAGGTTTCTCGTTTTTTAATAAGTTAATCTCTACCGCGAATGCCTGATATTGATACGAGTTTGACTAAAACACGAGTAGACTGATTGAGTTCGTCGATAGTAATATTACCTAATTCTCTTTCTTCGAGTTTAAGCAACGCGTTAGACTTGAATCGGATAATGTAAGCTACTACGTGCAATAAAGTTCTTAATGAGGAAAAACGTGATATGATATCATATGTTATATTGAGAGTTATCAAGCTAACAATTGGTTTTGACTCTGGAATATCTGAAGATTTTAATTTATTGATAGGACTTGGCCAAAATTCTGGTTCCAAATGAAGCCACTCTGGACCGTTGAACCATAAAGAACATTTTGCAAGTTGATCAGGATTTAAACCACGTGATATAATGTCTGCACTATTTGACTCTGTTGGCACGTATCGCCATTGTTCGAGTTTTGATATTGATTGAATTTGTGAGACTCTGTTTGAAACAAAGGTTTTTAATCGACTAGCGTCAGATTGAATCCACGATAGAACTATGGTGGAATCGCACCAAAAATAAGTTTTGTTTATAGAAATTTTAAGAGCGTCAGTTACCTTATAACATAATTTGGCTGCAAGCAAAGCACCGCATAGTTCTAGCCGCGGTAACGTAATGGGTTTGATAGGCGCTACACGCGATTTCGCACATGCTAGTCTGACCCACACATTGCCATTTATATCCTTGGACCTTATATATATGCAAGTACCGTAGGCAATTTGAGATGAATCACAAAAACAGTGGATTTCAATTTGTACATAATTTTTGATAATGATATTGCGGGAAATTCTGATATTATTTAAATGTTTGAAGTTTTCATAAATTTGACACCAAGAATTTCTTAATTCATCAGGGATATCATCATCCCAACCGATTTTAAGTTGCCATAGTCTTTGTAAGATAAGTTTTCCCTTAATAATAACAGGACCTAACAGGCCAAGGGGATCGAAAATCTGCGACACGATCGACAATATTTTTCTTTTGGTGAAACTGTTATGAACTTCCGATGTAGTGTTATACTGAAAATTATCGTTAAGCGTATCCCAGTAAATGCCTAATGTTTTAGACTCTTGTTCATCCTTGATTACATATTCTAATTTCACTACCGACTCTTTATTTGTGTTTTGTAGAATTTGTCTTTCATTCGAGGCCCACTGCCTCAGATGAAAACCGGCATTGCTTAGGATATCATCAACTTGTTTTATTAACTGAATGGCAGATTTTATATCGTTAGATCCCGATATCCAGTCGTCCATATAAAAATCAGAAATTATAGATTTACTAGCTACTGGGTTAATTGTTTCGTTATCAAGCGCGAGCTGTTTTAGACAACGCGTAGCCAAGAAAGATGCCGAAGAAGTACCGTAGGTGACGGTATTTAATTTGAAATGTGTTAAAGGTTGTGTTGGTTCCGAACGCCAAACAATGCGCTGGAAATTTTGGTGATCTTCATGCATCTTGACGCACCTATACATTTTAGCTATGTCTGCTGTAAATGCTATACGATGACTCCTGAATCTAAGTAGAATTGAAAATATATCCTCCTGGATATTGGGACCCACCATGAGGACATCGTTGAGTGAAAGACCTGTTGACGATTTTGCTGACGCATCGAATACGACACGTAGCTTCGTGGTAAAGGATGACTCCTTTGCACACAATGGTGTGGCAAGTAATATGATAAACCGTGAGAAATATTTGGTAATGGTATGGAAGACATATGTCCTAATTGTATGTATTCGTTCATGAAGTTACTATATTTCTCTTTAAGTAAGGAATTTTTTATGAATTTTCGTTCTAGAGATTGGAACCGTTGTACAGCGATATCGAAAGTGTCGCCCAACTGCTCAGGATTGTTTCGAAATGGTAATTTGACAACAAAATTTCCAAATTCGTCGCGTTGGTAATTCTCTTGAAATGTCGCTCACAATCGAGTTCCTCTTTACTGTAAGTTATCAGTTTTGGTTGACACTCTTCTATATGCCAAAATGACTCTAATTGTTTGTCAATATTATCGCTATTTATTGAGGATAATTGCATGTGATTGCAATGACGTGTTTGGTATTTGCTGTCGCTATCGTAAGGACCAGCTAATATCCAACCTAAGTGCGTTCTCTGAATAACTGGTTGATTATTGCCTAATTTTACATGACCTGATAATAACAAATCGTAAAATATTCCCGCGCCTAATAATAAATCAACGTGCTTTGATTCGTTAAATGAAGGATCGGATAATGTAACATCATTAGGTATAATAATATTAGATTTATCAAACGTAAACTGTGGTATGTTATCCGTAATTTTGTTTATAACAAGTAATTGAATATCCGCCTTGTACTCAGAATTAATAGATTTTATTGTCGCCCTTGCTGTAAGAGTAACATTAGAGATTGACGAAGTAATACCAATTATAGATAAATTAGTTTTAGTCGCGTTCAGGTTTAAACGTTTATATAAATCGTGTGTAATGAAATTTGACTGAGAGCCTCCGTCTAGTAAGGCTCTACATTTAACGGGATTATTTTGTTTATCATAAATATATACCAAAGCTGTTGGTAATATAACAAATGTATTATTTCGGCAATAAGTAACCGTTATGGAATTTTGACAATGAGTCGATGTGACATTATTTTGATTCTGATTTGACGCCATCGGTGAATTGACATTCTGATTGTCCGGTAATGTGGAAATTTCATGATTGATTTTTGTTTGTTGATTATTTTCTGAATTTAAATTTACCGGCTTGAATATGTGAAGTAATGTGTTATGTTTGCGTCCGCACTTACGGCATGAACTACTCAAGCAATCAACATTAGAATGACCACGTTTTAAACAATTTGTGCATGCACGTATTTTTTGAATTTCCTTTAAACGTGTTGTTACCGGTAAATCTAAAAATTCCTTGCAAGCATAGATTGCGTGCTCCTTTTTACAGTATAAACATGTAACGTTATTCATTGCAACATGAATATGCATTTTATTAAAATCACGAGGTCCTTTTGTTGTATGTACTTGATGTATAGATTCCAATAATTGACAGCGTTCATTTAAAAGTTATAAATGTGTCGATTTTAGGAGAAATTTCATTATTTATTTTGGTTTCCCATTCCTTTTTTGAATTGACATCTAGTTTGGCAACTAATAAATAAATTAGAATGGAATTCCAATGTTCAACGGGTTCCTTTAAATTCTTCAAAGCTCTAAAATGTTTTTGAAAATCGTCTAAAAATGTTCTAAGTGATGAAAAAGAATCTTTAACAACATTATTTAAATCGAATATTTGTTTTAAATGACTTTTTATAATAATTCTTTTGTTTTCAAACCGATCATCTAATAGCGACCACGCCACTGTGTAATTAGAATCAGAAACTTCTAAAGCTTCAATAACTTTAGCAGCGTCTCCTTTGAGAGAAGCCTGTAAATAGTAATATTTTTGTATGTTTGTTAAGGCATTATTGTTATGGATAAGAGATTTAAATGTATCTCTAAATTGTGACCATTTGTCGTACGCACCGTCGAAATATGGTAAAGTTAGCTGTGGAAGATTTACATTAAATAATTTACTATTTGCACCTGAAGGTGTAGACGACCCGCCACTGACTGGAACTACATTTGCTCTAAGAGTGGAAACTTCCAATAAACCCATTGCTTTTGCGATAACTTCAAAAAACCTATTTTCCATACGCGTCCCTTCGTCCCTTTGTTCATCAGTTTCGTCATAAAGTTCTATTTCGGATTGTACAGAACTAAATTCTGTGAAATATGTTTCAATTTTTTGCAGGCGAGTTTTTATTTCTAATATTTTCGTGCGATTAGCTACATCTTCTATGAAATTTGCGAATTTAGTAAGCTGATCTTTCAATTGACCCTGTCGGGCAATTAATTTTCGTAACGATTCTTCCGACATTGTGTGATGTTTACCAATATTCAAGTCAATATATGTAAGATGAATAGTACAACGTATGGGTTATATTTCGCGCGTTTGTCTAAATGTAAACAAAAAAGGCAAAAAAGAATACCCTCGCTATGTGATGCGGTCTATGGGAGCGTACAAGAAATATGCGTGTTTTTACAATGGAACTCGTAAATTGTTTGTAATATTGCGTATAACAATAAGAATTGCATGCAAGTAAAGTTAATTTTCGGTATGAAATAGGTAGGAATATGGATTAAAACGACTTACAATTTGCTGCTGCGATCTGCTGCTTGATGTGATAATGTGTGTTGAATGTAGGCACTTGCGTCCTTCCTTGTGTATGAATGCTTTTCAGCGTGTATGTAGAAAGATATTACCTTCAAATCGGGCTCGTAGGATCATTTTATGTTTGTAATGGGGCACTGCTGTGCTGTGGTACACTTGCTGACCACTCCAAACTGTTTTGGGGCTGGTATCATAAGAAATTATGAAACAGGTAATAGTTAATGTGATTTTATTAGAACTAGCAAACGCTAGCCCTTACTGCTGGAAAGTGACTACTGCATTACAATACAACACTAGCGCTGCGGTGGCTAAAACCCACATCGCACACAGAGGCGTAACAGTGTGAAAGCTCGGTTGTTGCCCCTGAGCAAGAAGAGAGAATAACCTTTGTTGTATTTGTCCACTAACTCCTTTAAAATGAAAAATTGCACAAGATAAGAAAATATGAACAACCAGCACATCTCAGATGCATTTTACGGTGATTCTCATTAGAAAAACAACAAACAAATGTGAAACTGGTTAAATGTCCATGGGACGAAGACCATAAACAAGGAGAAGAAGAATATTTAATCTGTGGTTCATGATTCGATAATTTTTTATTTGAATTTGTGTAAGTCAAATAGTGATTGTAAATCTAATTTACATACGTATTATCAAAATAAAACTTATAATAAATCAATAAAATGTTTGTAAACACACAAAGAACAGGAAAAAAATCACTTGAAAAGATATATTAAATTTTATTTATGTTAGCCTCACATAACCTTGTTTATTTGCATTTTACATTAGCAATTTGGAAAGAGAAGTAATAAAACGTTATTTAACACAGAAGTTGTTAACGTTGGAGTGCCTAAATTATTTCCTGGTAATTCTTAATTTAAACCTCTTTGTTTTTAAAGAATTGAAATTTTATATATTACGAATCGATAGAAAAATGGTTAGTTGTCGCTTAGATTGCAAAAATGTTGCATGTAATATGCCTTGAAAATAAAAAAGTACATTAAATACCCAGTTTCTGAAAAAATACTATGCAAAAAAAATCTGTATTTTAAATAATGTACATATGACATAAATAAATAATAAACATATGCAGATTTTATTTGGTATTTTTATTACAGTACAAGTGCAATACAGAAAAAGCTAAAAACCCTGATAGGTGTTTTAAATGGTTTTCATTTAAAAATTTGAGTGATATTAGTTGTGCCCTTTTGTAACTAATAACATTTTGAATCGCCATATCGTTAAATAACTTGTTACTAGTAGATGCACTTGCTATACTCTCAGGATTATCGGCGTTATTATCATTCAAGTAATTTTCAATTTGAGGAATCGTATTATCACATTTAACTCATGTTAGTTTAGAAGTCTATGAACTCGTGTCACATTTCTACTATTTTTCCATCTGCAAATCTGCAAGTTTGTCTACATTTTCATCCTGTTTTCGCCTTTTCAAGTACCTTTTCATGCGTTCATTATTTTTTACAATATTAGTATAGTATTTTCATGTACGGGTAAATATAATGTTGAAACAGTTGTTTTTTGAGAATTATCCATTGTCCTAAAAATAAGAATGAAACCTTATCAAATAAAGAAAAATATACGCCGAAAATAAATCATGTATGCTTGTACTTACCCATGCTAGTAATAGTATAACAATCTTCTGTAAAATGTTTTGAGCAGATCTTTGTGTACTGGGTTGTTTTCTTGCTGGAAGCAATTGCTATAAACCATTTTCTTCAGCATTATTGGGGAACTTACGAAACATGAAATCTTTATTTTTATTAGCAATAGATAAACACTGCGGTACACAACAGTTATATGGCTATTTTATTTACACAAATTGAAACACAACAAAAATTAAATAACAAATATTTGTGAGGTTAGATTTAATACCTAACATTGATCGCAGCGCCGCTTACATGTAAATGCTCTATTGCCAAATTGTCATAGAATGAAGTGAGCCTAACCACTCATCCTACCTCCTGTGTTTTGCTTTGACAGCTGTCCACCATTTGTCAAAATTGTGTTATTTATATATATTTAATCTGTGATTGTGTTATAAAAGAACTGATTGACAAGCATGGTAATACTACTATATTGCGGATTGCGGGTTTCGGCCTACAAATTCAGCCGAGATCTTAGTACTCTCTTTGTTCATCTGATGCACTTGTGACTGAGAAATGCGCATGCGCGGAATCGATTTACACATCCAATGAAATTAAACTTCTAAAATGACACCGCCCACCTACCATCCACTCCGTCAACGGCTTATTTTGAATTTTTAACCTAGAAAAACACAAACCAAACACTAACCTATTTGTAACAGTGACAATAAATACAGAATAGTTATTTGATTTAGTAAAACATCTTTTGAAATGAAAAGAAATACAAAACAAGGAAGTAAATGTGTTTTAATTAGAATCTGGTTACACAAACAGTGAGAGAGTGTTAAATATACCTATAATTTTTTTTTATTAAGAATTGAATATGAACATAACTATAAGAATGGTGTTTGATACGAATATATTTACAGAAATAACTTTATTTTTAATAAAATAGGCTCAACAGTGCAAAAATGCCTAGAAATAGATGAAATAATATATATTTATATGTATAATGATACATGATACTCGTATGTCAAAGTGTATTAAATGTTTCAGGATGAAATTAATTTAAACAATTTTGAAATTTTCACCTTGTTAGGAGCAGAATCATTCGATTTGTAGGAATAAGGTCCGTTTAATTTTTTATATTGCCCACAACTTTTGACGTTTGTAAAATGTCGGGCATTGAAATAGATATTGCCAGGTCTCAGAACCTATGCCAGTAATGGCCATTTCCACCGTTTGTTTTAAGCTCCGCTTACGCGTTAAGGAACCTTAAAAATACAATTTGCCTTCCACCATTTACTAAACCCGACATAAAATGTCTTAAACCTTCTTAAATATAAGCCCTCGAAATTCTAGGCTTATTTCTTTTAACGATACTTAAAGGTTCTACATAACCTAATTCAATCATTTGGTTTTATTATTTCCACTGAAAAATAAACAAAAAATAATGAACTATGATGAAAATGATATATTTAATAATGATTTAGATATATTAAAAATAATAGAGTATGGTTTTCCTCGAAAAGTGTACGAGAGAAGTGATCACTTCCATACGATGAATAATTTAACTTTTTTTAGCAGACACCGGCTGTATAAAGAAACAGCTGCATACTTTGACCTTAATCGAAGAGGATCTTGAATTTCCAAGTAATATGTAAGCTCTTAAAAAGAATCACTGATAAAATTACAAAAAAAATACATTTATTTTTAATCTTTAGTAATAATTCTATATCGCCAATAAAACGGACTTCCTTTTTTTTTGTTTTCAAAAAACTTTTAATGATTCTGCTGTTCTGTGAATATTATTTGGCGACAGTGAGTTAAATTCACCTGCTATCATTTTTCTTGTACAGCCATTATCGGTTTTTTTATTCTCCACCATACTTTTATAATTTGCTATTATGTTAATTAGTAATACTTTTTCTTCATTGCTTAAATTTGCCAATCGGGGTTTTTTTTCGGAATTATTTCCATTATAAATCCTACCAATTCGAAAACAGAACTTAGCAGAACAACATAAAGTCAGAACAGTGAGAGTGAAGTGTCACACTTTTGAGGTTAAGAAATAGGCATGAAGCTAACAACTTGTGCAAAAAACCGAAAAATTATGAATATTGGCTTTTTAGGTAGACTTTACAAATGAAACTTAATAATTGTGCGGTGGAAACATTACTATTTTAAACTAGGCCTAAAATTTTAACCGCCCTTAGTTAACTACACTTAAAAGGCAATGCGGTGGAAATGGCCATAAGAGGTAATTTGTAACTTATACTATTATAATACACAATAATAATACAACAAGGGTACTAAATATAATAAATAATTTTAATAAATACTTAATTTGTTAGATCTGGGGATGTCGATAGCAATGTCCTCTGGATTTGGACGGGCTCATAACTGGACGGAATAAAATTTGTAAGCAAAAGTGAATTTCTACTTTGACTTATCTGGTAGGCGAACCAATGATATTACTATCTTACTTATTGTTAAAAATGATGACGGATGCTGGAACTCTTGGCACCTCGCGAGCCGGGACTAGAGACGAAGGGGGAAATACAAAAGCCCCTTGATCGAGAGGAATAGCGGAATCAGCGATCAAGACACGGCATTCCAGATATAGATCCTAACGTAGTAGCACACTCGATTATTGTCAGCTTATTTACTGCCCAACTTTAAATAATATACGGCTTGTAATTTTTCTTGTAAAATCTGTTTTATTTCAAGTTTCGAACATTATATATTCAGTTATTTTCAAATATCCATATTAGTTTGTAATAAATTAAATACGGTTCTAAAGCACTACAAATTTAAAATACAATACATGAAAATAAATCGCCTCAAAAACAGAAATTTTATTTCAAATAAATGTCACACTTACTAGTTTAACACAAGGAAAGTGGTTGGCTTGAAAATGTCAGATTTATAAGCCACAAGTAAGTGTCTCTTTAGCAACACTTCTTTCAATAAACTGCTAACAATTTCACTACAACACAATACAATTTGAAGATGTTAATGTCAAAATGAAATGATAAACTGAAAATTCATCAGTTATTCCCAAAAAATATTGCAATTAAATAATAAACTAGAAAGATATTTAACATTTAAGGCACCACAAGTGTTATAGAATGACCCATTCAGGTCACAGCACTGGAAAATCAGTATTTTTTTTTAATTCTGAAAATTGATCCTCTATAATTGGTTACAGTATACAATTATTATAAAATAAAAATTACTCCTAATAAATAAATTATCTTACGACAACAGTTTTCTAATTGGTTTCTTTTAAATTATGTCTACTTTTTCAATTTTTACTTGATTGTATTGCTAAAACATATCTGTTTTCGTGCTATGCCTTTGTGACTTTTAAGAAATAGAACACATTTGCTATATCCTGCCTGGTGTATATGATTACCATTGTTGAATGAATTATTATTCTATCAGCATTATACAATAATATACTTTGCATAATATACTTATAGGATAAAAGAACACAAACATCATGTCCATAAAGGTAAGTTTTCATCTGACATTAATTGCACAGTATTTATGTCAGACAGAAACTTCAATTAATGGAAACAGCGAAAAGTTTCTGTCAGAGAGATACATTTTAAGTGTCCACAATGCGTGTCAACATCTATACGATTAGATATTACGTATTTGCATGTTCAGATCTGCAAGACGGAAATTGCTGTAATAATGTATAATATTTAGCAAACAAATGGATCTTAACTGATTTTTTTAATTCACCAAGTTATTAAAAGTTTTAACATAACATCACTTGACATCTTTCACTCCATTTGTTTGGATTACCTTCACACACACTTTCTATTTTATTAATTTTCAAGCTTGCCAATCGTACTACAACTAACCCTTAAATGAAAAAAGATGCATAGTGAAAATGTGCTTTGTATTCACTTTGAAAAAGATTTGTGAAATACAATTTTAAAAAACTAAATGGTATTAGTCACAAATAGTGCCCTCTGCGTCATTTGGTGGCTTACCAAACTATACTAATCACGGGCGTAGCCAGGATTTAGGTTTTTTTTGTGGGGGGGGGGGGTTGGTTTGAAGTAAATAAGACAACAAAAATATACTTACATGAAATTTAATATCTATATATTCATCGGAAAAATTACGACATAGGTATTTATAAAGAAAGTTCTTAAATGAAATGGTTAAATTAATTTCGTTCCTCTGCGCTAAATCTAAAACCATTAAAGAAGAAATCTTCGGCTTTTTCTTTTAAATATATCCACTACTTCATCTGCATGAATTTCTGTTCCATAGTGAATGTTCATGAGAGCCAAACCATTAAGTCTGTTTTCACTTGTAGTGTTTCGTAGATAATTTTTCAGTCTCCTTAGGCTGGAGAAAGACCTTTTTGGGGTAGCAGTGGATACAGGAATGGTAGCCAAGATTTGTAGTAATGTGTAAATATTAGGATAAACGTTTTTATCGCACATATCTAGGCATTCCAAACTAGATTTTGGGGTAGGCGAGATACTTGTCATCACTGTTTTCCATACTTCAAGTTCTACTTTAACCACTGATATGTTACTTTCGGGAAGCAGTGACGAGTACATGAAAATTGCTTCTTCAATTTCAGAACTGGCAGTAAAATTTGAAGGTAGCACACCAGATAATACTGATACTACTTTACGATGTGTGGTAAACCTTTCAACCAATTGTTGAATAATTGTATGATCAAGAAATACATCCAATGCAGGAATGTTTGGTCTATTTAATTGTCTTCCGACGACGCGTGGCATTCGCAGTATACCACCATTTTCTTCCAGTAAAACCTTTGCGTCTTCATAGAGATGAAGATATTCGACGTCAGTGTTGTTTCTCAGGAGTTGTAAGACATTAATAACATCATCTACATGTTTGAATGCCGTGATGAGATCGATGTCAATTGTTTGTAATTGTTTTTATAGCGACAATGTATAGCTCATAACTTTTTGAAGAATCACTAAACACATCACAAAATCCGAAGATCGAAGCGTACTTAGCAATTGGGCGGCTTGTTGCGATGTTTCCTTATTGTGATTAAATTGGAGTTCTTCGAGAGCATTCATAATCGCTGAATAGATTTCCCTGAATCTTATAATAGCTTCACGTTTGTGGACCCACCGTGTTTCACACATTGAGAGCAAGCTTTTTTGGTTACCGACGGGTAGTAGCTCTTGAATTTTTTCTTTCAACAGAGCAGTGCGTTGAGCAGAATGTCGAAAGTAGAAACCAACAGACTGCACAATCCCAATGCAATTTCGGACATTTGCTAATGAACATGAATCAGCAATAGCAAGGTTGAGAGAGTGTGCACTACAGTGTACATAAAGAGCAAGAGGCCACTCTTGACGAACATAAGGTTGGGCACCGTGCAAATACCCACTCATAGCTGCAGCGCCATCATAATCTTGACCAACCACATGAGAACATTCAAGTCCATGCTTTTTCAGAGCTGTAATAATAAGATTTGCGAGACCGGATCCTGAAACATGGACCGTTGAAATGTACTCAAGGAACATCTCTTTAAGTCTGTGATACATAACGAGACTTGTTCTGCACCTCCGATGTCGGTGGTTTTGTTAGCCAGAATCGCAAATAGTTTGGCTTTCTTTACTTCTTCAATTATTTTATGTTGAATTAATTCACCACAAATGTCAATTATTTCGTTTTGGATCTGAGGGCTTGTGTACAGGGCATTCTTCTGTGAAGTATTCAAATGCTCAGTCAGATCTTTATCTCCAGACTCAGCCGCAAACCGCAACAGGGCTCTAAAATTACCATCATTCTGCAGTGGTTGTTCAGGTTCTGTAGTGGGACTCCTGAAATCTCGATGTCGTGTTATCGATATCGAGATTATTTAGATGTCGATCTCGATTCATCCGTATCGAAATATAATTCGGTACTCTTGAAACGCATCGAAATGATACTCGGATATATTCGGCAAATCGAGTGTAATGTGAAACAAATTACCAGCGTTACCAACTGCGTTCACTCAGCGGCAACTTTTATCTCTGTCTAACATACGGGCTTGAGTTAAATATCTCTTTCTATGCCCCAGTCCCGCTGTTTATGTGAATTTAAAAATGAATATATATGAACAAATAAATAAATAAACAAAAGCTGCTTATATATGTTACTTAATATATTAATAATAATTACCACAGTTTGTGCTATTTTACATAATATTTGCATTGCTGGTGGACAACAATAATCATTGAAGAGCCTGATAGATGAGAAGCTGTACAAATTATGAATTGAGATATTGAACCAATTGAGATATTAAATGAAGGCCGAACCATTCGGAATAGAATTATTCAACTCTATTTTAGATAAATTTAATTGATAGTATACTTACCTATTTTTTTCTGATAATTTATTGGCTTAATAATGAAACAATCATTTTAAAATTTATCTTTTAAGTAATATTAATAGTGACACTTTTTACTTTTTGTAAATTAATTTTTGTAAATATAATGTTTATATAAATATATAAAAACTGCATCAATAAAAAAATTATATTGATAAAAATATATTGATTATTACACTCATACACACTATACATTACAATATAAACATATAATGCTCATTCTTGTTTATTTAAAATAATGGCATCAGTTAATTGTTGAATATTATTTTTCTCTAGTAATATATACAAATTAAGACATCATTAATAACCACATTAATAACCTAATACAGTATATACATATAACCTTACCACTTCACAGGAAAAGATAAAATAAATAGGTATATACTTGTAAACATTTCCTAGTCTTTACTAAAAATTTACGGGACACATTTATATTCCTCTTCCAAAACCACTTAAAATTTATTTGTAGAATAAACAAATAAGTTCACACTTCATCTCACACTTATAGGTTACATACGTTATTTAAGTCAAAATAAATAATTATTTTACACGTACGCGTACGGTCACTACGGTGATGTTAGAAAAAAACAGCAAATCCAATACATGTGTTAGAAGAAGAAAACAAATCATTTCGACTAGCCAAGCCTCGTCGAAATCATTTCGATTCGAAGGGACAGATTTTCGACATTATTTCGATGGCCAAATTTTCAAGAGTACCAATATATCGATATCATTTCGATCTCGATCAAAAATGATCGAATCGAGATTTCGGGAGTCCCTACACTGGTGTAATTTGTATGCGCCCCGAATCGATTTTACCTCTCAAGGAGATGCCTTGTTTGCAGCAAAAAATTATTGCTTTTACGATGGGGATTAGTTTCTTTCGATTCTCCTCTTGTTGTCTCTTTCTTTCAGAAGACAGCTCTTCAATGACCGAAGAAGCCTGTGAAGACATTACTTTTAGAAAGTTATCAGCCAGTTCTGAATTTCGCTTGTGGTATCCCGATTTCGTATGAGCTTCAAATATTTCTAGGGCATTTTTCCATTTACAAAAAGGTTCGGTTACCAGCTGGCCGATCCTTTGATGACCGCCTTTGCCTTCATCAAGCGAATGTCCCATTACCACGCAAACTCTGCAGTATGCTCCACTTTTATATTCCGAATATGACAACCAAATCTCTCCATCCATTTCAATTGAAAGCGCAAGTTTCGTTTTGTGGAAATAGGAAACTTATAATCTCTGGGTGGGTTCCATGGCGTTTTTAAAATTTGGACTTTAAAATATTCATCCAAAATTTTTTCTTGATTTGCGTAAAAACCAATATCCAACTTAGCTACAGTTGTAAAAGATGAGGTACCAGGCAAGCTGGCCTGTTCCAGACTAGATGTAGATTCGGCAGTTGAGGGTATCGAACAGGGCACCAGCGACATGGCATCGATTTCGATATTCGGTATTGTGATTGAGGTCGAGGACCCGCTTGTCATCGCAGTCTTCTTATCAGCATGCAAGGTAGCTGTAGCTTCGATAGCTAAATCCAAATTTGTTTCTTTATTAGAAACCCCTTGACTGCACCACTTTTTCCAGTAGTCCATATCTTTAAGTTTAAGTTTATCACCCTTCCTTTTTTCCCCTCCATTTTTCGACAGTAATAATGATTCACGTATCTATCCTTAACACGGTCACCGAATAACACGGCACTAAAATTACTCACTTACACGGTACACTTAATTCTCTTCACTATTCGTTCACCACTTTTCACTTTTATTCGCTTCGAGTTCGCATGGAACAATACTGCCCCTAGATAAATTAAAATATATACATATAGATAGGCAACTCCAATACAATTTGCAACGACAATGCCCTTCTGAGAGATTCCTGAACTAATATAAGCATCTCTCTCTTTTATTGTAATTTGAAAATTGGCGCTAAAGTATTTATTTGAAAACTATGAGCGCCCTCAAGTGATTGTTTCCGGTACTAGTATGTATGCATATACAGGGTGTCCAGAAACTCTCCTGACAAACGAAGACCGGAGATTCCTCAGACAATTTTAAGACAATTTAACCCAATTCACCTAGTCCAAAAATGCTTCCTAAGGGAACTAGAGCTCTTTGAAGATGGCGCCTTGTAAATAGTTTTGTTTAAATACCTCCAGAACACTTCTACTTAGAAAAACAAAAACTGGTACGCTTGTTTAGCCTTCAGAGATGAATCGATTCCATCAATTGCGAATTTCTAGTACCGGTCATAGGCGTCCGTTTTGGGTAGGTCAACGGTTATTTTAACGCATAACTTCTTTGTATTTAACTTTTAAGCATTTGTGACTCTAGATTATTAAATTTTCAGGTATTCTCGTACTAAAAGGTACTCTTACTTTAAGCCATCAGGATACACCGTTTTCTAGAAAAATGGATTTAAAAAATTTTCGTTAAATTTATTAAATTTTCAGGTATTCTAGTACTAAAAGGTACTCTTACTTTAAGTCATCAGGATACACCGTTTTCTAGAAAAATGGATTTAAAAATTTTTCGTTAATAATCTAGTGTCACAAATGCTTAAAAGTTAAATACAAAGAAGTTATGCATTAAAATAACCGTTGATCTACCTAAAACGGACGTCTATGACCGGTACTAGAAATTCGCAATTGATGGAATCGGTTTATCTCTGAAGGCTAAACAAGCGTACCAGTTTTTGTTTTTCTAAGTAGAAGCGTTCTGGAGGTATTTAAACAAAACTATTTACAAGGCGCCATCTTCAAAGAGCTCTAGTTCCCTTAGGAAGCATTTTCGGACTAGGTGAATTGGGTTAAATTGTCTTAAAATTATCTGAGGAATCTCCGGTCTTCGTTTGTCAGGAGAGTTTCTGGACACCCTGTATATATATCGTCGTCTGGCGCCAAATTTCAAATATTTCGTCACCTTAACGCAGAACTAGCCTATGCCCATTTTTATCAAAAATCGGTTTTCTGTTCTAACTAAATTATTAAAGTATTGTTCATATCATGTAGAAGTTACGTAAGTGAAGTTTAAGACAATTATTATTGTATATGCATATTTTCAGTGTTTTTTTTGCGGTCAATGATCTGTGCAGTTTGTCTTACACTTAGATGACTTCTGCATGTGAATATTTTAATAATTCAGTTACAATAGAAAACCGATTTTTGATAAAAATGGTCATAAACTAGTTCTGCATTAAGGTGGCGATTTATACTTTGTAGATATCTTCACACCTACATTTATCTAATAAAACAATATATTATTTTTAATAATTTATATCTATTAATCATTACGTAGGTATATAATTATGTATCAAGGCTTCACTTTTAATAATATACTATGGTTTTCAGGTTCTGCTTATGCAACTAGTCACAGAAGTATGTATGTCAGTCACAGAATTAATGCGCGTTTTCCTAGCCTTCGCTGAAAAATCTAGGCGTTTTCTTGTTGTTCTTAGCTAGTCTCTGTGGGGGCTGTCTCATTAACAGAACTTATATGCCTGCCTATAAATTGATTCCGATTTCTATTGTTGGTACTACGGCTACTATAAACAGAATCGTTCCTCAAATAATGATCCTTTAACATGTCCTCTAATGTGGTACTAGTCAGATCCCAATAGTTTGCCACTCTGCACTGTCCGCATCTTCAGTAGTGACTTCACATAAAATTTACCATGATTGAAATCATAATTTAGGTTTAATTTTTCATGTTCCTTTGATGTGTGGTATACAACTTTTTTTAGTCAAAAGTTAGTGCTAAAAAATGTGATCAGTTTATCTGTAAAAGAAAGAATATCATATAAAAGCCAATGTATAATCAGACATAATACAGAGTCACGATATTTTAAATTAATTATTAATATCATTATGAGCCATTTGCGTTCATTTTAGAAGAAATTAGTTGTGGTTCGTTGCTTATGATAAACATCCCAAAGGACTTTGTATTACTGATGACAAAATACTGACAAACCTCATTTTATCCAGCATTACTGTGGATATGAAACTTAAATTTGTTTGCTGGGGTTGAGAAAATAATCTATTAATAGGATTACTATAATGGAGCAGCTAAAAATCTCATATTCAAATTTTGTTTGTATTTTAATGTTTGATGAGTTGATAAATATATATATATATAGAGTTCAAAAGATGGATAATTAAAAAGTTTTAAGAATCTCAGGCTAGTAGAAGAAGCAAGATTGCTGGCTGATGTACAAAAACCTGGTCTCAAATAAATAATCTTAGTGTGATGGATCGAAAGTCAAACGGACATAAAGTGGAAAATTTATTCTAGCAAACAAATTGTAAAGTGACCATTTTAAGATAGGTAGGTATGAATAATTTAAAATTAATGATAAAAATTATGGAATTCAAAAATACTTCATTAATACAAAAATATGCAAACATCTATCACCGCATAAAATGCTGCTTCGCTTTGACTTAATAATAATAATGCCAAAAATATCAGTATGTGAGCTAAAAGTATTCTCATTCACTCAAGTTTTCAGTTAAACAATAGTATCTGCATTAAATTTAAAATCAAGTAACATGTAATCCAACACCTACGTGATAGGCATACGAAATGCCTACTGATATTTATCAAAAACAGTAAAATATTGTATTCATTTTTTTCTATGTTTGTAATGGACATTTTAGAATTAATGATGTTTTATTAATTTTGAAAGAGAATATCCCTGAATTTTATCACCTCTAAATTGCTTTAAAAATTTTACATTTAGTATCTTAGAAGTAAATATTTTCAAAGAAAATTTGGAAAATGAGAATTAAATAATTTCATTCTTGAAAATAGTTATATCAGTTGTGCTAATAGTATCAAAAAAACTAAATTCGACTGGAGCATTACTAAGACCCATTTTAAAATAGTAATTTTACATTATCAATCTGGTACGAATACTGTAATAAGACCTTCATATCGTATAATACTTTATTTCATACTCTATATAGTTGCGGCAAGAATTCAGACGACTTACGTCATAACAACAAATTAATAATACTGTCACGGATTTCCCAATCCGTCTTTTTCTTACTTCCAGAAAAACAATCCGTTAATTAATCACTTCTTTATTAACTACTGAACACTACTAATTACAGTTCAACTAAACACTTATTTAATTAATCGCTATCTAAATCGCTTTGATCTCTCTAAATAAACACTTCACTTCAGACTGTAACACAAGACTAATACAAGACTCTAGTACAAGACTAACTAACTCGGCCGTTTATTCTTCTTTTATAGACCCAACGAATGTTCCATGTATTTTCTAGCATCTCTAGATCCATTTTCTAGTACGACTGGAATGCTTCTCGGCGATTCTCGATTTTTCCAGGCCCATCTCGATCAGCGGCATTCTGTTTGTTTAACAGAATCGTGTAGGGGCGATCGGGGCAATCTTAGGCAATTCGCGGTGCCACAGTCGTCGGTTTGGGAGTGAGTGGGGCAAATTCCGTGACAATACTATATATTTTCATCAAAATATTTATGAAATTATAACTGAGAATAATAAAACTATATAGTACACTAAATGTTTGCACTATATATTACACTAAATTACAAAAAATATAATTATATAGACAATAAAAACAATTAGGTAATGTCAGCTGTGATGTAAAATGTCTGAATTCTTGCCACAACTATAACCGTTTTAAAAATGAATAGTTATAATTATTAAAAAATAGTTGGCAATTTTTTGTCACAAAGTATTTTCAAATTGAGGTTCTTATAAATATTTAAAAGTATTAATTTCAACTTAAATAAAATTAAGAAGCAAAATATTAAAGTGTTCCTAGGCAACACACATTACACATACTGTAATGTTCCATTTCCCAACTCCAAATGATTCCAAGAAATATTTATTTAGCAGACAGTGTGAAATAAAGTTTTTTTTCATCATATTGGGGAAGCAAAACTCACAGTTACTTGTAAAACAATTTTGTCACTGAAGTCATATGAAGAATATAATTTTTTTTATATAATACCAAAATAGATATTCCAGTATTAACCATAATGAAAAAACTAAATTAGTATATTCTGCATTAGTATATCAGCATTGACTTTCTCAAAAAGCTATAAACATAAAAAACCTCTAAAAAAATGCAATTTTTTAAAGTATTCCATAAAAACAAAAATATTTCTATATTGGTTCCGAACCCTACAATACACACAATTCATATTAAAAGTAGTTAATTATTTGAAGTTTATATTTTAAAATATTTAATTTAAAATACCATTTAGGTAAGTTTAATGCTCTAAGGGTAGTGGCGTAATTGAAATAGTTTTTCGTATTTTCATACATATTTTCATACGTCTTTCTGGACGGCAAACAAAATAATTTAGACAAAGTTCGATATGCACGGCCACTCTGTTTGTGCAAAACAAGGCCCAAAATGTTATCATCAGTTGTAAAACGACGTTCCTTAGGATGTTTACCGGCAGACTGCAGCTGACCCCTTATAAAATTTGCGACAGGACTTTGTAAAGATATTAATGAATTTTCTAAGATTTTTAACTTTGTTATACTAAACTTATTATTAAACACACATGAATGTTATTTTGTAATACTTACAGTGTTCAATAACTGTTTCTTCTGGAATTACAGCATTGCTGTAGTCTGGACAAGAAACTACTTGTACTGAAAATTAAAGACACAGTCAAGCCTATTATATAAAATTACACACAATATTTTAAATTAATTTAGTAAAAAAATGTTTACCTTCTTCAGGCAAATTTAATGAAGGAACGACTTCTTTTTTTAAGACCATATTAGAAGAAAGCAGATCACTTTCCTTAAAATGAATGTGGCATATCTTTTTTAATCGGTAAATTTCTTTATCTTCTAAACTATTTAGATCACTATTGCGACAAGCCAACAACCATTTTTTGAAAACTTCCGGATATTTTATCAGGATATGGAAATTTGTGTCGGCTTGAATAATGGTCGCTGTACATCCATAAACCGAACATTTTCGGTATCCACTCATAATGAGTTCAGGAAAACCCTACAACTGAAGCATAAGCATACGCGTAAGTACGCTGAACTTACCAAATATGTTAACAAATAATATAAAAGACACTTATCATGCTACTATTAAAATTCAAAGACAAGTCACAGAATAGAATCGATTTTCGCCATTAAACAAAAACACTTATTATAAAATAATTATTTATACATATTTATTTTAGAGCAAATGAAGAATAAGTCATATATACACAGCAGGGTTGGGACTGAACTACAATAGATTTGTAATGACATCATCGTTCCAATTTTAGTATATGTACCGCCGAAGCGAGTACATTGTAATGACATCTGTAGGCAAAATGTAATAGATTGGTAATAGATTTTTTTTTGCAGTTTTCTGCAAATAAATTAAATTTTAATATTATGAAAAACATACCTATCCATTTCTATATTTCGTGACACAACAGATTATTAAATATTTAATTAATTATATCATGTTATCACAGATTAGCTAATTAAATGAACTATAACCAAAGAAAGCCAAAATCACAGAACACAGAATGCCAAATACCAAATTCATCATTTCAGCCACCACAGCACAACCAAACCCACAGTACACAGAACAAACCTCACAAACCATAAAAAAGCACATGCGGGTCACAGACCCAGGCCACAAACCACAGTGAAAAGAATAGGGTGCAAACCATCGACTAAAAAGATAGATTTGCTGAGGGCTCATAGAATAGGTTTATTTGTCAATCACGTCTCAATGTTTAACGAAAGTATGTACTCTTTATTACTAAAATTAAAAAACTGAAAACATGTAATAGAATTTACCTGTTTTCTTTAATTTGTAATAGATACAACACAATTTCTGGTTTGTCGTAATAGCGTAATGACAGTCTATGAATTGTGATAGATCTGTTACGATTGTAATAGCAATCCCAACCCTGATACACAAGAATTAACTACATTTGGCGGTAAATTTGAAAAAAAAAACAATATAATTGCTAACTTTTGAAAAATTTGCTTTTGGATTAACAAAAGAAAATAATAAACACAAACTAAATCTACGAAGTGGCAATAACATTCATCTAAGGCTAATATAAATATAAATGATATATGTGGTTAGGATTAGTAGATAGTTGACATTGGCAACATGAATTTATGGGGTTGTGTAAGCTTTGCGACAAATTAACCAATAAAAAGCTAGCTTTCTGGCGCGAGAAATTTGAATCATTCGCTTTAGTTTAAAAATAGAAAATATTTAATAAAAGACTATAGTTTCTCATAAATTATTTCCAACGTTTTAAATGTGCCGATAATAAGATTGTCATATTTATTTTTTAAGGGGAATGAATTCCTAGTCAAATTTATTTATACACAGGAATTTTACAGTCGAGGCCCAAAGTTGTGTTTTTACTATTTGTGGGAATTTGCAAATTATTTAAGAAAAATCTTGCTTAAACGTGTGTTGTATAATTTTATTTCAATACTGGAATCATAATAAATTACAAATTTAAAATTCTGTGTTCTATATAAACGTTAATCTACATGTGTCATAAAAATTATCGGATAAATACAGGATTTTGCTAATTTTGACTGAAAATTTTAATTTACACCTATTTTTAAAATATTTTGTTATTTAAACACCTAATATTGTACAAAAATTGGACTTTTATTGTATTTTATAAGGCAGTTTTAATCAAAAATATTATAAGTTACTATAACATATCAGATGTTTCACATACTTTTACAGAAAAAAAATTATGGTTCAAAACCTCCAGTGATTGAAAAAGGTACTCTTTAGTACAAATATTTTTACAAATAATATATTTTTACAGATTTAATATATTTTCTTTAAATTATTATTATCAGTTATAAAGTTAGTATAATAGTATTAAACAGAATATGTTTTAAAATGTTGAACATTTAATTCAAATATTTCTCTGCCATTTTTTCAGGCGACACAATTTTTAATTCAAAATAAATAAAAATTTACTGTAGGCACAAGAATTCAATAGACAATACATTTTATGGAACTACACAATTATACAAGGTGACTCTAAATATAATACAAGTTACTGCATTTTCTAGACCCCAAAGTAAGACGGGAAGTATATATCAACATTATAGGATATAGGGTATGAAAAGTTAGTTCCTTATGACAGTTTAATTAATATTTTCTGAATGTGTAGAGATAAATTAATATAATGATATTTGGCAATCCCATCACTTTATATGTCCTTTTTGAAAAATTAAGTAGGAATGTCTAGCGGCAGATAAAACAAGGGTGATAGTGCATAAAAAATGCTCAAATTTTTTGTTTTTAAACATTTTTTTTTGATGAATTCATAGCAAATATGAAAACTAAAGATTTTGACATAAAAAAGGTGGCACTCACATAACACTGTGGCACTCACCTAATGTTAATACCATATTCATATGTTCAGAGTTTGAAAAATGATTAATTTTTTGCAACGATTGTCGATTGCTTGTAAATCAAAATTTTTATAATAACAAAAAACCACACGTTCTACTAATCAATGGTTACTGGTTGTAGCCAAATTTGTATTTGCTAGGCGAGCTGCTGACAGATGAATAAGGTTATATATTAAGACAACTTAACCTCACTTTTCTCTTTTACTAAACGATATTTTAGCAATTTATTCAGATAGCAAATGCTAGCACACTGCTTAGTTCTTGCCCCATTGAATGTGCCCACTTATTATAAAGTAATATTCTATTTATTCTTTATGCAACAGCAATGTTTAACGTCAAACTGGAAATTACATCCACTGAATTCTTGCCAAAACTGTAGTCTTAGTTTTACTTTTTACCTTCGTATATTGGCTTTTAACATTAATACATTAATATACACTTAATAATAAATTATTCATTAAAATGTTTGCACAAAAATGGCTTGTCTACAACACTAACACTGAAACCACAAAATACACCGTATTCTAGGCGGAAACTACCACAATGTTTTCAGACACTTCAGTAAAGGTAACATTTTTCAAAACAAAATACTCAAGTTTGAAAAGACCCTTCAGCCGTGGTTTCTTGTTCCTGAAAATATTTTAGTAAAAATAAAAATCTATACCTATAAGTAAAAACATTTAAACTCACGTTGTTTATTGACTTTTTTTTCAATTTTGATTCCCAAATTTATGAGAACATAACCTCCATTTTCTAGATTGTCAAATGTCTCTTACATATCATAATTATTATGAAGCTTATAGCTTATATGACCAATGATTAGATTATTATAAGGTCACATTGTTTTTGAAAATTACTTCACTTGTTTTAAAATTAAAATGTAGAAATCATAGATTACGACTACGAATTACGAGTTACGAATATTAATCACATACTACAAAGGTGGCAAGTCGGCTATCGCCGACTTGACCTTTCTTGGGTAGGGTTCGTTTTTTTAAACACCATGTGTTTTTTCGATAATTAGTGCGATAAGAGACCCCCGATGGAAGTTGAGTAAAAAGAAATGTCAGTTCTCTTAATTTTAAGATTTTTTTAACGTTCAACATTTTTCCAACACTTTGTATGTAAAACGGTCTTTCGTACATCCGACAACCCATCCGAAGCAAAAAAAAAATTATTCCATGAATTTTGGGAGTTTCAATATTGGTTCAGTTTTCTTAAAATAGTTTCCATATAGACCATTGTTAAATGAAGTTCCATGAAGGTTTCTAGAGAAGGGTCGGTTTTTTTAAACACCCAGTAGTTTTTTAATTAGTATAGTTTTCTTACAGACCATTGTGAAAAGTTTGATTAGAAAATATTTCATAAATTTTGTGGATCTAGAGAATTGGTCTTTATTTTACACCCTGTATTTTTTCATAAGTATGTATTTATATAGCTACATAATAATACCTACCTAAGTACGTATTTTTTATAGTTTTTTCACAAACTATCTTAAAAGGTTTCATCAAAAACCAAAAAAGAGTTTTTAATTCCAAGTTTTTAGGATTTTTAGAATGATTCGATTCTCTTAAAGACCCTGTATTGTTCTCATTAAAATAGTTTCCATATAGACCACTGTTCCATTAAAAGAATATTATACTTCCATGAAGGTTTCTAGAGAATGGTTCAGTTTTTTTAAACACCCAGTAGTTTTTTAATTAGTATAGTTTTCTTACAGACCATTGTGAAAAGGTTCATAAGAAAATATTCCATGAATTGTGAGGATTCTTAGAGAATGGTTCGTTATTATTAAACACTCTGTATTTGCTTCGTTAGTGAATGTCATAATAAATCCTTGACGGAAGTTTAATAAATAAAAAAAAAAATTTCCATGAATTTTGAGAGTTTCAATATTGGTTCAGTTTTCTTAAACACCCAGTAGTTTTTTAATTAGTATAGTTTTCTTACAGACCATTGTGAAAAGTTTCATAAAAAAATATTCCATGAATTATTGTTAGGATTCTTATAGAATGGTTTGGTTTCGTTAAGCACCCTGTATTTTCTCATTAGTATAATTTTTTTACAATCGTGAAAAGTTTCATAAAAAAAATAAATTCCATAAATTTTGTGGATCTAGAGAATGGTTCTTTATTTTACACCCTGTATTTTTTCATACGTATGTATTTATATACATAATAATACCAAAGTATATATTTTTTATAGTTTTTTTACAAACTACTGTAAAAAGTTTCATCAGAAAGCTGTTGTTCAGGGAACGGTTCGGTTTTTTTAAACACCCCGTATTTTTTTCGATAATTAGTGCGGTAAGAGACCCCCGACGGAAGTTTCGTAACAAAAAATTTTCAGTTCCCTTAATTTTGACATTTTTTTAACGTTCGACATTTTTCCAACACTTTGTATATAAAACGGTCCTACGCACGTCAGAGAACCCCTTCGAAGCGAAAAACCGAAAATTTCCTCGAATCTGTAATTTTTATTTTTTTCTCGTCAATTTTTATCGGAACACCCCGTACATCGAGCTTTTTTGAGTCACCCCGTATATACGCGTAGCGGATGGAAATATTTGACTGCTGTTTTATGGCTTACGTCATTTTGACCCCGTCTTGGTTAGGATTTTCGCAAATTTCGATACAGAAAGGAATTCAAAACCCGGCGCTCGCATTACACAACGTATCTAGAGACTTCAAATTTACCTTTTTTGGCCTTCGGGGGGCTCCGATCGGCCCATTTACCGAAATTTTCTGCGATTTATTCGGAAATGTCACCGCGCACTCGCCATTTGACGTTTCTGTAGTCGACGAAAATTTTTGCTATTTTCACTATAAAATCGAATTTTAAACCTAAACCTGAGGCACACGACACATTGTAGAAGGTTCAAAGTGTACGTTTCGATATGGCTTTATGGAAATAAAGGGGTACTTACTTTTCAGAATGTAATCGTTTTGAAGGTTTTGTGAGGACCCGCCATATTGCTAGGCTCTTCTCCCCGTCTCAGTTTGGATTTAAGCAAATTTTTATGGAAAAACGAACTCAAAACCCAGGGCTCGCATAACAGAAAGTATCTAGAGACTTTAAACTTCGGGCTTCGCCTTCGGGGGGCTCCGATCGGCCCCTTTAGCGAAATTTCCTACGTTTTATCGGGAGCTGTCACAGGCCGTGCACCGTCCTGGTAGCCGTTTGACGTTTAGGACGGCCGGCGGCCGAGCGAATGCGAATACCGCCGAACATGTAGTTGAGTAAAACTTTCGTTATTTTCACTATAAAATCGAATTTTAAATCTAGATCTGAGGCACACGACACATTGTAGAAGGTTCAAAGTTTACGTTTCGACATGGCTTTATGGAAATGAATGCGGGAAAATACGAAAATATCGAATCCGAAATAGTTTGACGTCTACCCATATCTGACTGACGTTTCTCGAATTCCCGGCTATATCTATCTCTTTTTTTCGCGAAATCCTCGCGAAAATCGAAAACTGGCGGCCGCGGACCTCCGGAAAAACGCAAAATTCGCCCCGAAAAAGGTAAAGAGAAATCACCAAAATACGCCCACCGGACAACCGAAGGACCGAACTCGGCTTCGCGCACCCGGGCTCGCCGCTGCGCGGCTCGCCTCAAAAGCCTTAGGTAATGCAAAACGCCACTTTTTCGCGAGAGAGAAAAAACAACGGATCTTAATATATAAGGACTAGAAAGGTGGCAAGTCGGCTATCGCCGACTTGACCTTTCTTGGGTAGAGTTCGTTTTTTTAAACACCATGTATTTTTTCGATAATTAGTGCGTTAAGAGACCCCGGATGGAAGTTCAGTAAAAAAAATGTCAGTTCTCTTAATTTTGAAATTTTTTTAACGTTCAACATTTTTCCAACACTTTGTATATAAAACGGTCATTCGTACATCCGACAACCCATCCGAAGCAAAAAAATTTCTATTCTATGAATTTTGGGTGTTTTAATATTGGTTCAGTTTTCTTAAACACCCTGTATTTTTCTCATTAAAATAGTTTCCATATGGACCATTGTTAAAAGTTTCATCAAAGGAATATTATAGGTACTTCCATGAAGGTTTCTAGAGAACGGTCGGTTTTTTTTAAACACCCAGTAGTTTTTTAATTAGTATAGTTTTCCTACAGACCATTGTGAAAAGTATTATATATTAAATATATCCAGGGTGTTGTAGTGTTAATGATCAGAATTTTGATATTTGATAATTTTATTTTAATATGTAAAAGTTCTTCTTCTTCTTATTTTTTGATTGTGGCCTTACACAATTGTGTATTTAGCCAGATACAATAAAAAAGTTCATATAAACATAGGTCCTGAAGTTCCTCTTTTCTGAGATAGAGGGAGTTAATATTTTCTGTAGGAAATAGTTTTAAATTGATAAATATTTAAATATTTATAAGTTACTGATATTTAGTTCATTGTAATTTTGAGATCATGTTAGACTTTATTTTTTAAATTTTTTATAATATACATTTTTAATTCAGTTATTTTATAAATTAGTAGGAAAATATTTCCACTGTATATTTTGGATAGACAGTTCTAATGTAATAGGATCTGTAATAAAGGTGTATGAATGAATTAATAATTTAACATAAATAAAAAATATTGATTAATATAATTTTAGTTACATGGAATTGTTGTTTTTTTTTAATCCTATCGTTTTCAAAAATATAGTATAGATGGTCTGTAATATAAAAATAATGAATGAGTGCATAGTAAATGGTAAATAGAAATACCTTTTGTTAATATACGACTATTCTTGGCAAGTACACACTGAAAGAGTAGATTTTGTTTATTTTTGTGATTGAAGTAGTATCCAGAAGAGATCTTAAAATAGTTTGCTTGATCTAAAAGTAAATGTAGATATAATATTTTTTTAAATATTGTTATAAAAAGTTACATTAATAGAAAAATGAAGTAATAGCTTACTGTATTATGTAAGGTATTCAGCGTACAGATGAACAGGAATGTGTCCGTAATATTACAATTATTCTTGATGAGGAAATGTTGAGTTAGAGTTGATATACTTCATTTATATTAATAACAATATTACAAAGTAGATTTCAGTGAAAGATAGATAAAAATATAATTTTTCTACATCAAAAATGGAAAGTACAATTGTAAAATATGAAAAATAATTAATAAATGACAATATTAAGTACAGAAAATATCTTATAGAAACGAAGGGCGAATCTTTCCTTGTGTAGCTGGCTTGGTTTTATCATTTAAGCTCGAAAGCATAGGTGCCAGTTTCTTAAATTTTAGTGAAACATATTGGCAGTAATTATGATTATACCTTAGTGCCAGGAATGTACATAGGATTTATCGTCTAAAATCTATAGAGAATAATTTCTGTATAAAAAAAAAGTATGGAAAAAATATATGAAATATTTTAATGTAGAAAAATTGATATTCCAAAGTGTTGATACTTTGATAATTAATGATTTATATTTATGATAATATTCTTGTGTGGCACGAAAAAGCAGGTTTTATTGGAATATTGTTGTATGTTATAGCATATTCATGTTTTCTTCTGTAATGGCCTGAAATAGAAGTGGAAATAATTGAAAATAATGTTTTAAAAAAGATATTTGCAATACCTACTTTGAAATAAGTTAACTGCAAGTGAGGAATTTCCAGTAGCATTAAATGGTTTCCACTGTAAATTTTGGATAGACAGTTTGGTTCATATTTTCTAATGTGATATGATCTGCAATAAAGGTGTATGAATACACTCTGAAAGAGTAGATTTTGTTTATTTTTGTGATTGAAGTAGTATCCAGAAGAGATCTTAAAATAATTTGCATGATCTAAAAGTAATATGGTAAATGTACAATAAAATATTTTTTTAAATATTGTTATAAAAAGTTACATTAATAGAAAAATAAAGTAATAGCTTACTGTATTATGTCAGGTATTCAGCATATAGATGAACAGGAATGTGTCCGTAATACTACAATTCTTGATGAGAAAATGTTGAGTTGGAGTTGATACACCTCATTTATATTAATAACAATATTACAAAGTAGATTTCAAAGATAGATAAAAATTTAATTTTTCTACATCAAAAATGGAAAGTACAATTGTAAAATATGAAAAATAATTAATAAATGACAATATTAAGTACAGAAAAGATCTTATAGAAACGAAGGACGAATCTTTCCTTGTGTAACTGGCTTGGCTTTATCATTTAAGCTCGAAAGCATAGGTGCCAGTTTCTTAAATTTTAGTGAAACATATTGGCAGTAATTATGATTATACCTTAGTGCCAGGAATGTACATAGGATTTATCGTCTAAAATCTATAGAGAATAATTTCTGTGTAAAAAAAAATATGCAAAAAATATATGAAATATTTTAATGTAGAAAAATTGATATTCTAAAGTGTTGATACTTTGATAATTAATGATTTATATTTATGACAATATTAAAAATTATTTAAATAGAATAACAAATTTGTGAAAATAATTATAAGACATGGTTTGTGAAAATGATCTATGAATAATTTTTAGTAAATACATTCATTTAGATGGAAAATGTTTCAAAAAAGGTTTTTAGTGAAAATTAAGTGAAAATATATATAATTTTTCTACAATTTTAGAAAACAATAGAAAAAATATTTAACAGAAAACACCGTATAGAAAAGGCGGGCGAATCTTTCCCTGTGTAATTGGCTTGGCGTTATCATTTAAGCTCGAAAGCATATTTGCCGGTTTCTTAAATTTTGGTGAAACATTGGCAGTGTTTTGATATGCCTTAGTGCCAGTAGTACACTTGGGATTCATCGTCCAGTTCAAATTTATAGGGCATAGTTTCTGTATAAAAGATTATGGAAAAATGAATAATTTAGAAAAATTCAATATTTCTCTATAAAGTGAGTTCTGATAATTTTATATGTTTTTCAGGGACTATAAGTAGTCATTTCCAAGTCTGGAGGTCGTAATTTACTAAAGAATGGCATTGGTATAATATCCAATTAGCCAAATAGTGTTTTGTGACCTAGGGAAATATAAGAAAATGTGTAACATATAAATTATTATCAGAAATGAGTGATTCTTAGGAAAAATTACATTTTTATATTTTTGGCAATTCATAAGAGAAATGTATGCCAAAATATTAAACAGAAAATGTTAAATGTATAAGGAAAATAATTTACAGTACCTCTCTGTATACGACATTCCTTGTATATACGTTCTCACTGTTTGGTAATAGTTTACCTTGTTCCGGACGGTTTGACATATAAATTTTAACGTCCTCCAAGTTTTTAGCTCTCGAAAAAGCTACATAAAGTTGACCGTGGGTAAATACGGGTTCATCCAGGAAAATACCCACTTTTTCAAAGGTTTGTCCTTGTGACATGTGAATGGTCATAGTATAAGCTAAGCGGATGGGAAATTGTCTCCTTTTTAATTTAAATGGTAAGACATCATTACCTCCCGTCTTCAGGTCTATACGTGGAATAAAGACTCGTTCTCCGGTAGGTCTTCCGCTACTGTCGATTTTTTCTGCGTCTGTGTATTGGTTTCCCAAAAGACGAACGATTAATCTGGTACCATTGCACAATCCTTTTTTAAGATTTAAATTGCGTAGTAGCATAACAATTGCATCTTTTTTTAACTCCAATCTGTGGGGTGAAAGTCCATTTGGAGTTAAGGAATTTTTTTGTTAATAAAATGGCTGGTGTTATTTGTAGGGACTAAAATTGCTTTTCGTATAGTTATGCTTGGATCTAGGTCGTTAAAGCAAAATTCGATTAGATCATCGACATTGTTAACGTAGCAATCTGAAGGTATTTGTATTATATTACCGTACATAGTTCTACGTAGAGGTTGTATTGTACTGTTGCCCAAATTGAGCAGCCATCTGGCAAACTCTTCATTGTGAATGGTTCTGACGTTTGTCTGTAATTCGTAATTCATGAATAAGGGCCAATGTCGGCTACCTTTTATACAGGCATTTACTATTGTACATCTGTTTCCTCCAATGACAACTGGTAAGGTTTGTCTGAAATCTCCGCCTAAAAGGATAACTTTATTACCAAAGGGTCTGTTGTCGGCACATATATCTCTCAGTGCTCTTTCGATAATGTTAAAAATTAGATTTGTCACCATGGACACTTCATCGATTATCAGGAGTTTAACTGAGGCTATGTAACGACCTTCTGCCGTTGTTGGAGCAATTCCGGAGGTTGTGGTTTCATTTATATTGAAAGGCAATTTAAATGTGGAATGTAATGTTCGACCGCCTTTCAAAATCGAAGCAGCTATGCCGGTGGGACAGGCTACTAAAACGGGTAACTCTTCACCTCGAAGCTTTGAGATTAAGGTTTGAAATAGATATGATTTGCCTGATCCAGCTGCGGCGTTTATCAAGAAGAAACGATTCGGTTCGTGGGCATTACGAACCGCAGCCATAACTGCATTGCAAATAACTCTTATTATTATTTAAAATTTATTATAATTTCTCTAAGTTTGAGTAAACCGTATGATGCCAGTCTAGTTCCGTTTAGTAATAACACGGTTTGGATGCATCTAAGTGTCTGTTGCAGAGCTTCCTCATCGGAAAGACCGCGACGCTTGAAATCTTCCATGAAATACTCTTGGAATTCATCCCAAAGCGCCGGAGCATCTGAAACATCACAAAAAATTAGTATAAATGCAAACATGTTTCTAAGTTGATACGGCATATCTCTAGAGCAAGCTTCTCTTAATGTTCGTTTCCATTCAGTATCATCGGCTAATAAATTCCGATGCTGACAGGATTCTTTGAATGTATCGTATGTTATTCCGTTGAAGGTACGCAACTCTGCATATGAACGTGCTCCGGGAATATGTAGGAGCAGCAAACGTAAATAATATAATTCCTGGTTGCGTATACTCACGGAGTACATTCGAACTACAATTTTGTCTGTGCCTCTTTGGCGTCGTTTCCAACGTTTGGTTGCATTTTGCCAAACATAATGATATGGAATATCAGTGTAGAGGTACTGTCGTGTTTCCACGTCATTTTGGTTAAGAGTAAACCATGCCGTTAGCTGTGTGCTTTCGTTATTTTGTAAAGCTTGTATTTCATATCCGGGCTGGAATCGAACAATTTGCCTATCTGGTAGATGCACACAGAGTCGATAGACGGTATGAGTGTTTTGTGGGTAGCAAATTGATTAATGTGCCAGCATGCTTCAGGTGGAGTCATATATCTGGCGTTTACGTAGTGTTCTACTTCATTGTAGTCTGCTTGATGTTCTACATTTATACGAACTAAAGCCATATCTACTCCTTTAAAAGGTATTTATATAAATATTTGACACAATGTGTAGTGGCGCAAGCTTCTGCATTGATATGGCATTTATATTTTAGTAGGATATATGGATTATATGGAACTATCCAGCGATTGTCCAAAATACAATTTCTACCATTGGCTCTAGTCGTTATAGTCCTACCGTTGTTCCGTCTCCTGTAAATGACTTGACCGTTATCTGATATTATTGTCAATTCATTAAAGTCTTTAGGATAGTTTTTGGAACATTTGCCATCCACCATACAGACAGAATCGGGGTTTAATTGGCCACATGGTCCGTGAACCATAAAAGACGTAACTATTTGATATAATTCTGGCTCGGTTTGCGGATCTGGTATTTCCGCGCTAATCAGAGCGTCTATTTTATACGGACTTGTTAATTTGTCCTCGTCTCTCAATATCATCAAATTGTGACAGTGCGGCAAACCTCTTTTTTGAAATTCTATGACGTAGAGATTGGCTAGAGGTATACCAAAAATGTGCCTTTTGAGCAAGTCATCCATGAGTTCATTTAATTTGCATTGAAATACTTCATCTATCAAGGAGGGATGATCACTGGCCGTAGAACCTCTGGGAATATTATCTACTATTTCTGGCCAGTTTGCGTTAGTGGTCATGGTAATAAATAGACTGGGCGTACCAAATCGAGCCACAACTGCCATGGCATCTTGAAAGAGTTGTTGTTGATATCGAGGCGAACCGATAAAAAAGGAAGGTAAAATAATCATTCTACCTAATGTTGTAGCATCATCATCGTCATTACCTCCTTCAATTCTATGATGAAGGTAATCGGCTAATCCAACATACTCTGTCGCCCGTAATCCCTCTTGGTTACGTAGAATATATTTAAGACGGTTATTTTCTATTTTAATATATGAGGTGACGGCAATTTGTTGTGTCAGTCTGCCTCCATACTTAAATCTAGAATCATTGTCTCTAATTCCAAAACGATATGCATAATACTCGCATAAAGTTACGTTGCGGTTATCGTTTTGATGAGGAATTCCTATATACCATCCTGGTTCACCGTGAGGAAACATTAGAGGAAAACTAAAGGATCGTTAAGTTCGCTTTCCTCAGAAATGTTTTGTAATCGGGTAGGTTCGTCCCGTACGTAAATACGCATATTTGGAGTTGCTGGTGTATCTGGCAATAAATTATATATAGCGGCAATTTCCTCAATTCTAGGTAAATCGTATTGTCTTCTATCTCTTCCTCGCACATTTAATAACTCCAATGTGACGGTAGGTATTTGTAAGGGGAGCGGATCGATATGGTTACGTAAAGCTTCTGCACGTAATCTTTCGATTGTGTCTACTTCTAATTGATATCGTTCACGTAAATACATATATGCCCTAGCATAAGGATTTACTTCACGTAGTAATTGTTCCAATAGAGCAATCAATTGTCTGTCCAAGATCTGATTGCTGTTTCGTGCACGTGAATTGACAGCCTCATCTGGATCTAAAAAATAGATGGGTCCGTAACGTTGGATTGGCTCGTTAATGTTTATATTGGATATGTGATGGTAAACTTTCCCCTTTATACAATAAACTGGTGGGGCTCTGTTTCTGGGCAAGTCTCGTAAGTTTGCTTCTAAAGATACAAACTAAAAAGCATAATTATAAGATAATATATGTCTTTTGAACAAATTAGAGAGAGGATGAAAGCCTTGAAAGAGGGCTATTAAAACGTCAGGCATATTTGGAAAATTGTCTAAAACTACATTACCTCGTTGACAGCATTTTGTGTATTGGTTATTATGAAGTGTGATTTCCGTATGAAAATATAAGGCAGAACAATGTCTACAGACCTGATTGAGTGGGCCCAAATTAAATGGGCCTTGTCTTACGATAGGTAGGTGATTTTCATTATTGCGTAGACGTTGTATTTCCTGTAATATATTTTCTCTTAAAGGTGCATCAGCAATGGCAGCATTTACTTGATTTGCTTGATGTCTTTGAATATTCACTGCTACTTCAGCAAATTCATTTTGTATATCATCGACTAATGATGGTGAGAGTTCGGGAAGCATGTCATCATCTTCAACCTGCATATCTAAAAATAAAATATGAAATTAAATTAATAACTAAAAAATGTTAGTTATTTTTATTTAGTTTATTCAATAGCGTATAATTTAAACAACGTTATTGAAGAAAATGATTACCAATAATTATAGAAAATACCTACCAACATTTATAACATCCTGTGAAACTTGTGCTAAAGCTCTGACAGGAATGTTATTTGGATTTGCAGGAATTATAGTAGTTGATGAAGTTCCCGGGAAGTTTTGTCCAACTTCAGCATTAGCTGTTCTATGAATCATAACCTCTACGACCATAGGCTGAGGTAATTCATTTTCAGAATCAGTTGAAATATTTCGTGTTAATGCAGGTGCTAAAATGTTTTTATTTATAATAAAAATATTTTTGATTTTATTAGTAGTAAAATAATCGTTTAATTACAATATGCATGTAGGAAAATGTATTTCATGTTTATATTAAACAATTTCAGTAATAGATAGAACATATGAGATTATGTATGAATTTGTTGGAATTAATGAGTTTGTTGTAACAGTAATAATTTCGTCAATTGTTATGTAAAATATAGTTGCTTGGGTTATGATAACCTTTATTAGGTTTTAATCCATTGAAAAGTTACATTTTTTAGAGGACGCAATTTTATTGTTTAGATGTGAGGGGGGGGGGGGTCAAAAAAAGCTTAACTTGAAGTTTGTGGGGTTTGGTCCCATATTGGAAAAGGGGGTGAAATTGTTTTTAGCATTTATCAGGTAAACTATTGGTCATACAAACATTTCGTAAATACATTTTTTATTGCAAATTAAATCCTCTACAATTTTAGTTCGGTAACTTTTTGTTGTAAAATCAAAAATAACAAAGATATTAAAGAAAAATTATTATATTATATTATAAAACTATTGGTCATACAAAATTTTATTAAAAATTTTGTATTGCAAATTGAATCCTTTAAATGCTAAAAACAATTTAACCCCCATTTTCCAAGATGGCGGCCGATTTTGGAGGGTTGCGACCCCACAAACTTCAAGTTAAGCTTTTTTTGATCCCCCCCCCCTCACATCTAAACAATAAAATTGCGTCCCCTAAAAAATTCAACCCTAAATGTAACGTTTTAATGGACTAGAAAAAATTAGTTTTCATTTCACAGCGCTGTAAAACCCAAACTAATGAATATAATGAAAAAAGTATATGATAAAATTCTTCGTTGAAAACCACTCTACAAAAATGCTCTGATGGCATTTTTTTTTAAATAGGAAAATTAATAAATTATGGTGTCCAAAAGGAAAATTTGTGTAAATATTTTGATGTTTTTTTTAATATCTTTGTTATTTTTGGTTTTACAACAAAAAGTTACTGGACTAAAATTGTAGAGGATTCAATTTTAAATAAAAAATATATTTACAAAATTTTTGTTTGACCAATAGTTTACTTGATAAATGCTAAAAACAATTTCACCCCTTTTTCCAAGATAGCGACCAAACCTCGAGGGTTATGACCCCACAAACTTCAAATTAAACTTTTTTTGATCCCCCCCTCACATCTAAACAATAAAATTGCGTCCTCTAAAAAATGCAACTCCAAATGTAACCTTTTAATGGACTATAGGGAAAATTAGTGTCACTTCACAGCACTGTAAAACCCAAACCATTGAATATAATAAAAAAAGTATATAATAAAAATTCTTTGTTGAGAATCACTCTACAAAAATGCTCTGATGGCATTTTTTTTAAATAAGAAATGAATTATGGTGTCTAAAAGGAAAATTTGTGCAAAAATTTTGACGTTTTTTTTTAATATGTTTGTTATTTTTGATTTTACAACAAAAAGTTATTGGACTAAAATTGTAGAGGATTCAATTTTAAATAAAAAATGTATTTACAAAATTTTTGTATGACCAATAGTTTACTTGATAAATGCTAAAAACAATTTCACCCCTTTTTCCAAGATAGCGGCCAAACCTCGAGGATTGTGACCCCACAAACTTCAAGTTAAACTTTTTTTGATCCCCCCCCCCCCTCACATCTAAACAATAAAATTGCGTCCTCTAAAAAATGCAACTCCAAATGTAACTTTTCAATGGACTAATCATTAAGAGGATTGCAAAAACATTTTTATACAAAAATAATTAATATAGTATAGTATGTATTAAAGAACAATTTTGTGATAACCTTTCTTGCCTTAGTTTCAATTTTAAATTTTTTAAATAACATTTTTTTTTTAATATAATGCTGGCTTGTTTTTCTAAGATACCGTCTGTATATTTAGATATGTAATTACATAAACAGAATTACAATAGTTTTTCAAAGTTAAATGACTGATATATTTATAATATTATTTTATCTAACTATATCATGTAAAGTAAGCATTTGTATACTTATAAGGTAGTTTGTATTATCAAATTTAATAGGGCAACCAGTATAGCTTTTTAAATTTCGTTTTTAGAGATGCAACGGTCAGTTTTATATTGAAGAGATATGATTATCTTCTTTCAAAAGACATACATACATTCATGTTTTTGTCGTTAAAAATATATATGAACAAACTTACCTAAGGAAGATGAAGGTCCAGCTTTTCTGCCTAAAAAGGAGTCTGGGAGACTATTATCTGTTTCGTCTGGATCTGTGTATCTCATTAGTAGTCCACCTGCTGGTTTAATGGAACTATTTTGTTGTACCACTATTTCACTTTGTGAAGGAGACTCGGAAACAGCAGTTGAAGTCTTTACAGGAACACATTTTTTTGTGGCCTGACCTTTGATACTGACTCCCTTTCGTTGAGTCAATCTTTTTTTACCTTTACGGGGCATTGTAATTGATCTAAAAATAAGTAAATAAGTGTACCTAAATAGGGAATTAAATTAATGATTATAAAAGATACTTACTGTCTCGTTATGCAGATGGATTCGTTTTGAAAAAAAAACGGATTTAAATTATACGAAAAGTGCAATTTATTTATGTAAACGGAAATTTACGAACATAAAATGCACCTATAAAAATGGCGTGGTAGAAATATAATTTGTTGATTCGGAGATATGCATTTGTTTTTGTAGGTTACCAAAGACAGACAATCGGAAAGTTTAAAGGTGCGTTCCCAACGAAATTATTTGCGTTTTGCTTTTTGCGTTGTGGAATGGTATTGGTGACGCAGAATTAAGAAAATCTAGGTGGGAACTTGCAAAATAAATATTTTTACATTTAGTTACTGTTTTGGGTAAATTTGACTACATATTACTGAAACAATTTTTCAAATTTTATAAACATAACATAAATTCGGTCTAAACGTACACAAAAAAATTTTACTGTAAAAAGTTGAAAATATTCAGCTTTATCCCGTTAATAAATACTATTTTAAATTTTGCATCTTCAATAGAATTTCATAACTGAAAAAGCAAAACGCGAAAAATTTTATTGTGGGCTCAGCTTAAGTCGATTATGGATTATCAAAAAAGCCTTTGGTAATGCAAAACGCCACTTTTCTCACCCCCCCGGTGGGAGCGAGAAAAAACAACGGGTTTTAATATATAAGAACTAGAAAGGTGGCAAGTCGGCTATCGCCGACTTGACCTTTCTTGAGTAGGGTTCGTTTTTTTTAAACACCATGTATTTTTTCGATAATTAGTGCGTTAAGAGACCCCCGATGGAAGTTCAGTAAAAAAAAATTGTCAGTTCTCTTCATTTTGAGATTTTTTTAACGTTCAACATTTTTCCAAAATGTTGTATATAAAACGGTCTTTCCTACATCCGACAACCCATCAGAGGCAAAAAAAAATATTCCATGAATTTTGGGAGTTTCAATATTGGTTCAGTTTTCTTAAACACCCTGTATTGTTTTCATTAAAATAGTTTCCATATAGACCATTGTTAAAAGTTTCATTAAAGGAATATTATACTTCCATGAAGGTTTCTAGAGAACGGTCGGTTTTTTAAACACCCAGTAGTTTTTTAATTAGTATGGTTTTCTTACAGACCGTTGTGAAAAGTTTCATTAGAAAATATTACATGAATTGTGAGGATTTTTAGAGAATGGTATGGTTTTGTTAAACACCCTGTATTTTTTCATCAGTATAATTTTTTTGCAATCGTGAAAAGTTTCATAAAAAAAATTAAATTCCATAAATTTTGTGGATCTAGAGAATTGGTCTTTATATTACACCCTGTATTTTTTCATAAGTATGTATTTATATAGCTACATAATAATACCTACGTATGTATTTCTTATAGTTTTTTTACAAACTATCTTAAAAAGTTTCATCAAAAACCAAAAAAGAGTTTTTAATTCCAAGTTTTTAGGATTTTTAGAATGATTCGATTTTCTTAAACACCCTGTTATATTGTTCTCATTAAAATAGTTTCTTATAGACCATTGTGAAAAGTTTCATAAAAAAATATTCCATGAATTGTTAGGGTTCTTATAGAATGGTTTGGTTTCGTTAAGCACCCTGTATTTTCTCATTAGTATATATTTTTTTACAATCGTGAAAAGTTTCATAAAAAAAATAAATTCCATAAATTTTGTGGATCTAGAGAACGGTTCTTTATTTTACACCCTGTATTTTTTCATACGTATGTATTTATATACATAATAATACCAAAGTATATATATTTTATAGTTGTTTTACAAACTACTGTAAAAAGTTTTATCAGAAAGCAAAAAAAAAATTTTAAATCCACGAATTTTCAGGATTTTTAGGAAACGTTTCGGTTTCTTTAAACACCCCGTATTTTTTCATTAGTATATTTTTCCTACAGAACACTGTAAAAAGTTTCATCAAAAAGAATTTTTTAATTCCATGAATTTTGCAAACACGGAATTCCAGGAAACAACTACTCTGCGGGCTAATGCCCCGACCAGCATTGAATTACACCTGGAAAAACCTATAGCAACAGCTAGAGTCATTCGTCAGACGCCCACCAGACATATACCGGTTTCGAGCTTATTAGCTCTCATCAGTATGCCATAGGTGAGGTATCCGACGAATAATCCTAGCTGCTTTCGTCTGTCTAACCCGACAGAAGGGACCATGAGTACGCGGTGTAGAACTAACTACATCTATCGGCCGTTCGCTACTCCATGCCGGACTGAAAATGATGTCACAGACACGAAGCGTTCTACATGCAGTAGACACCATTGAAAGCTGTCGACCTTTATCGCGATCGGCGAGAAACGATATTTTGCAAACACGGAATTCCAGGAAACAACTACTCTGCGGGCTAATGCCCCGACCAGCATTGAATTACACCTGGAAAAACCTATAGCAACAGCTAGAGTCATTCGTCAGACGCCCACCAGACATATACCGGTTTCGAGCTTATTAGCTCTCATCAGTATGCCATAGGTGAGGTATCCGACGAATAATCCTAGCTGCTTTCGTCTGTCTAACCCGACAGAAGGGACCATGAGTACGCGGTGTAGAACTAACTACATCTATCGGCCGTTCGCTACTCCATGCCGGACTGAAAATGATGTCACAGACACGAAGCGTTCTACATGCAGTAGACACCATTGAAAGCTGTCGACCTTTATCGCGATCGGCGAGAAACGATATTTTGCAAACACGGAATTCCAGGAAACAACTACTCTGCGGGCTAATGCCCCGACCAGCATTGAATTACACCTGGAAAAACCTATAGCAACAGCTAGAGTCATTCGTCAGACGCCCACCAGACATATACCGGTTTCGAGCTTATTAGCTCTCATCAGTATGCCATAGGTGAGGTATCCGACGAATAATCCTAGCTGCTTTCGTCTGTCTAACCCGACAGAAGGGACCATGAGTACGCGGTGTAGAACTAACTACATCTATCGGCCGTTCGCTACTCCATGCCGGACTGAAAATGATGTCACAGACACGAAGCGTTCTACATGCAGTAGACACCATTGAAAGCTGTCGACCTTTATCGCGATCGGCGAGAAACGATATTTTGCAAACACGGATACCTCACCTATGGCATACTGATGAGAGCTAATAAGCTCGAAACCGGTATATGTCTGGTGGGCGTCTGACGAATGACTCTAGCTGTTGCTATAGGTTTTCCAGGTGTAATTCAATGCTGGTCGGGGCATTAGCCCGCAGAGTAGTTGTTTCCTGGAATTCCGTGTTTGCAAAATATCGTTTCTCGCCGATCGCGATAAAGGTCGACAGCTTTCAATGGTGTCTACTGCATGTAGAACGCTTCGTGTCTGTGACATCATTTTCAGTCCGGCATGGAGTAGCGAACGGCCGATAGATGTAGTTAGTTCTACACCGCGTATCCATGAATTTTGTTGATTTTTAGAGAATGGTTTGGTTTTTTAAACCTCCTGTATTTTTTCATTAGTATAGTTTTTTACAAACTATTGTGAAACGTTTCATCAAAAAGAATTTTTTAATTCCATGAATTTTGAGGATTTTTAGAGAATGTTTCGTAATTTTTAAACACTCTGTATTTCTTCATTAGTCTATTTTTCCTACAGAACATTTTATAAAGTTTCATCAAAAAGAATTCTTTAATTCCATGAATTTTGAGGATTTTCAGAGAATGGTTCGTTATTTTTAAACACTCTGTATTTGCTTCGTTAGTGAGTGTCATAATAAATCCTTGACGAAAGTTTAATAAATAAAAAAAAAATTTCTATGAATTTTGGGAGTTTCAATATTGGTTCAGTTTTCTTAAACACTCAGTAGTTTTTTAATTAGTATAGTTTTCTTACAGACAATTGTGAAAAGTTTCATAAAAAAACATTCAATGAATTATTGTGAGGATTCTTAGAGAATGGTTTGGTTTCGTTAAGCACCCTGTATTTTTCCATTAGTATAATTTTTTTATAATCGTGAAAAGTCTCATAAAAAAATAAATTCCATAAATTTTGTGGATCTACAGAATGGTTCTTTATTTTACACCCTGTATTTTTTCATACGTATGTATTTATATACATAATAATACCAAAGTATATATTTTTTATAGTTTTTTGTACAAACTATGGTAAAAAGTTTCATCAGAAAGCAAAAAAAATTTTTAAATCCACGAATTTTCATGATTTTTAGGGAACGGGTGGGTTTTTTGTAAACACCCTATATTTTTCGATAATTAGTGCGGTAAGAGACCCCGACGGAAGTTTCGTACCAAAAAATTTCCAGTTCCTTAATTTTGACATTTTTAACGTTTAACTTTTTTCCAACACTTTGTATATAAAACGGTCTTTCGCACGTCAGACGACCCCTCCGAAGCGAAAAAACCGAAAATTTCCTCGAATCTGTAATTTTTATTTTTTCTCGTCAATTTTATCGTAACACCCCGTACGTCGAGCTTTTTTGAGTCGCACTGTATATACGCGAAGCGACTTAAAATAATTGAAGTCCGCCATATTGTCTAGCTCATTTATACCACGTATTCATTCGTATTTATGCAAAGTTCAATGCAAAAATGAACTCAAAACAAAGCGCTCGCATAACAGAACGTATCTAGAGACTTCAAATTTACCTTTTTTGGCCTTCGGGGGGCTCCGATCGGCCCATTTAGCGAAATTTTCTATGTTATATGCGGAACTGTCACCCACTCGCCGTTTGACGTTTCGGCGGCCGGGCGCCGGCCGAACGTGTAGTGGACTAAAGTTTCGATATTTTCACTATAAAATCGAATTTTAAACCTAAACCTGAGGCACACGACACATTGTAGAAGGTTCAAAGTTTACGTTTCGATATGGCTTTATGGAAATAAAGGGGTACTTACTTTTCAGAATCTAATCGTTTTGAAGGTTTTGTGAAGACCGCCATTTGCCAGGCTCTTCTCCCCGGTCTTGGATCGGATTTTCGCACATTTCGATACAAAAATGAATTCAAAATCCTGCGCTCGCATAACAGAAAGTATCTAGAAACTTTAAATTTACCTTTTCTGGCCTTTGCGGGTCTCCGATCGGCCCGTTTAGCGAACGTTCCTAAGTTTTATCCGGAGCTGTCAACGGCACCGCACCGTCCGGCTTGCCGTTTGACGTTTCGGGCGGCAGAGCGAATGCGAATGCCGCCGAACGTGTAATTGAGTCAAACTTTCGTTATTTTCACTATAAAACCGAATTTTGAACCTAGACCTGAGACAGGCGGCACATTGTAGAAGGTTCAAAGTTTACGTTTCGCTATGGCTTTATGGAAATAAAGGGGTACTTAATTTTCAGAATGTAATCGTTTTGAAGATTTTGTGAAGACCGCCATTTGCCAGGCCCTTCTCCCCGGTCTTGGATCGGATTTTCGCACATTTCGATACAAAAACGAATTCTAAACCCAGCGCTCGCATAACAGAAAGTATCTAGAGACTTTAAACTTACCTTTTCTGGCCTTCGGGGGGCTCCGGTCGGCCTGTTTGGCAAACGTTCCTACGTTTTATGGGGAGCTGTCACAGGCCGTGCACCGTCCGGCTAGCCGTTTGACGTTTAGGACGGCCGCGGTCGAGCGAATGCGAATGCCCCCGAACGCGTAATTGACAAAAATTTTCGTTATTTTCACTATAAAATCGAATTTTAAACCTAAATCTGAGGCACGCGAATTATACATATACCCTTTTTACACCCTATATATATTTTTGCTTGTATTCTATTTCTTTGCTGTAACATATAGTTACCATATTAGTCATTTTATCTTATGCTGAGACTTGCATTTATTTCCTTATATATAGAGTTCCAGATCTAGCTTAGCTTCAGTGTGAACTATACCTCTGTACCGCTTACTTTGAATAAACGTCGTTTGATATTATAAATGTATTAAGTTATTTACAACGTTCTCGTTCGGTACATACTTAATTGGCGCAGTCGGTAGGATCTACATACAAGTCTCTGAATTCTCGTGAGTGAGTGAGTAAGATCCTTGGTGTACTCCTGTACTTTGTTGAAGATCCAGAACCTGTCCAGCTCTCAGGTGAAATTTATTGGATTCGGAACTTCAAGTGGTTGGTTAACTTGACGCCGAGATCCCTGGACCGTCAGCGACGATTCAAAGTAAGTCCCTCTTGTATTTTCCACTCCTTTCCTCGCTAAGTTGATATAAACTGGTTTTTTATATACTTGTGCGGCGAAAAGACATTTTGATCTATACTTGCTTGTGTACGTTCAAAATTAGTTAGGTTTAAATTTTTAAGAAGTGATTCAGTGAATTTAATTGTTCTAAATTCGTTCTATATTTTTTCTCTGTCCAAAGTGCTTCTTTTGTCGAGTGACTATTAAAAACAATTTGTTTATGAGCCAACTCGACTGAAAACGAAGTACTTGTTCAGATGCCAAAGGATAGTAATTCTCAAGCTAGATTACGTGTAGAAAATCCATACCAGGTCCCTGTCGGTGTTGGACTCTCCGTAAATCAGAACGAGATAGATAGTTTAGTAAATCAGTTATCTAGTACATTAAATAACGAAAATATGACTACTAACTCAAATATAAACGAAGCTAAAGCTTTTCTTGATGTGATACCAGTTTTTGATGGTTCACAAACCAAACTACAAACATTTTGCAAATTATGTGACGAATTAATTAGAATCTTTAATATCCCTGAAAGAACTGACCGTATGGTATATCTACTTGCGGGAATCAGATAAAAAATCACGGGCCAAGCCGAAATTATTTTAAACCAACGTTTAGAAATTCAAACGTGGACACAAATTAAAAATTTATTACAACAAAATTTCGGAGATTGTAGAGATCTCCCATGCCTTCAGCAAGACTTAATTCATATGCGATATAACTCGAAAAACGAAACCTTGCAGGAATTCTCAAATAGAATCCAACACCTGAGGTCAATTTTATCTCAGAAACTAGTGAACTTGAATATCACAGCTGTTGAAAAACAAGCTTACCAAGACATTTATGCCAGACTCGCGCTCGACACGTACGTCGCGAACTTGCCAGATAATTTACAGTCAATGATACGGACAGCTGACAAAACTACATTAGAAGACGCGATATCTTTCGTAAACAGAGAACTACAGTTTAATCAGTACAAAGAACAACTTAAGAGAAACATGTCTTATACACAATCGCCGTCAGTCCCACCTAAAATTCACCAAAGAAACCATAATCCTAATATGAATTTTAAAACTAACCAAACTTTTAAACCGAATTTCCAAAATCAAAATTTTGTAAGACCACCTCTTCCACCAAGAAATCCAAATTTTAATCAAAATTTCAACCAAAATTATAATCAAAACCGAAATCAACAAGCTTCGGGAACTTATCAAAATTACAGACCAAATCATCCCTCTCCGATGTCAGGAGTTCAGTCATTTGTAAACCAAACACATAACACTAGAAGTAATCATCAAAATTTCAGGCAAAACCAACAAAATTTTAGACAAAAACCGAATAGGCAAAATTTCCCTAGAACCAACGAAAATTTTAACATTGAAGAACAAAACTTTGAACAAAACTTTGATCCAAATTTCGACCCTAGTCAAGAATGTCAAAACGACAATTTACCTTTTGAACAAAATTTTGAAACAGATTATAATGATGAAGATTTTAATCAAAATTGTAACCAGGATTTTTATAACTGTGAAAATTTTCCTTTAACCCCTCCTCAAGACAACCAAACGTAATAGAAAATAATATTCAATTAGCTGCCCAGTTACCATATATAGAAATTTCACAACATCCTTATCCCTCTTTGAAACTTTTAGTAGATACAGGCGCTTCATATTCTATGTTACGACCTGACATAAAAAAAAATATGTTCAAATCAAATTTTTAATTTTTCGACTCAAGTAAAAACTATTTTAGGAAAATGTACTATTAAACAAAAAGCTCATGTACCCGCTTTTTCGGAATTTAATTCAAATCAAAATTTAGAAGTATTATCTTATGATTTTCATAACTATTTTGACGGACTTATTGGCTACCATGATATGAAAAAATTTAACATGATAATTGACTTACCTAATAATAGACTTATAGGACAAAATTTTAATATTCCCCTTTATTTACGTGATCCCTATGACATAACAAGACGAGTGACACTTACCCCAAATGAGTATTTAAAAACAACCATCCCTGTAGAAGCAAACTTTGGCGATATTTTAATACCTTTTCAAAATTTAAATAATTTAATAATTAGAGAAACATTAACAACCAGCGAAGACGGATATGCCCCGGTCGAACTTTTAATCCCTCTAGTGAAACAAAAACTTTTATTTTCAAAACCTATTCCTTGTCAAAATATAGAAAATTTCGAATTATAAAATTTCCAAATTTCTTCAAATGCAAGTAAATGTAAAAAGGAACAAATTCCAAATTTATTAAGAACGGAACATTTATCTAAAGAAGAAAAACAACATTTAATACCCCTTTGCAAAAATTATTATGATGTTTTTTATTTTCCTGGCGATCCTTTGACTTTCACTAATCAAGTTAAACATCAAATAAAAACTGAAGACGAAATTCCTGTTCATACAAAAACATATAGATATCCAGAAATACATAAACAAGAAGTGAAATCACAAATTCAATCCTTATTACAAAATAATATAATCCGACCTTCAGATTCACCATGGTCCAGTCCCATATGGATTGTACCCAAAAAATTAGACGCTTCCGGAAATAAAAAATGGCGACTCGTAGTAGACTACCGAAAAGTTAACGAAAAGACAGTTACTGACAGATATCCTATTCCAAACATCACAGACATATTAGACAAACTAGGACGATCCCAATATTTCACTACCCTTGACCTAGCATCCGGTTTTCATCAAATAGAAATGTCCCCAGAATCAATAAAAAAAACCGCTTTTAACACTAACAATGGACATTACGAATTTTTAAGGGTTCCTTTTGGCCTAAAAAACGCCCCCGCAACTTTTCAGAGAGTCATAGACAATGTCCTTAGAGATTTACAAAATAAAATTTGCCTCGTATATATGGACGACATTGTAATTTTTAGCACTTCCCTTCAGGAACATATTCAAAATTTAAAACTAGTATTTGAAGCTTTAAGAAAAGCAAATCTGAAAATTCAATTAGACAAATCTGAATTTTTAAAAGAGAAACAACATTTTTAGGACATATTATTACCCCTTCAGGAATAAAACCAAATCCAGACAAGGTAAAAGCCATTCAAAAATTTCCTATACCTAAAACACCTAAAGATATAAAATCATTTCTTGGACTTGTAGGATTTTATCGAAAATTTATAAATAATTTTGCAAAAATAACAAAACCGCTAACTCGATGTTTAAAAAAAGGAAATAAAATTGAACACTCCCCTGAATTTCTAGAATCAGTAAATTTATGTAAAAATATTTTATCTAATGAACCCCTTTTAGCTTTCCCAGATTTTTCAAAAACTTTTGTATTAACCACCGACGCATCTAACTTTGCGATCGGAGCTGTTTTATCCCAAAACGGTCATCCAATTTCATATGCGAGTAGAACCTTAAATCCGGCGGAAATATATTATTCAACAATCGAAAAGGAATTATTAGCAATCGTTTGGGCAACTAAATATTTTAGACCTTATCTATATGGAAGAAAATTTATAATAAATACAGACCATAAACCCCTTCAGTGGCTTTTCTCCTTAAAAGACCCTCAGTCTAGATTAGTCCGTTGGAGACTAAAATTAGAAGAATTTGAATACGAAGTAAAATATATTAAAGGAAAAGAAAACAATGTTGCAGATGCATTATCCCGATTTCCCCCAGACATTAACATTCACCAACTTCAACCCTCTACTTCTCAAGCCTTAGACTTACCTATTCTAGATGACGATACTCTCTCCATGTTAGTAAACGTGGATAGACCTAACACACCTATTGACGAAGAATTACTTAACGATATTTTACGAGAGCTTCCAGAACCTTCTCCTCCAGTATTACACATTCCAGAACCCTCTCCTCCAGTATTGCATATTCCAGAACCTGACGACAATGAAACAATACATACTTCAATAGAAAATCCAGTAGCAGAATTACCCATAACAGATCAACCAATAAATCAATTTAAATATCAAATATCTATCGCTCTAAATCCAAATCTTGTTCAACCTTATTGGCACAGACTAACCAAACCTTTTGATAAAAATTCAATTTTTATAGTATTCAATCCTCAAGCTAAAATATTACGAAACTTTCTAAAACCAAAAGAAATAAACTGTTTATATTTCTATGATCAAAAAGCTAGACAATGTTTTGAACGTTTAATACCAAAATTCTTTAATAATACAATTAAATTTAGAATCTCCACACTAAAAACTCAAGATGTAGAAAAACTAGAATCCCAAATCAGATTAATAATGAAACAACATGAGGTAAATACAGTACACAGAGGCATTGACACTGTCTATAATTCTTTAGCAAAAACTCACTATTGGCCTAATATGAAAGAAACTATAACAACCTATATAAATAATTGTGAAACATGTAATCGAGCGAAATATGATAGACACCCACAAAATCCACCAATCCAAAAAACGGAAACGCCCACTTAACCTTTCGACATTATACACATAGACATACTATTCTTTGATAAAAACCAATTCTTAACTGTTTTTGACACATTTTCAAAATTAGGACAAGCCTATCCTATACCTAGTAGAAATGCTATAACAACGACTAATACTATTCTAAATTACATCTCCCATTACGGAAAACCAGTCAAAATAATCTGTGATCAAGGCAGTGAATTTAATAATAAAATATTTTCAGAATTTTGTCAACTACATAAAATAATTTTACATTTCACTAGCGTCAGTAATTCAAATTCTAATAGTCCAGTCGAACGCTTCCACTCAACAATTTTAGACTCCATCAGAGCTTTGAAATTAGATAACCCTACTTTAAATCAAAAAACGCTAATTAAATTAGCAACCATTGGATATAATAATTCCGTACACTCTGTAACTCAAAAAACACCCTTAGAAATAATATTAGGTTCTCCCCAAAACATAGAAATAGATGAAAGAATAATTACCACAAATTTTATAGAAAAACAAAAACAAATTTATTCAAAATTATACGAAAACGTACAAAACAAAATTGAAGTGACAAAACAAAAAACTTTAGACCGGGTAAATAAAAATAAAACCGAACCACAAAAAGTCAAAATTCTACAAGACATACTAATAAAAGACAATTTAGCAAACAGACATAAAACAAGACCAAAATTTAAGAAAGCCATAGTTATGGGAGACAACGGCCCTACTATTCAAACAAAACAAGGAAAGATTCATAAAAAACATGTCAAGAAATTAAAATCCCCTGATACTTCTCCTCTGTCGAAGGACGAAGATTTTACTGATAGTGACGACAATATTCCATTGGCACGCCTCTTCCGAAATACTTAAACTCATCAAACACTATTCGAAATCTGACTTCAATTAAAGGAACAATTAAGTTACTTAACCTCTTTCATCAAAATTAGTAATAATCAGTCAAATATATGTTCAAAATTATAAAATTTATATCAACTTTCAAATTCCCATGTTCCAAATACCTCCAAATTTTACCTGTACCCTTGAATCAAAACCTACCTATTCCTACCTCAACCTACTTACTTAAGAATCAACAAGATATCTTCAAAGGAGGAATGTACCCAAATACCAGGCATGTACCCATGGAACGACACGAGCAGAGACAACTGCATGAATTTATTGATGCAGTGACAAAATCCAATCGACTGTACTACATCCAAAATTTAAAGAAATTCCATACATCAAATTCAAAATTCGTTGCTAATATAATTCACAACTCACCATGATATACAGCTAGATGAACTGAGTAGTTTAGCGTAGAGTATATCCCAAATATAAAATCCAACCCTGGAATTGTTTGACCAAGATTCACATTAGCAACTTCACTATTTTATCATATAAATATATTACATTTTCAAGAGCTTCAATCAATAGCACCTAGAATTTTCATACGAAGGTCAAACCCAACGACGACGACATAATTCAACGACTGGAATCACGTTTACTCCGATGATCTCCAGTCACCACGCCAGGAACAGCGACTCCCTGCTGTTTCCTTATTACCCTCCGCGAAGATGAGCATCAAAATGAAGAAGCACCCCTGAGCCTTGGTTTCAGATGAGGACTTTGCTGCCCTAGATGTCTCAACCCCCGAAGGAGTGACTACCGCCCACTAGGACCCTGGTCGCTTCACCCCGTGAGCTCCCTCTACGACGGGAGGAATTATACATATACCCTTTTTACACCCTATATATATTTTTGCTTGTATTCTATTTCTTTGCTGTAACATATAGTTACCATATTAGTCATTTTATCTTATGCTGAGACTTGCATTTATTTCCTAATATATAGAGTTCCAGATCTAGCTTAGCTTCAGTGTGAACTATACCTCTGTACCGCTTACTTTGAATAAACGTCGTTTGATATTATAAATGTATTAAGTTATTTACAACGTTCTCGTTCGGTACATACTTAATTCGCGACAATTTACCTAGAAAAACGCGAAAAACGGCCCGCCGAGCGCCTCGTCTCGACGGAGAAAGGACCAAATAAAGAGACTCGTCCGCGGCCGCGTCCCCGACGGGCTCGCCCGAAAAACGTCGCGCGGAGCGAAATCGGCCTCCGGGCGGCTTCCGGACTTCCGATAAGGGGCGTTTTTTTCGACTTTTGTCTCGTTTCCTCGCGAAAATCGAAAACTGGCGGCCGCAGACCTCCGGAAAAACGCAAAATTCGCCCCGAAAAAAGTAAAACGAACCAACCAAAATACGCCTAAGCGACAACAGCCGCCGCGCGGCTCGCGAAAAAAGCCTTTGGTAATGCAAAACGCCACTTTTTCGCCGCCCCGGTGAAAGCGAGAGGCAATCGCGCATTTTAATATATAGTAACTAGAAAGGTGGCAAGTCGGCTATCGCCGACTTGACCTTTCTTGAGTAGGGTTCGTTTCTTTTAAACGCCATGTATTTTTTCGATAATTAGTGCGTTAAGAGACCCCCGATGGAAGTTGAGTAAAAAAAAATTGTCAGTTCTCTTAATTTTGAGATTTTTTAAACGTTCAACATTTTTCCAACACTTTGTATGTAAACCGGTCTTTCGTACATCCGACAACTCCTCCGAAGCAAAAAAAAATTATTCCATGAATTTTGGGAGTTTCAATATTGGTTCAGTTTTCTTAATCACCCTGTATTGTTTTCATTAAAATAGTTTCCATATAGACCATTGTTAAAAGTTTCATCATAGGAATATTATACTTCCATGAAGGTTTCTAGAGAACGGTCGGTTTTTTTAAACACACAGTAGTTTTTTTTAATTAGTATAGTTTTCTTACAGACCATTGTGAAAAGTGTCATTAGAAAATATTCCATGAATTGTGAGGATTCTTAGAGAATCGTTTGGTTTTGTTAAACACCCCGTAATTTTTCATCAGGATAATTTTTTTACAATCGTGAAAAGTTTCATAAAAAAAATTAAATTCCATAAATTTTGTAGATCTTGAGAATTGGTGTTTATTTTACACCCTGTATTTTTTCATAACTATGTATTTATATAGCTACATAATAATACCTAAGTATGTATTTTTTATAGTTTTCTTTACAAACTATCTTATAAGTTTCATCAAAAACCAAAAAAGAGTTTTTAATTCCAATTTTTTTGGATTTTTAGAATGATTCGATTCTCTTAAACACCCTCTATTGTTCCCATTAAAATAGTTTCCATATAGACCATTGTTAAAAGTTTCATCAAAAGAATATTATACTTCCATGAAGGTTTCTAGAGAATGGATCAGTTTTTTTAAACACCCAGTAGTTTTTTTAATTAGTATAGTTTACTTACAGACCATTGTGAAAAGGTTCATAAGAAAATATTCCATGAATTGTGAGGATTCTTAGAGAATGGTTTGGTTTTGCTAAACACCCTGTATTTTTTCATTAGTTTAATTTTTTTACAATCTTGAAGTTTCATAAAAAAAAATAAATTCCATAAATTTTGTGGATCTAGAGAATGGTTCTTTATTTTACACCCTGTATTTTTTTCATACGTATGTATTTATATATAGATAATAATACCTAAGTATGTATTATTTATAGTTATTTTACAAACTATTGTAAAAAGTTTCATCAAAAACCAAAAAAGAAATTTTAATTCGTTTTAAGGATTTTTAGAATGATTAGATTTTTTTAAACATCCAGTATTTTTTCATTAGTATAGTTTTGCTTCAGAATATGTAAAATGTTTCATAAAAAACATTTTTAGTTCCACGAATATACTTGCATGAAGGTTTCTAGAGAATTATTCGGTTTTCTAAAACACTCTGCATTGTTGCATTAGGGTAGTTTTTTTGCAGCCTATTGTGAAAAGTTTTATAAAAAAAAATTTAATTCTATCAATTTTGAGGAGTTCAAGAGAATGATTCGGTTTTTTTAAACACCCTGTATTTTTTCATCAGTATAATTTTTTTACAATCGTGAAGTTTTATAAAAAAATTAAATTCCATAAATTTTGTGGATCTAGAGAATTGGTCTTTATTTACACCCTGTATTTTTCATAAGTATGTATTTATATAGCTACGTAATAATACCTAAGTATGTATTTTTTATAGTTTTCTTACAAACTATCTTAAAAAGTTTCATCAAAAACCAAAAAAGAGTTTTTAATTCGAAGTTTTTAGGATTTTTAGAATGATTCGATTTTCTTAAACACCCTGTATTGTTCTCATTCAAATAGTTGCCATATAAACCATTGTTAAAAGTTTCATCAAAAGAATATTATACTTCCATGAAGGTTTCTAGAGAATGGTTCAGTTTTTTTAAACACCCAGTAGTTTTTAATTAGTATAGTTTTCTTACAGACCATTGTGAAAAGGTTCATAAGAAAATATTCCATGAATTGTGAGGATTCTTAGAGAATGGTTTGGTTTTGCTAAACACCCTGTATTTTTCCATTAGTATAATTTTTTAACAATCGTGAAGTTTCATAAAAAAAAATTCCATAAGTTTCTTCTATAAATTTTGGGAGTTTCAATATTGGTTCAATGGTTTTGTTAAACACCCTGTATTTTTTCATTAGTGTAATTTTTTTACAATCGTGAAAAGTTTAATAAAAAAAATTAAATTCCATAAATTTTTTCCATGAATTTTGGGAGTTTTAATATTGGTTCAGTTTTCTTAAACACCCTGTTATATTGTTCTCATTAAAATAGTTTCTTACAGACCATTGTGAAAAGTTTCATAAAAAAACATTCAATTAATTATTGTGAGGATTCTTAGAGAATGGTTTGGTTTCGTTAAGCACCCTGTATTTTTTCATTAGTATAATTTTTTTACAATCGTGAAAAGTTTCATAAAAAAAAATAAATTCCATAAATTTTGTGGATCTAGAGAACGGTTCTTTATTTTACACCCTGTATTTTTTCATACGTATGTATTTATATACATAATAATACCAAAGTATATATTTTTTATAGTTTTTTTACAAACTATTGTAAAAAGTTTCATCAGAAAGCAAAAAAAAAATTTTAAATCCACGAATGGTCAGGATTTTTAGGAAACGGGTGGGATTTTTGTAAACACCCTGTATTTTTTTCGATAATTAGTGCGGTAAGAGACCCCCGACGGAAGTTTCGTACCAAAAAAATTTTCAGTTCCCTTAATTTTGATATTTTTTTAACGTTTACCATTTTTCCAACACCTTGTATATAAAACGGTCTTTCGCACGTCAGACAACCCCTCCGAAGCGAAAAAACCGAACAATTCCTCGAATCTGTAATTTTTATTTTTTTCTCGTCAATTTTTATCGTAACACCCCGTACGTCAAGCTTTTTTGAGTCGCACTGTATATACTCGAAGCGACTTAAAATAATTGAGGTCCGCCATATTGTCTAGCTCATTTATACCACGTATTCATTCGTATTTATGCAAAGTTCAATGCAAAAATGAACTCAAAAGAAAGCGCTCGCATAACAGAACGTATCTAGAGACTTCAAATTTACCTTTTTTGGCCTTCGGGGGCTCCGATCGGCCCAATTAGCGAAATTTCCTGTTATATGCGGAACTGTCACCCACTCGCCGTTTGACGTTTCGGCGGCCGGGCGCCGGTCGAACGTGTAGTAGACTAAAACTTCGATATTTTCACTATAAAATCGAATTTTAAACCTAAACCTGAGGCACACGACACATTGTAGAAAGTTCAAAGTTTACGTTTCGATATGGCTTTATGGAAATAAAGGGGTACTTACTTTTCAGAATGTAATCGTTTTGAAGGTTTTGTGAAGACCGCCATTTGCCAGGCCCTTCTCCCCGGTCTTGGATCGGATTTTCGCACATTTCGATACAAAAATGAATTCTAAACCCAGCGCTCGCATAACAGAAAGTATCTAGAGACTTTAAACTTACCGTTTCTGGCATTCGGGGGGCTCCGATCGGCCCGTTTAGCGAACGTTCCTAAGTTTTATCCGGAGCTGTCAACGGCACCGCACCGTCCGGCTTGCCGTTTGACGTTTCGGACGGCCGAGCGAATGCGAATGCCGCCGAACGTATAGTTGACCAAAACTTTAGTTATTTTCACTATAAAATCGAATTTTAAACCTAAACCTGAGGCACACGACACATTGTAGAAGGTTCAAAGTTTACGTTTCGATATGGCTTTATGGAAATAAAGGGGTACTTACTTTGCAAAATGTAACGTTTTGAAGGTTTTGTGAGGACCCGCCATATTGCCAGGCTCTTCTCTACGTCTCGGTTCGGTATTACGCAAAATTCGATACAAATTCGAACTCAAAACCCAGCGCTCGCATAACAGAAAGTATCTAGAGACTTTAAATTTACCTTTTCTGGCCTTTGCGGGTCTCCGATCGGTCCGTTTAGCGAACGTTCCTAAGTTTTATCCGGAGCTGTCAACGGCACCACACCGTCCGGCTAGCCGTTTGACGTTTCATACGGCCGAGCGAACGCGAATGCCCCCGAACGTGTAATTGACCCACATTTTCGTTATTTTCACTATAAAATCGAATTTGAAACCTAAATCTGAGGCACGCGACACATTGTAGAAAGTTCAAAGTTTACGTTTCTATATGGCTTTCTGGAAATGAATGCGGGAAAATACGTAAATATCGAATCCGAAATAGTTTGACGTCTACCCATATCCGACTGACGTTTCTCCGATTCCCGGGCGATAAGCTCCTCCCGCGATATCTCTATCCCTGTCGCCGAGGACGGCGGGCGAGGACCCTCCGAAAAACGGAAAATTTACCTAGAAAAACGCGAAAAACGGCCCGCCGAGCGCCTCGTCGCGACGGAGAAAGGACCAAATAAAGAGACTCGCCCGCGACCGCGTCCCCGACGGGCTCGCCCGAAAAACGTCGCGCGGAGCAAAATCGGTCTCCGGGCGGCTTCCGGACTTCCGATAATGGGCGTGGTTTTCGACTTTTGTCTCGTTTCCTCGCGAAAACGGAAAAGTAACACCGGCGGACCTCCGGAAAAACGCAAAATTCGCCCCGAAAAAGGTAAAAAGAACCCACCAAAATACGCCTAAGCGACAACCCCGGGACCGAAGGGCGCTTTGCGTCCTTCGCGTCGCCGCCGCGCGGCTCGCGAAAAAAGCCTTTGAGGAGATACTTTGCCACTTTTCTCACCCCCCGGTGGGAGCGAGAAAAAACAACGGATTTTAATATATAAGAACTAGAAAGGTGGCAAGTCGGCTATCGCCGACTTGACCTTTCTTGAGTAGGGTTCGTTTTTTTTAAACACCATGTATTTTTTCGATAATTAGTGCGTTAAGAGACCCCCGATGGAAGTTGAGTAAAAAAAATTGTCAGTTCTCTTAATTTTGAGATTTTTTTAACGTTCAACATTTTTCCAACACTTTGTATATAAAACGGTGTTTCGTACATCCGACAACCCATCCGAAGCAAAAAAAATAATTTTATTCCATGAATTTTGGGAGTTTCAATATTGGTTCAGTTTTCTTAAACACCCTGTATTGTTTTCATTAAAATAGTTTCCATATAGACCATTGTTAAAAGTTTCATCAAAAGAATATTATACTTCCATGAAGGTTTTTAGAGAATGGTTCAGTTTTTTTAAACACCCAGTAGTTTTTTAATTAGTATAGTTTTCTTACAGACCATTGTGAAAAGGTTCATAAGAAAATATTCCATGAATTGTGGGGATTCTTAGAGAATGGTTTGGTTTTGCTAAACACCCTGTATTTTAGTATAATTTTTTTATAATCGTGAAAAGTTTCATAAAAACAATAAATTCCATAAATTTTGTGGATCTAGAGAATGGTTCTTTATTTTACACCCTGTATTTTTTCATACGTATGTCTTTGTATACATAATAATACCTAAGTATGTATTATTTATAGTTTTTTTTACAGTATTATTATTGTAAAAAGTTTCATCAAAAACCAAAAAAGAAATTTTAATTCCAAGTTTTAAGGATTTTTAGAATGATTAGATTTTTTTAAACATCCAGTATTTTTTCATTAGTATAGTTTTCCTTCAGAATATGTAAAATGTGTCAAAAAAAAAATTTTAGTTCCACGAATATACTTGCATGAAGGTTTCTAGACAATTATTCGGTTTTCTAAAACACTCTGCATTGTTGCATTAGGGTTGTTTATTTGCAGCCTATTGTGAAGTTTTATAAAAAAAATAATGTTGAGGAGTTCAAGAGAAGGGTTCGGTTTTTTTAAACACCCAGTAATTTTTTCGATAATTAGTGCGGTAAGAGACCCCCGACGGAAGTTTCGTACCAAATAAATTTTCAGTTCCTTTAATTTTAACATTTTTTTAACGCTCGACATTTTTCCAACACGTTGTATATAAAACGGTCTTTCGCACGTCAGACAACCCCTCCGACGCGAAAAAACTGAAAATTTCCTCGAATCTGTAATTTTTATTTTTTTTCTCGTCAATTTTTATCGAAACACCCCATACATCGAGCTTTTTTGAGTCGCACTATATATATGCTAAGTTTTTCTGCAGACTGTTACGAAGAGTTTCAGATAAAATTTTTAAATGCACGAATGTTGAGGAATTTTAGAGAATGACCATCCTAAAAAATTAAATTCCATAAATTTCGTGGATCTAGAGAATTGGTCTTTATTTTACACCCTGTATTTTTCATAAGTATGAATTTATACAGCTACATAATAATAGTTAAGTATGTACTTTTTATAGTTTTTTTACAAACTATCTTAAAAAGTTTAATCAAAAACCAAAAAAGAGTTATTAATTCCAAGTTTTTAGGATTTTTAAAATGATTCGATTTTCTTAAACACCCTGTATTGTTCTCATTAAAATAGTTACCATTGTTAAAAGTTTCATCAAAAGAATATTATACTTCCATGAAGGTTTCTAGAGAATGGTTCAGTTTTTTTTTACACCCAGTATTTTTTCATTATTATAGTTTTCCTACAGAACATTGTAAAAAGTTTCATCAAAAAGAATTTTTTAATTCCAAAAATTTTGTTGATTTTTAGAGAATGGTTCGGTGTTTTTAAACCTCCTGTATAAATATACAGAATGAAAATTCATTAGTATAGATTTTTACAAACTACTGTATAGTTTCATCAAAAAGAATTTTTTAATTCCATGAATTTTGAGGATTTTTAGAGAATGGTTCGTTATTATTAAACACTCTGTATTTGCTTCGTTAGTGAGTGTCATAATAAATCCTTGATGGAAGTTTAATAAATAAAAAAAAATTTTCTATTAATTTTGGGAGTTTCAATATTGGTTCAGTTTTCTTAAACACCCAGTAGTTTTTTAATTAGTATAGTTTTCTTACAGACCATTGTGAAAAATTTAATAAAAAAATATTCCATGAATTGTTAGAATTCTTATGGAATGGTTTGGTTTCGTTAAGCACCCTGTATTTTCTCATAAGTATAATTTTTTTACAATCGTGAAAAGTTTCTGTAATGTATTTGAAGGAAATAAATTACTCGTCAATAATTCGGTAACAACTGTATTTCTCAAATACCATTTGGAGAGTGTGTGTTCCTCGTACAGTACTTTCCTATCTAACTTACTACTACTTTTTACATCGCCTACAACTATATAAAAACTTAACAACTAAAGACATTCGTACACCAAACTTACTAGCTAAAGTCATCCATACATTTCCACATATACTCACATTCTCTCCCCCTTAAAATATTTTTTGTTAAGGCACAAATCTGTCAGGTTGTCTCACTATCTGTTTCGGTCTGCAATTCTCATTTTTTTCAGCTACCTTATCAATCATATTTTGACTACTTGTTCCAACTGGACTGGAAGTAATGACTAAGGTAGCGTTTGTGGCCTGAACACTTTCAGAGATATGTTGTTTATTTAAATTGTCACAATTATATTCAATAATTTGATTTAGATGTCGTTTCCATAGTTTACATAATTTAGGAATATAAACCATGTATGTTCTAGGACCTAACTTATTTCTAATAATTCCAGAAATCCAACTTTTTTTATTTGGATCTCTGTAATCTCTTACAGCTACACTGTCACCTACACTAAATGTTTTTAATCTATTTCCAGAATAAAACTTTTTCTGATTTTCTTGACTTATACTAACATTTTTCCTTAACTTATCTATATCTACATTAACTATCTCATTATTTTCCTTAATTAAGTCTAACCTAGTTCTTAAATTATTTCCTAGTAATAATTGGGCTGGCGAATAATTTGTTGTAGCATGTTTAGTGTTTCTATAGTTTAATAATATTTTATTTAAAATTATTTCAAGATTTTTTGGACCCTGCACATTACAAGATTTAATAGCATTTTTTAAATACTTAACCATAATTTCTGCAGCACCATTCGTTGCTGGAGAAAAAGGAGGTATACTTTTAAATTTAATGCCATTTTCACATAAATATTGTTGAAATTCATTAGAAACAAAATATTTTGCATTATCTGCTACTAAATATTTACAAATTCCAAATCTAGCAAAAATATTACGTAAATTATTTATAATTGTTTCAGAGGTCATATTACTTGTTACAAAAGCTTCCACTCATTTACTAAATGCATCAACAACTACTAAAATATATTTGCCAAATATTGGACCTAAAAAATCAAGGTGTAACCTTTCCCAACTATGATTTGGAAAAGGCCATGTTATTAGTGAAGCTTTAGGGGGTGTATTTTTCTGTGGTAAACAATGTTTAATAATAATAATAATAAATGCCTTTATTTCAAAATTACAAAAATATATAACAGAATACAAAAGTAGAAAATATGTAGTATGAATGTGAATTTTGAAATCACAAGGGGAAGTTCACACTCAGTGTGCTCTACCACTTAACCCTTGTTAAATAAAAATGTAAATTATGCATTAAACCGAACGGAATAATATACAGTATAAACTAAATGAATATATAAATACATTATACTATTGCCACAAATTAAACAAGCAATGAAAAGTTGATATATAATTATTGCTTGGACACACAAACGTCCAATAATCACAAATTCTTTCTCATTAGAAGTTCTCGTTTATCAAAACCTTTAAATTTAACCATATTATATAACTTAACGGCAGGAGACACATTATTATAAAGTTTGTATATATTATATTTAAAGCTTCTTTCAAAAAAGGTAGTTCTATGTGAAGGAGGAGTTAGCAATCCTTTTGTTCTGATGTTCAGAGTAAGTACATCACTCCTAAATGAAATTTTCTCATAAAGATAAGGAGGAGTTTTTGTCTGTAACAATTTGTGAAAAATACATGTAGTTTGAAAACGTCTTCGATTTGCCATATTGAGCCAGTTCAGATCTACAGGTTTATATGAAACATGTTCGTATTTCCTGATACCATATATAAAGCGAATACACGAATTTTGAGCAGCGCTGAATGCGATCACTACAACTTTGATCCAAACAAGGCCCATAGACAGAGACACAATAATTAAAATGACTTAAGACTAGAGTTTCACATAGGATTTTTCTAGTACTGTAACTGAGATAACCTCTGTGAGGATATAAAAGTCGCAATGCCATGTATGATTTTTGAATAAATTTACGTATTTGTTCTTTAAATCTCAATGATCTATCTAAAATTATACCAAGGTTTTTAGCACTTTCAGATATAGGTAAATTTGTTCCCATTAAATCGATGTTCATAGTATGTTTTAGATTTTCAATATTGTTTTTATTTCGAAATAAAATTGCAGCCGACTTTGTCGGATTTAGGACCAAAGAATGCTTTTTAGATATGTCATGAATGTTATGTAGATCACTGTTAATTTTATCACTAGCTGCGACATAATCTTTAACATTAAATGAATAATAAAGCTGGGTGTCATCAGCATACATATGAATAGAAGCATGTTTTATATATTTCACAAACTGACTGGTGTAAATGCTAAATAGGACAGGCCCTAATATGGAACCTTGGGGGACACCTGAGCTTATCGCTCTAGGCTTAGATAGTTTATTAGATACTTTGACTATTTGAGAGCGATCTTGTAAATAAGACTGAACAAGTGAAAGAGCTTCAGTTGTAAAACCACAGGATTTCAGGATGGCTAAGATAATATGGAAATTAATGGTGTCAAAAGCCTTACTATAGTCCAAAAGTACCATTGCCGTAGCTTTATTATCATCAACTGCTTGTATTATATCATCAGTTATATGCATTAAAGCAGTTGCACAGCTATAACCTTGACGAAAACCAGATTGTGTATACGGAAGTATATCGTTAAGTTCCAAGTAATCACGTATTTGAAGTTCCATGATCTTTTCAGCAATCTTGGAAAAACAAGGCAATATACTAATTGGTCTAAGATCAGACATTTGCTTCGGGTCATTATTTTTTGGTATCGGCGTTATTACAGCTGTTTTCCAACTTTCGGAAAATCTACATTCAATAAACATATTATTTATAATATTAACTAAGTACTTTAAAATATAAGGACAGAAAATTTTAGTAAGACTAATACTCAAGGAGTCAATGCCGATTTTTTTAAATTCATGATGTATGTATTTACTCCACAGTTACAATATTAAAACCAAACGACGAGTTAGAAATTTTGTTGTCAATGTAATGTTGAGTTATTTCTCCCGGAAATATATTTTGCTGAGGTATGGCATCTAAAAAGTAATTATTAATTTCATCAGGATCTGTCAAAGTAGCTGGCAACATTGGCTTTTTATTTGATATTAGTTCTAGTTTCCGAAGCTCTTTCCATAAAGTTTTGGAATTGCTATTTCTAGCAACACAACTAAAGTAGGCACGCTTTTCTGCTAGTAAAGCATGGTTTACAACATTTCTAATCTGCTTATAATAATTCCATTTGGCTTATGGCGGTTTTTGTAGACAGACATGGCTTTATTCCTTTCTTTCATAAGTAATTTAATATTATCAGTTATCCAAGGAGCTTTTTTCTTAGTTATACGCACAGTTCTTAGTGGAATATGTTTATTAAAGATGTCTACTAAATGTTTATTTAAAAATCCGATTTTCTGCTCAACAGAATCGATGTAAAACAAATTATTCAATGGTAATGTGTCTAAGTCTCTATAAAATAAGTTTTCATCAAAAGTTTTGAAATCACGAAACGTATATAATACTGGTTCAGGTATTGGCTTAGTACAACTGATTTTACAGGAAACAAGTTCATGTTTAGAATTAACATCAAGCCCCCCCTCCCCAACATTTTTTGATTTAATTAGATCACATTCATTGCTAATTATGATATCCAACAGAGATGGAGTGTGTGCGAAATGCGTTGGTTCAGCAATAATTTGTTGGAAGCCCACTGATTCACACATTGACAAAAAGTATTGAGTTGCTGGCAAATCAGATTTTAAAAAGTTTATATTCACATCTCCAGTACAGTAGATTTTGTTACTATATTGCAAACAAATAGATAGAGATTCTTCCAACTCATCTGTGAATAATTTAACATTTACTTTAGGTGGTTTGTAACATACTCCAAATACATAAATGTTATTACTAATTGGAACCGAGATCCAAAGTTGCTCAATGTTATTACTTGTGTCAATAATTTCATATTTATAAATGTTTTTTAAATAAATAGCGACTCCTCCGCCTCTAGATTGTGACTGGCGGTCTTTACGAATCAATGAAAATCCCCTGATATTAATTGAAGCACTGTCAATGCAGTTATTTAGCAAAAGTTTACAACTTTTACACAATTTTTCGATGTCTTCATTCATCTGGGGCCACCATACGTATGATCTAGCGACACTTCATTTTCACAGCCCCCTGATGAGTGCTGTGCAGTTCCTTTAGAATTTTTTGTCTGAGATTCTCAGGTATTAGTACTCTATATCCACACATTATTACATCATTTTCAAGGCTTAAATTGTTTTTAACATGTGCATAAAGTGTAACCTCACTCGATACTCTCTTCGGCCAACCATTTTTAATATATTTTTAATTTTTGTAGTAACGGATCAATTTCTGTTTCTTTTTTAACTAATTCACAGTCAACGGGTAAATCTAAATTGTCCGAAACGTAATTTAAATAAGAATAATTAAAATTCTCTACTAATATATCCTCTTCCGGAAATCTAGATAGAAAATCAGCTTTATTTCGTAAATTCAATATTATAGTTATAACTTGATAGTATTAATGCCCATCTCTGCAACCGATTTGCAGTCATTTGTGGAATACCCTTATTTTTTCCAAAAATAGTCAACAATACTTTGCAGTCGGTAACTAAGGTAAATTTTTGCAAATATAAATATTGATGAAAACGTTTAATGCCAAAAATAATTGCTAGACCTTCCTTCTCAACTTGACTATAACCTTTTTGTGCATTAGACAATGTACGGGAAGCATAAGCTATTGGTCTTTCATCACCGTTAGGGTACGTATGTGATAATACACAACCAATGCCATATGATGAAGCATCAACAGACAATTTGATTGGCAATTCCGGATTATAATGAGCTAACACTGTTTCAGAAGCTAAAATATCTTTAACCTTATTAAAAGCAAATTTGCAACTTTGATCAAAATTCCACGAAACTCCTTTTTTTAATAATCTGTACAATGGTTCAAGTAATGTTGAACTATTCGGGATAAATTTATTATAATAATTTACAAGTCCTAAAAATGATTGTAACTGAGCAATGTTGGTGGGAAAGGGCACTACTTTAATTGCATTTATCTTATGTAATCCTTTTTTATCTATTTTATGACCTAAGTATATTACAGATTCTTTGAAAAATTCACATTTGTCTTTCGCAATTGTTAATCCAAATTGTTGTAATTTTTCTAAAACTCGTTCAACCCTTGTTAAATGTTGCTTACGATTTTGCCCAGTAATTAATATGTCGTCAAGAAAACATATAACCCCTTCAATACCATGTAAAACTTTCTCTATAATTTTTTGATACTTAGCTGGTGCACAACTTAACCCATATGGTAAACGTTTATAAGCAAATAAACCCTTATGTGTACTAATAGTAGTGAATTTACTTGAATTTTCGTCTAATAAAATTTGTTGATAAGCCTGAGAGAGATCGAGTTTAGTAAACTCCTGCCCTCCTTGTAATTGACTGAATAAATCCTCTATACGAGGCAATTGATATTGGTCTATTAACAAAACAGGATTTAAGGTTACCTTATAGTCTCCACAAATGCGGATAGTACCATCTTTTTTGCACACGGGAACTATCGGTGTACCCCATTCAGAATAATCAAGTGGATATAAAATGTCGGCCTCGACTAACCTTTGAATCTCAGCTTCAACTTTTTTTCTTATACCATAAGGAATTGGTCTGGCTTTAAAAAAAATTGGCTTAGCCTTTTGGTCCAAGTGAAGTTGTATGGTGCCTCCAGTGAATGTACCTAAATCAGAAGAAAAAACATTATTATACTTTTTTACTAATTTGTCCACACTATGTGTATTTTCGGACTGAGTTATACTACTATCTCATTTGAAATTAGTTGGTACTTCTGAAACCTGCTGAATATTGAGTCCAAATTTATAAAAAAAATTTCTTCCCAATAAGGGAGGACCCCCGTCTCTGATTACATACAGATCCACATTTTTTATTTGGCCTTGATATTTAATAGGTACTGTTATATATCCAAGCGGAGTGATCACCTTGCCTACGTAATTGTGAAGAAGCTTTTCAGTATACTGTAAAACATATTTATTAAACCATTCTCTTTTAAAATTTTCAGCAATGACACTAACACTAGCGCCTGTATACAGTTCAAACTGAAATATTTTATTATCTACTTCTATTCTATTCTATTCTATTTTTAGCATTAATTTATTATTAACTTCCTCTTCTAACGTAAATAAACAATCTAAATTTAAATCATCATTTCTAACTTCTTGTTTACATTCTCTATGCTCACTATGTAAGTTATCTACTTCTAAATAATTATTCCTATACTTAACCCTACAAACTGACTATAAATGTCTTATTTTCCTACAGTTATTACAAGAATAATTTCTGTACCTGCAGTTTTTCCTGGATGACCATATTTTCCACAAACTTCACATGTTGTTTTCTTGTTCCTTGACATTTCTTCATCAGTTTCGTTACGCCTCCGTCTGCTACTCTGCGCACGCAGTCCTGCTGCATTGGATCTACCGCCGCGTGAGCCGACCTGCCTCTCCTGCCAACTGTCAGTGGTACCTCTTCTTCTTCCTCTTCGCTGATCTTCGGCTACTTGAAATAAGGATGTAGATGGCTCCACTTTCACCCTGCGAGTAGATTCATGATGGCTGCCGATTTCCTTTTCATGGCCACGTTGATCGCTTTGTCCAAGGTCACACATTCTTCTAATTCCAGGAGTTTGTCCAGAATTTCTCCTTTATCGAACCCCGTAATAAATTTGTCTGTGAGGAATTGATCCCATGATTCTCCAAATTTACACTTTGCACCTAGATTTTTTACTCTAGCTGCCCACTGTGCTACAGTTTCATGCGTGTTTTTTGAAGCTTGATAAAATTTGTAGCGTTCCATATAAATCGATGTTGGTTTCACGAAATATTTATCGAAACCTGTTATCAGTTCTTGATAAGTTTTTGCTTCAGGTACTACAGGAACACATAAATTCGTTGCCAATTTATACGCATCTTTGTCTAGGCTGTTGAAGAGTATTGCCTTACGAATATTTTCTTCCTTTATTTCGTTAGCAATAAAATATTGGTCTAATCTAGCCTTATGTACTGGCCAATCACTGTCTTTTGCGGAAAATTCACGCACCTGTCCCATTTTAGAAACCATTTTTAAACTTTTCACCTCGTCGCCACTGTAATGTATTTGAAGGAAATAAATTACTCGTCAATAATTCGGTAACAACTGTATTTCTCAAATACCATTTGGAGAGTGTGTGTTCCTCGTGCAGTACTTTCCTATCTAACTTACTACTACTTTTTACATCGCCTACAACTATATAAAAACTTAACAACTAAAGACATTCGTACACCAAACTTACTAGCTAAAGTCATCCATACATTTCCACATATACTCACAGTTTCATAAAAAAAATAAATTACATAAATTTTGTGGATCTAGAGAATGGTTTTTTATTTTACACCCTGTATTTTTTCATACGTATGTATTTATATACATAATAATACCAAAGTATATATTTTTGATAGTTTTTTTTACAAACTATTGTAAAAAGTTTCATCGAAAGCAAAAAAAATTTTTTAAATTCACGAATTTTCAGGATTTTTGGGAACGGTTCGGTTTTTTTAAACACCCCGTATATTTTCTTTAGCATATTTTTACTACAGAACATTGTAAAAAGTTTCATCAAAAAGAATTTTTTAATTCCATGAATTTTGTTGATTTTTAGAGAATGGTTCGGTTTTTTTAAACCTCCTGTATTTTTTCATTAGTATAGTTTTTTACAAAATATTGTGAAACGTTTCATGAAAAAGAATTTTTTAATTCCATGAATTTTGAGGATTTTTAGAGAATGGTTCGTTATTATTAAACACTCTGTATTTGCTTCGTTAGTGAATGTCATAATAAATTTTTGATTGAAGTTTAATAAATAAAAAAAAATTTCCATGAATTTTGGGAGTTTCAATATTGGTACAGTTTTTTAATTAGTATAGTTTTCTTACAGACCATTGTGAAAAGGTTCATAAGGAAACATTTCATGAATTGTGAGGATTCTTAGAGAATGGTTTGGTTTTGCTAAACACCCTGTATTTTTTCATCAGTATAATTTTTTTACAATCGTGAAGTTTCATAAAAAAAATTAAATTCCATAAATTTCGTGGATCTAGAGAATTGGTCTTTATTTTACACCCTGTATTTTTTCATAATAATACTTAAGTATGTACTTTTTATAGTTTTTTTACAAACTATCTTAAAAAGTTTAATGAAAAACCAAAAAAGAGTTTTTAATTCCAAGTTTTTAGGATTTTTAGAATGATTCGATTTTCTTAAACACCCTGTATTGTTTTCATTAAAATAATTTCCATATAGACCATTATTAAAAGTTTCATCAAAAGAATATTATACTTCCATGAAGGTTTCTAGAGAATGGTTCAGTTTTTTTAAACACCCAGTAGTTTTTTAATTAGTATAGTTTTTTTACAGACCATTGTGAAAAGGTTCATAAGAAAACATTTCATGAATTGTGAGGATTCTTAGAGAATGGTTTGGTTTTGCTAAACACCCTGTATTTTTTCATTAGTATAATTTTTTAACAATCGTGAAGTTTCATAAAAAAAATTCATAAGTTTTTTCTATGAATTTTGGGAGTTTCAATATTGGTTCAATGGTTTTGTTAAACACTGTATTTTTTCATTAGTGTAATTTTTTAACAATCGTGAAAAGTTTAATAAAAAAAAATTAAATTCCATAATTTTTTTCCATGAATTTTGGGAGTTTCAATATTTGTTCAGTTTTCTTAAACACCCTGTTATATTGTTCTCATTAAAATAGTTTTTTACAGACCATTGTGAAAAGTTTCATAAAAAAATATTTCATGAATTGTTAGGATTCTTATAGAATCGTTTGGTTTCGTTAAGCACCCTGTATTTTCTCATTAGTATATATTTTTTTACAATCGTGAAAAGTTTCATAAAAAAAATAAATTCCATAAATTTTGTGGATCTAGAGAATTTTTCTTTATTTTACACCCTGTATTTTTTCATACGTATGTATTTATATACATAATAATACCAAAGTATATATTTTTTATAGTTTTTTTACAAAATATTGTAAAAAGATTCTTCAGAAAGCAAAAAAAAAATAATTTAAATCCACGAATTTTCAGGATTTTTAGGAAACGTTTCGGTTTTTTTAAACACCCCGTATTTTTTCATTAGTATATTTTTCCTACAGAACATTGTAAAAAGTTTCATCAAAAAGAATTTGTTAATTCCATGAGTTTTGTTGACTTTTAGAGAATGGTTCGGTTTTTTTAAACCTTCTGTATTTTTTCATTAGTATAGTTTTTTACAAACTATTGTGAAACGTTTCATCAAAGAGAATTTTTTAATTCCATGAATTTTGAGGATTTTTAGAGAATGGTTCGTTATTATTAAACACTCTGTATTTGCTTCGTTAGTGAGTGTCATAATAAATCCTTGATGGAAGTTTAATAAATAAAAAAATTTTTTCCATGAATTTTGGGAGTTTCAATATTGGTTCAGTTTTCTTAAACACCCAGTAGTTTTTTAATTAGTATAGTTTTCTTACAGACCATTGTGAAAAGTTTTATAAAAAAACATTCAATGAATTATTGTGAGGATTCTTCGAGAATGGTTCTTTATTTTACACCCTGTATTTTTTCATGCGTATGTATTTATATACATAATAATACCAAAGTATATATTTTTTATAGTTTTTTTACAAACTATTGTAAAAAGTTTCATCAGAAAGCAAAAAAAATTTTAAATCCACGAATGTTCAGGATTTTTAGGGAACGGTTCGGTTTTTTTAAACACCCCGTATTTTTTTCGATAATTAGTGCGGTAAGAGACCCCCGACGGAAGTTTCGAACCAAAAAAATGTTCAGTTCCCATAATTTTGACATTTTTTTAACGTTCGACATTTTTCCAACACTTTGTATATAAAACGGTCCTACGCACTTCAGAGAACCCCTCCGAAGCGAAAAAACCGAAAATTTCCTCGAATCTGTAATTTTTATTTTTTTCTCGTCAATTTTTATCGGAACACCCCGTACATCGAGCTTTTTTGAGTCACCCCGTATATACGCGTAGCGGATGGAAATATTTGACAGCTATTTTATGGCTTACGTCATTTTGACCCCGTCTTGGTTAAGATTTTCGCAAATTTCGATACAAAAACGAATTCAAAACCCAGCGCTCGCATAACACAACGTATGTAGAGACTTCAAATTTACCGTTTTCGGCCTGTGGGGGGCTCCGATCGGCCCATTTAGCGAAATTTTCTGCGATTTATTCGGAAATGTCACCGCGCACTCGCCATTTGACGGTTCTGTAGTCGACGCAAATTTTTGCAATTTTCACTATAAAATCGAATTTTAAACCTAAACCTGAGGCACACGACACATTGTAGAAGGTTCAAAGTTTACGTTTCGATATGGCTTTATGGAAATAAAGGGGTACTTACTTTTCAGAATGTAATCGTTTTGAAGGTTTTGTGAGGACCCGCCATATTGCCAGGCTCTTCTCCACGTCTCGATTTGGTATTACGCAAAATTCGATACAAATTCGAATTCAAAATCCAGCGCTCGCATAACAGAAAGCATCTAGAGACTTTAAATTTACCTTTTCTGGCCTTTGTGGGTCTCCGATCGGCCCGTTTAGCGAACGTTCCCAAGTTTTATCCGGAGCTGTCAACGGCACCGCACCGTCCGGCTTGCCGTTTGACGTTTCGGGCGGCCGAGCGAATGCGAATGCCCCCGAACGTGTAATTGACCAAAATTTTCGTTATTTTCACTATAAAATCGAATTTTAAACCTAAATCTGAGGCACGCGACACATTGTAGAAGGTTCAAAGTTTACGTTTCGACACGGCTTTGTGGAAAGGAATGCGGGAAAATACGAAAATATCGAATCCGAAATAGTTTGACGTCTACCCATATCCGACTGACGTTTCTCGGATTCCCGGGCGATAAGCTCCGCCTCCGCTATATCCATCTCGGTCGCCGAGATCGGCCGGCGAGGACCCTCCGAAAAACGGAAAATTTACCTAGAAAAACGCGAAAAACGGCCCGCCGAGCGCCTCGTCGAGACGGAGAAAGGACGAAAGAAGCCTCCCGGCCCGCGGCCGCGTCCCCGACGGGCTCGCCGGAAAAACGTCGCGCGGAGCGAAACCGGCCTCCGAGCGGCTTCCGGACTTCCGATAAGGGGCGTTTTTTTCGACTTTTGTCCAGTTTCCTCGCGAAATTGGAAAAGTAACACCGGCGGACCTCCGGAAAAACGCAAAATTCGCCCCGAAAAAAAGTAAAAACGACCAACCAAAATACGCCTAACAGACAACCAAAACACCGAACCCGGCTTCGCACCCCCTGGCTCGCCGCTGCGCGGCTCGCAGAAAAAGCCTTTTGGGACGCAAAACCCCACTTTTTCGCCGCCCCGGTGGGAGCGAGAGGAAATCACGCATTTTAATATATAGTAACTAGAAAGGTGGCAAGTCGGCTATCGCCGACTTGACTTGCCGCCGACTTTCTTGAGTAGGGTTAGTTTTTTTTAAACGCCATGTATTTTTTCGATAATTAGTGTGTTAGGAGACCCCCGATGGAAGTTGAGTAAAAAAAATTGTCAGTTATTTTAATTTTGAGAGTTTTTTAACGTTCAACATTTTTCCAACACTTTGTATATAAAACGGTCTTTCGTACATCCGACAACCCATGCAAAGCAAAAAAAAAATTTTATTCCATGAATTTTGGGAGTTTCAATATTGGTTCAGTTTTCTTAAACACCCTGTATTGTTCTCATTAAAATAGTTTCCATATAGACCATTGTTAAAAGTTTCATCAAAGGAATATTATACTTCCATGAAGATTTCTAGAGAGGGCCGGTTTTTTTAAACACCCAGTAGTTTTTTAATTAGTATAGTTTTCTTACAGACCATTGTGAAAAGTTTGATTAGAAAATATTCCATGAATTGTGAGGATTCTTAGAGTATCGTTTGGTTTTGTTAAACTCCCCGTATTTTTTCATCAGTATAATTTTTTTACAGTCGTGAAAAGTTTCATAAAAAAAATTAAATTCCATAAATTTTGTGGATCTAGAGAATTGGTCTTTATTTTACACCCTGTATTTTTTCATAAGTATGTATTTATATAGTTACATAATAATACCTAAGTATGTATTTTTTATAGTTTTTTAAAAACTATCTTAGAAAGTTTCATCAAAAACCAAAAAAGAGTTTTTAATTCCAAGTTGTTAGGATTTTTAGAATGATTCGATTTTCTTAAACACCCTGTATTGTTTTCATTAAAATAGTTTCCATATAGACCATTGTTAAAAGTTTCATCAAAGGAATATACTTCCATGAATGTTTTTAGAGAATGGTTCGGTTTTTTTAAACACCCAGTAGTTTTTTAATTAGTATAGTTTTCTTACAGACCATTGAGAAAAGGTTCATAAGAAAATATTCCATGAATTGTGAAGATTCTTAGAGAATGGTTTGGTTTTGTTAAGCACCCTGTATTTTTTCATTAGTATAATTTTTTTACAATGGTGAAAAGTTTCATAAAAAAAAATTAAATTCCATAAATTTTGTGGATCTAGAGAATGGTTCTTTATTTTATACCCTGTATTTTTTCATAAGTATGTATTTGTATACATAATAATAATACCTAAGTATGTATTATTTATAGTTTTTTTACAAACTATTGTAAAAAGTTTCATCAAAAACCAAAAAAGAAATTTTAATTCTATTAAGGATTTTTAGAATGATTAGATTATTTTAAACATCCAGTATTTTTTCATTAGTATAGTTTTGCTTCAGAATATGTAAAATGTTTCATAAAAAAACATTTTTAGTTCCACGCATATACTTGCATGAAGGTTTCTAGAGAATTGTTCGGTTTTCTAAAACAATCTGTATTGTTGCATTAGGGTAGTTTTTTTGCAGCCTATTGTGAAAAGTTTTATAAAAAAAATTAATTCTATCAATTTTGAGGAGTTCAAGATAATGAGTCGGTTCCCTGTATTTTTTCATCAGTATAATTTTTTTACAATCGTGAAGTTTCATAAAAAAAATTAAATTCCATAAATTTCGTGGATCTAGAGAATTGGTCTTTATTTTACACCCTGTATTTTTCATAAGTATGTATTTATATAGCTACATAATAATACTTAAGTATGTACTTTTTATAGTTTTTTTAAAAACTATCTTAAAAAGTTTCATCAAAAACCAAAAAAGAGTTTTTAATTCCAAGTTTTTAGGATTTTTAGAATGATTCGATTTTCTTAAACACCCTGTATTGTTCTCATTTAAATAGTTGCCATATAAACCATTGTTAAAAGTTTCATCAAAAGAATATTATACTTCCATAAAGGTTTCTAGAGAATGGTTCAGTTTTTTTAAACACCCAGTAGTTTTTAATTAGTATAGTTTTCTTACAGACCATTGTGAAAAGGTTTATAAGAAAATATTCCATGAATTGTGAGGCTTCTTAGAGAATGGTTTGGCTTTGCTAAACACCCTGTATTTGTTCATTAGTATAATTTTTAACATTCGTGAAGTTTCATAAAAAAATTCCATAAGTTTTTCTATGAATTTTGGAAGTTTCAATATTGGTTCAATGGTTTTGTCAAACACCCTGTATTTTTCATTAGTGTAATTTTTTACAATCGTGAAAAGTTTAATAAAAAAATTAAATTCCATAAATTTTTCTCAGAATTTTGGGAGTTTCAATATTGGTTCAGTTTTTTAAACACCTTGTTATATTGTTCTCATTAAAATAGTTTCTTACAGACCATTGTGAAAAGTTTCATAAAAAAATATTCCATGAATTGTTAGGATTCTTATAGAATGGTTTGGTTTCGTTAAGCACCCTGTATTTTCTTATTAGTATATATTTTTTTACAATCGTGAAAAGTTTTATAAAAAAATAAATTCCATAAATTTTGTGGATCTAAAGAATGGTTCTTTATTTTACACCCTGTATTTTTTCATACGTATGTATTTATATACATAATAATACCAAAGTATATATTTTTTATAGTTTTTTTACAAACTACTGTAAAAAGTTTCATCAGAAAGCAAAAAAAAATTTTAAATCCACGAATTTTCAGGATTTTTAGGAAACGTTTCGGTTTTTTTAAACACCCCGTATTTTTTCATTAGTATATTTTTCCTACAGACCATTGTAAAAAGTTTCATCAAAAATAATTTTTTAATTCCATGAATTTTGTTGATTTTTCGAGAATGGTTCGGTTTTTTTAAACCTCCCGTATTTTTTCCTTAGTTTAGTTTTTTACAAACTATTGTGAAACGTTTCATCAAAAAGAATTTTTTAATTCCATGAAATTTGAGAATTTTTAGAGAATGTTTCGTTATTTTTAAACACTCTGTATTTTTTCATTAGTCTATTTTTCCTACAGAACATTTTATAAAGTTTCATCAAAAAGAATTTTTGAATTCCATGAATTTTGAGGATTTTCAGAGAATGGTTCGTTATTTTTAAATACTCTGTATTTGCTTCGTTAGTGAGTGTCATAATAAATCCTTGACGAAAGTTTAATAAATAAAAAAAAATTTTCCATGAATTTTGGGAGTTTCAATATTGGTTCAGCTTTCTTAAACACCCATTAGTTTTTTAATTAGTATAGTTTTCTTACAGACAATTGTGAAAAGTTTCATAAAAAAACATTCAATGAATTATTGTGAGGATTCTTAGAGAATGGTTTGGTTTCGTTAAGCACCCTGTATTTTTCCATTAGTATAATTTTTTTAGAATCGTGAAAAGTTTCATAAAAAAATAAATTCCATAAATTTTGTGGATCTACAGAATGGTTCTTTATTTTACACCCTGTATTTTTTCATACGTATGTATTTATATACATAATAATACCAAAGTATATATTTTTTATAGTTTTTTTACAAACTATTGTAAAAAGTTTCATCAGAAAGCAAAAAAAAATTTTAAATCCACGAATTTTCATGATTTTTAGGGAACGGGTGGGTTTTTTGTAAATACCCTATTTTTTCGATAATTAGTGCGGTAAGAGACCCCCGACGGAAGTTTCGTACCAAAAAAATTTCCAGTTCCCTTAATTTTGACATTTTTTTAACGTTTAACATTTTTCCAACGCTTTGTATATAAAACGGTCTTTCGCACGTCAGACGACCCCTCCGAAGCGAAAAAACCGAAAATTTCCTCGAATCTGTAATTTTTATTTTTTTCTCGTCAATTTTTATCGTAACACCCCGTCCGTCGAGCTCTTTTGAGTCGCACTGTATATACGCGAAGCGACTTAAAATAACTGAAGTCCGCCATATTGTCTAGCTCATTTATACCACGGATTCATTCGTATTTATGCATAGTTCAATGCAAAAATAAACTCAAAACAAAGCGCTCGCATAACAGAACGTATCTAGAGACTTCAAAGTTACCTTTTTGGCCGTTTGACGTTTCGGCGGCCGGGCGCCGGCCGAACGTGTAGTGGACTAAAATTTCGATATTTTCACTATAAAATCGATTTTAAACCTAAACCTGAGGCACACGACACATTGTAGAAGGTTCAAAGTTTACGTTTCGATATGGCTTTATGGAAATAAAGGGGTACTTACTTTTCAGAATCTAATCGTTTTGAAGGTTTTGTGAAGACCGCCATTTGCCAGGCTCTTCTCCCCGGTCTTGGATCGGATTTTCGCACATTTCGATTCAAAATCCAGCGCTCGCATAACAGAAAGTATCTAGAAACTTTAAATTTACCTTTTCTGTCCTTTGCGGGTCTGCGATCGGCCCGTTTAGCGAACGTTCCTAAGTTTTATCCGGAGCTGTCAACGGCACCGCACCGTCCGGCTTGCCGTTTGACGTTTCGGGCGGCCGAGCGAATGCGAATGCCGCCGACCGTGTAATTGAGTCAAACTTTCGTTATTTTCACTATAAAATCGAATTTTAAACCTAGACCTGAGACAGGCGGCACATTGTAGAAGGTTAAAAGTTTACGTTTCGATATGGCTTTATGGAAATAAAGGGGTACTTACTTTTCAGAATGTAATCGTTTTGAAGGTTTTGTGAAGACCGCCATTTGCCAGGCCCTTCTCCCCGGTCTTGGATCGGATTTTCGCACATTTCGATACAAAAACGAATTCTAAACACAGCGCTCGCATAACAGAAAGTATCTAGAGACTTTAAACTTACCTTTTCTGGCATTTGGGGGGCTCCCATCGGCCCGTTTGGCAAACGTTCCTACGTTTTATGGGGAGCTGTCACAGGCCGTGCACCGTCCGGCTAGCCGTTTGACGTTTAGGACGGCCGCGGTCGAGCGAATGCGAATGCCGCCGAACGTGTAATTGACCCTAATTTTCGTTATTTTCCCTATAAAATCGAATTTTAAACTCAAACCTGAGGCACGCGACACATTGTAGAAGGTTCAAAGTTTACGTTTCGATATGGCTTTGTTGAAATGAATGCGGGAAAATACGAAAATATCGAATCGGAAATAGTTTGACGTCTACCCATATCCGACTGACGTTTCTCCGATTCCCGGGCGATAAGCTCCTCCCGCGCTATCTCCATCCCTCTCGCCGAGAACGGCCGGCGAGGACCCTCCGAAAAACGGAATATTTACCTAGAAAAACGCGAAAAACGGCCCGCCGAGCGCCTCGTCGCGACGGAGAAAGGACCAAATAAGGAGACTCGCCCGCGCCCGCGTCCCCGACGGGCTCGCCTAAAAAACTTCGCGGGTAGCAAAACCGGCCTCCGGGCGGCTTTCGGGCTTCCGATAATGGGCGTCGTTTCCTCGCGAAAATCGAAAACCGGCGGCCGCGGACCTCCGGAAAAACGCAAAATTAGCCCCGAAAAAGGTAAAAAGGACCCACCAAAATACGCCTAAGCGACAACCCCAGGACCGAAGGGCGCCCTTCGGCTCCCCGCCGCGCGGCTCGCCTCAAAAGCCTTTGGTAATGCAAAACGCCACTTTTCTCACCCCCCGGTGGGAGCGAGAAAAAACAACGGATTTTAATATATAAGAATAAATTCTGTAAATTGTCAAATTTTTTGTTTCTTTTTATGACCTTCACAAAACATGCACAGCATAGGTAGACCAGCAGCTTCACTCCATTGTCGGCACTTTGTAGTGCCTTCAGTTCTCTGCGGTGACCTCGAAATGTGAGTGCGATAGCGCATTCGACGGAATTTACAGAAGCGGTGATCAGAACCGGAATAAGAGTTTTTTATTTGTGCGTAAAAGCGTAGACATTTACTCTACATGAAAGTTTATATTATATCTATTCACAATATGTAATAATTAATTATACAGTTATGGATAGATAAATCAACATGTATTATGTACTATCATTTACCGCTACTAACATACAGTGTGAAAATTCGATTTACTTTGGACTTAAAAAAGATGAGTTTAAAATATATGTATTATTTATTTACTTACTTTTTTTGATATTAGAGATAATTAATTTTTTTGTGATTTTTTTAATTTAAAATTTGACGTTTGGTGAAAAATAATTTATGATGATTTTTTTCCCGTAAATGATCTACGTACGTACGTAAGCCAATTAAACAAATAGATCTATTAATAAAAGAATATTGCTCTATGTAAAACATTTATTATATGTAAATAATATTTTATACACATGGTAAATAAAATAAAACATAAAAATTAATTATGCCTCCAAATAATAAGTTTTCTATTTCTGTTCTTTAATTTGAAATTTCTGTTAATATATTTTAATGTATAATATAATCTAACCCTAGCATATAAATGCAAAATATATATACGGAAAATATTGACATGACACGTTTAAAAATTGTTTATCAATATCAGGAGTTGTTGAAAAAATTTCAATGTTCTTTTGAAACAAAATTTCCAAGATTGTGATAAAATCAACAAAATTTGAGACGGCACGTACAATGGTCGTCAGCTTAAAGTCACCAGTTCCATGGTCCATTCTTTTCTAGTGCCATTTATTATACACGGTGCTAGAAAGGGACAAAACATGGAAGTGGTGACTTTAAGCTGACGACCATTGTACAAACTACCAAATTTTTCCAATTCTGAGTTGTTATATGCTTTGGAATAGCAATATAAAGTGGTATTATCTAAATTTTCGTATTGTTTTGCACGTGTGTGTGAATTATATTCACATGTTTCGCAAGAATGTTTTGGTAGACATTTCTGTATTAGATATCCACAAATATATCTTGTAAAGTTAATTTGTAAAATATCTGATTTTTGATAATCGGTATCCAATGTAACATTTATAAGTATATTTTCATTTTCTTGCACAATTTGAATTTGAGGTAAGTCTACTATCTTTAACATCTAACAGCTGCGCAGCGACTCATTCCTCGATTTAGGCTCATAATGTTTCATTAATACGGCTCTGTATTACCGATGTTCGCACTCCCAGCGTTGGATGTAGATTGACGGTAGCCGAGGTCTCTGCAGCTTGAAACGGATGCGCGAGCTGCTATGCGCGACTTATTAGTTCGGCCCGAGTGTTTTACTGGTCTCCTTATACTATGAAACATGCTTAGAAGACCAGAGACAACAAAGAATGAGACTCTTACTAGCAATGGTATCATTGAACAACAATTGACACGTAGCGCGGCATCGTTATCTGCATGTACTAAACTAAAAGCGGCGCGCGTTCACCGGTACATTTAAAATGTTAATATTTGCTTTTTTATTTTTCCAATAAAATTAACTGTATAATTAGGTTTATTTAAGAAGGAATATTGTACCCATCTTAAATAACCAAACTATAGTCAACTTTATCTGAAAAAAATTATAGAATGAGAGTAAATAAAGGGTATTATAAAAATTAAGAATTGTCATTATTATAAGAATAGCATTTTATTTGTAATAAATAAATAGCCTCAATAATAACTAACACTTAAAAAAACTTAGATTTTGAATAACAAAACAGTTACTGATCAACTACGAATTTTTTTAAATTTTTGTTGAGTTTTCTTCTGTCTTTTTTCAAAGTCAAATTTTGATTTAATATTATTTAAGTATTTTTTTATAAAAATATAAAAAAACTCATTTATTATTAACTGCCTCATTTCTTCAAAGTGATGACCACAATGAAAAAAAGCAAAATTACAATATTTTTTAATAACATAAATTAAATTTATTTTTAGATTATCACAATCAAAATGCATATCCACAAAAGTAGTACTTATATCATACATCTGAGTTAAATAGATAACTAGGTCTTTAGTTGGATAACACAGTCTTAAAATCTATAAATGAATGGTGATTTTCTATATCTTTTGATAGAAGATAATCTTCACAACATTTATCTATTTTATTTCTAATTTTTTTTACAATGAATCCTGCTACGTATGAGGTAACTTGGACATCAAAATTTTCATTTTCCACAGAAACATTTAATTTTGGACTAAAATTTTGTATATGTTTTTTAATCTCTGGTAAAGGTTCATCTTCTATGTTTAAAAAAGATTGAAAAATATCCAAAATTAAGGAATCATCATCCTCACAATTTTTTCCAGAAACTTTATTTGATATTAAATTATTTAAAATAGATGTTTTAAGTGCAGAACTAAATTGATCGCAGGAGGGGTAAATATTAGCAGCTCCATGTTGTCTTATTACTGAAAATAAATTTTCTAATAAGTCCTGATTTAGAGCTCTTGTTCTCAGATAATCGAAACCTGCATCTTCGCATTCTTTCCATAGCTGTTGAATAGAAGTTATACTATTTATCCAACCCTTTTTAAACGGAAACATATGCCTAATTTTATTATTTGATGTTTGAAATTTCCAGGATTTAATTTTAGATAAAATATCATTCCAAAACTGAATATGCATCGATTTTTTTGAAATTGCACATCTTAATTTAACCCCATTTTTAGCATACTTAGTGGACCCATTAAAACTATCAAATAAATTATTTACATCTTCCACAAACTCTGCGGTGGCCATTGCTTCACTCTTTAAATAATTAGTATCAGCATACATTGATTCTAACGCAGCAGCTACAGTATGGGACAAAGTTTTTGCTGCTCCTGAAACCTTCATTTTTAGTTGAGGATTAGATTTTAAATCATATAAATAGCCCCTTTTAATTTTATAAAGAGCTTGAAATCTTTTAGCACTATCTATCTCATAAACTTGCTTTATGTGATCAAATTTAGCTATTTTATTATCGTTATAAATGATATTGTAGTTTAAAAGAGAGTTTCTAGTCGATTTTAAGAGATGGGGGGGGATCATATAAAATATAAATTTTTTGGTTTTTATTCAGAAAATAGTTATTATTATGAGAAAGGATGTTTAAAGCTTTTACATTAGTTGGGCCTTGATCAGCTTTTACATTTAAACCAATTGAAGTTAAGGCATTAATAATTTCCACCACACACTTTTGTAAAAATTCGCTGGAAACAGTATTTTGAGTAAAAAAATATGCGAAGGGTTGTTTCCATTTTTTTTAACCCTTGGACCATGAAGACCAAAGCATGGTCAGCAAATAATTTTTCTCTACCCATAAATCCCATATCTACTGTTCCAACAAATTTATCTTCTTTTTTATTATAATTTAATCCTTTTGTCAAGGAAATTTCATCCCAACATAAACTACACCATCTGTCAAGTTCCATTATTGTAATTTTTTTTTTCAAATGATTTAATATAGTTCTATTTATGCCCGTGTTAAATGGAACTTTACTTAAAATTTTTTGTATTGTCGATTTCGAAGGTAATTTAACAAATTTTTTTAATAATCGGTAACTTCTTGCACCCCGCTTATAAAGTGCTAGGGCAAATATTTTGTCTTGTAATGTCCATTTTAACGACAACTATTTATAAATTGGGATTTTATAAATTGTAGTCCTGTTTCATTTAAACCTTCTAATTTTGTAAATAAATCCGAATTTTGAAAATCGTATAAAGTTCTCATTTTATTAGTTGCATTGTTTAAAATATTTTTTAATTTACATACTTGCATTAACTTTTGTCTGTATGAATAATATAAAATCTTTTTTCTTGGGGTTAATGTTAAATATTTTTTATTTGAATTTAGATTTTTAACTTTCATCAAAACATTTGTAAATTTACTTTTTTTAATGTATTTTTTTGATAAGTAATTATTATCTTTGTCTTGTGAACAATTATCATTTGGCGTTAAATTTTCTGTTGAATTTGATGGTAGCAAAATATTTTTTTCACTTCGATCACTGTGGTCTACTAAATTAATGTTAATTAATGCTTCATTTTCAGATGTATTTATAATTCTTAAATTAGACTTAAATATATCAGGAACAGCAAATTTAGTTAGCCTAGTGCAGTTTGAATTCGAAAAATTTTTTTTAGAAAAATGTTCACCGCACAAATACATTTTTGTAGTAGAAAAATTAATTTTTTCTTCTAATGCTGTGTTCATAGCGTTAAACCATTTTTTCCTTTTTTCCAAATTAGGAGGAAAAGTAAAAAAATGCTTTGTGTGGCCAACAAAATATTTGTTGCTGCAATGTGGATACCTACATCTATATTTAAAATGTGTTTTAGTGCTTGCCATCATAAACATATAGAAGATCACCATTCATTTAATATGTACTTATCTATAGCATACTAGTGTAACATTTTCTAACATTAACTTTTACATTTTGTGTATAATCCATCTTGATCATTATCGGTCCGGTATTGTAATGCTGTCAACTCAGAATTTGTTGTAATTATTATAAAATTAATATGATATCATTATACTTTCGTGTTTTATGACTTTCTCCGATATAAGGCGTATTTGTAATTGTCCTAGGCCTTCTACTTATTAGGAGCAATTACTTCACTGTGTCTTTTCTGATTTAAGTTAGGAAATCTATAAATTAGAATATAATTAGTTATTTTGATTTATTTTCTTTTAATATACACCATATGATTTAATCACATTTGATATTATTATAACCAGAGTATGTCTTTTTATTTTCTTTAAATTCTCCGATGTCCGATATTGTAACCGTATTGGTAATTACTCCATGTCTTCTACTTATAAAGAAGAAGTAATTCACTTTGTCTTCGTTGGTTTAGGCATATGACTAAATAAATAACACGCTTTTAAAGGATAGGCACCTTAACATCGAGTTCCCGAGCGTCATCTTACGGTCATTTGGAAAAACACTACTACTTGAGAAAAATTAGCATACAGAAAACTGTGTCATTATTTAAAAAGAAAAACAAAGTTGCCAGTATAACTGGTAGACTTCGCTGTAGCCAAAAGAAAGTAAAGAAACTAATAATTAATTAAAAATCTGAGGTTAAAACATGTAACATGCTTTTCTATGAACATGAAACATGGATGGTTAAAATTTAATATATTTTTGCAACGTGATGAAGGTAAGTTATCGCTCTAGTGCATTCTGATAAATGTTTTCTGTGTTTGATTAAAATTTAATATAACGCAAACAGTTAATTATAGTTAGTGAAATGATTATCTAAATTGCCTTGCCTGCTTTTGTTTGTTTTATTTTTTTATATAAAATACTGTTGAATATACTGCTGTGTACCAAACTGCAAAAATATATATTATTCCTATGGTATCAAAGCTTCTTCAGAGTTACTGCAGACAGGGAAATGTTTGGGGTTAGAATCAATTTGCAAATTATGTAAACCAGATTTTAATCTTACGAACAAAAATTGTTACTTTGAATTAAATGTTTTAAAAATATTGAGAAATACTTCACCTTATTTTGGTATTTATTTAAGGTTGATTCGTTTTTTTAGTGAATGTAAAAGTAATGGTAAATACATATATCTATGAGTCTACTGATTTTTTTTGCTAATATTGAGCATATTTAAATTTTCACAGAAAAAAATACTCAGTAGTACATCATACTGATGAGAACCATTGTAGTTCGGAACAAATGTATTTAACAATAATATTTAGCATAAATTTTTCATCTTTTTTTTATCATGTTAATATATATTAATTTCTTGTAATGTATTCAACTTATTTTCCTATTTTTTATAGAATAAATCATTGGAAAAACAATTATATTTTTATTATTAAACCAATCATACCTTCTTTTTTAATAGATATATTATAAAATTCATTGTTTTATTATACTGTTATATAGTATGTAACTTACATGAAATAAAATTCATAAATCATTGACTACATAATTTTGTAAAAAATCTGTTCAAATTTTATATTTGAACTGTTAATTTTTTACGAAATTTTGTTATCGAGAATTATGAATTTTATTTCATATGTACGTTGCACTATATATTAAAGTAAATTCCAATTTACCGCCAATTGCTGCGTAATGAAGCTTATTATACAGCGACATCTATTGTATAGATTTTGAGAGTTATAGTTTTCTCAAAACAGAAAACGTAGCATAGTGCAAATGCTATTTTTTTCCAAATGAACGTAAGATGCCGCTAGGTATGTCTGGAGCAAGTCGTGCTTCCCATGAAAGACAGAGAAAAGAAGCCTCTTATTTAGTTACTCGTATGGGTTTAGGTTAGGAAATCTATAAAATTATAATACAATTTGCTACTTTGACTTATTTCCTCTTATCAAGTTACCTTTGGCATCAATCGGATATAACACCATTATAGTCACAATCAGTATTTTTATGATCAGATTATAGTCTTTTTATTTTATTTAATTATTTATGAAGGATTATAAATTAAACTATCATCGTGATCACACCAATTACCTGTGCAATGCTACCAACAGAGATGAAGAATTTTGTCTCTAGCTACCAACTCTGACAAGCTGACAAGCAAATTCCCTATTCAGCATGCGCATAGACGAAATTCAATATACAGGGTGTCCGGAAAGACGTGTACAACGGAAGACCACAGACTCCTGGGTTCAAAATAAGCCGATTTAGCCCAATTTACTTATTTCCAAAATTGCTTCGTTTCGCCGCTAGGAGCGCCAAAGTTCGCGAAAATTTTTGTTTATTCGAATATCTTGAAAACGACTTGATCGATGTTAACCATTTTTGGGCTACGCAGTTATAAGTCTAACCGACACTTTTTGACATTATTTAAAATATTTTGAATTCATTAGAAATATAAGAAAAATCATGTATCATGCAAATATAAGCACATATATTTTTAACCCCCTGTACAATTACTCTCAGTTTTCTATTAGTAGTTGACTTTATTTAGAAACTTTTTTACACTTTCATAATTTTGAACAGATGAGTAGTTTAGGCAGAAAAAATAATTTTCGTATGTCAACAAAATCAGCATTCGTTCTGCAACAAATAACGGAGTACCAGAAGTAGGCTCTGATATTTTAAGTATCAACTTCAATACATATTCCGAACAAGTAGATATGCTTTTGGTTTATGGAGTTTGTCAAGATAACGGCCGCAAAAGTGTTAGGATCTACATGGACAGATTCCCTCATCGACGAGTGTCAAATCATCAAACTTTGCCAACATCGAAAGGCGACTTTGCGAATTTGGTTCTTCCACTAAATGAATACGGTTCAAGGGCGTCAACGTACGACGAAAACTATAAAGGTGGAGGAACAAATCCTAGATAAGATAGAAGAGAACCCAAAAATAAGTGCAAGACGCATTGGACAAGAAATAGGGATACCAAAAACCATAGTACATGATGTTTTGAAAGAGCAGTTACTACATCCCTACCATATTCAATCAGTTCATGACCGGTTCATCAACCCATTGACCCTGAAAAACGTTTAGCATTTTGTAATTTTATACAAGATCAAAGAGCCCATGATATCAATTTCAGCAAAAACATTTTATTTACAGATGAAGCATATTTTGCTAGGTCAGGAATTATTAATAACCATAAAAAACACGTTTATACTGATAAAAATCCACACTGTACTGAAAATAAGACATTTTCAATATGAATTCAGAGTAAACGTGTGGACGGGAATTATAAGGCTTGTTTTTGCAGCAGTTGAAAACGGTTTGGAAACTATCAGAAATATTCGACCAGTTAAGTTGAGAACGCGTTACCATTGAATTTGACGCAATACATAGTTGAACGAACATTTCTGATAGTTTCCAAATAGTTTTCAACTGCTGCTAAAACAAACCTATAGACAACTTTATTATTGGCCCGGTTGTGTTTCTACATCAATGAAATGGGGTCAACTATTAAAATTTTACAGCAAGTATTACCTAATTTATTGGACGATTTACCGTTACTACTTCGTCGTAACATGTGGTTTATACACGATGGTGCACCCTTCATTTTACAATACCCGTTGGTCAGTATTTACATAATCTGTATCTAACAGGCGGATTAGAAGAAAACGATGCTCCTATAAAATGGCCACCTCGAGCACCAGACTTACCTCCTTGCGATTATTTTTGTAAAGTATATGCCTACGCAGTTAATAATAAGAGGAATTTTTGGCGAATCCAAGACGCAGTTAACATTTTACGAGGTAATCCATGGAGAGCACTACAACTTCGTAAAACCGTAAAACGGATTACTTATTGCGTACGAAAAAAGGTGGTCACTGAGCATTTATTGTAAAGAGATCATAACTTTTATTTATTTGCTATATTAATATTATTATCTCGTATTTATTAAATAAAATATAAATGAGTTTTGGAATTTTCGTTATTTGTTGCAGAACGAATGCTGATATTGTTGACATAAGAAAAATATTTTTTCTGCCTAAACTACTCATCTATTCAAAATTCTGAAAGTATAAAAAAAGTTTCTAAATAAAGTCAGCTACTAATAGAAAAAAACTGAGAATAATTATACCGGGGGTTAAAAAAATATGTGCTTATATTTGCATGATACATGCTTTTTCTTATATTTCTAATGACTGCAAAAGATTTTAAATAATGTCAAAAGTGTCAGTTAGACTTATAACTGCGTAGCCCAAAAATGGTTAACATCGATCAAGTCGTTTTCGAGATATTCGAAATAAACAAAAAATTTTCGCGAACTTTGGCGCTCCCTAGCGGCGAAACGAAGCAATTTTGGAAATAAGTAAATTGGGCTAAATCGGCTTATTTTGAACCCAGGAGTCTGTGGTCTTCCGTTGTACACGTCTTTTCCGGACACCCTGTATTATACAAGCAGACGCGCATTTGCATACTGTTTCCTAAAAATTATATTTAAAATCTGTCTCATTCTTTGTTGTCTCTGTAGAAGACAACACAAGACAAGACAAGACGTTCATCCTCTAGTGGTGTTTAGAATAACCAAGAACTAATGCTGAAAGTTAAAAGTAGAATTCATTACGAATAAGCCTGCAGTTCAAAAAATGTCGCAAAATGCATATTTATTGGTGTCATTAATATTGCAAACGATAGTACATCACATTAAGAATTTAGTAGATATAGTTTGATGGCAAGAACGATTATATCAGAAAAGTGGAATTTCAACTGGGATATCCAAATTCAAAATCAGCGCCATATAAAACATTAAATTAATCAACAAAATAAGGTTATAAAACAAATATTTTGTGATTCTGACAGCTTTGTAATCAAAATAATAAAATATGAAATGAAGGGGATTGGGGGCGTGGCCACATTTAATCGGCGTATGCGCAGAAGCAACAAGTGCACTAGAAATAAGAAATAGAGATATAGGATCTTTGCAAACGCTTTCCCAAGAGGCAACCTGCAATATAGTAGTATTAAATATATGTTGACAAGACAGAGATTTACGTCATTTTTTCATAACTTAAAAATAGTCATGAGCTAATTTGTTTAATATGTTTTTTATTAACATACCGCTTTCAGGCGTACTTGAAAAGTGGTATCTACTAATTTTTTTTTTGTAATATTTACAAAAGCGTATCTAAATACTTTTAATAGTGTTAATTTACACAGAGCGATACAAATTTTTTTACAAATTGTTAAAAAATTATTTTAACTTTCAAGCTAAAGGAGAGGAGAGAAGGCTTTATCTTATAATTGATATTAATATTACAATCCGTAAAAAAAAATATTTCCAAAATAATTCAATTTTTAAAATATAAGTTTTTTTACTTTAACATCAATTGCAGAATAGTTACAAAAATAGTTTTATTTTTTAACAATTTTTTATACGATTTGGTGCGTTAAACAATGTCGAGATAATTGTAAACAGCTCCGGTAAGTATAAAATATTGATCACTCCCTGTAGAAAATTTGACAGTTGGGTTAGAACATGTCAGCGCGCTTCATTAGGAAGTTCGCGCATGTTGACGATCGTCTCCCTACATATATATTTAATCTGTGCTCCCTACTCCTTTTCTCTAATAATAACCAATGTTTATGGTTAATGGCATAGATTATAGATTACTTTAGTTAGTGAGTGGTTTTCTCGCTAAAAAACTAATGTGAACCAAATGTTTTGTGGTGTGTGTTAGTTAAAAATGGATAAAGTACAAATTTCTGCTGTTTTACAAATTCTCAAAAAATATAACTTAAAGGTAAATGGTCTTTAACATGCTACTAATAATAATTACAATTATTTTAAACATATTTTTATATTATTAGGGCACAGAAGATTTCTTACGTAAAGAAGCTAACTTTGCTGATAATGTTGATGATCACGTTCTTCAGGAAGACTCCTCAGTAAGTAGTGTCTTAACTGGATATAAAAGCGATGGCGATCCAGAAACATATGAAGCTTCTTATCTTGAATTAAAACACTTTGTGGAAGGAACATTAGACATTTATAAACATGAACTAGGAACTATTCTATATCCCGTATTCGTACATATGTATTTAGAGCTAGTATACAATGGACATACAGCAAAAGCTATTTCTTTTATGAAACAATTTGGACCAGAACAAGATTCTTTCTATCAGGATGACTTAAGAAAATTAGCACTGGTTATGAAACGAGACCATATGAATGGAAACGAATTAACAGATACTTTCAAATCCAATCAGTTTATTATTAGAATCTCTAGAGATACTTTATCGTTATTAAAACGACACTTAAATGACAAGAAAGCTGCTGTTTTACTTAATATCATTCAGGAACATTTGTATTTTGATATGTATGAAGGTGTAGCCAGAAATAAAAAACAGATTGATGCTACGTCTGGAGCCGTTGGGGGTGAAGCTAAAAGGCAAGGTACTGTTTTCAAATAATGATTAAACATTTTATAGTGATAGGTAGAATGTGGTTTTTAGGCTTTCACGGCCGGTGTTATCATTCGATAAATAGTGATTTTCTGGGTTGTTAGGTATGCCGTGATCTCGGTAACTGGTAGCTGCCAGAAACAAAGTTAAAATGCACATCCCTAGCATTAGCCGGAATTCTTTTACCTGCCCTGGATCTCGGGCTAGGCTTTGTGGGGACAGACCCGCAAGTCCTCAGTCGTGGCAAAATTTTTGCGGAGTCACCACTGAAGATGCCGACAGTGAAGAGCGGCGGAACATTTGGAAGCATGGGATACGACCAGTTACAGCGGTAAAAGAATCCCGGCTAATGCTAGGGATGTGCATTTAAACTCTGTTTCTAGCAGCTACCAGTTACCTAGGTCACGGCATAACAACTCGGGAAAATCACTATTTATCAAAAGGTAGAATGTGATCATAATAATAGTAGTATATTACAAAAACAAAGATAACTATTACAGACTTCACTGGATAGGAGGGAGCTGCTAAATCGATTGTCGCAGCCTACAACATTTTTAGAATGTACTATAACGCATTGCACAGATTACTATTTTTTCAATAATTTTGACATTTGTTATATGCAGACCTTATAAACCATAGACGTGCCCAAATCGTATTCTGCCTATTTGCGAAATTTACGAATTACCTATTTACTAGATGGCGGTAAACCACGGTCAATTAACTATATACGGTCAGGGTCATCAGTAGGTAACTAATGAAAACTGAGGACTTTTGTGAAGTATGACACAGTCTGCCTGAGTCCATATTTTGAGAAAGACTATATTTTGTGTTTATTTATGGGAATTTTGAAACGTCGTCTGGCCCTGATGGCCTCGACCGTATAGTTAATCTTGACGGTAAACAACAATTTGTTTACAATTACCACTTAAGATTATAAAGCTTTTAATTACCAGCGAGGTTGTGTTTTATGGAGTATTCTTTGTATTTTTTTGATAAAAGTGTATTTTAGAAGTTATCAAACTTGAATGTAAAACAAATTCCTAGAGTGCATATATATTGTGAATTCCTTGTATGTTCGTAATTTTAACAGATTCAGATATACTGGTTTGGTTCGAGATATCTATAACAGATATCTGGGTCTATTCTGTAATGCTTTTGGCTAAATTTTAACGCCAAGGCCAAAGTTAAAATTTTAACCTTCAATTATTTAACCCGATACTATATTCCGTAAAAATTTTAATTGGTTTATTTTAACCAAATATGTTAAAATTTAACGGGACCAAAGTAGATGCTAATAAAATTTAACCTATTGAATACCAGTATAAATCACGTTTGGTATAATTAATCTCTATTATTTATTTCCACATAAATGTTATAATGGCACTTCAAATTAATTATAGTTTATTGGATGAAGCTGAGATTGGAATAGACGTAAATAAAGTGTATTATTTGTATTTGTTGATTGATAGTTTCATATTTAACTCTTATTTACTTTCAACTACTATTTTAGATTTTTTCATAAAAGTTTGAGGGGTCAAAGCAATCCGTTTAAATTAACTGATTGTACTTTTAAGTAACATGTAAGTAACTCTTTACACTTTCAAAACAAACTGTCATTTATTTAATCAATAATTTCATGTGGCTGCAATTTGTTGTTTAGTAAAATATTGTTGACTTTCAAAAAGTCAATTAACTGGTTTTTATTGTCTTGCGTGGGGAACGTTTTTTAAATCACAAGAATCTTGTAAATTGGTTGCTAAAACACAAACAAATTTGTACTAATCCAGTAATCGAGGTTATGTTATCACAAATCGACATCTTTTACCCATAGAAAAATATAAATATATTCTATGCTTTTACCTTACTGCTAACTTCACTAACACTGAAATATTAACATACGGTTGATAAAATAATTTTAACTGAGCCGTTAAAAAAACATACAGAATACCAATTGGAGTTATTATTTTTAGCGTTAGGGTTAACATACAGAATACAGCTGATCATAGACTACTTGGGGGATCATGTGCAACTTTTAAAAGAAAGTGAGACGAGGTCACACAAGTTTTGTCTGGAGTAGAATGCGAGAAGCCCCAAGTTGTCAAAAACCTGTGTTTACAGATGTATGCTTACTTAATTAATAAAATGATTGAAAAAGGATATTTTCCCGAAGTTTTAAAAATAGCCGTAATAAAGCCATTATACAAATCAGGTGATCGATTGCAATGCTCAAATTATAGGCCAATATCATTAATCTCATCTATTGCAAAAATTGTAGAAAAAATCATACATCAAAGAATCGTAAAATTTTTAGATAAATATAATGTGCTTAATGATAGACAATTTGCTTTCAGAGAAGGTAAGTCCACACAAGATGCTCTTGTTTATTTAACTTCAAAAATTCTTGATAAACTTAATTTAGGAAAACCAATTTTGGGTATCTTTGTGGACCTAGCCAAAGCTTTCGATACGGTGAGTTATTCTAAGCTGCTAGAAACTTTAGAATTAGTAGGAATAAGAGGCAAGAGCTATGATTTTATCTAGTCTTATATCAGTAACCGTAAACAATGTGTTAATATAGAGGGCGTTGTAAGTCGAATGGAAGTGATTGAGTACGGTGTTCCGCAAGGTACAGTATTAGGTCCAATTTTATTTAATATCTATATGAATAATTTGCTTAACCTTGAAATTTCCGGAGACATAATCTGTTTTGCTGACAATACTGTTATACTATTTTCTGAGGATTCTTGACAAAAAACTTTTAATACTGCTGAAAAGGAATTTCAAAAAATAAAAGCGTGGTTTGATTTCCACATCTTAACACTAAATACATCTAAAACAAAAAATCTACCTTTTGCAGTGAGTGAGGCGTCATTACCACTTTTGAAACGATTGCAAATTAATATGAACCATGCAAAATTTGAAATACCAGCTGAATCTCAAATTACATACTTGGGGGTTATTTTTGACCGATTTTTAAAATGGAATTTGCACATAAAAAAACAATTAAAATTCGAACTTTGTTATCAAAATTTAAACATTTTAGCCGATTTATGAATAAAACAAATTTAATGTCGATATACCTACTTTGCTTTAGTAGAATTGCAACTTAGATACGGCATTGTAGTTTGGGGTGGAGCATATGACATTCACATCAGAAACCTAGAAATATTACACAAATGGATACTAAAGATAATTTTGAAAAGGGCCCGGGACTACTCATCAAATTATCTTTACAAAGACGCAAATGTATTTGACATTCGGCAACTTTATAGTGTTGCAGTTATTACCTACCTTAAGTTAGATGATGAAAAAATCTTCCGAAGGCATACTTATTCAACTAGATACATCGGTAACACACCCTTAAGTGTCCCAAAGCCCTATAAATCAATAATGCAAAGATCTTTTTATTGGACCTCATCTCTGTAACAAATTACCTAATGATATTAAGAGAATTAGCGCTATACATCTATTTAAAGCAAAAACAAAAAAAGTGGTTATTTAACTTATTCAGAACATATACAGGGTGTTCCAGAATGATGGTCAAATATTTCGAGTCTCAAAATGGTGGGAAAAAATAGTTTTTTTATTTTTCCTTAAAAACGGTTGCACTTAGAAATTTCAATTTTGGTACACATTAACAGCTATTCCCTAGCTTATGTTTCTGGAGGGCGGGAATAAGCAACCCCTAGATTTATTTCTTTCAGAACTTTTTCCTGCAATGGCCGATTTCAACAAAAGTTTTTTTTTAAATACTTCACCTAATTTGACTACTTTTTTCCCTCTTGTAATTTTTTCATACAACCAACAGCTTGCGTGGAAAAAAATAAAAATGATTTTTCTTACTCTAAACATCCTTTCGTCACCGGTTACTGATAACCGCAGTAGGCGGTTGCTATGATGTTTCTCTGTTGTCTTATGAAACAAATCAGTCTTGAGAGTTTTTGCAAATATTTGTAAACAACTGACTCTTCCGTACAAATATTAGCGAAGAAATTGATGGAATATGCATACGGCAGGATTGGCAACAGTTATAGAAATACCTTTGTTTAGAAATATTTGCAAAAACTGTCAATTATAGACCTAATCGCCATTTGTTTGACAAGACAACAGAGAAACATCAACATAGCAACCGCCTACTGCGGTTATCAGTAACCGGTGACGAAAAGATGTTTAGAGCCAGGAAAAGTATTTTTATTTTTTCCGCGCAAACTGTTGGTTGTATGAAAAATTTACACGAGGGAAAAAAGTAGTAAAATTAGGTATAGTATTTAAAAAAAAATTTTGTTGAAATCGCTCATTGCAAGAAAAAGTTCTGTAAGAAATAAATCTAGGGGTTGCTTATTCCCGCCCTCCAAAAAGATAAGCTAAGGAATAGACACCACCACAAAATAGCCTCTGACTAGCTGATAATGTGTACCAAAATTGAAATTTCTAAGTGCAACCGTGTTCCCTAGATTGCTAATCTGAAATTAGTTTTTTTTAAATCAAATAAATAGCCGAGTTATAATTAATTTTGTAAACTGTACCAAAACGCCGCCCCTGTACAGCGTCCGAGTTTCACTGCAGAACGATGTCTACGGTGTTGCCAGTTAGTTGTTACCAGTCTAGACGTCGGAAGTGTCGGAACTTATCCCGTCATTTCAGGGTCGCATTCCAGGCAGCGCGGCGCGACCGAAGCTGATGTTTTATAATGAATTCAGTACATACGTAGCTTTGATAGTGTGCGCATAGTGACATAGTTTGACATAATTGTGAGGCCGTGAAATGTTAAAGTGAGGATTTTTTAAGTGAGGTAATGTGATTGCAGAAGACAATAGTCTGGATATGCAAATCTACAGCTTCCAATTTATTGTGATGAGATTTCGGCGATGCGAGTCACTAGAAATAACATAACACCAATTCAATGTAAATACCTATGTTTAACATATTTTTGCATGTACCTACAATCGTTTGCAATAATAATGACACTTTCTTAAAACAGTTTTTGAACTTCTAGAAGTTCTGAATAGATATTTCATTAAATCTCTCTTGGTAAGTGAAACAACTAATAACTAATGTTAAAAATTTAAAGCAGATTTTAATATGAACACGTCACAAGTTCAAAATAAATAGCAAAATTCATTTTAGTGAGTGTCATTAATATTGCAAACGATAGTACGAGTATACACAGTTGATCCTAATCAACTGCCAATGATACAAGTTCCGACGTCTAGATGTTAAGTAACGGAGATACAAAAAATAAAAAACTGCAATGAATAATCTTTTAAATAAATATGTTTTTCTATAAAATTGCGACTCATCAGTCATTATACTTTTCTGTCAATTTTGATGAAGTATGGATCCTAAAACCATTTTCGAGTGTTGTAAAAAAGTACGCAATGTAAAAGTACGTAAAAAATACAATTTTCTACTGATCTATTAACTAATTATTATTATTAAATAATAGTATTGGTAGGTGGATTTTTATACGTTACCTACTAATAATTATTGCCAGTAAAACTTAATGTTTTCAAATAATTGTTGCTGTGTTATAAAATGTACGTAATTAAAAATAAGCAAATTATTAGTCTGATAGCTTTAAAATGTTTTAAAGAAACAGTTTCAGTACAAACGATTTGATACTATTTTTAAGGGTTTTATCAATGTCCCTTCAATAACCGTGACATTGACCCAGTTTATAAAATAAAAATATCGCATAAATACTGCACACAATACATGAAACCAGACTAGATCGTTTTATATAAAAAAATATACAGATATGAGAGAGAGAGAGAGCAAGTTCTCTGCGTGATTTTTTACTGAAATCGAATTAGAATTTGTTTAATGCAGGATTGTATTTTGCCAAGTTTAATTTCATAATAATTTAAAGTGGTATTTTGTGGAATGTGTTATTCTGTGCAAGTGTATAATCTTATAAAGGTCAATTTTCATTACCAAGTGTGTGTGGTATTATGGAAAAAATATGTATACAAATTAAGAAAGAGCTAATACGAGAGCTAATAATACAGGGTGTTTCAGTTTGAGTGAATCAAATTTGAACCGCAGATAGAACTCGATAAGTAATTAAGAATTGCCTTATAAACCAAGGGTCTATGTCTCACCGTTTTCGCTCTACAGGGCCGTATTGGTCAGTTTTTTACATCATATTATTTATGATATCTCTGGTATGGTTGTAACAATTTGATTCAAATCTGGTATGATGTTAATACTTATGAATGTCTATAATTTACTGCAAAATTTACAAATTTTTTGTAGGTCAGTGGCGTAGAAACGGGTAGGGTAGCAGGATTTTTTTGCCCCAACTTCTACGCCAATGACCTAATACTTATTTGGGTAAATTTTTAGATTCCTTGGACAATTTGGCATAATACTTGTTTGAAATCGGTAAAGTGTCTCGTTCTGCCGAAAATCTCAATAATGTGGGAGGCCGCTCTTCTGCGGCAGCCGCCCCAGAACGAAAAATAGAGATGAAAAAATGATTCTGAAGGTGTCTGTTAAATTCTTCAGTGTGATTATATTTATTAAGCGCTACTTGTTACTACCACGTATCTCCGGACCATACTAAGGGCGGCAGCCGCCCCGGAACGAAAAATAGAGATGAAAAAATGATTTTGAATGTGTGTTAAATTTTTCAGTGTGATTATATTTATTAAGCACTACTTATTACTACCTATACACCATCACGTATATCCGGCCCGTACTAAGAGCGGCAGCCGCCCCGAAACGAAAAATAGAGATGAAAAAATGATTTTGAACGTGTCTGTTAAATTTTTCAGCTTGATTATATTTATTAAGAGCTATTTATGACTACCTATACACCACCACGCATCTCCGGCCCGTACTAAGGGCGGCAGCTGCCCTGGAAGGAAAAACAGAGATGAAAAAATGATTTTGAAGGTGTTTATTAAATTCTTTAGGGTGATTGTACTTATTAAGCGCTGCTTATTATATCCTATACACCATTCACCATCTCTGCCGTCATAACGAAAAACGCACTGAGAGTTCGTAGTTTCGAGAAAAACGACCTCAAAGTTTAAAGTGTGTTTTGTGGCGGAATAAATATTTTTTTAACTATTATTGATGCAATTGCAAAATATAGTGTCTTTTGACATTATTAAACCAGTTTTAGTGATACTTTAGTATTTTGATAATGTATTATTGATGAGAATGCATTTTTGTTTAGTATCTCATTATTTGTTCTCGAACATTTGCTAAGAAAAAATGCAGTAACTCGCACATTTAGGCCTAGTTACTTCGGTTTTACTTAGTAGCTTTTGATGTGCCACCATTTAGTTAAATTGTGGAAAAGCCTGATTTTACATTAATTTTTTGGTAATACTGATTGATTTAAGCTACGTTATGAATTACTAAAAATAGATACCTTAACCAAACAGATAAAATACTGAAATTTAGAATATCTTTTATATTTAAAAAGTTATGGCATATTGAATAATTGCATATAATTTAAGTTTATACGTGGAAACTGTATAAAAGAAATTATTTATGGACAAAAATTATGAAACTTGAACAAAAAACACGTATTCATCTGAACAATATATTGATATAATAAATTATACACAAAAATTAAGCCTATTCAAACGATTTGTTGAGATCAGTGGATCCAACAAAATCCAAAATGATTTGGTTTCTTCCCTCATCAGAGGACATAGTTTCTTAATTATGGCTTCTTTTTTTGATGTTTTTATGCCCCTACCTCGATTTTTAGGTGGCGGTAGAAGGAGTTTCGGTTTATACTTCGAAACACGATTTTTTTTAAACACAAATTTTTGAACTTTTTGAAAAAACACTTTATTCATTGAAAGTTAACAAAAGTAGGTTCATCAGTAGATGTTACAACAACAAATAGTAATCAAGAATTGAATGCACAATCACAAGTCGACTATTTATATGCGGAGAACTGCTGATTCTGCAGAGTCTGCTATTACTATTAGAACAAAGGGATGAGGTATCGTAATTCCTCCCCTGTTAGATAGAACTTTATTCGGGAAGGAATAAAATTCCACAAATATTTAAATTATTATCTTATTGTTAGTTTCCAAATTAACTTTACTTTTATGCAATCTCGGCAAAATAAGCTTTTTGATTAAAATATACAATACAATCATTATTAAAATCATGTACAAAATAATTGTCCAAACATTAGTAGAAACGTTAACAGGATTTTTTAATTGACTTAAGTATTCTCGTTGCAAATTAAAATTTTTCTGTGTTTCTATTAATTTATGAGTGTTAACTGCATGCAAATTAATATTATTTGGATTATAGGAAAATGTTTGTAAAGTCTGATTATTTTCCAAACTTAATTGTGGCAAATCTATTTTTATAAAATCTGATTTTGGTTCTTTATAACTTTTTAATATATGATTTTCAATATTAACATTACATGAAGGAATTAAATCTAAGACATAACTTCCTTCCAATTGTATATTGTCTCTTATACCGGGTGTTCCCTCTAAGACTTTCAGTGCGAATATCTCAGAAACCATCATAGCCAGTGCGACGAAATTTGGTATACAGACACTAGATGGCGCGTAGAATCTGATGATAGCATCAATTCTTATACAGGGTGTTCCATTTTTCAAGAAATCGATTTAATTTTGATTTTTTGGTTGTCAGCCCTGCTAAAACCTATGTTTAAATTGAAATATACTTAATTATGAACACATTATGATAAATAAACATTCAAAAATTTCAAAATTTAACATAAAAAAACGCCTCCAAAAAATACTCAAATTTCATTGTTTTATCATGTAAAACGTGCATAGCCTTGAGCCAGACTTACACAGAAGAAACTAACATCGTTAAACGTCAAAACTATGAATTGTCAAATATTAATGGCATAAAGTATTTTATTTTACATAAATAATGCTAAATAATGTGTACATAATAATTAGGTACCCGTATTTTTATCACAAAATAATTTACAAAATTGTGTAAGTACCTAAAGAATATCCCTCTTTTCCAACTGCTGTAATAATTATTGATTACTTATTTAGCAACAAATAAATTCAAAGAAAACGACTCCTAAAATTGTTTTGAATGTGAACGTATTTGTCCTTGAACTAAACTTGCCTCAGAAAAGGAATCAAAGAAACATCCCTGGTCTAAGGAAATATCCAATCCATGAAATATCACTAGTGACTAAAGCATAACCTAGAAATGATTGATGTTTGTGTTCACATATTTTCAGCACATTATTTATGCTATTGATTGATAAAGTATGTTTAAGAAAGAATCTACATCTCTAAAATAGTAAACAATGTACTACCATTTCTGTATTTTATATGATACAGAACTAAAATAAAGCAACTGGTTTTTTTCTGGGAAGAATCACCTGAATATTTACTAGACCGAGAAGGTACCTATCACATAGTCATTTAAAGCTAGATAATAATTTGAAATTATTGTTTTTATCTTTCAGGTATGTGTGTGTAGTATCAAAAATTATAATGAAACAATTTATAACATAGGACACCAAAAAGAATAAACAAAAAATATCAGACATTTTCTTAGAATTAATTATAAACATGGAATGGTGGTTATAAAGAAGCCCCTAACTCACTTTGAAGAGGATTCTATAAGACATTAAACTCAGTTGTGTGTCGTGGGATTTAAAATTTCTAAACAAATAAAATTAAGAAAAACTAATTTCATAATTGTATGTACACTACGAAAACATCTTGTTAGAATATCTTAAAATTGATGAAAGCCCACTGTTATAATATACACAACGTAGCGTAATAAGGTATCGAACAATGAAATAACAAGATTCGTTTCTAATCGTACATGCATGACCATCCCTTAGATTGAACGGTGCTCTGTTTAGAATACAGAACAACTGTTTAACATAAAATCGATTAAATGTATGTAAGTACTTAGATACTTTCAATTTATTGTAATTTTATTTTATTGTTAATAAATTAAAATTTGTATTTGTCTTTTTTATTCTACCTGAATTATTAAACACGGATAAGAAATAATGGATACTTAAAGATGAAGGGTCAAGTTAATCAATTTAGCCACTAATAAAGCACTAGGTACGTATTTTTAACTGAAATTATGTTTATTACAACTGAATAATAACTAAAATAAAATACAAAAAATCATTCATTTAGTCTTGAAAAAGTGAGATCATTTCATATTTAAAAATTAAAATTACCTTATTTAAGAACTGAATATTAACAGTTCTCACTGATATTTATGTTTTAGACATGTTAATTTTGTTATAGAATTATTAAACACAAGGAATATTTACTGTAGTGTATAATAAATACAAACAATAACAATTTAACAAACTTTAATTTCCGTCATACTTGCATTATTTACATTTTTTATTTAATTCACTCGTTACACATTCCATGAACTTTAATTTTATTAAATAATTAAACCAAGTACAGAAAGTTAGGTATGTTTTTATTTATGGCAAAACGTAAAGTCTAATGTGTTCTAGCAAAATTTTCCTCGTCTCTCATCTATCTGTCGCACGGCTTCTTCAGTATCTTATCGAATCTTTTAATCAATGATTAACGTAATTGTGTATGTAAACCTGCTTCCATAACAGCACTTTGTTTTCTAGGTTCCTACCTAGAGGTGAGACGAAACAATTTAAGTAGACATTTTTAATTTCTGAACACCACAAGGTGAAATGAATATGTTTATATTCATTCTGTTCTACAAATACTGAAAAATGTTTTCTCATCTCTGTTCTTGAAAGTAAGCCCCCAATAGCTTCTCCATCTGAAACTAATTAGGTAAAGATAATCCTAGCCTTTGCGTAACTGGGCTATTTCTTATAAATTTAACCCCATAGTTCTTTGAAATGAAGTAGCTAATATGAAACATAGGTACAATAAACTACAACTCGTATATTCAATGTAAAAAGGCGAATAATAATATGCAAGTTATAATTACCTACTAAGTACACTGATACTTTTCATTCGTCTTTCCTCTCCGTTCCCATTAATCGTTATACTTAGTACTTACACGTCTCGTACTATCAAGCTTTTTACTGTATGAAAGTAATTTTTAGCACACCTAGGTATATGGCTCGAAATTTTACTCACATTTGATGTGGAGTAGTTTTTATAACAGATATATTTTTGTAATACTGGAACTGAAGCTTTCACTCAAGGAATCTATTACATTTTTATTTATGATGATTGTTTCTAGGCTTTAAAACATTTTTACCACTTGTTGAAGAGGCTTTATTAATTATTTTCATTACTTGGAACTCTAGGTTAAGTTTACATAATCGTTGGGGTCTCGAGACAGTCGGGCTCTGCGTCTGCGCCTGCGCTCTGCAGCATATACACAGTAAACAACTAACAGTCCTCTGTCTGTGGTAAAGCAGCGAGTCATGGGCGTGACGTGGCCATGACCTTAGTTTTCTGCTCGTAGGGATTGTCCTTTATCGCGTTTATTATTTCCGAGAATAGTCGTATTATACAATTAAAGAAACAATGTTTCACATATTTTCAGAGTATTCATGCCGAATAAAGCTCAGTGTACGCGAACAGCTAATAACTTCTAAATTCCATTTTTTTTACAAAATTAGCATTATTGCAAATACGTAGGTACGCAGATTCAATGTACCTCGTGGTGTACCGGCGTGAAAACAGCGGCCAAAATTGACAGCCAAAATTCCGAAGACGTCCGAACATTCATAGACGTACGTTACTGGGTAAATTAATGGATATATTTAAGAAATAGTATGCAATGCCCTAAATAGTATAATATAACTGAACATGTCTCTTATGAATCGGAAATTAATCACAAAAAAATTTAATATTAATACAAATTACAGTTTATCAGAAACTGAAAAGTAAAACCCATCGTATATAATATTTTTATAGTTTTTCGGTACTTTGAAGGGGAAGCAGGTCGTGTGCCAGCTTCAAAATTTAAGGGGAGGTGTCTTACGTAGATGACTACTTCTCATGAAAAAATCATCCAACTGTATAGGGGATTACACCTTAAAAAATAATAAAAATTGAACTTTTTAAAAATATTTCGCTTCTTTCAAGGTGAAGCAGGTCGTATGCCAGCTTCAAAATTTAAGGGGAGGTGTCTTACGTAGAGGACTACTTCCCATTAATAAATCATTCCCCTGGCTAGGGGATTACACCTTCAAAAAAAATAAAATTTGAATTTTTAAAAAATATTTTGCCATTTCAAGGCGAAGCAGGTCGTGTGCCAGCTTCAAAATTTAAGGGGAGGTGTCTTACGTAGAGGACTACTTCCCATTAATAAATCATCCCCCTGGCTAGGGGATTACACCTTAAAAAAAAATTAAAATTGAACTTTTTAAAAATATTTCGCTTCTTTCAAGGCGAAGCAGGTCGTGTGCCAGCTTCAAAATTTAAGGGGAGGTGTCTTACGTAGAAGACTGCTTCTCATGAAAAAATTATCACCCTGGCTAGGGGATTACACCTTCAAAAAAAATTAAAATTGAACTTTTTAAAAATATTTCGCTTCTTTCAAGGCGAAGCAGGTCGTGTGCCAGCTTCAAAATTTAAGGGGAGTTGTCTTACGTAGATGACTACTTCTCATGAAAAAGTCATCCCCCTGTATAGGGGATGACACCTTAAAAAAAAAATAAAAATTGAACTTTTTAAAAATATTTCGCCATTTTCAAGGCGAAGCAGGTCGTGTGCCAGCTTCAAAATTTAAGGGGAGGTGTCTTACGTAGAGGACTACTTCCCATTAATAAATCATCCCCCTGGCTAGGGGATTACACCTTCAAAAAAAATAAAAATTGAATATTTTAAAAATATTTCGCTACTTTCAAGGCGAAGCAGGTCGTGTGCCAGCTTCAAAATTTAAGGAGAGGTGTCTTACGTAGAGGACTACTTCCCATGAATAAATCATCCTCCTGGCTAGGGGATTACACCTTCAAAAAAAATAAAAATTGAACTTTTTAAAAATATTTCGCTACTTTCAAGGCGAAGCAGGTCGTGTGCCAGCTTCAAAATTTAAGGGGACGTGTCTTACGTAGAGGACTACTTCCCATTAATAAATCATCCTCCTAGCTAGGGGAGTACACCCTAAAAAAAATAAAATTTGAATTTTTAAAAAATATTTCGCCATTTTTAAGGCGAAGCAGGTCGTGTGCCAGCTTCAAAATTTAAGGAGAGATGTCTTATATGCATGACTACTTCTCATGAAAAAATCATCCCCCTAGCTAGGGGATTACACCCTAAAAAAAATAAAATTTGAATTTTTAAAAAATGTTTCGCCATTTTCAAGGCGAAGCAGGTCGTGTGCCAGCTTCAAAATTTAAGAAGAAATGTCTTATATGGATGACTACTTCTCATGAAAAAATCATCCCCCTAGCTAGGGGATTACACCCTAAAAGAAAAATAAAATTTGAATTTTTAAAAAATATTTCGCCATTTTCAAGACGAAGCAGGTCGTGTGCCAGCTTCAAAATTTAATGGGAGGTGTCTTACGTAGAAGACTACTTCTCATGAAAAAATTATCTCCCTGGCTAGGGGATTACACCTTAAAAAAAAATAAAAATTGAACTTTTTAAAAATATTTCGCTACTTTCAAGGCGAAGCAGGTCGTGTGCCAGCTTCAAAAGGTAAGGGGAGGTGTCTCACGTAGAGGACTACTTCCCATTAATAAATCATCCCCCTAGCTAGGGGATTACACCCTAAAAAAAAATAAAATTTGAATTTTTAAAAAATATTTCGCCATTTTCAAGGCGAAGCAGGTCGTGTGCCAGCTTCAAAATTTAAGGAGAGATGTCTTAATATTCATGAATACTTCTCATGAAGAAATCATCCCCCTAGCTAGGGGATTACACCCTAAAAAAAATAAAAATTGAACATTTTAAAAATATTTTGCTTCTTTCAAGGCGAAGCAGGTCGTGTGCCAGCTTTAAAATTTAAGGGGAGGTGTCTTACGTAGAGGACTACTTCTCATTAATAAATCATCCCCCTGGCTAGGGGATTACACCTCAAAAAAAAATAAAAATTGAACTTTTTAAAAATATTTTGCTACTTTCAAGGCGAAGCAGGTCGTGTGCCAGCTTCAAAATTTAAGGGGAGGTGTCTTACGTAGAGGACTACTTCCCATTAATAAATCATCCCCCTAGCTAGGGGATTACACCTAAAAAATAAAATTTGAACTTTTAAAAATATTTCGCTTCTTTCAAAGTGAAGCAGGTCGTGTGCCAGCTTCAAAATTTAAGGAGGTGTCTTACGTGAGGACTACTTCCCATTAATAAATCATCACCCTGGCTAGGGGATTACACCTTCAAAAAAAATAAAAATTGAATTTTTAAAAAATATTTTGCTACTTTCAAGGCGAAGCAGGTCGTGTGCCAGCTTCAAAATTTAAGGGGAGGTGTCTTACGTAGAGGACTACTTCCCATTAATAAATCAGCCCCCTAGCTAGGGGATTACACCCTAAAAAAAATAAAATTTGAATGTTTAAAAAATATTTCGCCATTTTCAAGGCGAAGCAGGTCGTGTGCCAGCTTCAAAATTTAAGGAGATATGTCTTATATGCATGACTACTTCTCATGAAGAAATCATCCCCTAGCTGAGGATTACACCTAAAAAAATAAAATTGAACTTTTAAAATATTTACGCTTCTTTCAAGTGAAGCAGGTAGTTGCCAGCTTCAAAATTTAAGGGAGGTGTCTTACGTAGAGGACTACTTCCCATTAATAAATCATCTCCTGGCTAGGATTACACCTTCAAAAAATAAATATTGAATTTTTAAAAATATTTACATAACTTTCAAGCGAAGCAGGTCATGTTCAAAATTTAAGGGGAGGTGTCTTACGTAGAGGACTACTTCCCATTAATAAATCATCTCCCTGGCTAGGGGATTACACCTTCAAAAAAAATAAAAATTGAATTTTTTAAAAATATTTCGCAACTGTCAAGGCGAAGCAGGTCGTGTGCCAGGTTCAAAATTTAAGGGGACGTAAGACACCTCCTCTTAAATTTTGAAGCTGGCACGACCTGCTTCGCCTTGAAAGTAGCAAAATATTTTTAAAAAATTCAATTTTTATTTTTTTTTAGGGTGTAATCCCCTAGCTAGGGGGATGACTTTTTCATGAGAAGTAGTCATGCATATAAGACATCTCTCCTTAAATTTTGAAGCTGGCACACGACCTGCTTCGCCTTGAAAATGGCGAAATATTTTTTAAAAATTCAAATTTTATTTTTTTTTAGGGTGTAATCCCCTAGCTAGTGGGATGATTTATTAATGGGTAGTAGTCCTCTACGTAAGACACGTCCCCTTAAATTTTGAAGCTGGCACACGACCTGCCTTGAAAGTAGCGAAATATTTTAAAAAGTTCAATTTTATTTTTTGAAGGTATAATCCCCTAGCCAGGGGGATGATTTATTAATGGGAAGTAGTCCTCTACGTAAGACATCTCCCTTAAATTTTGAAGCTGGCATACACGACCTGCTTCTTGAAAGTAGCAAGATATTTTAAAAAAATTCAATTTTTATTTTTTTTGAAGGTGTAATCCCCTAGCCAGGGGGATGATTTATTAATTGGAAGTAGTCCTCTACGTAAGACATCTCTCCTTAAATTTTGAAGCTGGCACACGACCTACTTCGCCTTGAAAATGGCGAAATATTTTTTAAAAATTCAAATTTAATTTATTTTAGGGTGTAATCCCCTAGCTAGGGGGATGATATTTTCATGGCAAGTAGTCATGCATATAAGACATGTCTCCTTAAATTTTGAAGCTGGCACACGACCTACTTCGCCTTGAAAATGGCGAAATATTTTTTAAAAATTCAATTTTTTTTTATGGTGTAATCCCCTAGCCAGGGGGATGATTTATTAATGGGAAGTAGTCATCTACGTAAGACACCTCCCCTTAAATTTTGAAGCTGGCACACGACCTGCTTCGCCTTGAAAATGGCGAAATATTTTTTAAAAATTCAATTTTTATTTTTTTTTTATAGTGTAATCCCCTAGCCAGGGGGATGATTTATTAATGGGAAGTAGTCCTCTACGTAAAACACCTCCCCTTAAATTTTGAAGGTGGCACACGACCTGCTTCGAAAGTGAAATATTTTAAAAATTCAATTTTTATTTTTTGAAGGTGTAATCCTAGCCAGAGATGATTTATTAATGGGAAGTAGTCATCTACGTAAGACACCTCCCCTTAAATTTTAAAGCTGGCACACGACCTGCTTCGCCTTGAAAGAAGCGAAATATTTTTAAAAAGTTCAATTTTTTATTTTTTTTAAGGTGTAATCCCCTATACAGGGGGAGGATTTATTAATGGGAAGTAGTCCTCTACGTAAGACACCTCTCCTTAAATTTTGAAGCTGGCACACGACCTGCTTCGCCTTGAAAGTAGCGAAATATTTTTAAAAAGTTCAATTTTTATTTTTTTAGTGTAATCCTATGCGGGGATGATTTATTAATGGAAAGTAGTCCTCTACGTAAGACACCTCCTAAATTTTGAAGCTGGCACGACCTGCCTTGAAAGTAGCAAAATATTTTTAAAAATTCAATTTTATTTTTTGAAGGTGTAATCCTAGCCAGGGGGGTGATTTATAATGGGAAGTAGTCCTCTACGTAAGACACCTCCCCTTAAATTTTGAAACTGGCATACGACCTGCTTCGCCTTGAAAGAAGCGAAATATTTTTAAAAAGTTCAATATTTATTTTTTTTAAGGTGTAATTCCCTATACAGGGGGATGATTTTTTCATGAGAAGTAGTCATCTACGTAAGACACCTCTCCTTAAATTTTGAAGCTGGCACACGACCTGCTTCCCCTTCAAAGTACCGAAAAACTATAAAAATATTATATACGATAGGTTTTACTTTTAAGTTTCTGATAAACTGTAATTTGTATTAATATTAATTTTTTTGTGATTAATTTCCGATTCATAAGAGAGACATGTTCAGTTATATTATACTATTTAGTGCATTGCATACTATTTCTTAAATATATCCATTAATTTACCCAGTAACGGACGTCTATGAATGTTCGGACGTCTTCGGAATTTTGGCTGCCAATTTTGGCCGCTGTTTTCACGCCGGTTCGTGGTGTTACGTATTTATAATAAAATTTCTACAAAAATACTCATACTTGCTTTGACAGTTTCTGTCACTTTACGGCGGTAGCTGCGTGTGTGTAAATTGGACTCATGGCTATTCACATTTTGCATGACAAAACAATTAAATTTGGGGACTTTTCATAGGAGTTTTTTTTATGACAAGATAAACATTTTTCGTGTTTTTTTTTATCATAATGTGTTTATAATTAAAGATATTTCAATTTTAATATAAATTTTACCGAGGTTGACCACCAAAAAATCGAAATTAAATCGATTTTCTGCAAAACCGAACACCCTGTATAAAAACTAATACCATTATCGAATTCTACGCGCCATCTAGTGCCTGTATACCAAATTTCGTCGCACTGGCTGTAATAGTAGCTGAGATATTCGCACTGAAAGTCTTAGAGGGAACACCCGGTATTTCCACATTCTACAGTTGCAATTGTTAATTTAGGAATTATTAATATCCATTTTTCATCACTAATTTTATTTACTTGAATATCATTTATTTGTATAGGAATTGGTGAACAATTCGGTTTATAATTAGAAAATCTTAATAAATTGACTTCACAAGGTTTTTTGTTATACAAGTTTAAAGTATTTGAATATTTACATAGAAAATTGCCTGTTAATGTCTCTTTACACTTTGTATCAAAATATATATAATTATGCTCATTTAGGGCAAGGTAATTTTTGGTAGGTAGGATCATTTGGTAAATATTATTATTTTTTATTGGGAATGCATAAAGTTGATAATATTGATATAATCTGTCTTCAACAAGAGGGATTTCTAAAATAAATGTTACTTTAAAGTCTTTAATGTAGGCTTTTACATTAATAATTTGTTCAAAATTTAAAATATTTTCATTATTAACAACAAATGGAAATTTCAAATTATTTAATTTAATCTCTTGAATTTCTTTTATTAATTCCTGAGGTTTAAAATAGCATTATGAAGTGTATAAAGTTTAGCAAATGAAATAGCAATTTCAATTCTTTCAAAAACATTATAAATTGTTTGAAAAACAAACATAATTTGAGTTAATATGGAATTTATTAAAAAGTAATCATAAAATTCAATTTCATGAAGATAAATACTTTTTATTGTATTCTCTAGTTGTAAAATTCTGGATTGTAAGATATATTCATTATGTGAAATATTATTAGCAATTTCATTAAAATTATTTATAGTCGAATTTAATAAAACAATTTGATTATCTAAAACAGTTTTTAATTTTAATTGGTTATTTTGTAATTGAGAAATTTGATTATCATATTTTAAAGCATCTTCGTTATCTAAATTACCAGTTATGCTTTTAACTAATGATTCTAAGATATTTATTCCACGTTTTCGTCTATTTTTTAATTCTAATTGATTGATTTGACTCAGTATTTCATTTCTTAAGTTTTCAATAACGTTGTACATATTAAAATATTCCTGCTTATAATTATCATTTAACAAGTGTTTTTTATTTTATAAAAGTGATTACATATTGAATAATATTCCGTTATTACAGGGTTAAGGTTAAATATTTGAATAAGGGGCTTATTGTCCTTTATTATTTGCGTTGTGCCTAATCTAACAGGTAATACGCCGGGATTGTCTCTTATCAGGTGGAAGTGAGGTCTCAAGGTTTGCAAGGTGCTTACTATGCATCCGCATCTAAAACAATGGATGGTTTTCTAAGTTCTTTTAAATGTATGACTTTGACTTTATTATTCCTATTATCTTTTATCTTCGCTTTGTTATTTTCTAATAACTCTGTGATTATATATGGTCCTAAGAATTTTGGTTTGCTTTTAGCTTGACGTTCTGGTGCTTTTAAATAAACTCTTTGATTTACCTGAAAAGTAGTTTGAATTTGTCCGCGATCATTTCATTTATTAATAACATTTTGTTTATCTTGTTCTTGATTAGTTGAAATTTCTTTATACAAGGAATTTAAGCGATTTCTATGATCTTGAGTATATTCTGAATAAAATGTAGATGAAATTAAATCAAAAGAATCTCTGTTATTTGTGTGACCATAGGTTAATTCAAAAGGTGTGAACTTCGTTGCAGAATGTACAGTGCTGTTATATGCTAATATTGCATAAGGCATTAATTTCGTTACATGTTTATCTTTATCTTTTGCTCTTAATATTCGCAGATGTTCTACGAGGGTGAGTGAAATCTTTCCACTGGGGAATTTGATTCATGATGCGCTGGGGTCGTAATATGAAAATTAATTTTTTGTAATCTCATCAGGTCTTTGATTACGGCGTTATTAAATTCATTTCCGGGATCTGAAATAATTTGTTCCGGTACTCCGAAATATGAGAAAAATTGTATAAGATTATCATGAACTGATAAGTTATCTCGTTTACTTGGAAATGCTTGACCAAATTTTGTAAATTTATCTATTATAGTTAAAAAATATTGGTTTTCAAATTGGAAAAGGTCCATATGTAAAATTTGAAATGGTTTACTGGGTGTTTCAGTTAATACGAGGGGTATGTAAGGTGTTTGTCTAGAATATTTATTTCGTTGACAAATTTCACAATTATTAATATAATTAGTAACATCTGTGTTTAAATGTTTCCAATAATAATTTGATTTTAAACGATCGTAAGTATCTGTTATACCTCTATGATTTGTTTTACTTTCATGTTGATTTTTAATTAATAATAATTTTTCGTCTTGGTCTGTGATAGTATTAACAAATTTTGTACATTGTATTAATTTTAGGTTCCTGAAATGTCTCATATATGTTTCAGTGAATAAGGGAATTAATTCTTTACTTTGAAAGTAGATATAATTGTTTTTTTCTGGATTTACATGTTGCGTTAATAATTCTAAAATGCAATTTATATTTGAAGGTGGAATAATTATAGTCTTTATTAAATTATTTTCTACTGTTTTGGTTGACACATGTAATTCTGGATGAATATTTCTTTCTACAATAATTTGAATTTGTTTATTGTTAATAATATCGTCTAAAATTGGTATTCCATCATTTTGTGTTTCTTGGTTTACAGAATGTACTGTATTATTAGAATTTTCGTTATTTTGGTTGGTATTTACGTTTGTAGAAATGTTTTCTGATTCATTTCTTAGGTATTCTAAAATATCAAAATTTATATTTCCTGGTTCATTAATTACTGATTCAGTTTCATGTACGTTTATAGGAATTCTGGAAAGTGCGTCGGCATTTTTATTTAATGAGCCCTTTTTATAGATTATGTCATAGTCGAATTCGTCTAATTTTAATTTCCAACGAATTAGTTTTGAATTAGCGTCTTTAAGGTTAAAAAGCCATACAAGTGGTCTATGATCTGTATAAAGTTTGAATTTTCGTCCGAAAAGATAATTTCTAAAATTTTTACATGCACATGCTATGCTGAATAGTTCAAGTTCTATAGCAGAATATTTTTGTTCAGTTTCGTTCAATGTTCTAGAAAAATAAGCTATAGGTCTGTCATTTGAAACAGTGCCTTGAGATAAAACTGCACCTATTGCATGTTGAGATGCATCAGTGGTTAAATTAAATGGTTTCGAAAAATCTGGATATAGTAAAACTGGTTCGTTAATTAATGCACTTTTTAAATGTTCAAAAGCATTGATGAATTCTGGAGTGTGAACTACTTTATTTCCATTTTATAAACATGTAGTCATGGGTTTTGCAATTTTTGCGAAATCTTTGATAAATTTCCTATAATAACCTGCTAATCCTAAAAATGACTTTATTTCTTTCTGTGATTTTGAAAGAGGGTATTCTTTGACTGCTGAAATTTTACCTGGGTTAGGTTTAACTCCGTCTGGTGTAACAACATGTCCTAAATATGCGACTTCATGTCTCAAAAATTCTGATTTATCCAATTGTACTTTAAAATTTGATTCGCGTAATCTTTGAAAAACTTGTCTTAGTCTAAAAATGTGTTCTTGTAGTGAACTTGAAAATATTATTATGTCATCTAGATGTATGTATGTATGTAATTGTGCGGAGGTGCAACGAAAATTGCTTCCCACTGCAGCACTTAGGCCTTATTAGTCCCTTTGTACGTCCTCCTTACTAAGAGAGTTCTTCTTTCAAACGATCCAATTAATATGGATGGCTCGGTGGCAAAGTCTCTTACAGATTTATGTGTGATAGTATGGGTGCGAGTTACAGAGATTGTTTGTTGCTCTGTCCTCATTTCCATTTATCGGGGGTTTCTGCCTTGCCACACGTGCGCCTGCGGATAGTTTGCTAAGTTAATAGTTTAGTAATAGTATATATATATATATATATATTTTGTCTATATTGTCTCCCTAATTTAGTTATAAGAAATATATTTGTATACTTTGTACGCCGTACGTGATCACGAATGGTATATTCCTAACAATATCTAAATTTATGCAGCCCTCTTATTTACACACAAGTAAAGTATATTAATCTATTAATTAGTTTATAAAAATTCTTTTATTTTAGAATAAATTTGTCTATTGTATCAGATAACTATATTTATTTTCTGAATTCAACAAATATTACAGTAGTTTGGAAACCTAGACCATTCAGGAACCTCCTAGCAGGGTTGCATTATATTTATTGCTAGTGGCGTCCTAAATTTTAGTAGATCCCTTTTGGAACCTACCCCAATATTTGTTTTCCCTCCTCTGAACTAGTCGGTGACTTGTTACGCTCGTTAGGCATCCAAACTGCTGCTGCTTTTTTTTCCTCCAGTACATTAAACAATATTAGTTTACTACTGGTAGCTACATGAAGGTGGACACATTACATCACCGTTGGGACTGGTGAAGTCAAACTGTTTTGGGCTACCATCCATGCATTTTGGTACACAATCCAGGGCGTGGTCAACTACAACAAGTAACCTCCATTTCCCTCCAGGATTATTGTAAGATAACATATTTTTTTCTTGTTTCATTCAAAGTTCAATAACAAGAAATATATCAATATAACGTGCCTCAGTATCTCATATATATAACAGCAGGACATATATGCCATATAAAAAAATCTGAAAATCTTATAGATTTTAAATTTGCTCAATTTTTTTTTAAATTCCTTTTTTTATAAATTCTTTCATTTAATAATAAGTACCTATATTGCACCCTGAGTAAAATAATAATAGGTAATAAAATTTATATTAATAGTTTGCTTAGTAATAGTATATACAGGGTGAGTCAGTCATAATGTCATTAATTTTAAGAGGAGATAGGGAATAATGAGTATAATGCGAATACGTGATTAAAAAAAATCTAAATGCATATTTACGCCGAAAAAAATGTTTTCAAATCATTATTTAAACCCTCTTTTCAGACTGTCACTGACCGCTCACAGCCTTGGTCGGTTACAGCTCACAGTTCAACTCGATGTCGATCTGATGCAATGTTGTCAGGTTGTAATGTTTTTCTATATAGTACGTACCTACCTACCTAGGTTTTAAACATCACAAATAAACGGTTGTACTGACTACTTTAGAATATAATTTTTTCTTGCTCAGTTCAACTTCAGCCAATAATAATTTAAAATGTTAATATCCAATAAAATCAAATAATTCTATTAAACATTGCAAGTAACGCGGTCCACTCAGGTTTTCCGGTAGAAAGCTGTTATGACTGCAACAAAACTCCAACGTGTCTAATAATAAATCGAGTAATAAACCATTTACGTACATTACATAAAAAACCTATACCCAGTGGGTAAATTATTAAGAGAAGCTGAAAAGTGTTTCGTGTTTAAATACTAATAAAAAACCATCGTGTTGTCGACAGAAAACTGTCCAAGACCGAAATGGCACGCCGCTAATCTAAGTTATCGAGAGTGTATCTATGCTTGAACTTGACCTACCGTATTATTAGGTCAATAACCTAGTTACCTAATTTTTGTACTGTTATTTAACGACAAGGAGTAAAACTATTTTTTTGAATTTTCCTTAAATATTGGTTTATTTGTTAATAAAAGCAAATGTAGATAATAAATAAATGTTTTCGAATGTTAGGTTATTACAGTTTAATAATTTTGATATTATGTTTTCACTTCGTTTTACAACTAAATATGAATTTTTAGTATTACTCGTAAGTACAATTAATTATTAAGTTTACAGTTACGTACACCTAGCCTAGAAATTTATTGTTTTTAAAGTAGTATGGTACTAACCTGCTAGTTCGAAACTGTACTCATCCGTTCATAGCACTTTATTAATAAAATTATGGTCAGTCGCATTTCGTAAACATTCTCCGTATAACACTACCATTAGCGCCAAATACGTGAGGTGAGACCGAAATAAACAAACTACTGCTTACAGCTTGTATTCTCTCCATCCCCCTCCAAATGTGTGGCATGATCTACAAATTTCGGGGGAAAGAAATGCGGGAAATGCAGAGTGCTAAATGGAGGTAAATTTGAATAACACGCTGATGTGTTAGTTAGACGATATTATGTATGTAAACATGATGTGGCATCGATGGCATTAGATTGTCGTCGGGTGCGTCATCAGAAAGTTCGTAGCGCACCAGGAGCGTCGTGTTACTGATTTTTATAGGGTGATTTGTTTATTTTTTTAAAGGTCGAGTAAAATTTTTTTTTCGATTTTCTGCCTTTATTAGGCCTCCCGAATACGTGGTTAAAATTAATGACATTATGACTGACTCACCCTGTATATACAGTGTGTCCACGGATGGAGTTCACAAGAGGAGAAAGTCTTTTGTTTTTGACTTTATCGAAAAATGTCACTCTTTATAAAAAGTTCTGCTTTTCGAAAAAATGAGCCTATCACAGAACCGTCTTAGATCAGATATACAGGGTGCTCATAAATTAAAAAAACATGAAAATAGTCAAGAGGTAAATACCATTATTTATTATTTTACACAACATTTTTATGAAACAAATTTGTTTATAATCCAAAATAGAGTCCTAATACAAATTTTAAAATCAAAATTTCAATTTTGACTTTCTACATACTACGAATAGTTTATTTCTACTTTTATGCACTCTTTTAATTTCATGTGGCAGATCATTTGAATAAACCTTTTGTTTTAGGAAAAAAGTCAAGGGGCCTAAGGTCAGGTGGTCTAGCAGAATAATGGCCCAAATCTTCCAATCCACCTTTCACCATTGTCTGAGCAAGGCTGTAAAATGAGCAGGACAGCAGTCCTGTTGCCAAAACAGGTTATTGAATACTTCTGGCTCTCAAGTATTTAAAAATGGTAAAACAAATGTTTCCAAAATGTTTTGGCAACAGGCCGGCTGCCCTGCTCACACGAAGATTTGGCCCAATCCTAACCTTACACCCCTTGCCTTTTTTCTCCAAGGAATACATGAACTGAATGAGCCGCTAACTATTCGAACAATTTATTAAGTTAGCGAAAAAATGTGTTGAAGTGGGAGGTAGAGTAAATGTTAATATTTTGATTTTAAAATTTGTATTGGGATTCTATTTGAAGTTATAAACAGATTTGTTCATAAAAATGTTGTATACAATAATAAATAATGGTACTTTTCTCTTGAGTATTTTCTTGTTTTCTTAATTTATGAGCACCCCGTATATCTGATCTAAGAAGTTTTTATGAGAATTTCATTTTTTCGGGAAGCAGAACTTTTTATAAAGAGTGACATTTTTCGATAAGTCAAAAACAAAAGAGTTTCTCCTCTTGTCAACTCCATCCGTGGACACACTGTATATATTTTTTTTATCTATATTGTCTCCCTAATTTAGTTATAAGAAATATATTTGTATACTTTGTACGCCGTACGTGATCACGAATGGTATATACCTAACAATATCTAAATTTATGAACCCCTCTTTTTTTACACACAAGTAAAGTATATTAATCTATTAATTAGTTTATAAAAATTCTCTTTTTTTAAATAAATTTGTCTATTGTATCAGATAACTATATTTATTTTCTGAATTCAACAAATATTACAGTAGATTGGAAACCTGGACCATTCAGGAACCTCCTAGCAGGGTTGCATTATATTTATTGCTAGTGGCGCCCTAAATTTTAGTAGATCCCTTTTGGAACCTACCCCAATATATTTTTTTTCCTCCTCTGAACTAGTCGGTGACTTGTTACGCTCGTTAGGCATCCAAACTACTGCTGCTTTTTTACCTCCAGTACATTAAACAATATTAGTTAACATTTAACTTGGTTGCTAATATCTTAACCGAAAAGCGTAACAACCTTTACAAAAATAAATAATTTTATATAGGTATTCTGTTTAAATATTTGAATTTCTCTCCGCAAAGTCGCATTTAATAATTGACAAATTTAGTTAGCATATGAACATTTAATTACATTCGTCCTATCACCTTCAGAAATGTATTGTACTGCAGTCGCTCGATGATTAAACGAAAGATTATAGGTAGGTATTACCACCGTTTAGGGATATTCTATTCTGTAGAGAGTAATATGTAGTTCTCTCTATTATATAAATTAGTAAATATGCCATTTATTTTTAAAATTTATCTGATCATACAGGTGATGTAGAAAAGCATGAACATATATTTATTTTAAAATCTGATTATATTAGACGGCGTCTGTTCATGTATTAATTTTATTTAATTTTGCTGCTAGATCCATAACATGTTTTTATTTTGTTTCCTTTATTATATAGTATAGAAGATATATATCGACCGTTAAGATTAAGATATTTATTATTTTGTTTTTTAATATGTTAACTTGTGATATACATGCACATTGTATGTAATATGGTCAATAAACTCTAGTCTACTCTACTCTGACCAACCCTGACTACTTAGTTGATACAAAAAATCCATTTTCAAAATCAAAATGCTAATATTACAACGAAAAGAACTTCAGAGATATTCTATTTGCTTGAAAATTTTCAGCTAGAGGATCATTATAATATAACAAATATTTAGGTAGATGTTGGAATCGATCACATCACCTATAACTTGTTTCCAGTTCCCAAATATCTTTACTTTCTCGCTAGATATAGCAAAAATTATACTCATTTGGACACTACTGACCATATGGTCCTTAGATATACTGCAACGAATTTGTCGGTAATAATTATTTTAAGTTTATGATTAATGGATATGTATACGTATAGATGTTTTCTGTTTATATGATCTGTTTAAATAAATCCAAATAGGTAATAGATAATAGGTAATAATAATCCACTTTCAAAATTATTGATGTGTGTGCTTATGTACTGAGTAAAATATTATTATAAAATTAACTGATTGATTGACTGATTGACAGTATATTCATTATAGTTTTGACTTCCTTTAAAATTACGCTTTTTCGAAATCTTAAACTTTATATAGTTATAAATCACGACAAGATACTCTACACTTACTTATGAAGAACGTCTCTTTTTAAAAACTGAGGCAATGGTAACAACTATTTGCATTATTTCTTCATGCAAAATTGTCTAACATTTTAAAATATTATTCAGTTTACTCTCTCAAAACATAGGTTGTGTACTTAGGACATTAAGAAATCCAAAATCAAGTATTATACTCTTGCCTCTTTATATCATATACTTCTGACCATAATTAGCATAAAATTAAAATTCCGCCATGCCATTGATTAATGCATTCCGACTGAACGATCTGATTTCATCTTACAAGTTTACAAATTTAAGTAGTAGGCGATCTGGACGCCTATTACTGTGGGGTCCATAAACGACGCCAACGACCTTGATATCCACATATTAATTAATACACCGCGGCTCAATTCAAAACATACATTTTTCACACCTTACACCGATCTCCAAATATACCTACATGCTTATAGGTAGCGCGTACCTGGGTACTATGCGAGCTCCATCCCCCACCACTAAGGGTCGCTAAACCGGGGCGTCGCCGGCGTCTGTCTGGCCAAACTGTCGCATTACCTACATCTATGATTAATTTTAGTTATAATTACTACCATTTTAAACAGTTACAATACAGTACCTACTGTATTATTATGGTACATGGTCATAGTATATAAGTACTAATATAATTAAACATTTTTCCTAAATTTTTATTATATATTGTCACGGAATTTGCCCCACTCACTCCCAAACCTACGACTGTGGCACCGCGAATTGCCTAAGATTGCCCCGATCGCCCCTACGCCATTCTGGTAAACAAACAACATGCGTGAATCAAGGCGTTACTAGAAAATCGTAGAAACGACGAGAAGCGTTCCAGTCGTACGAGAAAAGGGATCTAGAGATACTGGAATATACCTGGAATATTCCTTAGGTCTATAAAAGAAGAATAAACGGCCGAGTTAGTTAGTCTTGTATTAGTCTTGTGTTACAGTCTGAAGTGAAGTGTTTAGTTAGATATCAAAGTGATTTAGATAGCGATTAATTAAATAAGTGTTTAGTTGACCTATAATTAGTAGTGTTCAGTAGTTAATAAAGAAGTAATTAATTAACGGATTGCTTTTCTGGAAGTGAAAGAAAAGACGGATTGGGAAATCCGTGACAATTTGGTGTCGGAAGTGGATTTAACTGGAAGTTTGAGAAGCTTTCTGGAACCCTGTGCGTGAGTGGGTTTAAGTGGAAGTTGGAAGAACTTTCTGGAACTCTGTGCGTGGGTGGAATAAAGACCCAAGTGTGATATATCACCGCACTCGTCTTGTCGAAAGGAAGTGAACGGTGGTTTTTGCGAAGGACATTCTCGAACATTCTAGAACTTTGTACGGGAGTGAGACAAAGACCCAAGTGTGGCATATCACCGCACTCGTCGTGACTCAAGGAAGTGAACGGTGGTATTTGCGAAGGACATTCTCGAACATTCTAGAACTTTGTACGGGAGTGAGACAAAGACACAAGTGTGACATATCACCGCACTCGTCGTGACTCAAGGAAGTGAACGGTGCTATTTGCGAAGGACATTCTCGAACATTCTAGAACTTTGTACGGGAGTGAGACAAAGACCCAAGTGTGATATATCACCGCACTCGTCGTGACACAAGGAAGTGAACGGTGGTATTCGCGAAGGACAATCTCGAACATTCTAGAACTTTGTACAGGAGTGAGACAAATACCCAAGTGTGATATATCACCGCACTCGTCTTGACTTAAGGAAGTGAACGGTGTTATTCGCGAAGGACATTCTCGAACATTCTAGAACTTTGTACGGGAGTAAGACAAAGACCCAAGTGTGATATATCACCGCACTCGTCGTGACTCAAGAAGTGAACGGTGGTATTTGCGAAGACATTCTCGAACATTCTAGAACTTTGTACGGGAGTAAGACAAAGACCCAAGTGTGATATATCGCCGCACTCGTCGTGACTTAAGGAAGTGAACGGTGCTATTTGCGAAGGACATTCTCGAACATTCTAGAACTTTATAGCGAAGTGAGACAAAGACCCAAGTGCGACATATCACTGCACTTGTCGTGACTTAAGGAAGTGAACGGTGTTATTCGCGAAGGACAATCCCGAACATTCTAGAACTTTATACCAAAGTGAAACAAAGACCCAAGTGTGGCATATCACTGCACTCGTTTCATTGTAAGGAAGGCAACGGTGATATCTACAAACACATTCGTGGACATTCTAGAAATTGCCAAATAGAGTGAATGCCTGTAACTAGAAGCCAAGTCAATATGGATGCACAACTGGCGAAACTGTTAGAAATGATGCAGGCAATGCAACAGGAAATGAAAGACCAGACGAAGACGATGCAAGAGAAATTAGAAGAACAGGGACAAACAATGCAAAATAAATTAGAAGAACAGGGACAAACAATGCAAAATAAATTAGAAGAACAGGGACAAACAATGCAAAATAAATTAGAAGAACAAGGGCATAAAATGGAAGACCAGACGAAGACAATGCAAGAAAAATTCGAAGAACAAGGGCATAAAATTGAAGATCAGACCCAAATAATGCAAGAGAAGTTAGAAAAGAAATTAGAAGATCAAATGCAGATAATACAACAGGAAATGAGAGCTCAGACGACCGAAATGCAGGCGAAGTTAGAAAAATTAGAAAATACAGTAGAGGAGAAACTGTTAGAACAAAGAAAAGAAATCGACGAAGAAATAAACATGGTTAGAGGAACCTGTGAAGAGCTTCGACATAAACTGGACAAAATAAGAAAGGAGGGCGTAATCAAATCAGAAGGATCTGTTATCCGAACTCAGAAAACGAAGCCTCCTGAATTCGACGGCAGGGTTTCCTGGAATGTATATCTGCGCCAGTTTGAAGCAGCAGCATCAGCAAACGAATGGTCCGATTATGAAAGCTACTGCTCTGATAGTTGCTTTACGAGGAAGCTCTTGACGTCTTACAGGAGTTCCTGCTGGGCAGCAGAATAACTACGACATTCTAAAACAGCATATGGAAATGAGATATGGGGATAAGCACCTGCAGCAAGTGTACCAGGCACAATTGAAAAATCGTCACCAACAAAGTGGAGAGAATTTACAACATTTTGAGACCGATGTTGCTCGACTGGTTCGGTTGGCTTATCCGACAGCCCCGTCCGAATTCTTAGACCATCTCTCCATCCAAGTTTTTACGGATGGTCTAAGAGACTGTGAAACCCAGCAGGCACTGCGACTCGCTAGACCTAAAACTTTGAATGACGCCCTCTCGCATGCACTGGAATTCGAGGCAGCAAAGATGGCATCTGGTAGACATGTTAAAATTCGTGCCATCAGTGATAACAGCGATAATATGGGAAATGGAGACATAATCAAAACATTGAAGGAGGTCATTGAGAAACTCAGCCCAACTACCAATCCGAAGAGAACAACCTGGCAGCCGAAGAGATCGCCCTCTTCAATGTTGGAACTGTGGGCAGACAGGACATCTGAAGAGACAGTGTAGAGCCCCGGTCGCGGATCAGCAAAAGCGCGACTCCCAGGCGGCAGCTGCACAGGAAAACTAGGCTCAGCCGGCTTAACGGGGCAAAAGCCGGCTGCGTCCTCCTACCATGCCCCACGAGAAGAAATTACGTTGTCACGTCTCCAGGACTCTGACTCCTTGCTAGTAGAAGGCATTATTTTTGGTCGTATGTTCCCTATGGTAATCGACACTGGAGCGGCAAGAACTATTGTACGACCGGATATTATTGGTGATTGGCGTATTAAGAGTCCTGCCAAGCGTTATGTCCTTACCACAGCCAATGGACAACAACTGCCAGTCAAGGGGGAATGCGAGCTTGACATAGAATTAGGAGACGTCAAATTCAAACACAGAGCCCTGGTAGCAGATATATCGGACAATGTCATACTCGGACTAGACTTACTACGAGCAAAGGGGGTGAACTTAGATTTGAATGCTGGTACGCTACGGATAATGGGTGAGGAAGTAGTACTAACGACCACCACTGAGAATAACGCTGTACGGAGACTCGTTGTTAAAGAAGATGTGGTACTACCTGGTCAGACCGAAACATTGGTTGCCACTGTAATGGATGGGAAATGTCTTGCAGTGTAGGAGTAGTGGAACCCAGTAATCCGGATTTGTTCAATAAATCTATAGTCACCGGCCGCACACTGATTAAACCAGAGAAAACGACAATAGTACGGGTAGTTAACCTGAAAACCTATCCACAGAAAATTACAAAGGGAACTGAAGTAGGAGTCTGTGAACCTGTTATCATGGTCAGAACACTCAAAGAAAACAACGAAATGGAGAAGAAACCAAATAAGACCAGCCTACCGGAATGTCTAAGGGACATCGTGGATAGGGCCAAGCAGAGATTAACAGAGACGGAGGTGGAACAACTGGAAGAGCTGCTACGTGAAAATGAAGATGTGTTTGCACTTAAACCGGGCGACTTTGGGAGAACCAATGTTGTGAAGCATCGAATCGATACTGGTTCATCATCTCCTATAAAGCAGCCACCACGAGGACTTCCACTAGCCAAGCGAGAAGAAGTTAACAAGATGTTAATCGAGATGCAAAATCAAGGCACCATAGAGCCATCTCAGAGTCCTTGGGCTTCTCCTGTAGTCCTGGTCAAGAAGAAAGACGGCTCCACCCGATTTTGTGTGGACTACAGAAAATTAAATGACGTCACCAAGAAAGACAGTTACCCACTACCAAGAATTGACGATACTCTGGACACCTTGGCTGGTGCGCAATGGTTTTCCACTTTGGATTTAAAGAGTGGATATTGGCAAGTCGAGGTCAGCCCAGAAGACAAGGAAAAGACAGCATTCACTACCGGAAATGGATTGTGGCAGTTCAATGTAATGCCATTTGGTCTCTGTAATGCCCCTGCCACTTTTGAACGACTGATGGAAACTGTACTTCATGGCCTACATTGGGAGACCTGCTTGATTTACTTGGACGACGTGGTGGTGCTGGGACGCTCTTTCCAGGAGCACCTAAAGAACGTGTCCGAAGTGTTCAAGAAGTTGAAAGCAGCAAACCTGAAGTTGAACCCGAAGAAGTGCAGTCTGTTCCAAAAGGAGGTTAGATACTTAGGCCACATTATTACTCCAAACGGTGTGAAAACAGACCCGAGAAGACAGAGTGCATAAAGAACTGGCCGGTTCCTAAAGACAAACATCAAGTTCGAAGTTTTGTCGGCCTATGCACATACTATCGACGATTCGTCCAAGGATTCTCGGACATTGCCAAGCCTCTTCATAAACTCACAGAAGACAACATCCCGTTCGAATGGACGCCGAAATGCCAGCAAGCCTTTGAGACGCTGAAAGAGGCCCTCTGCACTACCCCGATTTTGACATACCCAATACCTGGACAACCATTTATAGTGGACACGGACGCAAGCAACATTGGAATTGGTGGAGTTCTTTCCCAAAGTACAAAATGGCCAAGAGCGAATAGTGGGCTACTTTAGCAAAGTTCTGTCAAAACCCGAAAAGAACTATTGTGTGACTCGGAAAGAATTGCTTGCCATCGTCAAGAGTTTAGAACACTTTCATAAATACCTTGTATGGCCAAGAATTCCTCCTCAGAACGGATCACGCTTCCCTTAAATGGCTGCTCCAGTTTAGAACCCTGAAGGACAGATGGCCAGGTGGCTGGAACGGCTGCAAGAATATCACTTTGTTGTTGAACATCGAGCCGGCAGGAAACATGGAAATGCAGATGCCCTTTCTAGGAGACCCTGTCCTGTCAACTGCAAACACTGTAGTAGTCTTGAAAGAAAGAGGACATCTCATCAGTTCCTTGTAAGGTGGTAGCAGCCCAACCTGAAGACAGATGGAGTTCAGCGGCGATTCAGGAAGACCAGCAAGCTGACTGTGACATCAAGCCCTTACTAGACTGGAAAGAAGCCAACAACCGACCCTCATGGGCTGAAGTCAGCAGTAAAAGCCCAACATTAAAGAGCTATTGGGCTCAATGGAATTCCTTGGTGTTGGAAGACGGTGTCCTAAAAAGAGCATGGGAGAACAATGACGGAACAGGAGGTCAAGAAACAAGTACTACTCCCGAGGTCCCGGGTCAAGGAAGTGCTGCAGGAAGTACATGGAGGTACTGGTGGTGGACATTTCGGTATCAATAGGACTCTACAGAAGATTAGGGAGCGTTTCTACTGGTTGAGCTGTAGGACGGATGTAGAAGATTGGTGCCGAAAATGTGACGTATGTGCAGCCAGCAAGGGACCGAAGACCCGTTCCAGAGGCAAAATGCGCCAGTACATCGTAGGAGCACCGTTCGAGAGAATTGCCATTGATATCGCTGGCCCATTTCCGAAAACTCAAAATGGAAACCGATATCTGTTAGTCGCCATGGACTACTTCAGCAAATGGCCGGAAGTATACCCCCTTCCCAATCAAGAGACCACAACCGTAGCAGAAGCGCTAGTCAACAACCTGTTCTGCAGATTTGGTGTGCCCATGGAACTGCATTCAGATCAGGGCAGAAATTTCGAATCAGGTGTGTTCCGAAAGGTCTGCGAGCTTATGGGAATCCGAAAAACCAGGACCACCCCACTGCATCCCCAGTCAGATGGTATGGTGGAACGCTTCAACGCCACACTAGAAACCAATCTGAGGATGTTTGTGAAGGAGTACCAGACAGACTGGGACAAGCTCATTCCACTCTTCGTGTTAGCTTACCGCTCAGCTGTCCATGAAACTACTGGGAAGACTACCGCAAGGATCATCTTTGGAAGAGAGCTTCGCCTTCTGCAAATTTGGTATTTGGTCGTCCTGCGAAACAGTCCACAGAGCCAGACACTTATACCCACGAGCTAGACGAAGACTAACAGCCGTACACGACCAAGTCAGAACTCGAATGCGACTAGAGAGCGATCGCATGAAGACTCGATACGACGTCCGGGCCAATACAGTCGGATTCCAACAAGGTGACCTGGTGTGGCTGTACAACCCCACGCGGAAGAAAGGAAGATCGCCTAAACTACAGAACCGTTGGGAGGGCCCCACACAGTCATTAAAAGAATCAATGATGTCGTCTACCGGATACAGAGGACTCCCAGGAGTAAGATGAAGGTCGTCCATCTGGAGCGTCTGTCCCCGTATAGAGGTGTATCCGATCGGGACGATCGGTCCTAAGGAGGGCAGTGTCACGGAATTTGCCCCACTCACTCCCAAACCTACGACTGTGGCACCGCGAATTGCCTAAGATTGCCCCGATCGCCCCTACGCCATTCTGGTAAACAAACAACATGCGTGAATCGAGGCGTTACTAGAAAATCGTAGAAACGACGAGAAGCGTTCCAGTCGTACGAGAAAAGGGATCTAGAGATACTGGAATATACCTGGAATATTCCTTAGGTCTATAAAAGAAGAATAAACGGCCGAGTTAGTTAGTCTTGTATTAGTCTTGTGTTACAGTCTGAATTAAAGTGTTTAGTTGGAGATATCAAAGCGATTTAGATAGCGATTAATTAAATAAGTGTTTAGTTGACCTGTAATTAGTAGTGTTCAGTAGTTAATAAAGAAGTAATTAATTAACGGATTGTTTTTCTGGAAGCGAAAGAAAAGACGGATTGGGAAATCCGTGACAATATCTTCGATACGTCGTTCGTTCATGGTTTCCGGCACAGTCATGAGTCGTTCGTGAACAAGCTAGTTCCACCGCCGGCACTTTAACTCGTAACAGCTGCAACACATTTGAACATGCTGGAGCAAGGGCGGAACAACTAAGGAATCGTTAATTCAATGAGTTCATTCATGGCACATCAAAGAGTCGTTCATGAACGACCCATCGCGACCGAATGACTTTAGCAAAATAAGACTCGATCGTTCAGTACTCTCATCTCTACACCATAATATAGCAATTTAGCAGCCGGCTTAACGGGGCAAAAGCCGGCTGCGTCCTCCTACCATGCCCCACGAGAAGAAATTACGTTGTCACGTCTCCAGGACTCTGACTCCTTGCTAGTGGAAGGCATTATTTTTGGTCGTATGTTCCCTATGGTAATCGACACTGGAGCGGCAAGAACTATTGTACGACCGGATATTATTGGTGATTGGCGTATTAAGAGTCCTGCCAAGCGTTATGTCCTTACCACAGCCAATGGACAACAACTGCCAGTCAAGGGGGAATGCGAGCTTGACATAGAATTAGGAGACGTCAAATTCAAACACAGAGCCCTGGTAGCAGATATATCGGACAATGTCATACTCGGACTAGACTTACTACGAGCAACGGGGGTGAACTTAGATTTGAATGCTGGTACGCTACGGATAATGGGTGAGGAAGTAGTACTAACGACCACCACTGAGAATAACGCTGTACGGAGACTCGTTGTTAAAGAAGATGTGGTACTACCTGGTCAGACCGAAACATTGGTTGCCACTGTAATGGATGGGGAAATGTCTTGCAGTGTAGGAGTAGTGGAACCCAGTAATCCGGATTTGTTCAATAAATCTATAGTCACCGGCCGCACACTGATTAAACCAGAGAAAACGACAATAGTACGGGTAGTTAACCTGAAAACCTATCCACAGAAAATTACAAAGGGAACTGAAGTAGGAGTCTGTGAACCTGTTATCATGGTCAGAACACTCAAAGAAAACAACGAAATGGAGAAGAAACCAAATAAGACCAGCCTACCGGAATGTCTAAGGGACATCGTGGATAGGGCCAAGCAGAGATTAACAGAGACGGAGGTGGAACAACTGGAAGAGCTGCTACGTGAAAATGAAGATGTGTTTGCACTTAAACCGGGCGACTTTGGGAGAACCAATGTTGTGAAGCATCGAATCGATACTGGTTCATCATCTCCTATAAAGCAGCCACCACGAGGACTTCCACTAGCCAAGCGAGAAGAAGTTAACAAGATGTTAATCGAGATGCAAAATCAAGGCACCATAGAGCCATCTCAGAGTCCTTGGGCTTCTCCTGTAGTCTGGTCAAGAAGAAAGACGGCTCCACCCGATTTTGTGTGGACTACAGAAAATTAAATGACGTCACCAAGAAAGACAGTTACCCACTACCAAGAATTGACGATACTCTGGACACCTTGGCTGGTGCGCAATGGTTTTCCACTTTGGATTTAAAGAGTGGATATTGGCAAGTCGAGGTCAGCCCAGAAGACAAGGAAAAGACAGCATTCACTACCGGAAATGGATTGTGGCAGTTCAATGTAATGCCGTTTGGCCAATGTAATGCCACTTTTGAACGACTGATGCAAACTGTACTTCATGGCCTACATTGGGAGACCTGCTTGATTTACTTGGACGACGTGGTGGTGCTGAGACTCTCTTTCCAGGAGCACCTAAAGAACGTGTCCGAAGTATTAAAAAAATTGTAAGCAGGAAACCTAAAACTGAACCCGAAGAAGTGCAGTCTGTTCAAAAAGGAGGATAGATACTTAGGCCACATTATTACTCCAAACGGTGTGAAAACAGACCCGGAGAAGACAGAGTGCATAAAGAACTGGCCGGTTCCTAAAGACAAACATCAAGTTCGAAGTTTTCTTGGCCTATGCACATACTATCGACGATTCGTCCAAGGATTCTCGGACATTGCCAAGCCTCTTCATAAACTCACAGAAGACAACATCCCGTTCGAATGGACGCCGAAATGCCAGCAAGCCTTTGAGACGCTGAAAGAGGCCCTCTGCACTACCCCGATTTTGACATACCCAATACCTGGACAACCATTTATAGTGGACACGGACGCAAGCAACATTGGAATTGGTGGAGTTCTTTCCCAAGTACAAGATGGCCAAGAGCGAGTAGTGGGCTACTTCAGCAAAGTCCTATCAAAAGCCGAAAAGAACTATTGTGTGACTCGGAAAGAATTGCTTGCCATCGTCAAGAGTCTAGAACACTTTCACAAATACTTGTATGGCCAAGAATTCCTCCTCAGAACGGATCACGCTTCCCTTAAATGGCTGCTCCAGTTTAGGAACCCTGAAGGACAGATGGCCAGGTGGCTGGAACGGCTGCAAGAATATCACTTTGTTGTTGAACATCGAGCCGGCAGGAAACATGGAAATGCAGATGCCCTTTCTAGGAGACCCTGTCCTGTCAACTGCAAACACTGTAGTAGTCTTGAAAGAAAGAGGACATCTCATCAGTTCCTTGTAAGGTGGTAGCAGCCCAACCTGAAGACAGATGGAGTTCAGCGGCGATTCAGGAAGACCAGCAAGCTGACTGTGACATCAAGCCCTTACTAGACTGGAAAGAAGCCAACAACCGACCCTCATGGGCTGAAGTCAGTAGTAAAAGCCCAACATTAAAGAGCTATTGGGCTCAATGGAATTCCTTGGTGTTGGAAGACGGTGTCCTAAAAAGAGCATGGGAGAACAATGACGGAACAGAGGTCAAGAAACAAGTACTACTCTGAGGTCCCGGGTCAAGGAAGTGCTGCAGGAAGTACATGGAGGTACTGGTGGTGGACATTTCGGTATCAATAGGACTCTACAGAAGATTAGGAGCGTTTCTACTGGTTGAGTTGTAGGACGGATGTAGAAGATTGGTGCCGAAAATGTGACATATGTGCAGCCAGCAAGGGACCGAAGACCCGTTCCAGAGGCAAAATGCGCCAGTACATCGTAGGAGCACCGTTCGAGAGAATTGCCATTGATATCGCTGGCCCATTTCCGAAAACTCAAAATGGAAACCGATATCTGTTAGTCGCCATGGACTACTTCAGCAAATGGCCGGAAATATATCCCCTTCCCAATCAAGAGACTACAACCGTAGCAGAAGCCCTAGTCAACAACCTGTTCTGCAGATTTGGTGCACCCATGGAACTGCATTCAGATCAGGGCAGAAATTTCGAATCAGGTGTGTTCCGAAAGGTCTGCGAGCTTATGGGAATCCGAAAACCAGGACCACCCCACTGCATCCCCAGTCAGATGGTATGGTGGAACGCTTCAACGCCACACTAGAAACCAATCTGAGGATGTTTGTGAACGAAAACCAGACAGACTGGGACAAGCTCATTCCACTCTTCCTGTTAGCTTACCGCTCAGCTGTCCATGAAACTACTGGGAAGACTCCCGCAAGGATCATCTTTGGAAGAGAGCTTCGCCTTCCCGCAGATTTGGTATTTGGTCGTCCTGCGGAACAGCCCACAGAGCCAGACACTTATACCCATGAGCTAGAACGAAGACTAGCAGCCGTACACGACCAAGTCAGAACTCGAATGCGACTAGAGAGCGATCGCATGAAGACTCGATACGACGTCCGGGCCAATACAGTCGGATTCCAACAAGGTGACCTGGTGTGGCTGTACAACCCCACGCGGAAGAAAGGAAGATCGCCTAAACTACAGAACCGTTGGGAGGGCCCCTACACAGTCATTAAAAGAATCAATGATGTCGTCTACCGGATACAGAGGACTCCCAGGAGTAAGATGAAGGTCGTCCATCTGGAGCGTCTGTCCCCGTATAGAGGTGTATCCGATCGGGACGATCGGTCCTAAGGAGGGGGCAGTGTCACGGAATTTGCCCCACTCACTCCCAAACCTACGACTGTGGCACCGCGAATTGCCTAAGATTGCCCCGATCGCCCCTACGCCATTCTGGTAAACAAACAACATGCGTGAATCAAGGCGTTACTAGAAAATCGTAGAAACGACGAGAAGCGTTCCAGTCGTACGAGAAAAGGGATCTAGAGATACTGGAATATACCTGGAATATTCCTTAGGTCTATAAAAGAAGAATAAACGGCCGAGTTAGTTAGTCTTGTATTAGTCTTGTGTTACAGTCTGAAGTGAAGTGTTTATTTAGAGAGATCAAAGCGATTTAGATAGCGATTAATTAAATAAGTGTTTAGTTGACCTGTAATTAGTAGTGTTCAGTAGTTAATAAAGAAGTAATTAATTAACGGATTGTTTTTCTGGAAGAAAGAAAAGACGGATTGGGAAATCCGTGACAATATCTTCGATACGTCGTTCGTTCATGGTTTCCGGCACAGTCATGAGTCGTTCGTGAACAAGCTAGTTCCACCGCCGGCACTTTAACTCGTAACAGCTGCAACACATTTGAACATGCTGGAGCAAGGGCGGAACAACTAAGGAATCGTTAATTCAATGAGTTCATTCATGGCACATCAAAAAAGAGTCGTTCATGAACGACCCATCGCGACCGAATGACTTTAGCAAAATAAGACTCGATCGTTCAGTACTCTCATCTCTACACCATAATATAGCAATTTTTTGTAAAATTACCCCCATTTAAAATTACACTATAATATACCCATTTTTTGTGAATTTGCAGTTACTATTTTCTTAATATGAATGTTTTACTTAATTTTTAGATAATAAAACGAAAGTATATTATGGTATACCAAAAGTGCCTGATATACAAACTTTGGCTGCACCTGTTGAAGAAGAAGAAGAAGTAGGTGATCAAGATAATCCAGACAAACCAAAAAAAAAGAAAGCAAAAAGGGACCCCTTGTTCTCTAAAAAGACAAAATCAGATCCTAATGCACCACCAAGTGATAGAATCCCAGTTCCTGATTTGTAAGCTGAAACGGTTATATTATTTGTGTTTTTACTTAGCAAGTGATTTTTTAGGAAGGACAATGATAAAATTGAAAAGGTTAAAGCGTTGAGAGAAGCATCTAAAAGAATATCTTTAGGGCCGGAATTATTGCCTTCCTGTTGTTGCTATACTCTTTTGAATGCAAGTTATACGTAAGGAAAGTTGGTGTATTGTTTCTTGATGTTTATGTTTGTTTATTATTTCAGGGTTTCTTGTGCTGAAATTTCTGAAGACTCGAGTATGCTTGCCGTAGGATTTAATGATTCCATTATAAAAGTGTGGACATTAGTACCTCATAAATTAAAAGCAATGAAATCTGCTGATCAACTTGAGGAGGTTAATATAGAAGCCGACGATGTTCTGGTAAGTTAATCATCAATAGAGAACAAACTTCCGTACCTAAATGTAGTTGTAAGAAGTCTGAACGAAAAATTTGAAATTGTTTAATGTTTATTTTATGATAGGACATGCATTTATAATTTCTCCAGTGATAGGAATGTATCACCTTTCATAAATTAGTATTTGATGAAAAATACTTTTTTTTACTAAATATCTGTGTTCTAATTAGTTAAATTTTAAGGAGACGCCATTGGTACTAATCTGTAACATTCTATAAGATATAAAATTGTGACGCAACCATATACAAATGCAATATCCAAAATACTGTGCTACCTCTTCCAAATAAATCATAAACAGAGAGGTATTAGTCGCTCGAACCGCCTTTAAAAATACATACTTGGTGAACCCATCAGTCATGACCACCAGAATCACATTTCCCTTTTTGGGCTTACAAAAAAGTGCTTAATTGGTTGCTAAACTATTGGTGTCGTTTGCGGCGTGAATACATGTCCCGTGTCGCTCTTTTAAAATTGGCTATTAATTGTATTCTATTGGAGAACTGTACTAAATATATGCATCAATCTACAGCTGAAATTGCTGGCTTCTTAGTGAGTCAATACAAATTGCAAGTAAGTGGTGTATTTGAGTAAAACTGCAGTGTGATTACTTGTTGCTTTCTGGAGTTGTGGAGGATTTTACAGTCAACGTTAATCCTCTTAAGTTTTTTGCTGTTTTATAAAAACTCTGAGAGATTTTCTACACCCACGAATTCTTTTTTGTGCCAGGACCGTACTGGATACCTATTCGATTCTTTTGATGGATTATTGTATGATTGATTAATTAATGGCTGAGTGTGGTAAATGTTGGTATAAAAAGTCTGACAAACGGCTAATTGGTTGTGAAGGTGCATGCAAGAAATGGTATCACTTTTCTTGTTTGGGATTAAATGAACAGGAGTTTGCGCTTCTTGAATGTAATTCCAACATTTTTTACCTGTGTGATAGTTGTAAAAGAAGCTGCCGGGTGGTTGATACAAAATCTTCTGAAGATATAAAAAATGATATTAAAGGCATTAGTGAAACTGTAACACGTCTTGTAAGTAGCAATCATGTCAGTGAAGATTTTCTAAAAAGCACTCTTGAAGCATTTAAGGCTGGTTTCGCAGTGCCTGAATAACCGTAACCCATTTTTCTCCTTTATTTTCCGGCAGAATAATTTCATTTTTTAACTGTATTTCTATTTAATAATTATCTATTACTTCCTCGCGTTAGAATTTTGATAATAAATTCAGAAATACAGCAAAAAAATATTTTTCGATTTTTGTTTCCCTTATAAGCGGAAATTCGGCTACGAGTAAGTTATAGATATTTTTTTAATGATTTTTCACGTTTGTCCCATTCCAATATATACAAAAATGACTGAGAAAAATGGGTCCAAATTTTCCAATAATTTCTTAAATTTACTGAAATTTTAACTTGGTACGTGAGACGTTTGGGTGGAACTTGCAATAAAGCTCCGCCTTTACACGTCACAATTCATTCATAAAATTCGAAGATGTTACTCCTATAATTTAACAGTGATAGACAGGGTGTTAATATAAAAATTGATAAGGAGAAAATAAAATTTCCAATTTCGAGGAAATTTTATTTTGAAGATTTAACTTCGGAACGGTTATTAAACGTGCGAAAGACGGTTCTGTATACAAAGTGTTGAAAAATTTTTCACCGTTAAAAAAACTTAAAATTAAGAGAGCTAAAAAATTGTGTTTGGTAAAACGTCTAACACGGGTTCTTTAATAATTAACGAAAAAAATACAGGGCGTTTAAAAGACCCCAACCAATTTCTAAAAACCCCTAAAAATTAATGGAATAAAAAATTATTTTTATCAGAAATTTAACAAGGGTTTATTAGAACATTAATTAATGAAAAAATACAGGGTGTTTAAAAACTAAACAATCTTTAAAAACTGAAAATTAATGTATTTAAAAAATTGTAGGTGAAACTTTTAACAAGGGTCTACTACATCACTAATTAATGAAAAAATACAGGGTATTTAAAAAAAATGAACCAATCTCTTAAAACCTCCAAAATAACGAAACTTAAAACAAGTTTTTGATTAAATTTTTAAGAAGGGTCTATTACAACATTAATTAATGAAAAAATACAGGGTGTTTAATAAACTAAACAATGTCTAAAACATTTAAAAATTAATGGATGGAATGGAAATATTTAGATGAAACTTTTAACAAGAGATCACTAATTAACGAAAATGTACAGGGTATTTAAAAAAAACTGAACCAATATCTTAAAACCCTCAAAATAATAAAATTTTAAATAAGATTTGGATTAAACTTTTAAAAAGGGTCTATTACAACACTAATGAATGAAAAAAATACAGAGTGTTTAAAAAACTAAACAAACTCTAAAACCTCTCAAAATTAATGGATTTAAAAAAAGATTTAGATGAAACTTTTAACAAGAGTCTATTAGATCACAAATTAACGAAAAAATACAGGGTATTTAAAAAAACTGAACCAATCTCTTAAAACCCTCAAAATAATAAAATTTGAAATAAAATTTTGATTAAACTTTTAAAAGGGTCTATTACAACACTAATTAATGAAAAAATACAGGGTGTTAAAAAAACTAAACAATCTCTAAAACCTCTAAAAATTAATGGATTTAAAAAATATTTAGATGAAAATTTTAACAAGAGTCTATTTGATCACTAATTAACAAAAAATTAAAGGATATTTTAAAAATCAAATCAATCTCTTAACACCTTCAAAATAATAAAAGTTAAAAAAAAAATTATTAAACTTTAAACAAGGGACTATTACAACACTAACGAATAAAATACAGGGTTTAAAAAAAACAGTCTCTAAAAACCCTGAAAATTAATGGATTTAAAAAAAATTGGATGAAACTTTTAACAAGGGTCTATTAGATCACCTATTAACGAAAAAAATACTAGGTATTTAAAAAACCCAACAATATTTAAAAAACCTAAAAATTTATGGAATAATAAAAATGTTATTCAGAGGTTTAGCAAAAACTATTAAAACACTAATTAATGAAAATAATACAGGGTGTTTAAATCTTTAAAACTCCTGAAAATTAATGATTTAAAAAAAAATATATCAAACTTTTGACAAGGGTCTATTAGAATACTAATTAAAGAAAAAATACAGGGTGTCTAAAAAAGCTTAACAATTTCTAAACATCCTAAAAATGTATGGAAATACAAACAATATTTGATGAAACATTTAACAAGGCTCTATCAGAACACTAATTAAAGAAAAAAATACAGGGTGTCTAAAAGCTTAACAATTTCTAAACACCCTAAAAATTTATGGAAACACAAACTTTTTTGATGAAACATTTAACAAGAATCTATTCCAACTAACGATTAATTAACGAGACAAATACAGGGTGTTTGAAGGAGCCTAACCAATCTCTAAAAACCCTAGAAATCTATGGAACTACAAAACACTTTTGACGAAACATTTAAGAAGGGTCTATTAGGAGCAATTAACGAAAAAAAATACAAGGTGTTAAAAAAAGCTAACCAATCTCTAAAAACCCTAAAAATGTATAGAGCTATAAAAAATGTTGATAAAATATTTAACAAGGGTCTATTAGAACACTAATTAATGAAAAATATACAAGGTGTATAAAAAAGCCTAACCAATCTCTGAAAACTATAAAAATTTATGGAAATATACAAATTTTTTAATAATTTAACAGGATCTATTAGAAAACTAATTAACGGAAAACAATACATGGTGTTTAAAAGACCCTAACCAATCTTTAATAACCAGAAATTTACGGAATTACAAAAAAATGTTGATGAAACATTTAACAAGACCCTATTAGAACACTAATTAATGAAAAAAATATAGGATGTTTAAAAAAAACCTAACCAATCTCTAAACAACTTCAAAATTTATTTATTTTAACTTTATTTAGTTTATGAATTTGTAGGTAATTAATTTTGTAGGTAGGCATAGGACACATAATTTATAATAATTACGTATATTTATCATACAAGAATCTGAAATAATTAATGTACTGAAAGAAATAATCACACGTTTTGCAGATTATGTATTTTAGTTATACAGTGTGTATAGTTATTTGTATAGTTAGGTGAGTATAGTCAATGTGCAGCCCTTCATAAATGATTAGCCGAACCGCTATTTTCAGTGATTTTTGTTTAAAATATTTGACTGTACTTTAAACAGAAGGATTATTTTGCAGGAAAACAAGACTTTTTAATCAAATCTTAAGTATTACATTTCAAATATTTTTTTAGTAAATAACAACACATATGCGATTTCTAAATTAGACATTAATTCTAAATTGAAAAGACTTTTTAACTTTTGGAACAACAATAACACGGAAAAAAATATCCAAACGTCAAATTTACTTGGACTTTCATACATTACAGACAATTTAAACGACATACTTACATAAATAATTGTATTTAGTTATGACATCTGTACTATTTCAAGTAACATATTATGATCATAATGGAAATGCTTTAATTTTACTACCATGCATTCCCAAAACTGATCATCTCTTTATTCTCTTTCAACCTATAATAGATAGATACAAAATAATTAACGGGCATAAATCTTTACTATATTGTTCTTGTTAAATTACCTTATCTACAACCATTCCTAGAGGAGTCCAAACTATAAAATAACAGTATTTAGCTGAGTTAATTCCATCTTCCTTGTATCTGATAATAATAACTTTGCCTTTTTTCAATTTCCATTTCCAGATTTCATTTTGTAAAAATTTAATTTTATTACTAGAAATAGCTTTTTCGGGTGTAAGTTTTGCAGCCGAGTAAGGACATTTAATTTCTGCAATGGTATTTTTGTCTATGATACCATCTGGGCTTGCTCCTAGATAAGGGTGTTCTTCGGAAATAAATAAACCGCATTCATTTATTTTTAAAGAGAAAGTTCTGCTAATTAAAAGTGAGACACCCTAAATAGAAATGTCAGAGATTGAATGCTACATGAGTTATAAATTTTAAAAGACAAAGCTTTTCCTTTCGTAAACACCCAGTTTATCACATAATAATAAAAAATGTATAATATAACACACTTTACAACTAAAACAAACAATTTATTAAATGTGTCATATTGATTATTTCAGTTTACTGTTTATTTGCGGTAAATATGCAAATATTTCAAGTAGAAACAAAGTATAGATATTTACAGTTCTATTATATTTATAATTTTTGAAACATAAAGTAGTACTAACAAATATAATCTCCTTGTAGATTTTGTCAATATACTGTTTCAGCTGTGAAGATACATTACTGCAAATATTAATCGCCCTGTATATTTTGTCGATATAGTGTTTCTTGTAAATTTATATTTGAAATCATTTCAAATTATTTATGGATACACTACTACAGCTATTAAATCGCCCTATATGTTTTGTCCGTACACTCTTTCTTGAAAATTAATATTTGAAATCGCTTCAAGATTATTTGTGAACAGCTGCGAAGACGGGCACGCTCATTCTGAAATGAACAAACGTAAAACCTACACGTGCTCTCGTTTTCTAGGGCGGTTACAAAATACGTCTGGTTTTATGCGAGCTTCTCTGATGTTAGCTGTCTTTGTCTGTATCGCATACAAACTGTTTCATCGCAGTGGACGGAGGTCGGGTGTTACTCGCTATGTACAAAACTGTGACACGCCTTCGGGAAACTTCAGTTTCTCCAAACCGATAAACCAGCCTTAAGGCCAATATCTTGAGCAGTATCAATGATGTTGTTGAGAAGAAAATGGAGACTATAATAAAACCTTGTTCTCATATGCCCACTACAGCAACCTCCTATGCTGGTGTAGTGACGAAGAATAAATGTAGCTCAGTTATCATTAAGCCTAAGAATCCTGAGCAAAATATTTCCAAGACTAAGGCTGACCTGTTTGAGAAAGTCAATCCTGTGCAGGCTGACATTAATATTGCTAGAGTTAAAAACGTTAGTGAGGGGGCAGTTGTTGTTAGTTGTTCATCCAATGAAGATGTAAAGAAGTTTAAATCAATGGCGGAATCGAATATGTTTGAAAAATATGTTATCAAAGAAGTAAGAGGTTTACACCCAAGGATTCGAGTGTCCGGATTTAGGGATAGATATGAACCAGAAGTTTTAGAGAACATTATTCGTGTACAAAATAAAGGTATTATTACTGAGCATTCTGAAATTAAGTGTATTAGTATTCTCACGGATTTCCCAATCCGTCTTTTCTCTTACTTCCAGAAAAACAATCCGTTAATTAATTACTTCTTTATTAACTACTGAACACTACTAATTACAGGTCAACTAAACACTTATTTAATTAATCGCTATCTAAATCACTTTGATATCTCCAACTAAACACTTGAATTCAGACTGTAATACAAGACTAATACAAGACTAACTAACTCGGCCGTTTATTCTTCTTTTATAGACCCAACGAATATTCCAGATATATTCCAGTATCTCTAGATCCATTTTCTCGTACGACTCGAATGCTTCTCGTCGATTCCAGATTTTTCCAGGCCGATCTCGATCAGCGGCATGTTGTTTGTTTACCAGAATCGCGTAGGGGCGATCGGGGCAATCTTAGGCAATTCGCGGTGCCACAGTCGTCGGTTTGGGAGTGAGTGGGGCAAATTCCGTGACACTGCCCTCCTTAGGACCGATCGTCCCGATCGGCTACACCTCTATACGGGGACAGACGCTCCAGATGGACGACCTTCATCTTACTCCTGGGAGTCCTCTGTATCCGGTAGACGACATCATTGATTCTTTTAATGACGGTGTAGGGGCCCTCCCAACGGTTCTGTAGTTTAGGCGATCTTCCTTTCTTCCGCGTGGGGTTGTACAGCCAGGTCACCTTGTTGGAATCCGACTGTATTGGCCCGGACGTCGTATCGAGTCTTCATGCGATCGCTCTCTAGTCGCATTCGAGATCTGACTTGATCGTGTACGGCTGCTAGTCTTCGTTCTAGCTCATGGGTATAAGTGTCTGGCTCTGTGGGCTGTTCCGCAGGACGACCAAATACCAAATCTGCGGGAAGATGAAGCTCTCTTCCAAAGATGATCCTTGCGGGAGTCTTCCCAGTAGTTTCATGGACAGCTGAGCGGTAAGCAAACAGGAAGAGTGGAATGAGCTTGTCCCAGTCTGTTTGGTTCTCGTTCACAAACATCCTCAGATTGGTTTCTAGTGTGGCGTTGAAGCGTTCCACCATACCATCTGACTGGGGATGCAGTGGGGTGGTCCTAGTTTTTCGGATTCCCATAAGCTCGCAGACCTTTTGGAACACACCTGATTCGAAATTTCTGCCCTGATCTGAATGCAGTTCCATGGGCATACCAAATCTGCAGAACAGGTTGTTGACTAGGGCTTCTGCTACGGTCGTGGTCTCTTGATTGGGAAGAGGGTATACTTCCGGTCATTTGCTGAAGTAGTCCATGGCTACTAGCAGATATCGGTTGCCACTTTGGGTTTTCGGAAATGGGCCAGCGATATCAATGGCAATCCTCTCGAACGGTGCTCCTACGATGTACTGGCGCATTTTGCCTCTGGAACGGGTCTTCGGTCCCTTGCTGGCTGCACATATGTCACATTTTCGGCACCAATCTTCTACATCCGTCCTACAACTCAACCAGTAGAAACGCTCCTAACCTTCTGTAGAGACCTATTGATACCGAAATGTCCACCCCAGTACCTCCATGTACTTCCTGCAGCACTTCCTTGACCCGGGACCTCGGGAGTAGTACTTGTTTCTTGACCTCTGTTCCGTCATTGTTCTCCCATGCTCTTTTTAGGACACCGTCTTCCAACACCAAGGAATTCCATTGAGCCCAATAGCTCTTTAATGTTGGGCTTTTACTACTGATTTCAACCCATGAGGGTCGGTTGTTGGCTTCTTTTCAGTCTAGTAAGGGCTTGATGTCACAGTCAGCTTGCTGATCTTCCCGAATCGCCGCTGAACTCCAACTGTCTTCAGTTTGGGCTACTACTATCTTGCAAGGAACTGATGAGATGACCTCTTTCTTTTCAATACTACTACAGTGTTTGCAGTTGACAGGACAGGGCCTCCTAGAAAGGGCCGTTCCAGCCATCTGTCCTTCAGGGTTTTTAAACTGGAGCAGCCATTTAAGGGAAGCGTGATCCGTTCTTAGGAGGAATTCTTGGCCATACAAGTATTTATGAAAGTGTTCTAGACTCTTGACGATGGCAAGCAATTCTTTCCGAGTCACACAGTAGGCCTTTTCGGCTTTTGACAGGACTTTGCTGAAGTAGCCCACTACTCGCTCTTGGCCATCTTGTATTTGGGAAAGAACTCCGCCAATTCCAATGTTGCTTGCGTCCGTGTCCACTATAAATGGTTGTCCAGGTATTGCATGTCAAAATCGGAAGTGCAGAGGGCCTCTTTCAGCGTCTCAAAGGCTTGCTGGCATTTCGGCGTCCATTCGAACGGGATGTTGTCTTCTGTGAGTTTATGAAGAGGCTTGGCAATGTCCGAGAATCCTTGGACGAATCGTCGATAGTATGTGCATAGGCCGAGGAAACTTCGAACTTGATGTTTGTCTTTAGGAACCGGCCAGTTCTTTATGCACTCCGTCTTCTCCGGGTCTGTTTTCACACCATTTGGAGTAATAATGTGGCCTAGGTATCTAACCTCCTGTTGGAACAGACTGCACTTCTTCGGGTTCAACTTCAGGTTCGCTGCTTTCAACTTCTTAAACACTTCGGACACGTTCTTCAGGTGCTCGTGGAAAGAGCGTCCCAGCACCACCACGTCGTCCAAGTAAATCAAGCAGGTCTCCCAATGCAGGCCATGAAGTACAGTTTCCATCAGTCGTTCAAAAGTGGCAGGGGCATTACATAGACCAAATGGCATTACATTGAACTGCCACAATCCATTTCCGGTAGTGAATGCTGTCTTTTCCTTGTCTTCTGGGCTGACTTCGACTTGCCAATATCTTTAAATCCAAAGTGGAAAACCATTGCGCACCAGCCAAGGTGTCCAGAGTATCATCAATTCTTGGTAGTGGGTAACTGTCTTTCTTGATGACGTCATTTAATTTTCTGTAGTCCACACAAAATCGGGTGGAGCCGTCTTTCTTCTTGACCAGAACTACAGGAGAAGCCCAAGGACTCTGAGATGGCTCTATGGTGCCTTGATCTTGCATCTCAATTAACATCTTGTTAACTTCTTCTCGCTTGGCTAGTGGAAGTCCTCGTGGTGGCTGCTTTATAGGAGATGATGAACCAGTATCGATTCGATGCTTCACAACATTGGTTCTCCCAAAGTCGCCTGGTTTAAGTGCAAACACATCTTCATTTTCACTTAGCAGCTCTTCCAGTTGTTCCACCTCCGTCTCTGTTAATATCTGCTTGGCCCTATCCACGATGTCCCTTAGACATTCCGGTAGGCTGGTCTTATTTCTTCTCCATTTCGTTGTTTTCTTTGAGTGTTCTGACCATGATAACAGGTTCACAGACGCCTACTTCAGTTCCCTTTGTAATTTTCTGTGGATAGGTTTTCAGGTTAACTACCCGTACTATTGTCGTTTTCTCTGGTTTAATCAGTGTGCGGCCGGTGACTATAGATTTATTGAACAAATCCGGATTACTGGGTTCCACTACTCCTACACTGCAAGACATTTCCCCATCCATTACAGTGGCAACCATTGTTTCGGTTTGACCAGGTAGTACCACATCTTCTTTAACAACGAGTCTCCGTACAGCGTTATTCTCAGTGGTGGTCGTTAGTACTACTTCCTCACCCATTATCCGTAGCGTACCAGCATTCAAATCTAAGTTCACCCCCTTTGCTCGTAGTAAGTCTAGTCCGAGTATGACATTGTCCGATATATCTGCTACCAGGGCTCTGTGTTTGAATTTGACGTCTCCTAATTCTATGTCAAGCTCGCATTCCCCCTTGACTGGCAGTTGTTGTCCATTGGCTGTGGTAAGGACATAATGCTTGGCAGGACTCTTAATACGCCAATCACCAATAATATCCGGTCGTACAATAGTTCTTGCCGCTCCAGTGTCGATTACCATAGGAAACATACGACCAAAAATAATGCCTTCCACTAGCAAGGAGTCAGAGTCCTGGAGACGTGACAACGTAATTTCTTCTCTTGGGGCATGGTAGGAGGACGCAGCCGGCTTTTGCCCCGTTAAGCCGGCTGAACCTAGTTTTCCTGTGCAGCTGCCGCCTGGGGGTCGCGCTTTTGCTGATCCGCGACCGGGGCCCTACACTGTCTCTTCAGATGTCCCGTCTGCCCACAGTTCCAACATTGAAGAGGGCGATCTCTTCGGCTGCCAGGTTGTTCTCTCTTCGGATTGGTAGTTGGGCTGAGTTTCTCAATGACCTCCTTCAATGTTTTGATTATGTCTCCATTTCCCATATTATCGCTGTTATCACTGATGGCACGAATTTTAACATGTCTACCAGATGCCATCTTTGCTGCCTCGAATTCCAGTGCATGCGAGAGGGCGTCATTCAAAGTTTTAGGTCTAGCGAGTCGCAGTGCCTGCTGGGTTTCACAGTCTCTTAGACCATCCGTAAAAACTTGGATGGAGAGATGGTCTAAGAATTCGGACGGGGCTGTCGGATAAGCCAACCGAACCAGTCGAGCAACATCGGTCTCAAAATGTTGTAAATTCTTTCCATTTTGTTGGTGACGATTTTTCAATTGTGCCTGGTACACTTGCTGCAGGTGCTTATCGGTTTGGGAGTGAGTGGGGCAAATTCCGTGACAGTATCAATCAGGTTAAAAACAAACCTAATGTATATTATTCGATACTGCAAGTGGATCATGATCTGTATAATCGAGTTATAAAGGGGGGATATCTGCTAATCGGATATAATTCGTGTCATGTTTACGATGCTATTGATATCATTCGTTGTTATAAATTTATATAATAACGTATCGGTCTTAAATGGTTATTATGATATATTTGCACTCACTGAAACGTGGCTTAAATCGGATGTATTGGATAGTGAGTTAATGCGAAATTATACTATTTTCCCTTCAGATAGAAATTTTGAGAGAATGGCAGTGTCTAGAGGAGGAGGGGTCTTACTAGCATGTAATGATAATTTGGTAGTCTCTCAAATTTGCATAACTGATAACGAATTTTTTAGCCTATTGCCAATGATTGACATTTTGGCAGTTGAAATTGGTAAGGGCCAAAAACGCTGGTTTATCATACTCGTTTATATACCACCTAAAATCACTGCTGAACAATTTAGTTTATTTGTAGAGGGTCTTATCTCATTGGAGTTTTTATATGGCCCTGAAATAGTTATTTTGGGCGATTTTAATATACCGGAATATGGTTTGAACATTAATAATATGTTGGTTACTCATTTGCGGGAGCTCATTAAATTCTTTTCCTTAACTCAGTACAACACCATACTTAATAATGGAGGTCGAATGCTTGACTTAGTTTTTAGCACGCTTGTTTGCTCGGTATCTGAACCATTGTTACATGTGGTGGATGAAGATATGCATCATCCCTCTTTACATATAGCATTATCGCGCCAACAGAATGTCTGTAATGAAATCTTGGGTAATACTGTTAAAAGTTACAATTTTAGGAGGGCTAATTTTGTACTCTTGTATAACGAATTCTCAAATATAGACTGGTCCCCACTGCATGATTTTAGTAGTGCTGAATATGCATGTGAATATCTGTATGACGTGCTTTATAGGATTTTTGATCGATGTGTGCCTCTCACTTCTCCACGTACGTCTAACAATAACTATGCCCCTTGGTTCACTAGTGAAATTATACGTGATATCAAACAGAAAAGGAAGTTATATAACTTGTATAAAAAAACTAAAGATGAACAGATACTTGTATCGCTTCGGCAGCTTAGATCAAAGTTAAAAAAGGATGTGGCTGCTGCTCATACCCAGTTCTTATTGTGTCTTGAGGGTAGTATACAAAATGAACCTAAAAAGTTTTGGTCGTATTTAGGTAATAGACGTAAATGTAACTCTCTTCCATCTAGTATGACTCTTCACGGTGAGTTAATTGAAGATAATAGTTTAATTGTAGAGAGTTTTGCAGAGTATTTTAAGAATATATATATTTCTCAGAACCAAGATAGTACGGTTAGTAGCGGTAATTATCAAATAAATGTAACAAATATTTTAAATGTGCCATTCGTAGAGAAGGAAGACGTGTTAAAATGCATAAAAAGATTAAAAGCAAAGTTGACTATGGGCCCTGATAATATTCCATCTTTTTTGGTTCGGGACTGTGTTTCTGTGTTGGCAGAGCCACTAAAAATATTGTTTAATTTAATCCTCTCTACCGGAACAATTCCGAATATTTGGAAGATATCACGTATATGTCCTGTATTTAAGAGTGGAAATATCAGTGAAATAAATAATTATCGCCCCATTACTATAATTTCTAATTTAGCTAAAGTTTTTGAGTTTTATGTCCATGATATTGTGTATAATCATGTCAAGCACATAATTAGCCATAATCAACATGGTTTTATGAAGGGTCGCTCAACATCCACGAATTTATTATGTGTATCGCAATACATATCGGAGGTTTTGGATGAAAGGGGTCAAGTGGATGTCATCTACACGGATTTTTCCAAGGCCTTCGATAGGATTTCTCATGGCATATTGCTGCAAACATTGTGTGAGAATGGGGCATCGAGCAGTACGTTAAAACTATTTAACTCTTATTTAACCGGTCGGTTTCAATATGTCCTATATAAGGGATCAGTGTCAAATAAATTTGATTTATTATTTAATATTTTCATCAATGACGTAACGTCAGTTCTAGATGTGCCACACCTACTGTATGCAGATGATGCAAAGTTATACTTAAAAATAAACAGTGTTGATGACTGTATTTTGATTCAGAACAATTTGAACCTGCTGAATTTGTGGTGTCAGGAAAATAAACTACCTTTAAACATTGGTAAATGTTCAGTTATGTCTTACTGCCGTAAAAAAGGAATTATTAAATTTCCATATAGCATTTCTAACACTGTGTTGAGCAGACCAGAGTATATAAGAGACCTTGGGGTATTTTTTGATTGTAAATTGAGTTTTGACTACCATTTAAATAAAATCATTTCTGATGCTACCAAAAACTTGGGATTTGTAATGCGTAATTCGCGTTGATTTTAATAATTCTCATACTGTTATGTTGCTCTATAATTCGTTTGTCAGATCCAAGCTCGAATATTGCTCGGTTGTATGGTCTCCAGTTTGCACCAAAAATATAGAGGCTCTTGAGAGGGTGCAGCGTAGGTTACTTAAGTTCCTGGCGTTTAAGGAGGATGGTACGTATCCGCCAATTGGGTATTCCCAAGAATTGTTACTTCAGAGATTTGATGGCAGTTCTCTGTCTGTTCGTCGTAATATGCATTCAATAATTTTTTTATTTAAAATAATTCATTCTATTTTTGATGTACCAGAAATGTTACACCGGATTAACTTTACTATACCTAAACCAATCAGAAGTCGGAAGAAGAAAACATTCTATTTAAAAACAGCCAACACTAATATATTGCATTTCGCTCCTCTTTATAAAATGAAATTATGATTTACTTTATACTTTTATTGATATATTTAATTCAAATGTTAAACATATTAAAAAAATTTGTTTGTCATTACCCGGAGTTTTTTAGTTTGTATTTTTTGTTGTTGCTTGTTTTTTTTTGCGTAGTATACTACTTTTATATATGTATCTTTTTTGTTATTGTTCATGTATATATGTTTTTTGTTTTTTGTAATTTTATCCCATGATGATATTATACATTATGTACTTTTTCTCACTATCCTGTAATTAGGACTTGTTCCTGTTGGATAGTTTAGTTTAAATAAATAAATAAATAAATAAATAAATGGTCAGTGTTTTAACTTCAATTAAAGGATGTGTCGCCGATATATGGTGCCGCCATGTAGCTAACCACAATACTCTACCACAGCTTTCTAGAACAATCTGAGTAGCGCATGGCACGATGTAAGAACGTTAATGTGTGCGCTATTGCAATAATTATATATACAGGGTGAACCTTAAATAAGTACAAATATTTTAACCAGCAATATAGTTCACTGTGTAGAAACAATAATAGTATTTTTACAAAAAAATCAGAAATAAGAATTTAAATAAATTTCGTAATTTTTCTGTAGAAAACTTGTTGAGGACTGCTGACTTCATACATTTATGAGTCATAGCGCTACAGATTGAATGTGTGGTTCACAGTGTTGCCAGTGTTACACAAATGTATTTGCTTCAAGAAACTTTTAAAGCCTTGTCCTCATGGACGCGAAATTTACAAATATTCGCTCGAATTATTTAATGGTGGGAAAAAATCTCAACTTTTAGCGAATTTCGTCATTTTATATTATTTTTATTAGCGAACTGTCATGGCAGATTATCAGAAACCCAAATCAAAATTGCTAACCCCACATAATGGTGAAAATAGCAATAATATTACTGTTTTGCGAAATTCGCTAAAAGTCGACACTTTCCTACTATTAAATAAAAAATTGCGAAATTCGCGTGAATTTTCGCGAATTTCACTTCCATGAGAACAAGGCTTAACTCGAATTTTTAGACATGTCTAAGAATGACTGAAATATGTTTATAAAAAATGTTTATGGCCACCTCCTCCCCTCTTTGCATTCCTCACCAATAAAATATGTCTATGTACGACCATGAAACTAAAAACAAAACAGATTCTCTACTCACAGTTATCCAGAATTTGATCTATGATCCACTCATATTTCTTTCTCTTTCGTACCAATCTGCATATAATCTTTTTGTAGCAAGTGCGTTTTCGTTGTTTAAAAAATATGCTTTTAGTATGTCAATCTTTTCACTGTTTGAGTAATGGGCCATATTCTACTTAATTACACTGTATTTCACCAAAAATATTAATTAGATACACAAGACACTTAAAAGAAAAACCTGCCTGGGAAAATAATAAAAAGATTTAAATACGTTTTATGCGTTAGTGCCGCAACTCTGAAAATAGGTGCATTAAGCATAGCATACATTTCAAGTTAAAAAAAATACTACCTTAGTCGGACTTAGAAAATGCAAAAGTATCTCATAATAATAATCAATACATTGAAACAAATTTTGAGCACATTTTAAATATTTTTAAATTTAAATAAAATAAATATTAAATTATGTCATGTTGTTTGCGGTTATATTTAATTAATAAATTAGTATACAAATGGGCAACTCTATACACGTGTCCTAATTTCACAATGAAAAACACTATTCTTGGGTATATCTTTAATAGTGGTCAATCAGTTCTTACAATTACAATAATACTGTCACGGATTTTCCAATCCGTCTTTTTCTTACTTCCAGAAAAACAATCCGTTAATTAATTACTTCTTTATTAACTACTGAACACTACTAATTACAGGTCAACTAAACACTTATTTAATTAATCGCTATCTAAATCACTTTGATATCTCCAACTAAACACTTTAATTCAGACTGTAACACAAGACTTATACAAGACTAACTAACTCGGCCGTTTATTCTTCTTTTATAGACCTAAGGAATATTCCAGGTATATTCCAGTATCTCTAGATCCCTTTTCTCGTACGACTGGAACGCTTCTCGTCGTTTCTACGATTTTCTAGTAACGCCTCGATTCACGCATGTTGTTTGTTTACCAGAATGGCGTAGGGGCGATCGGGGCAATCTTAGGCAATTCGCGGTGCCACAGTCGTAGGTTTGGGAGTGAGTGGGGCAAATTCCGTGACACTGCCCCCTCAGGACCGATCGTCCCGATCGGATACACCTCTATACGGGGACAGACGCTCCAGATGGACGACCTTCATCTTACTCCTGGGAGTCCTCTGTATCCGGTAGACGACATCATTGATTCTTTTAATGACTGTGTAGGGGCCCTCCCAACGGTTCTGTAGTTTAGGCGATCTTCCTTTCTTCCGCGTGGGGTTGTACAGCCACACCAGGTCACCTTGTTGGAATCCGACTGTATTGGCCCGGACGTCGTATCGAGTCTTCATGCGATCGCTCTCTAGTCGCATTCGAGATCTGACTTGATCGTGTACGGCTGCTAGTCTTCGTTCTAGCTCATGGGTGTAAGTATCTGGCTCTGTGGGCTGTTCCGCAGGACGACCAAATACCAAATCTGCTGGAAGGCGAAGCTCTCTTCCAAAGATGATCCTTGCGGGAGTCTTCCCAGTAGTTTCATGGACAGCTGAGCGGTAAGCTAACAGGAAGAGTGGAATGAGCTTGTCCCAGTCTGTTTGGTTCTCGTTCACAAACATCCTCAGATTGGTTTCTAGTGTGGCGTTGAAGCGTTCCACCATACCATCTGACTGGGGATGCAGTGGGGTGGTCCTGGTTTTCCGTATTCCCATAAGCTCGCAGACCTTTCGGAACACACCTGATTCGAAATTTCTGCCCTGATCTGAATGCAGTTCCATGGGCACACCAAATCTGCAGAACAGGTTGTTGACTAGCGCTTCTGCTACGGTTGTGTGGGAAGGGGGTATACTTCCGGCCATTTACTGAAGTAGTCCATGGCTACTAGCAGATATCGGTTCCCACTTTGGGTTTTCGGAAATGGGCCAGCGATATCAATAGCAATCCTCTCGAACGGTGCTCCTACGATGTACTGGCGCATTTTGCCTCTGGAACGGGTCTTGGGTCCCTTGCTGGCTGCACATACGTCACATTTTCGGCACCAATCTTCTACATCCGTCCTACAGCTCAACCAGTAGAAACGCTCCCTAATCTTCTGTAGAGTCCTATTGATACCGAAATGTCCACCACCAGTACCTCCATGTACTTCCTGCAGCACTTCCTTGACCCGGGACCTCGGGAGTAGTACTTGTTTCCTGACCTCCGTTCCATCATTGTTCTCCCATGCTCTTTTTAGGACACCGTCTTCCAACACCAAGGAATTCCATTGAGCCCAATAGCTCTTTAATGTTGGGCTTTTACTGCTGACTTCAGCCCATGAAGGTCGGTTGTTGTCTTCTTTCCAGTCTAGTAAGGGCTTGATGTCACAGTCAGCTTGCTGGTCTTCCCGAATCGCCGCTGAACTCCATCTGTCTTCAGGTTGGGCTGCTACCACCTTACAAGGAACTGATGAGATGTCCTCTTTCTTTTCAAGACTACTACAGTGTTTGCAGTTGGCAGGACAGGGTCTCCTAGAAAGGGCATCTGCATTTCCATGTTTCTTGCCGGCTCGATGTTCAACAACAAAGTGATATTCTTGCAGCCGTTCCAGCCACCTAGCCATCTGTCCTTCAGGGTTCTTAAACTGGAGCAGCCATTTAAGGAAGCGTGATCCGTTCTGAGGAGGAATTCTTGGCCATACAAGTATTTGTGAAAGTGTTCTAGACTCTTGACGATGGCAAGCAATTCTTTCCGAGTCACACAGTAGTTCTTTTCGGCTTTTGATAGGACTTTGCTGAAGTAGCCCACTACTCGCTCTTGGCCATCTTGTACTTGGGAAAGAACTCCGCCAACTCCAATGTTGTTTGCGTCCATGTCCACTATAAATGGTTGTCCAGGTATTGGGTATGTCAAAATCGGGGTAGTGCAGAGAGCCTCTTTCAGCGTCTCAAAGGCTTGCTGGCATCTCGGAGTCCATTCGAACGGGACGTTGTCTTCTGTCAGTTTATGAAGAGGCTTGGCAATGTCCGAGAATCCTTGGACGAATCGTCGATAGTATGTGCATAGGCCGAGGAAACTTCGAACTTGATGTTTGTCTTTAGGAACCGGCCAGTTCTTTATGCACTCTGTCTTCTCCGGGTCTGTTTTCACACCATTTGGAGTAATAATGTGGCCTAGGTATCTAACCTCATTTTGGAACAGACTGCACTTCTTCGGGTTCAACTTCAGGTTCGCTGCTTTCAACTTCTTGAACACTTCGGACACGTTCTTCAGGTGCTCCTGGAAAGAGCGTCCCAGCACCACCACGTCGTCCAAGTAAATCAAGCAGGTCTCCCAATGCAGGCCATGAAGTACAGTTTCCATCAGTCGTTCAAAAGTGGCAGGGGCATTACATAGACCAAATGGCATTACATTGAACTGCCACAATCCATTTCCGGTAGTAAACGCTGTCTTTTCCTTGTCTTCTGGGTTGACCTCGACTTGCCAATATCCACTCTTTAAATCCAAAGTGGAAAACCATTGCGCACCAGCCAAGGTGTCCAGAGTATCATCAATCCTCGATCGTCTTTCTTGGTGACGTCATTTAATTTTCTGTAGTCCACACAAAATCGAGTGGAGCCGTCTTTCTTCTTGACCAGAACTACAGGAGAAGCCCAAGGACTCTGAGATGGCTCTATGGTGCCTTGATTTTGCATCTCGATTAACATCTTGTTAACTTCCTCTCGCTTGGCTAGTGGAAGTCCTCGTGGTGGCTGCTTTATAGGAGATGATGAACCAGTATCGATTCGATGCTTCACTACCTTTGTTCTCCCAAAGTCGCCTGGTTTAAGTGCAAACACATCTTCGTTTTCACTTAGCAGCTCTTCCAGTTGTTCTATCTCCATCTCTGTTAATCTTCCCTGGGCCCTATCCACGATGTCCCTTAGACATTCCGGTAGACTGGTCTTGTTTGGTTTATTCTCCATTTCGTTGTTTTCTTTGAGTGTTCTGACCATGGCAACAGGTTCACAGACTCCTACTTCAGTTCCCTTTGTAATTTTCTGTGGATAGGTTTTCAGGTTAACTACCCGTACTATTGTCGTTTTCTCTGGTTTAATCAGGGTGCGGCCGGTGACTATAGATTTATTGAACAGATCCGGATTACTGGGTTCCACCACTCCAACACTGCAAGACATTTCCCCATCCATTACAGTGGCAACCAATGTTTCGGTCTGACCAGGTAGTACCACATCTTCTTTAACAACGAGTCTCCGTACAGGGTTATTCTCAGTGGTGGTCGTTAGCACTACTTCCTCACCCATTATCCGTAGCGTACCAGCATTCAAATCTAAGTTCACCCCCTTTGCTCGTAGTAGGTCTAGTCCGAGTATGACATTGTCCGATATATCTGCTACCAGGGCTCTGTGTTTGAATTTGACGTCTCCTAATTCTATGTCAAGCTCGCATTCCCCCTTGACTGGCAGTTGTTGTCCATTGGCTGTTGTAAGGACATAACGCTTGGCAGGGCTCTTAATACGCCAATCACCAATAATATCCGGTCGTACAATAGTTCTTGCCGCTCCGGTGTCGATTACCATAGGGAACATACGACCAAAAATAATGCCTTCTACTAGCAAGGAGTCAGAGTCCTGGAGACGTGACAACGTAATTTCTTCTCGTGGGGCATGGTAGGAGGACGCAGCCGGCTTTTGCCCCGTTAAGCCGGCTGAGCCTAGTTTTCCTGTGCGGCTGCCGCCTGGGAGTCGCGCTTTTGTTGATCCGCGACCGGGGCCCTACACTGTCTCTTCAGATGTCCCGTCTGCCCACAGTTCCAACATTGGAGAGGGCGATCTCTTCGGCTGCCAGGTTGTTCTCTCTTCGGATTGGTAGTTGGGCTGAATTTCTCAATCACCTCCTTCAACGTTTTGATTATGTCTCCATTTCCCATATTATCGCTGTTATCACTGATGGCTCGAACTTTAACATGTCTACCGGATGCCATCTTTGCTGCCTCAAATTCCAGTGCATGCGAAAGAGCGTCGTTCAGTGTTTTAGGTCTGGCGAGTCGTAGTGCCTGCTGGGTTTCACAATCTCTTAGGCCGTCGATAAAAACTTGGATGGAGAGCTGATCTACAAATTCGGACGGGGCTGTTGAATATGCCAATCGAACCAGTCGGGCAACGTCGGTCTCAAAATGTTGCAAATTCTCTCCACTTTGTTGGTGACGATTTTTTAATTGTGCCTGGTACACTTGCTGCAGGTGCTTATCCCCATATCTCATTTCCATATGCTGTTTCAGAAGGTCATAGTTATTCTGCTGCCCAGCAGGAACTCCTTGTAAGACGTCAAGAGCTTCCCCTCGTAAAGCAACTATCAGAGCAGTAGCTTTCTCATAATCCGACCATTCATTTGCTGATGCCGCTGCTTCAAACTGACGCAGATATACATTCCAGGAAACCTTGCCGTCGAATTCAGGGGGTCTCGTCTTCTGAGTTCGGATAACAGGTCCTTCTGATTTGATTACGCCCTCCTTTGCTATCTTGTCTAATTTATGTCTAAGCTCTTCTCTAACCTGGTTTATTTCTTCGTCTATTTCCTTTTTGTGCTAACAGTTCTTCGTTCATTTCTTTTCTTTGTTCTAACAGTTTTTCCTCTACTGTATTTTCTAATTTTTCTAACTTCACCTGCATTTCGTTTGTCTGAGTTCTCATTTCCTGTTGTATTATCTGCATCTGTTCTTTCATTTTATACCCTTGTTCGTCTAATTTATTTTCTAATTTCCCCTGCATTGCTTGTCCCTGTTCTTCTAATTTCTTTTCTAATCTCTCCTGCATCGTTTGGGACTGATCTCCGATCATATGCCCTTGTTCTTCAAATTTATGTTGCATTGTTTGTCCCTGTTCGTCTAATTTCTCTTGCATCGTCTTCGTCTGGTCTCTCATTTCCTGTTGCATTGTTTGGATCATTTCTAACAGTTTTGCCATTTGTGCATCCATATTGACTTGACTTCTAGTTACAGGCATTCACTCTCTTTGGAATCTTCTAAAATGTCCAGGAATATGTTTGTAAATGTCACAGTTGACTTCCTTACAATGAAACGAGTGCAGTGATATGCCACACTTGGGTCTTTGTCTCACTTCGGTATAAAGTTCTAGAATGTTCGAGAATGTCCTTCGCAAATAACACCGTTCACTTCTTTAAGTCACGACGAGTGCGGTGATATGTCACACTTGGGTCTTTGTGTCACTTCGGTAGAAAGTTCTAGAATATTCGGGAATGTCTTTCGGAAATACCACCGTTCACTTCCTTGAGTCACGACGAGTACGGCGATATGTCACACTTGGGTCTTTGTGTCACTCCCGTACAAAGTTCTAGAATGTTCGAGAATGTCCTTCGCAAATACCACCGTTCACTTCCTTGAGTCACGACGAGTGCGGTGATATGCCACACTTGGGTCTTTGTCTCACTCCCGTACAAAGTTCTAGAATGTTCGAGAATGTCCTTCGCAAATACCACCGTTCACTTCCTTGAGTCACGACGAGTGCGGTGATATGCCACACTTGGGTCTTTGTCTCACTCCCGTACAAAGTTCTAGAATGTTCGAGAATGTCCTTCGCAAATACCACCGTTCACTTCCTTTCGACAAGACGAGTGCGGTGATATATCACACTTGGGTCTTTATTCCACCCACGCACAGGGTTCCAGAAAGTTCTTCCAACTTCCACTTAAACCCACTCACGCACAGGGTTCCAGAAAGCTTCTCAAACTTCCAGTTAAATCCACTTCCGACACCAAATTGTCACGGATTTTCCAATCCGTCTTTTTCTTACTTCCAGAAAAACAATCCGTTAATTAATTACTTCTTTATTAACTACTGAACACTACTAATTACAGGTCAACTAAACACTTATTTAATTAATCGCTATCTAAATCACTTTGATATCTCCAACTAAACACTTTAATTCAGACTGTAACACAAGACTTATACAAGACTAACTAACTCGGCCGTTTATTCTTCTTTTATAGACCTAAGGAATATTCCAGGTATATTCCAGTATCTCTAGATCCCTTTTCTCGTACGACTGGAACGCTTCTCGTCGTTTCTACGATTTTCTAGTAACGCCTCGATTCACGCATGTTGTTTGTTTACCAGAATGGCGTAGGGGCGATCGGGGCAATCTTAGGCAATTCGCGGTGCCACAGTCGTAGGTTTGGGAGTGAGTGGGGCAAATTCCGTGACAATACAATATAAGTTGTTCTTACTTCTTACATTAGCTAGTTTAATATAAATCGTGTTCCGGAAGGAACTGCCTCCATGTTGGGGCATACGCCTGTGCTAAGCCTAATAGAACACACCCCTCCTTAAATTTTATAACTAATTTTTAATTTGAAGTCTGTTAGGTTTCTTAACAGAACGTTTACTTGTTCTTAATCTATCTGTTACATCACTATCTACAATAATTACATTTTCATCTTTCTTATTACTACTACTACTTACTACTATTGTTTTGTATACTACTACTTTTGTATACTACTTATAGCTAAAGCTAAAAGAACTCTTTTTGGCCATCCATCATTTACAAGTTTCATTACTTGCCTTAATAAAACTTTTTTTTGTTCATTTTTAATTTGTTTTACATCAATATCTCATTAAAATAGTCTTTAATTGGTAATAAGACATATTTTAATATCATAATTTTAATGAGATAAAATTAAAGCCCAGCCCTGTAATGAATTAGCAATCATCTGTGCTATGCTCCATGTAGGGTTAAAAATAGTTATCAAAGATTTATGGTTCCAAAAATAATAACTAAAATATCTCCAATTTGTGAATATTTCTGTTGTGTTTTATTAAATGTCTGAGTCGCATAGGCAATCGGCCTTTCTGAGTTATCGGTTAACCCGTGAAATTACAGCCCCGAGGGAAATTAGGGCTATGATGTACTAATACTTTAAATGAACTCAAAACACTTTTAATTTCATTGAAAGTTCTGTCTAATTTTTCTGACAAATTCCAAGAAATATATCTTTTTTAACTAATTCTATATAGGCTGCAAAATAATTTAACTATGTATAAATTTATGATATTTAATTAAACCTAGAAAAGCTTTAAGTTGATTAATCGGTATTGGAGCATTACTAATGACTAATGTAATTCAAATCTATCAATTTTATAATCCAAATAAACTACCGATTCTTTAAAAAAATCAGTTTTACTTAATGAAATAGTTAAACTTGTATCAGACAATCTGCATAAATTTTTTTCTACATTAAAACCATGTTCATCTCTACTGGTTTCCATAATAAGTATATCTAAAAATACTAAAACCCTCTTTAATCCTTGTAATGTTTGTTCAATGATTTTTTGAAATTTAGAAAGAGTACATGATAAACCATAAGAAAGTCTGGTGTACTTAAACAGACCTTTGTGTGTACTTATTATAGTTAGTTTACATGAATCTCTATCTAAAAAAAATTGTTGGGAGGCCTAAGATATGTTGAGTTTGATGAATTTCAACCTACCTTGTAACTGACTAAATAGATCTTCTATTTTAGTTAGCAAATAAAAATTAATTTTTAAAATAGCATTTACTGTTACCTTACAGTCAACCCAGATTGTTATAGTTCCATCACGTTTAACAATTGATATTATAGACGTACTCCATTCGTTATATTCTAGGATTTGAATAATATGAACTACCTCTAATCTGTCTAATTCCGTCTCTGCTTGAACCTTAATTCCGTAAGGAAATGTCTGTGCTTTGAAAAATTTGGGTACAATTCTATCCTCAGTAGCCAGATGTACAGTATCTCTACGAAACACGCTTAATTAAGTCAAAAATTCATTTTTATATTAAATGGCGACATTTTCAATAATACATCACTTCACTTAATCTTACCTCAAATCTTACCAACACCTGGTATATCTTGCAATATAATATGGCCCTCAGTACTATAATTGTTTTGAAGTGAATGAATACTTAAGACCATAATAAAAATTCCTTCCTAATAAGGGTGGTCAGGGTTCTCAGCGTCAGGGAAAACCTGAAAAACTTGGAAATGTCAGGGAATTTGAACTTTGTCAGGGAAACGTCAGGGAAAGTGCCAATAATTGTCAAAAATCAGGGAATTTTTATTGTCGTCAGGGAAAATTTCTGAATGCTACTCATGCCGTGTCTAAATTCTTTATTTAATGAACGCACCAAGTTGCCTATATCTGGATTGTATAGCTGTTTTTTTAAACATATTCATCGCCTGTTTCAAAACGTGTTCAATGGTGACGTTACTTATGTAATGCGCCAAGAAAATGTATAGTTTCAAAACGTAACGTCATCAAATATTTGTTTCTCTTTAACATCACACTCACACTTTTTGATTATTGTTTATACAATTTATTTATAACAAAGCTACATTAGATTTGGATTAAAATAGAACGGTTATTAGTGGTAGAAATTATTAACTATACAGGGTATCCCAACGAAAATTTGACCCCCCCTATAATTGGAAAACCGAATAATATTTCAAAATTCGCCGAGACCCGTCGATTTTTGTTCTTGGGGGGAGCTTTTTTGACAGTCAAGCCAACTCGATATGTTCATCCCCCTAATGCTTAGCAACCCCAACTTAAAAATGTCAAATGCAACTACCCCACTTGTGGCACATCATTTTAAAGCGCTTTTCATTGCGAATACAGTGACGTACTGTTTTTAGAAATCGGTTGAGATTTGACAGAATTATTGGTTACAAACGAAAAGATGACAAACCAACTTACGCGTAGTAATTTCTACACAAATGCCCACCACTAATAAGTTTTTCATCTACTACACATGACCGCATTACCTTATTGTTATTGATGTGTCTATCAGTTTACAAAAAAGTCAGAAATGAAATAAAAAAGCTGAAGCAAATAAAACTAGATACTAAAATAGATATTAGTAGAAGATACTTAAGTTTATAGGAATTCAGACCTTTTCAAAATAACAAAAAATCAGTACTACAAAAAAAGTCCGTGTTTTTTGCTTGTGACCAAGAAATCGTTAGTTTCAGCCGTTATTGAAAGTATTAACGTGTGTTCGAAATAGTTTATTCTATCGCGGAAAGAGTAGAAATTGTTGCAATTTATTATCGAAATCACGATTGCGCTAAAGCTACAGCACGAATTTTTAATGCCAATCATCCTGAAAAAAATGTAATCCACCAGTACGTTAAACACCTGATTGACAAATTTGTGAAATAACCCCCGCACTATGCTGCTGCTGTGCGACAATTTTTGGATGACCATTTCCCGGGGCATTGGATTGGCAGAAGAGGTCCCGTCGAATGGCCACCAAGATCTTCGTATCTGTCCCCTTTGGACTTTTTTCTGTGGGGTCATTTAAAATCACGAGTGTACGCCACTCAGCCGGAAACATTGCAAGTGCTACGTCAGAGAATTGTAGAAGAATGCCGATTAATAACTGCGGATGTCTTTAATAATGTTCGAACAGAATTTGAAAACACTGTATTATTGTTTGGAAGTTAACGGGGGTCATTTTGAGCAATTCATCAAATAAATCTGATTTATTATTTGCTTCAGCTTTTTTATGGTACATATAATAACTCTATGTATTTGACTTTGACATATGTGATAATTAATTTAGTTTATTTTTATTTTACCTCGCAGGTATACCAACTTTACAGTATCGACCAATTAGGAATTTATATTTTATAATCAAATCTAATTACATAATTGTAAATAAATGTACCTAGTAACTGTTTATTTAGTTTTGGGGATATGGAAAAATGACTGCACTATTAAATGATTTAAAATGTAATAATTATTATAAATAACAATTCAATTCTATGACTAGCGACATATTTTTGGAGATTTTCGAAACTATGGTCATTTTACAGGGCTCGTGTTTACTATACTCGCGTCAAAAATTCAGACGTCTTACGTCACGGCTGACGTTACACATTTGTTTTTATTGTCAACGTAATTTTCGATATTTGGTCGCATTAAAAACAATCATTTTTTGTAATTTAGTGCAATATATAATCCAAACTTTTAGTCTAGTATATAGTTTTATGACTATCAGTTGCAGTTTCTTAAATATTTTGATGAAAATATAATGAATTGTTCGTATGACGTAAGTCGTCTCAATTCTTGTCGCGAGTATATACGTACTATCACCCTTGACTATATGTTTAAATAGTACAAATGTAGCATTCCCAAGTAGCTTTAAACTCAGGTGTTAAAAGCGGTGATGCATTCAGCTACACTTTATTTTGAGTATTATGCACCGCGTTTTAAGTTTGGTGTTCAGCGTAAAGGGAAATACGCGTAAAACGCAGACAAATAAATGGAGCTGGAACGTGCGTTTCAAGCTTTTGCGTACGCAATTGCTTGTTTGCGTGCGAAAAACTGCCACAAAGTATAAACTATATACTTTGTGAAAACTGCTAGCTGGAAAGCGGCTCAGGATATTAAATAGTGTACGATATTTCCTGAATACATAAAGCGATTTTAGTATAGTATCATGATCACAAATCATAGAAATATGACATTTTGCTCATGCCTATTAGAAAATATAATTCTATTTGATCATGCTTCCACTGCAAAATCGCTACTTTTTTTTACTTTTTTAATAAGTTGCTATCAAACGTGACCATTTTCAGGTAACCGCGTACCGTAATCTCTATATTTTCAGACCGGTTGATTTATGGAACAGTAGGTAAACCGTCATAAGTCTTTCAAAGCTGGTTGGTGCGATGCAGATACCAAACGGCATAACGTTGAAATGCCACAATAAGCCTGTACCAATGAAAAACGATGTTTTTTCTATGTTTTCTGGATGAAGTTGCACTTGTCAGTATCCACTTTTCAAATCTAATGAAAACCATTGGGATCCAGATAGAGTGTCATCTATTCTTTGCAACGGATAGCTGTACTTCTTAGTGGCATCTTAATCTTCTATAATGCAAAATAGCAAAATATAGTACAGCTATCCTTCTTCTTTACTAAAACAACCGGTGAAGTCCATGGACTTTGGGATGGTTCAATGACTGCCTGCCTGGTGCTGTATGTCTCTCAGCATTGTCAAAACCTCTTCTTGCTTCACTAAAGGAATTTGTCATGGAACTTGCTTAATTGGAGTGGTGTCGCCGGTATTTATGCGGTGCTGCACAAGATTAGTTCTCCCGACATCATCTCCTGTTAATGAGAACACATTATGGTAGCTCCTTATTAAATCTTCCACCTTATTGACTTCATCAGGTTGCAATGGTGAGTTGAATCGGTTAACAAGGCTCTGGATAACTTCAAATAGTTTTTAAGATGCTATTGGTTCTATATTACTGAGCACCGATTCAACTGTTTGACAAACTCCCAAAAGTTGGTCTTTCTTGATCTGTTGTGGGTGATCCTTCAGATTTAACATTCTGACAATACTAAGTTGTTTTTCCTTTCTGTCGATGTTTTCCGGTTAATATGTTCGTCCTATAAAGACTGTCGTCGAGTCCGTTCCACAATTACAGTTTCTTCAACGGCTGGAGGACTGCTACAAATAGCTTTAATTACTACTTCCAAACCTGCTGGAAGTTTTAAGTCTGATGACTTAACTGAAATCAATCAAGACACTAGAAAATCGCAAGGATAAAATAAATCAACCACGGCGCGGAAAATAGCGGGAAGACAAACGCTACTGAAATATACAGAAATGCCGATTTTACGTTACACGTCCTAATGATTCGTTTACAATGAACAATGCGAAATGGTTGTCATGCGCAAGATGGTGCGATCGCCGATTGGTTGAATAAAATGTCAAGAATAAATTAGACCAATCACAGCCGCGTAATATTGTGTTTTAATGTAACCTTGGTCTTATTCTTTAGGAACTTATAAATTTGCCAGAATTTAATTGCCAACACCAAGGAAATAGAATAACCATTTCAAACAAAATTACTGGTCACGTGGCTTGTAATCATTTATGAAGGCTCTGTATAATATGATAAATACTAGACGTGCACTAGACCTGCAAAATAACCATAGTTCCCAAAAAAAAGATATCGCTAGTCACAGAATTTAATAAATACATTTCAAATCATTTAATAGTGCAGTTATTTTCCAAAAACTAAATAAACAGTTATTACATTTATTTATAATTATGCAATTAGATTTAATTATAAAATATAAATTTCTGATTGGTGGATACTGTAAAGTTGGTATACTGCGGGGTACCAAACCTAGAAAAAATATTAGGGCGCGTTCGTATGACACGGAAGACGAAACGGAATTACCTACTGCAATGAATTTCCGTCCTATTCTTATCATTGTTTGCATAGAGCGGAAATAAAATCGGACAGGAACTTGGCAAGATTAAACTTATAAACGTTAATACACCAATATCATCTGTCACAATTTCATTTAAATTTTCATCGAAATGCGAAAAGCAAGTGTTCTAAAAAGTCATTACAAGTATTAGCAAAAACCCAGTCACAAAAGCCACATTTATGTACTCTCGACAAGAATTCACACGACTTACGTCATACAAACAAATGAATAATTCATTATAATTTCATCAAAATATTTAAGAAACTGCAACTGACAGTAATAAAACTACATACTACACTAAAAGTTTGCATTATATATTGCACTAAATTGCAAAATATTATTTTTAACGCGACCAAATATCGAAAATTACGTTGACAATAAAAACAAATGTGTAACGTCAGCTGTGACGTGACGTAAGACGTCTGAATTCTTGACGCGAGTTATATGATTCCTGTAAGAAATATAGCTCTGAAATACTACACATACATTCATGTATACTACAAGTCTCGATGCAAGAACAATTTGACCTTAAAACAATCCGTTAATAAATAATAATTATCGTCATATATCTCCAGTATTAAATTTTTTGCAGTCTTCCGACTGCCATTCCGCAAAAAGTTGAAGTTGAATCAACTCAAAACGGAATGACCTTGTCAAACACGGAATTGTCTCGTGACCAATCAGGAAGCGAGAAGGTATTCCGTTCCGTCCTCAATCCGAGCTAATTCCGTGTCATGCGAACGGACTCTTAGACTGTGCCAGTGTCATATTGCCGGCGACCGCTAATTCATGGCTGCCCTAAACTAAAAGGTCCAGAATCGCTAAAACTTGGTTTTTATGCCAATATACGTTGGTTGTATTGTAGCGTGCAGCTCATTTTTTTTACTGTGATTGGTCACATTCTTTAATGACATTTAAAATGACAGCAACTTAGTTAATCTCATCCACGGATTTCTTAAATTAATTTAAGAAATCCGTGATCTCATCATATTTGCACAACCGCCAACATAAAGCAAATACAATAAAGTAATCTATGAATACAATATCCAATTTCTGGACCTTAGGTCTCTAGAAAACGCGGCACCTGTCACGTGACCTATATCATGAACCGACGCTGTCTATATTTTTTCTAGGTTTGTGGCGGGGTAAAATAGAAATAAGCTAGGTTTCTATGGGTGGATATAAATTGTCAAAATCCTTTGAGTGAGATACAGTCAATTTTATTATTCAGCATATTATACATAATGTGTATAGACCTATGATAAAGCAAAATTAAAGAAAATGTAGGTACATAATTTAGTATGTTTACAAAAACAGCAAAGCCGATGAGGAAAACAATGGAAAAACTGACTACTACTTTAGGCAAGGCGCGCACTGAAGTGGTCAGCAAGTGGCGTGGCAGTGACGTGGTGACCAAGTGGCAGGTGGATTCATTCGGTTTGTTTTAGCAGCAACACTATCAGAAATGTCCGTCCAACTATTTATTGCGTCAAATTCAATGATAACGCATTCTCAACTTAACTGGTCGAATATTTCTCACAGTTTCCAAACCGTTTTAAACTGCTGCAAAAACAAGCCTATTAAAGTCTATGTAAACATATGAAGACGCGAGTATCAGAACGGAGTAGTGGTGGCGTGGTATTTTGCAGGTGGTGTGATGCCAGTCTGGTGTCACTAATCTCGAACAAGTTTAATTTTCGAGTGGCAAGCGGCCGGTGACGACGTGGCATTGTGCATTGCAACTGCATATTTCTTGTGAATTTTAAAACTAAAAACATGCGAGACGGCCACGAATTTACCATAAATTCCTGAAGTTTGTATCCTTTTTTGAAGCATAGGTCGTAGTTTTGTCAGTAACCTGCAAAATGTCACTTTCTTTAAAAATTTTTATTTTTTTTCCTGAGAAGATGAACCCAATAGGTTTTTTTTATTATTCTCCTGATTTTTAGCAATTTTTAGGCACAGCAGATATCGAGATGCGGTTTTCTGCATTGTGTTCAGGAAGGTCACAGGATATATGTCTATATCTTCTGGTTTAGCCATTTTTGAAAAATGCCTTCTGGGCCGGAGAATGCATTACACCGTTACAGGAACGACTGGAAACTCGGAAAAATCGCTCGGAAATCGTTACTCGGAGGTTTTCGGGCTGCCGAACTCGATTCTGGCATTAGAATTACCCGGGATGCACGGGGTGGCTCTGTGGGGTGCGCGGGGTGAATTGGGGGAAATGGCAGCGTCCATAAAATCGCTCCAAACTTGTTACTTGGGGTTTTCGGAGATACCGAGTTCAATTCTGGCATTGGAATTACCTGGGGCGGTCGGGGCGGCTTTGAGGGTGTCCGGGGTCATTCTGGGAAATTGCAGAGTCCATGGGAAGCGCTCCAAACTCGTTACTCGGGGGTTTTCGAGGATGCCGAATTCAATTCTAGCATTAGATTTTCCCGGGGGGCGCTCGGGGGTGGCTCTGTGGGGTTGTCTGGGGGTGATTGGGAGGAATATTTGTTATTTGAATAAAGTATTATTTTCATAATTTGTGATTTTTTTACTTTCTCCTTTACCATTTCTCACAGAGCCACCCCGAGCGCCCGGGAAGTCTAATGCCAGAATTGAATTCGGCATCCCTGAAAACCCCTGAGTAACAAGTTTGGAGCGCTTCCCATGGACTATGCAATTTCCAGAATGACCCCGGATACCCTGCAGAGCCGCCCCCGAGCGCCCCCGGATAATTCCAATGCCGGAATTGAATTTGGCATCCCCGAAAACCCCCGAGTAACGAGTTTGGAGCGATTTTCATACACGCTGCCATTTCTCCCCCCGCGCACCCCCACAGAGCCACCCCCGTGCATCCCCAAGTAATTCTAATGCCAGAATCGAGTTCGGCAGCCCCGAAAACCCCCCGAGTAACGATCTCCGAGCGATTTTTCCGAGTTTCCAGTCGTTCCTATAATGGTGTAATGCATTTTCCGGCCCATAAGGCATTTTTCAAAAAAGGGCTAAACCAGACGATATAGACTTTTTTCCTGTGACCTTCCTGAACACAATGCAGAAAACCGCATCTCGATATCTGCTGTGCCTAAAAATTTCCGCTATTTTTCCTAACTTCCCTGGACTAATATGTTTACATAGGTTTTAATGGTTCCACCTGCCACTTGGTCACCACGCCACTACCACGTCACTTGCACACCACTTCAGTGCGCGCCTTGCCTTAAACTGCTAAAGTTGAATTATCTCAAGTGGAATACAAATTTTATCAGTAATCTTATTGTTATCAATATAAAAAACATTCTGTCAAATTTAGTATTTTACACAAGAACATGTTTTTCTTAACTTGTCCTTATATGCAGCTTTATATTCCTTATTCAATGTCTTATTATACAGCTATTGGTACATTATCATAGTTTTATCAAGCCATGTAATATGCCAAATATAATTCCAAGAATATTGCTGCCTAAATAATTTTTGCTTGCCATTCGTTATTATTTAAAAACAGAGCAGTAGAAAATACTGTATAATCTGCAAAATTTTATTCAACTGTCAAAAGTAGCATAATCCATTAAAAAAACCATAAAACACTTTTCATGTGAAGGAAACTCACAATTTCTTTTATGAACCATAGAGTAGAACCACCTGTCTGAAAAATAGAAAACAACATAAAATACTAACTACCTATAAGGGTTAGATAATAAAGCTGATTGATCTGAGTATTTATTTACTGAGCTTTTTAAATAGTTACTTTGCAATACTACAAAAACCAATTACATAAAAAAGGAATTCTTGTATATATTCCCGTAGTGTTAAATATATGTTTCCGTATCTACATAGTTTTTATTTATTTTTCTGTTGTACAAATTTATAAGGTCCGAGTACAATATAGTAGGACTATTTTATATTATATTATAACTAACAAACTCATGTTACATTACAATAAACTGAACCACCATATAACAGAAACGTGTCACAAAACCTGTAATAGAGAGTGTTTGTTGTATGGTCGTCGGGTCGATCCGCTGTCCATGCCGGTCGATGTCGTTATTCGCTATGTCGACCTTGAACTGAATGCTCCGTACAAGCTATTCCAATAATAATGACACTCGCTTAAAAGTAATTTAGCGACTTGTATTAAAGTGCTGGCGTATTAGTACTGAAATATACTTTCAACTTTTACAACAAGGCCTTAATCGTTGCACTCACCGATAGATTTCATTATGAATAGGTACCTTTCAGTAGTTGAAAACAAGTGGCCAAATACATTTTAAATTTTATAGGAATAGCTTGTACTTGGAATACGCTCTTAGTGGTGACGTCACGTCTCAATTCCATTGTCAAAGTTCTGTGAGACTGGATGTGAACTATTTTTTATATTTTTGCTCTTCATTTGAGGATTTTATTTAATATAGAATGATAATATACATTATTAGTATACTCGCGACAAGAATTCAGACGACTTACGTCATACGAACAAATGAGCAATTCATTATATTTTCATCAAAATATTTAAGAAACTGCAACTGATAGTAATAAAACTATATACTGCCCTGCTAAGACAAAAAGCCGTATCTACATACTTTCGTGATTTTGAGATTTTGGTATCTGCATGCCTCAAATATTATTACCCAACTTTATACTAAGCCTAAAAGCCGTATCTGTATCTTTTCATGGTCATTTTAATATAAGACAATTTCATGTAACTTATTATCACGGGGCTTGCCACAGTGTTTTTTAAAAAATAAAATTTTCAAAAATTGAGCTTTTATTAATTAAAAGGTTACAACTAACGCGTGAGAATGTTTTATCAGAACTAACATGACAAACTACATAGAACAAGGATAAGAATTATATCTAACAAGCAGTTTTGCGTACATCGCACTATTAGTATTAAGTTTCATAGCATCTACTGTCTAGTTATTTAAAAGTCACAGGGTGTATCACATTACACCTCCATCCGTAAAACGAGGCATTTTTCATGGAGTGAAAAATGTCCGGGGGTTCGCTATAGGTTGATCTGTCATTGTTTCGGGTCGACTAGTCGCTGCTTCGGAACTTCGTCTTCGTCTTTGGATAAATTTAAAGATAAAGTAGAATATCACTATCATCAGGACAATGTAGATTGGCAATGTCAAATATTTGAATATTGACTCGGTAATTGATTTTTCTTCATAGATTGGTTGCACTGGAACAATATTACTTTGATCTCTTTGAAGTTCATGAATTTTATCTAAAGGAATGTCCTTGATTTTAATCTTTGGAACAATGGCCACTGAAGATTTTTGTGGAATTTTGATTTCGGGAAGTAGCATAGGTTTTCCACTCGACACAGTTTTTTCATTGACATAATTGTAGTCATTTGTTTGGAATTGGCATCCAACAGGAACTGAAATTAGGTAGTTCCCGTGTAATGTGGTGAAATCGGCATTTGCACAAGTCAACTGGATTTTTGTAGTATTTGGAAATATCCCAATGTAGTGTGATTCGTCTATTTGTTGGACAATGTTTTGGGAAATTTGTACAGGTGTCTGCTGGCAGCTCTCATAGGTGGAGTCCAGTTGCAAAAGTTCAAAAATGCAATCTTGATTTTTCGATTTGTATATCAGATTGTTATCAGGGCAATAATAGCCTGGGTGCAGTTCAATACAAGGCAACGACATGTATTGGTAGAAGTTTTCGTTCATAACCAGGTAGGTATTTTTAGGAATAATTGTAGTATAATTTTGAGTTGGAATTGAGAATAAATGATAATAGGAGAATGTACCTGGGTGTACTATAGGAAAATGGATTACGAAAACAATTTTTGTTCCTGAATAATAAGCTTCAACTTCCAATAAGTCATAATATCTATACGTATTATTAGTATCATGTGAAAATATAAGTTGATCATCAGAATAATATTTTAGAACGGTTTGTAAAATTGATTCTAATTCGTCTAATTTTATAATGCTATTGTGAAGAGTTTTTAATCTAGCAAAAGTTATTGAATTTTCAATATCATCTAAAAGATGTAAAATTATACTTAATGTTAAACTAATTTGGTCTAAAATATTTCTTACTCTTAAATAGTCATTAAATACAACAAGATACTCGTTTAATTGTGTTTGAATTTTATATAAGTCAGAAGCTATTACTTGATTATTCTTAATTAAGGTTACTGTTTTATTGAAATTGTCAATAATTTTAGTGGTAAGAGAGATTTCTTTATTTAGTTTTTTCACAATTTCTTTTTGATTACTTTCTAAATCAGATATTGCGCGATCATAGTGAATTGCATCGTTTGCATCAAGATTTCCTGAAATACTTTTTATTATTGTTCCTAAACCGTCAATGAGGCCGCGTTTCACTCTGCCAGTTGGGCTTAGAGAATTCAATTTTTGTTCTGCTGCATTTAATTGATATAATAAAACTTTGTTGAAATTATCCAGAACAAAGGTATATTCGGGACTTAATTCATTTTTAATTGCCAAACTAACGTTTAAATATTGCTGTTTTAGTGTTTGGATTTCAATTTTAATTGGTTCTAAGTCATAATAATGAATAAATGTGTGTATTTTGGATTTAACTTTGGAATTTCCTAATTTATATGGAAGGATTCCGGGATTATTATTGAGGTTGGTTATTATTATTTCCTGAAGTATGGCTGTCTCGAGGGTTGTCAACGTCAGGGTTAACAGAATCAGGTGCTTCCTGCAACAAATGTTTTTTATTAGATGACTTTGGTCGTCTTAATTTTTGTTTATGTAAAGTGTTACTTGTGGTTCGTACTTTTAATTTTTTGTCTTTCATCACTTTTTCTTTAGTAAATCGAGGGTTTAACTTATTGCGGAGATTTGTAGTGACTTTTCGGTAGACGTCTGTGTCAGGTTTATATGTTAATGGGTCGTGTCTTTTTTCTCGATCATTGTAATTTCTTATAGTCCTTCCTTTTTGATTGGCTAATTGTTCATTTAATGTTTTATAGATTTCTTTCGTCATTTCGCGATGTTCCTGTACATAGTTATTTATTAACTTTTGATTTATGTCGATATCAAACGGGTCTTGGGTATTTAAGTGTCCATTTATAATGTCAATCGGTTTTTGTTTTGTTACCGAGTGTATGGAATTATTGTAACCTAATATGGCATATGGCATTTGATTTAAAATATCAATTTTACCTTTATTCTTATCTCTTATTATGCGAAGATGTTCGATAAGAGTAGAATGGAATCGTTCTATAGGTCCATTTGATTGAGGATTGTTAACAGTAATATAATGTGTTTCAATTTTATGAATTTTGAAAAATTCTTGAACCACAGAATTTTTTAGTTCTGTGCCATTGTCCATGACAACTAGCGAGGGTAAACCGTGGTGAGTCATAAAGGTCAAAAATGTTTTTACTACTTCTGTATCTATCATTGCTATAAGAGGGTACGCCTGAGCATATTTAGAAAATGTATCAATTATCGTCAAAAATTTTTGTCCGTGTGCTTGAAAAGTATCAATGTGTATAATTTCGAATGGTCTGGAGGGTGTGGGTGAAATTGCTAATTTTTGTTTGGGGGGATTTCTATCATATATATTAAACACGTTTCACATGAGTTTATATAGTTAGTGACATCGTTTTTCATTCCGGGCCAATAATGTGATCTTCTGATTCGCGTTTCGGTCTCTAATATACCACGATGGTTTGTTTTTCCTTCATGAAAATTTTTGATAGTATTTATCTGGTTTTCTTTGTCAGTGACATCTTGCAAAATTGTATTACACTTTATTAATTTATATGCGGAGTTTTTAAATGTCATTCTTAATATTTCACATATTTGTGGCATATAAGATTCATCGGTAAAATAAATAGCATAAGTAAATTTTGGATTTAGAAAATGTTTAAATAAATTTATAACATCGTGTTCTAAATTACTTTTTGATATTTGTGCGTAAAGACGTTTTTTTGTAGGGAATATTTGTTTAATTTTAGGTTGGACGGGTGAATGTAAAATAAATTCTAATTGTATTTGATGGTCAAAAGAATTCAAGCACCTTTCTGAACTAGGCATTTCTTGTATGGGTTGTTCTTGGCTTGTGTGCACTGTGTTATCGTTAGGGTCGGCTTCTTCTGCTGAAATTGTTTCTTCTGTATCTTGTGAAGGGCTTCTTTGGATAGATGGTCTCGGTTCTTCATCTCTGACGTCGTCCATAATTGGTTGTTCACTAGCATTACCTATCATTGATAGATTATCTGTATTTTCTTGTTCGTTTTCTAAGGTATTGTTAGATTTATTCGTATAATTGAAACATTCTTTGGTGTGAATTTCGACACGGGACAAAGCGTCTGCGTTAGTGTTATTTTTTTCCTTTTTATTCATATGGGAAGTTCTAATTAAATTGTCAATATCTAATTTTTTATTGCTACAGTTCGATGTATTTGATGTTTCTACATAATACAGTTCATAATTATTTTCCATAAATGGAATTGTCTTTATTGGATTTGTTAATGAAATGATAACTTCCTTATCAGTTTTATTTAAAATTTCAACTATAGCAAAACCATTCTTCGAATTTGACAAAGTTTCCGGTATTTCACAATTTTGAATTATTTGTTGAGGTATAATTACGTCACCATTATGTTGATCTACTGGAATTTTTACTACTGTTTTTGTATGCGGATTGATTTTGGTTTTAAACATAATTTTTTGACAGGACTGTTGATAATGTATTGGTAAAATGCAATTTGGCGTAACTAATTTTGAATTTACGAAATCTAATTCAGCATTTAAAAGTTTTAGATTATCGAGTCCAATTAATCCATCGTAAACATTGTGAAAATCAAACAAATAGAATTTTAAATTGTCGTTTTGTCTAAATTCTGGGAAAATTGGAATATCTGCACAATATTTGTGAGATGATGTTTGAAATATTGTCGAAACAGTGAAAGGTTCGTAAAATATTTTATCAGAATAAAATTTTGAGGCAATTTTAGGATTAAGAAAAGATTTTGTGCTACCTGTGTCAATTAAAATTTTTAATGAAGGATTTAGAATTTGAATGTAAGGCAGCTCTTTCTTATCTGTAGACATGTGATATTCTATTATGTTTCGCGTCGTGTAAGGTAATTCTTTCTTATCTGTAGCCATATGATATTCTATTACGTTTCGTCGGTCGTATCGTAAGTTTTCTGAAAATTTTCAAGTTCATCGTCTTGTTCAGTATACTCACACAAAATTCTCCGTTTCCGAAGTATTCAGGTGCGCATTCTGTTTCCTGATTTTCGTCAATTTCAGTATTGAATAATTCTTCAGAAACAATTGCCGGTTTTTGATTATTTCGGAAATAATTGTTTTGAGAATTTGGGTAGTTCTGTCTAAATTGGGGTATTGTATTTCGTGTGGAAACACTCATGGGTGTTGGTTTAGGTTGCGGGGCATTGGTAGGTTTCCATACATTTTGTGGTCTGCCAAACGTTTGTATACCAGTTGGAAATTTTTGGGCAGGTGGATTAGGGTTTCTTTGAATGTTTATGGGTCCACGGGGAAATTGGGAAGTGTTTGCTTGTTGTGGAAAGGTTATTGCTCTTACTTGATTAAAATTATGCTGTTGAGGTGGATTAGGTCGATTTTGAGGGTGTTGGGTATTTGGTTTTCTGAATGGAACACTAAATTGATTAGATTTTTGGAGATATCTAATATTATCTTCCTCATTAATAAATTGTATGGCTTGAGCAAGACTGGCTGGTCTCATTGCGCGTATTGTAGAACCTAGTGGTTCTTTTAAACCTGCTAAATATGTTTTTAATGCTTGCTTGGTGAAGAAAGTTCTTTTATATTGCTGTTCTTCAGCCACACAATGCAAATCAATATAATTGCAAATTGTATTTAATAAATGAATAACTCTTTCATAAAACTGAAAAGGTGACTCATTTGGCTTTTGTCTTAAATTTACAAGATCTTGGTTTAAACAATTTTCATCTCTCTGATCACCAAAATTTTGTAATAAAGTAGTTTTAATACTATCCCAAACATTAGCTCCATTGATTGCTATAATTTTCTCTGCTCTACCTTCTAATTTATTCAGAACGCCATTGATTAGCAAAATATTTTGAAAATTATTCGGATTTTGTCTATCGTAATAATGAGTTAAAATTGATTCAGATGCACTAATAAATCTGTGTAATTTATTAGGATTTCCATTGAAATTTGGAATAATTGAAAGAGTTTTAATATCTAATACTGGCAACTGATTTTGATTTATTGCCATATTATTATCTGTTTTACTAGCACTACAATTATTGACTTTAGAATTCTTTCCTAGTTTTAAATTATTGAAGAATCTTACTAAATCTAACTCTAAATTCCGATTGTTTTCGCTTAAGGAATCAATTGGTTTAGAGGAGTCTGACATGAACAAAATCTACTCACATTTCGCTGCGCTGTGTACTGAGTTCAATGCTGCTGTTCCTTAGGTATCCTCGATGGAGTCCGTTTGGGTAGCCCTGGTGATTTTTGGATGATAGGAGGTCCTTTTTCGTCTAAGAGTTGAAACTCACAGGATTATCGGTATTGATTTCCCACGAAAATATCCGATCCGACTGCGCCACTTATTATCACGGGGCTTGCCACAGTGTTTTTTAAAAAATAAAATTTTAAAAAATTGAGCTTTTATTAATTAAAAGGTTACAACTAACGCGTGAGAATGTTTTATCAGAACTAACATGACAAACTACATAGAACAAGGATAAGAATTATATCTAACAGGCAGTTTTGCGTACATCGCACTATTAGTATTAAGTTTCATAGCATCTACTGTCTAGTTATTTAAAAGTCACAGGGTGTATCACATTACATGTATCTGCATATTTATCAAATAATCTAAGTGCATCTAGCTTATGTGAGTTATGCTAAGCAAAAACAGCTTTTCTGATCGACTTTTGCAGATACGCACAATGTGCCTAGCGTTTTTTTATTTCTATATGACACGGCCATGCTAGATGAGCACAAAAAGCTGTAGTAAACATAACCTCAAAAAGTGTATTTTGTGACGGCAGCTTGTTGTGTAGAAGTAATAACAATTATTTCATGTGTTATTTTGCGATGTGAAGTGCATATTGCTTAAAATCTAAAAGTATTTTTTTAATATTTGGATATAAGGGTAAGAACATCATTAAATATATTAATTTAAGAATTTAGGAATCTGTTTGCAGTAGCCGTATTCTTAACCTATATTTACACTAATAACAGTGCTAAAAAATTGCAATGGGGGATAGATCAAAAAGAATACTAACTTTGGCGTTAAACTTACAATTAGCACAAAAGAAATCTTCAATGAAAATAAAACCTACAAACAAGCAAGAAACAAATGATCCTGATTACGTACCTATAAGCAATTACAGTAGCTCGAATTCGGGAAATGAATCAAATGAGGGTATGGATGAAAGGGATTCAAAAACTGAGAATGTATCGCCATCTAAAACAGAAGAAAGTCCCTTAATGAATCTATCAGGATCAGATGGTACTAAAAATATAAACATTATTTCTGACATTCTAATATCTCCACCGGAAAAAGAAAATATTAAGGATGCATCTACTTTGTTTGTCAGTGGCATTTTGGATGAAATATTAGAGAATGTATACTGTAAATTTACCAAAACGGGACATAAACGAAAAGACAAAAGTTTGTTCAGTCGGTTAAAGATAGAAAAAAAAATTAAATTGGATAAGATAAGAGCCAAACATAGTTTAAGAAATCGGCCATGTGAACAAAAAAAGTGTAAGGAAAGTTGTTTGAAAATTAGTGATATACGGCGTGCAGAAATAAATACCCAATTTTGGAAAATGAGCCCCAAGGAACGGAAAATATTTCTTTTAACTTATACAAAAAAAATGCAAATCAAGCGTCGCACTGTGCAGCCTGCTTTAGGTCAATCATACAGGAGGCAAAATACACTTTCGTATTACTTAAAAGATGAACACGGTAATATAGTTGAAGTGTGTAAGGAAAATTTCACATCTACACTTGGTTATTGCACCAATAATGATAGGGTTATTAGAACAGTTGTAAAAGCTGATAAAAATGCTCTCTTGCCTCCTGACGATAGAAGAGGATCTCATACCCCTGCCAATAAATTAGATAAGTCTATTGTCATTGACCACATCAATTCTTTTACGCCATCTATTTCGCACTATCGGCGTGAGCATGCTCCGCTTCATCTGTATTTACCAACTGATTTAAATGCCAATATACTAGTACAAACATTTTCAAAATATTTATGGAGAGACATGGTGTTCTTACGACTATTATAGATCCATTTTAAGGGACCTCAATATCAGCTTTGTGAAACTAGGACATGAAGAGTGTTTTGTTTGCGAAAAATCTCAGTTGCATTTTAAATCCACTAACCATAAGAAAGAATCTCTCAATGAAACTTGTGTAATTTGTAAAGAATATGACCGACACATACTAAATGCACAAAAGGCAAGAGAGCAGTATAAAGCGGATGCAAGTGCTACATTATCCAAAGGAAAAGCTGTATTTTCTGCAGATTTTTGCTGTTAAGTATATTTAATATTGTTTGTATTACAGGTCATTATGCTTCCTCGATTTGAATCACTAAAGAATGTTATATTTGCTTATAGACTCGTGGCGTTTAATGAAACTTTTGCGCCAGTGGAACTAAATGTAGAAGAAAACCTCTTGCTATATTATGGCATGAAGCGATAACGGGACGATCGCGAATCGATATAATTAGTACATTTTATCGTTTCTTCGTTCATAACAGGGACGAAAAAGATATTGTTTTATGGTTAGATAATTGCAGCGCCCAGAACAAGAACTGGGCTCTGTTTTCCATGTTCGCATATATTATCAACTGTGAGGAAGTGAGTCTGGACAAGTTACAAGTTAAATACTTCGAACCGGGACATACGTTTATGTCTGCGGATGCATTTCACCACCAAGTGGAGAAGTCATTAAAAGAAAAACACAAAGTTCTTGATTTTAATGACTTCATTGAATGTGTCAAAAAAAGCAATTCTGGTAAAGTAGATGTTGCGGAAATGAAATTACACGATTTCTTGAATTGGAAAGACCTTACTTCTCAATATAAAATTAGCAGAGCCACACCAAGACCGTATTTGAGAGATATTGTATATATGGAGTTTAACAGAGGATCTCTTAACATGAAGTACAAACATAACTTTGCGGATGAACTTTTAATTGAATTAAGCTTTCTCACAAAAAAAGCAGAGAGGAACAAGTTATCTCTTCCCGAATCTAAAACAGACTTCAGAGGATTTCCAGTTTTTAAGAAAAAATCAATATTAGAAAACCTTGCTTCAATTATTCCATCCAGCAGATTAATATTTTGGCAACAGTTACCTGAAGTTGAGGAATTAAGAGAAGAAACAGTGGAGGAAGACACTTCAGATATAACTAAAAATAAATATAATAATAAAATATTCACTTATGTATCACTCACTCATTCTTATTCACCCTACATACTTTTTTTAATAAATGAGCTTCTGTTCAACTTAAACTTACTAATTTACTTATTGGTAAATTTAACTGTATTATTTATATAGGATTTAAATATAAGCACATTGTCCTTATGACTTATTAAGTGTTTTACATAACAAAAAGTGCTTAACTGCCAAATTTTCAAAAATATTGCCAAAACTAATTTTTTTGCTAATAATTTGAGAATTCTGAAGGAATACATTTTGCAAGTTAAGTTAAAACAAAATTAAATTTAAAAAAAGTTAGGGGCAATGGGCAAAAAGGTAAAAGTCAATTATCTCAAAACTACGTATTAAGTAGATACGGATTTTTGCCTTAGCAGGGCAGTATACACTAAAAGTTTGCATCATATGTTGCACTAAATTGCAATAAAACATTGATTTTAACGCGACCAAATATCGAAAATTACGTTGACAATAAAAACAAATGTGTAACGTCAGCCAGAATTCTTGATTCGATTATAAGATATAATTATAAAATATTTAATATTTATTTTTAAACAAGAACTTACATAATATGGTAGGAAACAGTATTGAAAAATATGACAAATATTAAAATATTCTTCGTGTTCCTGGTTCCTCTAATGTTCTTCAGAATTCAGAATTTCTCGAGTAACAAACCGCACAGAATAATATTATGTAATAATAAGTTAATATAAATAAATAGATTTGTCAAAACACCAAACCAAACAGTTACAGTAAATTTATGATTAAAACAAGTTACAAGTAAGTTGAACCTCAGTAAGTAACCCATAAATATACACTACATTTACTTAAAATACTACAGCAGCGCTTGCAGCAGATGAATCAAGGTACCGCTCTATATCTCCGGGGCCTGATTTTTGAAACTGGAGAATAATGGCATTTTTTTAATTTGACAACCATTGAAAAATTCTTAATTGTCATATTTCAAACAATCAATCCGTTTCCGCCTATGCCGCCTTGATTATTTACACGTAGAAATTTCTGCTTTTTCCGAGGCGCTATTTTTAAAACAGTGTATCTTCAATAAAAACAGAGATAATGTCGTGATTAAACAAACAAAATGTCCACAAAAGATGAGGCTATAGAATAGCTATGCCGATCCTGCTCCACAATTCAAGATGGCGACTGGAGCAGGATCGGCATAGCTTTCAGCCGTCTACGTCACAATGTTTGGGAGGGGTTACAAGTGTGTAGATAGATGACGCTAAGCTACTTTAATAATAATAATCGTATTATGCTCATGCTGAGCGAAAGCGTTTAACACTTGAAGTATATTGTTTAATCGATTTTCTTCTGATACAATGAGTGGTCAAAAGCGGGTTGTGTTTAACTTAGACAATAATAAAACCATTATACTTATGGATCCTGATGGTTTGTTTGAAAAAGCAAGAAAATCAGATTGGATGCAGATGGCTAGAGATAGAGCTCGCTTTCAAAGAAGAATCAATGATGTCTCATTTATTATAAGTAGTGTTTTAGATAATAATCATCGATCACGTATTTACTATGAAAGATTTTGTTGCATGTCTATTACTATAAAATAAAGTTTTATTTTCATCACTCTGTATATTATTTTGTGGATACCTAACCTGTTTAGTGTAAGGGCTGTTATAAAAGTATGTAACACTCAGTTATTTCAATTATTATCAAATAAGAATCGTGCTGAGCGGAAGTGTTATTAATTGCAATATGCCTGTTCCAGTAAAGTACAAGTGCATCAAATGTGGTGGAGATTGCGACCTGCCAATAGAAAATGTTTCACATGTGAAACTAAGGATTATTTTGAGGGTGCTGATGGATCAAAACATGTTCCTAGTTCTTACTTTGATAAAAGTGATTCCAAGTAACTGTTGCTGGTTGTGTCCAGTTCAACTTATTAGCCTTTCTACTATAAAAAGTAGGAGAGTAAATTATAATTCCAAATGTGAGATGGAGGGGGTACTAGAGAAATATGGGTGGGGTGGGTGAATAAGGTATATATATATGCATATATGAGACTTATTTGAACAGTCAGTCTACTATATTCATTTATATTCAACATGGATCTGCAAAAGTTGAACAAGGCAACTTCATATAAAGAAATTAAAAATGTGAAAGATTTAGAAATAAATCAAAAGTTTAAAATAGTGAAGCTGAGGTTTAGTAAAACAAAATATGGTGACAGTGTTGTGGCTGAAACTGAAAATTTTTCCTGCTATTTACCAAGAAGATTTTACATGCATTTTGAGAAGGAAGGTATTGAAAACTTTAACGATTCTTTAAGAAGTCGACCTGTATATCTGGTTAGTAAAGGAAAAATTGGTTTAACAACGGACATTACATTTGTCCAAGACGATGCATGAAGAATTCATAAAAGGATTATTAATAGGTATTTGTCTACGGGTCTTATATTCCAGACAAATGTATTATTATACCTAGTTATAAAATAAAAATAATTTAGAAATAAATCAAAAGTTTAAAATAGTGAAGCTGAGGTTTAGTAAAACCAAATATGGTGACAGTGTTGTGGCTGAAACTGAAAATTTGTCCTGCTATTTACCAAGAAGATTTTACATGCATTTTGAGAAGAAAAGTATTGAAAACTTTAGCGATTCTTTAAGAAGTCGACCTGTATATCTGGTTAGTAAAGGAAAGAAAATTGGTTTAACAATGGACATTACATTTATCCAAGACGATGCATGAAGAATTCATAAAAGGATTATTAATATGTATTTGTCTACAGGTCTTATATTCCAGACCAATGTGTTATTATACCTAGTTATAAAATAAAAATATTTGTATCGAATTAGCAATTTTATTATTCTACCTCGTACATATACTATAAATAAATCCTTGTATACTATATGTTCTGCTCCTGTGTATTACGGAAGCATGAATAATTCTTAAAACGAATATTAATATTTTATTTTGAAGTAATCCTTTGTCTACAAGTCTTATATTTCAGGTGAATGTTTTATTGTACCTAGTAAGAAAATAAAAATATATATTGAATTAGCAAATTTATTATTTTACCCGTACATATACTATAAAAACATAATACAGTGAATGTTTTGTCATAGTTTTTCTCCTGAAACTTGATCGAACCTTGTATATAAGCAGAATCTAACATTTTACACATATATGGTTATTATTATTTTATATAAAATAAATGTAACACATTACTGGAAATGAGTCGTAACGTTTCTATCGGACCATTTTTGTTGTAACCATGACCATAGACTTACAAGACAATTGAGTTTAGCATTGGTTACTTAAAAAATCTATAAAACAGTGCAACAATAACCACCCTAACATTTCGACATCTCATTTAGTTTAAAAATTTTTACTAGGTAACATATATTTTAAAATTTTTTAATATTTGAATTATAAACTATAATCCATTGCATTAATAATATTTTATATGATGCTGAAAAGCTGCTATGTAGCACATATTTGACTTTAATGTTCACGAGAAAATATATTTATAATTAAAAAAATAAATAAATTTGTTATTTTACTTGTAATCAAAAACTAAATAATTTCAAAATATGCTTTATTATTTATTAGATATTCAGGTTTGACTTGGTAAAGAAAACAAATGAATAGATAATAATGCTATATATTTTTTAAAAACTATACTACAATACATAATTAAAAAACAAAATATAATATAAATATATACAAAAACAAAATATATAAAATATATACAAAAAAGAATTAAAATGAGCAGTAATTTAATAAAATTAATAATTAATTATTAATTTCATTAAACTTTGCTGCGATGGCCTCATATTTTTTTTAGTCTCGTTAGCAGAACGCTCCTCTTATCGATGGAGCGTTCTTGCTCATCGAGCAACCGAATTTGTTCCCTGAGGGTCTCTCTGTGACCCTCAACGATTTTCGCTCCCCTTTAGCCGCGATATGAGGTCATCGCTGTTTTTAATCTTCTTTTATAGAAGTCATCTTTCCATCCATCCGCTGGCGGAATTCTGCCCTCCGCTGCTTTTCTTCGTTGATTGCTCCTGTCCAATAATCTTCGGAATCCGAGGAGGAGGAGCAGGTCGAGGGCGTAGGCGACAGCGAGCGAATGGAAGATGAGGGCCGTCTAATGGTTTTCCGAGCCAAACCCAAATTTTTGCCTCTGCAACAAAAAAATAACAGATAATAATTCATACATTTTTTACAATTTTTTTTAATATTTACCTAGAAGGAAGTGCAGGAATTTCCCTCGGCGGATTTTGGAAAACGTCCGCGTCATCCTCTTGTTCGAAGCACTTCCTTTGGCAGCGGCCACCTTCGACGAACAACTTGGGCTTGGCCTGGTTGAAGCTTCCAATGAGGTAATTGCCTTCACGGCCAAATTGAGTTCCTCTGATATTCTGTAAAAACGAGAAAATAGTTTAATAAAACGTAGAAAACATTAGAAAAAACTTACGCCTCATTGATGGCTTCATCCAAATGAGGATTCTGCATTTCCTGCTGATAGATCTCTTCAGATAAAAATTGAGACATTTTTAAAATGGTATAAAAATTATTTTTCAAGCGAAGTTAAGACTGTTCCTACTAATAGGTTTGTATTAGAATGAATATACTCAACGAATGCAGTATGCTTATATATCAAATTGTTGCAACTTACACAGTAATATGAACATCCGGTGAATTCCGTTGAACTGTACAGGTCACTAACTTTCTCGTGTCAGATAAAATTCAGTTTCATACTTATTCTTTGAGAATTGTAATCCGACACCATTTCCTGCTGAGTTAACAAAAAATGTAATTTGACACCACGTTTTGAAATTTGACACCGCGTTTTGTAATTTGACACCACGTTTTGAAATTTGACACCGCGTTTTGTAATTTGACACCGCGTTTTGAAATTTGACACCGCGTTTTGAAATTTGATACCGCGTTTTGTAATTTGACACCTTATTTTGAAATTTGACACCGCGTTTTGAAATTTGATACCGTGTTTTGTAATTTGACACCTTATTTTGAAATTTGACACCGCGTTTTGAAATTTGATACCGTGTTTTGTAATTTGACACCTTATTTTGAAATTTGACACCGCGTTTTGAAATTTGATACCGCGTTTTGAAATTTGACACCTTATTTTGAAATTTGACACCGCGTTTTGTAATTTGACGCCTTTGTTTTGAAAATTGACACCTTTGTTATGAAATTTGACACCGCGTTTTGTAATTTGATACCGCGCTTTGAAATTTGACACCTTATTTTGAAATTTGACGCCGCGTTTTGAAATTTGACACCGCGTTTTGAAATTTGATACCGCGTTTTGTAATTTGACGCCTTTGTTTTGAAAATTGACACCTTGTTATGAAATTTGACACCGCGATTTGTAATTTGATACCGCGCTTTGAAATTTGACACATTATTTTGAAATTTGACGCCGCGTTTTGAAATTTGACACCGTGTTATGTAATTTGATATCTATTTAAACAACACCAACATCATACATATAAAATTATGAATTTTAGTTCCTTTTTTTTTTTTTAAGTCGCTTATTTTTTTTATTGCATTTTTTGAAAATACTTTTGTTCTACAATTAAAAAAGTAACATTGCAACCCCTCATCCTTATGTAAAATTTGGCGCTACCCCCACCCCGATTTTCATACTAGTTGTGAAACCAAAATTATACCATCGTTCGATAGCTTTTTCTTTCCTCTTCATAATAAAAAAATCAACTTTCTATCTCTTATAGTAATCAAGTTATAACGAAAAACTGTTTATGGTTATTTTGTTTTTTCACCCCTAGCCCTTAAACGTGACGCTTGACGATGAAGTTTGTATAAACTTTTTTTCTTTACTCAACCTCTAATATGACTTGCTAGAATTTAAAAAAAATTCTACGATTGGTTTCATTTTCAGATTTCAGAAATTTCTTTGAAAATGTCCAAATTTTGGATGTGTATAGGATCTCTGTTATAGGTTTATTTTTGGGATAATCTGATACAGGGTCAATTAGGGAATGTCAAATCATGTAAGATTTTTCCATATTAAACAAAAATACGTGACCTTGACATACTACCTATTACGATTTCCAGAAAATAGTATTGGCCAAATTCATCTAATCTATTTCACTTCATACTATATGCTATATACTTTCGTTTCATGTTTTTAAAAAAATTTAAAAAAATTTCAAAGCCCAACATTTTTTCAAAAATCATGTTTTTTTTTTCGAGACAGGTTTTTTCTGATGACAAATTCTGAAAGAGCACTCTCGAAAACATAAAGATACACAGTTTCATATTTTCACCTTTTCTATGCAAATAACTTTGAAATTTTAAATTTTTTTAGATTCGTACTTTAAGTTAGGCAAACAAATTTTTTCATATTTTCTATGTATTTAAGATGACTTAAAATCTTATAAAGTTATGTAAAGTGTTCCACCAAGACGTATTCAATAATGCTTAATGTTTCACAGATTCGTTATTCCTCCCACCACAATCATTATAAGCGCTGACTTGATCATTTAGAAAGTATATAAAGCAGTATCCTAGAGTTTGTAACCATATTACAGATATTAGTATCTGAGCTAAATAAAACATTATTTTTAAAGATCCTTCGAAAAAGATGACTTCCGACTGCGTGGTAGACATTCAGTGTTTTAAAATTAGTAACAAGAAGGACGACATCAGATGGGCCGTGAAGGAATTGGGGTTTATAATGGTAAAATCTCCTACCATTATATATTTAAACCCCTTTCCCCTTTCATCAGCTGTCATGGGAGCTACAAAAGAGGCGTATTGGGTAGTCAACTACCATCATGGTATTCCATGGAATGATGGCAACGAATCCCTCGAAGATCTTCCAAAATTCTTAAGGCAGCAACCCAGACAGCTGGAATAATATATGTGAAGGGGAATCAGAAGGCTGAATTCCTAAGGAAATATGTAGACAAACCGGTGGTTGAGCTTCTGGAACGTCCAAAATTGAAGCCCATGGTTCCGGAATGTTGGCACCACAAAATGCAGCATTGCGCATGTGCGTTAGCAAATGTTTACAGTTTATATAATTTTTATTTAGAATTTGCAAAATAAAGAAATAAATTATATATTTTTATTTTATTGTTTTCACTGTAATATAGTTGCTGCAGTATATTTTTTAAGAACATATCATAAATTATATATTTATTAAGCGGTTGAGGTGTTACGTTTAACAATAGCAAATGCAAAAATGTAGATATATGCTTCAAAATGAGCTAACGTTTCAATTTATCTGCGCAAGCTCCTTGCGCATATAAAATGAGTTGTGTTCTTTAAGAAATCACACAGTTTATATTTACACTTCTCATACTAATCTGGTATACTTGCTGCTGCTGCTGCTGCTGCTGCTGTTGTTGTTATTTTCCTTGATTCAGTGCTACCGTACAGTGACATAAAGTAGACATGAATCCTGAAACCGTAACCTATTAGTTCTACAATTGTGAAAACTACTGAAGAAGCCGTAAAATTGGTAAAACTAAAGAAGAGATAATAAGGCAAATAAAGTTAGTAAAAGGTAATGTGAAATTGTTGGAGACGGCGATTAAAAATAGAATTAACCGTCAAGAGGATACTGAAAATCCTTTTAAGTTAGAAGGAAACTTAGCATTATTGAAATATTATTTAGCTAAATTGCAACACTTACGATATACTTCTAGTAAAGTTGGAGCAGGCTTAGAGAACAATACTGCTGAAAAAAGCGTAGTCGAAATTTAGTTTGGCATTCGATTGATTCTTGCTTCGACGGACGAGTGTGTACAGGATTAATTGCAAATTTAAGTATCAAAGATCCATTATGCTTCTTAAATAAGGCATTTAATAATTTTCAAAGAAAAATTAGATTATATCGTCAACAATCAATGCTTAAAGTTAATGTTGTATTAGTATGTAATTTTATTAAACCTCAAAGTGGTGATATTGATATGAAAACGTTTTCTACAAAAATCATATAATCGATATAAATACTAATTTAAAAACTTGGTACAGGGATAACGTAATCCATACTTTAACAAATAAATTAGAAGAATTTAGTGAAAAAGATTCGGGATGGGCTCTTACAGAGGTTTTGCACTTAAAAGTCAATATTAACAAATTTTCACCTTTAAAAGGGGGAACATCAACTTATGTTAGTTTACCAGGTTTTATATCACGAAAAAGCTGTAATAAATGTAGAAAATAACGATTCATTTTGTTTTCTGTGGGCTGTAATCTCCGCTCTATATCCAGCTAAAAATAAACATCCTGAAAGAATAACAAGTTATCCTCATTTTAAAGATGTTCTAAAATATGATTCCATCGAGTTTCCAATAAAACTTAATGATATAAAGAAGTTTGAAAACTGAATAACTTGTCTATTAATTTGTATTGTATAGAAAATAAAACGTTCTGCCGCTTTCTTTAAGCGATTATAGAAATAGTAACAGAGAACCCATTAATTTATTAGTGCTATCGACTGAAAATAATAATAATAATTTTACAGGATTCTCAAACGATAAGACATTTTTCCACTTCGCATGGATAAAGAGAATGTCAGCACTACTTTCAAAACAACTATCTTCTCATGGACATAAAACTTTCATATGCTATAGGTGCTTAAATCATTTTAGTTCTGATGATTTACTTAAAGGACATTTAGTTTACTGCAATAACATGAATAAGTGTGCCCTCAAATTACCAAAGGAGTCGGATAAAATTTTACATTTCAAGCATTTCAGTTACAAAGAAAGAGTACCTTTTGTGATATATGCCGATCTTGAAAGTATTCTTGAACCGTGTGAAACCTTAGGAGTGGAACAGTACAATTCAGTTAATTATCAAAAGCATACACCATTCAGTGTAGCATATTATTTGAAATGTTCATATGATAATAATTTATCAAGACTCAAGCTATATCGAGGTGATGACTGTATAAAATGGTTTATTTCAGAACTACAAGATATTGCATTGAATATTGATAGTATCCTTAAAAATTCGAAAGAAATGGAAACTTTATCATTCGAACAAGAAATAAATTATGCTACCGCAACACACTGTCACATATGTACCAAACCATTTACATCGAGTGATATCAAAGTTCGTGATCATTGTCACCTCAGCTCTAAATACAGAGGTGCAGCTCATCAAGATTGTAATCTAAATTATCAAAACTCATTTAATATACCTGTTGTTTTTCATAATTTAAGCGGTTATGATGCAAATTTTATAATGAAACAATTGGCTACCGGTTTTGCAGGTCCAGTTCGATTGCTACCAGTTAATAAAGAAAATATATTTCATTTACTAAAACGGTTGAAGGTACTGCTGTACACTTACGATTCATCGACTCATTCCGCTTTATGTCTAGTAGTCTTGATAAATTATCTTCCTATTTAGAAAATGAAAAGAAAACCATTGTTAAGGCTTATTGTAACACTGATCAAGAATTTAATTTATTAACAAGAAAGGGTATTTTTCCTTACGATTATATTGATTCGTGGGAAAAACTCACTGAGACATGTTTACCACCAAAAGCGAATTTCTATAGTCAATTGCATGATGAATGTATTAAAGATGAAGATTATCAGCATGCCCTTAATGTTTGGAAAACATTTAACATAAAAACGTTAGGTGATTATTCTGATTTATACTTGAAAAGTGATGTTCTCCTTCTTGCTGATATATTCGAAAATTTTCGACGAACTTGTTTACTAACATATGAATTGGATCCATTACATTTTTATACTGCTCCAGGTTTAGCGTTCGATGCTATGCTTAAAACGACTGGAGTACACTTAGAACTTTTAACGGACTTATGTTTATTGAGAGAGGTATTCGTGGTGGAGTGTCTCAGTGTTCCAATAGATATGCAAAAGCAAATAATAAATATATGGGAGATCTCTATGATTCAAGTCAAGAATCCGTATATCTAATGTATTTTGATATAAACAATTTATATGGGGCTGCAATGTCTGAATATTTACCATATGGAGAATTTGAATTTCTGAAAGAGAATGAAATTGAAAATTTAGATATAATAAATATTCCAGATAATGCAGAAGTTGGCTATATTTTCGATTGTGACTTAGAATATCCCAATTATCTACATCAAATTCATAGTGATCTACCTTTAGCTCCACAACACATGACACCACCAGTACCTTCAAGATCAAAATTAAAGAAATTATTACTAACATTGTATCCAAAAAGTTATTATGTTGTTCATTATAGAAATTTAAAGCTGTATTTGAAGCATGGATTACGTTTAAAGAAAATTAACAGGGTTCTCAGATTCAAACAAGCTGCGTGGTTGAAAAAGTATATTGATTTAAACACCACGTTGCGTCAGCAAGCCAAAAATGATTTTGATAAGAATTTTTATAAATTAATGATAAATGCTGTGTACGGCAAATTAATGGAAAACGTACGGAAATATAGAGATGTCCGTATGACCACTAAATGGGACGGCCGTTATGGGGCTCAAAATTATATTGCAAAACCTAATTTCCACAGTTGTAGCATTTTTGATGATGATATGATTATTGTAGAAATGAATAAATTAGAAATTTTGTTTAATAAACCTATATACGCAGGATTCTGTGTTCTAGATATATCTAAAACCTTTCTGTATGAATTTCACTATGATTATATCTTGCAAAAATTTAAAAATAAAGCAAAACTCCTGTACACAGATACCGATAGCCTAATTTATCAATTGAATGTGCCTGATATTTATGAGTATATTAAAGAAGACAGTCAGAGGTTTGATACATCTGATTATGATCCTCATAATCCATATGGAATAGAACAGAAAAACAAGAAAGTGCCAGGTTTGATGAAAGATGAGAATAATGGAAAAATCATGCTAGAATTTGTAGGTCTTCGAGCAAAAATGTATGCTTATAAAGTTCATAATAACAAGATAGTTAAAAAGTCAAAGGGTTCTACATCTGCAAGTGTTAAGAAAATTACATTTGAAGATTACAAAAGAACTCTGTTCGATCATGAAATTATTTACAAGCCACAGCATCTAATTAGATCTAAAAGCATTGTGTTTATACAATTCGACAACATAAGATGATTCTTAACCCTTACGATGATAAAAGAATTTTAAATTCTAAGAGCACAGATACGAAGCCCTGGGGTTTTGAAAGAATTTCAGATGACAACGATAACATTCCAAACAAAAGAATTTGTATTCGATAAAATTATGTGTGGCAATGTCTACTGTAAACTGGATAGTGTGCTCGTGAGTCAGCAAATTACTGGTATATAAGTTGTAAGCTAACAGATCAAAATCAGTTTGTTTTCATCTCTCCAACATGACTATGAACAATCTGTGTAGTGAGATGCATATTGCTTTGCATTATGCAACCGTTAAAGTTTACAATAAATTTATCGAACGTTGCATTATCGAGTGCTGTTACAGTGAAGAAAGATACAAGTTATTAAAGAGTATCTTGGAAGAAGTTGTAATTCAGAGGAAGCCTTTAAGTGGTTATCGGAATATGATATACAACCTCCTTTACAATTCATTGAATTGTTGATGGACAAGAAAATGGAACTTGATGAGTTTATTCACAGCGTGTTGGCGGTGTGTCACAAAGAAGGATATGAATACGTATCCGTTAAACGATTGAATGATATTATACAAATATTACATCCCTCAATTAAAATATCATTCAAAATATACTTATTTCAATTGTTACTAGATGACAAATATTATCCATATCTTGACAATACCACTTTTCCACTAAGAAATATATTAAGTAATTATAAAACCATTGACAAAACGATGGATGAAGCCATGTGTAAAGCGGCATACTATGCCAGAAGCCGTACACTTCACAAATTGCGCACGCTACAAGAGTCTAGTTGCACTGGAAGTTTCAGCCATCTACAAATTTTCATCATGGTAATATTCTTAAATGGATTGAGGATAATATACAAAAAGCTGAACAAGATTTAGATGCTTGTTTAGGATGGAGCTGTGGTCCCGATTCCGCCCCATGGCCTTCTACACATTTGTATGATTATAATAGAACTCTTTGTATATTAAATGAAATTAAGGAATAAAATGATTTAAACAACTTTAAGACTTGTTTTTATTTATTAAGTAATATACAATAACAACTTACAATAATAACAAAAATAACTATCATTAATTATATGTTTTATAAAATCCTTACAGTACTAGTTAGAGGACTATATTTAACTAATCTATCATGAAGTATAAGAGCGTAACAACTTGTATTTGAAGGAATATTTTTATTAGTCTCGAATTCTAGTCGAATATCAACTGAACCAGATTTAAGACTTTCATTCTGATGAGAACAATCTATAACAATTAAAGGTGCATATTTCTTGAACTCTGCACGTGTATAAATAGGTTCATTTTCCTTTCCATAATACGATCGTTGAAACTTTGCATACATGTCAAACAAGGTTGCTATCTGATTGTTCTCAAAATTTATATTCAAATTGTCATAAGGAAACATCTCAGAATTAAGATACAGTTTCATATTAATTAAATTACAATGATCAAAGTGACTGAAATTTTTTCAATTTATTTTTACGATCAGTATGGAAACCTACAATTACAAATCTAGGTTTCTCAAGTTGCGTCGCCGTCTTGATATTCCAGGTGTGACGTTGAGTTTCTTGTAGGAGAGGATACTCATGCAGTTCCCAACCTCTAAAGGGAACTTCCAATTCCTTGTTCCTAGCTACATAGTCAACCAATTTCAATCTTTCCACATCTGACACTGATATATGAGGCATTTTCCACAATACTTTATTTAATACAACTTTAACTGGCTCATCTGCAGAATTTATTATAGCGTTGGTATCCGAATTTGAGCGAATTAACACCAACTCCTGCCTCAAATTTAAAATAATTTTCTTAAAGTCTTCGCAGAATCCGAAAATGGTGGATAAATCGATTAAAACATTAAAATTTCCATGATCGTCAACTATAAGTGACCGTTCGTTGTTATTAAAAAACCATCCACTATTTTGTAGATATTGAGTATCACTTGTGTTGAATGACACGTATCCTTTTAGAATGGAGGTTAGACCTGGATGACGGATGCGATCTATTACATATCCACCCATTTCATATCTGATTTCATCAAATAAAAGCATGACACCATTATTCACAAATGTAGCAGTTTTGGAGGGTGTATTATCAGTTTTCAGTAATTTACCTTCAATATACAATGAACTTTCACTGGGTAATGTGTAGACATCCTGCTGTTGTATTGGAATATGCGAATTTCATCATTATTATTCAAAGACGTAGATGCGTACGGTTGATGAGTATGTTTCTCAGAGTTAATAATAGTGTTGTCAAAATAAGCCCTCTCGTTGACATTTAATATATCCATTTTTATTATCACTTCTTAAAATTACCTTAAAACCAAGAGATTCGAGAAACTTTCGATTTCTTACTGTTATTGGTTTGATGGTTCGTGTAGAACTGATGGCAGGTTTTAAATATATACCTCCTATATAGCTTCGACTACTAGAACCGCCACGTTTGTTATACCTTATTACCATTGCACTTATTGATCACGCTTCCTTCAAATGTAGTCTTAATGACACCACCTCTCTTCCGAAATTGATGAGTTCACCATCTTGACTGACTATATTAACAACAATCTGATCGATAAATCGAGTGTTGATGGGTAAATAGACAACGTTACTTGGAGTCTCAACAATTTTGAAACCAGCTGGCACTGTAGGGAAAAATTCGTGAATAACGTGAGCTTGCCTGTCATTAATATAGGATCCACCCACAATATTGCATTCTATACAAATGGTATTTACACTAAAAATATCGACTGGAAAATCTGATACATGGTAACCAAATGCAGCCAATTTTCTTGGTTTAAAACCAAGCAAGTGTCCTATTGAATCTTGTTTAGTAAAATCTATGTCCTCACTGCACTTGATTCTACACTTCAGAGTGTTATTGTTAGCTTTAATAGAAATGAGCTTTTGATGCTCCTTAACAATTCCCTCTCTTATGCTGTCATCATTATCATGCCATCTGAAGTCATCTAAGGCTCGTTGTAGATATTTATTTATTGCATCAATATCATAGTTACCCTCTGGAATTTCAATGTATTTACCCTTGGAACCATAATAAAATTTGTTGTTCTTATTTTTCTCGATATTTGGAATTGAATTATAAGCCTCAAAGCTTATTAACCCTAAGACGTAGTCTTTACTATCATCTAATATAATTGGAGGAGTATACCTAGAAGTAAGAGTTGAGCTTCTTCCAGACAGTAAAAAAGAATTCGACATCTTCGGTGTCGTGAAATATACTATTCAAATATAGCACTGCATTTTTAATTATACAAAAATTTCAGACATAGATGACCACAGTTGAATGTATTAAATGTTTGTAACTGTTCATGATTATACAATATTTTACACGGTCCATTTGTATTTAGGTAATGTACCAATTCTCGTGGAGGCCTTAAATTGCCATAGCTATCAAAATATACTGCTTTTTCTCCAGTTTTCTTATATGCAGTCCAGTGTGTCCCAGAGCCTCTTTCATTGTCTAGATTAATAATACCGCATTCTTTATAATGCACCCGACGTAGTAAACTATCTCTCATAAATATGCCTCGAAAATGTTGAATATTTAATTTCTTAGTCAATCTTATTAAATCCAAATTAGTAAGAGCTCGTTTCGGTAACTTTATCGGTAACGCTTGGAAGGTTTTGCGTCCTAAAAAAAGACCAAAGCCTTGCTTGTAAGGTCTCATGTATAGTCCTTTACCCATAGCTATTTCTTCCATTGCAGCATTGTGACGTTTACTTTCTTCAAGCTTTTGTTTTGCAGCTTTGGCATCATTAACAGCCTTTGCAATTCCTGCTGCTCCACCACCTAAAGCACCAAGCGCACTTAAGCCTGCAAATAATGGAATTAGTGGTAGAAATCCTCCTGTCTTAGGTATTGGTATTACTCGGGCAGCTTTAATATATTTCTTCTTCTTAACTTTATTAACAGCTTTTAATGCAACTTTAATAGCATCTTTCATATTCTGCACATTTTTACCTTTTAGCGCTACTCGTGCTTGCTTTGTTACATCTTTAAATGCTAACGATCCACCAACCTTTTTAGATTTCGCTTTACGTTTACCAGTTTTACTTTTATTTCTTTTAGTTTTTCCATTAATGCATCCCATTCCTAATTTAACTTTAGCTTTCATTGCTGCTGCCACAGCCAAGGCTGCTGCCTTTTCTCCTATAGATGCGTTTGGTGATTTAAATCTCTCCACAGCCTTCTCACCCAAAATTTTATCTGCCGTATGTCGTTGCTCCAAGTTTTTCTCTCTGCTATAAGCCACGTCGTGTTCTTTACAAGCTTCGTCTAAACCATTAATACCCACATCACCTCTTGCTAATCTCTTCGCAAGTTTAGTACCAGGACCACAAAATTTATATCCTGGAATATGGAGCTCTACTGGTAAATTATTTATAGCAGAGTTCAATATACCGTTGCCAGATTTTCTTGTTATTCTAAGCATTTGGCATCACGAACTACTCACGAATGATGATAATACCAGTATCACATCTAATATATATATACACACACAATCATAGACTGAGCTTTATTTATAGTTTTGCTTCCGTCATGCGCATTATAAAACAGTCAATTGATTTACCTATTAACAACAATGATATCGCAGAAATAAAAATCTCGAAGAGACATGGAGAATTGTTACCATCTACAATCCGCTGCTTGGTTGTCGGTCCATCAAACTGTGGTAAAACTAATGTCATGATTAGTTTGATCGAGCATCCCAATGGATTAAAGTTTGAAAATATTTATATTTTTTCTAAGTCTCTCTATCAATCAAAATATCAGTATTTAGAAGAACTTCTAAAACCAATAAAAGGAATTGGATACTACGCCTTCAATAACTGCGACAACATTCTACCGCCTGAAGATGTTAAACAAAACTCAATATTTATTTTTGATGATGTAGCCTGTGATAAACAAAATGTTATGAGAGATTACTTCAGTATGGGGCGTCATAAAGACGTAGATTGCTTTTACCTTTGTCAAACTTATACACGTATTCCAAAACATCTAATACGTGATAACGCAAATATGTTGGTAGTCTTCAAACAAGATGATTTGAATCTGAAGCATATATATGAAGATCACATTAACAGCGATATGAGTTTTAATAAGTTTAAGGAAATTTGCTCACTGTGCTGGAAAGACAAATATAGTTTTATGGTGATTAATAAAGACAGTGACATTAATAATGGTAGATATAGAAAGACATTTGATCATTACATACATATATAAAGAGAAATAAGCTCTGCTAACTTTATTCATCATTATTAGTATTCATACTGAACTGCTCTTAGCACTACGCTGTTTTAACTGTTAAGTATCTGTTTTTTACTGCCAGATACCTACTTTTTACTGCCTGGGACCTGTATTTTACTGCCAGCTACCTGTTTTTACTGCCAGCTACCTGTTTTTACTGCCAGCTACCTGTTTTTACTGCCAGCTACCTGTATTTTACTGCCAGCTACCTGTTTTACTGCTTATTGAGGATCTATATCAAGTACTACAATTAGGAAGATTTGATGCTTTCAATATGAATAGAAAGGAAGTTGAAGTAAAAAATTGTTAATACAAAGGAGGAACATAGTAAAGCAAAAGCTGAATGCTCTGAAAGAAGGAAATATAATTCAAGAACAATCGTTTCTCCCTATCACGAAGCGTTTACAAACAATTGCTGAGAAACTTGATGGAGAGCCTAATATAAAAGTGAGAAGCTTATAAAAAAGGAAGTGAAATCAAGGTTTTCGTTTAGCTCACCAAAGAAAAGCATAGCGAAATATAATAGATCGACGACTTCTGATGCACCAAGTTTCCTAGATACATCAGTTGTCGCAGAAGGAACTTCAAATGATAATGACATTGCTGATAGAGATAATGAGGAAAACAATGAGGAACTAGATGAAAGTGTAAAAGATGCAAAAGAATATATTCAAGACTTTGGTAAATCGCCCGATATGATGTACTATTTAAATCACCTTGATCCCTTACCTAGAGACTATGTTCATAAAATGATTGGTGATGTTCATAATGAGTTTGACTTTAGGTATGGTGTTAGATATGATCCCGAGCATAATGAACTAAAAATTGGTAATGCATCTCTACAATTTGATGGTAATAATTTAATTATAGGAGGGTTAAATTATATTGGGACTCCTGGACTCTACGAATTAATTTTTAAGAAACATCCAAAAGGTTTCACAGAAGGTGATAAAAAAACCTACTTAGACATTGTTAAACGAACGAATGCTCATAAAAGAAACTACTCTGAAAATGAGCAAATTCAGGGTAATGCATCTTACAAATATAAAAAAATCATCTCCGCATTGAGTATACAACCACTAACATCACGAAGACCTCGCATCATAGCACCCTCAACTCGAAAGAGATTAGGTCTTGGTATGTTAATGGAAACCTCGAATAATCCAATCGACTACGTATACTGGGATGATCCCAATGAGCTTGTTGATAGATTAAGGCTTTTAGTTGCCTCTCAAGCCGCTGGCCATACAGGTCACTCTAACGAGATCGTCTCTATTATCGAAGAATTGCGTGAATCTAAAATTATTGAGTAGTAAGCAAAAACTTACAGCTAACTTAAAAAATGACAGTCGATAAATTTGGTAGACACATAAGTCAACCAAAGCATTCATCTGCGGATCATGAAGATTTTGAAGTAACGTTAACAAGCATCTCAGGAAACATAGTGAAGGAATTATATTATAATATTGTTTTAACATTTGAGTCTACAACCTTTCATGAAAACAGTAAGAACTATTTAATATCTGATATAAAAACATGTCAAGTTTTCTTCTACGAATCAGCTACGATTGAACATGCTACTGGTTACCCTACTGATATCATAACAATTATAAATGAAAAGGAATTTACTTTGGCAGAACTAGTCAACGTTATGCTACGTCGCAATGATAATATTTCATTTCGAGAAAAAGATCCGGAAACAGAAAATAAAAATTTATTTGTAGAAATCGTTATACGAGTTCCTGTGGGGTTAAATATATAGAAATTTGTTTTACATACTGTAATTTTAATTGGAATCCAATATGAAATATCTCAACAACTTCAACAAATATGCAACAAATATAAAAGAAGATATTGTCAATGAATTACACAAGCCTGCCAGAATCAATTTTAAAAGACGTAGAACCGTAATAAAAGGTCTGAATGATTTAATACAAGCTGATTTAATTGACTTGATATCATATTCCAAGGAAAATAATGGATATAAGTATGTACTAATCGTTATTAATTGCTTCTCTAAATTCATATGGACAGAACCACTAGCGAGCAAATCAGCCCAGGATGTTACAATTGCAATGAATAGGATTTTACAACGTTTTAAAAAAATTCCGAAACATCTACAAACCGACATGGGAAAGGAATTCTATAATGAGAATTTCAAGAAACTGATGAAAAAATATAAGATTAACCATTACAGCGTTTATAGTACAAACAAGGCTTCGATTGTGGAACGCTCCATTAGAACTATAAAGAATATGCTTTGGCGTGCTTTCAGCTTAGGAGGAGAATATAAGTGGAATCATATTTTAGATAAAATTGTTGACAAATACAACAATACAGTCCATTCTACAACAAGGATGAAACCAATTAAAGTTACATCAAGGAATGAGAGATCATTATTAAAATCAACATATACTCATTTAAAAATTGCTAATAAAATAACAAAATTTAAAGTAGGCGACCATGTGAATTAGCAAATATAGAGAAGCTTTTAAGAAAGGATACACTCCAAACTGGTCTAGCGAGATTTTTATCATTAGGAAAATAAGATTAACCAACCCTACAACATATTTATTGAAAGATGAGAGTGGTAAAGAAATAACAGGAGGCTTCTATGAATTGGAATTACAAAGAGTAAAACATCCTGACGCTCACTTAGTTGAAAAGGTGTTACGAAAAAAGGAAATAAAGTTTTTGTCAAATGGTTAGGTTACGATGACAAACATAATTCTTGGATTGATAAAAATAATGTATTGTAGCATGTTATATTGTATAAGAATTATAATAAATGATATACATTCTATATTCGATTTTTATTTTAATAATTAACCCTATTAGTTACATAATAATGATAAGCAGGTCATCAACCCAGCTGACGTAGTCGACAGAAACCGACTATATACTTCCGCTCAGCACAAACGGTCCTCAACCTCTATCGCGCATGTGCCAGCCGCTGTGACGTAGACGGCTGAAAGCTATGCCGATCCTGCTCCAGTCGCCATCTTGAATTGTGGAGCAGGATCGGCATAGCTATTCTACTAGGCTACAATGTGACTCCAGTTAGCAACAGCGACTGTAGCTGCTGCACCCCACAGGGTGTTACAAATTTTGGGAAAAATCTTTGTCATTTTGTTGCGCCACGTATATGCTCACATTAAATTTCAAATAAAAATTTCCGACATAGCATCTATTCCTGAAAAATGAATGTACAATTTAAAAAAAATATCATCAAAATCAAATGAGCGGTTCGTGAGGAAGCCAACTTTAAAATTGGGGCTAGTTTTTAGTGGCCAGTTTTTTTTGCCGGTGAGTGTATTTCATTTCAACCTCCTCCTCGTATCGTTCCTCCAACCTGCAACTAAAATACTATTTTTAGAGTTTAAGCGTTAGTGTATATTATTCTAGTACATAATTAAGATTTTGTCATAACTATGTTCCTTATATCATACCTTGGATTTTTGTTGATTAGTATTTGTGGTTACTTCTAGTTTTCTTTTTCTTCTGCTACCAGTTCTATAATGTATATTTATACCTCCAGAAAATATAACTAGCCAGTCAGTACAGCTATGAGACACTTTCCATAGTCTAAAATATATTTTAAATGAATAGTTTCATTTTAACATCATACATTGACATTTTAAACACTACAAAATAATTACACTTCCACTTACCTGTTTGATTAAATAAAAACTTCCGTAAATATTTTTCAGCAGCATTCGTTTTCTTATTGTTAGGTATATCCATAATAAATAAATAAACTTATTTCTTGAGCAAAACAAACATTAATCATATTTTATAACCCGTTGATATCTTTTACTTTGACAATTAATTTATAGTTTATTTTCATTTTACCCGCACGTATACCAACTTTACAGCAGTAACCACCATCAGAAATGTATATTTTATAATTAAATCTAATTGCATAATTATAAATAAATGTAGTAACTGTTTGTTTATTTAGTTTTTGGGAAAAGGAAAAATGACTGCACTATTAAATGATTTTAAATGTATTTATTATCAATTGCAATTAAATTCTATGACTACCGACATCTTTTGTGGACACTTTCGAAACTCTATGGTTATTTTACAGGTCTCGTGTTCATCAAACTATATACGGTATATTTTCGTCAGCACGGTTTTTCTGAATAGGATTTTCAAATTCAAAAAAGTATTAGGAAAAGGGGTGTCTAAGTTCCTTTTTCAAATCCATTATTTTTCCGAAAACATGCCAAAGGCAGTGTACTATTAGTCCATTGAAAAGTTACATTTGGAGTTGCATTTTTTAGAGGACGCAATTTTATTGTTTAGATGTGAAGGGGGGTCAAAAAAAGCTTAACTTGAAGTTTGTGGGGTCACAACCCTCCAGCTTAGGCCACCAACTTGGAAAAAGGGGTTAAATTGTTTTTAGAATTTATCAGGTAAACTATTGGTCATACAAAATTTTTTTAAAAACATTTTTTCTTGCAAATTGAATCCTACAATTTTTGTCCAGTAACTTTTTGTTGTAAAATCAAAAATAACAAAGAAAAACCATCAACAAATCGTTTAGATGTGAGGGGGGGGGTCAAAAAAAGCTTAACTTGAAGTTTGTGGGGTCGCATCCCTCCAACTTCGGCCGCCATCTTGGAAAAGGGGGGTGAAATTGTCTTTAGCATTTATCAGGTAAACTATTGGTCATACAAAATTTTTTAAAAAACATTTTTTATTGCAAATTGAATCCTCTACAATTTTAGTCCAGTAACTTTTTGTTGTAAGGAGGAGGAGCAAGGTCAATGAACTGAAATATGACGAAATATGATGAAATATGACGAAATATGATACCGGAGCAAGGTCAATGAACTGAAATATGATACCGGACACTGTCTAGACGAAACCCGACACCGGATGTAGGTCAATGAACTGAAATGTGACATCGGATGATATCTAGACGAAATATGATACCGAATGTAGGTCAATTAACTGAAACATGATACCGGATGCTAGCATCAGCTGTTTTTATTTATAGACTAAGGTTAATAACCTGTAACAGACGGTGACTTGAATACGACACCGGATATTGTCCAGGACATCACGTGGTTTCTATTTTTAAACATGATCAACGACATGGGATGCTATCTAGACGAAACTCGACACTTTATTTCCTATAAAAATTCCACTTTAGTAAAGATTATTATTTGATAAATTATTTTCTTTGAAATCGTCATATCAGCTAAAACTGCAATGTAACTTGATACCTATGTGAAGGTCACAGGTTAACGAATGTATTACATCCGGTATTGCATCATTTCTAGACACCTGCATTTGTTTTATGTCAGCAAAAACTTTATTTTATTTAAATAAATCCACACTACCAAAGATTATTATTTGATAAATTATTTCTGTCTGAAATTGCCAGGTCAGCGAAAACTACAAACTAGATATCTCATATGTAATCAGTGAGGATCCAAGATATGTGAAGGTCAAAGGTTAATAAACGTATTGCATCATTTATAAACACCTGCATTTGTTATGTCAGCAAAAACTTTATTTCATAATTAGCATTACCTTTCCTTAATTTTGAATGTAGGATATAATACCATGTTAGCAATAAGTACATCATTTCTAAAAAATAAAATTTCCCTCTACCTATTCAAAGTGGTGGGGATTACTCCATAAAATAATGTTAGGAAAAAATTTGAAACAGTCGAAAACAAGCTGTGTTGTGTGAAATAATATTGAGTTATAGTGTGTAACCAAACGAAACAAGAATATTGTGGGCAGCTTATGTAAAAGAGATCGAAGTAAAAGATTTGGATAGCGGCATTCGAAATCTACTTAAGTTTGATGCTGATCATGAAGCCATTTATGGTATGGGAAATTATTTTCCAGCAGAATACTGTGAAGAATTAGTTGAGAAATATGGAAAGGCGTTAGTATTGAGTGAAGATTATTTAAACGAGCAATGTATCATAGATGATGTTGTCGTCAATGGTTTTATTAACTTGGGAATGACAGGGATGCTTCATGACATTAAACATTTACTGCAGAGCCATTTAGCCAATAAAATTCCTGAACGCGAATGGGAAAAAGACTCTGATGACCAAAATGATAGTGGTGTGGACATGAGTTAGGAATTAGGCTGTATTAATCAAATACTTAATAAAATTTATTATCATAAAACGTTTTATTATTTCATATAAATTCATAACCAAAACTAATCACTTGGTCTATAGAAGTAATACTTCTGCAAACAGTTTGCTAATTATACAACGACCTTATAACTCCAAAGAGGTGTATACTTGTTTTGGTTAAAATTGGACACGAATTGAGGGTTGACCTTATAATTTGAAAATAATGAAACCTGATATAGTTATCAAGAAATGTTCAAATCATCTTTACAGACAAATAGTACCAGCTACAAGTTGTGAAGCAATGTATCAGTAGAGAATTGATAAGTAAACGTCAAAAATGTAAATAATAGTAAGACTTTACTGTAAAGGAGCTCACACATTTTTCTGCTGCACTGCATCTCCTTTAAAGGATTTATCTCACTGATCTTTTACATTCATGACCGAAGCTACCAAAAGAGTATAGAGAAAATTTTAGTCTACAAGTACGCACAATCTAAATGTCACATGTGTAAATGGAGTCTTCAACAATATCAGTTATGATAAATATATAAAACTTTTAATATTTTTTTTATTTTTATTTTAACAAAACTATTCATATCATTGAAATTAGACAAGAGACATGGGTGAACATACCTTGTTTCATGCAAATTATTGAGTTAGTAATATAACAGTAACATTATAATATAACACCTCAATACCTGAATTGGTATAATTGGTAATTTTACACCTTATTTTCTTTGAAATCACTAAGTTCCACAAACCTGATATGCAATATTCGATACCTCATACATAATCAGAAAGGAGCTAAGGATATATGAAGGTCAAAGGTTCATAAACGTATTGCATCTTTTCTTAACACCTGTGTTTATCCTGCCAGCACAAATTGTAAATTGATTTCCAGCAAATTACTGATAAATCATAATTCAGTAGATCATATAGTCTTAGTTTGCAAATTTATATTTTCCAGTGGAATTACCTCTCTATAACATTTTACCACTATGCGGTACAACCAGTTTATTAAACATTTCATAGTTGACACTGACTGCAGTGAAAACCACAAACAAGGTAGTCTCTTCTTTATGGTGAAAACTATATGTTGTTAAACAATATACAGGGTATCCCAACGAAAATTTGACCCCCCCTATAATTGGAAACCGAATAATATTTCAAAATTCGCCGAGACCCGTCGATTTTTGTTCTTGGAGGGAGCTTTTTTGACAGTCAAGCCAACTCGATATGTTCATCCCCCTAATGCCTAGCAACCCCAACTTAAAAATTTCAAATGCAACTACCCCACTTGTGGCACATCATTTTAAAGCCCTTTTCAGTGCGAAAACAGTGACGTACCGCTTTTAGAAATCGGTTGAGATTTGACAGAATTATTGGTTACAAACGAAAAGATGACAAACCAACTTACGCGTAGTAATTTCTACACAAATGCCCACCACTAATAAGTTTTTCATCAGCTACACATGACCGCATTACCTAATTGTTATTGATGTGTCTATCAGTTTACAAAAAAGTCAGAAATGAAATAAAAAAGCTGAAGCAAATAAAACTAGATACTAAAATAGTTATTAGTAGAAGATACTTAAGTTTATAGGAATTCAGACCTTTTCAAAATAACAAAATATCAGTACTACAAAAAAAGTCGGTGTTTTTTGCTTGTGACCAAGAAATCGTTAGTTTCAGCCGTTATTGAAAGTATTAACGTGTGTTCGAAATGGTTTATTCTATCGCGGAAAGAGTAGAAATTGGTGCAATTTATTATCGAAATCACGATTGCGCTAAAGCTACAGCACGAATTTTTAATGCCAATCATCCTGAAAAAAATGTAAACCACCAGTACGTTAAACACCTGATTGACAAATTTGTTGCAACAATTTTTAAAAACGGTACGTCACTGTATTCGCAATGAAAAGGGCTTTAAAATGATGTGCCACAAGTGGGGTAGTTGCATTTGAAATTTTTAAGTTGGGGTTGCTAGGCATTAGGGGGATGAACATATCGAGTTGGCTTGACTGTCAAAAAAGCTCCCTCCAAGAACAAAAATCGACGGGTCTCGGCGAATTTTGAAATATTATTCGGTTTTCCAATTATAGGGGGGTCAAATTTTCGTTGGGATACCCTGTATATTGAAGGAAGTGGTAATACCAGAAATTGTCTTTAAGTGATTACCTGAAAATGAAATAATGCCTTACCATCCCACGATTACACTATTGATGAAAACATATATATTGGCGTGATTGTTGAAAATATAATCAATATGTGCAAAAAAAAAAGATTATAAAGACATTAAGTTAAAACAGTTACATGGTGTTGTAGAATCGATATATCCTTCAATTATTAAGATCGGATTTAAAATTTTCTTGTTTGAGCTCTGCTACTAGATAGTTTTGTCAGTAAATATTATCCATATATGTATTATGCAGATACTGCTTTTCCATTGAAGAATATATCAAATAATAATTATAAAACAATTTTTTATTGCATTAATGGAGCTATTACAAAATCAGCATATTATACTAGAAGTGATACACTTAGGCATTTGTCGTTCAAGAAGAATCCAAGAAGATATACTGGAAATTTCAATCATCGACAAATCATCGTCATAGTAGTGTTCTCAAATGGGTTCAAGATAATGCGAGGACCAAAATCCAGATGCCCTCCTTGGGATGGAACTGTGGACCCGATTCCGCACCTTGGCCTCCTACACCTTTCCGTCATTATTAGAGAACTCTTGATGTATTGAATGAAGCTATTAAAATAAAAATTTCTATTATAATTTTAAAAAGTGTAGTAGTATATAACTATAACAAAAATTTGTCCTACATAATTCTAACAGCACCAGTTAATGGACTATACTTAACCAACCTCTCATGAAGTGTAAACCAGTAGTAGGGGTACATATCTACATTCAAATTATAATCTAATTTCTACAGCAAGTGGCTGATTTTCCTTTTCGTAGTAATATTGTTGAAATTTTGCATACCTACATTTCAGAATTAAGATATACCTAACTATACATATTTTTCTGCATACAGCTTTTAGATTTATCGTGGCACTTTTCTATGTTTTATCTTTCCATCTTGTCTTACATAATTCTAACAGCATATACTCAACTAAACTGTCATGAAGTCTAAGACAATAGTAGGGGTACATATCTTTATTACATTCATTCATTATAATTTTATTTCTACAGCAGGTGGTTTCATAGTAAGATGGTTGAAATTGTTCATACATGTCAGACATACATTTCACAATTATGATATATCTAGACATATTTTTCAACATACAAGTTTTTTGATTTTTTGTACTGCAGTAATCTATTAATAAAGAATGTAGTGGCACTTTTCTATAAGTTTTATCTTTCTATATTTGTTAAAAATAATTTTGGTTGTTTAAATATTTCATTAAACCGATTGACAGTGCACATTATCTAAGTTAAATCTTAATTTTTTAATTTTACATTCACCAATAATAATATGTGGCTGCTCTAATGCAATATCACCAACAATGATTGAATATTTATTTTGAGCACTCAATGTTCCTTAATATCTCATCGCTATCATAGCAGAGGTAGGTTTAATTTGAAATTGTAAGTTATGAGGTAAATCGACTATTTTATTTATTGATTTGTTGTCTTAATCATGACATTGATTCTCCATCAAAGGTTAAGATCAGGTTTGAGAAAAATGCTGATACCATATTTAAAATGGTTTGCAATATTCAAGATAAAGGTTGTTCGCAGAAGTATTACCCAAATAACTGAATAATTAATTAAATAATTTAAACCCGCAGTATATGTATATAAATTAAATCCCGAGAAATGTATGTAAATCTTCTAGAAAGGAAGTCGCAAATCTAGGTCACAGACAGAGGTATTTTACTGGATGATAAACATGATATTATAAACAAATCTCCAGTTTCACGCACTGCTGATGAAGTAAAAAAACGATTTGTCGTAAAAATAATATCATGATTCATGACTAAATAAACTGACCAGGTAATACATACAGGGTGTCCCGAAATAAATGCAACAAAATTTGGTCAGAAATTCTTAAGAGAAATTTAAGGGACCCGTATTTTTTACATTTGATAGGTGCGGCCCCCTTTCGGAGATATAGCCCCCTGAAACAAGCCCCTAAAAATTTATTTTTTTTTATATCAGAGCTATATCGCACAAGAACCACCAAATTTGGTACACAGGGATTTTATGACATGTAGAATGCGATGCTGATAAGCTTTTTGGCAAGGGGCCCCCACAAGACACTTTTTCGGGGGCCTCCTTGCCTTTGGGGCCACCGAACTTTAGTTGCATATTTAATTTTTAAAAAAATTAGTAGCCTCTTAGAAACTCCAGGGAATTTAAAAACTTTTTTGTCTCTTAAAATTTTTTCGAAAAACGCAGCGTTTTTCGAAAAATGGCAAAATGTGATTGGATGCATATCGAGGTTCATATGAAATTTTAAAGTGTTAATCGTAGGTGGCTGGCATTCGCAATAAACAATCAATTTTATTCTGTGACAGTTGTCATTAACCAGTGTCAAATTGTTACCATTAATAGTTGTCAGTAATCATTGTTCCCGAAAAAATGGTGAGATTTTCTGTCCAAGAAAGGGTATAAATGCACCTAATTTACGGGGAGGCTCGTGGAAATTCACGTCTCGCACGCAGATTGTACGCTGAGCGATTTCCTGGACGCATACTCCCATACCATTCAATGTTTGCACGAGTACATCGGCAGCTAATGGAGACAGGATCCGTAGTTGTGAAAAAACCTAACTCAGGGAGAAGTTATTTATTAACTCCGGAACAGGAAAAAATTATCTTAAATTTAATTGAAGAAAATCCCGAAATAAGCATAAGACGCGCGTCATCTCAACTTGAGATTCCCAGAACAAGAATACACCGCTTTATCAAACGACAACTGTTGAAACCTTTTCACTTTCAAAAGGCCCAGGAATTTAAAGTAGAAGATTTGCCACGAAGAAGACATTTTAGCTTATGGGCTCTTCAACGTTACAACTTAAATCCGGGATTTATACGAAATTTTTTCTTTACCGATGAGGCGTGCTTTACAAAAGATGGCCTAATAAATTTGCACAATCTTCATTATTGGGCTATGGCAAATCCATTTGTCTTAAGGCAGACTCATTCGCAAGAAAAATTTTCAATTAATTGCTGGGCTGGAATTGTCGGAGATTGCATCATCGGTCCATATTTATTGCCTCCACGATTAAATGCTGAAAGCATGAACTACCGCCTCTTATGGAAGATGTTCCTCTCGGTATTAGACGCAATTTGTTCTTTATGCACGATGGTGCCCCACCACATCGGGGGCACTTCGTAACTGAGTGGCTGAATGAAAATTTCCAAGGGCGATGGATAGGTAACAATTCTCCTCATGTGACATGGCCCCCCCCGTTCTCCCGATCTAAATGCCATGGACTTTTTTTTCTGGGGGGCCATGAAGGATCGCGTCTATGCCGTACCAATTAGAACCCGGGAACAATTACATGAACGAATCCTTGCTGCGGCTGAAGAAATTAGACAGATTCCCAACATTCACACGAAAATACGTCAAAATTTCGTGTCACGTTTGCAGGCTTGTGTTGAACAAAACGGTTCTCACTTTGAACACGTTTTACGGAACTGACCAGTGTGATTTTTAGAATTAAATTATTTAATCATGAAGTACCATTAATTTTGTTATTAATTTCCAAGTTTATTGTACCTTATTTTGATATTCACATTTTCTTATTAATTGTTAATGTTTAACTTGTGATTTCTTTAAATTAAAATTAAATTTCTTTAAATTGTGATTTTTTTACAACTACTGATCCTGTCTCTATGAGCTCCCGATGATGGTTAATGACAACTGTCACAGAATAAAATTGATTGTTTATTGCGAATGCCAGCCACCTACGATTAACACTTTAAAATTTCATATGAACCTCGATATGCATCCAATCACATTTTGCCATTTTTTCGAAAAACGCTGCGTTTTTCGAATAAATTTTAAGAGACAAAAAGTTTTTAATTCACTGGAGTTTCTAAGAAGCTACTAATTTTTTCAAAAATTAAATATGCAACTAAAGTTCGGTGGCCCCAAAGGCAAGGGGGCCCCGAAAAAGTGTCTTGTGGGGGCCCCTTGCCAAAAAGCTTATCAGCATCGCATTCTACATGTCATAAAATCCCTGTGTACCAAATTTGGTGGTTCTTGTGCGATATAGCTCTGAGATATAAAAAAAATTAAATGTTTAGGGGCTTGTTTCAGGGGGCTATATCTCCGAAAGGGGGCCGCACTTATCAAAAGTAAAAAATACGGGTCCCTTAAATTTCTCTTAAGAATTTCTGACCAAATTTTGTTGCATTTATTTCGGGACACCCTGTATATATTTTTGTGAACATCAGAATGTCAAATTCATTTGATATACTCAAACGATCATTAATTTCTCTAAATTTTACACTAATCTGGAGGTATAATATTCAGCAGCAGGACAAAACTAAGAGTATTTCTGAACTGTTTATAGATATAAGAATTAAAGTATTGTCACGGAATTTGCCCCACTCACTCCCAAACCGACGACTGTGGCACCGCGAATTGCCTGAGATTGCCCCGATCGCCCCTACGTCATTCTGGTAAACAAACAACATGCCGTGATCGAGATCGGCCTAGAAAAATCGTGGAAACGACGAGAAGCGTTCCAGTCGTACTAGAAAATAGATCTAGAGATACTGGAATATACCTGGAATATTCGTTGGGTCTATAAAAGAAGAATAAACGGCCGAGTTAGTTAGTCTTGTATAAGTCTTGTGTTACAGTCTGAATTAAAGTGTTTAGTTGGAGATATCAAAGTGATTTAGATAGCGATTAATTAAATAAGTGTTTAGTTGACCTGTAATTAGTAGTGTTCAGTAGTTAATAAAGAAGTAATTAATTAACGGATTGTTTTTCTGTAAGTAAGAGAAAAGACGGATTGGGAAATCCGTGACAATTTGGTGTCGGAAGTGGATTTAGTTGGAAGTTTTAAAGAGCTTTCTGGAACCCTGTCCACAAAGTGGGATTTAAGTGGAAGTTTGAAGAACTTTCTGGAACCCTGTGCGCGGGTGGAATAAATACCCAAGTGTGATATATCACCGCACTCGTCGTGACTCAAGGAAGTGAACGGTGGTATTCGCGAAGGACAATCTCGAACATTCTAGAACTTTGTACAGGAGTGAGACAAATACCCAAGTGTGATATATCACCGCACTCGTCGTGACTCAAGGAAGTGAACGGTGGTATTCGCGAAGGACAATCTCGAACATTCTAGAACTTTATACGAGAGTGAGACGAATACCCAAGTGTGCATATCACTGCACTCGTCGTGACTCAAGGAAGTGAACGGTGGTATTTGCGAAAGACATTCTCGAACATTCTAGAACTTTGTACGGGAGTAAGACAAAGACCCAAGTGTGACATATCGCCGCACTCGTCGTGACTTAAGGAAGTGGAACGGTACTATTTGCGAAGGACATTCTCGAACATTCTAGAACTTTATACCGAAGTGAGACAAAGACCCAAGTGCGACATATCACTGCACTCGTCGTGACTTAAGGAAGTGAACGGTGTTATTCGCGAAGGACAATCTCGAACATTCTAGAACTTTATACCAAAGTGAGACAAAGACCCAAGTGTGGCATATCACTGCACTCGTTTCATTGTAAGGAAGGCAACGGTGATATCTAGAAATACATTCGTGGACATTCTAGAACTTTCCAAATAGAGTGCATGCCTGTAACTAGAAGCCAAGTCAATATGGATGCACAACTGGCAAAACTATTAGAAATGATGCAGACAATGCAAAAGAAATTAGAAGAGCAGGGACATAAAATGGAAGACCAGGCGAAGACGATGCAAGAGAAATTAGAAGAGCAGGGACATAAAATGGAAGACCAGGCGAAGACGATGCAAGAGAAATTAGAAGAGCAGGGACATAAAATGGAAGACCAGACGAAAACAATGCAGGAAAAATTTGAAGAACAAGGGCATAAAATGGAAGATCAGTCCCAGATGATGCAGGAGAAATTAGAAGACCAGACGAAGACGATGCAAGAGAAATTAGACGAACAAGGGTATAAAATGAAAGATCAGATACAGGCAATACAACAGGAAATGAGGGATCAGACGAAAGAAATGCAGACAAAGTTAGAGAAATTGGAGAATACACTAGAAGAAAAACTAGAGGAGCAGTCATATAAAGTGACACAACTAGAAGAAAAACTAGAGGAGCAGTCACATAAGGTAGAAACACAAGTAGAAGAGAAAATGTTAGCACAAAACAAGAAATAGACGAAGAAATAAACTTGGTTAGAGAAACCTGCGAAGAGCTTCGACATAAATTAGACAAGATAGCAAAGGAGGGCGTAATCAAATCAGAAGGACCTGTTATCCGAACTCAGAAAACGAAGCCTCCTGAATTTGACGGCAAGGTCTCCTGAATGTCTATCTACGTCAGTTCGAAGCAGCAGCTGCGGCAAACGAATGGTCTGACTATGAGAAGGCTACAGCTCTGATAGTTGCTTTACGAGGGGAAGCTCTTGACGTCTTACAAGGAGTTCCTGCTGGGCAGCAGAGTAACTATGACCTTCTGAAACAGCATATGGAAATGAGATATGGGGATAAGCACCTGCAGCAAGTGTACCAGGCACAATTGAAAAATCGTCACCAGCAGAGTGGAGAGAATTTACAACATTTTGAGACAGACGTTGCCCGACTGGTTCGATTGGCATATCCAACAGCCCCGTCCGAATTTGTAGATCAGCTCTCCATCCAAGTCTTTATCGACGGCCTAAGAGATTGCGAAACACAGCAGGCACTACGGCTCGCTAGACCTAAAACGTTGAATGACGCTCTTTCGCATGCACTAGAATTTGAGGCAGCAAAGATGGCATCCGGTAGACATGTTAAAGTTCGGGCCATCAGTGATACCAGCGATAGTATGGCAAATGGAGACATAATCAAAACGTTGAAGGAGGTCATTGAGAAATTTAGCCCAACTGCCAATCCGAAGAGAGAACAACCTGGCAGCCGAAGAGATCGCCCTCTCAATGTTGGAACTGTGGGCAGACGGGACATCTGAAGAGACAGTGTAGGGCCCCGGTCGCGGATCAGCAAAAACGCGACTCCCAGGCGGCAGCTGCACAGGAAAACTAGGCTCAGCCGGCTTAACGGGGCAAAAGCCGGCTGCGTCCTCCTACCATGCCCCACGAGAAGAAATTACGTTGTCACGTCTCCAGGACTCTGACTCCTTGCTAGTAGAAGGCATTATTTTTGGTCGTATGTTCCCTATGGTAATCGACACTGGAGCGGCAAGAACTATTGTACGACCGAATATTATTGGTGATTGGCGTATTAAGAGCCCTACCAAGCGTTATGTCCTTACAACAGCCAATGGACAACAACTGCCAGTCAAGGGGGAATGCGAGCTTGACATAGAATTAGGAGACGTCAAATTCAAACACAGAGCCCTGGTAGCAGATATATCGGACAATGTCATACTCGGACTAGACTTACTACGAGCAAAAGGGGTGAACTTAGATTTGAATGCTGGTACGCTGCGGATAATGGGTGAGGAAGTAGTGCTAACGACCACCACTGAGAATAACGCTGTACGGAGACTCGTTGTTAAAGAAGATGTGGTACTACCTGGTCAGACCGAAATATTGGTTGCCACTGTAATGGATGGGGAAATGTCTTGCAGTGTTGGAGTGGTGGAACCCAGTAATCCGGATCTGTTCAATAAATCTATAGTCACCGGCCGCACCCTGATTAAACCAGAGAAAACGACAATAGTACGGGTAGTAAACCTGAAAACTTTTCCACAGAAAATTACAAAAGGAACTGAAGTAGGACTCTGTGAACCTGTTACCATGGTCAGAACACTCAAACAAAACAACGAAATAGAGAAGAAACCAAACAAGACCAGTCTACCGGAATGTCTAAGGGACATCGTGGATAGGGCCAAAGAAAGATTAACAGAGATGGAGGTGGAACAACTGGAAGAGCTGCTAAGTGAAAATGAAGATGTGTTTGCACTTAAACCAGGCGACTTTGGGAGAACAAATGTAGTGAAGCATCGAATCGATACTGGTTCATCATCTCCTATAAAGCAGCCACCACGAGGACTTCCACTAGCCAAGCGAGAAGAAGTTAACAAGATGTTAATCGAGATGCAAAATCAAGGCACCATAGAGCCATCTCAGAGTCCTTGGGCTTCTCCTGTAGTTCTGGTCAAGAAGAAAGACGGCTCCACCCGATTTTGTGTGGACTACAGAAAATTAAATGACGTCACCAAGAAAGACAGTTACCCATTACCGAGGATTGACGATACTCTGGACACCTTGGCTGGTGCGCAATGGTTTTCCACTTTGGATTTAAAGAGTGGATATTGGCAAGTCGAGGTCAGCCCAGAAGACAAGGAAAAGACAGCATTCACTACCGGAAATGGATTGTGGCAGTTCAATGTAATGCCATTTGGTCTATGTAATGCCCTGCCACTTTTGAACGACTGATGGAAACTGTACTTCATGGCCTGCATTGGGAGACCTGCTTGATTTACTTGGACGACGTGGTGGTGCTGGGACGCTCTTTCCAGGAGCACCTAAAGAACGTGTCCGAAGTGTTCAAGAAGTTGAAAGCAGCAAACCTGAAGTTGAACCCGAAGAAGTGCAGTCTGTTCCAAAAGGAGGTTAGATACTTAGGCCACATTATTACTCCAAACGGTGTGAAAACAGACCCGGAGAAGACAGAGTGCATAAAGAACTGGCCGGTTCCTAAAGACAAACATCAAGTTCGAAGTTTTCTCGGCCTATGCACATACTACCGACGGTTTGTCCAAGGATTCTCTGACATTGCCAAGCCTCTTCATAAACTGACAGAAGACAACATCCCGTTCGAATGGACTTCGAGATGCCAGCAAGCCTTTGAGACGCTGAAAGAGGCTCTCTGCACTACCCCGATTTTGACATACCCAATACCTGGACAACCATTTATAGTGGACACGGACGCAAGTAACATTGGAATTGGTGGAGTTCTTTCGCAAGTACAAGATGGACAAGAGCGAGTAGTTGGCTACTTCAGCAAAGTCCTATCAAAAGCCGAAAAGAACTATTGTGTGACTCGGAAAGAATTGCTTGCCATCGTCAAGAGTCTAGAACACTTTCATAAATACCTGTATGGCCAAGAATTCCTCCTAAGAACGGATCACGCTTCCTTAAATGGTTGCTTCAGTTTAAAAACCCTGAAGGACAGATGGCCAGGTGGCTGGAACGGCTCCAAGAATATCACTTTGTTGTTGAACATCGAGCCGGCAGGAAACATGGAAATGCAGATGCCCTTTCTAGGAGACCCTGTCCTGTCAACTGCAAGCACTGTAGTAGTCTTGAAAGGAAAGAGGACATCTCATCTGTTCCTTGCAAGATAGTAGTAGCCCAACCTGAAGACAGATGGAGTTCAGCGGCAATTCGAGAAGACCAGCAAGCTGACTGTGACATCAAGCCATTATTAGACTGGAAAGAAGCCAACAACCGACCCTCATGGGCTGAAGTCAGCAGTAAAAGCCCAACATTAAAGAGTTATTGGGCTCAATGGAATTCCTTGGTGTTGGAAGACGGTGTTCTAAAAGAGCATGGGAAAACAATGACGGAACGGAGGTGAAGAAGCAAGTACTACTCCTGAGGTCCCGGGTCAAGGAAGTGCTGCAGGAAGTACATGGAGGTACTGGTGGTGGACATTTCGGTATCAATAGGACTCTACAGAAGATTAGGGAGCGTTTCTACTGGTTGAGCTGTAGGACGGATGTAGAAGATTGGTGCCGAAAATGTGACATATGTGCAGCCAGCAAGGGACCGAAGACCCGTTCCAGAGGCAAAATGCGCCAGTACATCGTAGGTGCACCGTTCGAGAGAATTGCCATTGATATCGCTGGCCCATTTCCGAAAACTCAAAATGGAAACCGATATCTGTTAGTCGCCATGGACTACTTTAGTAAATGGCCGGAAGTATACCCTCTTCCCAATCAAGAGACCACGACCGTAGCAGAAGCCCTAGTCAACAACCTGTTCTGCAGATTTGGTGTGCCCATGGAACTGCATTCAGATCAGGGCAGAAATTTCGAATCAGGTGTGTTCCGAAAGGTTTGCGAGCTTATGGGTATCCGGAAAACCAGGACCACCCCACTGCATCCCCAGTCAGATGGTATGGTGGAACGCTTCAACGCCACACTAGAAACCAATCTGAGGATGTTTGTGAACGAGAACCAAACAGACTGGGACAAGCTCATTCCACTCTTCCTGTTAGCTTACCGCTCAGCTGTCCATGAAACTACTGGGAAGACTCCCGCAAGGATCATCTTTGGAAGAGAGCTTCGCCTTCCAGCAGATTTGGTATTTGGTCGTCCTGCGGAACAGCCCACCGAGCCAGACACTTACACCCATGAGCTAGAACGAAGACTAGCAGCCGTACACGATCAAGTCAGATCTCGAATGCGACTAGAGAGCGATCGCATGAAGACTCGATACGACGTCCGGGCCAATACAGTCGGATTCCAACAAGGTGACCTGGTGTGGCTGTACAACCCCACGCGGAAGAAAGGAAGATCGCCTAAACTACAGAACCGTTGGGAGGGCCCCTACACAGTCATTAAAAGAATCAATGATGTCGTCTACCGGATACAGAGGACTCCCAGGAGTAAGATGAAGGTCGTCCATCTGGAGCGTCTGTCCCAGTATAGAGGTGTATCCGATCGGGACGATCGGTCCTAAGGAGGGGGCAGTGTCACGGAATTTGCCCCACTCACTCCCAAACCGACGACTGTGGCACCGCGAATTGCCTGAGATTGCCCCGATCGCCCCTACGTCATTCTGGTAAACAAACAACATGCCGTGATCGAGATCGGCCTAGAAAAATCGTGGAAACGACGAGAAGCGTTCCAGTCGTACTAGAAAATAGATCTAGAGATACTGGAATATACCTGGAATATTCGTTGGGTCTATAAAAGAAGAATAAACGGCCGAGTTAGTTAGTCTTGTATAAGTCTTGTGTTACAGTCTGAATTAAAGTGTTTAGTTGGAGATATCAAAGTGATTTAGATAGCGATTAATTAAATAAGTGTTTAGTTGACCTGTAATTAGTAGTGTTCAGTAGTTAATAAAGAAGTAATTAATTAACGGATTGTTTTTCTGTAAGTAAGAGAAAAGACGGATTGGGAAATCCGTGACAGTATATTACTCAAGCGCGAAATGATCAATATGTTAAGCACTTTTTAAATAATGAAGGGGTAAAATTGGAGTTTGTAGAAATTCTAATTAATTCAGGACAGCTTTTGAGGAAAATTTCGGTCAACAGTCAAACCCAAAAACTGTTAGAAACCCTTGTGAAGTGTTTGGTATGTTCGCAGACTCTGGAATATATTTTAACACACTGATTGTTAGAAACCATAAGTGAATTAATTAGAGATATGATTGATGAATCAGAATCATTCATGCTCGGACAGTCATAAAAATACTATGAAGTAAAGTAAAAGACATTTGTTTGCACTATGAGGCTTCACAATTGGTAAATTTTGATAGTATTAAAGACATGATTCTTAATGGGACTCCAGTATATATATCGTATCCAAAAAATAATTGCAGAACAAAATAACACGAGGTGGTGACGTTAGTAGCGAGTAAAAAGATTAAGTTTTATATATTATGTGTGTGTCTGTTTAATGATAATTTACCGATTGTAGATGTAATCAGTTTAAAAATAAAATGGTATTAATTATTGTGCGTCAAAACCTGAGGACTTCGATTTATCCACAAGTGAATTTATTGTAGATATGATTAATGAATCAGAATCATTCAGACTCGTATAGTTATATCTTATATCGCATAATATGTAGGTAGTGGATCTAAAAAATACAATTATAAAGTAAAGTAAAAGATATTTTCTTGAACTATGAGGCTTCACAATTGGTAAATGTTTACAGTGTAATAGATATGGTTCTTAATGGACGGGTATATGTCGTATCCAAAAAAAAAAAAAAAAACAATTGCAGAACAAAATAACACGAGGTGGTGACGAGAGTAGCGAGTAAAAAAGATTAAATTTTAGATATTATGTGTGTGCCTTTGTTTAATGATAGATTTATGTTTGTCTTATAATTTGTTATAATGACATGATTACGTAATATATATGTATTACTTTGAAATTATGTAGGTATAGGGAGTCAAATAAAACATATATACCATTCCTGCATTATTCTTTCATGTCTTCTCCTTTAATGTCTAACATTTTTAACTATTAAACGTGTAGTGCAAGTCTTTTATCAAAATCATTTAAATAAATTACAAATGTTTTCTTCATAAATATTTGTTTTATATTGCAGGTAGGGTAAAAGAAGTATATTTGCATTGTGAGTGTCATGTTACCGTACTACTATTAATGTTGCTGATATAAAATTGTATCAAGGCCACCCATTGGAACTAAATCATATATAGTGTTTCAAGAAGATAAGATACTTCCTACAGTGTGTTATTTTAAAGCTGTTTTTACCATTTAGAGTTGATTCTTCACTGCTTTTGAAGCTAGTTTGTAGTTTTAGACCCCCGTTTGCTTTTAAAACTATTTTTACATGCTTCGAACTGTTTTGGACAGCTTTTTGAGTTATTTTAAAGAAATTTAGAGCTATTTTCAACTGCTAGCTGTATTTACTCATTTATAACACTTTTTCACCTACTTAGAGCTGTTTTTACCTACTTATAGCTGTTTTGGACAGCTTTATGAGTTGTTTTATCTTAAAACAACTCAAAAGGATAATTGTAAGATCAATCAACTTACCTGTAAGGAAGATTGGTCCAATTATTCAAACATATCTACCGCTACAGTAACTGAAAATAACTCAAATGGGTATCCAAAACAGTTGTAAATAGGTAAGAACAGCTCTAAAAGCAACTGAAAACAACTTAAAATAATATCCAAAACAACTATAAACAGATAAGAAGAGCTCTAACAGCAGATCAAGATAGCTCTAAAGCTGTCCGAAGCAGATTCCCTAAAGCAGTAAAAAATAGCTGTAAAAGCAGTAAAAAACAGCTATAACTTAACACAATGTAATGTCTTAAATAAAATCCTGTCAATAAGTTTCCAAGATACTATTGCATTTTAGTAAACATATGAGCTTATGACTAATACACAAATGCTGAAAACATAGAAACATCAGAATTTACCTCTTCGTCTAACAATCACAAAGATAACTCTCATCTAACTCACTATTTTTTTTGTAACTTTGTTAAAATTTTATAATTTGCGGAAAATAAGCTATTAAACTATCAATTTTGTCAACTCAGCTAATTTAGAGGAAATCAGTTCATAAATTACAAATTTTTGCTGTTAACTGTAAAAAATAATTCTCGTGTTTCACTATTTTTTTTTTAGTTTTATAATTTTGTTACAATTCTGCAATTTTGGTGGACTCAGTAATTTGCAGAAAATATGCTATCAAATTACGAATTAACTTAGCGAATGTAGAAGAGGAGACAAATAATCATTAATTTAACAGTGTTTCTTTTCAAGATAAAAAAACATACATTATTGGTGAGATGTAACTGGTCTGCTACTTTCTGCTCGGCCTAAGCGGCTCGACTTGCAGAAAGCGACCTACAATATCGTACGTACTTAACCGCAGACCTCTCGCCCCGGGCGATGCGCCATTAAATCTATAAATGATACTGCAGGAAACAACTACTCCGCGGGCTAATGCCCCGATCAGCGTTTAATTACACCCATAATATCTACCCATATATTCTTTATTAATGGCTTTTGTAACATTTTGTACTGTATTAGAAAGATATTTTAAGCTAATATATATCAAATCTCCTTACAATTCCTATCAATGAAGTCATATGTATGCACTCTGATACCAAACATCTAGGTATGCTAATGAACAATTCCACAGACAATTCAATATAATTCAGTAATTATCTAAACAAAAAATAATCTAGCTAAATTTATTAACCTGGTTTAATAAAAACATTCCATAAGTGCACTTTTGAAACTGTGGGAACTCGAAAATTCAACCACAATAAATGAGATCTGTTTCTGCATTTTTAGGATTGCTTCTTCAGGTAGCCTTCTTTAAGTTGAGTCAAATATATGACTATAAAAATCATTATACCAATAAATTTAAATTATTTGAAATTAAATATCGACAATGTCAAAAGTGATTAACCTGTCAATGAATTTAAACATACCTAGATATTTGGTATCAGAGAGCATACATATGACTTAATTGATAGGAATTGTAGGAGATTTGATATAATATTAGCTTAAAATACCTTTCTAATACGGTAAAAAATTCTTTGACATGTCTAAAAATTCTAGTTAACTTTGTTGGAGCCTATTCGAAGACATGAGTATAACACTGGCAATGTTGTGGAATTCACATCCACCATGATTCCCGGATCAGCGGTCCTCAACAAGTTTTCTATTGAAAAATCACAAAATTTATTTAAAATTTGACTTTTTTATTCCTGATTTTTTTGTAAAAGAACTATTAATTATGTGTTCTACACAGTGAACTGTACTGCTGGTTAAAATATTTGTACTTATTTAAGGTTCACCCTGTATACCATTTAATGAGAAATACCCTATAATTATTTTATCGAAACATGTTAACGCGTTTGTTAATAAAACATAATATTAACATTTACACGCAGGCGCACAGTATATTTTGTTAACAATCAGAAAACAATTTTGACCACTTGGGTGCATTACTTGGTTTCGTATTAAACCAATCGAAACTAAACATTCATTAGTAATAGTAAGTTAACTTGCGAACAGTTTTAGTAGCTACTCAGATCGAATCCATATCTACTACATCTATGTCCAGTGATCTCTCCAACCTGCAATCACTCACTAATTTTCTCATTGGTCAGTAATTTCATAGAATACATTGACCAATAGAGTCAAACTATATAAACAGTTCAACAAATCATCCAAGAATTTTGGAAGTGATTTTAAAGAAATTACTTTCACACCCTACAAGGAAGGAGTAAATGGAAATTTATTCATAAGAAACTTCAACGGAGAGCCCTAAATATGTGAGGATGACATTCCACGGATGATGTGGCCATTGGGCCATGAGTGGCGATGCCTCATGTATTAGATTGTGATTACTTTACATATTTGTTAATTACGCATAGCCCAATTGTTTAAATTGTTTGTTATTTCAAGACGGGTGGTATGTTAGCTAGAGCATTATATGTTTTTAAGATTTTTAATTTTGCTCGCTTAGCAAACGCTGTTATGATAATAATTTTTTTTTATAAATAAGCTTTGACAAAAAAAATTGTGGAGCAACAATTCTCAATATTCATTGTGAAATATACAGGGTGATTCTTTAATATTGGGAAAAATTTCAGGGACAGGTTCTTTAGATAAATATAAGAATAAAAGTTCCTATTAGCGTGTGCCCGGAAACGCTTCGTTTCCGAGATACAGGGCGTTCATTTTTTTTGTAATCTACTTTTAATACTTGTTATTTCAAAAGTCCTTTAACCGATTTATTTGAAAATTGACTGGTTTATGTTTAATAATAGGAGCCATTTTTTGTATCATTAATAACATAATACTGTAAGCACCCTGACTTGTTTTATTGCTCTACCTTTGAGCTATCAATACAAAATGCAAAATAACAATACAAAATGTTACAAAATAATTATTTTAATAACTTGTGCTCTGCACTTATTTATTCCATTTTTTGTATCATTAATAACATAATACAAAATAAAATAACATTTATGTATTAGCTAAACCTCTATACTTAATATTTAACCTCATATTAAAGAATTGTGAGTATCCAGATTGATGGAAATTGACTAAAATTTGTCCCATATTGAAATCTGGCGATCCATCACAAATTGTTAATTATAGACCAATTGCTATTCTTTGTAATTTTGGTAAATTGTTGGAAATGATCTTTTACGACAATGTCTACAATTCAATAAAACGAGTAATATCCCCCTTCCAACATGGGTTTATGGAAAATAGATCGACTGTTACTAATTTAACATGTATCACTCAGTATATATCTAACATTCTTGACAAACAGGGGCAGGTTGATGTCATATATACGGATATACAAAAAGCATTTGATCATGTTGATCATTTCCTATTATTAACGAAATTAGATCATTTGGGATTTTTATCTAATATGTTATCTTTGATAAAGTCTTATTTAATGTGTAGGCGGCAATTTGTGGAATATGGTGGATTCAGGTCTGATGAATATTTAGCCACATCTGGTGTCCCACAAGGGTCAAATCTTGGACCACTCTTATTCTTGATATTTATCAATGATTTATCTCTATCGTTAAACTCGCACCACTTACTCTTTGCTGACGATCTGAAAATTTATAAAGAAATTAATAGCATAAACGACTGCATGTGCCTACAGAATGTTTTAAACACAATTAATCAGTGGTGCAGTGAAAATTTTTTAAATATCAATATATCTAAATGTAAACTGCTTTCATTTCATAGGAAACAAAACCCACTAGTATTTCATTATTTGTTAAATGGTAATATTTTGGACAAAACAGAGACATTTAAGGATTTAGGAGTGATCTTTGATTCAAAATTTACTTTTTCTGACCACATTACCCAAGTTATCGCTTCTACATCCAAAACATTAGGTTTTTTTGTTAGAAATTGAAATTGTTTTACTAATATAAATACGTTAAAATTATTATATTTCACATTTATCAGAAGTAAGTTAGAGTATTGTGCTATCATATGGTCGCCTTTGTATCAGAATGCTATTTGTAGTATTGAGTCAGTACAACGCAAGTGTTTGAAATATATGTTTTTTAAATATAATGGTCACTACCCTGAGAGAGGTTTTGATTATTACACTCTTCTCACTATGTTTAACATAGACTCACTGCATGTAAGACGCAACTCTGCTGCTTTAAAGTTTTTATACAAATTATTGCATGATGAAGCTGACTGCCCTTTGTTAGTGAAGCAGATTTCATATTTTGTACCAAGATTAGAAACTCGTCAGCAACAAGTGTTTTTAAATAGACCGTGTAGGGGCAATGTATTGCTTAGATCACCGCTTTTTAATATGTGCAGTCTATTTAATAAAATCTGTTTTTCATGCGATATTCATCAAGATAGCGTTGGTCATATTTTGTCAATATATAAAAAGTTTGTTACCTTGTCTGAGTCCTAATTTTCTTTTTTATTATTTATCCACATCAATTTAGTTAATATGTTATGCATGTACACAATATTTGATAGTAGCTTTTCTTGTTTCTAAATTTTCTGTAATTGGGTTTTTTACCTGTTGAAAATAAATGTATTATTATTATTATTATCTACCCTGCCTACAAAAGATGTATCCCATGGAGTTTGCGCATTATGTATGCTTGGTTTGTTTAACTTTAAATTTGTTTGAAATATGGCTTACAAAACATTGAACAAGAAGCTGCAAATGACTTAAACTTTTTTTATATACTTATATTAACATTTTATTTGTATTTATTTTTTTCACTAAATTGGAAAAAAAGGAATATGCAGCTTCTACGATGCAACAGCAAATAGATATAAAAATCAAGCATGACATTTATCATAGTAACTAGGTAAAGACCTTTTTTTTTCTAAACGTGTATCAATTCAATTCATTTACCGTCTATACATTTTTTTTTAGGTTTTATGTTTAAATCTTTATATACCATTTAAGTTACAAAGAAAAACAAAAGATGCAAATGTATTGAAACATCTATTAAATTTGTGTTTAAAAGTAAAAGTCAACTAATATGAAACCATTTTATTTACTGGAAAACACAAGTAAAATATGAAAAATATCAACAGTACTATCAATAAAAACATGTCTTCATTTTATAACTATAAACCAAAACTTCTAATTTTGAATGAATAAATAAAACACCAACTATAGTCACATCCATGAAAAATACAACAGATATTTTGTTAAATCACATTATTTCGTGTTTCTAAACACTGACCAATATAATTCAGACTGTTGGAAATGTTATCTAAAGCTTTAGCTATGGCCTAAAAAGTTTTTATGATAAAATAATTGTACTTATTAACTATTGCAAAATAAATTTTACCATAAGACCAGCATTTGTTCCTTGAATTAGTTGCGAGTAGTCATCCGTGATAATTTATACTGCCCTGAAAATAATTTGTTAAAAACATACATATTCTGTCTAATGTTATCTTATTCTTATTTTTAGTGAAAAGATATTAAAATCTATTATTCAAATAAACAAAACCAATTTTTACTGTTTTATAATTTTGTTTATACTTCTTTGTTTGGTTTATCTAGGTTCAATTACTTCTTTTTGTTTATCTTCTGCATTTTCTGTTATTAAAAAGTTCTTATGATTTATCATATAATTAACAAAGGAACGTAATCTGCTGTTCAGCAGCACATACATTTTTTTTCTTTTCTCTAGAATGTTTATTAATTATAATTAGTTAATAATTTTCCAAAATTATGTCCTTACCCTGACATAACAATACGATATTACTTAAGACTAGAAATTGAAACCCCGTGGCTTCTAACAAAGTACTACAGTATTCGAGTAGATGTCGCTACAGAAAATACGTTTATAGTAAAATAGTACTATTATTTCATTCATGCCAAATTTTACCAGAATCCAGGCAAAAAAGAAAGACACTGCAAGCAAGATGCACGATCTTTCATCTCGCTCGCCGGTCGCATATTTGGATTAAAAAAGGGTCGTAAAACCTTCCTATTAGCAACCGCCGCGTCGGCTGCTTTGAAAATGTTTTTGTCCGGTATGACGTATTTACACAAAAAGAAGGCACGTGGTTAACCATCCTAGAGCTTTTTATTCTATATTTTATATGTATTTTATTATTTATCTGGACTCGGACTAGAGGAGGTGAGAACATGCGGATCTCTAAGTAGGCATTTTTATTGTGTTATTGTTGTGCTGTGAAAAAATAAAAAAATATGAAGAATTATGGAGAAACGTAATGGTACCAAAATTACAAAAATTTTACGAAAATTGTATGCTGCCAGAAATTATACAGTGTGAAAGAAAAGTATGGAATAAATTCTTTATTTCTAAAACAACGAAGTTTCATGAAATTTCCTCGGACACGTCGATTTTGCTTTTTAAAAAGACCCTTTTTTCTATACCAACGCATTTCCGACGTTCATTTGTTTTCGTGTGATGACGTCATCGGATATTTTTTTAATAGAACTCCTATATTTTTTCATCGGATTCTTATAGAACTTAACTTGCTGAATTCAAAAATGTATAATTTCAACACTTTATTTCTTCAACTTTCAGAGATAATAATAATAATTTGTTGCCGTTAAATTGTTTCAAAGTAAAGAATTCTGTTTTGTTTCTGCCAGACAGACAACAGTTTCTGAGGTGACTTGATTTAATTTGTTGTATTTGAAAACAAAAGAAGTAATATTCTAACATGCAATCTAATAAAACAAAATAATAAATTAGGGGTTCAAATACGATTGAGGCAACCAGAATTTAATTATTAATTAATTAATTAGTTGCTTATTGTTAAATTGTTTTAAAAATAAAGAGTCCTTATTTTGTTATACTGCCGATGAATTCACTATATCCATTTTACTCTGAACCAGTCCATCACAGACACAAATGAGAATATTCACATTTTTTTCAAGCCAATTTTATTGGATCGGTTATTATTTTTTTTTCTCGGAAAGTTGAAGGAATAAAGTATTGAAATTATACATTTTTGAATTCAAGAAGTTAAGCTCTACAAGAATCCGATGAAAAAATAAAGGGATTCTATTTAAAAAAATATCCGATGACGTCACGCGAAACGTCGGAATGAACAAATGAACGTCGGAAATAAAAAACAAAATGGACGTGTCCGAGGAAATTGCATGAAACTTCTTTGTTTTAGAAATAATGAATTTATTCTATACTTTTCTTCCACACTATATACAGAAATATTCCCAAAGGAAAAGATGTATAGATCCGCAATATATAAAGGATGCACAAATTAATAAAAAAGTAGTTATATTTTGTGATTTTTATCTTCATCCCTTACATTTTTTAAAATTTATTCCAATTAGATTACTGTAAACTCTGCTACGAAAATACAAAAATTCAAAATTTTAGTTAGATTTTTATTTATTTAATTATTACATTAATTTATTTATTAAACACTATTCCATAAGAATTTTTAGCTATGGAATAAATAGTAACCAAGACAAAGAATATAAGTACTAAAAATACTATAAAATCGATATACCTATGCTTCCAATAAATAACATCCAGATACATAAACATGAAAAAATAAAATACACAATTACAACTATATTTTCCATTCCACAAGGAACACGACTGTTTGTGGCTATATGTAAGACGATGTTTATTTTGAGTCAGTGAAAAATAATAAAATCAACTGAAAAGAAAGTCTATATGCAACTGAATACTTTTGGCCAAAATTACACTTTTTAAAAATATTAGATTTTTAGTAATTAGAAAAGCCCATTAATGCATTTCTTAAGCATGTGGAGCAATTAGTAAACTAAAATATGGAATTAAAATATTAATATTACTATTAAATTGTAGCGTATAAGTGAGTTTCACACTAGCCTATTTCTATTTTTTTTATTCATATTGAAATTGGTAAATCTACAAATATGGTTCAGCTCTAGATTCAGAGACGCCCTATATAATTAGAGCATTTGAAACATCTTTAAATTATTTACAAATTATTCATAAAACCGTTTCTATGGAAATTGAAATTTATATTTTTTTTTCCGCCATTATCTCTAACCTTGCATAACTTTTAAAAATCGAAAAAATGGAACCGGCGAAGTATCCCGTCCCCCAGTATCTTTATTTTTTAGGCGTTCTTTACAAAAATAATGATTTGGTCAACCACAAAAAATATCTCTTTTAAATTTCAAGCTGATACGTCATAAATTGGCGTTATTACGGAAAAACGATTTTAAAAGTTCAACTTTGACACCCTGTATCTTTTAAATGATGCATTTTTGTATATAAGTAAGTAAATCGTTATATTTTAGAGTAAAAAATACGCAGTTCACGAGATGACTTGCTTTTTTGTTTTACTCTGCATATGATATATATGTGTATACTAATACATATTCGAAAAACCCAAAAAAAAAGCTTTTTTCATATACATTTATTTGAACTTCTCGAATTACAATTAGCCCAAGACCCATTAAAATAAGGACATAACATTAAAGTAACACCCTGTATATAAATTACCTATCGAGAATAAATGAATTTATAAATATGAGTTTGCATTATTAGTTATAATTTTGTACGTTTTAATTGAAATAAAATATAATTTTACGGTATAAAATTAACATGATTTTGTTTTAGTCATCAATAAATATGACTATCAGTTAATAATTACGTTATACTAAATTAACCGCAATAACTGGTAGGCTGGTACTTAGTTCGTGAAAAATACCCTAGCGCATTTGTGAGTTCATTCATAAAATTAGATTTAACGAGTGCGACATCTATTTCAAACTAAGCCAACTAAGGGTCAAACAAATTGTAAATTATGAATGAATATTTTGCTATAACTTTATTCCAATATAACTTTTAATAAGAAAATGCTGACGAAACTATGAATTAAACTGTGACCAGCTTACTATTTAGAAGACAACGAAGTAAAATATATCATAATTCCTTAATAATCTGAAGAAATAATCGTTTGTTTTTAAAACGCTAAAAAACGTACATGTTTAGAATTTAATATCTCACAAAATAATTACATATCTCAAATTATTTTTACTTTGTTATCTTTGCCTATACTTTGTCAAATGTGGTGTAAAATTTTATTACTTGTTTTCAGTGTTTTAAAAAGATATATTGGAATAAAAAAAGGTCTGTTTTCTATTAGTTTTCTATATAAACTAGGCAACCAGTAATTATCGGGTGGGGTCGCCGTATTTCTCGCCATAAAATGACCAAATTTGTGGTGTTTTTTAGGTACTGAAATCTCGAAAAATAAAACACATAGAGCAAAAGTAGTATAAGAAATAAAATTATTGATGTTTTGTTTATACACCTTTAGTATTTAAACTCTCCTCAAATAATATAATAACTTTTAAAATGCATTTGTATGACACACATTATTTCGCTATTCTAACCCCACATTTTAACAATTATTTTCGAATACTTATAAACAAAAGTGAACAATCTTATATACAGAACTATGTAAGTTTATGTTATGACAATGTTTACATCTATAGTTGAATTTAAAAAAACACGTATTCTGAAAGATTTCAGTACCTAAGTTAGTTGGATAGATCGCTTTCTGACATTATATATTAATTTACTTCGGTACCTTTGAATATTCGCAGGTGGCATGAGATAACATTCTTGTTATTTACTAAACTCTATATTATTCGGTTTAAATGTCTAAAATGACTTGTATTTGTAGAAAACACTATTTCAAGAATACGGCGCCCTTAAGTATATGTTTTCTGCGGACAGTTTAATAAATTATAACTATGCTTTATGTTGTAAATTAACCTCACAACAAACTTGTCAAATCACAGAATATTAGTGTAGTTCCATTATTTGACACTGTTGTCATATCACTTGAGGCTACAAGCCGTAGCCCACCTAGAAATTTGTAGTCTCTTTAAGCTGTCGTTTAAGAGCAAAAGCTATAATTTTTCTGACTATAGTAGAGCCGACTTAATTTATAGCCTTCTATGTAGTCTTTTAGTAGAATAACCCTGCTGAAACAACCACGTAGGTTTGCGTCGTAATTATGCATCATTGATGACAATCTTCCCGATGCCTTGTGATTTATTTGAAAAAGGTGCGGCCCACTGTTACAGGTGCCCTTGTTCCTTTAAAGTGTCCTCTTCAGCCTCCTCTTCTCTAATTTTTATGTTGCCTTCGCTTGTTATTGTTGTCGTTGCTTGTTCTTTAGCAAGGATAGTAGTACCATGTTCTGTACAGCCGAAAGCCTTCATCAAGATTTATGTTATTTAGATGTTGTACATACTCACAAATATCTTAAAGAGTTTTGGAATTTATTACCCAGCCTTCATCTAATATATGCCTGATTTATTGAACTGATTGAGTAGTAAGGTTTTTTCAGGTTTGTTCCTTGTAATAATCAATATTGGTAGCCATACCATTTCCATGAAAATGGTATGGTGTGAGAAAGATAGAAGATTAGCCAATCATTTACTAGCCTTAACTTTTGTTGAATTTTTAGGTTGGAATGAACTTTGTCTCCATCCTCTTTTTCTCAGTACCTCATGCGGTCTGTTGCCTTATATGGCTTTAACACTATTGACCAATATTTTGATGAAAGTCTCTTTTTGGTGGTTGAAATTTGCCTGTAGATATTTATCAATGCCATGGGCTAGTCATCCTATGTTTTCAGTTACCCAGGACATCCAGGAATGCCAATTTTTCCCTCGTCGACACTGAGGATGAACATAAAACTTCTACTTCCAATATTCTCGGCCAAAGTGAAGCTGTTGCGGAGTCACCACTAATTTTAAACGAATATTTGTTGTAAATTATAAATACGAGATGCGCGAAATGATTAAAAATGCAATAATTTATATCATGTGGCAAATGGCGATTCCTTTGAACGAATTGCTTCTCAAATATTGAACCGATAATACATACAACGATTCATTTCTCGGCTCAAGAATCTTCACAAGGCAAGTGGCGATTCATTTCAACGAATGGCTTGCGAAATACAGAGTCGATTTACACGATTCTTTTTTAAGAGTCGTTCAAATGACCGAGTAGGACAACACGTCGAGTGCAATAAGCACTTTTTGTACGAGTTGCATACAATATTTTTTCTACGTTCATGCAAAAACCAAAAAATGTTATTTAGATGACACTAAGTCTAGAAAAATGTGACGTCGATTTGAAGGTTTATGTTTGTCATGATGACAAAACGCTGCAGTAGAATGACAGATGAGTGCAATAAACATTTTATTCCACTCATTTGAGTGCAATAAAATGTTATTGCACTAGTGCAATAAAGAACCACTTTTTCCACTAAATATAGTTCAATAAAGTATTGTTTTTTGCTCGAACGTAGAAAAAATATATTAAAATATTCTTTTGTGGTATTTAGATAGAACCAAGCAACTTTGGAAATAAGTAAATTGGGCTAAATTGGCTTATTTTGAACCCAGGAGTCTGTGGTCTTCCGTTGTACACGTCTTTTCCGGACACCCTGTATAATAATATTTATACTTCTGTTAACATAGCACTATCACCGAATCAACATGGTTTTATGTTCAAAAGGCCGACAGTTACGAATTTAGCATGTGTTACCATCCCATATGTGAGTTTAATATCGGAAAAAGTGTCACGAGCGCTGGGTGCGGAAAATACATAAGTATACGAGTATAACTTACAAATATTTAAATACTATTAAACAATGCTATACTCATATGAAATCACAAACACCTAAGCATCTTAGATCTAATATAGTTTATCAATTGACTTGCTCTGGGGTTGACTGTAATGGGGTATATATTGCACCAGTGGCGTAGCCAGAAATTTGACATGGGGGGTATTTCAGACTAGATTTTTTTAATAAAAAAAATAAATAATTTTTAATAAATTGAAACAATAAAAAGTAAATAAAAAAAATCTCATTATAAACATGTAAATAATAAACAGGTACGAAAAATATTTGTTACAAAAATGACAAAAATAAAATTAGAACTTAGTTGCAGGCAGGGTTGCCACCTTTTGAATTTTATGATACGGGACACATTATTTTTTTATTATATCAGTTGAAGAGGGGAGGGAGGTTAGCGCCGCAGGCGAAAATGTTGAAATTTTCAAGTTCAAATTGCTTAAAATAAGTCTAATCGCGTAGGGGCAATCTCGCGTTTCGCGATACCGCAATCGTCGAATTGGGTGCGAGCGGGGCAAATTTCGTGACAATACATTAGATCTAAGTTAGAATACGCATCTTTAATATGGTTTTCCATTTACCAAAATAACATTGTGTTAATTGACGCAATTAAACAAAAGTTTTTGAAATTATTATTTTTCAAAACGGGGGTTTTACCCTGAAAGAGGTATTGATAACGCAATTTTACTGAATATGTTTAATATAATTTCATTAAATTAAACGAAAAATTGTAATGCCATACCATTTTTATATAACTTAAGTATATCATAATGTTGAGTGCATGTTTCTTATTAGTAGGAACCAAATCCTCGCCAAAATGCTCATAGTAATGATTATTTTTACATTCTCATTTGTCGTACGAATATTATGCTTAGGTCACCAATATTTAATATTTGTAATGTATTTAATACTGTTTTAAATAATAATTGTGACTCGCTGAAAAGTATAATCGGTTTATATATTCAAAATGTGCAAAAGTAACGTATATGCATATTTGTTACATTTAGTAATTTAAATAATTTTCACTCTATTTATAATTTTTTGTATTATATCAAGATGTGTTTCTTATTTTTTTTTATGTCCTGTAATAGGGTATTGTACCTGTTGGAAATAAACGTGTTATTTATTATTATTGTTATTATTATATTTACAAAAAATTATGAGGTAGTCAAGGAGATAGGGACATCATTTTCATTCACATCAAGAATTATACAGGGTGGTCGCGATGTAATGGGCCAAAATTCATGACTAGATTCCTGACGTGAAAATATTGCGATTTAGACAAACTCACCTTAGTCCAAAAGTTGATACTTACAGAGATACAGGGTGTTTAATGCAAAATATTATTTTAGTTTTTTCTTATTTAATTCATAATAAATGCTCATATCGAGATGAAATTTTGGTGTTAGGGGTTTTCTGGGGCGAGAGATTGAAATATATCCATGGTTTGCTTGTAGCTCATAGAGAGTGCCACCTGCGCTAGATCGAATGCGTTGAAAACGACAGAACTTTTTTATTTTTCGAAAATCTAATTCTCAGGTAGCAAATTCTGATTTTACAACTTCTTTTACACAAAGAGCTATACTTTTTGATAGTCGCTATCTTGCACCGTTCGCAAGATATTTAGCTTTGGTAATTCGAGTAATTAAAATAAGGTACGAATGTCAAAAAGAACAAGAGTTTATTTCAAATTATAAATTGTGATGAACAATTGAATATCGAATATTACAATAAATGTTCAACATGTCCGCCTCCAACTTCAATACATTTATTAACGCGGTTCAAAGACTGCCGTATTTTAAAATTGAGATTCTTGTTACGAAATGATTCGGCGGCATTTACAATTTTCTGCCATAGCTCTTAGCGAGTGTTTATAGTTTCTCTATAGACAACTGATTTCATGTAGCCCCAGAAACAAAAATCCATAGGATTAAAGTCAGGACTACGAGGAGGCCATAATATTCGACTCCCACGACCGATCCAACGATCCGGAAAAATGTGGTCAAGCTAGTTCCGTACTCTGACAGAATAATGAGGGGGAGCTCCATCTTGCATGAAAAATAGATTTTGCCGTGTATTCAGTGGTAAATCGTCGAGGTAGTCAACTAAATGGTGCTGCAGGAAATCTAAATACAAGTCACCATTTAGATTTGGAGGAAGCTCATGTGGACCCAAAAGGTGATTTGCTATGATTCCGCACCAAACATTTATCTTAAATTCATGTTGGAAGTGACGCTCACTGACTACGTGAGGATTTTCATTATCCCATATGTGCTTGTTTCTAAAATTGAAAATTCCTCGACGAGTAAAGGTCGCTTCATCAGTGAATAGTACATTATCCAAAAATTCCTGGTCAAGGTTTTCCTGATTGCGCATAAAATGAGCAAATTGTAATCTAGCTGGTAAGTCTGCTGCTAAAAGATTTTGCACGGGTGTAAAATGGTAGGGATATAAATTTTCCTTGTGAAAGATTTTGAGAACTGTTGTTTTACTAACACCGGTTTCTCTAGCTACCTGCCTGCTGCTAACTTCTGGATTTCCTGCCACTCTTACTAAAATTTCTTCTTCTTGCTGAACTGTAACACTACGCCCTGCCCTGCGTTGTCTCTTTTAGGACGAAAACTACCAGTTTCTCCAAGTCTATTAAAAAGATCTTGAAATAGTTTCCGATTTGGGTGCCTTCTATGCGGATACAAATCTGAATAGCGACGAAGCGCTCGACGTCCAACATAATCTGATACGCATTCGACATAGCGCAGGTGGCGCTCTCTATGAGTTACAAGCAAACCATGGATATACTTCAATCTCTCGCCCCAGAAAATCCGTAACACCAAAATTTCATCTCGATATGAGCATTTATTATAAAATAAATAAGAAAAAACTAAAATAATATTTTGCATTATACACCCTGTATCTCTGTAAGTATCAAATTTTGGACTAAAGTGAGTTTGTCTAAATCGCGATATTTTTACGTCAGGAATCTAGTCATGAATTTTGGCCCATTACATCGCGACCACCCTGTATATGCAGTTACAAAAACAAACACATGTACCAAATAAAAAGCTTCCAGCTAAAAAGTTTTAAGATGATATTAAAAAATGTTGCTTCATGATGTCACATTGAGCGGACTATATTATTCCAGTAGGCATTGAATTTTATATACAGGGTAGACTAGTAATGGTACACAGAGCAAGGGTGGATTTCTCGTATAAAAATAAAAAGTTATTTACCTAACACCGAAAATTGATACTAATTGAGATAGAGGATGTCAGTTAATTATTTTTTCTGAATTTTTCGCATTATTAGTGAACACATTTTAATATAGGCACGAAATTTGGTACTACGGAGGAAAGGGGAGGGCGGTTTTCTTGGAACGAGAAATTCAAATTTGCTAAGAGATTACGGGTAACTGACTTTATATTATTAAAGTATCATAACTTTTTTGTACCTTCTTGTATATTTATTTTAAATAGATCTATTTCCTCATTTTTCACGAAAAAACGATATACCTTTCGAATGTTGATATGAACAACCGTATCCAAGATATTAGTCTAAGAGCCAGTGGCCGGCAACCTATAAGTAAATGATTATACCTGAAATTTTGCACAGTGAATCTCTTATATCTATCACTCATGAGGTGGGGACTCGCTAAGCCCGGCGAGGCCGACTCAAGATTTACTCAGGTGCGAGAAGTATGAAAATGTAACCAACTTCGTTATTAAATTAACAAAGCTGCCGTTTGAAAATTTTAAAATATACAATTATTATTATATAAAAATAACAAAGGCAGATGATTACCGTGCTTCTAAGGTCATGGCAGACACTTGTGAAATTGGCAAAAATTATAAATTTCAAAAGTATTTGATTAAATTTAATTTTTGACTTTAAAAAACTGTCAGAAATGTCAATCATTGTAATCGACATCACCAAATCTCAGAACCTGTGCCAGAAATAGAGGTTATTTGTTACTTATATTATTTTAATATAAAAAGGTGCTGAATATAATAAATAATAAAAATAAATGCCTAATTTGTTAGATCTGACATTTTAAAATTTTCAAACGGCAGCTTTGTTAATTTAATAAAGAAGTTGGTTAAATTTTCATACCTCTAGCACCTGAGTAACAGTTGGGTCGGCCTCGCCGGGCTTAGCGAGTCATCACCTCATGATTGATAGGTATAAGAGACTCACTGTGCAAAATTTCAGGTATAATAATTTACTTATAGGTTGCCGGCCACTGGCTATATATTCTTTTAAAGTTTGGACTACACAGTTTTTATATTAGTTGTGCATTCTCGAAAGATTCTCTTTTTAACTGTATTTTATTAAATTTAAAATAAATGGTAAAAAAATGTAAGATTATTATTATTTCAGCACATTAGCTGAAAAATACAGTTGACCTTAGAAGTTCAAAAATATTTTATCAGATGCCGGTGCCCGGATTTTAATCCGATAGATTTTTGTGTATGACATTATATTATTACATAATAGAAAGGACAGAGGCAAAGCCTATTAGTCCAATAAAATATACAAAATGACAGTTAACAGCTTGTAGGGTAGGACTAAATACATAAACAAATACAAAAGAAAAGAAAAACAAAATACAACAACAGAAAACTAAAATCACAATACAAATTAATCATAGATTACTAGCGTGACAGGCCATAAACCGCACACGAAATTATAATTGGACTAATAGGCTTTGCCTCTGTCCTTTCTATTATGTAATAATAATAATATGAACTCTTTTGTTTACGAGGGCACAATAAATACTCGGAAAGAAATATGGCAAAGAATTGAAAATGTAGCACAATCATTTCGAAACACTTATTTTCAAGATCAGGCGATAATCTAATAAATGTGTTGTGAAATGCACTGAATTCAATGGAAGCTTCTTCGAACATTTGTTAATTTTTTTATTAATTATTATTGTATAATAATATCGTGTAATAAATTGTGCTTTGTACTTACGATGTCCTTTTTTGAAACCTACCTTTGTTATCTCTATCACAAATGAATTAATTAACATCAATGTGAAAATGAAAAAATAATGTCCCATTTCATAGTACAAATATGTTTGAACTTCGATGGTCGACTCTCTTTTTTGTCTAATCTATTGAAATATACATTTGTTTTACAATTTATTTTAAATTTGAAAACAAGACGGTTAAAAAGTAGTCAATCTTATGAGAATGCCTATATTGCACAATCATTTTAAAAACAGTGTTCATATCATTCAAAACTTTAAAATAAATACAGGGTGATTCAGTCATAATGGCATTAATTTTGAGACAATATAGGGACAATTGAGTATAATACGAATACGCGATTTAAAAAAATATATTTGCCTATAGTGTAATTAATGCTATAGGTTTTTTAAAAGTATGCAATTAAAAATATGATATGGACGCGTCCTAATTTCGTATGCTTTCGCGCATGACGTCGGCTTGTGATAGATTTGGAAGAGGTACAGGGTGCAACAGAACAAGTGTTACCACGTAAAACTGTAGATTGCTGTGGTCAAATATAACCGATTTAGACAAACTTACCTAGATCCAAAATTTGATGGTTTCCAAGTTCCAATTTTGTTTTAGTTTTTCTTCAATAACTTTTTTATTAATAGTAGTAAATACATGAAACGTGATACGGGAGAATTTTCTGGAATGAGAAATTGAAATCTGGGTTCGACTTTGCTTTAAATGACAGAGGGCGAATTATAGGTATCTGGAATGTGTCTCATTACATCTATCTACCTATTTTATTATTTATTAACCTCCATCAAAGGTCTGGTCAGTGTTCTACCACATACTCCTGGGGCCAAAATTTAATGATCTAAGCCAAGTTACCTTAGTTGAAAATTTGATAGTTTGCAAAATACTGGGTGTTGGAGGTACTTCAGCTTACTGCAAATTCATCACCCTGTATCTAGGAAACTACCAAATTTTGAACTAGTTAGCAAGAACACATTTCTTATGTAAAAAATAAAAATTAATATTAAAAAAGGAAAAAGCAAGAAAATATTGAGAATTTTTTATTAAAATATGTATGGATATGATATACCTAAGCAATTGAAATAATATAATAGATACAAGTGATGTGGGAACGTATACAAACACACAAGATGTTCACTTAATTAGTTTATTAACTGATTCTGATTCAAAAAATGGATTACAAGGTATTTGTATGCTAGTTTATCTTATGATTGGTAAGCACCTAGGTTTCTATGGAAATTATTATCTTTTGAAGATTTTGCGTCCATTGTAACATAATGGTTTAGTTATATTAACATTTAATAATAGCGATAAAAAATATATACAGGGTCTATCGGGATACCAATATAACTTACATTATCTGAACATACAAAAAGTCAAAAACGAAGTATCATGATAAAATTTCATATTACAAATTAAGTTCCCCAATAAGGAAGTTCAAGTCATATAACAAATTAAGTTCCTCATTAAATAAATTTAACAATATAGGTCATACAAATAACTTCCAAATTCAGTTCTGGAACATCTTTAGTTTAAAATTTTTCACATTTTTCCTTTTCTATTTATAACAGAATTATATAGATCCCTATTTAATTGTCTGATACGAGAAAATACATTCTAGATCTAAAAAATAATGTTTTTGTCTTATCAGAGCATAAAATTGAAGAACTCATATGTGTTTATAAATATTCTTTACAAATAAATTATCTCCATTTACAGAATTAAAAATTTTCTCGAGTTTCTCAAGATGTTTCATCATCTGAGGAGAAGGTTTTGAAAGACCACCTTCACTTAGATGAGAAACCCAGGTAAAGTGACTTGAAGTAGATGCTGTTACAGATGAATCTGGCTCCTTTAGCTTATGGCATATATAACCTGCCAAATTTTCCAAACCATCATATTCAATATCACTTAGTTCACTCTCAAATATATTTGTAGGTTCTGTTGAGTCAGCAACGGTACTATTTTGAAATAAAGAAAAATATTTTCCACACAAGTTTGCATCGTCCAAAGTTATATTAGGAGTATTATCTTGTTCAACATTTCCAAAGCTTCGTTCCTTCCAAGAATGTAGGATCGTAGGCGATATTTAAATTGCAGTGCATCTGGATGATCATGGAGTCCTTCTTTGGCTCGTATTGCTCCAAAGAAGTTCTCTAAAACATCCTGATTTAACCTGTAGGTCAATAGGTATTTGGACGAAAATCTAGCTTTCATATCTCTATATAGAAGCAGCAATGAAGTGTTGGTCATAATAATACCTGAAATTATCATAAAATGGATATTTTATAATAACCCTGTATTTTTATTTCACCTTTTTGAAATGGAAGCAAACTTTTTTTTCTTTTAACCCTGAGATTTTCAATTGTGTCAGTCATTTTGGCAATGATAGCGTCTTGAATATTTGAAGCTAATCCATAAGCTTTTGTTCGGTCCCTGGAATCGCTTAAATATACTCTCTGACATTCATAATATCAAACCAATCATTTACCTAAATGTTAAAATCTAAACTTTTGCCATTTTTTACCTTATCTGATTAAAAATAACAAAAAGAAAACGATAAAATATATTATACCATTTTAAAAAACTCTGCACATTCAACCCAGTGTTCTTGTTTCAATAGTCCCATTGTTCCACATCTTGAAATTGCCATGGAAATCGTGTGGAAAAATAATTTAGTCGCTAACTTCACTTTTTGCCTTCCAACACCTTGAACGTTGAGAGATTCCTTCGATATTTTATCTCATCTTTCCCATTTAAAATAAACCCTTGGTCTACAAAATGGTTTCTAAGTAGTTTTACAAGATGGGGCACATCGACCATTACATAGACATTGTGATCATTTGCTGGGTTTTTAAAGGAAGTGTTGGTATGGCTAATATTCAGCTCTTTGTAGAGGGCTCTGTTTCCACCACTTAAATCACTCACCATAGCTAGCACATGGAAAACTTAAAAATTAAGGATTATACTAGTTTTGCTAGTTAATTAAATTCAGTAATATAGTATACTAAAAAAACATCACATCACCTCCAATAAAACTGGCTGAAGATAAAAAATAGTTTGCATTTTAAAGAAACTACCTATCTTCTACCATTGACTTTTTAACTCTGAATTGGAAGCCAACGAACCGCCATTGTGGAAGCCAGCATATTTCTCCCGTAAAACTTGGACTTCTCACTAACTGATGGCGCTGAATTCAGTGCGGTGTTACGCGTTTTAAATCAGCTGCAGATTAGTTAATTTTATTGTCCTTTAATAAAATAAGCTTTCAGGGACAGGCGATCTTTAATTTTAACAAGATTACACGTGCGGAACTGTGACAAATATAATATACATAGTTATTGATATACCTATAAAAGAAATGCATTATTGCATATTTTTATTTAATCAGTAGGTACCATTGGACACATATTCTCTACATATTAAATTAAAATGTTCTAAACACGTACTTTCCACACTTTGTACAGGGTGAGTCAACAATTGCTTAAAGTAGATTTGCTCCGAATTGCTAAAGCTTTTCAATAAATAATTTCTACAGTGAGATAAGTACGCTAACAGAGAACGATTTAAAAATAGTTTTAGATATACGGGGCACTTCAAATATTTGCAACAAACTAAGTATTAGTCTAAGAGCCAGTGGCCGGCAACCTATAAGTAAATGATTATACCTGAAATTTTGCACAGTGAGTCTCTTATATCTATCACTCATGAGGTGATGACTCGCTAACCCCGGCGAGGCCGACCCAACTATTACTCAGGTGCGAGAGGTATGAAAATTTAATCAACTTCGCTATTAAATTAACAAAGCTGCCGTTTGAAAATTTTAAAATTTCAGATCTAACAAATTAGGCATTTATTTTGATTATTTATTATATTTAGCACCTTTTTATAGTAAAATAATATAAGTAACAAATAACCTCTATTTCTGGCACAGGTTCTGAGATTTGCTGATCTCGATTACAATGCTCGACAGTTGTTTAACGTCAAAAATCAGATTTAATCAAATACTTTTGAAATTTATAATTTTTGCCAATTTCACAAGTGTCTGCCATGACCTTAGAAGCACGGTAATCGTCTGCCTTTGTTATTTATATATAATAATAATTGTATATTTTAAAATTTTCAAACGGCAGCTTTGTTAATTTAATAACGAAGTTGGTTACATTGTCATACTTCTCGCACCTGAGAAACTCTTGAGTCGGCCTCGCCGGGCTTAGCGAGTCCCCACATCATGAATGATAGATAGGTATAAGAGAGTCACTGTGCAGAATTTCAGGTATAATCATTTACTTATAGGTTGCCGGTCACTGGCTCTTAGACTATATAGTCTTATATATTTTTTTAATGCAACGCCCAGTATAAACCTGTATATACTACATTTTTGGATATAAAGAACCGTATATAAAAATTTGGACGTAGGTTCCAAAAATGTAGTAATATATTGGATGTTCCAAAAAATATAGGTATAAATAAAGATCGGTTTGTTACAAATTTTTAGAGCATTCCATATATTCAAATATATTTTTAAATTGTGTTTTGTTAACGTATCTATCATGTATAAATTATTTGTTGTTAAACTTTAGCCATTCAGAGTAAGTTTACTTTAAGCAATCGTTGACTCTGCACATACAGCAAGATCGGTTATTTTTTCGGTCGCAGTAACCGCAACACAATTTTTTTCTTGAAAATGAATTTAACTATATATTATTAACATTTATTATATGGAAATGTATTACCTGGGTAGTATACCTTTTTTGTATTAGTTTTTGAAACCATTTAAAAATTTAAGAAATTTTGCCTCTTTTTTCAATTAACCTCATGCGAATCCCTGACTTTTGTTATTATACAGTTTTAACTTATTTGTTAATAATACAGTTAAAATTTACTCGTGTATAAATTAATTTTACTTTTTAAAAATCGTTTTACATTTTTTATTCTTCTTATTGCGTTAGAAGAGAGATAGAAATAACTTTAGACAACTGCATTGTATCAACGTGTGTTGGGAGAAAAAAGTCTTAGGTAGGTACATAAACAATACCGGGCAGTTAGTCGGCGATAACGTATGTATCGGCCTGGTCAAAGCGGCTGCCTTTGATTTAAATATCGCATGCGCGCTACATGGCGCTCTAAGCTTTTGCCGTACTTGCCGAAATAAGTTTATGTATAAAAAGTAGGTTATAATTTTAAATTTTTAGACGCGGTACGCGGTATTTTGGTACTTTATATCAGAAGTACGTAATAACGGAGTACGTTATAACAAAATAATAATAATAATAATAAATCTACCCCTCATTCTAATCACGAGAATTAGCCCAGAAGTCGAAGACTTGTGCGGGAGAGGGGGCGGCATATTATTATTAAGCAGGCCGCATTTGCGCCCAGGAACAACTTACGTTGGTAGGCCCTAACCACCATTCAGTGCAGGAATGAGGGAAACCTGGAAAACCTCATTAATTAGGGGGGTAGTCAAATGCCAACCGGTATCAATCTCTCACATTGACCCAAGCCAACATTCTTCCACCCTACCATACCCGCAGAGAGGGTGCCAATCTCTCCACGAATATAGCTTATATACGGTCTACCGGTTGCGGGGGTCGAACCCACAGCGGTCCAGTCGCCTCGATCCAAGTACTGACGCCTTAAACCGCGCCACCACTGACCGATCAGCATTAACTATTGAAGGCCCTATAATAATGCCGGTACTTGTTTATGCAGTACGTTATAAGTTATAACCATAAGTACGTAATAACCGTATACGTTGTAACCGAGTTTTACTGTATTTGTAATTTTGTGTAATATAATATAGTGCGAATATTTAGCGTAGTATATAGTTTTATTATTTTCGGTAGTTTCTTAAATATTTTGATGAAAATATAATGAATTCATTTGTTCGTATGACGTAAGTTATTTGAATTCTTGTAACCAATATATACAATTTTTCATAAATGGCATATTGAGGAATACAATCTATCCACCTAAAAGATCTAAATACGGCATAAAATTAGAAAATCAGGACTGCCTGGAAACCCTGCAAAACGGTTTCAATTATTTTTTTTCACATTCAGGACTAGATCCTGGATAACTAGGAAATACACTGCTTTAAATCAAAAACTTTATTACATATTTACCGAATATCCTGATGCTATCACAGTTGCTTCAAGAAGACGAATAAGTGGGTAGGTATCTAAATTTTAAATTTTGCAAAAATAAAAACAGTGCTATTTAGTTTATTCAATGGAATATTACACCCTACCATCACTTTTATAAAAAAACTCGTCTTGTCGGCCGGCGGTCAGGACCTTGACAAAGACACCAGCAGGTAAACAAACGGGATGTTTTTGTCGATTAGCTGGCATGAATTAGAAATTCATGAATAAGGTTAAATATGTTTTAATATGAATAAAATATATTTAAATATAAAGTCGTCGCCAAAGTCCGGACCTGAGATCTGCGAACGAAGTACCTACATGTTCTAGTTATTAGTTACCCACCGCTTTTGCCGTTGCATTTGATTTGTTGTGCCTATTGATGTTTTTTTTTAAATGGCTAAAAATAGATCGACTAAGGCTGTGGATTTTAAATAGTGGTACCTATGTACTAATAATATGTTTTATTATCTGTTAATTTTCTTGCAATTGAATTCAGCTATAGGTAAATGTAATAAAATTATTTTCATAAATATATTAATAATTATTTGGTGCCGGGCTACTTTTATTAACAAGGCACATGCCATTGATTAAAGGTATTTTAAATTTTTTATGAATTTAAATATTGGCTTTCACTTTTTTCATGAGGATTTCAGAGATTTTACTTTTACACTGACGTTTTTCATTGATGTTACAAATTAGCTACGTGGATCTCAGAAACGGTAAGGGATACGAAATCGGTTAAATAGAGACAAAATTGCGTAATGAGTCTTGAGTGATATGATTAGTTTTTGAAATATTTAATTTCATTTTTCAAACATGGAAATTTTATTTTTTTTTGCAGTCCTCTGACTAACGACATTTATATTACTCTACACTCTGTAGCTTCATCCCGAACCAGAGTCGGATGTTTTTTCCCGGGAGATGCATCTTTAATATGCATAATACTTATTGTTATTAATGTAGATATCTAATTTTCTTATTTAGATTTGTATGTTTATTTAATTATTGTACACATTTAATGTCACTGCGTGAGATCCCCCTGGGCATTGAAGCATTTTTCTAGACAATAGCCAGTTTTTTCTAAATATCATGAAATACTCATAACTCATTTTAATTTAAAAATATAATTCAAAAATCAGGTGAATTTCACCAATCTTCTCGTAAATGGCACTAAGTTTTACGAAATAATACGCCATAGTCATCCAAATAAATATTCCAAATTTCAACGCGATCGGTAAAGGTTATTATTTTTATTTTTTATAATTTTATGGCCTATAACTCAAATACCAAATAGTTTTTAGTTAGCAAACTTTGTGGTAAAGTTTGCGGACACCCTGTATATAGATTTTATGTGATTTTAATACGAACTTCTACAATTAAATTCTTCCATTTGTATTAAAAAACATATCTCTACACTACCTACATGACTATCAACGTTTTCATTTAACCAACTTTATTTTATCTTACTATGTAATCCTTTTTTAGTGGAGCAAAAATTGGATATGTTAAAAATGGAAATATGTACATACAACGATATTTCATTCTAATGCAAAAAAGCGGCCTTGAAACAGCCGCGGCCGGTATGACCCAACTCAGCTTGCAACGTTGGAAGTTTTAGCTTTGCGTTGCCATGGATACGGACTACGCGGTGCTCCACAATATTTAAAAACGGTAGAGTTTAGGTATACTAGCGCCATCAGTAGAGTTACGAACACATTTTTTGTATACGTGATTGTAACGGACGGTCTATAGAGTTAAAAAGTCAATGCTTCTACTAATAATCAAAATATTCACATATATTACTTTTATTATTACCATACCTGACGATTCAGCAAACTGTATGATTTCAAACAGTTTTTCCTTTGAAAGTTGAAAGTCAAAGTTGTAGAAAACAGGTTGTTTCCAATTCTTCAATAATCCCTTCAACATAACCACTTGTACAGTGCGTTTCAATAACTTTGATAACATTTTGATGAGCTGTAACTTTTCTGTTTTTAAAGATATCGGAATGAAGCAAAAACCATATTGCATAGTGGACTAGCAAGTTTTTTCTTATTTGAAAAACAAAACAAAAGACCAACGATTTTGAGAGATCTTAACCTAACTTATATTTTTTTAAATGGAACGCCCTGTATATTATTGGATATTTGGATTCTACTGAAAATTCCAAGCATATTTTAAAAAGCATATCCTATACCTATCTTCAACTGTTTCTGAGAAATAGTTTTACAAACATGTCAAATTATCATAAAAATTGCTCTACTTGTTCATGGCACACTTTGCACTGAGCTAAAGCTGAAGTTCAGCATTGCTTGAGCCGTGCTGGTAGCAATCGAGCCTTAGTGTTTTGTTCTGTTGAGGAAAATGGCAGACAAGTAGAGCGATTTTTATGATAATTTGACATGTTTGTAAAACTATTTCTCAGAAACAGTTGAAGATAGGTATAGGATATGCTTATTAAAATATGCTTGGAATTTTCAGTAGAATACAAATATCCAATAATATACAGGGCGTTCCATTTAAAAAAATATAACTTAGGTTAAGATCTCTCAAAATCGTTGGTCTTTTGTTTTGTTTTTCAAATAAGAAAAAACTTGCTAGTCCACTATGCAATATGGTTTTTGCTTCATTCCGATATCTTTAAAAACAGAAATGTTACAGCTGATCAAAATGTTATCAAAGTTAATGAAACGCACTGTACATAAGAATACGGCTCCAATGTTTCATCGTTTGCTTTGTCATAAAGGTAGGCTTTTTTGATTTCCATTTCATCAAACGACAACACACACACCTAATAATAATTATTATTAATGGGTACCCTTTTCTTAAAAGTAACCTGTAAGATTAAAAACATATAAATAATTTTGGTAATATGTAGAAATTTTGGACCGGCTGAATAGATAACTATTGCTTTAGATATGTCATCAACTTTCCACAGGCGATTTTTTTAATGCTCCAATTTTTTCAGCTGCTCGTCACTAAAAAAACTTTCTAACAAGATCTTGACGCTTTTCCAAAAACACAATCTTTTGTTGAAGTTCAAGTATTATTTTGTCTTTATGATCTTCCATATTAACCCTTGAAAAATAATATCCAAAGTTAAAGTAAAATAAATAACAACATATGACCACATATTATTATTCTAACTACAAAAAAAAGTATTTCCAACTACAAACTAACCCAATACTGTGAGTTGTTGATTTATCTAAAACAACATCCTCAGAGATATGACAAGACGAACTACTGCTCGGACCACCACCAGAACTATTTCTACTATTAAAATTTTCCACACTACAAAAGCAAATATTTAGTAATAATGCCATTAGGTATGATGATTATTTAGTGCTTACACATTATAATATAATAAATAAATTAAAACAAACACCTTCCAGCACTTACCTATTTAAAATATCCTCCACAAGTCTTTTTCGTTGTCATTTATTCTGGCGGTTCGTCCTGCCAGAGTTGGATTTCTGTATAGTTTTGGTGGCAATGGTTTCGGGTAAATGTTTAGATGGAATAGCATCTTTTTTCAAGGGGCGATGTTTTGCTGGTGTATATCCCAGCAATTCATGTTTTAAATTGCGTTCATAATCGCTTTCAATAAAATGCTTATCGCAAACACGAGCAAATTTAACATTAAAACTATCCTTGCGTTTACACCGTTGTTTCCAAATACTCTGCATTTCCTGGTATTTTGGAAAGCTAAAAAACATGGTAGGTACCGGGTACAAAACCCTTACACATATTGTCAACAGCACAACCATACATCGCACACCTCATTTCTCACAAAAATTAAGACTTTAACATTTTTAAAACTATTATTTAAAACAGATCTTCGCTATGAAAGCACACGAAGTATAGCTCAAAATGGCGGAATTTATCACAAGCTGACGTCACATATACCACGCCCACATGCGCGGTATCATATCTTTATTTATTTGTATCATGATTATCAATTATTTTCAAAAACAAAGTATGCATAAATTAGTAAAATAACTCGCCGCTTCTAGGATGCCCATTTATTTTGTTTACTCCTGGCAAAAAATATGATTTAGGGCATCCATGAAACTAGATTTTTTTCTAAGAAAACTGGTGTGAGCCGCGTCAAAATCGGATCGCTATTACTGGAGTTATTTTGAAACTAGATTTAAGACGCCTAAAAAGACCTCTTAAATACAGACAGTAATAAAAACCCTCAAGCTGTCAAATAAAAAAACAGTCCGAGACAAACCTATTCATGATCAACAATTACGCAATCCGAATCTTGACCTACCGTATTTAGGTCAATAACCTTGTTTTTAATGTCTACTCAATGACAAGCGCTGCAGAGCTGCAGAACCGCTAAATAATAACAGAAACAAACAATTACTAAATTTACATTTTTATAAATGCCAACCGCAGTAATCAGCGCCGACATCAGATAGGCTGTAATCAGCACACTCGGCACAGCTAAAAGTTGGTAGTTCAAATTCCCGTTTAATACGTTACCGGCGGAATAAATCTTTCATCGTTCAGGTCCGTTTTTTATGCGAGCACGCCTTCGATATTCTTCATCCATTAGTCATTATATTGGCATGGTAGACGTCAATTTCGTGTGTCGCCAGTGTAGTTTATAATTATTAATAAAATTTGCTATTTGCGTAAATAAAAATGCAAGTGAAGTAGTGAAAGACGGTTGTCCCCTGCTGAAGAGAGCCGTGGAAAAATTTATAAAAGACATTTTAATAGACATGTGCATCTGTGCTTTCCGTGTAGTGCGTCTGTGTTATTCGGTACCTACTGACTTGATTCCGATTCATATTCATAATTAAATGAGATTTGTATTATTTGGGAATATCAACGTACCAGCTGAACTCGATTCTGCTTTCAAGAAGGTAACGAAAAGGTGACACAAAATAGGTGAATGTTTTTAATGTTCTATCCGCAATGATTTACTATCTACAATTTTGAGAGCCTTTGAACTTGCATTATGAGGGCATAATGAGTGAATTTTACGTCAGAACTTGACAAAATGCTTAATGAATACCTGCACTAAATGCATGTGATCCTAAGTGGCAACGTTGCTGGACATCTATTAGCTTTAATACTCGTATGCGTCATTAGAAAATTTGTAACGTACCAGGAGCGTCGTGTTACCAATTGCAATGGGGTGATTTGTTTATCTTTTGAAAGGTAATACGTAGTAAAAATTAATGGCATTATGACTGAATAACTCTGTATATATGGAAACGCAAAAAATATGCTCTAGAGTCATACAAAGTGGCGCAGGTGGTTCCCTCTATCAGTTATTGGTAATATGTTAACAAATTTGAATTTCTCGACCCAAGAAACCCCGTGCCTATATTAAAATATGTTCAATAGTTATGCGAAAAAAATAAAAAAATAATAACTGACACCCTGTATGTCGGTTAGTATCAACTTTTGGTGTAAGGTACATTTCTATACGAGAAATCTACTCTTGCTATGTGTATCATTATTTATGGTCCACCCTGTTATTTTATTTTTACTTGAGAAGTCTGTAGTCAAACGTCATCCTAAGCTTTGTGGACCATCCTGTATATAAATTATTTTTAGGTTCGTATGATGGATGAAAGGTCAGGTGAAACCTCACGTAAATTATGTGGTCATGGAGGTGCTGTTTATGCAGTTTCATTTTCTCCAGATCGAATGGTACTATTAAGTTGTTCAGAAGATACGACCATCCGATTGTGGAGTCTTCAGATTTGGTCATGTCTGGTTGTATACAAAGGACATATGTTTCCTGTTTGGGATGTCAAATTTTCACCTTTAGGGTATTATTTTGTGTCTGCTTCATATGATAGAACTGCCAGACTGTGGACAACTGATCATTATCAGCCTCTGCGATTGTTTACAGGACATTTCTCTGATGTCAATGTAAGTAATGAATGCATGTCACTCAAAAAGTATAAATCACTATTTGTAATTAAATTACATATGTTCTTATATATATATATATAATGTATTTGAGTATCATGTGCCAACGGATGTAATTTAGAGATTTTTTCGGAAGTCATATACAGGGTGTTCCTAAATAAGTGTCGCAACGGAAAACTCTAAATTCATCTTGAAAAAAGAAATATTTTTTTCATCTTCCATTTTTCTCTTTCCACTTTTGTTTTCAAGATACACGATGTCAAAACTTTAATTTTTTGTAGTTTTTTTCCAATTTTCTTAGGAACCGTTTGAACTACAGGACCGAGCTTTTGTAAACACATTACTACTATTAATAGCTATTTTTTCGCACCCTTCTCGAATTCATTGGACGTGCCAGTAGTGGAGATTTTAAGGTATCGGAAGGGTTTTTCCCCCATAACTTTTACGCCACTGGAAAAATTGACATTTGACAGCAAATTCTGACGCGCCAATGAATTTTACACAAAAATAGTTCTCTTGGTTCATTGCTCTAAAGTCAACCGTTTTCAATAAAAATGACTTTCTATGAACAAAAACAAACATTTTGCTAACGTTTCGAAAATCTTTTGTAATTCAAAAAATAGGAAGTAATTATTAACAATTTTAACGAGATTTAACGACAGATAGGATTTTAACTTTTTTATCAATTTGGCGAGTAAAATTTACAAAAACTGTTGAAAACTACGCCCGTTGGCTTGCATGCACTCATTACATCGTCGGATCATGTTTCTATGAACGTTGTTCATAATTTGATGGGTATTTCTAATTTGTTCCGCTGTGGCTTCAACCCTAGCGGTCAATTCTTCGACCGTATTGACAGGGGTTTGATAGACAATGCTCTTCATGTGACCCCATAAGAAATAATCAAGTGGGGATAAATCCGGCGACCGGGCGGGCCAGGACACCGGACCACCTCTTCCTATCCATCGTTCTCTGAATGTTCTGTTGAGGTTGAGGGGCGCTCCGTCATGTTGAAACCTCATACGTTGTCGAATATTTAAAGGGGACATTATCTAATAATTCCTCTTCGAGAAAATTTGCTGTCAAATATCAATTTTTCCAGTGGCGTAAAAGTTATGGGGGAAAAACCCTTCCGATACCTTAAAATCTTCACCACTGGCACGTCCAATAAATTCGAGAAGGGTGTGAAAAAGTAGCTATTAATAGTGGTAATGTGTTTAGAAAAGCTTTCCTGTAGTTCAAACAGTTCCTAAGATATTAGAAAAAAACTGAGAAAAAAATTAAAGTTTTGACACCGTGTATCTTGAAAACGAAAGTCCGGAGAAAATTGGAAGAGGAAACAAATTTTATTTTTTCAAGAGGAATTTACAATTTCCCGTTGCGACACTTATTTAGGAACACCCTCCATACTTTTGTAACATACTATTTAATATGCCTTATAAAGGTATTTGTTTGGTAAACATATATTTTTTAAATAAAAAAATTATTTGTGGAAGGAGCAGACACTGGGATCAGACCTATCCAATCCAGTACTACAAATTAATTTATTAAGAAATCTTTCCGGATAAGAATTATTTAGCAAAACAACCTTCAACTCCCTTAACGAGTCTTTAAATAATGGATGTATTAACTTGCACACTCTATGCTTGAGTGCCAATACCGGATTTATCCGTGAATCTAACCACCGACTTCACAATCAGTAGGCCGCAACGCTACACGTTGAATTACGGAGGCATTTGGCTAGTTTGTTCGCATGTTATATATCCTGATGCAGCTTTCCACGAATGTAAATAATACTTTGGAATGTTAAAAATTAATATTTGAAGGTGTAATATCGTCGCCAAAGGACGCGAGTTCTCTTACGACGTTTTGCTCGGCATTATTCAGATTTTTAAAAAGGGACGTTGTATCCTTATCCCGTTGAGAAAACCGCCGACGATCGTCGAGGAGCTGCAGAAAAAAATAAAAATTTACTTAGGAAAACGCGAAAAGACCGTTACCAAAATACCCCCATAGTAGAAAGCAACGACGGACCTCATCGCTTCGCCGGCTCGCGACAAAAGCCTTTAGTATTGTATATCGCCCGATTCTAAGTCGAGTGTGAGAGCGAGGAAAAGTTTTTAATATACAGGGTCAACCTGTCTTAAAACTCCTCAGCCGCCTTTTTTTAAGATACTTTAGCGATCAAGATATCATTTTGTATGTCTGTTCAAGGCAACACAAGACATTTAATTAAAAAAACTATATATTTTTACAAAATAGCCGTTTTTCAAAATTTATTAGCCGGGAGGATTTCTTCTTTAATGCGCTGTATAGAAAATGATTGTGTCATCGTAAGGTCATGGCCATGAAACGAGAGATTTGCTATACGAGACGCATTTCTGTAGTTTTGTTAAAAAATGTTGCGCAAAGACGAGTTGCCACCGCTCTCGCTCTGTCCGTTGAAACGGCGCACGAGTCCCTCGCTTGCAAAACCTCAGTAGGCTTCAGACTACAAAGGTGACAGACACGAACGCTGTCAAAAACTTATTCGTTCATCATAGATTTCAACAAAGTTACTAGTTACAACGTTGTTTAATGTTTTTGTCCATTCTTAGTATTTTATTATGTGTTTACAAGCAGCAGTAAAATAAATTATTGTGAATTTCCTACATCTGCATTTTATTGATGTGACCAAACAATAACGAAGGAAAAGCTACAATCCACAAACATTTAATAATCAAAAAGGAGGAACCCGCTTCAGGGATATTAGTGTATGTCCCCGACATAGTGGTCCTCACATCACATCGATCTGGATAAATCGCAGAACGCAGGATTTGAATTTGTAAATTTTGTGCATTGAAAAAGGTTTTCACAAGGCGAAATCAAAGTACAGCGTTGATTACAAGGAAGCAACAGTAGGTACCTACTGGAATTATATATAGTTGAGGAAAAACTTTTTAGGGTTGCAGTCGAAAAACATTGGAAAAAGGCCAAAAAAGAAAGAAGAACACTCTTCGTTAAAACATCGAGCTTTCGGAAATGTTTATTTCCTTTATCAAGATACTCTACAATAAATTTTTAATATTAACATACAAAAAAGTTAATTAATGATAAAAATACTTACTAACATGACATTAAATTGAAAAGAGGCTTCATATTACACAATAGAGCCAGTGGAAACATTGATGATTGTTGAATAATTTTGAGATATTTAGAAATATTTAAAATCGAAATGCATGTGTACAATAGATAAAAAGCACAAAAAAAACAATTTCAACCGGTGGCTTGAGTGGCGTACGGCCTACTAATAATTTGAACTGAAAGAAGTGATAAATACTATAGTTGGGGGAAAAGGAATACCAACTATGCTACCAACCTAGAAACTGGCGGTAAATTTGAACCTCGTAAACTGTTTTCCTCAAATTTTAAAATAAATGTGTAAATTTTGCTTAAACTACTTACTAATATCAGATTTCTTATTTAAATTGTTTTTTTTTCACAATTACTATGTACCATTTCTAAAAGAGTTCTTTTCAGATTGTCCAAAACAGTGACATTATTATAATTCATCCGATGGTCTGATTCAACCACATGCTCAGACAACCCGCATGATTTCTTGTTAAGTCTACAGGCACACTTATGTGACGTAATACGCCCTTTTAAGGACCTTAACGTTTGACCTATATAAAATTTATTACAATTATGCACGGAATTTTATAAACAACGTTTGACATTTCAAAAAGTGTAACAGGAGATTTAATTTTGGAAAATAATTTCGAACCAGTTTTAATATTTTTGTTAGCAAAACGTATATTCAAATTTTTAAAGGCATTAAGTAATTTTGGAGTTAATGCATGCAAATAAGGTAAAGGTTTATAGACAATTGGAGGATTTTCAACATTAGATATAACATTATTGTTATTATTATTATTTGTGGAAGGAGCAGACACTGGGATCAGACCTATCCAATCCAGTACTACAAATTAATTTATTAAGAAATCTTTCCGGATAAGAATTATTTAGCAAAACAACCTTCAACTCCCTTAACGAGCCTTCTTTAAATTAATGGATGTGTTAACTTGCACACTATGCTTGAGTGCCAATACCGGTTTTAATTTCATTTTATAATTGTGATATGAGTGGAAATTCAAGTATCTACCACTACTCATCGGTTTCCTATACCATTTAGGGCCGGTTCTACAATGCAAGTATAAACTAGGTATAAGGCTATACTTAGATTATAGTTAAAAAGTCGCGTTCTACAATCATCATATAACTTAATACTCCGGATTAACTCGGGAACAACTTATACCTCCGATATGCACTAGATATACTTGGATTAACGTTATTCTGGCTTTCTATTGGTCCGAGGTAGGCTGTGCTTCTACGTCAGAGAAATGGAGTAGGGAGAACGCGCTTCGACGACTGCGCATCGGTTTCTCCATATATGTAATACTACTATATTGCGGGTTTCGGCCTACGAATTCCGCCAAGATGTTTGTACTCTCTTTGTTCGTCTGATGCACTTGTGAGAAATGCGCATGCGCGAAATCGATTTACACATCCAATGAAATTAAACTTCTAAAATGACACCGCCCACCTACCATCCACTCCGTTTATTTTTATTAGCAATAGATAAACACTGCGGTACACAACAGTTATATGGCTATTTTATTTACACAAATTGAAACACAACAAAAATTAAATAACAAATATTTGTGAGGTTAGATTTAATACCTAACATTGATCGCAGCGCCGCTTACATGTACATGCTCTATTGCCAAATTGTCATAGAATGAAGTGAGCCTAACCACTCATCCTACCTCCTGTGTTTTGCTTTGAGAGCTGTCCACCATTTGTCAAAATTGTGTTATTTATATATATTTAATCTGTGATTGTGTTATAAAAGAACTGATTGACAAGCATGGTAATACTACTATATTGCGGATTTCGGGTTTCGGCCTACAAATTCAGCCGAGATCTTAGTACTCTCTTTGTTCATCTGATGCACTTGTGACTGAGAAATGCGCATGCGCGGAATCGATTTACACATCCAATGAAATTAACCTTCTAAAATGACACCGCCCACCTACCATCCACTCCGTCAACGGCTTATTTTGAATTTTTAACCTAGAAAAACACAAACCAAACACTAACCTATTTGTAACAGTGACAATAAATACAGAATAGTTATTTGATTTAGTAAAACATCTTTTGAAATGAAAAGAAATACAAAACAAGTAAATGTGTTTTAATTAGAATCTGGTTACACAAACAGTGAGAGAGTGTTAAATATACCTATAATTTTTTTTATTAAGAATTGAATATGAACATAACTATAAGAATGGTGTTTGATACGAATATATTTACAGAAATAACTTTATTTTTAATAAAATAGGCTCAACAGTGCAAGAATGCCTAGAAATAGATGAAATAATATATATTTATATGTATAATGATACATGATACTCGTATGTCAAAGTGTATTAAATGTTTCAGGATGAAATTAATTTAAACAATTTTGAAATTTTCACCTTGTTAGGAGCAGAATCATTCGATTTGTAGGAATAAGGTCCGTTTAATTTTTTATATTGCCCACAACTTTTGACGTTTGTAAAATGTCGGGCATTGAAATAGATATTGCCAGGTCTCAGAACCTATGCCAGTAAGAGGTAATTTGTAACTTATACTATTATAATACACAATAATAATACAACAAGGGTACTAAATATAATAAATAATTTTAATAAATACTTAATTTGTTAGATCTGGGGATGTCGATAGCAATGTCCTCTGGATTTGGACGGGCTCATAACTGGACGGAATAAAATTTGTAAGCAAAAGTGAATTTCTACTTTGACTTATCTGGTAGGCGAACCAATGATATTACTATCTTACTTATTGTTAAAAATGATGACGGATGCTGGAACTCTTGGTGGCACCTCGAGAGCCGGGACTAGAGACGAAGGGGGAAATACAAAAGCCCCTTGATCGAGAGGAATAGCGGAATCAGCGATCAAGACACGGCATTCCAGATATAGATCCTAACGTAGTAGCACACTCGATTATTGTCAGCTTATTTACTGCCCAACTTTAAATAATATTCGGCTTGTAATTTTTCTTGTAAAATCTGTTTTATTTCAAATTTCGAACATTATATATTCAGTTATTTTCAAATATCCATATTAGTTTGTAATAAATTAAATACGGTTCTAAAGCACTACAAATTTAAAATACAATACATGAAAATAAATCGCCTCAAAAACAGAAATTTTATTTCAAATAAATGTCACACTTACTAGTTTAACACAAGGAAAGTGGTTGGCTTGAAAATGTCAGATTTATAAGCCACAAGTAAGTGTCTCTTTAGCAACACTTCTTTCAATAAACTGCTAACAATTTCACTACAACACAAAACAATTTGGAGATGTTAATGTCAAAATGAAATGATAAACTGAAAATTCATCAGTTATTCCCAAAAAATATTGCAATTAAATAATAAACTAGAAAGATATTTAACATTTAAGGCACCACAAGTGTTATAGAATGACCCATTCAGGTCACAGCACTGTAAAATCAGTAAAAAAAAATGTATTCTGAAAATTGATCCTCTATAATTGGTTACAGTATACAATTATTATAAAATAAAAATTACTCCTAATAAATAAATTATCTTACGACAACAGTTTTCTAATTGGTTTCTTTTAAATTATGTCTACTTTTTCAATTTGTACTTGATCGTATTGCTAAAACATATCTGTTTTCGTGCTATGCCTTTGTGACTTTTAAGAAATAGAACACATTTGCTATATCCTGCCTGGTGTATATGATTACCATTGTTGAATGAATTATTATTCTATCAGCATTATACAATAATATACTTTGCATAATATACTTATAGGATAAAAAAACGCAAACATCATGTCCATAAAGGTAAGTTTTCATCTGACATTAATTGCACAATATTTATGTCTGACAGAAATTGCAATTAATGGAAACAGCAAAAAATTTCTGTCAGAGATAGATACATTTTAAGTGTCTACGATGCGTGTCGACATCTATACGATTAGACATTATTTGCATGTTCAGATCTGCAAAACGGAAATTGCTGTAATAATGTATAATATTTAGCAAATAAATGGATCTTAACTGATTTTTTTAATTAACCAAGTGATTAAAAGTTTTAACATAACATCACTTGACATCTTTGTTTGGATTACCTTCACACACACCTTTTCTATTTTATTAATTTTCAAGCTTGCCAATCGTACTACAACTAACCCTTAAATGAAAAAAGATGCATAGTAAAACTGTGCTTTGTATTCACTTTGAAAAAGATTTGAGAAATACAATTTTAAAAAACTAAATGGTATTAGTCACAAATAGTGCCCTCTGCATCATTTGGTGGCATACCAAATTATACTAAAACTGATTTGGTAGCTTGCTTGTTATAGACCAATTTTACAAACAAGTTTCTCAAATTGAGCTGGCTTCATCCCCCAAAAAATGTGACTAATTGACTATAAACACCTAATTCTTCGTATCTCAAAATTCATTCTTGAATCCACAGTGAACGTTTTATTCTATTTTCTGTATCTTCACAATAATTACACTAGGAGCATTTTTTGTTTAAATATTCTCATCGTTTCACAACAGAATATTGTCTTCCTACAATGAATGGATGTGTATGACACAAGTGTATTTAAGAAATATGTAAACGATTCACATATTTATTGTAAATTTAAAGCTTCTAGACACATTATACAAATTTCAGAATGTAAACAGCGACTAGCGATATACCTATGTCTGATATTTGACATATATGTACAGATACAAATGCCAGATGTAAATGTACCTTAAGCTTTTTATCAGAAATGTATATTTATCTGCTAAAAATTCACAACAAATATATATTTAAATAAAAATAATTTTCAGTTATAAACATACCTATCTAATACATTACCTAAATTGATCTAAATTCTTAGTTATTGTACATCACATTAAGAATTTAGTAGATATTATAGTTGCTTAGAGAGCAAAAACGATTTATATCAGAAAAGTGGAATTTCAACTGGGATATCCAAATTCAAAATTAGCGACATGTAAAACATTAAATTAAAATAGATATTTTGTATGAAAATCCACTAAAACAAGGTTATAAAACAAATATTTTGTGATTCTGACAGTTGTACTCAAAATAATAAAATTTGAAGGGGATTGGGGGCGTGGCCACATTTAATCGGCGCATGCGCAGAAGCAACAAGTGCACTAAAAAAAGAAATAGAGATATGGGATGTTGGCAAACGCTTTCCCAAGAGAGGACCCGCAATATAGTAGTATTAAATATATGGGTTTCTCGTCCGACGCTAAGCGGGCAGCCATATTCTAACCCAACTGTCAAAGAGCTTTGTTTACTCTGGGATTTGTTGTGGTTATAAATATATTTTTTCGATTTGTGAATATTTGAATTTAATTATTCTGATCTTTGTGTTTCAATATTGACTGTTAGTGTAAATTTAAACATTTTACCATGGCTAGTTGTGCTGTGGGAGGCTGTTTCAATAATAGAAAATTTTTACGTGAAGGTACCTATCAGTTTTCATACGTAAGTTGTTAATTGAGACTAATATAACTTGAAACTACGGTATAATACTTTTTCTTTACAGGTTTCCTAAAGATGATTTGCAGAAAGAGTGGCTACAAGCATTGGGTAAATCTAATGAAAAATTTGTCTGGTCGAAAAATAAAATTGTTTGTTCAGAGCATTTTAAAAAGGAAGACTTTGTAAAACTTTCTGGTAAAAGATTATTGAAGCCTAATGCGATACCTTCACTGAAATTAGGAAAAGTTCAAATTGATTCATTTGACACCTTCTCGTCATCCAATATATCAGTATCTTTGACAAGTACTATAGAACCTCCATCAAGAATCAACATTATCGACGGATTAAAATATAATGAAAACACAAAAAAGACGAAAACATAAAATAACAGTAACAAGGTAAATACATTTAAAATATATTAATAAAGTATTTAAGCAAGAAGATCATAATTATATAACAAGAATCACTTAAAACTATTTAAAATTACTGAAGATATGATTATGGTTAAGAGGATACCATTAATTTGAGAATTAACTAGTGGTAAATTGATATTGAGATATTTTGGATCTATCCAAATTATAGAAGTAGATACCGCCTATTGCTCAGGTTCGGAAAATGTTTAAAGGTTTTATAGCAAGCAACTTTAAGGATAAAACCTAACTGGTGAGTTGTAATTAATGTCAAAGTTTTTATTTTTATTACAATCTTTATTGACATGGGCTAGCTGGGCCTCTTTTCTATTCGGAACCAGCAGATTAACTGTCGTTAAAAAGCTAAAAATTACCAGTTATGGTCACACTGCTGTTGTTGTTTTTCTTTTCGTTTAGGTGCTGACGGATATAGGCCTGGGACCTACCATTATCATGATAGCTGAATGTTAAGGCTTTTTCCAGGGCTGTGGTATTGTAATATCTTTTGTGTGTTACTGTTGATTTAAGTACCTATATTTTGTAAATAGTTTAATTTATCATTACAACAGAATTACAGATATTTGTTTGAATCGAGGTTTTCTCTGCCGTGCTCTTTTCCCCTGTGAATTGAACGCTGAGTACGACACTCTAATTCTCATTTCTATTCCACTCAGTCATTCATAGTTAATTTTTTACTGTTTAAGAAAGGTATTTTAAGTTAATATTGTTACGAAAGCTCACCTACCTTTTTAGTTGGTTAATTATGTTCCTGTTTTCGTTAGAATTTATAATTGAGGCTCACCTACCTAGTTAGTTTGATAAATCTTTTCTTTGCCGTCTGGGCTCTCCCAGACTCTTTTTAATAGGCCGTTCTCGATGGCTAAAGAATTCCATAACGCCCAGTAACTTTTTAGAGATGGTGACTTATCAGCAATGTCCTGCCAGGTGGGTCTGTCCATGTTGTTTATCTTCCATTGGAAAATTGGTTCAAAATCCGGGTCTTCACTTTGTTCTTTAGCAATGGTTTTAATATCCCAATCCTCTGGACACTGGATGGTAGTTCTTCTGCAAAGAAATTCATCTTCTTCCCTCACTTCTTGTCGCACACAATGTTTACAATTTGAAGGACATGGTCTGGATAGAGCATCAGCATTACGATGGTTAGATCCTTTACGGTGCTCAATTTTGAAGTCATACTCCTGCAACCGTTGAAGCCATCTTGCCACTTGGCCTTCCGGATTCCTGAACTGCAGTAGCCACTTCAAAGAAGCATGATCGGTCCTCAAGACGAACGGCTGACCATAGAGATACTTATGAAAATGCTCCACAGTTTTAACTATGGCAAGCAACTCTCTTCTGGTTACGCAGTAGTTCATTTCTTGCTTAGAGAGGACCTTGATAAAGTAGGAAATCACTTTTTCTTGCCCGTTTTCAATTTGTGATAATATTCCTCCAATTCCAATATTACTAGCATCCGTGTCAACGATGAATGTCTTTCCAGGCTTGGGATATGACAGAATCGGAGAAGAACACAAAGCTTCTTTTAATCTCTGAAAAGCTTGTTGACATTGTTCCGTTCAGATAAATGGCTGATTGTTTTCTGTGAGTCGATGTAAGGGTTTCGCAATCTCTGCGAAATTTTTCACAAACTTGCGATAGTAAGTGCAAAGTTCAAGGAAACTCCTTAATTCATGTTTGTCTTTCGGTACTGGCCATTTCCAGACGGTTTCAGTTTTCTCTGGGTCAGTCTTCACTCCGTCAGAGGAAATAATGTGTCCTAAATACTTGACTTCCTTTTGAAACAACATGCACTTCTTGGGACTTAGCTTGGGCCGGGCTTCCCTCAACTTTTGGAAAACTTCTTGGACATTCTTCAAATGATCTTCAAAGTCTTTTCCCAGTATTATAATGTCATCAAGATAAACGAGACACGTTTTCCAGGTCATTCCTCGTAGAATGGTTTCCATAAGTCTTTCAAAGGTGGCTGGTGCATTGCAGAGGCCAAAGGGCATAACGTTGAAGTGCCAAAAACCCGTACCAATGGAAAAGGCGATCTTCTCTTTATAATTTGGATGAAGCTGCACTTGCCAATAGCCACTCTTCAGGTCTAATGTGGAAAACCATTGAGATCCAGACAGTGTATCCAGGGTGTCGTCTATTCTTGGCAATGGATAACTGTCCTTCTTAGTGACATCGTTTAGTCTTCTATAATCTACACAAAATCTGGTAGAGCCATCCCACTTCTGACACCAATGTTACCTCGAAATTAGGGTTTGTGAATGCCTAGCAGCTCACAAACGTTCTGAAATACTTCCGATTCGAAATTTCGCCCTTGGTCGGAATGGATCTCTCTGTGCACCCCATAACGACATATCCAATTTTCGAATAAAACTTCGGCTACGGTAACAGCTTCTTGATTAGGTAAGGGATATATTTCTGGCCATTTACTGAAGTAGTCCATCACTACCAAAATATAACGAATCCCACCGCTGCCACCAAATGTTACGAAAGCTCACCTACCTTTTTAGTTGGTTAATTATGTTCCTGTTTTCGTTAGAATTTATAATTGAGGCTCACCTACCTCGTTTCTAAAGCACTCTTCAGCGTTTGATAGTCCTTTTGTTTATCATCAGCTAGTGTTCTTAATATTTCCATAGCTTCACCTCGTAGGGCAACTATAAGTGATGTGGCTTTTTCTTCTTCTGACCAGTTGTTTGCCAAAGCAGCTGCTTCAAATTGTTTTAGGTAAGTGCTCCATGCCACCTTTCCATCAAATGTTGGTGGCTTAATCCTTGCAGATGAAATGCAACTGTTGTCAGCCTTAACAATCTCCTTCGCGGACCATTGTGACTGTAAATTTGTTACTTTATGCTCTAACTTAATTATTCTTTCTTCTATGACTTGGACTTTGACGACTTCACCGTGTAATTTACTAACACTTTCTTCTACGACCTGAACTTTATCTTGCACTTCATTCCTCAATAGATTAATTTCTTCTTCAACGGTTTCCTCAAACTCTTTGAGATTGATCTTAATTACTTCTTCTAACTTTTTATTATTTACTTCTTGATAATTTTTCATTTCTTCTAAACTGTTCCTCATTTCCTCTTCACTGTTCTTCATTACCCCTTGACTGTTTTTCATTTCTCTTTTCAAGTCTTCTTTCATTTCGTCCCGGCTGTTTTTCAATTCATCCAGGTTGTTTTTTATTTCTTTCTTTAAGTTTTCTCCCATTTTGTCTTGACTCTTCTTTATTTCTTGCATCATTCCCATTAACTGTTTCAATGTTTTCTCCATCTCCGTCGCTCTTGATCTTGTTACTGGCATTCACTTGTCTACTCCAAACGTCTTCTTTGCGGAACGTCACACTTCTGACACCAATGTAACCTCATATTTAGGTTATCGTTGAAACACGTCACGTAGACAAACAATCTTTATTGTCACTCTTGATAATACAAGAAATATCCTTCAACAAATTTCGCAACTGTCAACGCTTTACTTTGACGTTTGTCACTCGCGTTTGGCTGCTCAATGTAAACTGACTGCAGCGGCCGAAAATGGTCTGCTTATATAGGTTTTTAAAGTTCTCGAAGTTTCTGAGATCTCGAGAACGTGTCGAGAAACAAATAGAATATAGCCTGGAATATTCCGGAAAACGTCAAAATAAAGGCATCACAAAAATTATAAATTCTAACATAAACAGAAACGTAATTTACAAACTAACGAGGTAGGTGAGCCTCAATTATAAATTCTAACGAAAACAGGAACATAATTAACTAACTAAAAAGGTAGGTGAGCTTTCGTAACAATATATATCAAATCTCCTACAATTCCTATCAATGAAGTCATATGTATGTTCTCTGATACCAAACATCTAGGTATGCTAATGAACATCCACAGACAAAGTTATCTAGAGAATTTAATCTATGTACTAACCTGATTGGGGCTTTTGTCCACTGTTAGTTTCACACAATATTGTTAATACCTGAAAATATATGAAAAGAAATTCATAGTTAAATCAGGTTTTTGTTAATAATCTTCATTGTCGACAGAAAATAAATAAAGTAGGTGTATTTATTTTTATAATCTTCCCCTTTTCCCTAATTTTGTACATAGCTAGTGTGGTGTAATTAAATAGTCTCAATTTCTTTATATGTTTATTGTTCGACTTACATAGTTAATCTGCTATATTATGTTACCCAAAAGTTAGCAAGGTTGCTGTTTTAATTATTCTGCAATATTTCGTAACACTATTACTACAACTAATAACTTATTTCATACGTATCTAAGTAGGTCGGTACAATGTCCAATGCGTGTTAAGCTATACAGGATGATTGCTTTGTCTTAGGACATTACACCTTCCCTTTCAGAGAGAATGATCTTCACTATGGCCACTTGTGAAGAGCATTTGTCTGAACATGTACAAATACCTAATAAACAATAATTAAATCTAATCTAGATACTAAAGAACATATTTATAAAGTACCCTAACTATTTCTATGTGCACATATTACTAAATATTAAATATAAAATACAATATGGACAATTAAGGTGGGGTATATTTTTGTAGACGATTTTTGTGTACCACTAATTGTTCACCTTTATTGTCTAGGGCACAATTAGGACCATCTGCCTTTATAACTGGAAACGGACCTTTATACCAAGAATCGAATTTTGTTCGTGCTTCATTAGTAACAATAACCCAGTCTCCTATTTTTAAATCTATCTCTGCTGTTTTACTGTCATATCGAGACTTTCGCTCCTCTTTCGCTTTCTCAAGATCTTCCCTTACCCTTTTATGAGCGAGTTGTAACCTATATCTAACTTCCTGATCATATGCGTCTATGTTATAACATGGTTTGATATCAAAACCTGACAGAACATTATCAAGATTGGCTTTTTTGCAAAAATTAGTTCATATGATGTATAGTTATGGTATGAACTAGGTGTAGTGTTATAACAAAATGCATAATATTTTGCCCAATTATCCCAATCCGACTGCATGTCATTTATATACATTCTGGTGTATTCATTAAACACGCGATGATTACGCTCGCATGTTCCGATAGTTTGACTGTGATATGCAGTGGAGATTTTATTATCAATTTTCATTAGCTCAAAAAGATTTTGAAAAACCTTATTTTTATATTCGTATATCAGTATAAAATTTTCGAATAGGAATAATGACTACATATTTTGTTAACTCACATTGTAAAGTTACTGCATATACATTACCTTGGTTGGATTTTTGGAAGGGACCAATTGTGTCTTTACTAACAATATCAAAGGATGTTTGAGGTGTAGGTGTTAATACCATAGGTTCAGTGATTCTAACTTTAGCTTTATTTATTTGACATTTATGACATTTATTTATATAATTAGCAACGTCACGCGACATGTTTTTCCATCTATAAATACCTTTAAGTTTTTTGAGAAGTCTTTTTTGTCCACAATGACCTCCTAGTAAGGGATTATCGTGAAATTTCTCAATTAATTTTGTTTTTTCTTTTTTACATGTTATTAACCTACGTTCTGCATAAAGAGTAATAATTACATTTTTTTTAATGTTTTGCCCGTTCGTTTTTAATTCGTCGACTGTGTATTTTGAGAAAAATTTATCACCTAGGTTTAATCGCAATTCATTTACTCCGCATTTACCAGCCATATTGTTTAGCTGAGACAATATTTGCTCTAAGGCGATATTGCCATTTGTAAATGAGATAGTTTTTTGCGCGCTTAGTTTTCTCTTATGCCATATCATCATCCTAAGAGATGTAGACGTTACATTAAACTTTAACAAGGGCAGTTTTAAAGTGTAGGCTATATCTAAATTCTCATAAACTTTAGGTTTGACTAGTTGCGTTATTTCTGGCGTTGCTTTTGTTACTACTGTTTTCGACATAGATCGGGTTATAGGAAGCACCTGTGCAGTATTCCCATATGTTTCTTTGTGTTTATATTTATTCTAGAAAGTGCATTGGCTCCTACATTATCTTTTCCTTTAATGTATTCAATATCGAAATTGTTTTCCTCTAAATCTAATCGAATTCTAGTTAACTTTGAAGACGGATTTTTTATAGAAAACAAATAAATTAATGGTCTGTGATCTACCCTAGCTAAACATTTTTGACCGTATAAATAACAACGGAAGAAAGAAATTGCCCAGTGCAGTGCTAAAAGCTCTTTTAAAATTATTGGTTTATTCATCTTGCTTTTTGAAAATGCGCGTGAGGCATATGCTATAGGCAAATCATGTCCATTAAAATTTTGAGATAATACGGCACCGCAAGCTTCATTTGACGCATCTGTTGTGAGTATAAATTGTTTTGTAAAATCTGGGTATTGCAAAATTCTTGGACTAAGAAAGTTTTTTAAAATTTCAAATGAATTTTGACAATCTTGAGTCCAATTGAATTGAACATTTTTCCTAGTCAGCTTATTTAATGGTCGTGTAATTTCTGCAAAGTGTGGAATAAATCTCCTATAATAATTGCAAAACGCTACGAATCTTTTCACGTCGTCAGCAGTTTGAGACACTGGATATTTATTTATTACGCTGTATTTCGAATCGTCAGGTAAAATACCTCTGTCTGTAATTTTATGACCTAAATAAGTAACTTCTTTCCTAAAAAATTGACATTTCTCCGGATTAAGTTTTAAATTATAACGTCTGCATGTATTAAAAACATTACACAAATTCGTTAAGTGATGTTTTTCTGAACATCCTATAACTATTAAATCATCCATATATAAAAATGCTTTTGCAGGAGTAATGCCGGCAAAAACTAGAGACATCATTCTTTGAAAACTGTTGGGGCTAACTGAAAGTCCAAATGGTAACCTAGTAAATCTGAATGAACCTGACTCTACACTAAATGATGTTACATCTCGTGATTGTTCATCTAATTCAATTTGATGAAATCCTGAAATCAAATCGATAACAGAGAATCATTTGGCTCTTCCTAATTGATTTAAAATATTGTCTATTCGTGGTAATGGAAATTTATCTGCTACCAATTTTTTATTTAATTGCCTAAAATCAATTACAAGTCTCCATGCTTTGTTACCGTTAGCTGATTTTTTAGGTACTAAAAGGACCGGACTGTTATAATCAGCACTGATGGTTCAATAATTTCATTATTAAGCATTTGAGTGACGAGATTATTTATTTCTTGTTTTTGTACCATTGGAGTTCTATAATTTTTTATAAACAGGGGTTGGATCTGAAAGTCTCAATTTTTGTGTATAAAAATTGTTCTTTGTTATTTTGTCTGTCTTTAAGGCAAAAATATCTGAAAATTCTTGACAAAGTTGAAATACCTTATCTTTAATGAATTCTGGCATATCTTTATTTAGTTGTTTTAATAAGTTCTCTTGCCTATTAGATTTTTCCGTTTCGATATTAAAAATATTATAATGAGATATATCAATGGTTTGAAATTGGATATTTTTTAAAGTTACACTTTCAAATGTTGTATTAATAATTTTGACTAAAGGATTAGTTTTTGAGATTATTGTTCTAGCCACGATTACGCCTGTAACCACTTCTTGATTCATTACTAATAGTCGCAGCAAGTTGCGGATTAAATAGGGAAAACTTCCGTACAAAACACTTGGTGCCCGGAATGGGTTTTGGGTCGCTGAATTTAAATATGGCATCGGCGAACACCCCAGACACCTGGTGCGCCACAACCTGGACGTGAACGTCATCTCCGTGGAACTCCCGCACAATTCATGCGCGAAAGGAAAAACACTTGGTGCCCGGGGGTTTTTTGGGTCGCTGAATTCAAATATGGCATCGGCAAACACCCCCAGACACCTGGTGTGCCCCAACCTGGACATGAAGCTCGTCTCCGTGGAACTCCCACACAATTCATGCGGGAAAGAAAAGACACTTGGTGCCCGGGGGTTTTTTGGGTCGCTGAATTCAAATATGGCATCGGCGAACACCCCCAGACATCTGGTGCGCCCCAACCTGGACATGAAGGTCGTCTCCGAGGCTTTCCAGACACACTCGAAAAAGATGAACCGGAAATCGTTAAGGTGGGTTTTTTCGGTCGCCAAAGCAAAATTTGACGTCGAACAGGATCCCCCGAGCACGTGGTGCACCGCAACCTAGACCTGAAGGTCGTCTCCATACTTTCCAGACACACTCGAAAAAGACGAACGAGAAATTGTTAAGGGGGGTTTTTTCGGTCACCAAAGCAGAATTTGACGTCGAAAAGGATTAAAGTTCAATTATGTATCCTGGAAAGAAATAGAGTGAATAGAAAGTCGATTTTTATGTAATTGAGTTTCAGAAACTCTTTATTGATCTCAAATCAAATACAATTCAACCGTAACTTGACCTAACCTGCTTCATTCATAATTTCAACTCAACTCAATTCAGCGACCCAAAAAAACCCCGGGCACCAAGTGTTTTTCCTTTCCCGCATGAATTGTGCGGGAGTTCCACGGAGATGACGTTCATGTCCCGGTTGGAGCGCACCAGGTGTCTGGGGGTGTTCGCCGATGCCATATTTGAATTCAGCGACCCAAAAAACCCCCGGGCACCAAGTGTTTTTCCTTTCCCGCATGAATTGTGCGGGAGTTCCACGGAGATGACGTTCACGTCCAGGTTGTGGCGCACCAGGTGTCTGGGGGGTGTTCGCCGATGCCATATTTGAATTCAGCGGCCCAAAAAACCCCCGGGCACCAAGTGTTTTTCCTTCCCGGGATGAATTTTGTGAGAGTTCCACGGAGATGACTTTCGTCGGCGTTCCTGAGCCCCAGGTGGTCAGGGTGGCAATTTGGACATCATAATCGTGATCAGCGACCTCAAAAACCCCAGGGCACCCATTCTGGGCCAATTCCGACTCTTTTTTACAAATTTATTAAGTCGTCCAAAGGGCGTCTCAAAAAATGCATTTTTCGAATGCATTTTTGGCTGCAGCGATGCAACTACGAATTTCAGCATATTCCCACCTAGGTGAATTTTGGATTAATAATGTTTAGAAGCAAATGCAGAAAACCGCAATCCGATCCATCTTGTACGGAACTTTTCCCTATTTAGACCCGTTTTTCACGTATCTTGCTGCGACTATAACTACAGCATCATTCGTAAGATGTAAATTATTTTATTTCTGACCGGGATATTATAAGCTTATATCGTCATAGTTACGCTATCAATAAAGAGAGTCATAACTCCCTTGGGACATTATAGATTCTATAATTCCCTCTACCCTAATATACATATACGTAACATAGCAACAACCTAGCAACAACAAAACTCGGAATTTTTCCGTTTTAAAAATAAACAATATTTTATTGAAATCGGTCAGAAATAAAATTATCTATGTACCACGGGAATTAATGAGCCTTAATAACCTCAGGCAATTGCTGTCCCTCGGGCCGGAGGCCCTCGGGACGCAAACTTTGCCATCGGTAATTAAGGCCCTTATAATTCCCTTGATACGTAAATAACTATATCTGCCTGACAACAGCATCATTCGTAAGATGTAAATTATTTATCTGCCTGACAACTTCGCATCTTGGAGGAACGAGTATAATGTCTTCTGCTGGACTATTATATATGGGTATTACTATTTGACTATAATTTACGTTACAAGTTGAAGTCCAATTGCTGTAATCAAGATTACATTTAAATTTAGTAATAAAATCTCTGCCTAAAATTCCATCGCCGGGAATTGGAAATTTTGAATCCACGACATGCATTTGATGAATTAATTCAAAACCTTGTATTAAAATAGTAGTTTTGGTAGTACCCAAGGATTTGACAGTTCCTTGCGTTACTCCCTTTATATTACAAGAATTTGAACTATTAATGAATTGATTTGGGTCAGTATTTGTATTTTTAATAATTGAAATATCAGTTCCAGTGTCGACTATAAATAATAGCTTTCGAAAACCTGTCATTTTGGTGTAAAGCACCACAAAATTTGAAAGTGATAAATCAAAGTTAAAAATGTTTACATTCCCTCCCCCAAACTCACCTGTTCAGGGGGCGCTTCGTTTCCCGAATTTTGTTCCGTTTCGTAAAATCTTACCGAGGGTTTATTATGAGAATAATTATATCCTGAATTATTATATCTATAGGTTCCGCGGCTGCTTCTGTGGCCTCTGCCACGATGTACAAACCCTCGACCGTGCTGCTGTCCCCGATTATTGAATTGATTATAACCCTGATTAAATTGGCGGTTATTATAATGTCTATAATTTTTCTTAATATGAAAAATACTTGCGTCATTGCTTTGAGGACTGGTGTTGACAAATTTTGTAACACCGTCTTGAATACTATTAAATGTACCTGCTTCCATGACTATTCTAGCTCTTTCAGTACTAGCATTTTGACTGAAGACTTTAACTGTGGTTTCGGTAGCATAATTTTCAGCTACCCCACATGGTACACCCTCATTAATAAATGCTCTTTTCAGAGACGATGCTAGTGACTCTATTTCTGTAGCATAACCTACTGCGTTTTTGTTATTTTGTTTTAAGTTCATAATTTTTGCTGTTAAAAGTCGTGAGCTGTCCTTTTATACCTTTTTTAAAAGTATCAATTATAGCTTCTAACGTTATTTCATTAGTTATTAAATCTCGCGCCTTTCCAGTTAAACGAGTCTTTACATATGCGATTGCATTATTAACATGACCTTCTGAATTTAAACTTAGAAGTGATAATGAATCTAAAAATGATAATAATTTGTCAGGAGCACCATCAAATTCGTTAGGCACTATTTTGCTTGCTAGGTTAAAAAATTCTACCGCTGTAAGGGGCATTTCTACTGATTTGTCTGAATTTTCTGCTAAATCCACTAAAATATTGGGATCAATTTTTGCTATACAGGAGGATGGTATTTTATAGTTAACTTTTAATACTAAAAATGCAGTTAATATTGTATCTCTAATTTTCATAAAAAGTACTCTAATTTCGTGTTTTTGTTCTTCATTAAGGGAAAACCACGATAAAGCTACAGTCTGAGTAAATTTATTAAAATATGAGACTAAGTTATCTCTAATATCATGTCTTACTGATTCACTTTTAGGAACTTCTTTTTTTATAGCACGTTTGGCGTGACTGTATATTTCTTGTTTTATTAATGCTAATTTAGATTTTAGTAGTTCCCAGTTATTTTGTTGCATGTGTCAATTAATAAAAATTAGGTAAATTAAGCATATAAATACGTAACCTAAGACAATTAAAATAATTTTACCTTACTACAATAATGCTTATACTATACATGGCTTGATATATCATATTCTGCGATTCGTCAGCAATTCACTGTTACATTAATTCCTTTTAAATAACGCTTTCACTTTCCATAGTCCCAATAAATTAAATTTACACTTACTGTCTTTAGATTATACCTAAAAGCTAAAAAAAGAGAAAAATTCAAGGCTGAGCTGCTATTGGATGGATAACCAAATTCCTCTGGATACGTTTCTTCACTTGCTTGCCATAACCTTTGCAAATCTTCAAAGCCAGTAAGGTCAACAGTACTATTACTATAATGTACAACATAATTTTAACATCCATGGTAACATTGTATTCCTTCTCTCATAAATAAAATAAAATTTGAATTTACTACTCCCGTGTCTGTTACTTCTTGATTTGTCGATTTAGTTTGACCCATATTGCCTCCAAATAACGATTACCATACCATATCGCCTTCTTAAATAACTTTCCAATATTATATTTTTAGCAAAGGAATCTGTATATTCCTTGTGGCAGGATCGCCATGTGGTGTAATTAAAGAGTCTCAATTTCTTTATATGTTTATTGTTCGGCTTACATAGTTAATCTGCTATATTATGTTACCCAAAAGTTAGCGAGGTTGCTGTTTTAATTATTCTGCAATATTTCGTAACACTATTACTACAACTAATAACTTATTTCATACGTATCTAAGTAGATCGATACAATGTCCAATGCGTGTTAAGCTATACAGGATGATTGCTTTGTCTTAGGACATTACACTAGCCTATCCAAGGTAAGTTAATAAATAAAAGAAATAAAAAATAAACACAAGACGTACGTAAATTTTAATTGTAGCTCTAGTAATCTTTATTATTTTGCTTTGCAAAATAGAACAATGACATTTTCATTAATTTGAGTTTTATTGTCATATAATGAAGTGAGCCTAACCACCTATCCTACCTGATGTGCTTTGCTTTGAGAAGCTGTCCACCGTTTGTCAAAATTGAGTTATAAGAACTGATTGACAAGACAGAGATTTACGTAATTTTTTCATAACTTAAAATAGTCATGAGCTAATTTGTTTAATATTTTTTTTATTAACATACCGCTTTCAGGCGTAACTGAAAAGTGGTATCTACTAAATTTTTACACTATCAAAAGTAACACAGAGCGATAGATTTTTTTTATACAAATTGCATATAAATTGTTAAAAAATTAGTTTAACTTTCAAGCTAAAGGAGATTTTTCTTGTAATTGATATTAGTATTACAATTGCGTAAAAAAATCATTTTCAAAATAATCCAATTTTTAAAATATGTTTTTTTTACTTCAACATCAATTGCAGAATAGTTACAAAAATAGTTTTATTTTGTAACAATTTTTCATACGATTTGCTGCGTTAAAGAATGTCGATGTAATTGTAAACAGTCCTGATAAGTATAAAATATTGATTACTCCCTGTATAAAATTTGACACTTGGGTGAGAAGATGTCCGCGCGCTACATTAGGAAGTGTGCGCATGTTGACGATTATTCTCCCTACTCCATTTCTCTGTTCTACGTCAATACATAACCTCTATTCTGTCTGTGGTATAACCCTGTCACTTGTGTTCTGGATAAATTCTGTTTATATTATTTTTGTGGTTATTTGACTATTTTTTTAAACTACTTTCATGGATCCTGCAGATTTAAATGTGTTCGATTCTGATGAAGTAGTGATGGGCGAAACGGTTACCCGCGTGTAACGTTACAGGCGGTGCCGCTTCAGAAAAATACCGTTACAAAATCCCGTTACTTTGCAACGTCCTTGACAGACTAGTCTGAGAATAAAAATATAATATATTTAATAGTGTAAAAAATACCTAGAACAGTTTGGACCATTTACAAGCAATCTTTTCCATTTTTAGTAAAAATATAAAATTTTGTTTATGCTGTAGTATCATTATTTTTTATAATATACAGGGTGTCCGGAAAAGACGTGTACAACGGAAGACCACAGACTCCTGGGTTCAAAATAAGCCGATTTAGCCCAATTTACTTATTTCCAAAACTGCTTCGTTTCGCCGCTAGGGAGCGCCAAAGTTCGCAAAAATTTTTTGTTTATTCCGAATATCTCGGAAACGACTTGATCGATGTTAACCATTTTTGGGCTACGCAGTTATAAGTCTAACCGACACTTTTTGACATTATTTAAAATCTTTCGCAGTCATTAGAAATATAAGAAAAATCATGTATCATGCAAATATAAGCACATATTTTTTTAACCCCCTGTACAATTACTCTCAATTTTTTTCTATTAGTAGTTGACTTTATTTAGAAACTTTTTTTACTCTTTCAGAATTTTGAACAGATGAGTAGTTTAGGCAGAAAAATATTTTTCGTATGTCAACAATATCAGCGTTCGTTCTGCAACAAATAACGAAGTACCAGAAGTAGGCTCTGATATTTGTTTGTATGTCAAATCTAATCAGCTACTGAAGTTAGTCTCGATTTATTCTTCTTGCTCAATTACTTAGTTACTTTAGATCTTCCTTTATTTGTTGTTGTTATTGTTGTGTTTGTTTATGTTCCTCATTTTTCAATATTTCATCATGGATACGTACATATTCCGAACAAGTAGATATGCTTTTGGTTTATGGAGTTTGTCAAGATAACAGCCGCAAAAGTGTTAGGGTCTACATGGACAGATTCCCTCATCGACGAGTGTCAAATCATCAAACTTTTGCCAACATCGAAAGGCGACTTCGCGAATATGGTTCCTTCCACCAAATGAATACGGTTCAAGGGCGTCAACGTACCACGAAAACTATAAAGGTGGAGGAACAAATCCTAGATAAGATAGAAGAGAACCCAAAAATTAGTGCAAGACGCATTGGACAAGAAATAGGGATACCAAAAACATAGTTCATGATGTTTTGATGGAGCAGTTACTACATCCTTACCACATTCAATCGGTTCATAAACCCATTGACCCTGAAAAACGTTTAGCATTTTGTAATTTTATACAAGATCAAAGAGCCCATGATATCAATTTCAGCAAATACATTTTATTTTCAGATGAAGCATATTTTGCTAGGTCAGGAATTATTAATAACCATAACAAACACGTTTATACTGATGAAAATCCACACTGTAGTGAAATAAGACATTTTCAATATGAATTCAGAGTAAATGTGTGGACGGGAATTATAGACAACTTTATTATTGGCCCGGTTGTGTTTCCACATCGATTAAATGGGGTCAACTATTTTACAGCAAGTATTACCTAATTTATTGGACGATTTACCTATACTACTTCGTCGTAATATGTGGTTTATGCACGATGGTGCACCCCCCATTTTACAATACCCGTTAGTCAGTATTTACATAATCTGTATCCTAACAGGCGGATTGGAAGAGAAAACGATGCTCCTATAAAATGGCCACCTCGAGCACCAGACTTACCTCCTTGCGATTATTTTTGTAAAGTATAAGCCTACGCAGTTAATTATAAAGAGGAATTTTTTAGACGAATCCAAGACGCAGTTAACATTTTACGAGGTAATCCAGTAATCATGGAAAGCACTACAACTTCGTAAAACCATAAAACGGATTACTTATTGCGTACGAGAAAACGGTGGTCACTGAGCATTTATTGTAAAGAGATCATAACGTTTTTTTTATTTGCTATATTATTATCTCGTATTTATTAAACAAAATATAAATGAGTTTTGAAATTTTCGTTATTTGTTGCAGAACGAATGCTGATATTGTTGACATACGAAAAATATTTTTCTGCCTAAACTACTCATCTATTAAAAATTCTGAAAGTATAAAAAAAGTTTCTAAATAAAGTCACCTACTAATAGAAAAAATTGAGAGTAATTGTACAGGGGGTTAAAAAAATATGTGCTTATATTTGCATGATACATGATTTTTCTTATATTTCTAATGACTGCAAAAGATTTTAAATAATGTCAAAAAGTGTCGGTTAGACTTATAACTGCTTAGCCCAAACATGGTTAACATCGATCAAGTCGTTTTCGAGATATTCGGAATAAACAAAAATTTTTCGCGAACTTTGGCGCTCCCTAGCGGCGAAACGAAGCAATTTTGGAAATAAGTAAATTGGGCTAAATCGGCTTATTTTGAGCCCAGGAGTCTGTGGTCTTCCGTTGTACACGTCTTTTCCGGACACCCTGTATATCAAATTTTTATTATTAATTATTACTTATACAGCCATGGCATTTTTATTTATTTTTTCAGTTAATTTTTTTACAGTCAATAATGACGGAATATATTTTTGAACAATTTTTCTTTATTATCAATCTTGACCAACCGATTACAGCAAATTGAAAAACGAAATCTTAAAATGTCACTAAGAAAAAAACTTACGAATTTAGCTTATGTACAGTGCGTTTCAATAACTTTGATAACATTTTGATCAGCTGTAACTTTTCTGTTTTTAAAGATATCGGAATGAAGCAAAAACCATATTGCATAGTGAACTAACAAGTTTTTTCTTATTTGAAAGACAAAACAAATGACCAACGATTTTCAGAGATCTTAACCTAACTTATATTTTTTTAAATGGAACGCCCTGTATGTTATTGGATATTTGGATTCTACTCAAAATTCCAAGCATATTTTAATAAGCATATACTATACCTATCTTCAACTGTTTCTGAGAAATAGTTTTACAAACATGTCAAATTATCATACAAATCGCTCTACTTGTCTGCCATTTTCCTCAACAGAACAAAACACTAAGGCTCGATTGCTACTAGCACGGCTCAAGCAATGCTGAACTTCAGCTTTAGCTCAGTGCAAAGTGTGCCATGAACAAGTAGAGCAATATCTATGATAATTTGACATGTTTCTAAAACTATTTCTCAGAAACAGTTGAAGATAGGTATAGGATATGCTTTTTAAAATATGCTTGGAATTTCGAGTAGAATCCAAATATCCAATAATATACAAGGCGTTCCATTTAAAAAAATATAAGTTAGGTTAAGATCTCTCAAAATCGTTAGTCTTTTGTATTTTTTTTAAATAAGAAAAAAGTTGCTAGTCTACTATGCATTATGGTTTTTGCTTCATTCCGATATCTTTATAAACAGAAAAGTTACAGGTGATCAAAATGTTATCAAAGTTATTGAAACGCACTGTACAAAATTTTAAAAATAATTATTTAGTTTTCAGTGCTGTAAAGACTGCAACTGAAATATTTAATTAATTTGCAACTGCTTTTTATATATTTATTTTAACAGTAATATAATTAAAATGCTTGGGTAATATTTAAAATTGTTTGTTCTAAAATTCCAAAGAAAATTATATTGAAATTTACTTTTATTATGTAATTGGACCGCAGGTTGGACATTGCAGCGGCATAGTTTTCAGATAAATACACTTGATCTATTCTATTTCGCAGGTGTTTAGACGGTTAATGTCTGTCTGTATCCCATTCAAAGGGTCCAAATTTATTACTGTGATATATGTCAACGTGTCATGTATTAGAATATATTTTTATTTCGCATAAGAATGGCAGTAGATCAGTTCCTATCAGTAGTGTAGTGGTACGTGGGAACTGGCATCGGGCTAGTTCCTAGTCTCATGATCGCTCTCGTCCAGTCCATCGTAGTATCGGTCCGGGGTCCGCCGTCTGCACTCCGCAGTTGCACGGAGTTCCAAAGTAACCAGTTACTTTTCACCTTAGTAACAAGTCTTGCCGTTACAACAAAATACCGTTACATAATCCCGGTACACAAATACCGACCCATCACTATGCGTGCCTTGCGTCGACAACCAAAACTTTTTAAAAATCGGTAATAAATCAGTCTACAATAGTTTTTCAAATTAATGATAGAAATATGTTTTTACAGGCTTAATTATTTTGAAGAATTCGACGAATTGGATTTCTTTAAGCGTTTTAGATTGAAAAAGCAGACCTGTACAATGGTATTAAATTCAATCGAAGATCAAATTAAATCCACAACAGAACGTAACAATGCAATTTCACCAGCAACAAAGTTGTTGCTAACATTAAGATTTTATGCTGTATGTTAATTGCTGCCGGAGATTTTGTGGGGGTAATCAAAACATCTGCGTGTACTATAATAACCAAAGTAACGGAAGCAATAACAACATTGCGTGGGAGATATATAAAATTTCCTGAAACTGAAGCACAACAACAGAAGACAAAAGAAAATTTTTATGAAATTGCTAGATTTCCACATGTAATCGGAGTTATTGATTGCACTCATATTCGTATCCAATTGCAGAACGATATAGAAATCGTAAGGGTTATTTCTCTTGGAATGTCCAAACTATTTGTGATGCACATCTGAAAATTATGGACATAGTTGCTCGCTGGCCCGGATCATCACACGATCAAACAATATTTAATAATAGCCGAATCAAGAGGAGGTTGCAGACCAACAAATTTGGTGGCACTTCTCTAATATTAAGAGATAGTGGGTATGCCAATACTAACTTTTTAATAACACCTCTGGAGCGACCAACTATACCAGCTGAAATTCTGTTCAACGAATCACAGATTCGAATCAGAAATTGTGTGAAAAGGTCATACAGTGTTTGGAAGCGCAGATTTCCTGTTCTCTCATTAGGTATGCGTCTCTCATTGGAGCATTCAAAGGCAGTAATTGTTTCGACTGCTATTCTTCATAATATCGCTATAGAAGAACGAGAGGCTCAACCACCTAATGAATTTGAAGAGGAAGATGTACCTTAAGAATTACTGGAAGATCATAACAGAGTAGCAGTCCAAGCCAACAACAGGATGCGAATGTTACTCATTAATAACCATTTTGCAAATTTATTATAAATAAAAGTTTACATGAAGGCTTTTAATCAAGTTTTTTGTTTATTAATCAAGGAATGTTAACAAAATTAATTACATATGACTGAAGTACAAGCATTTTAAAATTTCATTGCTTATAAAACTTGATGAAAAATATTATTACAGACTATTCTTACTATACACAGACACAAAAAGAATATACCAATATTTTATAAAATATTGTTTACATAAGAACACACAATATGTTATTGAAATTAGCTCCTTCATTTTATAAAAATGTATTTTAAACTTTCAGCATAAAATATTTGCAATAAAAAAACAATATTACTTGAAATTTTATTTATTTTTTAATTCGGCTAAGAAAATTTTTATTTTAAGTGCATGTTTCTCTGCCAATCTGTTTTCCTTCTTCTCTGCCTCATCCTTTAACAGATTTATCTGGAAATCTATATATTCTATTTTTTTCTGGCAAGTTCCTCGTATACCATTCCAGAACGTTGCTTCTGTAGTTGCGATGAAGTGGATTCTGCTTTATACATCCGCTTCCTTTTTGACGTACATCTATTAGATTCTTAAAAAGATTACGGATATTATTATTAATGGTTAAGTTTCACAGTAATTTTTGTTTAAAAAAAAAATAGTTATTTATGCAACAAGTACAAAAAGTAAGTGTTTATTGCGCGCGACGTGAAATTGTCCAACAGGCCGTCAGGCCTGGTAGGACAACACGTTGAGTGCAATAAGCACTTTTTGTACGAGTTGCATACAATATTTTTTCTACGTTCATGCAAAAACCAGAAAATGATATTTAGATGACACTAAGTCTAGGAAAATGTGACGTCGATTTGAACGTTTATGTTTGTCATGACAAAACGCTGTAGTAGAATGACAGATGAATGCAATAAACATTTTATTGCACTAGTGCAATAAAGAGCCATTTTTTCCACTAAATATAGTTCAATAAAGTTTTGTTTTTTGCATGAACGTAGAAAAAAATTATAATATATTACTTGGGGTTTGAAATTTCTCACTATTGCTTGTCGAAGGTACTTCTGAGCCTAATTTGCAGGGGGCTAGTGGATTATGCGGATGTACGTTATCTGCAAGAGCAAATTATCTATCGTTTTTACCTATACATATATAGAATGCCTATACTACACAAACCTGATGCAGGTAATTTTATTGAACTTCTAACTGTTGGCTTTTAGGCATTCTCAACTGCTGTGAATTCCATGAGTTCCAGCTACAGCTAGGCTACAATTGTTTATAACTTATTAAAATATTAAAATTAATTAATTTCTATGTACCAATTCCAGGATTTGAATATCCGTTGAGGGATCAACTGGTGTTTCATTGCAAACATTTGAGTTCCATATATTTGACTCGACAGGTGTTTCGTTTGCTATCACTGGTTCAGATCCAGCAGTAAGTGTTTGTTCTGAAACTGCAAGAAGATTGTTAAAAAAATAATTAGGTATTTTACAACATTATCGATACTTAAAATTTAAATTGTCTCCTACCAAAATCAGAATCGCACAGTGACAGAGTACCTGTGGCCCCTGCACCAATTAAAGCCACCACCCTTTCACTAATACCGTTTAGGTTTAGTTCCACTGTAGGTCCCCCACCAGTTTAGTATAATTTTTGTTTATATTCAGCAAACTCCTTTTTAGTATTTTTTTTCAAGGAGTCCCACTTGCTGCGTAACATCTTCGCTGTTCTTCCTGTTCCGCATGAAGCATTAAATTCGGTTTCAATTTTTCTCCATTCTGCATCTTTGGCATTACTGGTCACTGTATCTGTCTTTTTACATTCTGTAATATGAAAGCAAAGGTGATAGACAAATAATTGTAATTTTACGTGCCGTAACTTCAATATGTACTAACCTACAACTTCTTTATGGTTTTCCACCAACCCTACTAACACCTCTATTTCATATTTACTAAAATTACTACACCTTTTCTTTTCCATTGTAAATATAATAGTTTTTATATAGTACACTCTTACACACTTACTAAACACGTACTAAACACAGTACTAACAGTAATTTCTTGTAAGGTAAGGGCGCGAAATAGAAACAGAAGACAATAGAATTCTGGGGTGAGGGTAGAAAAACTCGCGCCTATTTTGTTTGTTTCCCGCATTTTATTCTGTTAACTGTCAGTTCACTTGAACTAAATCTGAGCGCTGTATCTACTACGGGGTTTTTAGGCGGTTATTCTTCGTATAGTTATACCGAAGTTCTACATGCAATGTAGAACGCAAACGCTGGTATACTTGGAATAAATCGAAGTATAAGATATCCGGAGAATAACTATACGGAACTTTATACCTGCATTGTAGAACCGGCCCTTAGTGTGCAAAATATTATTTGGGCCACGTAGAACAGTCATGTCTAGGAAAGAGATGCTATTATTCTCCTCTTTCTCTATGTGAACTGGATATTGGCATCATAATTATTGAAAATGTCGAGGACGGCATCGACTTTGTCGTGAGGAATTATTAACAATAGTTAAATCATCGAGCTTTTGGAAGAGTGTTCTTCTTTCTTTTTTGGCTTTTTCCAATGTTTTTCGACTGCAACCCTAAAAAGTTTTTTCTCAACTTTTGTGTCAACTAATCAGTCATGGTTACCTTTCTGCTTACTTAAAACAGATATGGGGTTTTTCAATTTTATTCACCGGAGGTATGGACTTGCTAACGTGGATTTACTTAAAACCAGGGCCAGATTATCCATCAAGTTGGCTTCCGCACGCAATAGAAGAATTTTCCTGCTGAAGTGTAGAAAAGAGCAACTTTTTCCAAAGCATGTTTCCAATGGGTTGAACAATATCACCAATATATTACATCATCAGGACGGACGAACAGGACGACGGATCAACAATTTTAATTTAAGGTTGAGACAAAAGTTGTTAAATTTAGAAATGTTGGTTACTATTTGTGTTTTAAAAAAATTGGAAAAACGTTTGTTAGAAATTAAAAGTAAATTATCAATAGAGCATTTACATGTAGGCGGCGCTGCGATCAATGTTAGGTATTAAATCTAACCTCACAAATATTTGTTATTTAATTTTTGTTGTTTCAATTTGTGTAAATATAATAGCCATATAGCTGTTGTGTTCCGCAGTGTTTATCTGTTTCTAATAAAAATAAATATTTCATGTTTCGTAAGTTTTCCAACAATGCTGAAAAAAATGGTTTATAGCAATTGCATCCAGCAAGAAACCAACCCAGTACACAAAAATCTGCTCAAAACATTTTACAGAAGATTGTTATATTACTAGCATGGGTAAGTACAAGCATACATGATCTATTTTCGGTGTATATTTTTCATTATTTGATAAGGTTTCATTCTTATTTTAGGACAATGGAAAATCCTCAAAAAACAGCTGTTTCAACATTATATTTACCCGTACACGAAAATACGATACTAATATTGTAAAAAATGAACGCATGAAAAGGTACTTGAAAAGGCGAAAACATGATGAAAATGTAGACAAACTTGCAGATGGAGATATAGTAGAAATGTGACACGAGTTCATAGACTTCTAAACATGAGTTAAATGTGATAATACGATTCCTGAAATTGAAAATTACTTAAACGATAATAACGCCGGTAATCCTGAGAGTATAGCAAGTGCATCTAGTAGTAACAAGTTATTTAACGATATGGCGATTCAAAATGTTATTAGTTACAAAAGGGCACAACTAATATCACTCAATTTTTTAAATGAAAACCATTTAAAACACCTATCAGGGTTTTTAGCTTTTTCTGTATTGTACTTGTACTGTAATAAAAATACCAAATAAAAACTGCATATGTTTATTATTTATTTATGTCACATGTACATTATTTAAAACAGATTTTTTTATATATTCGTATTTTTTCAGAAACTGGGTATTTAATGTACTTTTTTATTTACTAGGCATATTACATGCAACATTTTTGCAATCTGAGCGACAACAAACCATTTTTCTATCGATTCGCAATATATAAAATTTCAATTCTTTAAAAACAAAGTGGTTTAAATTAAGAATTACTATATAGGAAATAATTTAGGCACTCCAACGTTAACAATTTCTGTGTTAAATAACGTTTTATTATTTCTCTTTCCAAATTGCTAATGTAAAATGCAAATAAACAAGGTTATGTGAGGTTAACATAAAAATTTAATACATCTTCAAGTGATTTTTTCCTGTTGTCTTTGTGTGTTTACAAACATTTTATTGATTTATTTTAAGTTTTATTTTGATAATACGTATGCAAATTAGATTTACAATCACTATTTGACTTAAACAAATTCAAATAAAAAATTATCAAATCATGAACCACAGATTAAATAAGAAAAATCATGAAGTGGGCCATAGAACATTAATATTAATACCTAACTTTGAGCGCCCCTATCGGAAATTAATGACACTGAGATAATGTAAATGCTCTATTCCACAATCAATTATCAATGAGTTTAATAGGCGTACTAAGATTAAGTATAACAAAATTTGTCATAATATTAAGCAGAGAAATGTTAGTAAATTTGAAAGTCTGAAACTAATAAGATTAAAATTCAAGACAAATGGATAAAAAAACTGACCAGTTTAGAAATCCCTTATTCTGTTAAATTTGTTTTGGCACTTGGCCCCAAATTTAGTTTTCAACCGACTATTAAAGATGTTAAGTTTCGTTCCTTTCTTGCAGACATTGAAAGTATCATTTCAGGGTGCAGTGAGGACTCTAAAGATTTTTTTAAGTCACAATTTACTAATATTATCACAAATTTTTTACACAAAAATAGTAATAGTAAACATTTTTTAATTATTAATTTTGCTGCTTGTAAGCAATCTGTAAAGGAACACCCTGACGTTATTGTTGTCAGGGGCGATAAAGGTAATGTCACTATGGTGATGTACAGGGAGGATTACATCAATAAGACAATTATTATTAGACCATGGAAAATATTATGTTAAACTTAGAAGTACAAGTACGTTTCAACAGAAGGCTAATAAGTTTGTTTCACAATTTAAAAATCAACAATTTATTACTGCGGAGGAATAAGATGAGCCCAAGACTTTGACATGTTATAATTGCGTGGCTTCACGGTTATACACTCTTCCCAAAATTCATAAACCAGTATTGTATATGCGTCCTATAGTTTCGTCAATAAATTGCCCTAATGGCAAATTAGCAAAATTTTTAACAGATATTCTTACCAAGGCTACCGACACTAATGATGATTTCTATGTTAAGGACTCTTTTTCATTTAGTACTTTTGTTAATGATTTTCAATTCCCTGAAGGGTATATAGTAGTGAGTTTTGATGTCGTATCACTTTTTTAAAATTTACCTAAAAATAGTTTGTTAATATATAACAGACAATTGGAATACTATTTCTCATCACTGTAAGTTAAATTTAAATAGTTTTTTTTATTAGTACTTGAGTTTATCTTTGATTCAAATTACTTATTGTTCAACAATGTTTACTATAAACAAATTTTTGGCACGCCAATGGGCTCTAAGATTTCTCCAATTCTTGTTAATTTTATATTGGACGATTTGGTTAGGTCTTGTTTAGCAAATATACCTTTTAATATCCCGTTCGTTAAGCGTTACGTAGATGACTTATTGTTAACAATTCCTCACGACAAAGTCGATGACGTCCTCGACATTTTCAATAATTATGATGCCAATATCCAGTTCACATCAGAGAAAGAGGAGAATAATAGTATCCCTTTCCTAGACATGACTGTTCTACGTGGCCCAAATAATATTTTGCGCACTAAATGGTATAGGAAAGCGATGAGTAGTGGTAGATACTTGAATTTCCTCATATCCTCATATCACAATTATAAAATGAAAATAAATCTGGTATTAGCACTCAAGCATAGAGTGTGTAAGTTAACACATCCATTATTTAAAGAAGACTCGTTAAGGGCGTTGAAGGTTTTTATATATTTATAGGTATTAATAATGTGTGTATTTCGAATACAGTAAAAAATGTTACAAAAGCTAATAATAAAGAATATATGGGTAGACATTGTGGGTGTAAATTAACGCTGGTTGGGGCTTTAATCCATAGAGTAGTTAGTTTCACACAATATTATTAATACCTAAAATTATATAAAAATCATTACATAAAGAGTAAACATTATTTAATTAGGTATTTGTCATATTTAATTTAAAATTCATTGACAGGCTAAAATCACTCTTGGCATTGTCTATATTTAATTTCAAATAATTTTAATTTATATAATAATTTTTATAGTTAGATATTTGACTCAACTTAAAGGAGGCCACCTTAAGAAGCAATCCTAAAAATGCAGAAATAGGTCAGATCTCATATATTGTGGTTGAATTTTCGAGGTCCCACTGTCAAAAGTGAAGTTAGATATTTATAGAGTGTTTTTATTAAACTAGACTAGATAGATTAATTTCTTTACTTATTATTGAATAGAGCTTTGTCTGTGGAATTGTTTATTAGCATACCTAGATGTTTGGTATCAGAGAGCATACATATGACTTCATTGATAGGAATTGTAGAAGATTTGATTTATATTAGCTTAAAATACCTTTCTAATACAGTAAAAAAAGAGTTGAAGGTTGTTTTGCTAAATAATTCTTATCCGGAAAGATTTATTAATAAATGAATTTTTAGTACTGGATTGGATAGGTCTGATCCCAGTGTCTCTGCTCCTTCCATAAATAATAATAACAATAATGTTATATCTAATGTTGAAAATCCTCCAATTGTCTACAAATCTTTACATTACTTTCATTCATTAATTCCAAAATTAATTAATGTCTCAACATTTGATTATACGTTTTGCTAACAAAAATATTAAAACTGGCTCGAAATTATTTTCCAAAATTAAATCTCCTGTTACACTTTGAAATATCTAACGTTGTGTATAAAATTCCGTAATAATATAATCTATATATATATAAAGCTGTTTGTAATAATATAATAATTGTAATAAATTGTATATAGGTCAAACGTCAAGGTCCTTAAAAGGGCATATTACGTCACATAAGAGTGCCTGCAGACTTAACAAGAAATCATGCGGGTTGTCTGAGCATGTGGTTGAATCAGGGCATCGGATGAATTATGATAATGTCACTGTTTTGGACAATGAGGAAAATTTATTGAAAAGAACTTTTTTAGAAATGGTACATATTAATTGTGAAAAAAACAATTTAAGAAATCTGATATTAGTAGTTTAAGCAAATTTACACATTTATTTTAAAATTTGAGGAAAACAGTTTACGAGGTTCAAATTTACCGCCAATTTCTAGGTTGGTAGCATAGTTGGTAGTCCCTTTCCCCTAACTATAGTAGTTGTCACTTCTTTCAATTCAAATTATTAGTAGGCCGTGCGCGACTCTAGCCACCGGTTGAAATTGTTTTTTGTGCTTGTTTTTTTATCTATGGTACACATGCATTTCGATTTTAAATATCTCAAAATTGTTCAACAATCATCAATGTTTCAACTGGCTCTATTGTGTGTTATAAAAACTCTTTTCAATTTAATCTCATGTTAGTAAGTATTTTTATCATTAATTAACTGTTTTGTAATATGGTTCAACGGAATAGAAAATGATTTGGAAAATTATGAACAGCTAAGACACAAATTTCTACAACATTTTTGGGGTGATAATGCACAGTTAATGGTTAGGGAACGACTATACTTTGGAAAATTTAATCCAAAACTTTCAAATACCTAGCTTAACAAATTATGCCCTAAGACTATATTCTCTTGCACAGTATTTAACACCTAAAATAAACGAACAGTAATTAGTTTTGTACATATCAAGGCAATTTAAACCCGAAATATCTGAAACCATAGCAGTACATGACATTAAAACAATGGAACAAATGTACAATTATTTGACTAGAGTCGAGCGAAATATGCAAAATTATCAAAATTCTAGTAACAACAATAATAATAGTCGTAATAGTAACAATTTTCAAAACAATAATAGTAATGACGTTAGAAATTATAATAGACAAGACAATCAACAAAATAATTTTAACAGTAGAAATAACAACAATTTTAGGCCAAATAATAATAATTATAATAGTAACAATAATTCAAGATATAACAACAATAATTTTAGATATAACAATAATAATACAAGATATAATAATAATGATAATAGAAATAGATAGTAACCAAAGATATGACAATTTCAATAACAATAATAATAATAGAAATTTCAATCGATACAACAATAATAATAATGGCAATTTCAATAACGGTTCTCAATATAACAACAATAATAATTCTCAACAACAACGATACCAGTCACCAAGACGAGATGCCAATGATCAGCCTAGGAGACAGGTAAATTTCCAACGACGAAGTCCTAGCAGATCAGAAGAACGGGAATCAAGTAATTTACAGGGTAGGTCTGAACAAAATAGAGCCAGATCATTAGACCGAGAACCTGAAACACATAATAATAATGGTAACAACAATAATAACACCCAAAATTTTCATTAACATGCAGGTCAAAGAATAACATCAAAATTTACAATAACAATTATTCACATCCCCGAGAATTCATAAAACTTGATGAAAATTTAGTCATAAACCAAAATAATAATTTAATTTATGTACAGTCAAAATATCAAAATATTAATGTAGACATATTAATTGATACAGGTTCTGAAGCTTCACTAATAAGTCAAAATATAATTGATAAATTTCCTAATTTAAATGAGCATATTATGAGAGTAAATAAACTAACATTAATAGGTCCTAATAAAAAAAAATTATATGATGTAAATAAAATGGTAGACATAACATTACAATTAAATAATAATATATTGTTCCATTTTTGATAGTTCCAAATTTATCTATGGACAGTATTAGGTTCGGATTATTTGAATAAATATAATGCACATATAGACTATAAAAATAAAATATTATGTTTGAATGATGTAAAATTAAACTTTAAAGAAAAACTTGAATTTATGGAAATAAACAGTAGCAGCCAAGGAATGAATGAAAAGGAGAAAGAGAGAGGAGTGAAAAATGTTAATTTATGTATGGAAGATGAAGATGAGTATATTGAATTAGATGAAGAAATATTTAATTTAAATGATATAAATATTAATGTGAATATTGAATATGAGGAGGAGGTGAGAGAAATGTTAAAAAGGTATGAAGGGTTAGTATCAAAAGAAATGAGGATGGCTACTAGTTATATTCATAAATTAGAGGTTAAAGATATAGATAATTTTAAATCAAAAACATATCCGATACCATATATGTACAAGGAACAAGTAAGAACTGAAATTGGTAAACTATTAAATGATGGAATAATAGAAAAAAGTAACACATCATATATAAATCCTATTGTTATAGTTAAAAAGAAAAGTGGAGAAATAAGACTCTGTTTAGATGCAAGAACAATCAATAAATATACCATTCCGCAATATGAAGCACCGTTAATGGTAGATGCAATCTTAGGAAGGATAACGAATGCTAGTTTATTTACAAAACTCGATCTAAAACATAGTTTTTGGCTTATTCCTTTAGAACCTGAGTCAAGAAAATATACAGGGATTATGATTGACGGGAAAATATATAATTTTTGCGTAACACCTTTTGGCCTGCAAAGCAGTTGCTCAGCTTTAGTAAGAGCATTACATAATATTTTAAATAAATATGACCATTTTGTACTACATTATATTGACGACATTCTAATATACTCAGACAACATAGACAATCACAGACGACACATAGACATTGTTATGCGCGAACTAAACAGCAACGGACTAAAACTGAACATAGAAAAATGTCAATTTTACCAAACAAAAGTTACCTATCAGTAGCGGGACTCCTGAAATCTCGATGTCGTGTTATCGATATCGAGATTATTTCGATGTCGATCTCGATTCATCCGTATCGAAATATACAGCCTTATTCTATAACTCCAAATCGAATAGAAATGTGTTCCATCGAGTAGAGGTTAACCTGTCGAATCGGAATTCTTCGAAATCGGTATTCTGTAACTGTGTTTAACTTCTACTATCGACATGTCTAATAGAAATCGATTTCGACCGGGCAAACGTTGTCGAAGTGCAATTACGATATCGGAATGTGATGTAGCGCATGCGCAGTGTCGATTATTTCTTTGACATTAGTATTATTTAACCTAAAAAACTAAATCTATACAAATTAACTTTTCTTCCATATTTTTATATTGCAAAATAATAATTATTGATGGTTTTTTTTCTTAGAAGGTGTAGCACAAGACATGTCTTCAGATAGTTCTGTTACTCTTGAAAGAATGTCGCTACCACGTTAACCATACAATTATGGTAGCTGAATAAAAGGCGATTCTTTTTATACTAATTTATTTGAGCTGTACAAGATATTTACATATGGGTAAAAATACAAGACACTTATTTTATACCTAATTCCAGCGGCTCTAGAGTACCTGATCTGCCGAGGTTTCAAGTAAAAGCCATAAACGACCCATTTACTTTTACTATTATTGGATGAGGTTAGGTTCACTAAACGTCAGTTGGTCGTTAAAGGTCAAATTCGCATGATAAATGCGGGGTTGCCGTTGTACCGGAGGTGCGTCAGATAGACGTTCTACTTTACGATTTGTTGGCACTTCTACATGAGTTACAGAATACCAATTTGTGCCAGGGATCAACGCGGTAGATATTGACCATTCCGATTTGTAAATATTACGATTCGATCTGTGCATTTCTATTCGATTTGTTAAAAGTTACAGAATAGGCCTGATAATTTGGTACTCTTGAAACGCATCGAAATGATACTCGGGTATATTCGGCAAATCGAGTGTAATGTGAAACAAATTACCAGCGTTACCAACTGCGTTCACTCAGCGGCAATTTTTATCTCTGTCTAACATACGGGCTTGATTTATATATCTCTTTCTATGCCCCAGTCCCGCTGTTTATGTGAATTTAAAAATGAATATATATATGAACAAATAAATAAATAAATAAACAAAAGCTGCTTTATATTTGTTATTTAATATATTAATAATAATTACCACAGTTTGTGCTATTTTGCATAATATCTGCATTACTGGTGGACAACAATGGGATCAAAACTTGATCATTGAAGAGTCTGATAGAGAAGCTGTACAAATTATCTCAGAACCAATTGAGATATTAAATGAAGGCCGAACCATTCGGAATAGAATTATTCAACACTATTTTAGATAAATTTAACTGATAGTATACTTACCTACTTTTTTCTGATAATTTATTGGCTTAATAATGAAACAATCATTTTAAAATTTATCTTTTAAGTAATATTAATAGTGTCACTTTTTACTTTTTGTAAATTCATTTTAGTAAATAATGTTTATATAAATATATAAAAACTGCAACAATAAAAAAATTATCTTAATAACAATAATATTTATTATTACACTCATATACACACTATACATTACAATATAAACATATAAAGCTCATTCTTGTTTATTTAAAATAATGGCATCAGTTAATCGTTGAATATTATTTTTCTCTAGTCATATATACAAATTAAGACATCATTAATAACCTAACACATTATATATAACCTTACCACTTCAGGAAAAGATAAAATAAATAGGTATATACTTGTATACATTTCCTAGTCTTTACTAAAAATTTACGGGACACATTTATATTCCTCTTCCAAAACCACTTAAAATTTATTTGTAGGATAAACAAATAAGTTCACACCTCATCTCACACTTATAGGTTACATTACATACGTTATTTAAGTCAAAATAATAAATAAATAATTATTTTACACGTACGCGCACGGTCACTACGGTGATGTTAGAAAAAAACAGCAAATCCAATACATGTGTTAGAAGAAGAAAACAAATCATTTCGGCTAGCCAAGCCTCGTCGAAATCATTTCGATTCGAATGGACAGATTTTCGAGATTATTTCGATAGTAAAATTTTCAGGAGTACCAATACATCGATATCATTTCGATCTCGATCAAAAATGATCGAATCGAGATTTCGGGAGTCCCTACACTGGGGTATCAAATTGACAAGACAGGGATACAAATGGACGAAGACAGGATACAGACAATACGAGACTATACAAGACCACAAATTTAAAAACACTAAGGGGATTTCTGGGAATGATAAATTACGTCAAACGACTTATACCTGACCTGATGAACTTTGAACTACCTCTAATTGATCTTTTAAAGGAAAATGTAAATTGGACGTGGACAAAAAGATAAGAAGATGCTTTTACAGATATTAAAAATTTAATAATAAATAATCTTAGAGTTTACCATCCAAATTACCGACTACCTTTTATCATACGGACTGACGCTTCAATACAAACACTTGCTGGGGACTTTTACAGACTTATGACGACATTGAGGTACCAATAGCTTTCACATCTAGAGTCACAAAGAAACACGAAACACTAGAGTTATCCAGCATAATCCACACAATAACTAAAATGCGATTTTATCTCTTAGGAAATAAATTCACGATACAAACAGACAACCAAGCCCTGACTTCAATACTAAATAACAAATACGGTAACCAACGCATACATAGATGGGCACTACTATTGACAGAATACGACTTTGACATTCAATACTTACCTGGAAGACATAACAAATTAGCAGACGCACTGACACGAATGGACATAAGACAAGATGACGACAGACAAGTAATTAAAATTGGAATAAATATTTTGCAAGACAATGACGGACTATATTCACTCAACACAGTAATACGAGACCAACAAAATTTGACTGACAAAGAAAAAAATAAATTAATATACAAAAATTCAATTTATATAAAAAGACTGAATGACAAAGAATTATATGCAATAACGACTGACTTAACACGACAAATAATTACAGATTTACACGTACATTTTGGACACATTGGCATACACAGAACATGGACAATATACAGAGAAAATTACTACAACAAACAAGACAGACAACTGACTAAACAATTAATAAAAGAGTGTCACTTATGCCAAACGGCTAAGGACAAAAATTTACACTTTGACGGACAACCACGATCGATACAAGCTACTAGACTAAACAGACTATTGCAATTGACTTCATCAGTAACTTGGTACCTAGCTACAAGGGTAGTAACCACATTTTCGTCATAGTAGACGTATTCTAAAAATATGTGAGAATCTACCCTTGTAGAAAGACTAATACTAAGACTGTAATACATTTACTAGACAGATACCGACAGGAAGAAGGACCATTTGACAAATGCATTTTAGATAACGCGACATATTTTAGAAATTCAAGACTGACTAACTACTTCCGACAAACAAAAACAAGACTTGCATATACGAGTATACGGCACCCAAATGCCAATCCGGCAGAGAGGTATATCAAGGAGGTATCAAAATACCTGCGTATACTGGTATATGATGACCACTAGGGTGACCGCAAAAAATCGATGTCGGAATTTTGTCCGTCTGGACCCCACAAAACGATTCCCCTTTCCAGATATTGAGATAGCCGAAATTTGAGCTCGATTAAATGACGTTAACCCGTGCCGCTCGTCGCTCAAAGTTTGAAAAAATCCAAATTTTTTGCCAAAAAGCTGACATATGGAGCCATAACACCAGAATGGTAAATAATAGAAACACGCTTAATATCTCAAAATAAAGCTAATGTTGTTTTTCAAAATTTATACTCTATACATAATTGTTGTTATTTTAAGTCAAACCGAGTTACAACAGCCTTTAGTCCCAAAAACGTGACCTGGTACCACTAGGAGCATACTTCGTATATTTTGTTATTAAGTGATAAATTTTGCTCTTTTCTGGTATATTTTTGAGTTTAAAGTAGAAATATAATAAAAAAAACCAGGAATACTGATAAGTCTAATGACATTTTTTATTTTAAAATATAAAAATCAGGTATATAATACATACAAAACAGACAGAAAATATACAGACATAGTACCTACATGAGTTGATAATTTTACATAGTTATCTAATCTATTCTAGAGCTCTAAAGTAGTTTTTGAAACGTCAGGATATAATGCTCGGCATTTGCTTACAACTTGCAGGATATATTGCTTTTGGTCTTCATCTTTTGTCAGAAGGTCGTTAAAGTCGGTTATTAATTTAATACCACGCTCAGCCATATCATTAACTACTTTTAATGTTTTGACAAGTTTCAATCCTTCTTGGAAGTCATTATTTTAAGGCCAGGTGTTTGGATGTTGTCTTAGGAAATCTGTTTTTATATTAAATCGGTCAAAGAATGTAACCGTTTCTTTGGTAAGTAATGTTACTGCTGAATTCGAGATCAAATTAACTGAGAGCCACCCCAGAGATGACTACAAGGAGCTATTGTAGTTGGTTCTCGTATTTGTTGGATCACTAGACGGCAATGTTGTCGGTTTTAGAACTCCAGGAGCCATTCATCACGCTAGGTGGATGGCAAAGGCTATTTACTGCTTAAAAATGTTAATTTTTCGTCGTCAATTTAAGATGTCTAAAGAAGAAGAAAGTTTTGTGCGTGCCATTTCTGTTTTCCTAGTTAACATTTATCGTAAAGCTTGGTTCAATGCTCCAAAAGCTCATCTTGCACTCTGTTAGACTATAAAGAATGTGACAACGACATTGCAAAAATAGCCCTGACCAAATTTTCGAACCATTTGTGGTATTTGAATGCAAAGTTGGTGGGATTATCGTTTTTTGATCCCACCATTACAGACGATGAAAAGTTGTTAATGGCTAATAAATTGCTCAGTAGCACAGATGAACCATCAAAGCACGCTAGGGTTGTAAATCCAAAAGTTAGGAAAGAAAAATTAAAAGAGGTAGTTGATGGAGGATTGGTAAATTTACTTACCAAAGAAACGTTTACATTTTTTGACCGATTTAATATAAAAAAAGATTTCCTAAGACAACATCCAAACACCTGGCCTCAAAATAATGACTTCCATGAAGGACTGAAAATTGTCAAAACATTAAAAGTAGGTAATGATATGGTTGAGCGTGATGTTAAATTAATAATCGACTTTAACGACCTTCTGACAAAAGATGAAGACCAAAAGCAATATGTCCTGCAAGTTGTAAGCAAATGCCGAGCATTATATCCTGACGTCTCAAAAACTACTTTAGGGCTCTAGAATAGATTAGATAACTATGTAAAATTATCAACTCATGTAGGTACTATGTCTGTATATTTTCTGTGTCTGTTTTGTATGTATTATATACCAGATTTTTATATTTTAAAATAAAAAATGTCATTAGACTTATCAGTATTCCTGGTTTTTTCATTATATTTCTACTTTAAACTCAAAAATATACCAGAAAAAAGCAAAATTTATCACTTAATAACAAAATATACGAAGTATGCTCCTAGTGGTACCAGGTCACGTTTTTGGGACTAAAGGCTGTTGTAACTCGATTTGACTTAAAATAACAACAATTATGTATAGAGTATTAATTTTGCAGAACAACATTAGCTTTCTTTTGAGATATTAAGCGTATTTCTATTATTTACCATTCTGGTGTTATGGCTCCATATGTCAGCTTTTTGGCAAAAAATTTTGATTTTTTCAAACTTTGAGCAACGAGCGGCACGGGTTAACGTCGTTTAATCGAGCTCAAATTTCGGCTATCTCAATATCTGGAAAGCAGAATCGTTTTGTGGGGTCCAGACAAACAAGATTACGACATTTTTTCCCCCTCTATGAGATCCGGTCACCCTAATGACCACCCATTGTGGGAAGACTATTTGACAGACGTAGAACATTACATTAACAACATACCAAACAACATCACTACACAAAACCCGATTACTATATTCAAAAACATACAACCAGACAGACCATGGACTATGACGAACACAATACATTATGACACACTAATACAAAAAGTAAATGACAGATTAATACGAGCTGCAGACAAATACAAACGACGTATGACAAAGACAATAAAATTTAACAAGGGAGATTTAGTTATTGTGAGGACACTGCGAGTTCCCAACAGAAAAAAAAAACAAGTGTGTTACCTTATGACGGACCTTATGTACTCAACACAACTAACGGAACGAACAGCTTTGAACTAAAATACACAGACTCAGACAAGACAAAGGGAATTTATAATATAAATCAATGATATCCCTATTACCAACAACAACAACAATAATGTAGTACAAATAAAGTCTAAATATTAAATAATACTGAATCGTTAAAATTTATTTGGCAAAGTTTCTTATGACAATAAAATTTTCAAAATAAATTTGGGAAATTGTGATAAAACAGAAATTACATAAGAATTAAATACTATGAAATTCATTTTAAGCAACAAAAATAGAGAATTATTATTGAAATGTTAATATTGTCACGGAATTTGCCCCACTCACTCCCAAACCGACGACTGTGGCACCGCGAATTGCCTAAGATTGCCCCGATCGCCCCTACACGATTCTGTTAAACAAACAGAATGCCGCTGATCGAGATGGGCCTGGAAAAATCGGGAATCGACGAGAAGCATTCGAGTCGTACGAGAAAATGGATCTAGAGATACTGGAATATACCTGGAATATTTGTTGGGTCTATAAAGAAGAATAAACGGCCGAGTTAGTTAATCTTGTATAAGTCTTGTATTATAGTCTGAAGTGAAGTGTTTAGTTAGAAAGATCAAAGCGATTTAGATAGCGATTAATTAAATAAGTGTTTAGTTGAGCTGTAATTAGTAGGTAGTGTACTGAGAAGTTAATAAAGAAGTGATTAATTAACGGATTGTTTTTCTGGAAGTAAGAAAAAAGACGGATTGGGAAATCCGTGACCATATTATTGATGTAAAATATAGATAAATTATTGTTATTGAAATTGTCTTAAATAAACATATCGAAAAAAGCCTATTATATTAAAATAACAAAATTTTATAAATTTTATCAAATTCAATTTAAAATTTTATCTATCAAATCTGGACATGACGATACAAAAACATACAGTACACAAAGAAAATTAATTCAAAACCCAGACATTGACATATAAAAAGAAAGCTTAAAGAACAAAGATTTAGCATATATGCATATCGCAAGACGAAACCAACAGTCTAATAAAATATTAGTTAAATAAAATGAAAATTCCAATTTTGAACATAATGACAATTAGAAATGTCAAATGTAAAGATGGCTATTCAAAGAAATTTCAACATCTCTGACAGGACTCTAAAAAAGAAATAAATTAAAGAATATTTCCATATAAAATTAGTAAAAAAATGTTATGTAGTTGTAAAATATAGTTATAAGAATACAAAATACAATTAGTGTTGTGAATAGTGCTTCGACAAGAATAATAAAAAGTGAAAATGTTACATGTGTATTGAAAGAAAAACTAATAATAATCTAGAAGGTAAAATTACCTAGAAACAATAATTTGTTGATTAGTTACTCAGAGACTGTGAAAACGAGAACATGTACTAAGTTTGGGCTTAGAATAAATTTGGGTTTTTAAATAGAGAAAAAGCAATTAAACAGTATAATTTTATACTCACCAATGTCTCACAGTTCTCAAGAAAAAAGTAACTCAAATTTACCATCCACAAGTATAAAATTCAAGAATTTTGGTGGAAACCATTTCCATAGCTAGAGCTGGAGCTGCAAAAGGTTCTACATACAAGTCTCCTGTAGAAGATAACCTCAAACAATCAAGAATATCACCAGGTATAAATTCATCCTTGGAACATCATATCTAGTCCAGGTCATCAACGGCATCCTGGAAATTCTACGGCTTCCAGAGAGAGGAAATCAACTTTTAGGGATCACTACTACAGCCAGTCTACAGAAGAGTAAGATAAAAAAATTTCATGTGCACATTAAAAATTTAGCTAGCTAGCATGCATCATAACTGATATTCAACTTCTCTGACGATAAAAATAAAATATGATATATAAAGACTTACCTCTATAAAATCTAAACAATATTGAAAGTTTAAATTTTATGAAATTTTGATTATTAAATATTCACCAGACAATAAGTAAATCAAAGGCAGCCATTTTCTTTAACTATAAAAATAGAACTAGGCAGTTATCACAATACATTTGTATATTTCTGGTTGCATAAATTAAAAAAATAGTTTTGCCAGAATTTTAAAAAATAGATGAAATATACAGGTATGTTACTGAAGGTAAAATAAAATTTCTTGTTTACATATAAAAAATTAATTAATTAGAATTGTTAGGAAATATTCCTTAATGTTTATTGATACTATTTCTTATTTAAATTGAGAATTTTTCATTTTTGTATGAATAAAAACAACTAATGTACAGTTCCATGTCTTATTTTATGTATACTGAGTGTTAACAGATATAACAGCATTATATAAAAAAAGTGTTATTTACTCTGCTGGAACTCACTCCTGAGGAAAGAGGGAAACATAGCCAGGGTATAGTAAAGTACAGTTAAAAAAAAATTATTAGCAAAATAAAATCATAAATTAAATTTTTAAAACAAAACTTATATTTATTCACTTATACACTTCACATATAATATATAACATAAATACAATCTACACTAATAAAAAATTTAAATAAAACAACAAAATAAAATAAATCATTGGCCCCCAATAAAAATTTTTATATACATAACAAAAATCAAATCACATATCACACGTATCATCACAAACACATACACATTTACAAATCACAATAATATATTGTCACGGAATTTGCCCCACTCACTCCCAAACCGACGACTGTGGCACCGCGAATTGCCTAAGATTGCCCCGATCGCCCCTACGCCATTCTGGTAAACAAACAACATGCCGTGAATCGAGGCGTTACTAGAAAATTGTGGAAACGACGAGAAGCGTTCCAGTCGTTCGAGAAAATGGGTCTAGAAATGCTAGAAAATACCTGGAACATTCGTTGGGTATATAAAAGAAGAATAGACGGCCGCGTTAGTTAGTCTTGTATTACAGTGTTGAAGTAAAGTGTTTAGTTAGAGAGATCAAAGCGATTTAGATAGCGATTAATTAAATAAGTGTTTAGTTGATCTGTAATTAGTAGTCAGTAGTGTATTGAGCAGTTAATAAAGAAGCGATTAATTAACGGATTGTGTTTTTCTGGTAATAAGATAAGACGGATTGGGAAATCCGTGACAATTTGGTGTCGGAAGTGGATTTAACTGGAAGTTTGAGAAGCTTTCTGGAATCCTGTGCGTGAGTGGGTTTAAGTGGAAGTTGGAAGAACTTTCTGGAACCCTGTGCGTGGGTGGAATAAAGACCCAAGTGTGATATATCACCGCACTCGTCTTGTCGAAAGGAAGTGAACGGTGGTATTTACGAAGGACATTCTTGAACATTCTAGAACTTTGTACGGGAGTGAGACAAAGACCCAAGTGTGATATATCACCGCACTCGTCTTGTCGAAAGGAAGTGAACGGTGGTATTTGCGAAGGACATTCTCGAACATTCTAGAACTTTGTACGGGAGTGAGACAAAGACCCAAGTGTGGCATATCACCGCACTCGTCGTGACTCAAGGAAGTGAACGGTGGTATTTGCGAAGGACATTCTCGAACATTCTAGAACTTTGTACGGGAGTGAGACAAAGACCCAAGTGTGGCATATCACCGCACTCGTCGTGACTCAAGGAAGTGAACGGTGGTATTTGCGAAGGACATTCTCGAACATTCTAGAACTTTGTACGGGAGTGAGACAAAGACCCAAGTGTGACATATCGCCGCACTCGTCGTGACTCAAGGAAGTGAACGGTAGTATTTCCGAAAGACATTCTAGAATATTCTAGAACTTTCTACCGAAGTGAGACAAAGACCCAAGTGTGACATATCACCGCACTCGTCGTGACTTTAGGAAGTGAACGGTGTTATTTGCGAAGGACATTCTCGAACATTCTAGAACTTTATACCGGAGTGAGACAAATACCCAAGTGTGGCATATCACTGCACTCGTTTCATTGTAAGGAAGTCAACGGTGACATTTACAAACATATTCCTGGACATTCTAGAACATTTCAAATAGAGTGGATGCCTGTAACTAGAAGCCAAGTCAACATGGATGCACAACTGGCGAAACTGTTAGAAATCATGCAAACGATGCAAAATAAAATGGAAGACCAGGCGAAGACGATGCAAGAACAGGGACGGACGATGCAAGAGAAATTAGAGGAACAGGGACATAAAATGGAAGACCAGACAAAAACAATGCAAGAAAAATTTGAAGAACAAGGGCATAAAATTGAAGATCAGTCCCAAACAATGCAGGAGAAATTAGAAAAGAAATTAGAAGAACAAGGGTGTAAAATGAAAGATCAGATACAGACAATACAACAGGAAATGAGAGATCAAACGAAATAAATGCAGACAAAGTTAGAAAAATTGGAGAATACACTAGAAGAAAAACTAGAGGAGCAGTCACATAAAGTGGAAAAACAAGTAGAAGAGAAGCTGTTAGAACAAAGAAAAGAAATCAACGAAGAAATGTTAGCACAAAAACAAGAAATAGACGAAGAAATAAACTTGGTTAGAGAAACCTGCGAAGAGCTTCGACATAAATTAGACAAGATAGCAAAGGAGGGCGTAATGAAATCAGAAGGACCTGTTATCCGAACTCGGAAGACGAGACCCCCTGAATTCGACGGCAAGGTTTCCTGGAATGTATATCTGCGTCAGTTCGAAGCAGCAGCTGCAGCAAACGAATGGTCTGACTATGAAAAGGCTACAGCTCTGATAGTTGCTCTGCGAGGGGAAGCTCTTGACGTCTTACAAGGAGTTCCTGCTGGGCAACAGAATAGCTACGACATTCTAAAACAGCATATGGAAATGAGATATGGGGATAAACACCTGCAGCAAGTGTACCAGGCACAATTGAAAAATCGTCACCAACAAAGTGGAGAGAATTTACAACATTTTGAGACCGATGTTGCCAGACTGGTTCGATTGGCTTATCCAACAGCCCCGTCCGAATTTGTAGATCAGCTCTCCATCCAAGTTTTTATCGACGGCCTAAGAGATTGCGAAACTCAGCAGGCACTACGGCTCGCTAGACCTAAAACGTTGAAAGACGCTCTTTCACATGCACTGGAATTCGAGGCAGCAAAGATGGCATCCGGTAGACATGTTAAAGTTCGGGCCATCAGTGATAACAGCGATAGTATGGCAAATGGAGACCTAATAAAGACGCTAAAGGAGATTATTGATAAATTCAGCCCATCTACTGGGCCAAAGAAAGAACAATTTGATAGTCGAAGGGATCGCCTTCTTAAATGCTGGAACTGTGGACAGACAGGACATCTAAAAAGACAGTGTAGGGCCCCGGTCACGAATCAGCAAAAGCGCGACTCCCAGGCGGCAGCTACACAGGAAAACTAGGGTCAGCCGGCTTGACGGGGCAAAAGCCGGCTGCGTCCTCCTACCATGCCCCACGAGAAGAAGTTACGTTATCATGTCTCCAGGACTCTGACTCCTTGCTAGTAGAAGGCATTATTTTTGGTCGTATGTTCCCTATGGTAATCGACACTGGAGCGACAAGAACTATAGTATGGCCGGATAGTATTGGTGATTGGCGTATTAAGAACCCTGCCAAACGTTATGTCCTTACAACAGCCAATGGACAACAGCTGCCAGTCAAGGGGGAATGCGAGTTTGACATAGAATTAGGAGACGTCAAATTCAAACACAGAGCCCTGGTAGCAGATATATCGGACAATGTCATACTCGGACTAGACTTACTACGAGCAAAAGGGGTGAACTTAGATTTGAATGCTGGTACGCTACGGATAATGGGTGAGGAAGTAGTGCTAACGACCACCACTGAGAATAACGCTATACGGAGACTCGTTGTTAAAGAAGATGTGGTACTACCTGGTCAGACCGAAACATTGGTTGCCACTGTAATGGATGGGGAAATGTCTTGCAGTGTTGGAGTGGTGGACCCCAGTAATCCGGATCTGTTCAATAAATCTATAGTCACCGGCCGCACCCTGATTAAACCAGAAAAAACGACAATAGTACGGGTAGTTAATCTGAAAACCTTTCCACAGAAAATTACAAAGGGAACTGAAGTAGGAGTCTGTGAACCTGTTACCATGGTCAGAACACTCAAAGAAAACAACGAATTGGAGAAGAAACCAAACAAGACCAGTCTACCGGAATGTCTAAGGGACATCGTGGATAGGGCCAAAGAAAGATTAACAGAGATGGAGGTGGAACAACTGGAAGAGCTGCTAAGTGAAAATGAAAATGTGTTTGCACTTAAACCAGGCGACTTTGGAAGAGGCAATGTAGTGAAGCATCGAATCGATACTGGTTCATCATTTCCTATAAAGCAGCCACCACGTGAACTTCCACTAGCCAAGTGAGAAGAAGTTAACAAGATGTTAATTGAGATGCAAAACCAAGGCACCATCGAACCATCTCAGAGTCCTTGGGCTTCTCCTGTAGTCCTGGTCAAGAAGAAAGACGGCTCCACCCGATTTTGTGTGGACTACAGAAAATTAAATGACGTCACCAAGAAAGACAGTTACCCACTACCAAGAATTGACGATACTCTGGACACCTTGGCTGGTGCGCAATGGTTTTCCACTTTGGATTTAAAGAGTGGATATTGGCAAGTCGAGGTCAGCCCAGAAGACAAGGAAAAGACCGCGTTCACTACCGGAAATGGATTGTGGCAGTTCAATGTAATGCCATTTGGTCTATGTAATGCCCCTGCCACTTTTGAACGACTGATGGAAACTGTACTTCATGGCCTGCATTGGGAGACCTGCTTGATTTACTTGGACGACGTGGTGGTGCTGGGACGCTCTTTCCAGGAGCACCTGAAGAACGTGTCCGAAGACAGAAGTTAAAAGCAGCGAACCTGAAGTTGAACCCGAAGAAGTGCAGTCTGTTCCAAAAGGAGGTTAGATACCTAGGCCACATTATTACTCCAAACGGTGTGAAAACAGACCCGGAGAAGACAGAGTGCATAAAGAACTGGCCGGTTCCTAAAGACAAACATCAAATTCGAAGTTTTCTCGGCCTATGCACATACTATCGACGATTCGTCCAAGGATTCTCGGACATTGCCAAGCCTCTTCATAAATTGACAGAAGACAACATCCCGTTTGAATGGACTCTGAGATGCCAGCAAGCCTTTGAGGGGCTGAAAGAGGCTCTCTGCACTACCCCGATTTTGACATACCCAATACCTGGACAACCATTTATAGTGGACACGGACGCAAGCAACATTGGAATTGGTGGAGTTCTTTCCCAAGTACAAGGTGGCCAAGAGCGAGTAGTGGGCTACTTCAGCAAAGTTCTATCGAAAGCTGAAAAGAACTACTGTGTGACTCGGAAAGAATTGCTTGCCATCGTCAAGAGTCTAGAACACTTTCATAAATACTTGTATGGCCAAGAATTCCTCCTAAGAACGGATCACGCTTCCCTTAAATGGCTGCTCCAGTTTAAAAACCCTGAAGGACAGATGGCCAGGTGGCTGGAACGGCTCCAAGAATATCACTTTGTTGTTGAACATCGAGCCGGCAGGAAACATGGAAATGCAGATGCCCTTTCTAGGAGACCCTGTCCTGTCAACTGCAGGCACTGTAGTAGTCTTGAAAGGAAAGAGGACATCTCATCAGTTCCTTGCAAGGTGGTAGCAGCCCAACCTGAAGACAGATGGAGTTCAGCGGCGATTCGGGAAGACCAGCAAGCTGACTGTGACATCAAGCCGTTATTAGACTGGAAAGAAACCAACAACCGACCCTCATGGGCTGAAGTCAGTAGTAAAAGCCCAACATTGAAGAGCTATTGGGCTCAATGGAATTCCTTGGTGTTGGAAGACGGTGTCCTAAATAGAGCATGGGAGAACAATGACGGAACGGAGGTCAAGAAACAAGTACTACTCCCGAGGTCCCGGGTCAAGGAAGTGCTGCAGGAAGTACATGGAGGTACTGGGGGTGGACATTTCGGTATCAATAGGACTCTACAGAAGGTTAGGAAGCGTTTCTACCGGTTGAGTTGTAGGACGAATGTAGAAGATTGGTGCCGAAAATGTGACATATGTGCAGCCAGCAAGGGACCGAAGGCCAGTTCCAGAGGCAAAATGCGCCAGTACATCGTAGGAGCACCGTTCGAGAGGATTGCCATTGATATCGCTGGCCCATTTCCGAAAACCCAAAGTGGCAACCGATATCTACTAGTAGCCATGGACTACTTCAGCAAATGGCCGGAAGTATACCCTCTTCCCAATCAAGAGACCACGTAGCAGAAGCCCTAGTCAACAACCTGTTCTGCAGATTTGGTGTGCCCATGGAACTGCATTCAGATCAGGGCAGAAATTTCGAATCAGGTGTGTTCCGAAAGGTCTGCGAGCTTATGGGAATCCGGAAAACCAGGACCACCCCACTGCATCCCCAGTCAGATGATATGGTGGAACGCTTCAATGCCACACTAGAAACCAATCTCAGGATGTTTGTGAACGAGAACCAAACAGACTGGGACAAGCTCATTCCACTCTTCCTGTTAGCTTACCGCTCAGCTGTCCATGAAACTACTAGAGAGACTCCCGCAAGGATCATCTTTGGAAGAGAGCTTCGCCTTCCCGCAGATTTGGTATTTGGTCGTCCTGCGGAACAGCCCACCGAGCCAGACACTTATACCCATGAGCTAGAACGAAGATTAGCAGCCGTACACGACCAAGTCAGAACTCGAATGCGATTACAGAGCGATCGCATGAAGACTCGATATGACGTCCGGGCCAATACAGTCGGATTCCAACAAGGTGACCTGGTGTGGCTGTACAACCCCACGCGGAAGAAAGGAAAATCGTTTAAACTACAGAACCGTTGGGAGGGCCCCTACACCGTCATTAAAAGAATCAATGATGTCGTATACCGGATATAGAGGACTCCCAGGAGTAAGATGAAGGTCGTCCATCTAGAGCGTCTGTCCCCGTATAGAGGTGTATCCGATCGGGACGATCGGTCCTAAGGAGGGGGCAGTGTCACGGAATTTGCCCCACTCACTCCCAAACCGACGACTGTGGCACCGCGAATTTCCTAAGATTGCCCCGATCGCCCCTACGCCATTCTGGTAAACAAACAACATGCCGTGAATCGAGGCGTTACTAGAAAATGGTGGAAACGACGAGAAGCGTTCCAGTCGTTCGAGAAAATGGGTCTAGAAATGCTAGAAAATACCTGGAACATTCGTTGGGTATATAAAAGAAGAATAGACGGCCGCGTTAGTTAGTCTTGTATTACAGTGTTGAAGTAAAGTGTTTAGTTAGAGAGATCAAAGCGATTTAGATAGCGATTAATTAAATAGGTGTTTAGTTGATCTGTAATTAGTAGTCAGTAGTGTACTGAGCAGTTAATAAAGAAGCGATTAATTAACGGATTGTGTTTTTCTGGTAATAAGACGGATTGGGAAATCCGTGACAATATATACAATATTGAAAACATTAATCGGCTAAAGGATCCAGAAAAGAAGGTGATAAGGAACAACGAGCAACTGCGGACAACGTTGTTTCTAGGTTATAGCCCTTCATCAGCGCAGTGCAGCTTAAACAAACCAGAAGGAAAAAAAGAAGGGCAAATGACACGACTACACAGGAGAATGACCAACAGCCATCTATCCCTCATTTGCAGCATCGTGCCACACATCCTCTGTTTTGAGGACAAGAGTAGCAGTCGCCAAAAAACAATGTGCCATTTTTTTAATATTTCGACAGGTTTCAAAGTTATTGAGATATTTCAAAATAAAATTCTAGCATTGAACACCCTGTATTTTTTAAACCAACAACATTAGGATAAGGCATATTTGGCTCAATCGCCATATTTTGGTGTGTAGTATCTCCAGTTCAGAGATTGCCCATTCTTAATGAATCACCCTGTATAGTTCATACTCAAATGTTTTTATGACATCCATACAAATATTCCTTACTTTGAAGCATCCTTCCACAGTTGCCAATTTTAATAGAAGATTATTGACTTTATCAAAGACGTTTTATAAAAGATCAAGATATTCATAATAATAATAATCTTTATTATTCCAACAGGAACACCCAATTACAGGAATAAGTAATAAACGCAACTAAGTGGTAATAAGAAGTTAAAAATAAATACATATAATATACACTAATAAAGAGACAAAATCATATAACACGCATGCAATGTATAAGTTACACTAATTGAGAAACACAATAACACAGAGACTTTAAACTGCCATTAAAAATATGACAATCCTTAGCAATTTTATTATACAAATTACACATTAAGTAAATAGGAGATTTAGCTAGTATATTAGTTCTAGGGGAATTACAGTAAAAAAAACTTTGTTGCCTCGTGTAACCACGTGGTATACGAAAGTAAACATTACTCAATAGTATGGGGCAATCAACTCTGTTTAAAAGATTATACAGAAAACGAATAAGAGATACGTTACGACGTAAATCCAATGACTAATCCGAAACGATTCAATAGGTTAGAGTGATTACAACCCTGAAGTGGATAAAGCCATCTTCTCGAAATGCAAGAAGTTTTAAAAATCTTCTTTGAACTGATTCCAGCCGGTGCTGATGCGTATTATAAATCGGGTACCATATTATTGAACTGTATTCGAGTTTAGACCTGATCAGGGAACAATATAAAGTTTTCAACGTGACCACATTTGTAAAATCTCTACAATTGCGGTATATAAAACCATAAGTCCGGAAAGCACTAGATACAATATTATTATGTTCGATAAAAGTAAATTTACTGTCAAAGGTAATCCCTAAATCTTTATATAGCTCAACACGACTAATAATGTAGCCGTCAGTAGAATATTCATATGCAACAAAATTAATCTTGCGAGTGAAGGACATAGATTTGCACTTGGAAATATTAAGTGACAGATGATTTAATTCACACCATACAGACAAGCGATCTATACAGAACTGAAGATGTTCGCAATCTGAAATCGAATGAATTTTAGAATAAAGCTTAAAGTCATCAGCGAATAATAATTTTTCACAGGAAACAACATCAGGAGGTCATTAATGAATAGTATAAAACAAAAGTGGGCCCAAATTAGAGCCCTGCGGCACACCAGATGATGGAACAAAAGAACGAGAAGAGAAATTTTGATATCTAACCTCAAACTATCTATTAGCTAAATAAGACTAAAGTTTAATTAATGAGTCGGAAAAACCAAACTGATACAATTTCGCTAATAAAATATAATGATCTATCTGATCAAAAGCTTTTTGAAAGTCGGTAAATATTACATCAATCTGGCCACCACCATCTAATACTTCAGAAATGTATTGGGAAAAAACTGTAAGATTAGAGATTGTTGATCTTTTCTGTATAAAACCATGTTGATGTATAGATATCAACTGCTTAGTAAAGTAATAAATTTCCCTATATAAAGCAGATTCAAAAACTTCAGAGAAATTACACAACAGCGAAATAGCTCTATAGTTCTCTACCTCATTCTGATTACCTTTTTTAAAAATTGGACACACAAGCCTTTTTCCAAAGTGAAGGGAAAGTACAATGCTTCAAAATAGAGTTAAATAAAAAGCACAATGGCTCAACAAATGCGTGCGCGCAGTCTCTCAAAATAAAGCTTGGTATTCCATCTACGCCCATGGTGAAAGTGTCTTTCGAATTTTTAAGAGAACATAGAACATCTTCTAGCTTGACCGATGGTACTATAAAAGGTGTACCCAAAAGTTCACTTTCTGAAAATCTAGATGAAATAAATGGTTGTGACCATATAAAACCACTATTAAAAAATTCTCCAAAAGCATTAACTATATCAGAGGGGTTAGTGAGTTCCTTATTTTCATAAATCATGACAGATGGGATACGCGATGAACATTTTTTCTTCTGTATAAAATTCCAAAATTTTGTTGGATCAGTGGCTAAAGATTTTTCAGTATCGTTGATGACGGCTTTGTAGGCTTCATTTATAAGCCGTTTACAATTGGAACGATGATGCTTAAACAAATCACAATAAACAGTTGTTCTAAATTTTCTTAGGGTACAGGCCTTAGCACGAATAGTTTTAATAATCTCTCCCGTGAACCAAAGCGGATACTGATGTCGGCGAGAGTGAGATACCGACGAGTACTTGGAAACAGCTACATCTAATAAACTGTACAATTTATTGTAAACCATAGAACATGTACTCTCGACATCGTCGATACTTACAAGAAAAGTCCAGTCTGTTTGGAGAATGAGATCATACAGTAAAGGGAAGTTTGTCTTTCGAAAATTATAAGCAGTATTTGGATAATTCATAGGAAACTGATATTGATTTTGTAGAAGAATCATATTAAAACTAATTAGAAGAGAAGGATGATGACGATCCTCGCCAACTAATGGACAGTCAGATTTATCAACAATACAGTCAAAATTGGGAAACACAAGATCTAAAATATGGTTGTTGTCATTAATAATGGTGTTGTGTTGTTCAACACCATGCAATTGTTGAAAGTTATTAAGAGCAACACTATTTCTGTCAGATGCAGTACATACAAAATTAGGGGTATTAAAATCTCCCACAAACAGTAAGTGAATATTGTCCATTATACAATCTAATAACTAATCGAATCCAAAAACGACTTGAAATCTAGAGCAGAGATTTGTGGAGGAATGTAAGCGACGAACAGTAAAATTTTCTTGTTAGCATTGCAGACTTTTGCCCCAATCACATCAATGCCAGGAGTAATATTAGAAATCTCAGAGAAATCAAGTAACGTACAACTAAAACTGTTCCTAATAGCAAGGAGAACACCGCCATCCTTTGATAAACCGGTGGAGATCAATCATCGATCCTTACGGAATACAATATAGTTGTCAGGAAATAATTCGCAATTATTGATATCAGGCGTTAACCACGTTATGCTATAATTTCATAATTTTCCGTTGATACATTATTATAAAAGTCTCCAACCTTAGAACGTAAACCATTAACATTTTGATAAAACAAGTGGAAATTGTAATTGGGTAAGGAAATTAGTTTAAATTCCCATTAACAATTTTGGGAACGCCATTGAAGTGTCGAATTTTTAAATTTGTTTCACCTTTCCGCTTACGATCGTTCAATTCCTTTTTAACTTGCTTGTAAAATTGAATTTGGCGTGGCGTTTTATCCGAGGCAATAAAAACATTATTATAGTTATCGGAATTTCTCAAATTCTTAGCGTGTCTTAGAAAATTACTAACTTCCTGCCCATTGCGTAAAGATATCTTTATAGGCCTATTACGATTTCTAGAACGACGCCCTAAACGTTCGACATGTAATTCTTCACTCCTGTAATCCCGTAAAACGTATTCTAAAATAGCTTGCGTTTGAATAGAATCTTGCAATGTAGCTTCGTCACGATCGCCGTCTTCTGGAACCTCCTCAACACCAAATATAATTAAGTTAGATTTCCTATTCTGTCGCTCAGTGATTTCATTGACGACGTCTTCAAACTCAAATGAAACATGCTCCTGTTTTGCCGCAAGTGTAGCTCTTAAATCATTCAGTTGCAAATGGAATTCAGATTTTAAATTATTAATCGAGGCGGTCAGTTTATTCTGAATAGTGGTGATGAGATGTTTAATATCTTTAAACTGCGACATGTTAACACCACATGAATTACAAACAACTTTAATAGCCCTTGATTTTGCTCTAGTCAATTTTGCGTCAGTTTCTGAGAGACCTACGCATTTTAAATGCAGAGGCCCTTGACAGATTTCGCAATGAATAATAGACGATTAGCTTTTAAGTCGGCTTTGCAATTTAAGCAAACAAACATTTCAGTGAGAAACGGTTAAAATTAAATTATGAAGGAAAAGTATAATACTACAAACACGTAAACTAAGTAACAGGGATACAATGCTTCCGCACCCAGGGGCCGATCAGGATGACTAACAATATACAAACAGAGGGCCACAGATATGAACCACACTAGGTTGTAAACAAGGGAATTAAAAATACACAGTCATTCGCCTCACAGCAAAAACACAAAACTGATAAAGTTTTAACCAGCTGTTGCAAAAAAGAAACTATATTAAAGATCTCACTGTTTCCTCCAGACAAGTAACTACAAAATACGCAAATGGCAACAAATTAAGCAGAACGTTATACACATATGTTCTAGCAATTATATTACATACATTCATCTTCTTATGCATCACATTTATTAGATTTATTTCACAAAAATTTAATCAAAGTCACAGAGAAATGATATGATCAATGAAGGTGGTTGAATTATGGATAAAAAGTAAGGTAAAATAGAATCAATAATTACAAGAACAAACGACTTACCTGCAGAATGTTCGTTCTGAATTATATGAGATATACTCGTCCAATTAGATAACACATGTAGTCACACAGTCGTGTTCTTTGTCGAGCACATTTAAAATATGAATCGTCACAACCAAAAAATGATTCCATAACTTCTCTTTTAACCGCTAGCCGGACATTCATTACATTGTTGAAGTTAAAACACAAAATTGATAATTGGGAGGGCTCACAGGGTGGGACCTATCTAATTGGACGAGTATATCTCATATAATTCAGAACGAACTTCCTACAGGTAAGTCGTTTGTTCTTGTAATTATATTTCGCAATTTCGTCTCGAATTATAAATTTAACTACTTGTAGGGCGAATTAAGAAATTTCGCAGGAAAACATGGTTGAAGTTGCAATATAACGCTTCTGCCACCGTTATTATATGACACACTGTTGTAAAAATAAATGGGCATAAAAGTGAAAATCTGAAGAAGAAATTTAGAAAATTGCAACTCAAGTTCTTCAAGTATGTAGATTTTCCGTTTTTCTTTTTTTTCAGAAATCATTCAATAGAAGGATATATTATTCTCTGGTGTTCGAGGTTCACATGAATTCTCACAAAACACGAAAGAACGTTCCACAGAACTTTAATTTGCAGTCACATGACTTGCACATACTTCCTAACTCCCTCTACATACGCATCGGGGATAGAATTATAGAAGAAGAGAATTACAGAAGAAGAATTATAGAAATAGAAGGATATATATATTCCTCTCTGGTGTTCGAGGTTCACATGAACTCTCACATAACACGAAAGTACGTTCCACATATGTGTGAACTTTAATTTGTAGTCACATGACTTGCATATACTTTCTAACTCCCTGTACATATGTATCCGGGCATGCAAGTAAGTAAATAATTCAAGGGTTAATCTACTTACTGAGTAAATGCAAAATTATATATGAGTTATAACAGTGGCGGCTTGTGATGAAATGAAACGGGTGTTCTGCAAATATTTGCCCAGCTATTTTTTGAAGGTCAATTCAATCATGCGATCCTTCATAGAAGCAAACTTGTCTATAATCTTCTCGTTGAAGCCATCAATTTGTGAGATAAATATTTGTTCAATGGAAAGCATCGATATAGCTGTCAAACGATCCTGGGACATTGAATTTCGAAGTCTTGATTCTTTTTAAAGTTGAAAAGCATCTTTCAGCTTCTGATGTTGACATGGGAGTTGTTGCAACAATTTCTAATAATTTTTTTGTTTCCCGAAATGTTTCGTCTAAATTATTTTGTGTTTAATATTAGTTGTCCCTAATAAAGCTAATTCCATTGTATTATAGATTTTGTTTCCAGTCAATTTTATGTCGTTTCTTGAGAGACCTACGCATTTTAAATGCAGAGGCCCTGACAGATTTCGCAATGAATAATAGACGATTAGCTTTTGTTTGGCTTTGCAATTTAAGCAAACAACATTTCATAACGCATTTTATTTTGTTGCACCCAGAAATCCAATTGTTCTTCGAATAAATGTCTCTATTAAATTGACGTTTACATGCTTTTCCGCGGCTAACACCTGCAGTCTCAATAACAATATCGGGCAATGGCCTACCATTGTTTTTAAATCAACTTTTCTTCATAAGAATATTTAAAAAATCGCTTCACATGAACTAAATTATAAACTAAGTCCATTGTCACTATCACAGTATATAAATAATTAGTACAATAAACCACTATACAAATTCACAAAACACCGAAACAGTATTTAAAATCTCAAAAATTAGATAACACATGTAGTCACACAGTCGTGTTCTTTGTCGAGCACATTTAAAATATGAATCGTCACAACCAAAAAATGATTCCATAACTTCTCTTTTAACCGCTAGCCGGACATTCATTACACTGTTGAAGTTAAAACGCAAAATTGATAATTGGGAGGGCTCACAGGGTGGGACCTATCTAATTGGACGAGTATATCTCATATAATTCAGAACGAACTTCCTACAGGTAAGTCGTTTGTTCTTGTAATTATATTTCGCAATTTCGTCTCGAATTATAAATTTAACTACTTGTAGGGCGAATTAAGAAATCTCGCAGGAAAACATGGTTGCAGTTGCAGCACCTATACACCAGCCGCCACTGAGTTATAATATATCTCCAAATGTTAAATAGAAGGAACCAATAATGCAAGTATAGAATTATAGAAGAAGAGAATTACAGAAGAAGAATTATAGAAATAGAAGGATATATATATATATATTCCTCTCTGGTGTTCGAGGTTCACATGAACTCTCACATAACACGAAAGTACGTTCCACATATGTGTGAACTTTAATTTGTAGTCACATGACTTGCATATACTTTCTAACTCCCTGTACATATGTATCCGGGCATGCAAGTAAGTAAATAATTCAAGGGTTAATCTACTTACTGAGTAAATGCAAAATTATATATGAGTTATAACAGTGGCGGCTTGTGATGAAATGAAACGGGTGTTCTGCAAATATTTGCCCAGCTATTTTTTGAAGGTCAATTCAATCATGCGATCCTTCATAGAAGCAAACTTGTCTACAATCTTCTCGTTGAAGCCATCAATTTGTGAGATAAATATTTGTTCAATGGAAAGCATCGATATAGCTGTCAAACGATCCTGGGACATTGAATTTCGAAGTCTTGATTCTTTTTAAAGTTGAAAAGCATCTTTCAGCTTCTGATGTTGACATGGGAGTTGTTGCAACAATTTCTAATAATTTTTTTGTTTCCCGAAATGTTTCGTCTAAATTATTTTGTGTTTAATATTAGTTGTCCCTAATAAAGCTAATTCCATTGTATTATATAGATGGCTTTTGAAGTTGTCGTGCTTTTTTATTTTTTCAGTTAAGTGCAAAAAATTTGTCACCCCTACCTCCGTCCATGCTTTATTACCGCCAAAAAGTAAACAAGGAAAACAAAATAACGCATTTTATTTTGTTGCACCCAGAAATCCAATTGTTCTTCGAATAAATGTCTCTATTAAATTGACGTTTACATGCTTTTCCGCGGCTAACACCTGCAGTCTCAATAACAATATCGGGCAATGGCCTACCATTGTTTTTTAAATCAACTTTTCTTCATAAGAATATTTAAAAAATCGCTTCACATGAACTAAATTATAAACTAAGTCCATTGTCACTATCACAGTATATAAATAATTAGTACAATAAACCACTATACAAATTCACAAAACACCGAAACAGTATTTAAAATCTCAAATTAACACCAAATAGGTACGATTTACGCCCGCAACTCTACGAGTAAATCTTCACTGATGCGATGCGATGCTGCCTTTGCTGCAGCTCACTGACCGTGTAAATTCGTGCGTATGCGAGCGTCAATTGTGGATCGTCGCGGGAGTTGAAGGGGAGGACGGGTGAACTGAATCGTGCACAGAACCAGCTCGTGTGGCCCAGATCAATGTACCGCGACGCGCTTGCGTAGAGACCCAGATAATTCATCTGGTCTACTACTCAATAGAGAACGGCAGGCAGAATGCGATGATTTTAACGAAAGCACGACGGCTTGACACAGCGGACAGCGTCGGCGGGCATAGGATGCTGTTTAGCTGCACCAATTAACCAAATTATTTTATTAATAAATTTTAGTAATTATTACACCGCGAAAATACACAAATATCTAATTTTTTTGCAGCTCTGCAGCACCTATACACCAGCCGCCACTGAGTTATAATATATCTCCAAATGTTAAATAGAAGGAACCAATAATGCAAGTAAAGAGAACTGACAGTTTTTGTCAAGTTCGCAAGTTTTTTGCTCCAACAGTTTTTAATACATACTGTACCGATAAAAATATAAAATAGGAGTCCGCGGTGTAGAACTAACTACATCTATCGGCCGTTCGCTACTCCATGCCGGACTGAAAATGTCCGGGCACGAAGCGTTCTACATGCAGTAGACACCATTGAAAGCTGTCGACCTTTATCGCGATCGGCGAGAAACGATATTTTGCAAACACGGAATTCCAGGAAACAACTACTCTGCGGGCTAATGCCCCGACCAGCATTGAATTACACCTGGAAAACCTATAGCAACAGCTAGAGTCATTCGTCAGACGCCCACCAGACATATACCGGTTTCGAGCTTATTAGCTCTCATCAGTATGCCATAGGTGAGGTATCCGACGAATAATCTTAGCTGCTTTCGTCTGTCTAACCCGACAGAAGGGACCATGAGTACGCGGTGTAGAACTAACTACATCTATCGGCCGTTCGCTACTCCATGCCGGACTGAAAATGTCCGGGCACGAAGCGTTCTACATGCAGTAGACACCATTGAAAGCTGTCGACCTTTATCGCGATCGGCGAGAAACGATATTTTGCAAACACGGAATTCCAGGAAACAACTACTCTGCGGGCTAATGCCCCGACCAGCATTGAATTACACCTGGAAAACCTATAGCAACAGCTAGAGTCATTCGTCAGACGCCCACCAGACATATACCGGTTTCGAGCTTATGGAGTAGCGAACGGCCGATAGATGTAGTTAGTTCTACACCGCGTACTCATGGTCCCTTCTGTCGGGTTAGACAGACGAAAGCAGCTAGGATTATTCGTCGGATACCTCACCTATGGCATACTGATGAGAGCTAATAAGCTCGAAACCGGTATATGTCTGGTGGGCGTCTGACGAATGACTGTAGCTGTTGCTATAGGTTTTCCAGGTGTAATTCAATGCTGGTCGGGGCATTAGCCCGCAGAGTAGTTGTTTCCTGGAATTCCGTGTTTATAAAATAGGAGTATTCTCATAAAAGTTTTTAAAACTATTAATAAACATATAATATAGGGTGAATCAAGAAAAGTAGATATGACTCATAGCTAATAATAAAAGCTAATATTGCAATTGAATAAACACAATTACACACAACACACATAATTTTAGTTAACCTTCAATATCTGTCTAATGAAATGTATAGAGTTATACATACATTTAGATACAACGTCTATTGGACTGTTGTTTATAGATGAATACATATTCATATTTTCTATACACATATCGATTATATTCAACCTCAGAGGGCGACTTCCACATGGAGGAGTTCCAAAGCAGAATCTGAGGTGTAGGGATACACCTGGATTAAGTGCTGATGTAATGGTAATATTAAAGTGAGGATCCAAGTAAATCTGAAGAGTTAAACAATAGTGAAACTGCTAGATAGAAGTTATTAAACAGTTTTTGGAGGCAGTAGGTAAATTTATTTCTTCATATTTGCTATCAAAAAGAGTGTTGGGACTTTTAGGTTTATAATCGTTAAATCCCCACACCAGATTAGAGGGTTATCACTTATACACGTGAGGTCTTAAAAATAAATACAATATTAAAAATAAATCTTAAAGCAATGATCTCAAGAACGCATAGTGTTATATAACATCTATAAAACTAAAACAGAAACATTAATATAACTGTTTGGCTAGCAGTGGCATCTTGGTCCTGATTTTCCTTGATTTTGTCTTGGTCCCGCAAGACAAGACTAGACTTGGCAAGAAATATTGCTAGAAGGTCTGGGGTGAAATTTAAGTGAACGTTAGTTGAAGTAAATAAATAAATAAGTAAACACACATTGCATTTCTAATGTAGGCATATTCTTTATTTAAAAGAATTAAGCATATAAAATTAAGATTCAAGGAGCTTAGGTATACCTCTGCCGAATAAAACTAATTATACTGCCACTATTATACTGAAAGAGCTCCGATTTGGCACGCCTATCTCGTCCATTGCTTATTATTATTTATTATGTAAAACTAGACGAAAGTAACTACGACTGTTATCAGATTGGTAATAAAGTTTCATGTTTCTGATTTGTATGCAAAAGTCTCACAAGAATCATGCAAATTTGCGAGATCTTTCGCAAGACAATATAAGACATAATGTTGTAAAATCAAGCAAGAACAAGGCTTTATAGACACTTTTGTTTTGTTCTGCAAGACAAGACAAGGTTTTTCAAATTTTTGTCTCACATTCAACACTACTTTTTGCCTCTATACGGCACCTTATGTATTTACGGACATACTTAATACCTTTATTATAATATTTAAGGTCTTAGGTACATATTACTTGCACATAATATTTAGATGATATTTTAGTAGATGGAAAATATCAAACAGAATGTTTATTTTATAACGATAAAAATATTAATAAAAATAGTAAAGCTTCGCTCGTACCTAACCGGGATTGTAAGGTCTAAGCTTTATTTATCATACAAATAACTTTACACTCCCCTTAACAGACAGAAAGAGAGGACATTTCAAAGAATATATAAAAAAAATGAATAAATAAGATAAATTTGAAATCACACCTGCTGTAAAATTAGAGAATGGTTAGGTTTTGGTGGAACGTTAGTTGCAGCTCGTTCTGCAGTAATGTTCTGGATGGAAGGTATACAAAGACCTTCGAAAGAGAATATTTTGCTCTTAAATATATAATAGAGGATATTTCGGATAAATATTGTCACGGATTTCCCAATCCGTCTTTTTCTTACTTCCAGAAAAACACAATCCGTTAATTAATCACTTCTTTATTAACTACTGAACACTACTAATTACAGGTCAACTAAACACTTATTTAATTAATCGCTATCTAAATCACTTTGATATCTCCAATTAAACACTTTAATTCAGACTGTAATACAAGACTTATACAAGACTAACTAACTCGGCCGTTTATTCTTCTTTTATAGACCCAACGAATATTCCAGGTATATTCCAGTATCTCTAGATCCCTTTTCTCGTACGACTGGAACGCTTCTCGTCGATTCCCGATTTTTCCAGGCCGATCTCGATCACGGCATGTTGTTTGTTTACCAGAATGGCGTAGGGGCGATCGGGGCAATCTTAGGCAATTCGCGGTGCCACAGTCGTCGGTTTGGGAGTGAGTGGGGCAAATTCCGTGACACTGCCCCCTCCTTAGGACCGATCGTCCCGATCGGATACACCTCTATACGGGGACAGACGCTCCAGATGGACGACCTTCATCTTACTCCTGGGAGTCCTCTGTATCCGGTATACGACATCATTGATTATTTTAATGACGGTGTAGGGGCCCTCCCAACGGTTTTGTAGTTTAGGCGATTTTCCTTTCTTCCGCGTGGGGTTGTACAGCCACACCAGGTCACCTTGTTGGAATCCGACTGTATTGGCCCGGACGTCGTATCGAGTCTTCATGCGATCGCTCTCTAGTCGCATTCGAGATCTGACTTGATCGTGTACGGCTGCTAGTCTTCGTTCTAGCTCATGGGTGTAAGTGTCTGGCTCTGTGGGCTGTTCCGCAGGACGACCAAATACCAAATCTGGAAGGCGAAGCTCTCTTCCAAAGATGATCCTTGCGGGAGTCTTCCCAGTAGTTTCATGGACAGCTGAGCGGTAAGCTAACAGGAAGAGTGGAATGAGCTTGTCCCAGTCTGTCTGGTTTTCGTTCACAAACATCCTCAGATTGGTTTCTAGTGTGGCGTTGAAGCGTTCCACCATACCATCTGACTGGGGATGCAGTGGGGTGGTCCTGGTTTTCCGGATTCCCATAAGCTCGCAGACCTTTCGGAACACACCTGATTCGAAATTTCTGCCCTGATCTGAATGCAGTTCCATGGGCACACCAAATCTGCAGAACAGATTGTTGAGTAGCGCTTCTGCTACGGTTATGGTCTCTTGATTGGGAAGGGGGTATACTTCCGGCCATTTGCTGAAGTAGTCCATGGCGACTAACAGATATCGGTTTCCATTTTGAGTTTTCGGAAATGGGCCAGCGATATCAATGGCAATTCTCTCGAACGGTGCTCCTACGATGTACTGGCGCATTTTGCCTCTGGAACGGGTCTTCGGTCCCTTGCTGGCTGCACATATGTCACATTTTCGGCACCAATCTTCTATATCCGTCCTACAACTCAACCAGTAGAAACGCTCCCTAATCTTCTGTACAGTCCCATTGATACCGAAGTGTCCACCACCAGTACCTCCATGTACTTCCTGCAGCACTTCCTTGACCCGGGACCTCGGGAGTAGTACTTGTTTCTTGACCTCCGTTCCGTCATTGTTCTACCATGCTCTTTTTAGGACACCGTCTTCCAACACCAAGGAATTCCATTGAGCCCAATAGCTCTTTAATGTTGGGCTTTTACTACTGACTTCAGCCCATGAGGGTCGGTTGTTGGCTTCTTTCCAGTCTAATAACGGCTTGATGTCACAGTCAGCTTGCTGGTCTTCCCGAATCGCCGCTGAACTCCATCTGTCTTCAGGTTGGGCTGCTACCACCTTGCAAGGAACTGATGAGATGTCCTCTTTCCTTTCAAGACTACTACAGTGCTTGCAGTTGACAGGACGGGGTCTCCTAGAAAGGGTATCTGCATTTCCATGTTTCCTGCCGGCTCGATGTTCAACAACAAAGTGATATTCTTGCAACCGTTCCAGCCACCTAGCCATCTGTCCTTCAGGGTTCTTAAACTGGAGCAGCCATTTAAGGGAAGCGTGATCCGTTCTGAGGAAGAATTCTTGGCCATACAAGTATTTGTGAAAGTGTTCTAGACTCTTGACGATGGCAAGCAATTCTTTCCGAGTCACACAGTAGTTTTTTTCGGCTTTTGATAGGACTTTGCTGAAGTAGCCCACTACTCGCTCTTGGCCATCTTGTACTTGGGAAAGAACTCCGCCAACTCCAATGTTGCTTGCGTCCGTGTCCACTATAAATGGTTGTCCAGGTATTGGGTATGTCAAAATCGGGGTAGTAGTGCAGAGAGCCTCTTTCAGCGTATCAAAGGCTTGCTGGCATCTCGGAGTCCATTCGAACGGGATGTTGTCTTCTGTCAGTTTATGGAGAGGCTTGGCAATGTCCGAGAATCCTTGGACGAATTGTCTGTAGTATGTGCATAGGCCGAGAAAACTTCGAACTTGATGTTTGTCTTTAGGAACCGGCCAGTTCTTTATGCACTCTGTCTTCTCCGGGTCTGTTTTCACACCGTTTGGAGTAATAATGTGGCCTAGGTATCTGATCTTTCATTTTATACCCTTGCTCTTCTAATTTCTCTTGCATTGTCCGTCCTTGTTCGTCTAATTTCTCTTGCATCGTCTTCGTCTGGTCTTCTAATTTCTCCTGCATCATCTGGGACTGATCTTCCATTTTATGCCCTTGTTCTTCAAATTTTTCCTGCATTGTTTTCGTCTGGTCTTCCATTTTATGTCCCTGCTCTTTTAATTTCATTTGCATCGTCTGTCCCTGTTCTTCTAATTTCTCTTGCATCGTCTTTGCCTGGTCTTCCATTTTCTTTTGCATTGTTTGCATCATTTCTAACAGTTTTGCCATTTGTACATCCATATTGACTTGACTTCTAGTTACAGGCATTCACTCTCTTTGGAATCTTCTAAAATGTCCAGGAATGTGTTTGTAAATGTCACAGTTGACTTCCTTACAATGAAACGAGTGCAGTGATATGCCACACTTGGGTCTTTGTCTCACGTCGGTATAAAGTTCTAGAATGTTCGAGAATGTCCTTCGCAAATAGCACCGTTCACTTCCTTAAGTCACGACGAGTCCGGTGATATGTCACACTTGTGTCTTTGTTTAACTCCCGTATAAAGTTCTAGAATGTTCGAGATTGTCCTTCGCGAATATCACCGTTCACTTCCTTAAGTCACGACGAGTGCGATGATGTGTCACACTTGGGTCTTTGTCTCACTCCCGTACAAAGTTCTAGAATGTTCGAGATTGTCCTTCGCGAATACCACCGTTCACTTCCTTAAGTCACGACGAGTGCGATGATGTGTCACACTTGGGTCTTTGTCTCACTCCCGTACAAAGTTCTAGAATGTTCGAGATTGTCCTTCGCGAAGATCACCGTTCACTTCCTTAAGTCACGACGAGTGCGATGATGTGTCACACTTGGGTCTTTGTCTCACTCCCGTACAAAGTTCTAGAATGTTCGAGAATGTCCTTTTCGAATATCACCGTTCACTTCCTTAAGTCACGACGAGTGCGATGATGTGTCACACTTGGGTCTTTGTCTCACTCCCGTACAAAGTTCTAGAATGTTCGAGAATGTCCTTCGCAAATACCACCGTTCACTTCCTTTCGACAAGACGAGTGCGGTGATATATCACACTTGGGTTCCCAATCCGTCTTTTTCTTACTTCCAGAAAAACACAATCCGTTAATTAATCACTTCTTTATTAACTACTGAACACTACTAATTACAGGTCAACTAAACACTTATTTAATTAATCGCTATCTAAATCACTTTGATATCTCCAACTAAACACTTTAATTCAGACTGTAATACAAGACTTATACAAGACTAACTAACTCGGCCGTTTATTCTTCTTTTATAGACCCAACGAATATTCCAGGTATATTCCAGTATCTCTAGATCCCTTTTCTCGTACGACTGGAACGCTTCTCGTCGATTCCCGATTTTTCCAGGCCGATCTCGATCACGGCATGTTGTTTGTTTACCAGAATGGCGTAGGGGCGATCGGGGCAATCTTAGGCAATTCGCAGTGCCACAGTCGTCGGTTTGGGAGTGAGTGGGGCAAATTCCGTGACAATATATACGTATCTCAAATATAACGAATAACTTTCTATGGAGAGAGAAAAAAAATGATCCTATATTCAACTCTAGAAATCTATTCAGATAGTATTAGTAGTATTCCCCCCCTTATAAGGGGGGGGGGAGAAGCAGGAGGTGAATACAACATGGGCTTTACATATTGTCACAAGAATTATTAACAGTTTTCAATGCTCTAAAATCATTTTCAAAAAATGTTAGTTATTGCAAATCGATAACATAATTGCTATTTCTTGTAATAACCTGATGGGGACTGTGTAGACAGGTAAAGCTTAATAATAACGTAGAGAAAGAGATATGGGAATGGTGTGAAATAAGACAAATAGGGATAAATGCATTCTACATCAATACACTGAGGGAACTCGACCAGTAAAAAGTTTTCTAAGATAATCTTTATCATCGTTGGAATATTCTGTTAGTACTGCAATGTCATGTACCAAGAATAATTAATTTATTTTCCCGATTTTAGTTTTGCTAAAACAATAGACTTTCTCAGGTTGAATAGATACGTATTTTCTATCACTACTTTTACTAAAGGTAACTAGATAACTTAATGAGTAGGTGAATGACTTTAAATGATGACTACTTATTAACGGTTAAAATAGGTGCGTAGTAGGATATAGATATATATGTATATGCATACAGTAGAACCTCGATTATCCGTGTGCGGCTGATCCGTGCGGCTGATTCTTCATGCCATGCGATTTTTAAGACTGACCGCTATCCGTGCGCGGATTATCCGTGGCGGGCCGAAAAAAGCGCTCGGAAACAAAGACAAGTTCGCTTGTTTATGGCATACGCAATAACGCATTATTTACTTACGCAGTCTAGCATTTGGTCCGTTTACGTGCAGACAAAATGAATCGGCAAAGAGTCAATAAAAAGCGCAAACTTACGTTTGTGTGTATTATCATTTTACATAATGTACAATCGTTTGCAATAATAATTACACTCTCTTAAAACAGTTTTTGAACTTCTGGAAGTTCTGAATAGAAATTTCATTAAATATCGCTTGGTAAGTGAACTAATAACTAATGTTAAAAATTTAAAGCCGATTTCAATATGAATACGTCACAAGTTCAAAATAAATCGCAAAATTCATTTTAGTGAGTGTCATTAATATTGCAAACGATAGTACATGTGTATGCATTGAATAGGTATGTGTAATAAAATTAATATTTTTTGCAAAATTGGTGAGTTTGAGCCGTGTTTTCGATTATCCAGCAACGATTCGGTCCCGGCCGGCCCGGATAATCGAGGTTCTACTGTATATATAAATAATAATAATTTACCTATAGCTGAAAGGCTTGAAGCTGTGAATTGTGTAACAAAGCTATATTTGGTTAGCGCGTCCTGGCTAATCTTTACAAATGCACGAATGCATAGCCATTTTATGCTCAACATTACAACAGGAAGAACGGACTGGACAAGACCTTAATAAATATATTATTACCAATATAGGTAATATCTATCTCGTGGCTAATGTTTACAAATGCACGAATGCATAGCCATTTTAGGCTCAACATTACAACAGGAAGAACGGACTGGACAAGACCTTAAAAAATATATTATTACCAATATAGGTAATATAACCAACAATATTTTGTGATATGTATACATATGCTTACAATATATACATGATACATGAGAGAGTGTGAATAGTGCATGTGATGCCTACAGTGTTCATTAGCTATCAACGTTAACGAATTTTTGTTTGCTCTTAAAAAAGTTAAAATTGAAGAGCGAGTGGTAGTCGGAGTCTATTTAATGCAGATATTTTGCTGGGATTAACCAATGTCTATTAAAGGCTAAAACATATTTCCTTTAGTGTACCCGGAAAAAACAAATAAATATAAAATAGTAAAATACAATAACAGTATCTCGGTGTTTAAGAATAGAAACCGAACGTTCAAACGGGTATTCGAAATATTATGTAACATATTCGAACAGCCTGAAATAGACGTGTTTGCAATGCACCTTAATAAAAAAAAAATGTAAAAAAGATATCGTAGAAATCAAATCCCCGCATTCTATTATTGTGGATGCATTTACTGTCCCACGGAATCAATATATATTTTAAGCATTAATATATAACTAAAAATGCAGGTAGATGCTAAATATAAATATACAGGGTATCCCAACGAAAATTTAACCCCCTTATAATTGGAAAACCCAATAATATTTCAAAATTCGCCGAGACCCGTCGATTTTTGTTCTTGGGGGGAGCTTTTTTGACAGTCAAGCCAACTCGATATGTTCATCCCCCTAATGCCTAGCAACCCCAACTTAAAAATTTCAAATGCAACTACCCCACTTGTGGCACATCATTTTAAAGCCCTTTTCATTGCGAATACAGTGACGTACCGTTTTTAGAAATCGGTTGAGATTTGACAGAATTATTGGTTACAAACGAAAAGATGACAAACCAACTTACGCGTAGTAATTTCTACACAAATGCCCACCACTAATAAGTTTTTCATCTACTACACATGACCGCATTACCTAATAGGCCCATTCAGTGACATATAATTAAAAACTTTTTCTTGCATTTTATGATAATGTTTAACTACCTAAACATATCCTTAAAAAATTAGATTAGTAACATTAATAATAAGTGAGATATTTAATTTCGAATTTGTCAGACCCTTAAAAAAGTCACGCCGGCGGGCGAGCACGTATGACGTCACTATACCGGCCACTCGGCGATCGCGATCATTGAGTGTTAGACTGTTAGGTACTAGGAGCAGTTGGCGCTAATCTATGAGTTGGCGGGTTGTTTGGCTATTGAGTTCAACGTACGACTGCTGCAGTATTATTTTTATTTTTCATTTTTTTTAAATCTGTATTTGTGAATAAGTGAGAAATATGTGTTCATTGGAAGAAGGCTATAATAAAGCTGATAGTAACAATTTACCGGCTGTGGACATTTTTATGATTATGGAATATTTCAATAATAATAAAGAGTACATAAGCTCTGAAATGAGAGGTGTTAAATTACAAAGATAAATAAAATGTGACCGTCTCTATAATAAAAAGAAACTATAAATTTACATTTTTAGATCAGCTAGACAAAATTACGGTGACAATGCTATTGGTTACGTGCAAATAAAAAGGCATGACAATTTGTGTACATTAAGATGTAAAATAACACCTGAACACAAAATTAGATCAAAAAATTATAGTGTGTCCTGTATAATTAATGATCATGAAAAAATAGTAATGAAAGTGCAGTGTTATGATTGTACTGCATCTGAAGGGGGCTGTAAACATGCCATAGCCTTTCTGATGTGGCTACATCAACGGAGCGAAGAACCTTCGCCAACCGATATTAAATGTTATTGGAAGAAGTCTGTGCTGTCTAGTTCTACAACAATAAAAAAATACATAACAACCACCGATTTTGGAAAAAAAGAATTAAATTTGGCAAGTGATGATTCTCTTTTAGAAGAATATATTCAAAAGGCTAAAAAAAGTAAAATTGAAAACACGCTAATGAGATATTATGTTCCTCAAAAATATTCTTCTCTCTACATTCTTAAAACCACGATCAGCCATTACATCAGCACCAGGTTCTAACAAATTTAAGAATCCAGATTCTTCGGTTATTAATTTGTCTGAGGTTCTTCCTCCAAAACCATGTGAAACGTAGGAAATAGAACCGTCAGGAGTGCAAGCTACTAAATATTTTATTGTATTACAACCTTTGTATTCTGACCACGACAAAGCTTGAAGAACTGGATTACTGGGCTTTTGAATTGAAACTTCAAAGCAGTCTATAATGCTCTGGACATTTTTATATCTGTGGCGAAATGGTATTGGAAGATGCTTTTTAATATCCAACATAGATTTCCACTGGATAAATATTTTTAAGTGGTGAGCTAATTTTGGAAGTGTTTTTTGTACGACTACACACACTGTTGTAGTCGACAAATAAAAATCATCCGCTAACATAGCATACGATAAATTCACTTTAATTTTTTTAAGTGTAAGATATATATGAAGCCTTGTTGAATTGCATTTTTCACACAACATTGTGACGTACTTTCGAGGTTCGGTCGCAGATGCCGAACTAGTACAACCACTTTAATCAGTCCGGGTTCACTCGGTGGAGAAGTTATGTCCAAGGTTCAGGAATATTACAAGACTCGGTATTGAAAATAAAATATTTATTTCATAAAATAAAATGTCACCCTGTAAACAAATAATACTAATAATAATTCCCCAACATAAATAAAATAGGTCCTGAAATAATAATACAAAATAATAAATTAACAAAGAGGGCGGTAAGGAATGTACGGTGCAGACGCTGAGTGTCGCGGAAAGAGCCTGCTAAACACCCAGTGTCGAAGACCACGGAGACGACGTCGAGTACCGCGGAATAACACCTGCTAAATACTCGGAGTCGACGGAATACGGGGTTAGACCTCGAGCGCCGCGGAGAGGGCCTGCTAAACGCTCGGAGTCGACGGAAGACGGAATACGGGCAAGACCTCGAACGCCGCGGAGATTACCTGCTAAACGCTCGGAGTCGGCGGGATACGGGCAAGACCTGGAGCGCCGCGGAGATTACCTGCTAAACGCTCAGGATACCCAGAGGAAGGTAGGGTGCCGTGGAAGTTACCTGCTAAACACCCTGGGGTAGAGGAAGGTTGAGTGCCGCGGAAAGAGCTTGCTAAGCACTGCTGGTAAAGGCAATTTCGCCGGCTTTTATACAGAACGGCGGGTAGTGTCGTGTGCAAAAATCGCGATACGCTAAGCAATTTCAGGTACCGCGTGCGCCAAACAATTAAAGTACAGTGTGAGCAAAATAAAATAAAATAGGTTCGTTACAACATATTTATTATAAACATAGAATGACTTGGAATATCTAAATACATTTTCGGATTTTTCTCAATTACGTAAATAGTTCGCTTTTCTACATTTTCCTTCGCATTCCAGTTTTGTACAAATGTACCCAACGTGCTAGACTCAGTACTTGCGGATGTATGAGACGTGTGTGTTCCAGTAGTATTTTGACTGCTGTTTGAAGAATCATTGGATGACGGACTGTGACTTGTTTTTAATTTTTTTGAAGACTTGACAAGGTTATCCTCAGTTCTTTTTTGGAAGAGCCGTTCAAAATTATTTGTATTACATAGGCATGGAAAAGAACATTGAATGGATTTAGATCGAACATACGGTTTGAGATTGACTTGAAAGCATTTTCCAAGACTAGTTTTGGTGTGTAAAATATTATCGTTAGTACTTGTCTCAGGAACTGTTTTGTCGTAATCTATTTCGGAATTTTATATATTTTCTGTCGCATCAGACTCTCTTAATATATCCTCAATGATGCTTCTATTTTGTCTTTTTAAAAACACTGATCGAACTTTAGCTACTTGTGTCGTGTTTCTATTTTTCTGACACTCAAATATATGAGGAACAACCCCAGGTTTTAGTTTGATTACACCGCCTTTCATTGTTTTATAATACATATAATTTTCCATATCTTCTTCTAGCTAAAATTTTAGATATACCTACTATATAATTTTACTATTTGCAAACCAAAGAAATAACTTACCTTAAAATGATCTTCACAACAGTGCTTTGACCCCTTACTGCAAACAAATTTTTTCCTCCGCATAGCTTTCTGCCACAAAATCCTACTATTTTCATTTTTCGGCAATGATATAACTATTTTATTCGGAGTCGATACTGAGGTATTTTTACATCCTGGAACTATACAATATTTGTACAATCCCCGGTTTCGACCCATTTCAACACAAAAACAACAAATAACAAAATTACTAACCGAATCACACTGCGTGCCGTATTAAGACTGAATAGGGCGAGTATGGCCAGAGAGCGCGAGCGCCGAGCGGTCAGCGATCAGCCAGCCGTACCGGTATTTGTAAATTCTACATTGCTTCTTTCACTATTTTTGCTGCCATTTCGTTATCAATGAAAATATTGGCGCGAAATTATGTAGTCATATAGTACTCGATGAAATCTTTAAAATTAGATATCGCAACACCCCGCACCCTTATTGAAAATTAGGGGGTTGTGCTTCCCCCTGGCAGAGGGTTGAAGTTACGGGGATGAAAATGCCAGACAAGTAGTTCCCTGTCAAATCAGAAATCGACGGGTCTGAGTGTTTTCCCACATTTTAAAGCCCGAAAATAGAGGTGTAAAGTTTTCGTTGGCCCACCTTGTATATTGCTACCAAGCGTGATAGCAAGTTATGTACCATTATTAATGACTCACCGTGTACTTATATATAAAAGGTATAAACCTAGAGCTAGTTGTACCAAATTAGTTCAATGAACATTAAACTGAACTTTGCTATAGCCTACAAACTACAATTGTTGACACAATCGTACCACTGGATATTAAACGGAGTTCAGCTGACCTTTTGATGAACTCAGCTGGTACAATCGGCTCTTAGAGCCAGTCGTACGAACGTGCTTCATCAACAGTTTAACTGAACTTATAGTAAAATCCAAGGTTACGATTGTTACAAAAATGGTAACCTTGGATTTTGAGCAGTTTAGTTGAATTTTGATAAACTACATTCATACTGGCACGTAAGTTACGAATATTAAACTAAGCATAAGCATAAAAAAATTTCCGTATACATTTTAGTATCCAAGCCGACTCAATCAGGAGATATTATACCTAACCTATGTTGACCCTAATTATTACACAACTCTACAAAGACATTTTCGTTTTTTGTCCTAAAGTTTATTTTATGATTTTCCTGTTATGCACAGAAATTAAGAAAAAATACCTTTTTTCCAATAAAGTTTGCTTTTGTGATAGATATAATAATAATACTCATTTTCGAGTTTTTATAAGAGTTCTAATTAATTTTAGTACATTTAAATTTACCGCGAGATGGCACTCAAGTGAGTGATAAACAACAGGTGTTTTGTACAAGTCCAGAAAAGGTTGAAATGTCATCGAGAAAGTGTAAATATGATGCTGATGCATTTTGTTATATATGTGGTCAATTTATAAAAGTGCGTGATGTAAAATTTGAATTGAAGACAAGTAATATTCTCTGTAATGCCTACGAAGCATATTTTAACTGCCCTGTACGGAGCCAAGACAAGCCGTGGGCTCCACACGTCGCTTGTTGTAATTGTAAAAGATGTTTGGAAGGTGAGTAGTTCTTATTGAATGAAATAAAATAAACATACTTAATAATTTTTATTTCTATTTATTTTAGGTTGGTATCGAGGTGAAAAAAGGTGTATGAAATTTGCAATACCGAGAATTTGGCGAGAACCAAAAGACCACGTAATGACTGCTACTTTTGTATTGTGAATCCACGTAAGAGACGTAGTGGCAAGAATGCGAAACCAATTGAATATCCTGATCTTGATTATTCTTCTGCTCAGAAACTGCCAGTACCTGAACCTCCCAAAAAATTATCTCAGACAAGCTCATCTCAAACTTCTAACAAAAGTGGTGAAGAAAAAGCATTTTTACCTTCTCAAGAACAACCAAAACACCATCTTATTACTACAGAAGATTTTAATGACTTGGTAAGAGATTTAAATTTACCAAAAAGTAAAGCAGAGCTTTTGGGTTCTCGTTTAAAACAGTGGAATTTACTTGTTGATGTCAATATCACAGATCAACGAACTCGGCATGAGACATTTTCAACATTTTTTACTAAAAAAGATGGGCTTTGTTTATGTAATGATGTAAAAGGTATATTCAAAGAAATTGGGATACCCTGTGTTCCTAGTGAATGGCGTTTATTTATTGACAGCTCTACAAAAAGCCTGAAAGCTGTTTTATTGCACAACGGAAATATATTTCCATCTCTTCCAATCGCTCACTCAGTACTTTTGAAAGAAAATTATGAAAGTGTTAAAATTTTACTTGAGGCTGTAAAGTATCATGAGTATAAGTGGCAGCTGATTGGAGATTTTAAAATGGTGGGATCTTTAATGGGATTACAGGGTGGATATACAAAATATCCATGTTATCTGTGTTTATGGGATAGCAGAGCGGATGTTCAGCATTATGTTCAACGATCATGGCCCATGAGAACAGAATTTTGTGTGGGGAAAATTTGAATGTATTGTTGAAGCGGCAAATGTGCTAATGCCTCCTTTGCACATAAAGTTATGGTTAATGAAACAATTCGTGAAAGAACTGGATGAAAAATCAGAAGCTTTTGCATTTTTAAAAAAGTTTTTTCCTAAGTTGTCAGAAGCAAAGGTTAAAGCTGGAGTTTTTGTTGGTTCGCAAATTAAAAAAAAAATTTGCCAATGAAGAATTTCCAAACTTGCTTAATAGACCTCAAAAAGCAAGTTGGAACAGTTTTAAAGCAGTAGTCTCTGGATTTCTAGGAAATAATACAGCTGAAAACTACCGAGAGCTGGTTGAAAATATGCTAAAGAACTTCAAGACAATGGGCTGCAGGATGTCTTTAAAAGTACATATGCTGTATGCTCATTTAGATAAATTTAAAAATAACATGGGGGCGTATTCAGAAGACCAAGGAGAACGTTTCCATCAAGATATTATGGACTTCGAACAACGTTATCAAGGCCAATACAATGAAAATATGATGGGAGGCTATATTTGGGGTTTATTGAGAGAAAGTTCTTATGAACATAAAAGAAAAAGTAATACTGTGCACTTTTAAATTATTTTACACTTTTTTGTAAGCTACTTTGATAGCAAATAAAAATTATAATATAGAGATATATTTGTATTGTTTTATCATAAAAAAAATTAAAATCACAGATTTTTTAAAATATCGTTTAAACGTTCTCCTGGATATTTTTTTTTCGTTCAAATATGATCTAATCTATTAAAATTTTATACTCTCATATCAATGTCAAATTTCGTGTTGATCGGTGTTATTGCTGTGGTTCACTGAATCGTTACAAGCCTGTCATCTGTCATGATGTCCTATCTAATTCCTAATTTATACCTCAAAAAATCGTTACAGACTTGTTATTACCTCTCTAGTTTAACTATCAAATTATTAATAATTATATAGGTATTATAGGTATTATTGACTGAGTTTCTAATGATGTCAACTTGGTCGATAGAACGTACTTTCAAAAGTGTTCATGTTTTAGGATGTTTAGAATCTAGTTAAATGTTACACACGAACAAAAAACAACCAAACAAACAAAATGTTACAAGATACTACCTCTATTGAAATAATATAACTTTGCCTCTGAAAAACTTACAGGTAAGTTTTTGGTGTTGTTCAATGGAAAAAATAACTATGTAAAGTTCCATTCTGTATCCTACTATTTTTTTGAAACGTAAGCATAGAGATTTACAATTGTTATAATTGTCAAATAGACAGTAACGTAAAATGGGTTGGTCAATTTATAAAAACGGTATCAGCTCTGATTATGTTAGTTTTCCTTGTTGTTAAATTTCTTAAATTCTCTATTTTGATTAAAATCGTTTTAATATACAGGGTGTACGAAACCCTGTATATTATTGACACAAAAATTTTTTTGAGTTTTTTGATAGAACCAAAAACTTACCTATAGGTTTTTCAGACGCAAAGTTATTAGACTTCAAAATGTGTCACTACATTATGGGTCACCCTATATTGACATCTGTTTGGCCGCTTTAGCGAACATTGAGATTTAAATATAACTATGGGGGCATTCCACGCCAACTCAACAGTCGATCCCACATCACCCTCTCAGATCTGGCTCAAAATTGGTACATTGATTGGTACTATTGAAAAAAGGATATTCCCAAATTTTCAGTCCCTAAGACCGCTTCCTGTCACCAGGGGCCCATAGTGAAGTTTTCGACCATCATTTCACCTCCAGGGGTCTGAAATCGATTTTTCGTGTACTGGCGCGGCATTTTGGTCTAAAAAAATTATCAAAAATACATAGGAGATGCCAAATTTCCCGTAGAACACGATGCCGCCATCCGTTTTCCGATATCTAGCAAGGGGAGCCCGGAAAATGCGAAAAACCGCGCTTTGGTAAAAAATCTGATATCTCAAATACGGTCGCTTCAAACTGGCTGAAAATTTACCAAAATGCTCCTCGATTATTGCTCTTTCGAATGTTCATACGCGCGTGGTGATCATTATATGGTAAAAAAAAGTTACATGCGTTTTACAGGTTTTATATGGGACTTTCTGTAATTTTTTCGTTATAACCGCTCCACTGGCCTTATCCAGTTGGGTAATAATTGGATTTTTTTCTCTCACCAAGCGTCTCTTTTGTCCCCCTGTCTTTACAAACACAGAAATTTCTCTCTCCAGCCAGTATTAGAGGTAAAAAGCAAAATGCCATAGTAAAATATAAAGTTAAAAAAGAAAGCGAAACATATATTAAATGATATAAATAAACCTTCTTTAAGTAAGAACTAGTTAGTAGCAGTTTGTATTTAGCGCGCACCAAGCAGTACAAACCAAGGATTGTAAATATAACTCAACCCAATCGCTGGCTGTACGTCATGCAAATTAAGTATGTACCGAACGAGAACGTTGTAAATAACTTAATACATTTATAATATCGAACGACGTTTATTCAAAGTAAGCGTACAGAGGTATAGTTCACACTGAAGCTAAGCTAGATCTGGACGGGTATTCTCTAACTTAGCATTCGCTAAGCGTTTTCAAACGCATAGCGCATATGACGTCAATTTACGTATAGCATCTGCAATTTGGTATTCTCTAACTGCTTTGCGATTCGGTTTCGTAAAAACGCTCGTCGTTTTCAAAACAGTTACCATTTGGTAGCTCTTTGCTTATCGTTTTTACGGCGCCGGCGTGTTGACATCTCGACTTCTATACTGTCCAGATAATTATTCCGTAATCTGTGGTTACCACAAAGGAAGTTCCACAAATGACAAGTTTAATGTTGAGGTTATTTGATAAAAAATCATTACTTTTTTTTATTTATATATATTTAATCTGTGATCATTACCTTATAAACTTATTAATGTGAAAAATATAAAATGGAAATTGAGGACATGTTATTGATAAATTTGATAGAGGAGATTGAAAATGAGGAAAAGATGCGTCAGCGGTATATTGCTGATAATCCATTCGATTTACCTACCCGATTTCAGTTTCATAAAATTATTGAGGATAATAAAACAGGATGTCGATATAAATTGTGTTCTTAATTTCCCATTATTTTGTTTGTAAACACGTCATTGGCGTACAGTGTGGTTAACCAGTACATTATTTTATCTTGTATCTCGTTAGTGTTATTCTTTGTGTATTTTTGTGGGTGTTATTGTTGGAACATGTCATATTTTATAAGGGACTGTAAAATTAACCAGCATATAGCACCAAATAATTCTTCATATCCAGAATTCAACTTCATTTCAATTCACAATCAGCTAAATCTTTATTGCTCCGCCATTGCTAGGTGAATTATGTGCAGTGACAACCAGGATTTTAACCTTATAAAGTAAAAAGTCGCTAATAGTATGCGACATTGCCAATATGTGCTAGCCGAAAACATGAAAACGAAATCGTCTAGTTACAGAATACCATAACAGTGAGTAAGTCGTTTTGCTATACGAGTTAAAACGCTAAGCGTATTAATAACGATACGTTTTCGAATGCTAAGTTAGAGAATACCCGTCCTGGAACTCTATATATAAGGAAATAAATGCAAGTCTCAGCATAAGATAAAATGACTAGTATGGTAACTATATGTTACAGCAAAGAAATAGAATATAAGCAAAAATATATATATATGGTATAAAAAGGGTATATGTATAATTCCTCCCGTCGTAGAGGGAGCTCACGGGGTGAAGCGACCAGGGTCCTAGTGGGCGGTAGTCGCTCCTTCTGGGTTTGAGACATCTAGGGCAGCGAAGTCCTGATCTGAAACCAAGGCCAGGGGTGCTTCTTCATTTTGATGCTCATCTTCACGGAGGGTACTAAGGAAACAGCAGGGAGTCGCTGTTCCTGGTGTGGTGACTGGAGATCATCGAAGTAAACGTGATTCCAGTCGTTGAATTTATAATATTCCTGGTGTATCAGGGTTTTCTTGGGACGTCGTCGTCCTCTCATTTGGGTTTGACCTTCGTAGGAAAATTCTAGGTATTGTTATTTTTGTAATTGAGTCTCTTTTCTTGAAAATAATATATATTATTAATATTAAAATTACGAATATGATAATATAGATGAAATAGTATGGTTGTTGATATGGATCTTGGTCAAACAGTTCCAGGGGTTGGATCTTATACTTGGATATACTCTCCGCTAAACTACTCAATTCATCTAGCTGTATATTTTCCAAATTTATTTTAATTTTGCTGTCATTAAAAGCCAGACTAATTTGTGGTAATAATGTAACTTGGCTTAACTGGGTCATTGCTCCGTAAAATTTTTCATCTTTTATTTGCAGGGTGCATGTGTCTTCAATGGACACGAGGTATGACTTATATTGGTTGAATTGGATGATTTGTTCGTCATGGCATTTTATATTTCCTAAAGTTTCTTGTGAGTTGTAAACTATATAACGATTTTGAATTTGGTGAATGGAATTTCCTTGAATTTGGGATGTGCTACAGTCGATAGGATTCTGTCGCTGAATTAACGAATTTATGCAGTTGTCTCTGAGGTTGATGTTGTTGCATAAGTACAGGCCTGGGATTTGGGTACATTCCTCCTTTTGGTTGAAGATTTCTTGTTGATTCTTAAGTAAGTAGGTTGAGGTAGGAATAAGTAGGCTTTGATTCAAGGGTACAGGTAAGACTTGGAAATATTCATAGGTTTGTGTTTGGAATATGGGAATTTGAAAGTTGATATAAACTTTATAATCGTGTATATGTATTTTGATTGAGGCTAATTTGTAATAGTTGCTTAATGGGGCTTTGATTATGGATTCTTTTGGGTATATTTGTTTTAGATTTTTAAAGACCGTTTGTAAGTGTTCGAAATTTAAAATATTATGAGAGATAATATTTAGATGTGAAAATAGGATAATTTCTTGTATGTCTTCTAATTGGTTTATAATGTCTAATAGTTCGATTTCGATACTTGTGACCTGAATGGCATATAGGGCGCTGTACGTTCTTTTGGCTACTTGTCTAACATTTTGATCTAACGACTGTAAAGTATTATTTAATTTTGATGAAAGGGTGGTTAAATAACTTAATTGTTCTTTTTGTTGAGATCGTAAATTAAATTGATTTTTTTCTAGAATTTCTAATTTCTTTTCTATTTGTTCTCTGTCTTGATTGTCCATGAGGCCAAAGAGTTCGTTGTATCCAGTACCGATAAAATTTAGTAATCCTCGTTTTTTACGAGTCAGGAAAAATATGGTTGATAATTTATTATTGATATTATTCATTAATGGAGCAAGTTGCATAATTGAGTGATTTCCATTAGTCAAATTTTGAATAGTATTTGATAAATTTTGTAAATTTATTATCTGCAGGAAATTATGTGAATGTGTAGCTATTTTTGCTTTACCTAGGTAAATGGGGAGTATGGGATTCTGTAATTCAATTATTTCGGAAAAGGCGTGCCAAAGGAATATTGTCGTCACTGTCAGTAAAATCTTCATCCTGCAACAGAGGAGAAGTATCAGGGGATTTTGTTTTCTTGACATGTTTTTTATGAATCTTTCCTTGTTTTGTTTGAATAGTAGGGCCGTTGTCTCCCATAACTATGGCTTTCTTAAATTTTGGTCTTGTTTTATGTCTTTTTGCTAAATTGTCTTTTATCAATATGTCTTGTAGAATTTTGACCTTTTGTGGTTCGGTTTTATTTTTATTTATCCGGTCTAAAGTTTTTTGTTTGTCACTTCAATTTTGTTTTGTACGTCTTCGTATAATTTTGAATAAATTTGTTTTTGTTTTTCTATAAAATTTGTGGTAATTATTCTTTCATCTATTTCTATGTTTTGGGGTGAACCTAATATTATCTCTAAGGGTGTTTTTTGAGTTACAGAATGTACGGAATTATTATATCCAATGGTTGCTAATTTAATTAGAGTTTCTTGATTTAAAGTAGGGTTATCTAATTTCAAAGCTCTGATGGAGTCTAAAATTGTTGAGTGGAAACGTTCGACTGGACTATTAGAATTTGAATTACTGACGCTAGTGAAATGTAAAATTATTTTATGTAGTTGACAAAATTCTGAAAATATTTTATTATTAAATTCACTGCCTTGATCACAGATTATTTTGACTGGTTTTCCGTAATGGGAGATGTAATTTAGAATAGTATTAGTCGTTGTTATAGCATTTCTACTAGGTATAGGATAGGCTTGTTTTAATTTTGAAAATGTGTCAAAAACAGTTAAGAATTGATTTTTATCAAAGAATAGTATGTCTATGTGTATAATGTCGAAAGGTTTAGTGGGTGTTTCCGTTTTTTGGATTGGTGGATTTTGTGGGTGTCTATCATATTTCGCTCGATTACATGTTTCACAATTATTTATATAGGTTGTTATATTTTCTTTCATATTAGGCCAATAGTGAGTTTTTGCTAAAGAATTATAAACAGTGTCAATGCCTCTGTGTACTGTATTTACTTCATGTTGTTTCATTATTAATCTGATTTGGGATTCTAGTTTTTCTACATCTTGAGTTTTTAGTGTGGAGATTCTAAATTTAATTGTATTATTAAAGAATTTTGGTATTAGACGTTCAAAACATTGTCTAGCTTTTTGATTTCTTTTGGTTTTAGAAAGTTTCGTAATATTTTAGCTTTATTTTGGTCTGAAAGTTGAGGATTAAATACTATAAAAATTGAATTTTTATCAAAAGGTCTGGTTAGTCTGTGCCAATAAGGTTGAACAAGATTTGGATTTAGAGCGATAGATATTTGATATTTGAATTGGTTTATCGGTTGGTCGGTTATGGGTAATTCTGCTACTGGATTTTCTATCGAGGTATGTATTGTTTCGTTGTCGTCAGGTTCTGGAATATGTAATACTGGAGGAGAGGGTTCTGGTATGTGTAATACTGGAGGAGAAGGTTCTGGAAGTTCTCGTAAAATATCGTTAAGTAGTTCTTCGTCAATAGGTGTGTTAGGTCCATCCACATTTACTAACATGGAGAGAGTATCGTCGTCTAGAATAGGTAAGTCTAAGGCTTGAGAAGTAGAGGGTTGAAGTTGGTGAATGTTAATGTCTGGGGGAAATCGGGATAATGCATCTGCAACATTGTTTTCTTTTCCTTTAATATATTTTACTTCATATTCAAATTCTTCTAATTTTAGTCTCCAACGGACTAATCTAGACTGAGGGTCTTTTAAGGAGAAAAGCCACTGAAGGGGTTTATGGTCTGTATTCATTATAAATTTTCTTCCATATAAATAAGGTCTAAAATATTTGGTTGCCCAAACGATTGCTAATAATTCCTTTTCGATTGTTGAATAATTTATTTCCGCCGGATTTAAGGTTCTACTCGCATATGAAATTGGATGACCGTTTTGGGATAAAACAGCTCCGATCGCAAAGTTAGATGCGTCGGTGGTTAATACAAAAGTTTTTGAAAAATCTGGGAAGGCTAAAAGGGGTTCATTAGATAAAATATTTTTACATAAATTTACTGATTCTAAAAATTCAGGGGAGTGTTCTATTTTATTTCCTTTTTTTAAACATCGAGTAGGTTTTGTATTTTTGCAAAATTATTTATAAACTTTCGATAAAATCCTACAAGTCCAAGAAATGATTTTATATCTTTAGGTGTTTTAGGAATAGGAAATTTTTGAATGGCTTTTACCTTGTCTGGATTTGGTTTTATTCCTGAAAGGGTAATAATATGTCCTAAAAATGTTGTTTTTCTTTTTAAAAATTCAGATTTGTCTAATTGAATTTTCAGATTTGCTTTTCTTAAAGCTTCAAATACTAGTTTTAAATTTTGAATATGTTCCTGAAGGGAAGTGCTAAAAATTACAATGTCGTCCATATATACGAGGCAAATTTTATTTTGTAAATCTCTAAGGACGTTGTCCATGACTCTCTGAAAAGTGGCGGGGGCGTTTTTTAGGCCAAAAGGAACCCTTAAAAATTCGTAATGTCCATTGTTAGTGTTAAAAGCGGTTTTTTGGATTGATTCTGGGGACATTTCTATTTGATGAAAACCGGATGCTAGGTCAAGGGTAGTGAAATATTGGGATCGTCCTAGTTTGTCTAATATGTCTGTGATATTTGGAATAGGATATCTGTCACTAACTGTCTTTTCGTTAACTTTTCGGTAGTCTACTACGAGTCGCCATTTTTTATTTCCGGAAGCGTCTAATTTTTTGGGTACAATCCATATGGGACTGGACCATGGTGAATCTGAAGGTCGGATTATATTATTTTGTAATAAGGATTGAATTTGTGATTTCACTTCTTGTTTATGTATTTCTGGATATCTATATGTTTTTGTATGAACAGGAATTTTGTCTTCAGTTTTTATTTGATGTTTAACTTGATTAGTGAAAGTCAAAGGATCGCCAGGAAAATAAAAAACATCATAATAATTTTTGCAAAGGGGTATTAAATGTTGTTTTTGTTTAGATAAATGTTCCGTTCTTAATAAATCTGGAATTTGTTCCTTTTTACATTTACTTGCATTTGAAGAAATTTGGAAATTGTATAATTCGAAATTTTCTATATTTTGACAAGGAATAGGTTTTTGAAAATAAAAAGTTTTTGTTTCACTAGAGGGATTAAAAAGTTCTACCGGGGCATATCCGTCTTCGCTGGTTGTTAATGTTTCTCTAATTATTAAATTATTTAAATTTTGAAAAGGTATTAAAATATCGCCAAAGTTTGCTTCTACAGGGATGGTTGTTTTTAAATACTCATTTGGGGCAAGTGTTACTCGTCTTGTTATGTCATAGGGATCACGTAAATAAAGAGGAATATTAAAGTTTTGTCCTATAAGTCTGTTGTTAGGTAAGTCATGTTAAATTTTTTCATATCATGGTAGCCAATAAGTCCGTCAAAATAGTTATGAAAATCATAAGATAATACTTCTAAATTTTGATTTGAATTAAATTCTGAAAAAGCGGGTACATGAGCAGTAGGTAGGGGGTCACTTGAGACCAGCCCCTCCACTTTCCTTTTAGGCCCCGCCCCTCCCGCCTCTCGACCAATCAGATTGCAGCATTATGGCGGGGAATTCAAACTGATTTGAAATTTGACAGTAGCGACCTAACCTAAGTTCAAACTGGCGGGAAATTCAAACTGATTTGAAATTTGACAGTAGCGACCTAACCTAAGTTCAAACTGGCGGGATATTTAAAATTAAGCGGGAAATTCAAACTAAGAAAAAGGATCTAACCTAACAGAAAAAAACATGCGAAGTAGTGAACTAACCTATTAGCAAAAAACATGCGCAGTAGGGACCTAATCTAACAGAAAAAACATGCGCAGTGGGTTACAGAAAAAACATGCGCAGTAACGACCTAACCTATCAGAAAAAACATGCGCAGTAACGACCTAATCTAACAGAAAACATGTGCAGTAGCGACCTCACCTATCAGAAAAACATGAGCAGTAACGACCTAATCTAACAGAAAAACATGTGCAGTAGGGACCTAACCTATCAGAAAAAACATGCGCAGTAACGACCTAACCTATCAGAAAAAATATGAGCAGTAGGAACCTAATCTAACAGAAAAAACATGCGCAGTAGCGACCTAACCTATCAGAAAAAACATGCGCAGTAAGTTACAGAAAAAACATGCGCCTAACCTAAAGTCAAATCTGTTCCTGCGCAAGTTCTAAATTTCAGAAAATTCAAATCTGCGCATCCTCTATTGTATTGGAGAATACAGCATTATTTATGGACAATTTATTTAAATGAAAAAAACTTTACTCTGTGCGCGATTTGAACCCGGGACCTCTCGCATGCAAAGCAGACGCGTTACCACGAGACCGCTATGGCTATTAACAGAAGGTTACAGTAACTGCGTAATATATGAATCAGAGAGCGCTTGAAGGCGTCCCACACCAAGATTTTACAGGTGCTAATTACAGGTGATATTAAATAATTAGAAATATATATGAAAAAAAAAAAGAACTGGTGGCGCTAGGAATCGAACCACAGACCTTTGTGTCAGAAGTGACGGCAAATTCAAACTGATTTGAAATTTGACAGTAGCGACCTAACCTAAGTTCAAACTGGCGGGATATTTAAAATTAGGCGGGAAATTTAAACTGATTTAAAATTAGACAGTAGCGACCTAACCTAAGTTCAAATTGGCGATATATTTAAAATTAGGCGGGAAATTCAAACTGATTTGAAATTTGACAGTAGCGACCTAACCTAAGTTCAAACTGGCGGGGTATTTAAAATTAGGCGGGAAATTCAAACTGATTTGAAATTTGACAGTAGCGACCTAACCTAAGTTCAAACTGGCGGGGTATTTAAAATTAGGCGGGAAATTCAAACTGATTTGAAATTTGACAGTAGCGACCTAACCTAAGTTCAAATTGGTAGAATATTTAGAATTAGGCGATAAATTCAAATTGGTTTATAATTAGGCGGGAAATTCAAATTAACGAGAGTGGCGGTAAGTTCAAACTGGCGGGATATTTAAAATTAGGCGGGACATTCAAAGTGACAGAAGTGGCGGGGATACAATCAATACACGGGAGTTTTACTGTAGTATACGAGGTCAGATATTCATAATATCATAAGACTAAAATATACTGTCTTCAAGATAATGAAGGAATATATACAGGACGTGTGAAAGATTTTTTTTTCTATAGAACTGGAATTTATAATTATATGTAAAGAATATGTATCAGACAATTAATATGTGTTCGATATACTGCATATGGAAATTATATAATTTATCTTTCTTAATGATTGTTTTAATAAAAAATGTTAGGTGTAGAATAAAAACTAAATGACTATAACGAGAATGTAGACACATCATAATATACCACATCTCCCTTAATTAAATTTCAATAGACATAAATGAGAGTAAACAAAATCGTATATTTGCGAATATATATAATATGTAAATGCTTAAAATCAAAATCAGTTGACGAAATCCATGTAAAATATTGATGTACTGCTATATGAATCGCCCTGTATAACGTTACATAACATTTATGGTGTTAACAATAATTATACTTTAAATGAGTATGTACTACTTCAAATATGTACAATCGTTTTCAATATTAATGACACACTTTTAAATGAATTTGGCTATTTATTTGGAACTACTGACGTATTGATAATGAAATCTACTCAACATTCAACATTTCACTTATAATAGCTAAGACATGATAATAGTAAAGATCTAGCCGGACTTAAACCACACTGGATTTGAATATGGTCATTAAGAGGGAAAGCACTATTTAGTTCCCATCGTGCAGCTTCTTCATATTTTTCGATAATTTCATCCAAAGCTTTCACATACTATTCATTAGATTTTCCGCTAACTAGTGTCGGCGAGATGGAAAAAAGAAGTCACGTGACGAAAAAAGAACAACAGCTATAGAAAAAATGACAACGATGACATAAACGTGACATAAATGTGACATAAACGTGACAATGTGACATAAACGTGACATAAATGAGACATAAACGTGACATAAATGTGACATAAACGTGGCATAAACGTGACATCGTGACATAAATGTGACATCGTGACATAAATGTGACATCGTGACATAAATGTGACATAAACGTGACATCGTGACAAATGTGACATAAACGTGACATAAATGTGACATAAACGTGACATAAATGTGACATAAATGTGACATAAACGTGACATCGTGACAAATGTGACATAAACGTAACATAAATGTGACATAAACGTGACATAAACGTGGCATAAACGTGACATCGTGACATAAACGTGACATTGTGACATAAATGTGGCATACACGTGACATAAACGTGACATAAATGTGACATAAACGTGACATCCTGACAAATGTGACGTAAACGTGACATAAACGTGACATAAGTGTGACATAAATGTGACATAAACGTGACATAAATGTGACATAAACGTGACATAAATGTTACACAAACGTGACATAAACGTGAAATAAACGTGAAATAAATGTGACATAAACGTGACATAAATGTGACATAAACGTGACATAAATGTGGCATAAACGTGACATCGTGACATTAATGTAACATAAACGTGACAGAAAAAGGACAACAGCTACAGAAAAATGACAACGATGACAGAAAAAAGATAAAAAAAGGATAACAAAAGGATAGATACTGCAAGTATATAGTCATTATATCACCGCGAATAAACATGTATGTGTGCGATATATGCTCCAAGGAGTTTGTAAATAGAAGTGGACTTAGTCGCCACGCTAACAAACATAAATCTAAAACATTTCCCTGTAACACTTGTGGAAAGAAATTTACGAGACGGGACAACTTATTAACTCACAGGAAAAACAAACATCAGATAAATAATAGTAAACGTGACAGAAAAAGGACAACAGCTACAGAAAAATGACAACGATGACAGAAAAAAGATAAAAAAAGGATAACAAAAGGATAGATACTGCAAGTATATAGTCATTATATCACCGCGAATAAACATGTATGTGTGCGATATATGCTCCAAGGAGTTTGTAAATAGAAGTGGACTTAGTCGCCACGCTAACAAACATAAATCTAAAACATTTCCCTGTAACACTTGTGGAAAGAAATTTACGAGACGGGACAACTTATTAACTCACAGGAAAAACAAACATCAGATAAATAATAGTAAACTGCTCGTCGACATGAAAGAACCAAACAGAAAATATGTATTAGGATAGTATCCATTGTGAGAATAAAGAAAATGGTGAAGATTCTAATATACTGGTAAACGAGCTACGATATTACATTGAAGAATCTGGTTCCAGCATAGAACATCGTCTACGTAGGAATATTATTACCAAGTTACAAAATATGGGAGCTACACTAAAGATCCTGAGAGAAGACTTCAGCAGTTTAACCAATCCAGAACCAACTTATACAACAAACAAGCCACATAGAATTATTAGATATACAGAGGGTTATATAAAACAGCGTATCTTCCAACGAAAAATACTTCACATAAATTATAATAAAACAGAACATTGTAAATTCATTGAATTTAAAACAGGGTTTCCATATTTCTGCAGTTCTTCAAAGCACATGACCAGTAGGATGTTTTCAAACCAAACTAGGGGGTCTTCATCGCTATGTACATAATATCTTTTTTATAATTGTAACTAAAGTATCTGTTTCTTCAACGTTAGGCAGCCCTTGCACCTGGTTACACATGTCTCTGAATTTGGCTGCTTCGTAGCAGTAAGATATAAAATCATAGTATCCAATATTTCGTCTGTCACGTCTGCATGAGGAGACGACTCTGTTGGTCTTTAAGGTTAGGAGTGCATTCTAAGCAGTTGCAGGCTCTCCCAATCGCATTCTTTTGGACATGTTTTTGAAATCGCTAAGTCACCTAAACCTGCGTTTATCGTACCAGCAGAAATTGATGTCTTGGTTTTACTGATAAATTATATTTCAGTAGATCATATAGTCTTAGTTTGCAAATTTATATTTTCCTCTGACATTTTACCGCTATGCACTAAAATGATGCACCCTTATTACAATTATGTCAATTCTCATTTTATTGTTGTCTGACAGTAATCTTAACTCAAAACAGTTTCTTTTATTAGTTTAACATACATCGGTAACACAAAATCTGTCTACTGAAATGGATATTGTATTACACTGTGAAATCAGTGACGTTTACAACCAGTTTATTAAACATTGCATAATTGAGACTGTCTGTAGTGAAATCCACAAACAAGGTAGTCTCTTGCAAACACGGAATTCCAGGAAACAACTACTCTGCGGGCTAATGCCCCGACCAGCATTGAATTACACCTGGAAAACCTATAGCAACAGCTAGAGTCATTCGTCAGACGCCCACCAGACATATACCGGTTTCGAGCTTATTAGCTCTCATCAGTATGCCATAGGTGAAGTATCCGACGAATAATCCTAGCTGCTTTCGTCTGTCTAACCCGACAGAAGGGACCATGAGTACGCGGTGTAGAACTAACTACATCTATCGGCCGTTCGCTACTCCATGCCGGACTGAAAATGTCACAGACACGAAGCGTTCTACATGCAGTAGACACCATTGAAAGCTGTCGACCTTTATCGCGATCGGCGAGAAACGATATTTTGCAAACACGGAATATACTTATTACTAACATGGTATTATATCCTACCTTCAAAATTAAGAAAATATAACGCTAGTTATGAAATAAAGTAGTAATTTTTGCTGACATAGAACAAATGCAGATGTTTAAAAATGATGCAATACCGGATGTAATACATTGATTAACCTGTGACCTTCACATAGGTATCAATTTACATTGCAGTTTTAAAATCTGTTAGAACTCAAAAGTTGTCCAAAACAGTTGTAAGCAGGTAAAAATAGTTATAAAAGCAATAAGAAACGGGGGTCTAAAACTAAAAAAATAGTTTCAAAAACAGTAATGAATCCACAGTAAAACAGCTTTAAAATAACACACTGTACCTTCTTGAAATATTATATACAATTTAGTTCCAATGGGTGGCCTTGATACAATTTTATATCAGCAACATTAATAGTAGTGTAATAGTAGTACGGTAACATAACACTCACAATGCAAATATATTACCTTTGTTCTATCTGCAATATAAAACAAATATCTATCAAGAAAGCATTTATAATTTATTTAAATGATTTTGATAAAACATTACACGTATATTAGTTAAAATGCCAGATATGAAAGGAGAAGAGGTGAAAGAATATGCAGGAATGGATTATTTCTTTTTTAGTAGACTCCCGCCCATACTTATATAATTTCAAAGTAATACAAATAATATTATTACGTAATAATTTAATTATAACAAATTATAAGACAAACACATGATACTTAATCTTTATATTCACCTCGTGTTCTTTTGTTGTCCAAATATTTTTAGACGCGACATATACCGGAGTCCATTAAGAACCATATCTTGTATACTATCAAAATTTACCAATTGTGAAGCCTCACAGTTCAAGAAAATGCCTTTTACTTTACTTTATAAGTGTATTTTTAGACTCACTACCTACATATTATGCGATATGACTGTCCGAGCCTGAATGATTCTGATTCATCGATTATATCTCCAATAAATTCACTTGTGGATACATCGAAGTCCTCAGGTCTTGATACACAATAATTAATACCATTTTATTTTTTAATCTTACCAGCACTGTGTCATATGCGACTATAACTACATCTAAAATCGGTAAAGGCTGACAATCAATGTGTTAAAATATATTCCAGAGTCTGCGAACATACTAAACAGTTCACAAGGGTTTCTAACAGTTTTTGGGTTAGACTGTTGACCGAATTTTCCTCAAAAGCTGTCCTGACTTAATTGCAATATCTACAAACTCCAATTTTACCCTTCGTTATTTAAAGAGTGCTTAACATATTATCACATGTTATCATTTTGCGTTTCAGTCGCCGTTCACTTTAATTCTTATATCTACAAACAGCTTACAAATATTCTTAGTTTTGTCATACCGCTGAATATTATTTTTGATTCTGATTTTTCGATGAATGAAATTTCCAGTACATCTTCTTGGATTCTTCTTGAATGACAGATGTCGAAGTGTATCACTCTTAGCATAATATGTTGATTTTGTAATAGCTCCATCAATGCAATAGATAATTGTTTTATAATTACATGATATTCTCCAATGAAAAGCAGTAAGTATCTGAATAATGCATATATGGATGATATTTACTGACAAAACTATCTAATATCAGCTCAAATAAGTAAATTTTAAATCCGATCTTTATTGAAGGATATACTGATTCCTTAACACCATTTAACTGTTTTAACCTTTCTTTTTTGTACATATTGATCGTATTCTCAAACAATCACACCAAGATAATTTTTCTATCAATACTGTATTAGTAGATTGGTAAGGCATAATTTCAATCTCAAGTGACCACTTAAAAGCAATTTCTGGTATTGTCACTTCCTTCAGTATATATTGTTTTCACCATAAAGAAGAGACTACCTTGTTTGTGGATTTCACTACAGACAGTCTCAATTATGCAATGTTTAATAAACTGGTTGTAAACGTCACTGATTTCACAGTGTAATACAATATCCATTTCAGTAGACAGATTTTGTGTTACCGATGTATGTTAAACTAATAAAAGAAACTGTTTTGAGTTAAGATTACTGTCAGACAACAATAAAATGAGAATTGACATAATTGTAATAAGGGTGCATCATTTTAGTGCATAGCGGTAAAATGTCAGAGAGGAAAATATAAATTTGCAAACTAAGACTACTGACTACTGAAATATAATTTATCAGTAAAACCAAGACATCAATTTCTGCTGGTACGATAAACGCAGGTTTAGGTGACTTAGCGATTTCAAAAACATGTCCAAAAGAATGCGATTGGGGAGAGCCTGCAACTGCTTAGAATGCACTCCTAACCTTAAAGACCAACAGAGTCGTCTCCTCATGCAGACGTGACAGACGAAATATTGGATACTATGATTTTATATCTTACTGCTACGAAGCAGCCAAATTCAGAGACATGTGTAACCAGGTGCAAGGGCTGCCTAACGTTGAAGAAACAGATACTTTAGTTACAATCATAAAAAAGATATTATGTACATGGCGATGAAGACCCCCTAGTTTGGTTTGAAAACATCCTACTGGTCATCTGCCTTGAAGAACTGCAGAAATATGGAAACCCTGTTTTAAATTCAATGAATTTACAATGTTCTGTTTTATTATAATTTATGTGAAGTATTTTTCGTTGGAAGATACGCTGTTTTATATAACCCTCTGTATATCTAATAATTCTATGTGGCTTGTTTGTTGTATAAGTTGGTTCTGGATTGGTTAAACTGCTGAAGTCTTCTCTCAGGATCTTTAGTGTAGCTCCCATATTTTGTAACTTGGTAATAATATTCCTACGTAGACGATGGATACTATCCTAATACATATTTTCTGTTTGGTTCTTTCATGTCGACGAGCAGTTTACTATTATTTATCTGATGTTTGTTTTTCCTGTGAGTTAATAAGTTGTCCCGTCTCGTAAATTTCTTTCCACAAGTGTTACAGGGAAATGTTTTAGATTTATGTTTGTTAGCGTGGCGACTAAGTCCACTTCTATTTACAAACTCCTTGGAGCATATATCGCACACATACATGTTTATTCGCGGTGATATAATGACTATATACTTGCAGTATCGATCCTGTTGTTATCCTTTTTTATCTTTTTTCTGTCATCGTTGTCATTTTTCTGTAGCTGTTGTCCTTTTTCTGTCACGTTTATGTTACATTAATGTCACGATGTCACGTTTATGCCACATTTATGTCACGTTTATGTCACATTTATGTCACGTTTATGTCACCTTTATGTCACATTTATGTCACGATGTCACATTTATGTCACGATGTCACGTTTATGCCACGTTTATGTCTCATTTATGTCACGTTTATGTCACATTTATGTCACGTTTATGTCATCGTTGTCATTTTTTCTATAGCTGTTGTTCTTTTTTCGTCACGTGACTTCTTTTTTCCATCTCGCCGACACTAGTTAGCGGAAAATCTAATGAATAGTATGTGAAAGCTTTGGATGAAATTATCGAAAAATACGAAAAAGCTGCACGATGGGAACTAAATAGTGCTTTCCCTCTTAATGACCATATTCAAATCCAGTGTGGTTTAAGTCCGGCTAGATCTTTACTATTATCATGTCTTAGCTATTATAAGTGAAATGTTGAATGTTGAGTAGATTTCATTATCAATACGTCAGTAGTTCCAAATAAATAGCCAAATTCATTTAAAAGTGTGTCATTAATATTGAAAACGTTTGTACATATTTGAAGTAGTACATACTCATTTAAAGTATAATTATTGTTAACACCATAAATGTTATGTAACGTTATACAGGGCGATTCATATAGCAGTACATCAATATTTTACATGGATTTCGTCAACTGATTTTGATTTTAAGCATTTACATATTATATATATTCGCAAATATACGATTTTGTTTACTCTCATTTATGTCTATTGAAATTTAATTAAGGGAGATGTGGTATATTATGATGTGTCTACATTCTGGTTATAGTCATTTAGTTTTTATTCTACACCTAACATTTTTTATTAAAACAATCATTAAGAAAGATAAATTATATAATTTCCATATGCAGTATATCGAACACATATTAATTGTCTGATACATATTCTTTACATATAATTATAAATTCCAGTTCTGTAGATAAAAAATCTTTCACACGTCCTGTATATATTCCTTCATTATCTTGAAGACAGTATATTTTAGTCTTATGATATTATGAATATCTGACCTCGTATACTACAGTAAAACTCCCGTGTATTGATTGTATCCCCGCCACTTCTGTCACTTTGAATGTCCCGCCTAATTTTAAATATCCCGCCAGTTTGAACTTACCGCCACTCTCGTTAATTTGAATTTCCCGCCTAATTATAAACCAATTTGAATTTATCGCCTAATTCTAAATATTCTACCAATTTGAACTGAGGTTAGGTCGCTACTGTCAAATTTCAAATCAGTTTGAATTTCCCGCCTAATTTTAAATACCCCGCCAGTTTGAACTTAGGTTAGGTCGCTACTGTCAAATTTCAAATCAGTTTGAATTTCCCGCCTAATTTTAAATACCCCGCCAGTTTGAACTTAGGTTAGGTCGCTACTGTCAAATTTCAAATCAGTTTGAATTTCCCGCCTAATTTTAAATATCCCGCCAATTTGAACTTAGGTTAGGTCGCTACTGTCTAATTTTAAATCAGTTTAAATTTCCCGCCTAATTTTAAATATCCCGTAATTAGCAACTGTAAAATCTTGGTGTGGGACGCCTTCAAGCGCTCTCTGATTCATATATTACGCAGTTACTGTAACCTTCTGTTAATAGCCATAGCGGTCTCGTGGTAACGCGTCTGCTTTGCATGCGAGAGGTCCCGGGTTCAAATCGCGCACAGAGTAAAGTTTTTTTCATTTAAATAAATTGTCCATAAATAATGCTGTATTCTCCAATACAATAGAGGATGCGCAGATTTGAATTTTCTGAAATTTAGAACTTGCGCAGGAACAGATTTGACTTTAGGTTAGACGCATGTTTTTTCTGTAACTTACTGCGCATGTTTTTTCTGATAGGTTAGGTCGTTACTGCGCATGTTTTTTCTGATAGGTTAGGTCGCTACTGCGCATGTTTTTTCTGTTAGATTAGGTTCCTACTGCTCATATTTTTTCTGATAGGTTAGGTCGTTACTGCGCATGTTTTTTCTGATAGGTTAGGTCGCTACTGCGCATGTTTTTTCTGTTAGATTAGGTTCCTACTGCTCATATTTTTTCTGATAGGTTAGGTCGTTACTGCGCATGTTTCTTATGATAGGTTAGGTCGCTACTGCACATGTTTTTTCTGTTAGATTAGGTCGTTACTGCTCATGTTTTTTCTGATAGGTGAGGTCGCTACTGCACATGTTTTTTCTGTTAGATTAGGTCGTTACTGCGCATGTTTTTTCTGATAGGTTAGGTCGTTACTGCGCATGTTTTTTCTGTAACCTACTGCGCATGTTTTTTCTGTTAGATTAGGTCCCTACTGCGCATGTTTTTTGCTAATAGGTTAGTTCACTACTGCGCATGTTTTTTTCTGTTAGGTTAGATCCTTTTTCTTAGTTTGAATTTCCCGCTTAATTTTAAATATCCCGCCAGTTTGAACTTAGGTTAGGTCGCTACTGTCAAATTTCAAATCAGTTTGAATTTCCCGCCAGTTTGAACTTAGGTTAGGTCGCTACTGTCAAATTTCAAATCAGTTTGAATTCCCCGCCATAATGCTGCAATCTGATTGGTCGAGAGGCGTGAGGGGCGGGGCCTAAAATGAAAGTGGAGGGGCTGGTCTCAAGTGACCCCCTACCTACTATGAGCTTTTTGTTTAATGGTACATTTTCCTAAAATAGTTTTTACTTGAGTCGAAAAATTAAAAATTTGATTTGGACAGATTTTTTCTATTATGTCAGGTCGTAACATAGAATATGAAGCGCCTGTATCTATTAAAAGTTTCAAAGAGGGATAAGGATGTTGTGAAATTTCTATATATTGTAACTGGGCAGCTAATTGAATATTATTTTCTATTACGTTTGGTTGTCTTGAGGAGGGGTTAAAGGAAAATTTTGGTTATTTTCAGTTATAAAAATCCTGGTTACAATTTTGATTAAAATCCTCGTCATTATAATCTGTTTCAAAATTTTGTTCAAAAGGTAAATTGTCATTTTGATATTCTTGACTAGGATCGAAATTTGGATCAAAGTTTTGGTCAAAGTTTTGTTCTTCAATGTTAACATTTTCGTTGGTTCTAGGGAAATTTTGCCTATTCGGTTTTTGTCTAAAATTTTGTTGGTTTTGCCTGAAATTTTGATGATTACTTCTAGTGTTATGTGTTTGGTTTACAAATGACTGAACTCCTGACATCGGAGTGGGGTGATTTGGTCTATAATTTTGATAAGTTCCCGAAGCTTGTTGATTTCGGTTTTGATTATAATTTTGGTTGAAATTTTGATTAAAATTTGGATTTCTTGGTGGAAGAGGTGGTCTTGCAAAATTTTGATTTTGGAAATTCGGTTTAAAATTTTGGTTAGTTCTAAAATTCATATTAGGACTATGGTTTCTTTGGGGAATTTTAGGTGGGACTGACGGCGATTGCGAATAAGACATGTTTCTCTTAAGTTGTTCTTTGTACTGATTAAACTGTAGTTCTCTGTTTACGAAAGATATCGCGTCTTCTAATGTAGTTTTGTCAGCTGTCCGTATCATTGACTGTAAGTTATCTGGCAAGTTCGCGACGTACGTGTCGAGCGCGAGTGTGGCATAAATGTCCTGGTAAGCTTGTTTTTCAACAGCTGTGATATTCAAGTTCACTAGTTTCTGAGATAAAATTGACCTCAGGTGTTGGATTCTATTTGAGAATTCCTGCAAGGTTTCGTTTTTCGGGTTGTATCGCATATGAATTAAGTCCTGCTGAAGGCATGGGAGATCTCTACAATCTCCGAAATTATGTTGTAATAGATTTTTGATTTGTGTCCAAGTTTGGATTTCTAAACGTTGGTTTAAAATAATTTCGGCTTGGCCCGTGATTTTAGATCTGATTCCCGCAAGTAAATATACCATACGGTCAGTTCTTTCAGGGATATTAAATATTCTAATTAGTTCGTCACATAATTTGCAAAATGTTTGTAGTTTTGTTTGTGAACCATCAAAAACTGGTATCACATCAAGAAAAGCTTTTGCTTCATTGATATTCGAGTTAGTAATCATATTTTCGCTATTTAATGTACTAGATAACTGATTTACTAAACTATCTATCTCGTTCTGATTTACGGAGAGTCCAACACCGACAGGGACCTGGTATGGATTTTCTACACGTAATCTAGCTTGAGAATTACTATCCTTTGGCATCTGAACAAACACTTCGTTTTCAGTCGAGTTGACTCATAAACAAATTGTTTTTAATAGTCACTCGACAAAAGAACCACTTTGGACAGAGAAAAAATATAAAACGAATTCAGAACAATTAAATTCACTTAATCACTTCCTAAAAATTTAAACCTAACTAATTTTGAATGTACACAAGCAAGTGTAGATCAAAATGTCTTTCGCCGCACAATTATATAAAAAACCAGTTTATATCAACTTAGCGAGGAAAGGAGTGGAAAATACAAGAGGGACTTACTTTGAATCGTCGCTGACGGTCCAGGGATCTCGGCGTCAAGTTAACCAACCACTTGAAGTTCCGAATCCAATAAATTTCACCTGAGAGCTGGACAGGTTCTGGATCTTCAACAAAGTACAGGAGTACACCAAGGATCTCACGAGAATTCAGAGACTTGTTTGTAGATCCTACCGACTGTGCCAATTAAGTATGTACCGAACGAGAACGTTGTAAATAACTTAATACATTTATAATATCGAACGACGTTTATTCAAAGTAAGCGTACAGAGGTATAGTTCACACTGAAGCTAAGCTAGATCTGGAACTCTATATATAAGGAAATAAATGCAAATCTCAGCATAAGATAAAATGACTAGTATGGTAACTATATGTTACAGCAAAGAAATAGAATATAAGCAAAAATATATATATGGTATAAAAAGGGTATATGTATAATTTGCAATGTTGCCATATCGGTTGAGTTTGTAATATACTTGATTCGGATAAAATATACAGTAAACGTATATCACAATTCTCCATCAAGCGGCAGAATCGTGAACTAAAATATACAAATTTTATCATATTCCTAACATTACCGCCTCGAGTACAATGCTCGTCAGCTTAAAGTCACCACCTTTTGGAAGCTTCTCATTCTATCACGCCCCACCATAAATAACTGCGGAATATTTCGGACTAGAAGTGGGGTTTGTAGATATACTACACTGTGGCACCAAAAACCCTTATATTCAATAGGGTTTTATTATTTTATTAATATAGAAGTAATGTAACATTTCCTTGTTTAGTGAAATATATAATATTGAAGAATTTCTTAAAAATTAACAAAGTATGTATGCATAATGTATTTTTTAAATTAAAATAAATATTTAAACAAAGACATAAACGTCATAAATTCGAAAAAGCTTAATAGACAGAGTGTTATAATACAAATTGCCGAGAAAAAATAAAAATTACAAATTCGAGGAAATTTTTGGTTTTTGCGCTTCACGATGGTTATCAAACGTGAGAAAGACCGTTCCGTATGCAAATTAAAATTAAGAAAACAACAAAAAAAATTGTTGAAACCTCTAACAAGGGTCTATTAGGACATTAAGTAACGAAAAAAACCTTTAATATCAAAGAATAAAGATAACATGATTCAACCTTTAAAATACAAGGCGTTTAATAAAAACCGAACCAATCTCTAAAAACTCATGGAATTAAAAAAAAATGATGAACCGTTTATCGAGGGTCTATTAAAACACTAATTAACGAAAAAATACAGGTTGTTTAAAAAAACGAACCAATCTCTAAAAACCTTCCAAATTCATGGTACTCAAAAAATGTTTTGATGAAACTTTCAACAAAGGGTCTATTAAAACACTAATTAACGAAAAAATACAGGTTGTTTAAAAAAACGAACCAATCTCTAAAAACCTTCCAAATTCATGGTACTCAAAAAATGTTTTGATGAAACTTTCAACAAAGGTCTATTAGAACATTACATAATGGAAAAAAAATAGGGTGTTTAAAAAACCAAACCCATCTCTAAAATAATAATGTCTGCTTACTTTTTCGGTTACTGGTGCTAATTGTGAACATTATCGTTTGAATAATATTTTTCGGGAACAAATTAAACACTCGTTAAATTATTTAGCTGCACGATACATTTTCCGAATAAAATAATATAGAAATAGGATATTTTATTTGAATGCACGATACATTAAGAAATGTTTGGTAAACATAATAACTGTTCGGTTAAAATTATAAATTCTCAGTGAAAAATGTATTCGCAAACTGGAAATAATAGTTGCACGAGGGAAAAAATACATGTTCGATAAAACCAACAAATGCTCTCTAAACATATAAATGTGTTCATCACAAATAATACTTGCTAGTTAAAAATAATAAATGCTCGGTAAAATATTAATTGCTCGATAAAACTATTCATCGCCGGATAAGAATATTAAAAACTCTGTAAGAATGTTAAATACTTGGTAAAAATATTAAATATTTAATGAGAATATTAAATGAACCGTTAAATATATATATGCAGTAAAAAACAATAATTACTCAATAGAAAGTGTAAATGCACAGTTATAAAAATTATTTGGAGAAAATAAATTCTTAAGTTTGAAAAATTGACTGTAGATGAGATTAGATTAGGTTAGGTTAAATAATGAAATCAGCCCGGGGCAGTCGTTTGTTCATTTCACTGCTTGCAAATCATTCTATTGCGCACACGCGCTTTTAGATTCAAATCTGCGAACCAACATTAAATATCGTGAATAAAGTAATGAACACTTGAAATTTGTATCGTGCAAAATAAATAAAATATCGAAACTTATCGAGCATTTAGTATTTTTATTATGCAAATGCTATTTAGATACCGAGAATTCTTATACTGCATTCATCATTAGTAGTCAAGCATTTCTCCTATTTTATATTGCAAAATGTATTAAAATAGCGAACAGTTTATTGGGACCCATATTTTTCATTGCTTGCCATTATAATTGTGCAGGTATAATATGACGTTTTGAAAACACACAGATAATAGTTCTAATTATTCTTGTCGTTTTTATAGTTATTTCAGCAAAAAGACGGCGCATTCACGCCAGTTAAGTTTCACAAAAATCGTAATTTGCACAGAGAGTAAGTTAAATAGGTATGGTGAAGTGTAATAGAATAGAATAGAATCCCTATCATTACGAAAAAAAATTGTGATAATTTCTAACAAATACTTTCACATTTACAGATCTTTTTATTTCTTCAGGCAAAGCAATATATAAATGTAATCCTTCATTAAAGAGAGATTTTTTCAAGGAAGTTAACTTAGTATATTCCGAACTAAAAAATAAAAAAAATATCCACAGCGTTCCATTTAAAAATAAAATAGTTTTAACCATAGATTTATTATAAGGTTGGTTTTAACAGTTTCGTATAGGAAAGTCTTATAGAAATAACGGAAGGATCCAAAAATTGAATAAAAACTATCATTCCATTTAAAATAACTAAGTTGGTGACGACATCCGGTATAATCGTAAGCGACAGCTTCTTGAAAATATTTTCGTTGAAAAGGTCATATTGGATTATGTAGGGTATCAAATTTTCAAAAAAAAAATCACTACAACTCTGAAAACTTCTAACGACACTTTGCCGTGAATCAACCTATAGTCGTATATTTAAAACAATGATAATATAGGTATAAATAAAATATAATACAAGTAATTTTAGACATTTAAGAACTGAATAAAATAGAGTTTAGCAGATAACAGGAATGTTAACGGCAGAAAGAGGTCTAACCAACAAATTTTTAGGTGCAGAAATCTTTTAAAAATACATATTTTTTAAATTCAACTGTAAATGTAAATATTGTTATAACATAAATTTACATAGTTCTACATATAAGATTGTTCACTTTTGTTTATAAGTATGTGAAATTAATTGTTAAAATGTCAGAATAGCATAATAATGTGTCATACAAATGCATTTTAAAAGGTGTTACATATATTATTTCAGGAGAATTTAAATAGTAATAGTGAATAAACAAAACATCAATAACTTTATTTTTGATAATACTTTTGCTCTACGTGTTTTATTTTTCGAAATTTGTGCACCAAAAAAAATATATTACAAAATTGATCATTTAATTTACGGCGAGAAATGCGGCGACCTTAAGGAAAGTAGGTAGGTATAGATATTTCTGACAAACTCCTAATCGCCGAATGAAAACGCTGTCCTTTGCACTGCAAATACACCGCAGCGGGAGAGTGCAGTAACTTAATTAGCTATGCACATGGCGCACATAGAAAATTCAGTTTCTTGAAAACCGTTACACCTAGTGAAGTATTTTTTTAAAACAACTTTTTTATACCCTTGACTATATTTGATTCGATATGACTATGTATAAATTTTCAATAATTAATACAGCTCTTTGCATAGTGTTTTTTATATAAAGTTGTGAAAACATTAATAAAATTTACAAGCGTGATGTATGTTACGAAAAACATAATTAACAATGCATTCCTACTGAAAAAAGTTTTAGAAATAAAAATATTTCAGAACTTTCTTATATAAAGATGTCCCAGTGTTTTTTTTAATTGTTAGTTAGTTTATGCTGTGTCAGAGAAAGCAACTTGCAAACTGTGATGCACTGGGCTTGTTACATTTATACACAAAGAGGCGTATGATTAATACGGTAATCTCGAGGGTAATCTCTTCTGATCATTTTGTAGCCATTTTAAGGCACTCCCTACGAAGAAAACTACAAAATATCCACCAAAATATTATTCATTGTTTTTTTAAATTATTTATAGGTATATATCTGATGAGGATTCAGAATAATCTAGTACGGATTCAGAAATATCTAATGAAGATCTAGAAGGCTCTGGTGTTTAGGACTCCGTCCTTCATATCTATTACTTAATTAGAATAGTGTAATCTCTAAGATTAATACATTATTTTTAAATTTATAATTTCCTTAAATTATAAGATCCATAAAAATTGTAAATTTATCAAATAATTGACTTGTTGAAACAAAATAATATTTACATCTATTATTGTAGAGAACTTTTTCATATAGCATTTCTGGTTCTCGCTGTATATATTTTTTTTAAATTTGTAGTGCTTTGCAAACCAAAATATTACAAGGTATCAACATATAAGTTGTAAGACCTATTCATATCATCTGGGAATAAAGCACCGCTAGATTGCTACATTTGTCATACTGTGCGACGGTAACCACGCGAAAGTATCTAATAAAACTTTTAATTAGCTGGACTTTTTTTAGTTAACGATTAGGTAGTAAAAACAAACCTAATCTAGGTATATAATAAATAACAATTTATTATATTTGCCATAATAACATTAGTCCAGATACATACATGTATAAGTGTATTCTTAGTTTAAACTATTATCAGGTGGTTTATGACTCAATACTTATGAAACACCCTGTATTACGGTTTCATAAAATTAGATAATTTTAAATTAAATCGATTAGTTTATCCATCAAGGAAGCTATGGATGACACTTTGTAGTAGCAAGTCGCGGTCGCGGCAAGTCAGCATCAAGAAAATAAAATCCTACAATGCACTCATATACAGCCATGGCTTTTAAAACCGCGTCGTTGCCACTGCCGTGCCGCCTTTACCGCGTTGGTCGAAGTGATCCTTAAATTTGCGCGACCATCATCGGTAAAATACATTTTATTTTATATAAATGAATATACAGTAGAGTCTCTATAATATATCATATATGGGACCATAGACCGACGGATTATTAAATATTAATTGAATGCAAAACATAAATTAGAGAGAAATTTATTCCAATAATAATTAATAACAACAGCAGCAAAAGTATTGAATTAGCTGTATAAAATAGGTGTTATAAAATGTTACATATTTATTTCTTTCCTTGGAAATTTCTTTCGATTTTTTGTCCGGTTGCCGATTGCATGCTTTGCCGTCTTATCAGGTTTTACAGTGGACCAGTTTCCTGTGCCGTGCGGAATTGTATTTTTAAATCACTTTCTAATTGCCTTCTTTTGATTTTTTTAACAAAATTGTATTTGTAAGTCACCTGCACATTCAAAGATTTTTTTTTAATAAATACTGAATAACACCCTGTATAACAAATCAAATCGACGAAAGCGGTCACTGAATTCATACGTGTTTTCTAGCTGTAGAATATTCAAAACAGTTTTAAAAATTGGCCAAGGATTCATTGCAAGAATACACTGTTTTACAGTCATCATGAGAAAACACTTGCATGGTGCATATTTTTTGTCCCCAGTGAATTCTCCACCTGGAGCATGTGGAATGAGTTCTACTATTCTATTTTGTATTTTATTATAATTATTTCAAGGATATAAGTATCCGATAGTATAATAGCGCATCAATCACAAGCTATTTTTTTCTATTACTATCATGTAGTTTTATGATCAACTACGCTTAAAATTATCTTTCTTAAAAAAACTAAAAAAATTGCAATACATTAAAGTGCACTAATATAAATACATACTTAAAATGTTGCATATTACATTTAATAAAAAATGAAATTTAGCTCCGATACTTTTTCTTAATTTTAAATAAAATTATACAAGGACGTGTAATTAAATATGATTTGACAATTTGACTTTTTGATACTCATACTCACATCCAACAACAGCAACAAACGATTTAAATTTGCTTATTTAAAAACCTGAGTTAAAACAGAAATACGAGTAATAAACAAAAATGTTTTGTCCAATGGCTAATAAATGGTAGTCACATTTAAAGCGCATGCGTGAATGTTGTTTCTGCAGGTGCTTTGTCAAATTTTTCGTGGCGTGCATTCCGAGACCAGAGTTAAGGTACGGACAGACATGCTCATAAAAAAGCATACTTGGGAGCATGCTTTAAACTAGTATGCTCTTCAGCTGGTCACATTTGCTAGCAATAAGCATGCAAGTTTTAAGCATTTCCTAAGTATCACGCCTAAAAGCAGATCAGTTGGACACACATGCTATTTTGTGGATCCGGATCGTTTCGAACTGTTGATTTTCTTTACTTCAGAATGGTACACAGATTTAAATTTTTAATTTTTGTTTTAATTATTTTTATGGGTAAATTTTAGTCATTCTTATCTTATAATAAAGCTTCATAAGCATTATTTCGTGCTGTGTTATTTTTATAGAGGTGACCGCGTATTCCACAGACATTCATGACTCCGATAGTAAGTCACGAAAAGCAATGTTTTATCATCTCCCCAACGTGCCATTTTTAGTTTTTGAAGACGCAAATTCACCACATTGTCAAAGAGTCCAGTTGATATTAGCATGCTCATAAGCAAACCTGTTCACACATGCTTAGAGCACGCCCCCTTCCACCCGCGCCGCAGGTAGCATGCTTGAAAATCAAACGGCTGTTGATTTTTGAGCATACCCGACATTAGCACGCTTATTACTAGCAACGCTATCACACACATGCTACAAAGTAGCATTTGCTCAATAATGGCATGCTTTCGTGCTAATAATGAGCATGTCTGTCCGTACCTTTAGAATTCTAAATCCCACGCATGCGTAATGCACTATTCAGCAGTAGTAGGGTGGATCATAGATGTCTTATATATACCGACTATACTATGTTTTTATATTTAATATTTATATAAATTAAGAAATTTCGCTACGCAGTTGCTGTATATAGGAAACTCAATAGTTATTAAGCTAGTTATGGCCGGTGAGCGATAATATAATATATATTTATTTCTTTGTAATGAGATATATTTCTACAGACAAGTAAACGGCATAATATAAATATATATTATAGCGTCAGTGCGTAACGTTCTATGCATTTTAATCACAAGTGATATTTTTGTAATATATCAGATATATATTATAGCTGACCGTCCGTAACTAGCTTTAATATTATTAAATATAGCTACCGTTACGAGATAAATGATTTAAAAAAATAGGGTAATATAAAATTTTATGAGATTGAATAAAAATATATGAAAATATATTATGTACTGTAAAACACCTAAACTTTTAATAAATCAATAAATATTCAAAAATAAACTCTATTATTCCATTTTTATGTGCATATTGAAGACCAGCATGTAACTAAAATTTAAAGAAACATTACACATTTCTGTAATTTTGCATGAATCAATGAACCATACACCTGGAAATCGGCACAAAATATATTATTTGCAATAAATAACATAACATAGATAAATAGTAAAAAAGTCAATTTGTTTTTTGACTTTTTCAACTCCGGAATTGCAATAATAATTTATGATCTAACATAAGAATTATTGCTGTAGGGAAAACCCAAATTTTATATTAAACTAAGTTTACGTTTGATTAATGAACAAGTGTTGGATTTCTTGTAACGTCCCAATTAGAAAAAGAAAACTACATATGCCGTATTGCAAGGAATACTGATAATAAAAGAAATACTTTTCTAAATGTTCGGTAACTCCGACGTTTACTTACCTAAAATATACATCTACGCTTTATTTTTTTTTGTCATAATGAAAATATATGAGAGGCAGGTTCATATTAATTTATGAGTTCGTTTTCTATACTTATTATTTAATAGCACGCCGTTTTTTATTGGCCCTTTATTAGATTCTTTATTTATTCTATTGAATATACGATACCAGTTTCAGTAATTGCAGAATTATTTAAATGGAAAAAAGGAAACTGTAGGATGTCGAAAATAAACTTTTAAACATACTCTACTTAATTTTTAATGACTTTCAACTTAACAAACATGTAAAATTTAGGATTTTAACAATAATAATGTTGGGAGTATCTACTCAAAACTCTAAGACGGCAGCCATTACACTTGTTGAAGACTGACTACTGTTTTTGTCTCTCTCCGCGCATCACGCGACACAACGGACTTGGAGTGGGGCGCGCGGTCTGGAATCTACTTGTACAGGATGATATTTAGGAGCTGTTACATACTCCCCCTTTGGATCACACTACCGTCCCGGGTGTGATACAACACTACGAACTGGAATTAACGTCGGACACACAATCGAGGAGAACGACGCGGTCTTTCACGAGTCGGCACTTCTCGCGGCACTTTCTCGGGAGCTCCAACAGGGGTGGTACTTGGACTCTGTGGATGAAGACGGGGTCTTCCTCTCTGACGAATGGGATGAACAGGCACGGGTGTCGTCGCTTCGGAAATCGGTTTCAGATTAGAGGATTTGTAGCGCTGACAATCGATGCATTGAGAAACATAGGCGGAGATGTCTCGCCTCATTCCTGTCCAATAATAACGTGGAATAATTCTTTGCATAGTGCGTTCAACACCATAATGACCTGCAAGAGGGGAATCATGGGTTTCTTTTAACACCCTTTGAATCTGACTTTTTGGCACAACTTGTTGGGCTTCTTCTCCATCATGGTCAGGAGAGTAGCGATATAATATACCGTTCATCATTAAATATCCACGGTCACTCCATCTTCGAATGTCAACAATGTGGTCTTCCGGGGATTCAAAACTCTTAATGATGTATTCTAAGTTAGGGTCGGAGAGTTGTTGTTCTCTTATTTTCGTAATGTCATCAACGGGCAAGTTGACGATAGCAAAACAGATTTCACACGTGTTACTTTGGCTGCTATCGTGGCAGATAGGTCGTGACAATGTATCAGCTAAAGCATTCTGTCGTCCTGGAACATACTCGATTGTTAAATCGTAGGGCTGCAACGATAAGGCCCATCTGGCGAGTCGTCCGGTTGGTGCTTTTAAAGACATTAGCCAACGAAGGGGTTGGTGATCGCTCTTGACGACAACTTTGGAACATTCTATGTATCCGCGGAATTTAGAAAAAGCCCATACTAATGCCAGAGCTTCACGTTCGGTGGTATGGTAATTTTTCTGCGCAGGTGTCAACAGACAGCTGGCATATTCTACGGGTTTTTCATCTGATCCCTCCCCCTGGAGTAAAGCTGCTCCTAGAGCATAAGCGCTAGCATCTATCGTAGGATAAACGGTTTGGTCGGATCGGCTTGGCGAAGTACAGGAGCGGTCGTTAACAGCTGTTTCAACTTCGTGAAAGCTTCTTCCTGGGCTGGCCCCCATTCCCATTTGGAATTCTTCCTGGTTAAGCTTGATAAAGGCCTGGCAACTTCTCCAAAGTTTGGAACAAACCTCCTAAACCAAGAGCAAGTTTGTAAAAAGCTGAGAACTTGTTTGACGTTTTGTGGGGTAGGTATGCATCTTATGGCAGATATCTTATCCGGGTTGGGTTGAAAACCATCTTTGTTTATCAAATGACCAAGGTATTTCACTTGATTAGTGCAAATGGTACATTTTGTACGGTTGACCTGAAGTTTAAATAATTTTAATCTCTTGAAGACATCATCCAAATCCTTGAGATGACCTTCAAATGTTGAGGACATAATGATCAAATCATCCAAATAAGCTAATATGGATACGTATGGCTGTCCTGAGCGAAAACGATCGGCAAGGCGCTGAAAGGTTGCAGGAGCTGTTTGTAATCCAAACGGCATAGCGTTATACCTAAAAGTACCGAAGCAGGTAACAAAAGAGGTTTTATCTCTGTCTTCCTTTTTGACGGGTATCTGATGATAGCCACTTTTTAGATCTAGAGTCGTTATATAGGCACCATGAACGGTAGAATGAAGTAAATCATCAACTCTAGGTAATGGGTATTGTACTGGAATCGTGATCACATTGAGGCGTCTATAATCAACGCAAAGTCTAGTCGAACCATTAGGTTTTGGAACCAGAACCACTGGTGCTGCGTAAGCTGATTCGCATTCCTCAATTATTCCATCATCAAGTAACTTATCAAGTTCTTGTCGGAGAATCTCTTTTTGAGCCAGTGCAAGTCGATATGGAGGTTGATAGATGGGATTATCATCTGTTAGCTTGATACAATGCTCTGCGTACGGAGTCAGCTCTTTACTTTTCTCGAAAACAGTGGAGTGCGACTGAAGCAATTGATCTAACTGATGTCTTTGGTCCATTGTTAGATGAGGTCCATCACCATCTTTAAGCTTGACATCGGTTTGGCAGACATTTGTCGTAGGGCAAAGAGTACTATTGAGAGTAGGTTCTTTGAAAAAATCAAAATTTGTCGAGGCATTTTCTTCGAAAAACCATTGCCATTTAGGTATATTTAAAATCATACCAGCATTTGTAATGAAATCCACTCCTAGAAGCGTTTTACTCTTATCGTGATCAGGTACGGCTAAAAATGTTGTAGGAATCTTCTTTCCTTGTAATGTTACTTCGGTCTCAAATACCTTAGCATGTACTTGACGTAACTGTCCATCAGCTAAAATCATTTGTAAAAGCTGTTCTTTGTAAGGTAAGTTCTTTTCACAAAAGTAGGTATAGAGAACATTTCCTGCAATGCTACTTTTTGCACCAGAATCGATATAGGCAAGACCTTGTCTCCCTGCGATTTCAACTTGTACTAAAGGTCGAGATTTTGTGTCAACAGAACATACTTCCGTCCATAATAGGTCTAAACTAGATGTATCTGTTTTAGAAACACTGGCAGTATTCGTCTCTGAAGATGGCTTGTTAGAAGTGAAACTACGTGTACGGCAGTTGGGACATTGAGAACGTATATAACCTGGCGTTCCGCATCCAAAGCAGCTGACTCCTGCTGAGGTAGTGGGAGATGAATCACTAGTATTTGGCTGAGTGATTTTCCTTTGATTTGCAGCATACTTCTTGCATTCAGCTTGAACATGACCAAAATTTTTGCAAAACTGGCACTTGGGTCTAAGACGTGGTTTGTCTTCGTTTGCTCCACTTTGTTTAGTAGGTAGCGTCAGCTCGTTGAAACTCTCTTCAATAGATCGAGCTTTCTCAATCAATTCCTTAAAAGATCCAACTTGATCTCTTGGCAACCTATGTCGAATTCTTCGATTTAGTAAGCTATAAATCATGTCTATCTGATGGATAGGATGCAACTTAGGATCATCTGGTAAACGTGATAAAAGAGCACGGGCAGAGTTAACAAAAATGTCGGTGGCTTCTTTGTCACCCTGTGGTTTGCAAAACAATTCCTTAAAAATTTGATGTGATGGCATATTATATCCATATGAATGTCTTAAAGCCTGTAAAACTTCTTGCCAGGTAGATACAGTGGATTTAATTCCTTGCCACCATGTTGCAGCATAACTATCTAATAACATCGGTAACCCACGGATTGCATTGTCCTCTGAAATATTCAAACAGTCCTTGTAAACACTGATCGCATCTATAAAAGCTTCAACATCTTCTCCTTTATTTCCAGAAAATCGCGAACCGCATTTCGAAAAATTTCCGCTGGAAGTTGGTGTAGGATCGGCTTTAGCCTGAGATGTAGACATAGCTTGAGTCATGCTTTGAATTAATGCTTGTAATTGTTCAGAAGTCATCAAAACCGGGTTTGCCATGGTTGGTACTGATAATTCTGTATTTTTATTTTCGGTATTTTTGTTACGTAAATTATAACTCATCTAAGTATGGAAAGTTCTTAAAACACACGCGAAATGTTTTTGCTAGGTATTAGTTCATGCACATTTGTTATTTAACAACTAATTCACTAATATGAGTAACTAACTAGTCTCTTTAGTCTTTACCAAAATTTAGAATAGCATAAAGTTCACAAGAATAGCACAATAATGTGAAATGTCTGTAGCGTGCGAAACGTATTCGTTAAAATAATAGTCACAAAGTTTATGTAGACAGCACGGCAACGTGAAATGTCTTTTCCCGAAATATGCACGATGAATCGTGAAAACAGCAAGTCTATTGTCGAAAGGTATGCACAATTCCTGTGAAAAATACTACGGCAATAAGACCCGAAAAGTGTACTTACAGTTTGATGGCTGAGATTCTTTTTCTCTCGATTTTACCTCGATTCCTAAATGTGGAAATGTTGACAGAATAAAATTCTTGCACTGCACAGATAGGCACTCAAAATCCTAGTTTATACATGTGTAATTTGAAGTCACTGTGAGTTTTTCACCTTCGCACAAACACAAACGTACACAAAACGTTTAGTTTTACCGGTTTGATTTATGTTGAAAAGGTCCAAGGTTAGGGCGCCAAACTATGTAGGATGTCGAAAATAAACTTTTAAACATACTCTACTTAATTTTTAATGGCTTTCAACTTAACAAACATGTAAAATTTAGGATTTTAACAATAATAATGTTGGGAGTATCTACTCAAAACTCTAAGACGGCAGCCATTACACTTGTTGAAGACTGACTACTGTTTTTGTCTCTCTCCGCGCATCACGCGACACAACGGACTTGGAGTGGGGCGCGCGGTCTGGAATCTACTTGTACAGGATGATATTTAGGAGCTGTTACAAAACAAAATATAAGCGGACAGTAATCTATCGTTACTCCATAGTCTCACCAGTTTTTGGTGCCATCGTATAGCATGTATGCATACATATCATCAGATCCCACTCCAGTTTGAATTTAAAAGCGGTCCGGACTTATGTGTGGTGGGGCGCGATAGAATGAGAGCATCGCAAGAGGTGGTGACTTTAAGGTGACGAGCATTGTACATTTTGTTGTATTGGCCTATTGGAACTATAATCCTTGAATAAAAGAAAAGTGTAATATTTAGTCTGGTGCAACTTTAATGGGAGCTTCACTCACAGTGAACTAAACCTACAAAATGTTGATACTTATGGAGAAAACAGGGTTGACATTAAGGCGTCACATATACTGACGCCCTAAATCGCCTGAGGCCTTAATGTATGGGCAATGCATGTTTTCTGAGGCGCTAAAGATAGTAGTATGTAAATATATATATATACAGTGTGACCCATTTCAAATGGAAACAAGCCTGTAAAAATGGTAATTATTATCCGATTTATTTTGGTTTTTTTTTTCCGAAAGATGGAGCCGTAAAAACACCATTCTGGCACAAAATATTAAAAATTGTTTTTTGTTTTCAAGGCCTACTTCGAATTTTTTTCACGATGAAATTTTACAAAAACTGTTTAGCGATTTTTTTATTTCAAATCTAACTACGGCACTGGATTTATCATCCCGTAAAACGGATTTATTCCAAGTTTCATAAATAAATATTTAATATTGAGAGATTTATGACAATTTTAATGCAGGCTTCATTTTATTATACAGGGTGAGTCAGTCATAATGTCATTAATTTTAAGAGGAGATAGGGAATAATGAGTATAATGCGAATACGTGATTAAAAAAAAATCTAAATGCATATTTACGCCGAAAAAAAATATTTTCAAATCAATATTTAAACCCCCTTTTCAGACTGTCACTGACCGTTCACAGCCTTGGTCGGTTACAGCTCACAGTTCAACTCGATGTCAACCTGATGCAATGTTGCCAAGTTGAAATATTTTTCTAGTACCTACCTACCTAGGCATTAGACATCATAAATAAACGATTGTACTGACTATTTTAGAATCTCATATTATTTCTTGCTCAGTTCAGCCAATAATAATTTAAAATGTTAATGTTCAATGTTTAAAAAATATTTAATATTGAAATTACAAAACTCCAACGTATCTAATAATAAACTGAGTAATAAACCATTTAGGTACATTACATAAAAAACGTATACCCAATGGGTAGGTAAATTATTAAGAGAAGCTGAAAAGTGTCCCATGTTTAAATACAAAGTAATAAAAAAAAACCTTGTGTTATCGACAAAACACTGTCCAAGACCGAAAGAGCACGCCTCTGATCTGATGCTCATAAAAAATTATCGAGAGTAAATCTGACGTACCGTATTATTAGGTCAATAACCTAGTTACCTAATTTTTGTACTGTTATTTAACGACAAGAAGTAAAACTAACTTTTTTTATCTAGATACATGAATGAATTTTCCTTAAATATTGATTTATTTGTTAATAAAAACAAATGTAGATAATAAATAAATGTTTTCGAATGTTAGGTTATTTAGTTTTAATAATTTTGATATTACGTTTTCACTACGTTTTACAATTGAATATGAATTTGTAGTATTAGTCGTAAGTATAATATAATATAATTATTCAGTTTGTAATTATGTACATACATCTAGCCTAGAAATTTATTGCTTTTTAAGTAGTATGGTACTAACCTATTTAAAATTCCACTTCGAGTAAAGCTGCACTCATCCGTCCATAGCACTTTATTAATAAAATTTGGGTCAGCAGCATTTCGATTTTGTAACCAATTGCAAAAGACGACTAGGGAAATCAGCAGGTTCTAAAGATTGAACTTTCTGAAAATGATACGGGTGCAGTGAGTTTTCGCGTAATATTCTGCAGACCTTGCTTTGGGATATCTCCAATCGCCTTGAAATGGTTCTTGTAGAAATTGTAGGTTCCTGCTCAACTAAATTTAAAACAGCTTCTATTACATTTAAGTCATTTTGAGGATGCCCAGCAAGTTCTCGGCGCGGTTTAATACATCCCGTATCGCGAACACTTGGACAAAAGTTCGCGCACTTGGGTGAAGCCTATTAGGGAAACATCTCCGGTATTCGACAGCAGCGGCATTCGCATTTCGTAAACATTCCCCGTATAAAACCAGCATTTCCGCATATTCTAAATTAGTAAAATTAGGCATTGTGATGTGAATTTACGACCAATACACGACTGAAATGAACAAACTACTGCTCGTATTCTCTCCATCCCCCCTCCATATGTGTGGTGTGATCTCTAAATTTGGGGGGAAATAAATGCGGAAAGTGCGACTAAATGCAAATTTGAATAATACGCACGCTGAAGTGTTAGACGACATTATGTATGTAAACAAGTAACAACGATGCCTTCCATCGGAATTAGATTATCATATGGCTGCGACATCAGAAAGTTTGTAGCGTACCAGGAGCGTCGTGTTACCGATTTTTATAGGGTGATTTGTTTATTTTTTTAAAGGTCGAGTAAAAACAATTTTTTTTCGTTTTTCTGCCTTTATTAGGCCTTTCGAATACGTGGTTAAAATTAATGACATTATGACTGACTCACCCTGTATACTTTTAGAGTCATTTTCAAAAAATACAAGTTGGCTATGAAGAATTAATTAAAAATTTTGATAATTATTAATTAATTTTAGGCTTTTAATTAATCGCATTAAATATAAAAACTTAACGGTTAGCATTAATTAGGAGTAGAATAGCTATGCCGATTGTGCTCCACAATTCAAGACGGCGACTGGAGACAACACTGGGACCATATTTGGTTTTACTAAACCTCAGCTTGACTATTTTAAACTTTTGATTTATTTCTAAATCTTTCACATTCATAATTTTTTTATATGAAGTTGCCTTGTTCAACTTTTGCAGATCCATGTTGAATATAAATGAATATAGTAGACTGACTGTTCAAATAAGTTTCATATATGCATATATATATACACCCTCCCACCCATATTTCTCTAGTACTCCCTCCATATCACATTTGAAATTATAATTTACTCTCCTACTTTTTATAGTAGAGAGGCTAATAAGTTGTACTGGACACAACCAGCAACAGTTACTTGGAATCACTTTTATCAAAGTAAGAACTAGGAACATGTTTTGATCCATCAGCACCCTCAAAATAATCCTTAGTTTCACATGTGAAACATTTTCTGTTTGGCAGGTCGCAATCTCCACCACATTTGATGCACTTATACTTTACTGGAACAGGCATATTGTAATTAATAACACTTCCGCTCAACACGATTCTAATTTGATAATAATTGAAATAACTGAGCGTCACATACTTTTATAACAGCCCTTACACTAAACAGGTTAGGTATCCACAAAATAATATACAGAGTGATGAAAATAAAACTTTATTTTATAGTAATAGACATGCAACAAAACCTTTCATAGTAAATACGTGATCGATGATTATCTAAAACACTACTTATAATAAATGAGACATCATTGATTCTTCTTTGAAAGCGAGCTCTATCTCTAGCCATCTGCATCCAATCTGATTTTCTTGCTTTTTCAAACCAACCATCAGGATCCATAAGTATAATGGTTTTATTATTGTCTAAGTTAAACACAACCCGCTTTTGGCCACTCATTGTATCAGAAGAAAATCGATTAAAGAATAAACTTCAAGTGTTAAACACTTTCACTCAGCATGAGTATAATACGATTATTATTATTAAAGTAGCTTAGCGTCATCTATCTACACACTTGTAACCCCTCCCAAACATTGTGACGTAGACGGCTGAAAGCTATGCCGATCCTGCTCCAGTCGCCATCTTGAAGTGTGGAGCGGGATCGGCATAGCTATTCTACTATTTGGTATTTTAATAAATAACTAAAATAACAACGGAAAATTACCGCATTACATTAAAACTAGGATACAAAAATACAATAAATTTAACGTCACAATACAATGAAATTTTACATTTTTGTAGCATCTACGAGGCCACCGTTGATTTCGCACTTCTCGAATCGCTTACGAATATTTTTTTGAACATTCTGTAGTTGTTCTTCACAAACTTGTCTTATTCTTGCACACAACTCTTCACTTATAAACACTAAATATTATGATATCACATAAAATGTGAAATAGTTAAGAAAGTAGCACAAATTTAATTGAAAATGAAGATTTACTCTTTTCTGCACTGGAAGTTCATGTAATATATTCGAAAATTAATTTCATAGGAACTGCAAAAACTGTATGCTCTTCATATTTCCCTCGAAAAGAAAAGGCCAATGATTGTTTCATTGAGTATCCCAGTACAAGAAAGAGTAAATCTTCATCTTCAGTTGGATGCCTTGTCCATAATACAAGAATGATCACCGATTTGATTAATGCTAACATTCTTAACCGATGGATAGGTAGAAATAGCCCGCTAATTAAATGGCCACAGAGATCCCCGGACTTAACGCCGTTGGACTTCTTTTTATGGGGTGTCATAAAATCTAATGTTTATAAGTCACGCCCAGGCAACAAAAACGGGTTGTGTGCAAGAATAAGGCAAGCTTGTAACGAAATTACCCTACAACAACTACAGAATGTTCAAAAAAATGTTTGCAAGCGATTCGAAAAGTGCATCCAAATCAACGGTGGCCTCATAGAGGCCATAAAAATTTAAAAATTATTGTGACGTTAAACTTATTGTATTTTTGTATAGTAGTTTTTGTGTAACGCAGTCATTTTCCTTTGTTATTTATTAAAATACCTAATTATTGTTAACCGTTAATTATAAATTTTTACATTTAATTTGATTAATTAAAAGTGTAAAACTAATAACTCACTTTTCTAAATCATTTTTCATAGCCAACTTGTAATTTTAGAAAATTACTATAAAAGTATTTAATAAAATAAAGCCTGCATTAAAATTGTTATAAATCTCTCAATATTATATATTTATTTATGAAACTTGGCATAAAACCGTTTTAAGGGATGCTAAATCCAGTGCCGTAGTTAGATTTGAAGTAAAAAAATCGCTAAACAGTTTTTGTAAAAATTAACCGAGAAAAAAAACGAAGTAGGCCTTGAAAACAAAAAATTAATTTTAATATTTTGTGTCAGAATAGAGTTTTTACTGCTTAATCTTTTGGAAAAAAACCGAAATAAATCGGATAATAATTACCATTTTTACAGGCTTCTTTCCATTTGAAATGGGTCACACTGTATATATATAAAAGTAGAACAAGCCTGTGCCATGCCTACCGTGCGACCGATTTCAATAAACTCTTTGTTGTTGGATATATCTTCAAAAAGTCCATCTTTAACATACCACTTATTTGGCTTAAAATCGGAACATCATATTAGAGATTATTTTATTCGAATAATTCCTACGAATTCTTGATCAGGACCCCAGAAAACCCTACCAACCAAATTTTTGTTGCCACATTATACAGGGTGCTCATGATAACTTGGGTGTCTCGCTTAAAAGTGGAACAAGCCTGTCACATGCCTACCGTTCTACCGATTTCAATAAACTTTTTTTGTTGAATTCATCTTCAAAAAGTCTATCTTGGACATACCTGGTGTTCTCTAAAATTCGAAACCGTAGCCGACTACAATACAATTTATACCTATTTATACCCTGTATACTGTGGCAACGAAAATTTGGTTGGTAAGGTTTTCTGGGCTACTGATCAAGAATTCGTGGAAATTATTCGGTTAAAAAAGATCGCTAATATGATTTTCCGATTTTAAGCCACATAAATTGTATCGTAGTCGGCTACGGTTTCGAATTTTAGAGAATACTAGGTATGTCCAAGATAGACTTTTTGAAGATGTATCTAACAAAAGAAAGTTTATTGAAATCTGCCGAACGGTAGGCATGTTACAGGCTTGTTCCAATTTTGAGCGAGTCACTCAAATTATCTTCAGCACCCTGTATACTGCTGCAACCAAAATTTGGTTCGTAGGGTTTTTCTGGGGTTCTGATCAAGAATTCGTGGGAGTTTTTCGAAAAAAAATTCCCCAATATGATTTTTCGATTTTAGGCCACATACACCCAAGTTATCGTGAGGACCCTGTATAATGTGTTTTGTTTGCGTTAAAAATAAAAATATTAATATCAGCAAGAAAATAGCGGACTGCCCGTAATTTTTCAATAAGAATGAGTGAGTAGTAAAAGCGACTTACCAGGAAATCTTGCCGTGGGTACGTCGGAGAGGGCCCTCTGATGTCGTCTCGATCGTTCTTCGAAGCAGGGAAAAAGGATTTATCGGAAATAGAAAATGCGTAAAGCGGTGGCATAAAACACTGGTTTTTCACTAAGAACGGTTAGAATTATTCAAACGGTAATTAACAACTGACCGGGAATGTTTGGAAGGAGATCGCAAAAACCCAGAAATACAGGACGCGGGTTAATTTGAAAAGTAAACTAATAATAATTAACTTATATTAAACTAAAGATAAGACAAATACGTAACATAATGTATCAACTAAAATTTGGTTGGTGGGGTGTTCTGGGGTCCTGATCAAGAATTCGTGGGAATTTTTCGAATAAAAAAAATGAAAATCCCTAATATGATTTTTCGATTTTAAGCCACATAAATTGTATCCACGGTTTCGAATTTTTGAGAACACTAGGTATGTCCAAGATAGACTTTTTAAAGGTGTATCCAACAAATAAAGTTTATTGAAATCGGTTGAACGGTAGGCATGTTGCAGGCTTGTTCCACTTTTAAACGAGACACTCTGTATATATATATATATATAGAAAAAATCACAAATATTTAAAAGAATAAATAAATATAAATATACTTTAATAAAGTAAATATTCAATTATTAAAGTATATTAAAAAATAGTAGTCACATCGTGGAACTCATCTAAAAAAAAGCAAAAGAATCAATCACAGTAATTTGATAAAAATTTAAATTTACCTTGAAAGTATTTTTGACAGTCCCATAATAGTACCAGTGAATAATGGTGAACAGGGCCCAGGAACTTATACCTGAAAATATGGGGAAACTGGAAACCACGTGATTTTGAGATGGAGTTGGGGAATGAGTATAGATGTCGCAAGTCGCAACAAACGTTTGACATTTGAGAAATAAAAAATATCCTCCCTTGAACAGTGGTTGTTAGCATGTGACGATCATAATTTAAATGATTTATCCCCTCAAACAATTTATCGGACCAAGAAGATATGTCATTTACATTTTAATTTTAAAAGTGATATTCTATCTTCAGATATGTTTTTTATGTATGTTTTATTATCATATGAGATTTGTTTAATAAATAAATTATTAATAGTGTTTTGTATTCTACGATTTATGAAAACTGTATTGCTGTAAAGTTTTGTTTTAGGTTTATAAGGTAGTTTTATAAATGTTAAGTTATATCATATCCTGTTGCATGGGTTAGTCAAATGTTAGTTTTAAAAATTGATTTTTCCATGTAAAATTTAAAAATTTCGCAATGAAAATATTACTAAATGATTTGTTGAAATTGAAATATGACCTAAACTGCTTATTTTTTAAACGGAATGTACTATGGTTTAAAACTCGTAAAATCCAGTATACCTTGGAAATTATTTAAAATTAGATTTTCTAGTATGTAGTAATGAGGCATTTGTTACAAATACAAAAAAAAAAAAAGTTTCTCAAAATAAAATTCCGAGTTACACACGCAAAATACCAAGGGCCCCTCCGTACCCACCCCAATGGACCTTGTGGAAATAAATGAATTAGTCCATCAAATTGCTCATCAAAATTTGGCTGTGCATACCAAACTTCATTCATTTATCACAACGCGATTGAGAGATATTGCAAAAATATGATTTCCATTCCTTCCTCTTCAATGGGTCCCTGTGTCCTTAGGAAGCATTTCCAGACCCATGTTCATATGAACTTTTTTACTTAGTTTTGATCATAGAATCGGCCTGTTCAGGGTTGGTAGCTAATTATAAGACACCCTGTATTGCCTGCCTGCGTGCATGAATCGGCGAGAGTTGAAAACTGCCGGAGACTAATATACAGCTAAAAACTTACATCATAGTTAAAATTCATTGCTTATTTGATATATAGTGATTTTCCGGGTTGTTACACTGTGACCTAAATAACTGGTCTGGTACTATGGGTGGAACAAATTACATAGTATATTTAATCGTAACTGGAATGAAACCATCTATAATTTTATTTATTTGTTTCAGTGTATCCAGTTCCATCCCAACTCAAATTATGTCGCAACAGGTTCCAGTGATCGTCGTGTTTGTTTATGGGACTGTATAACAGGAAATCACGTTCGTCTAATGACTGGTCATAAATCACCAATACATGCCTTGGGATTTAGCGTGTGCGGCAGATTTCTAGCCTCAAGTGGAACGGACTGCAGAGTTCTTATTTGGGATCTGTCACATGGTCATCTAATAGCTCAATTAATTGGCCATGAAAGGACAGTTCATTGTCTTGCATTTAGCAGATGTGGAAATATTTTGGTATCTGCTGGTTTGGATTGTTCCTTGAAAATATGGGATTTTTCAAAACTAACTGAAGACACTAGTTCTGAAGAAGTTAATGTTTCACATAATCCAGATGTTAAAACTGGAAATGATTATTTGCTGAGAAGTTTTACAACGAAAAATTCACCCGTAATCAGTTTACATTTTAGCAGAAGAAATTTGTTGCTTACAGTTGCATTATATGATAGTGTTGGAATGTAATGTATATGTATGTAAGAAATTAAACTCTTTTTACGTAATGCTTTTAGTTATAACTCAAGTTTGCTATGCGGTACCATCTGAACCGCTCAGATTTGAGAATATCACGATAAAAGGTGGCTGGACATTCAGTATTCTTTATCTCAGGCTTATGTAACGAAATCTGTAAAGTAGAAGGTTACGTGTAAGAATAATGACAAAATGTCAATATAGGGTAGGTATCTATTAATATCAATTGGGTGCATTTAATCAATAAAATGCCTACTACTACTACTACTACTATTAAGGGTCGATTCTGTATCATGCCATTAAATTTTAAACGCACGCTAAAATTTCAATATCATAAATATAAAGCTGTTTACAGACCTTTTAGGCCCAGAGCTGTGTTATTCTCCTCCACTCCATTCTGTCCTTCGCCTTTCTTTTCCAATCCGTTACATTTTTCTCCCTTAGATCTATTGCCACTGCCTCTCTCCATCGCTTCCTCGGTCTACCTCTTTTTTTCTTGTAGTTAGGTTTACTCCCTACTATTTTCTTAACTGCCCTTTCATCCTCCATACGTTCTAGATGCCCCAGCCACTGCACTCTCCTGGCTTTTACAAATTCGTCTATTGTTGGTGCCTGGTACATTGCATATATTTCCTCATTATTTCTCCTTACATAGCCTTCCTCTGTCCTCTTACCCCCTAGAATTCTTCTTAAGATGTTCCTTTCCCACCTTAAAAGGTTTTCTCTTGACTTCTTATTGAGAACCCAGGTTTCACTACCATACAGCGCTGTCGGTCTCCAAATTGTTTTATACATTCTAAATTTTACTCGTCTGGACAAATTTTTTGATTTCAATAAGTGGTTGACTGCTGCCGCACTTCTGTTTGCTTTTATTATTCTCCTATTTATTTCTTGTTCCTCATCACAGTTAGCTGTTATTAGCGCCCCAAATACACATATTCTTGAACTTCTTCAAACTCCATCTCTCCATGCTCTGTTCTCAATTTAAAATTTGTATCCTTTTTTTGTTCTCCTATTCTCAGAAGCTTACTTTTCTCTTGATTTATCTGCAATCCCACTTTACTTGCTTCCTCCACAAGTTTTCTCGTTACTTCTTCTAATTCCCTACTATCTCTAGCAATAATGGCCACGTCATCTGCATAACTTACTATTTGGTGACTTTTAAACAATATGTGTCTTCTGTTCAACTCACTATCTCTTATGACCTTTTCTAGTACTAAATTAAAAAGAAGCGTTGAGAGTGGGTCTCCTTGTCTCAGTCCTGTATCAATAGTAAAGCCTTCCGAACATTCACCTTTTATTCGTACTTTGGATTTAGTATTTTCTAAGGTCATTTTCAATAGCCTAATCAGTTTAGTTGGTATCCCAAATTGTTCCAGAATTTTACTTTGTTTATTCCTTTTGATCGAATCATATGCTTTCCTGAAGTCCACAAATAAAACCATTGCTTTGATCCCATACTCATAGCATGTAGTCAGCATTTCACCATGAAGATTTGGTCCGTTGTTGATCTCCCCTTTCTAAAACCTGCTTGATACTCCCCTATTTGTAGTTCTGCTTTAGGTTCTATTCTCTGCTTTATTAACGTTGCCATAATTTTATACCCTATATCTAACAATGATATACCCCTATAGTTTCTGCAGTCTGTTGCATCTCCCTTTTTTAAGATTGGTATAATCATAGCATCTCTCCAATCTTCAGGCATACATTCTCTTCTCCAGATCATTCGCATCATTTCGTATATTCTTTGTCTTAAATCCTCTCCTGCGTACTCAATGTTCTCTGCTGTTATTCCGTTTTTTCCTGGACTTTTGTTATTCTTTAAAGCTTCTATAATTATATCTATTTCCTTTTTTGTAGGTTCTTCTACTTCCACTTCCTCTTCTCTTCACGGTATCATCTCCTCGTGCACCTCTTCTTCCCTTACACTCTCTTCATTCAACATATCTGCAAAGTATTGCCTCCATCTTTCTCTCACTTCTGTTTCCTTTCCAATTAGATTGCCACTTTCATCTCTCACATATATTACTTCCTTTATCTTTTTTTCCTTTTTTATCTCTCTGTAGAAGTTACGTATTTCTTTCCTCTTATAATGTTGCTTATGTAACGAAATCTGTAAAGTAGAAGGTTACGTGTAAGAATAATGACAAATTGTCAATATAGGGTAGGTATCTATTAATATCAATTGGGTGCATTTAATCAATAAAATGCCTACTACTACTACTTTTAAGGGTCAATTCTGTATCATGCCGTTAAATTTTAAACGCACGCTAAAATTTCAATATCAACTCCTTTAAATTCTAAATTTCTATTCTGTATACTAAGTCTTAAGGGAACCGTTAATGAGAAAATAATTTTAACGGCTTGTTAAAATATTTGTTGAAGTAGTTCAAATATCTTACTTTCTGACTATTGATAACATCAAATATGTGAACTGCAAAGTGACGAGTTTTGTGGCAGTGAACATGTTTCTCAACCTTATTATAGTATTTTCGATTGGTGTGCACTGTTTCTCTATGAATAGAAGATAAATAAATTTAAAGCTATTCTCACTTCACACTGAGTGCAAATATGCAAGCCAATCAAGAATGTTATTATTAATTATTAATGGTTGTAATGGTGACCTTCAATATGAAACTTCTCAAGGAGCAGTTAGGTAATTGAGACGGGTCAAAAAATTATAGAGACCTTTTTTCTACATCAACGTTTCGACTTTTATGAAGTCATCATCAGGATGCTATAAAAATATGTAGGTATAACTAACGAGATAATAACATAATTTATCGAATATTCTCATTCAAAGCTCAACATAAAAAACACTAAACATTAAAAAACAAGTAATACTTGCTGAAAATTGTGTCTCTTAAACTGTTAAAGTATGGAATAGTATTTTTTCCCAATTTTTGTATATAGGGTGAACCTTAAATAAGTACAAATATTTTAACCAGCAGTATAGTTCACTGTGTAGAATACATAATAGTTTTTTACATAAAAAAAAACTTGTTGAAAACCGTTGACCAGAGCCTATATTAAGATTTTTATGGATCATAAGTGTTGCAGGTTGAATGCGTGGTTTACAGCGTTGCTAGTGTTACACTAATGTTTCTTCTTGGCTTGGCTAATAATTATTTACAGCGAAACCATCTCCAATATTAACAGTGACGGCCTTAGGAGCCAGGCGCCAGGGTGTGAACCGCACCGGGGCGCCGCAGACCTAGTCGAAAAGAGAAAAATAATTCGTTGGAATAAAAACGAACAAATAGTAATATTACAAAATTATTATTTAAAAAAACAATAAATACCCAATACCCGCCCACGGCCGTGCCATTTCCTTGACCTTCCTCCCTGACAAAACACCAAACCCCCCCCCGCTAATCTTTTCTGTTTCAGGACAAGAAGACCACCAAGAAGAAGACGAGAACATAGACAACCCAAACCCTATCCTTACCTAGCGCTCGCATCTCCCGAACCGTAACAGGCTCGGGAAGAAGAGCATCCTATGGTTACAAGCCACTCACAAAAACCCACTCCCAACAAAGACCACCCCCGGGGGTTTAGGACGGCCGGCGAAGAAAGAACCTAGAAGACAGGAAGAGCGCCAGAAGAGGCCCCCCTGCCGGCGGGGGTCAGCCAGGGCAGGAGGAGGTTCCTCGAGCCGACAGCATCGGCCGCAACAGCGGTCGAGGCTGACCGGAGAAGGGAACCCACCTCTACGAGGCCGCCCAGGTCTACAGAGATGGTGAAGGATAAAGAGCGATAATACCGCTCGATCCTAATCCATACAAGGCCACCGTTCGCCAATAAAATAACGGCGGCCGTGCCATGTTTAAAAACTCGTACTTTTGCTGAATCAGCTATGGTTACCCTTACCGCTGTTATCGTCGGCGCCTTTGACTTGACATATCAAAGACGCGACGGTAACTTAGCGGTGAGGGCGAGTCATAACTTATGTAAAAACAAATCATATATCTGAGGGCTTACACTTACTAATTTCTTCAGCCAGTACTGATTTGTTAGCAAGAGCCGGCGGACCTGCGGCGTGCGGATACTAGATTGTCTCGTTTCATCTTTATAGTTTCTACTATTCTACTTTCATCTTGCCGTGCTAGTCTAGTCTGTCTAGTGCAGTGTGCAAGTGCAGACAGTGTGCGAATGAAAACGAGAAGTCTTCGTTGGTGGCGTAACCTAGGTAAGTAGTCATTATGAAAAAAATCACGCACCCTGCAGAAGGTTATTTCAGCTGAAATCTGTGTCCTGAAAGCAAAAAATGTCCTCTCTGAATAAAAAACCTTCTGGACATGAATACCATAAGAGAAAACCTGAAAAACTGAAAGATTTGGATGAAGCAAAAAAGTCTATGAGAATCCTGGACACATTTTTTAATGCTCCACCTCCACTTCGTCCAGACCCATATGATGAGTCAGACGAGTCTATGAGTACAAATGGTGCCAATATAGTATCACCTTTATCTATACCTTTTAATCAGCACCAACAACAGGACAATACTGGAGACAATTATTATCCGGATAATGCGCATAATGAAAATCGGGATGCCTCTAATTCCGATTCCTCGGAATTTCAACCAGAACAAGTTCAAGTCGAGAAGATTGTTGATAATACCAACATCATCGATAACGAAACCATTGATCAAGCCCAAGCCCCATTCGAAGAAACCATAACGGTGGACCCGAGCTCATCTCAAGTTAGAATACAAAATTATATATATATATGTATATATATATATATATATACAGGGTTAACTATGACTAAGTACAAAAATTTTAACCACGTGCTCAGGGAGGCCTAAAAGACAATAAAAAATTTATTTCGGAATTCTAGCTCGATGTTAAAAAAATGGGGCAAAACCCTCTTTTCCTACGGAAAGTCGGCGCCTATGTCATCAGTCATCGTCCAAGATGGCTTCATATGTCAACTAGGTATATGTTCTGTGCAACTAGGTACCATGCGGTCGTTTCTCACAACGTTGCCGAATGTAGAAACAACGAAAGTAAACATTTTTATTAATAATAATACCTAAGTACCTGATAGATAACAGTTAATCCGGTTAGCTAGAGTATTTTGCATTCGTTTTTCGTTCCTTCGTTCCAAACTGCCTAAACTTCATTTTCACTCATTACAGGTCCGTCAGAATTACTCGCCACAAAGTTAATAAAATTGCCCATTTATTTTAAGAAAATTGATTGTGAAAGAAATACTAACAGAAAACCTCGAATACACCCGTGGCAGTTTTTAATTTATAAAATTTTGTCCGATAACGGTCACTCCACTGCATTGCTCTCAACTCTAGGAAATATCTCCACGTACGTTTAAAGAAAATTGTGGAAAACTACACATGTCCCAATATATCGCAACCATCCATTATTTAATGAATAAAACGTTTAAAACTGAAACTGTCACTAAAAACGGAAAACTAAAATTACATTGTCAACGCCACCGTTCAGTCTTCGGTCCGCCTACACCGAGAACTTAATATTCTTCAGATAAATATTCTTATGGCAATCAATATAATCAATATTATCTTCTTTTATGTACGATCGTGGGTTTCTTCATTCTAGTATTGTTTTGACATTTCCTCCGTGACATGGGGTTACACTTGTCAGTCGATATAAACCTATACTGTGTTGTTGGTTGCATTGTGTCTAATACTCTACAAATGTCAAACAGTAGTGGTCAAAAAAGTAATATTACAGAGCACTGTGAACGTCTCGGGATATTTAAAATAATAATACTACAATATTATTATATGCAAACATGGTCGATTATTGTGTGGACAATTATTTTGCTAATAAAAATTTCTTAGTAAGTAGGCATAAATATATGTTTTGTAAAATGTAGATCAGAAAGAATGTAAGAAGAAGAGGAAGAGGTGTGTCAGAGTTGAGTTGTTGTTGTAAAGATAGGAAGTGCGAAATAAAGAAAGTAGTAAAACGTTATTGGGTATTTATTTAATTAACAAAGAAAATATTACCCTAACAATTGTTAATATCGTTACTATTATTAGTTTTCAGTATTTGCTTTTCGCACATTCAAATTCGTGTAATCGCGGAAATTACGGATATGGTACTACTTTATGGGAAGTGCGACGAAAGTGCATAGCGTGCAGCAGCATAATATCAAAGACGTTTTCCAAATAGACAGAATATGCCAAATCCTCGTACATTTGTACGAATTGTACAACGTCCACGAATGTTGTTTTACACGTGCTGGAGTTTTAAATACGTATGTACCTAACTTGAAAATAAAAAAGAACCAATTTCATACTTTTTAAAATTCTATGAAACTTCTTTTTTAGTGACATAAAAATAAAGCATTTTTAAACTACAATAGATATACCTACAGAAAAAGTATTTTTATTTATGAAATGGTTGAGGGAAACCAAGACGTCCCCAGCAAGTATAACAATTTTTACAACAAGTTATAATGTAAACAAGTTAGAAAACAGAAAATAATTCAACTTTCTTGAAATCTCCAAATATCAGTCCTGGAAGTATCAGTAAGGTGGGTTTTACTCTCAGTGCTAGGTACCATATCGGGTTTCTCATTAAATAATCTAGTATTTTGTAAATAAAACTTTCTTTAAAAGCGCCGTAAATCGTTATACGTGGCAACGCGGTGCTCTGTCACTACCTTTGACAACTTTCACTTTGGCAGAACATACCTAACCTCGAAGCTGACAGGCGGCATAGTCGCCGAGAAATTAGGGGTTAATAAGGTTTTGAAAAATTTTTTCGCTTTATAAATAAGTTTGGAATTTTTTTGAAAGGTGATACCGTTAATTCTGATTTTTTTCCTATCCCCTCTTAAAATATTTGTACTAAGTCATAGTTAACCCTGTATATATATATATATATATATATATATATATATATATATATATATATATATATATATATATATATATATATATATAGAGTTATTACGCCGCTAATACAGACCACTTTTGATATATGCCGCATACGTTATCAGACCAAAATTGACGTTACCAGACCAAGCAAGTGGTCTGGTAACGTTAAACCATACATTAATGTTCACAGTGGTGATGGGACACCACACATATATAGATTTAGTTCAGACGTTCAATGGGTAGGTAGCGCTCATGCGGCATCACATTTATACAGTTCATGCAGTGATATGAAATCAACTTTATCAGACCAAAGATTTGGCAACCGCGCTGAATGTGACTTTGGAATTGTAAATAAATATTTGATACTTGCTTCATGCGCGGCTTTTAAATGTTACTAGAAAGGTGGCAAGTCGACTTTTCTTCAGGGCATGACCACCGATGCGTAGTGCCTTTTATTTAATTGCCATTACTGCGCGCGGCTCTACGCTTGTGAATAATAAAATGTAAACGTGACTTTGGCAGAACTCTCTATGGTGGGGAAGGACCGGCTTTTTATAATTTTTAGTGGTTGGCATATTTTGGTAATTTTTAGTGTTTTCTCGAGTTTGGTTAATTTGCAGTGATAATATAAAAAAGTCTCCTAACTTAATTTGAAGAGTATTCTACAAGAAAAAAATTTTCAAAATGTTACACAAAACTAAATGAGTAATTTTTTGTATTTGATTATAGTTATTATTCAGTTGTAATCAGCATAATTTCAATTAAAAGGTAATACGTATCTACATAGTGGTTTATTTTTTATTAGTGACTAAATTGATTAACTTTACCCTTTATTTTTAATTATTCATTATTTCTTAAACATTTCTGTTAATAATTTGGGTAGAATAAAAAACGACAAATACAAATTTTAATTTATTAATATAATAAAATTACAATAAATTAAAAGTAAGTAAGTACTTACATACATTTAATTGATTTTATTTCAAACAGTTGATCTGTATTCTAATTTCTTTTACACAGCACCGTTCAATCTGAGGGATGGTAATGCATGTGCAGTGACATATGCACAGAATAATCAGAACAAAAAAATACACCCAGTATACTTTGTGCTACTAAAATATACTTGTTTTAAATGTTAAGGACCAATTTAAAAGTTGTTAATCATCAGTCAAATTTTCAAATTAAAATATCAATTAATTTATTTCAAAATTTATTAACGAAAGTAATAATACTTACTTTAAAAACTGTTGTAATACGTAAGAAAAAAGCACCTTGGATGACTGATACATTGCGACAGATGATCAAGTTGAAAGACAACGCGTTACTAAAGTTTAAAAAAACTAAATTACCTATGCATTGGGATTACTACAAACAGTTAAGGAATTACGTAACAACAGCAATCAAAAGAGAAAATAAAGCCTATATTGATTATAATTTGAGAGTAAATAAAAGTAAAAATTTATGGCGCGAGTTAAAAATGTTAAATGTGTATTGTAAGAAACCTACTGTTCTTATTCCAGATAATATCGGTGATGCAAATACCATTAATAACCATTTTATTAATTCTGCTTTAACAAACTTTACGGCTGATGAGGAATCTATTTCTTTTTATAAAAATAATATCAAGACTAATACCGGCATTTTCAGTTTTAAGTTGGCAACAGTTGATGATGTGTGTAATGCTTTACAATCAATTAAGAGCAATGCACTGGGTGTAGATAATATTGGCATACATTTACTTAAATATCTATGTCCTGATATTCTGCCTGTAATTACTCATATTAATAATTACTGTATTGAAAATAATGTTTTTCCGTCTATCTGGAAATATGCTAATGTCATTCCATTGCCAAAAACAAATAATCTTAATGATGTAAAAGATCTAAGACCTATAGTAGTAGTAGTATAGTAGTATATTACCCGCCATTTCTAAAATTTTAGAAATTATTTTAAATTTTCAAATTCGGAATCATACAAACGAACATAGTATTCTACTAGTTAACCAGTCTGGGTTCCGTAAAGGTTACAGTACAACAAGCACTCTATTAGGAGTAACCGATGATATTGTCACTTCATCAGATAATAATAAGCTTACAGTATTAGTTTTGTTGGATTATAGTAAAGCTGTTGACAGAATAAACCATCGACTTCTCTTAGCTACTTTACATTATTTTGGTTTTCAAGAAAATGCAATCAAGTTAATGGAACAGTACGTCACTAAAAGATACCAAGTTATTCTTAATGGTAAGCATTCTGATGTATTAGCAACTAATATGGTTGTTCCTCAAGGATCGATTTTAGGTCCGCTTTCATTTACTTTATATACAGCTGAATTTCGTCATGTTTTAAAATCTTGCAACGCTCATTTCTATGCTGACGATACCCAACTATATTATTCTTTCGAAGAAAATAATATTTCTGATGCTTGCCGTCTTATTAATGATGATATTACATCTTTCATTGATATATCTAATAAATTTGGATTGTCTATAAATTCCACTAAATCCAAGGTTATGCTTTTCGGCAAAAAATCTTCACGTAATAAGTGCACTGATAAAGTAAATATTGAAATTAATGGCGATCATATTGATTTAACTACCGTATCAAAAAACTTGGGACCAATTATTTATATAGATCTTCATTTTACAGAACACGTAAATTTTATTGTAAAAAAAGCTTTCTCTAACTTAAAATTGATTTATTCCAGTAAGTGTATGTTAAGTAAACAAACAAAGAAATATTTGTGCGAAGCATTAGTATTATCACATATAAATTATGCAATTGTTGTTTAATACCCTTTTTTAAGACAGTCTGATGCTAAGCGTTTGCAAATTATACAAAATAGCTGTGTTCGTTTAATTTGTGGACTACATAAGTATGACTCGGTGTCTTCGTCTTTGAGGGAAATTGGTTGGCTCAATATCAAAAATAGACATTATCTACATAGCTGTTGTTTTTTTTATAAAATTATTTCTTCTCAAACCCCACCTTATCTCTATAACAAAATTACTTATAGAACGGATGTCCATCATTTAAATATGAGGTATAAATTCACAATAACCATCCCTAAACACAAAACTACTAGTTTTCGCTCAGGATTTTCATATCAAATTGCAACTCTATGGAATAAAATACTGTTTTCTTTTATACAGTTTTCTTATAAAAAATTTAGAACTGAACTGATTAAATCAATTATGAATACATGCATTTAACTTGATAACTTTTTCTTTATTGTGTTACCTCTTTTTTCACTGTGGCTTTTCACGGATGTATATAATAGACTGATCATTTTATATTTATTCTTTATATAATTATATATTTTTTTTTCTCTCTCAATATAGGTTGAGTGGAAGAGCAGAGGTTCTAAACCTCTGAACTCTGCCTTTTACTAAAATATTAATTTCTTATTATTTGTATTTCGTGCAATATCTAATGGTAATAAAATCATTATTATTATTATTATCTAGGTGAAAACTTCATTATTTCAAATCGAACACTTTGTATTTTTTGCTTCACATTAGTTAAAATTAAATTTTCTCTCAGATATAGATTTTTCAGGTTTCTAAATTAATTATTTTTTTATTATTATTGCAACTTTTTTAACGGAATTAACGGCGCCCATGATAATCACAGAAATATGTAATTGTAATTGTAAATATGTAAATTCCACTGAACTGAACACTCAATTTAAAAATTTCTAATTGAGATGCAAACAGATATTCCTGTAACTATTTTGATCAGTGTATTTTGGAACTTTAGTAAATTATGTGACACATATTGTAGGTATATTATTAACAAGAATTTATGAATATAAACTTTGTTTAGTCAGTGACTACAAAATTGAATGGAATCAAGTGATTATTTGTCGTCAAGTTTTGAAAACAAATTATGAGTCACATTATTTTTAAAAATTTCGAATATATTAAAATCAAAAGTTGTTTGTTTTAATTTTATATTGATTAAAAAAAAAGAATTTGCAGTGTAATGAAATTTAGACAAAGGCTTATTTTTCCTAGTTTATAGTCCTACTATCCCAAGCTACAATAGACTATAATATGGTTCCAGTGGAGGGCTGGTTATTATCAAGGCTGGTATATACCAGCCTTGGGTTATTATGGCCCATTAATTTCAAACTTTACCTAACCCACTATCAATTTTTTGTATTTAAAGCACTTTAAAAAATAAAACATTCTTGGCATCATCCATTATTACTTTACGTGTTTGCTATACAATTTATAATAAATATGAATTCAAAATATTTTTCGACTTTTATAGACTAGACCATTTTACATAAAACAAGCAGTAGGTATTTCTCTTTTATAACTACTACGTCCACTGTCAACGAAAACTATTAAAACCATCTGTTTAGGCCCTTTAAAGTTTAAATGCCCATTTAGGTAGGTACCTGAGACATTTTCTAAGAATCAGCTTGCAACCCTTGAGATTACTGTAAGCAAATTTTAACCTATATGTTTAAAAGATAACAATAAAAACTCGGTTGCATATATTTTTTATTTCAGCTTTTCAAATAATTGCAAAAATGTATTGCATTTGTGTGTTCTTGTACATATTTACAAAAGCACTATTTAGATGCTGAATATAAAGTCAGGTTTGTTTTAAATTACCAACTTAAAAGAGAATAAGATTTCAGTTGCTTAAAAAATATCAAAGTATTTTGGAAAGATATGGAGTAGAATAATGAAATCTGTTTACAGCTGTTTGTTGTTATTTTTTTGTTTAAAATATAAAATATGTCGCACTAGTAATTAGTTTTTTATAAGAACTTATAACAAAATGAAACTTTATTAAGAATAACTTAATAATTAATTCGGCTTATTTCTCGCCGTAAAATGATCAAATTTTTGGTACTTTTCAGAAATATCGAAAAATAAAACAATTAGAGCAAAAGTAATACCAAAAATAAAATATTGATATTTCGTTTATTCGCTTTTGCTATTTAAATTCTTCTCAAATAATAAAATAACTTTAAAAATGCATTTGCATTGCAAATGCACCACAAAAATCATTACATTTAATCTTTTAAATAAATTCCGAAATTGTACTTTTTATGCAGCTATACTGTTGTATTTTTTAGCAAGTGGTTATAGTTTATGTTATTGTTAATTATTATGCTTTAACCCTGAGTTGATTATAAATTATTTTAACAATATTGAATAAATATTGTTCAAAAATATATTTTTTTCTGCTTAGATCCTCAAAAATTCATTAAATATATTACGTTTAAATCGGTCTGTTAATAGGTTATACAGAATTTAATTCTTTCTTATTACCGACGACGTGCGGCCGGTATTACTGGGTGGCCCAAAGTGAGTGGATGATTAGGTTATTTCAGAAACTACTTAACTCAAATTTCGACATTTGGCGCACAATTTAGCCTAATGAAGATAGGAGACCGAAAAAAAATGTTACTCGACTTTAAAAGTCAGTAACAGTCTGAAAAGAAGGTTTAAGTTTTAAGTAATGATTTCAAAATATTTTTTTTACCGTAACTATGCAATTATTTTTTTTTAAATTGCATATTCGTATTATACTTATGTTTCTCTATCTTCTCTTAAAATTAATGCCATGATGATTGAATCTCCCTCTATATTTTTTCTGTTGTATTTAGGCATCTATTTTTTAGTATATCATGAGATCTTAACCTGCTGCATCTTTTGTATTTAATAGACCTTCTAAATTACTACACCACGTGTTCAATTTTTCCAGTTACGCTTAATTAATTTCAATATCTAGGTCTCGATCTAGGTGAAAACTTTATTATTTCAAATCGAACACTTTATATTTTTTGCTTCACATTAGTCAAAATTAAATTTTCTCTCAGTTATAGATTTTTCAGGTTTCTAAATTAATTATTTTTTTAAGATTATTGCAACTTTTTTAACGGAATTAACGGCCACTGGGAGAACACTTAATTTGATAGAAAAAATTGTAAAACTGTTGTCTTGAACTTGTATAGATCTTATCAATCACGTATTTTTTGTTTATAAATAATTATCCAGTAAATATTTTACTATAAATAACATTTATTTTTAATTAAGTACTTTTATATTCAGTTCAAATAATTACGAAATATACAGGATAAACAATTTTTATCCTGGTGGAAAGTGCAGTCTTTTCTATTGCCTATGTGTCGGTTGGTAATAGAATCGAAATCGGTCGGTAATACGGAAAATCGTCAAACATGGTCTGTGAAACGTACACTGCCGCGAAAGTATGCAAATACATAATTTTCATTTTTTTTAATTTGGAAATTAATATTTCATTAATTAATATATATCAGGACGTTTTAAAGGGCCTAAACTGTTGTATAAAAAATTGCAAATTAAATTTAACTCTCGAAATACTTATTATAAAAATATTCCTTGGTAAAATTCTTAGGTGGAAAAGGTACAATTACCTTATGAGAAAAATGTAGTTAGACTTTTTAAAATTATTTCGGACACCTTATCATAAATAAACAATGTAAATAAAATTATCAAAAATATGTTTACACTGTTATTTTGGTATCGACTAAATCTAGACATTAATGAAAAAAATATTTTTTTCAAATGGAGCAGTCTCAGGTTGATTGTAATAAAACTTGTTTTGCAAAGTCAAAGCCCCAACACACCCAACATTCGATTCTATGTTTCTGCTCCAAAAACCTTTCAACGTTAATTTTCAAAATTTCAATTAACACATTTTCAATGAGCATGTTCATTGTGTACAATTGGGCTAATACGGTTAAACGCCTTGTAGTACTTACAGTGCAACATTACAAAAAGTTGTATCAATTGAAGGGGTATTTATCGTAAAAATATAACACCTGTAAAATTTCATTAAAGATTTAGACAAATTATCACCGCCGATATAATCAAGTATCAAGTGCCTCAAATTTCAAATCAGTATAGGTACCTTGTTTTGTTGAAAAGATATTACAAAAAGACTTTAACAAGTTTGAAAACAAAGCCTTCGAAAGAAAAATATTACATGAATAACCCCCCTATAATTTTCAACGAGTTTTAACATTTTATTTTTATTTTTTAGTAAACAAGCGTGATTAAACTAATGAAACTAAAATAACTAATTTCGTTGATGTAGTTACAACAGCAAATTATGTTCTTAAAAACTAAAAATAATTATTACCCGTTTCATTATTTTTGGCCAATTGCACAGCCTTGACAACAGTCTTGAGTGATTCATTTTGTGCCTGTATAAAATATTTACAACACATAACCTTACGCTTTCGCCGTTTTTGCGCCAGAACTGCTTAAATAAACCTACTTAAAAGTGGCAACATCGCCTGGTCTGGTAACGTTGATGTACTATGCAAGTTTGTATATGAGATGGTCTGAAAATGGGGTATTCTGTATGTGGTCTCTCACCGTTGACGAAACGTCTTAAAAATTATATTTATTTGAAAAAGTTTCCCCTCCCTTATTGCGCAAGAAGTTATACTTCAATACATTTTATTTTTGTGATATATACTCCCCCTTCTAGCTTATTTATAGGTGGTCTAAGGTTGTCTTTGCTACGTATGTGGTCTGATAACGTTGGTTGGATACATATATATATATATATATATATAGTATATCAGCACTACAGGCCTAGTGACCCTTGGCTACGAGTTCTTTCACTCTCCTTTTCCATTTTACTCTATATTTCGCCTCCTTTTCCCAGTCGGTAACTCCTATCTCCTAAATCTTTTTTGACTTCTAACCATTTCTTTCTAGGTCGTCCTCTTCTCCTTCCTCCTTCTCCTATCATTAATATTTTTTTTACCCATCTCTCCTCAGACATTCTGGCTATATGACCCAACCATATGACTCTTTGCATTTTCACAACCTGTACAATATTCGGTTCTTTGAATAACTCTTCTAATTCTTTATTTGTCCGTCTTCTAAATTCACCATTCACTCCTCCATAGATCTTCCTTAGAATTTTACGCTCCCATATTTCAAGTTTCATTTCTTCTTTTTTGTTCATTGTCCATGTTTCACAAGCGTAGGTAACTGTAGGTCTTATTACTGTTTGATACATTCTTATCTTTGTAGCTCTTTGTATATGTTTTGCCTTTAAAATCCGTGATAACCCTCCTGCAGCCTTACTTCCTTTTGCTAATCGTTTTTCTATCTATTTTTCTTCTTCTCCTTTCCATGTTAATGTTACTACTCCTAAATTTTAGAAAGGTATTTTAAGCTAATATAAATCAAATTTCCTACAATTCCTATCAATGGAGTCATATGTATGTTCTCTGATACCAAACATCTAGGTATGCTAATGAACAATTCCACAGACAAAGCTCTATTCAATAATTATCTAAAGAAATTAATCTATCTAAATGTACTTACCTGCTTTAATGAAACACTCTATAAATATCTATCTTTCACTTTTGGCAATGGGAACACGACTTCATTGATAGGAATTGTAGGAGATTTGATTTATATTAGCTTAAAATACCTTTCTAATACAGTAAAAAATGTTACAAAAGCTAATAATAAGGAATATATGGGTAGATATTGTGGGTGTAATTCAACGCAGGTTGGGGCTTTTGTCAACTGAGTAGTTAGTTTCACACAATATTATTAATACCTAAAAATATATAAAAATTACTCCTACATATTCCATTTGTTCTATTTCTATTACGTACTTTTTATTTCGTATACAATTTATGGCCAAGTTAGTAGTTCCATTCCCGTTACTATCGTTCATTACCATATATTTAGTTTTCTTTTTGTTAATACTTAACCCATATTCTTTTGCTTTTTTTTTCTAGTAATCTAAATATATTTACTATTTCTTTTTTGGACCTCGCCATTAGGACTACATCATCAGCATAAACCAAACACTGGTGTCTATTACCAAAAATCAAGCCTCTTGTCCTTATACCACTTTCCCTCAGTATCATTTCCTGGACTAGGTTGAAAAGAACTGTGGACAACGGGTCACCTTGTCGCAGGCCCCTCTTTACTTCTTCAGATATCTCACCTTCCATTGTTACTTTATTCTTGGTTACGCTAATAGTCATTTCCACTAATTTTCTCAACTTGCTTGGAATCCCCAATTTTATCATTGTCTCATTGTTGTTTTCCTTCTAATTGTGTCATATGCCTGTTTATAATCTATGAATAACATATGCAAACTTAGATTATGCTCATATGTATCCTGCTGCAGCTGCTTCATAATAAAGATTTGATCTACAGTCGATCTGCCAGCTTTAAATCCCCCCTGGTACTCTCCCACTTGTTCTTTGTGGTACTTGTTCAGTCGATCTTTTACTATTCTCGCTAACATTTTGTATGTCACATCTAAGATTGCTATGCCTCGGTAATTATTGCAATATTCCTCCTTGTGTATGGGTATGATGAGCGCTTTGTTCCAGTCTGCTGGCAATATTTCTTCACTCCAAATCTTATCTATCAGTTGCCATATTCTTGTAATCAGTTCTTCTCCTCCATGCTTCAGAATTTCTGCTAGTATATTATTTCCTCCCGCACTCTTATTATTTCCCAGTTGTTTTATGTTTTTTCCACCTCATCTCTAGTTGGTGTCTCTACCATTTCATTATCTTCCTGTTCCTCTCTTCCCATGGTGTCTTCGTTCTCTTCTTCCCTTTCGTTTAATAATTCTTCAAAATATTGTGCAAATCTGTTTAACTTTCCCTTCTTTTAGCCTATAAGCAGTCCTTCTTTATCTTTCAGATAATGAGGTCGTCTTTAATTCTGTCCTTTACTTTTCTTTACTTCCTGATAGAAATTTCTCAGCTCCTTGTTCTTGTATGATTCTTCTATTTCTTTCAACTCTCTCTCTAAATGGTTTAGTTTCTTTTGTTTACATTTCTTCTTTGCTTCCTTTCTTGCTTGTTCGTAGTTTCTCCTATTATCTTCACTCTGTACCTCCATTAATCTTACTCTTGCTTTATTTCTGTGTTCCAGACTATGCCTACATTCCTCATCAAACCATTCATTATTTTGTTGTTTTCCTGGATCCCTAACATTCTTCCTGTTACCTCTTCCATTACTGTTGAAATCTGTCCATTCTTCATTTACAAGTTCCTGCTGAGGTATCTCTTCAAGCCTTTTCCTCATTTCATGTTCAAACTGCACTGCCATATTCACGTCTTCTAATTTCCTTACGTCGTACTTTTTCCGCTTATTCCTTTCTCTAATGTTATTTTTAGACGGTCTTTCTTGTTTTATTGTTGCTACCACCAATATGCGATCACTGTCTGCATCAGCTCCTCTGAAGCTTCTCACATCAGTCACTAATCTACTATGTTTTCCCTCAACAAGTACGTGGTCTATTTGATTTTTTGTTTTTCCATCGGGGGATACCCATGTTTCCTTATATATATTCTTATGGTCAAATGATGTACTTACAATTTTCATGTTATTTTCAAGTGCAAATTCTATCAATTTTTTCCCATTGTCATTGCTCGTACTATGTCTGCTTTTACCCCCAGTTACATTTTTGAATTCTTATCACCTAATATACATTTTATGTCGAATTTTGGAATCCTTCCTATAATTTCATCTAGGTTCTCATAAAATTTTGATTTAATATCTGAATCTTTACCTTCAGATGGTGCATGTGCATTTATTAGACTTAACTTCCTATATTTTCCCTTAATTCTCAACCTACATACTCTCTCTGAAATTCCCTCAAACTCAACAATTTCATTTCTAAATTTATTACCAACTATAAAACCTACTCCTAACATTCTGTCACGGAATTTGCCCCACTCACACCCAAACCGACGACTGTGGTATCGCGAAATGCTAAGATTGTCCCGATCGCCCCTGCACGATTCTGTTAAACAAACAAAATGCCGCAGATCGAGATGGGACTGGAAAAATCGGGAATCAACGAGAAGCATTCGAGTCGTACGGGAAAATGGATCTAGAGATGCTAGAATATACCTGGAATATTCGTTGGGTCTATAAAAGAAGAATTAACAGCAGAGTTAGTTAGTTTTGTATTACAGTGTTGAAGTGAAGTGTTTAGTTAAAGAGATCAACGCGATTTAGATAGCGATTAATTAAATAAGTGTTTAGTTGACCTGTAATTAGTAGTCAGTAGTGTACTGAGCAGTTAATAAAGAAGTGATTAATTAACGGATTGTTTTTCTGGAAGTAAGAAAAAGACGAATTGGGAAATCCGTGACAATTCTATTGTCTATTCCACTATTAAAAAATATATAATCTTCAACATTTGTTATCATTTTGTCTCTTTGTTTCGTTTCCTGCAGTGCCAATACGTCCAGTTTGTACTTTCTCATTTCATCAATTAGGTGTTTTAGCGCTCCTTCCTCATATGTTCCTCTAACATTCCATGTACCCAGTCTTTTTCTATTTTGATCCCTTCTTCCACCTCACCATATTGAATTTATTTATTCGTCGTCCATTTCCTTGCCCAGTTGCATCCTTCTTACTTATTTCTACCTTATTTTTGGTTAGTTTTTTGTCGTATTGCTAATTTTTTCTATTCTTTCCAGTTTACCTTCACATATATTCCATTTCCACACTTCATTATCTATTATCAGTTTCATGAATCCTTTTTTTGTCCTTTTTCCTCTTTTTTCTTCTTCTTTAGCCTTCTGTCTGATATGTTTCTGTATGATCCTCTCCTCCTTTGTTAGGTTATCATTTATAAAGAATGCAAAATTACCCTGATAATAAAGAAGGTCAGCGCTTTTCAAATACTTATTTTGAAAAAAAAACTTCCAAATGGTGAAATTATTTCTAGACGTTGGCTCATTGATTCCGCAACTAAGGATTGTTTGTACTGTTTCTGCTGCCGACTTTTTAGCCTCTTCAAATTTTATCCACATAGGATATAATGATTGGAGACATCTTTCTTTGAGACTAAAGGAGCACGAAAACAGCACTTCACATAAGAAGTGTTACCGGACATTGGCTGAGACAGAAATACTTCTCGAAACATGTCAAGCTATCGACAAACAGCAAACGCGGTTTCAAAGCGAGGCTAAACGTTGGCGCAATGTCCTCTCAAGACTGATGCAAATTACATTGTATCTTGCAGAAAACAATATGGGATTTAGAGGATCCTCTGATCGACTCTACACCCCTAATAATGGTTTTTGGGACTAGTCGAGATGATTGCCAAGTTTGATCCTGTCATGCAAGAACACGTAAAACTTGCCATAAGTAGAAACATGTCAGACCATTATTGTGGTAAAACAATTCAAAACGAAATTATACACCTTTTGGACGAAAAGGTTACATCGAGAATTGTGCATGCAATTAAAACTGCCAAGTATTTCTCCATTATAGCCGATTGTACCTCAGATACCAGTCACGTAGAGCAATTATCACTTACTATAAGATTTGTGGACATATAGGGATTATCTGAAAATATAACTGTACGAGAACATTTTCTACAGTTCTTAGATGTTTATGATGGCACTGGGGCGGGTCTAACTGAAGCCATTCTCCGTATTTTGAAAGATAATGGACTCGAGCTGGAAAATTGCAGGGATTAGGGCTACGACAATGGTTCAAACATGAAGGGGAAAAATGTTAGAGTACGAAAGAGAATTATTAATAAAAACCCATTAGCCTTTTTTATGCCCTGTGGGTGTCACAGTTACAATCTTCTTCTAGTTGACGCTGCAGCTTCTTCTGTCTACTCGGTCACTTTGTTCGGCATTCTGCAAAGATTATTTGCGATATTTTCAGGATCAATAATTAGATGGAAAGTTTTAAAAGATCATGTTAAAATTCATACTTTGAAGAAATTGAGTGATACAAGTTGGGAGACTAAAATAAACAGTGTGAAGGGAGTTCGCTATCAGATCGTTGATATACATGCATTGCAGTAGCGGCTTGTGATGTTTTCAGTAGAGGAGACTTGAAGCGAAAAACCTCAAACTATCGTTTTATAATGACATTGGCACATTTCCTCACCCACCCTTGAGGTAGTACCATAGGCGCGTTACATTTTTTTAAGTGGGTTGTTCGCCGGTAGCCCTATTATCCCACGCAACTAACTTATAAATCTCTTACTTAAAAAAAAACAAAATAAAATCCATTTTTTAAAATCAACAATGAATAGAAGAGCAAAAAGTTCAAGAAATTATTATCTAATATTTACAATCCATATAATAGGTAAATATATATATATATATACCAAACAATTGTTAATTATAACAGGGCTTCGGTCAATTTTGGGATAATTAATAAATAAATTCTAGTTTACTATGCCGAGCTTTTGACAATGTTTATTGTCTTTTTCAAGGCTACAAGAGAATACAATAATTTAGTTTATACAACAATTACTAACAGTAATTAAATGTTTAATTTCAAAAATTGTTTTAAATTTAACTTAATAACAAAGATTACTTACTAGTAAGTTGAAGTTGACTATAAAATTTTACTGCTGGAGTGCATTTAGACATTATTTATGGTAATGAGTAGAGTTAAAATTGTTAAATTATTTACCACATGGTTCTTGTCTTACTGAAAATTATTCCATTTGCTGTTCAAACAATATGATGTTATCATGTTCAAAAGATTTCTTGTGGTGATTAATACACAGAAAAAAGTACATAAAAATAATAAGAATTTTGTACAGACAGCTCAAAATTGAAAATTTCATGATGTACCTAGTGTTACAAGAATTACAAGAATTAAGTGCTAACTTAGGTATTAAACTATTAAATTGTTCAACAAATTATTTTTTAACAAAAATTTAGCTAATACCAAAAAATTATTACACTAATTATTAACCCAAAATACAACCGGAAACAAAATGAAAAAAAATTTGTAGTGTAACCAACTTTAACTAGTTGAAAAAAAACCAGTGAGTTATTTATATATCATCACTCAAAGCATCATTAACAACTGCAATAATTTATTTTATAAAAATAAGTTTTAATTTAGATTAAAAAACCATATTAACTTGAATCTGAGTCACTAAAATTGTCTCCACCATTATTATGATTATTAAATTCATGGGTAAGTACAAAAGAATATATATAACTGAGATCACCAATGTCTACTCTTTTATTCATACAATTTTGATCCTTACTAACCTCAACCATTTCAAGAAACAACCGTTTAGTTATATTTTTTTCCCTATGTAAAACTCTTACATCATCAAAATTCATATGGTGTCCTGAATCTAAAACATGCTCTGATAATGCACAAGATCTTTTTTTGAGTTCTACAATCACTCTTGTGTGATGTAATACGTGCATTGAGTGATCTGGATGTTTGACCAATATATCCCAAATTGCAATTATAACAAGGAATACTATACACCACGTGGGTTCTCTTGAGAATACTATCCTTATCTTTTAATTTACTGTAAAGATTGCCTATGGACCTAACGCTTTTTTGAGCAATTTTTATACCCTTTTTATCTCTGAAAATATTAATAACTCTAGTTGACAATTCTTTAACAAAGGGTAATAACCATACGTAATTTGGATTTGTGATGAGGTTTCCAGTGTGTCACGATCAGCCCGAAGATTATTGATTAATGGAGTATTAAATAGGTATTTTCTAAGGAATTTTATTGGATATGAATTATTGTGTAAAATTTCTAAAAGTTTTTCTAAATTTTTATTCCTCAAAGAGGGATGACAAATATTATATATTCGATTCTTCATGGTTAGTACCAAATTAATTTTCATTTTCTCAGTGTGATAAGAGTTATAATAAATATAACGCCCTGAGCTGGTTGGCTTAATATACCAATCTAGAATCACCTTGTTATCAGGTGTTCTAATTAGTTTTGTATCCAAAAAGGGCACACCCCTTTCATCTTCTTGTTCAATTGTAAATTGAATATGTTGGTTATAGTTGTTAAAAATTCTCAATATTTCATCCTCTCCCCCTTGAGGTATAGAACAAATAATATCATCTACATATTTTTTTATAAAAGGTAAGTTAAACGTTAATTTTGGTATACAAAAATCAAGTAAATCGTCCATTACAATCTGAGCTATAATCGGAGACACACTAGCACCCATAGGGGTACCTAAAATTTGTTTATAGTACACATTGTCAAAGCTGAAAAAGGTAGAATCGAAAATAAACTCAATTATTCTAATAAACTCTGGAAGATCAAAACTACAGTAAATCTGGATGGTGTCCCATCTTTTTTCAATGCATTTTTTTACAACATCTAACGGTATGTTACTAAATAATGAGACAACATCAAGACTGACAATGACATAATTGTCTGGTAACTGTTTTTCATTGATAAATGTAGAAAACTGAAAAGAATCTTTAATAAAATATTCGTTATCCTGATTATATGACAAAGTTAATATATTAGTGACAAATTGAGTAATTTTACTATTGGGTGTATTAATGCAAGAGATAATCGGTCTAACACTCAGTATCGGTTTATGTATCTTAGGTAACCCATAGAATTTTGCCGAATTACCATTATAAGTTTTAAGTTGTTTAAGCTCTTGAAGAGTTAACATATCTTTCTCATATAATTCATTTAATAACAAATTGGCTTTTTGTTGAAAAGTTGATGTTGGGTCTCGATTAAGTCTAGTGTAACACTGTTGATCATTTAAAATATCCAATGATTTTTCCAAATGTTGATATCTAGTCATCAACACAGTTAGGTACATTACCTTTATCAGATTTAGTAACAATCAAATCAGCATGTTGTTTTAAGAACCGTTTAGTTTTAAAATATAAAGCATTAAGATAATTATTGTTTCTAAAAGGTTTATGTAAAAAATTAGTTAGAACGTTAGTGACTCTAGCTCTAAATAAATCTCTTTTTGTTTATCTATTTTATTAATCAAAAATTCCACATCTGATAGAAAACGTGGCACAGAAATGTCATTAACATTTGGCGGCAAACAAAATTTAGCACCTAAAGATAGAAAAACTTCTATATCACGTGGTATTTCTATATTGGTTAAATTTTTCAACCATTTGTCCACAACCTTAATGTCAGTGATGCAATTAGTCTCCAGATTACGTATTTTGTTTAATTTTAAAAAATTCTTTATTATACGTAATCTTTTGACGTCTAAAAAATTCTTCAATAATATATTCTGGTAAATTTTCACTAAGGGTTGTGTGCAAAGTGGTTTGATACTTCTCTAAATTGTGAATTTTACTATGAGTGATTTTAATTTCTAAATTTAAAATTTTGGTTTTCAACCTGTTATTAAAGTTGTTAACTCGTTGTCCTGTCCTGCCATCATGTACATCAATTAAATTTCCTAGATTCTGCGTATTGTTGATAATATGAGATGGAATAATGCCTAGTTTTCTACATTGTAATAAGAAAATTTTTCGATTCACTGCAGCAGCCAATTTGATGTTCGTTTTTGCCCAATTTTTTAGAGTAATTGCAATCTCTAGTCCATATTGTTGTTGGATATCCTGGTAAAACCCCATTCCTATTAAAAAAACGCCAAAGGGTATGTTTTTAAAGAGGAGGGTTGGAGACTAATAGTGGAAGGGGGTTTTTGTTAAACACTTGTTTTATAATGGACTGTATATATTTCCTTCTTCGTACAACTGCTTCACAACCAGTATAACATTAACATAAAGGTGTTTTCTTAAATTTTACATAAACATTAGAGAATTATTCAAGAGCAACACGGGACGGTATTTTCACCACCAGTCGCAACCTTTCATTCCGTTCCCTCGTGGTCGACTCGCATCGATTTTATCGATCCACGGATAGAGGCATGCGTGCGCATATCCCTCTCAGCGCTCAATAATAAATTCTCCCCTGACACAAACAAAATATTTCTTTTGGTAACATCCCCCCATTAAAGTGTATGCTTCAATAATAATAAAAAAGAAAAAAAAAATGTTTTTTTTAATCTTCCTGAGGAAGTGGACACAATTTTGAAATAGATCGCGTAATTATACCTTCTTTTGTTTTAAGTTTTACAACACGAACCCTTTTGTCTGAACCGGGAAAAACTTCAATAATTCTGGCTTTAGGCCAACTAAGCGGAGGTACATTGTCTTCTTTTAAAAGAACAATGTCATTGATTTTTAAGTTTTCACTAGATCTGTACCATTTTGGTCAATTTTGTAATCTATTTAAATAATCTACAGACCATTTTTTCCAAAATGTCTGTTGCATTTTTGCACAACGTTGCCAAAAAGACAAACGGTTATCTGGAATGTTGACTAAATCCTTTTCAGGGTATTTCGCCTATTAAAAAGTGACCTGGTGTTAAATACGTGAAATCTGATGGATCTGTAGAGAGCGCACAAATCGGTCTTGAATTTAAAATCGCTTCAATTTGGGCGAGTACGGTACTGAGCTCTTCGAACGTTAAATGTGCGTTTCCAACAATACGTTTCAGATGATATTTTGCGCTTTTGATCGCTGCCTCCCATATACCTCCCCAATGAGGACTTCTAGGCGGTATAAACTTCCATTTAGTTTCATTAATAGACAAAAAATTTTCTATGTTATCTATTGTTTGTTGGGATTTGAAAAATTTATTTAATTCTCTTAATTGATTAGAAGAACCAGCAAAATTTTTTGCATTATCGCTGTATATGACAGACGGGTTTCCTCGACGTGCGATAAATCTTTTTAAAGTTAATAAAAAAGCCTCTGTTGTGAGATTTGAAACTAGTTCAATGTGTATGGCTTTTGTTGCCATACATACAAAGAGTGCTATGTAACACTTTGAGAGCGCGGCGCGTTTGAGTTTAGATGATTTTATAAATAACGGTCCGCCAAAATCAACACCGACTTTAAGAAATGGTCTGGTTATCGAAACCCTATCCTTGGGCAAATTACCCATAATTTGTTTTGAACGCTTTGAATCTGTGACAAGTCACACAATTCCTTATTATATACTTTATTTGTCTTAAACCATTTATTGGCCAATATCTTAGCCTAACATTAGACAATACGGTATGAGCTCCTGCATGAAATAATCTTACATGCTCTCTTTTAATAGTAATTGTACTACATAATTTTTGCAGGAAGTAATAGCGGATATTTTTGATCAAAACTTATATCAGCGTTTGAGAGACGTCCATTTATACGAATTAAACCTTTCTCATCAATCCAAGGATTTAATGACGCAATAGATTTATTAGAAATAGGTTTATTAAGTTTTATTTGTTGATATTCATTTGCAAAATGAGCATTTTGAATATTTTTTATTATTGATATAAGTGACTGTTGTAATTCATCAACCTTGAGTGTTCCGTGAATTTTCAATGAATTTTTCTTTGAATTATTTGCAAATCTCAAGCAATAAGCAATAGATCGTTGTAAGCGTGTGAAATTTGAGAAATTTGTAAACATTGAATCATTTTCTATCGAAGTAATTACCATAGTTACCTTTCTTTGTTCGGGAATATTTTCTAAATCGAAGTTCAATGTATTTTCTTCTAGTTTAAGTGAAATCTCCTGTAAATAATGAGGGCCATGCCACCACAGATTATTATATTTTATTTCATGAGGATTTAATCTACGAGAGAGTAAATCTGCGGGTTTCTCTTTGATTTGACATGATGCCATTTGAAATTAGAAGTTAAATGTTGCACTTCTGCCACCCTATTCGCGACGAAAGTAGTCCATCGTGAAGGATGCACATTTAACCAACATAAGGTTATTTGTGAGTCAGTCCATAAGTGAACACTATCTATATTAAATGAAAATACTGAACTGATTTTATTTACCAATTTAGAGAGAAGTAATACACCGCAGAGTTCTAATCTGGGTAGTGACACAGTTTTTATGGGCGACACGAGACTTTGAACTTATTAAATTGCAAGAAACAGTTTTATCAGTGTATACTACACGTAAATATACGCATGCACCAAATGCCTTTAAAGAAGCATCAGCATAACCATGTATTTCAATTTTTAATATTTTTCTGTTTGCAAATATGTGCCGTGGAATTTCTAAATTTGATAAATGAGTTACATTAGTGATAAATCTAATCCATTCATTTAGTATTTCTGGAGGAAGTTGATCATCCCATGCTAATTTGTAAATCCATATTTTTTGCATAATTATTTTCGCTGTTACTATCACTGGGCCGATAAATCCAAGCGGATCAAATAATTGCGCAATTTGTGATAATACATTTCTTTTAGTAGGTGCTTGCTCATTTTTAATTGTGGCGCACTAATTTTGAAATTATCAGACTTCGGATTCCAAGAAAGACCGAGAACTTTATTTGAAACATTTTCTAATTTAATGTCAAAACTTCTGGTGGGTTATTTCCAGAAATTTCATTTAAAAATGTTTGTGAATTAGAACACCATTTATGTAATTTAAAGTTTGCTAGTTTTAACATTTGGATAAGTTCATCCTTGATATTTAATAGTAATTCGATATTGTCTGCATCAAATAGTATATCGTCCACATAACTGTGACAATATTATTTGTGAGGCAAGAGGGAACTTATCTTTTTGTTCGTTAGCCAACTCAACTAGACATCTAGTAGCTAGGTATGGGGCTGAATTTGTACCATAGGTTACGGTTTGCAGCTCTATGCATTTCAATTCTTCACTGGGGTTGTTTCTCCAAAGTATGTTTTGAAGAAATAACTGAGATTTATTTATTTTTATTTGACGGTACATTTTTTCTATGTCCGTTATTACTACGTATTTAAATAGTCTGAATCTACATAGAATGTCAAACAGCTCCGGTTGTACTGTAAAACCTTTCAGCATGATATCATTTAGAGAATAACCGGTTTCTAAAGTTTTCATTGAGGCGTCAAACACAACCCTGAGTTTTGTAGTTGTGCTTGATTCTTTTATTACGCAGTGATGGGGTAAGAAATTTTTATTTATTGCTAAAGGTACGTATTTACCGTGATTTAAAGCAATGTATTCATCTATGAATGACTTATATTGAGAAAACAATGTTTTATTCCTTTCAAATCTTTTTTCTAGTAATGTGAATCTTTTACTAGCTGGAGTATAAGAATCTCCTAGTTTTAAATGTTCATTTTTCGTGCGAAGTGGTAGGTTAACTTGAAATGAACCGTCTGGTAAATGTTTAGTAGTGTTTTTGAACAACTGTTCACACTGTTCATCATCTGGAGATAAAATATGTTTATTTTCAATTTCCTCTTGTTGCCAAAACTTGGGCAAGAGATCAGTTAAATTGCAAGTGTGTGAGCATAACGAAACATCGACATTTGTAGAACAATTATTTGGGACTGGTCCTGCAATTACCCATCCAAGATGCGTATTTTGCAAGGTAGGCATTTTTGTTCCTAGCTGGATTATACCCGGGAGAATAATGTCATAATAAATATCTGAGCCTAGTAATAAATCTATCCTTGATGTAACATTAAATGTATAATATGCTAAACTAATATTTTCAGGTATAGGCATGCTATTTTTATCAATAGTGAATTGAGGTAATGAGCAAGTTACTTTAGGTATTATTGCACAAGACACGTTAAACCCTTTGTTAACTTCTCTTTGAGTAAATAGTAATTTCTACCATGTTGTTTAAAACTACTTCTGTGTTTGAAACTCCTGATATGCGATTTTTTAATTTATACGGGGTGTAGTTCAATTTATTGACCAATTCCTGCGATATGAATGAAATCTGACTGCCATTGTCTAATAGGGCTTTCGCTTGTATACTGTTTCCATTTGCACACGTGAGTGTTACATTAGCTGTTGCTAAGAGAACTTGTACAGAGCCTGTATAAAAACTTGAGTGAGTAGTGACAGCTGAAGTTTGAGTATCTGAATCAGGTTCAGGAACAGTTTTCTTCTTGCATGAATTTGTCTCATTTGATTGAGTAATATCTTCAGATTTTTTTGAGTGATCCCCATTATCAGGGTGTAAAAGCGAATGATGATTACCTTGGCAAATTGAACATTTCCTAGAGGTACAAGTTTCTACCGAATGTTTTGAGCCAAAACAATTAACACAGATATTTTGCAAACACGGAATTTCAGGAAACAACTACTCTGCGGGCTAATGCCCCGACCAGCATTGAATTACACCTGGAAAACCTATAGCAACAGCTAGAGTCATTCGTCAGACGCCCACCAGACATATACCGGTTTCGAGCTTACTAGCTCTCATCAGTATGCCATAGGTGAGGTATCTGACGAATAACCCTAGCTGCTTTCGTCTGTCTAACCCGACAGAAGGGACCATGAGTACGCGGTGTAGAACTAACTACATCTATCGGCCGTTCGCCACTCCATGCCGGACTGAAAATGTCACAGGCACGAAGCGTTCTACATGCAGTAGACACCATTGAAAGCTGTCGACCTCTATCGCGATCGGCGAGAAACGATATTTTGCAAACACGGAATTCCAGGAAACAACTACTCTGCGGGCTAATGCCCCGACCAGCATTGAATTACACCTGGAAAACCTATAGCAACAGCTAGAGTCATTCGTCAGACCAAACTCATGGTCCCTTCTGTCGGGTTAGACAGACGAAAGCAGCTAGGGTTATTCGTCAGATACCTCACCTATGGCATACTGATGAGAGCTAGTAAGCTCGAAACCGGTATATGTCTGGTGGGCATCTGACGAATGACTCTAGCTGTTGCTATAGGTTTTCCAGGTGTAATTGAATGCTGGTCGGGGCATTAGCCCGCAGAGTAGTTGTTTCCTGGAATTCCGTGTTTGCAAAATATCGTTTCTCGCCGATCGCGATAGAGGTCGACAGCTTTCAATGGTGTCTACTGCATGTAGAACGCTTCGTGCCTGTGACATTTTCAGTCCGGCATGGAGTGGCGAACGGCCGATAGATGTAGTTAGTTCTACACCGCGTACTCATGGTCCCTTCTGTCGGGTTAGACAGACGAAAGCAGCTAGGGTTATTCGTCAGATACCTCACCTATGGCATACTGATGAGAGCTAGTAAGCTCGAAACCGGTATATGTCTGGTGGGCGTCTGACGAATGACTCTAGCTGTTGCTATAGGTTTTCCAGGTGTAATTCAATGCTGGTCGGGGCATTAGCCCGCAGAGTAGTTGTTTCCTGGAATTCCGTGTTTGCAAAATATCGTTTCTCGCCGATCGCGATAGAGGTCGACAGCTTTCAATGGTGTCTGCATGTAGAACGCTTCGTGCCTGTGACATTTTCAGTCCGGCATGGAGTAGCGAACGGCCGATAGATGTAGTTAGTTCTACACCGCGTACTCATGGTCCCTTCTGTCGGGTTAGACAGACGAAAGCAGCTAGGGTTATTCGTCAGATACCTCACCTATGGCATACTGATGAGAGCTAGTAAGCTCGAAACCGGTATATGTCTGGTGGGCGTCTGACGAATGACTCTAGCTGTTGCTATAGGTTTTCCAGGTGTAATTCAATGCTGGTCGGGGCATTAGCCCGCAGAGTAGTTGTTTCCTGGAATTCCGTGTTTGCAAAATATCGTTTCTCGCCGATCGCGATAGAGGTCGACAGCTTTCAATGGTGTCTACTGCATGTAGAACGCTTCGTGCCTGTGACATTTTCAGTCCGGCATGGAGTGGCGAACGGCCGATAGATGTAGTTAGTTCTACACCGCGTAATTAACACAGAGTTTATTTGTTTTAATGAATTGGCGTCTTTGAGTACAGGGAAGTGCTTTAAATTTATAACACTTGTAAATGTTGTGATTCGTCAATTTGCAAAAGATACATTTAAATTTATTATTAGTATTAGATGTCGTATTTGCTACGTGAGAAGCTTTTGGTTTTGTCTCTGGTGTGGTTAGATTTTCTAACGCAATACATGTTTTTTCAAGAAAAGCAAAAAATTCTTTAAGTGTAGGGAGCTCTGTAGAACTTTTTTCCAGTTCAAATGCCTTGCGCGTGTTATAGTCTAATTTTTGAGAAAACTGAAAATAAGTAATATGTCCCATTCCTTTGTAGGGATATTTAATGCTTCTAATGAACTTAGATGTTGATTTATGTGAGTTAAAAACTCTCTTAAATTATGAGCTGTGCATTTGTTTATTGGGGGAATTTCTAATAGATTTTTAATGTGCTTGTTTATTATTATTAATTTGTTGTTGTACCTATCATTTAAGATTTTTAGCGCTCTGTTATAATTTTCATTAATCAATTGAAGTTTATTTATTAGACTCAAAGGTTCACCTTGCAAAGCGGATTTTAAATATACAAATTTTTGCACATCTGTTAACTGAGCATTACTGTCAATTAGTGCCGTAAATAAATCTATGAATGATTTCCATTCTTCATATTTCCCAGAGAATGAAGGCATTATTACGTTCGGTAACTTTACTTGACTGGAAATATTCATATTTACATTTTGTGGCGATGGAGAACTTTGAGAGCTGCGAGGCGACATGGGCACAATGCTTAATTGTATTTTTGTTTTTATCGCGGCATGAATGGTGAAAACTTAGTTTCTGTGTCAATTCTGTCTTGCTCTTGAGATTCATCGATTTCTTCGATCTTATCTTGTATATCAGAGTATTTTTCAAAAGCTTTAACTAATGCGGTTTCTCGCGTTACATATTCATTTGCATCTACGTTTTGATTTTCATTTTTCTTTAAAAACGATTCAATTCTAGTGATAGCTGCTTTTGTGCTAGCTCTCATGTTAATTAAAGCTTCCATTTTTTTTTACAAGTTACAAGAACAATATATGACAAATAACAATTATTCAACTAGTTATTTCAGTGGGTTTTGTAAGTAAACTGTCAAATTATTTAAGTATTTAACAACTACATACACATAAAATGTAATGCAATGCAAGAACAAACAAGTAACAGAATACTTTTTTAAAATGATAGAGAGATAATAGAATTACGATGGACTCATAGTACAAAATCCAACGCAAAAACTGAACATCTGACCTTGAGTCGGGTGACGAGTGTGTCGAACCACCTGTTGTTTTCCACTACTATGGGCAGCAGGGGCAGGGAGTACGGGGCAGGCGACAAGCGGGCTGGCGGGAAAGCGTTGCGGCGATGGCTTCTCGATGCTTGCATGTGCTTCCTTGCATGCGATGCAACCTGCGACGGTCTTTCACTGCACACACAACACTACACAAACACTTTATTTTTTTTTCACTATCAGCTCCTATCCAGGAGATCCAGGGGTTGTCTGGCAAATCCGGATCGTTTGGACCAATGTTTTTAAAGATGAGGGTTGGAGACTAATAGTGGAAGGGGGTTTTTGTTAAACACTTGTTTTATAATGGACTGTATATATTTCCTTCTTCGTACAACTGCTTCACAACCAGTATAACATTAACATAAAGGTGTTTTCTTAAATTTTACATAAACATTAGAGAATTATTCAAGAGCAACACGGGACGGTATTTTCACCACCAGTCGCAACCTTTCATTCCGTTCCCTCGTGGTCGACTCGCATCGATTTTATCGATCCACGGATAGAGGCATGCGTGCGCATATCCCCTCTCAGCGCTCAATAATAAATTCTCCCCTGACACAAACAAAATATTTCTTTTCGTAACAGGGTAGTCACGACCGACTAGTTGAATACCAAACAATTGTTAATTATAACAGGGCTTCGGTCAATTTTGGGATAATAAATAAGTAAATTCTAGTTTACTATGCCGAGCTTTCGACAATGTTTATTGTCTTTTTCAAGGCTACAAGAGAATACAATAATTTAGTTTATACAACAATTACTAACAGTAATTAAATGTTTAATTTCAAAAATTGTTATAAATTTAACTTAATAAAAAGATTACTTACTAGTAAGTTGAAGTTGACTACAAAATTTTACTGCTGGAGTGCATTTAGACATTATTTATGGTAATGAGTAGAGTTAAAATTGTTAACTTATTTACTACATGGTTCTTGTCTTACTGAAAATTCTTCCATTTGCTATTCAAACAATATGGTGTTATCATGTTCAAAAGATTTCATGTGGTGATTAATACACAGAAAAAAGTACATAAAAATAATAAGAATTTTGTACGGACAGCTCAAAATTGAAAATTTCATGATGTACCTAGTGTTACAAAAATTAAGTGCTATCTTAGGTATTAACAATTAAATTCTTCAACAAATTATTTTTTAACAAAAGTTTAGCTAATACCAAAAAATTATTACACTAATTGTAAACCCAAAATACAACCGAAAACACAATTAAAAAAATTCTTTTTAGTGTAACACTTTAACTAGTTGAAAAAACCAGTGAGTTATTTATCAAGAGAACCCATGTGGTGTATAGTATTCCTTGTTATAATTGTAATTTGGGATATATTGGTCAAACATCCAGATCACTCAATGCACGTATTACATCACACAAGAGTGATTGTAGAACTCAAAAAAGATCTTGTGCATTATCAGAGCATGTTTTAGATTCAGGACACCATATGAATTTTGATGATGTAAGAGTTTTACATAAGGAAAAAAATATAACTAAACGGTTGTTTCTTGAAATGGTTGAGGTTAGTAAGGATCAAAATTGTATGAATAAAAGAGTAGACATTGGTGATCTCAGTTCTATATATTCTTTTGTACTTACCCATGAATTTAATAATCATAATGTTGGTGTAGACAATTTTAGTGACTCAGATTCAAGTTAATATGGTTTTTTTTTAATCTAAATGAAAACTTATTTTTATAAAATAAATTATTGCAGTTGTTAATGATGCTTTGAGTGATGATATATAAATAACTCACTGGTTTTTCAACTAGTTAAAGTGTTACACTAAAAAGAATTTTTTTAATTGTGTTTTCGGTTGTATTTTGGGTTTACAATTAGTGTAATAATTTTTTGGTATTAGCTAAACTTTTGTTAAAAAATAATTTGTTGAAGAATTTAATTGTTAATACCTAAGATAGCACTTAATTTTGTAACACTAGGTACATCATGAAATTTTCAATTTTGAGCTGTCCGTAGAAAATTCTTATTATTTTTATGTACTTTTTTCTGTGTATTAATCACCACATGAAATCTTTTGAACATGATAACACCATATTGTTTGAATAGCAAATGGAAGAATTTTCAGTAAGACAAGAACCATGTAGTAAATAAGTTAACAATTTTAACTCTACTCATTACCATAAATAATGTCTAAATGCACTCCAGCAGTAAAATTTTATAGTCAACTTCAACTTACTAGTAAGTAATCTTTTTATTAAGTTAAATTTATAACAATTTTTGAAATTAAACATTTAATTACTGTTAGTAATTGTTGTATAAACTAAATTATTGTATTCTCTTGTAGCCTTGAAAAAGACAATAAACATTGTCGAAAGCTCGGCATAGTAAACTAGAATTTACTTATTTATTATCCCAAAATTGACCGAAGCCCTGTTATAATTAACAATTGTTTGGTATTCAACTAGTCGGTCGTGACTACCCTTTGGCGTTTTTTATATATATATATATATATATATATATATATATATATATATATTTATCTAACTACCTTCTCGGCGTCCATACATTAACAAATTGCTATCTTCTGGGCGTCCAACAACAACAGGGTGTCCGTATACGGACGCTCTATTATTTACCCATAGAAAATGGCTTCAATTATTTTAAAGAACTGTCTGACAAAAATTTACGTGGACGCTTCAGGGGTCCACGAACATACAATTTCTGTATATTTACGTATTTTATTAATTCATTTAGTTAGCCACGAGAAGCGCAGTGCGCGCTTGATATAACTCATTCGATTTCAGAGCGTCCGATGATGTGCCAATGTATAAGTTAAATTTCATATCTGTTCCGTGGCCGCGAAATTTCATTTAGTTGTTGGCTATCGAACGGGAAGAACACATCGTTCCATAATGTCGTTTACAAGAATCAGGAAAATGGTTGCTTTTGCTCGAAATCAAATTATCATGGATAACGTAATGTTTTATCTGGGACTACACAACCTGTAAAGTAATAAAAACAGGAAAAAACCAATATATATATATATAATATACAGGGTATCCCAACGAAAATTTGACCCCCCCTATAATTGGAAAACCGAATAATATTTCGAAATTCGCCTAGACCCGTCGATTTTTGTTCTTGGGGGGAGCTTTTTTGCCAGTCAAGCGAACCCGGTATGTTCATCCCCCTAATGCCTAGCAACCTCAACTTAAAAATTTCAAATGCAACTACCCCACTTGTGGCACATCATTTTAAAGCCCTTTTCATTGCGAATACAGTGACGTACCGTTTTTAGAAATCGGTTGAGATTTGACAGAATTATTGGTTACAAACGAAAAGATGACAAACCAACTTACGCGTAGTAATTTCTACACAAATGCCCACCACTAATAAGTTTTTCATCTACTACACATGATGAAATAAAAAAGCTGAAGCAAATAAAACTAGATACTAAAATAGTTATTAGTAGAAGATACTTAAGTTTATAGGAATTCAGACCTTTTCAAAATAACAAAAAATCAGTACTACAAAAAAAGTCGGTGTTTTTGCTTGTGACCAAGAAATCGTTAGTTTCAGCCGTTATTGAAAGTATTAACGTGTGTTCGAAATGGTTTATTCTATCGCGGAAAGAGTAGAAATTGTTGCAATTTATTATCGAAATCACGATTGCGCTAAAGCTACAGCACGAATTTTTAATGCCAATCATCCTGAAAAAAATGTAAACCACCAGTACGTTAAACACCTGATTGACAAATTTGTTGCAACAGGTTCGCTTTTAAACAAGAAACGTGAAGTAATTGGGCCAGTTCGAAATGAAGCAGTTGAAGTGGCAGTTTTGGGTCATGTACAGATGGATAATAAGCAATCGATTACAACTGTGTCTCAAGCTTCTGGCGTATCCCGTTCCAGTGTTCATCGAATTTTGAAAAACACAAGTTTCATCCATTTAAGATGACGCTGGTTCAAGAGTTACATGAAGATGACTTTGATCGCCGTAACCAATTTTGCGAATACTTTAGTGAACAACTTCTACTGAATCCAAATCTTCTCTACAATACATATTTCTCCGACGAATGCACATTTATGTTGAATGGCGAAGTGAATAGACACAATTGTCGTTATTGGAGTGATACTAATCCGCATTTAATCAGGAAATTTCATACTCAGACACCTCAAAAATTGAATGTTTGGGCAGGCATTTTGGGCGACCATCTTGTTGGACCATTTTTCATCCAAGGTAATCTCGATGGAAACATCTAGAATTATTGGAAAGTACAATTGATCCTAGGATAATAGAGATTTTAGAAAGTGACGACAATTTACTAGAAAATGAAATAACCTTCCAACAAGATGGTGCGCCCCCGCACTATGCTGCTGCTGTGCGACAATTTTTGGATGACCATTTCCCGGAGCATTGGATTGGCAGAAGAGGTCCCGTCGAATGGCCACCAAGATCTCCGGATCTGTCCCCTTTAGACTTTTTTCTGTGGGGTCATTTAAAATCACGAGTGTACGCCACTCAGCCGGAAACATTGCAAGTGCTACGTCAGAGAATTGTAGAATAATGCCGATTAATAACTGCGGATGTCTTTAATAATGTTCGAACAGAATTTGAAAACAGACTGTATTATTGTTTGGAAGTTAACGGGGGTCATTTTGAGCAATTCATCAAATAAATCTGATTTATTATTTGCTTCAGCTTTTTTATTTCATTTCTGACTTTTTTTTAAACTGATAGACACATCAATAACAATAAGGTAATGCGGTCATGTGTAGTAGATGAAAAACTTATTAGTGGTGTAGAAATTACTACGCGTAAGTTGGTTTGTCATCTTTTCGTTTGTAACCAATAATTCTGTCAAATCTCAACCAATTTCTAAAAACGGTACGTCACGGTATTCGCAATGAAAAGGGCTTTAAAATGATGTGCGACAAGTGGGGTAGTTGCATTTGAAATTTTTAAGTTGGGGTTGCTAGGCAGTAGGGGGATGAACATTTCGAGTTGGCTTGACTGTCAAAAAAGCTCCCCCCAAGAACAAAAATCGACGGGTCTCGGCAAATTTTGAAATATTATTCGGATTTCCAATTATAGGGGGGGTCAAATTTTCGTTGGGATACCCTGTATACCGGGTGTTCCCTCTAAGACTTTCAGTGCGAATATGTCAGAAACCATCATAGCCAGTGTGACGAAATTTGGTATACAGACACTAGAAGGCGCGCAGAATTCGATGATGGCATTAGTTTTTATACAGGGTGTTCGGTTTTGCAGAAAATGGATTTAATTTCGATTTTTTGGTAGCGAACCTCAGCAAAATTTGTATTTAAATTGAAATATCTTTAATTATGAACACGTTCTGATGAAAAAAAAATTACGAAAAATTTGTATCTTGTCATAAAAAAACTCCTATGAAAAGTCCTCAAATTTATTTGTTTTGTCATGCCAAATGAGAATAGCCATGAGTCCAATTTACACACACGCAACTACCGCATGGATAGACGTCAAAACGTGAAGTGACAGAAACTATCAAAGCCAGTTTGAGTATTTTTGTAGAAATTTTATTATAAATACGTAATACCACGAGGTACCTACATTGAATGTGTGTACGTATTTGCAATAATGGTACAGTTTTATTAAAAGAAAATGGAAGTTTGAGCAACCTTGCCTGTAATGAATAGGTACCCAGAACACAGAAAATTGTGAAACATTTGCCGTTTTTTTAATTGCATCTTCCTTACGATACAGTAATTCTTATCGGGAATTATTATTATTATTTTTCACCATATCACTCTCAAACTAATAAATTACGTGCAAACATTAACAGCTCTAAAAAAAATATAATATTGTGGGAAATCATAAAAGCAATAGGGGACGATCCCTAAATCAGAAAGCTGAATTTATGAACAGCCTCTCCCTTGGTTCGACTTGAAGCGCGCAAGCGCGCTGCGTGCTATGTATATACAATCTAAACTTCTGGTTGCTTAACCTAGAATTAAAAATAATAATAACGTGCCGGCAACAAGTGGTAGAAAGACTTTAAACTCTAGAAACAACCATAAATAATGGTTTGATGGGTTCCTTGAGTGAATACTTCAGTTCCAGTAGCATAAATAAAAATTCACCTGCTTAAAAAACCATTCCACATTTATCAAATCTGAGTAGAATTTGGAGACCTATTCCTACACAAATTTAGTACATTAATACAATAAAAGATGATAACATAAGGTCTTTAAGTACAACCCAACGATTAATGGTAGCTTGCCTAAGGAAAACTATAAGAGGTAAGTACAAAGCAAGAATGTCAATGTTGTAGGTAATTGCAACTTGCATATTGCTTTTGACCTTTTGAACTGTAGGGTTATATTTATAAGAAACTGCTCATTTACCCATATACGAGAATTATTTTTACTTAATTGCTTTCAGATGGAGAAGTTATTGGGAAATTTCTGGCTTACTTTCAAGAGCAGGGATGAGAAGGTATTTTCCAATATTTGTAGAACAGAAAGAACAAACGTAAAAATATCCACAAAAATGTTATGTCTCACCAGCATATCTTCAATAGATAGGAACCAGGAAAACAAAGTACTCTTTTGAAAACAGGTTGACATACACAGTTACGTTATTCATTGGTTAAAAGATTCGATATGATACTGAAGAAGCCAGATGCCAAGATTAGTTTCTATTCGTACGACAGATAGATGAGAGAGACGAGGAACATTTTGCTAGAAAACATTAGACTTTATGTTTTGCCATAAATAAGGACATACCTAACTTTCTGTACTTGGTTTAATTATTTAATAAAATTGCATGAAATGTGTAAGTTAACTAGTGAACTAAATAAAAAATGTAAATAATGCAAGTATAACGGAAATTAATGTTTATTAAATTGTTAGTAAGTATTATTATACACTACAGCAAATACCACTTGTGTTTAATAATTTTATAACAAAATTAACATGTCTAAAACATAAATTTCACTGAAGAATTAAAATTCACTTCTTAAATAAGGTAAGTATTATTCATTGCAAACAGTATTCTACAAGGACAAAATATTCAAAAATGTTACTGAGTGATTTTTTCTATTTTATTATATCTAGCTATTATTCAGTTGTAACCAGCATAATTTCAATTAAAAAATAATCCTACCTGCCTACATAGTGGTTTATTTTTTTTATTAGTGACTAAATTGATTAACTTGACCCTTCATCTTTAAGTATTCATTATTTCTTAAACATTTGTTTAATAATTTGTGTAGAATAAAACAACAAATACAGACTTTAATTTATTAACAATAAAATAAAATTACATTAAGTATCTACATTATTACATCTGGTTTGATATTAAACAGTTATTCTGTATTCTAATTTCTATTACAGAGCAACGTTCAATCTGAGGGATGGTCATGCATGTACGATTACAAACAAATCTTGCCATTTCATTGTTCGATACCAACCTTATGACATTATGTTGTGTATATTGTAACAACAGTTAGCTTTCAACATTTTTAAGATATTCTAACGAGATGTTTTCATACTGTACATAGAATTATGAAATTAGTTTATTTTTCTTAAATTTATTCGTTTAGAAATTTTAAAACCCACGACAGACAACTGAATTTAATGTCTTATAGAATACTTTTCAAAGTGAGTTAGAGACTTCTTTATAATATTATCCTTATCCATCATTTCATGTTCTGAATTATTTCCAAGAAAATGTCTATAATATTTTTCGCTTATTCTTTCTGGTGGCAGTCTGGCACTACTCACACATAACTGAAAGATAAAAACAACAATTACAAATTATTATCTAGCTTTAAATGACTATTTAATAGGTACCTACTGGGTATAGTACGTCTGCAGGTGATTCTTCCTAGCAAAAACCAGTTGCTTTATTTTAGTTCTGTATCATAAGAAATACAAACATTGTAGTTCATTGTTTACTATTTTACAGATGTAGAGTTCTTCTTAAACATATTTTATCCCTCAGGAACATAAGTAAAGTGCTGAACTGCTGAAATATGTGGACACAAGCAGAAGTAATCTCAATAATTTCTAGGTTATGCTTTCGTAACATTTCTTTTGTGGGGCTGGGGTAGGTTCCAATCTGACTTTCAACGACAAACACGTTCACATTATAATAAAAAAAGTTTTAGGAATCGTTTTGTTCGAATTTAGTTGTTGCTAAATAAGTAATCAATAATTACAGCAGTTGGAAAAGAGAGATATTCTTTAGGTACTTACACAATTTTGTAAATTATTTTGTGATAAAAATACGGGTACCTAATTATTATGTACACTGTAGTAACATAAAAAAACAATTTACTGAAGTTTTATTACATTATAATGGAATAATTTAAAAATATCCACAGATATTTTACAATATTCACACTGTAACCCTAGCTGTAGCGGTAGACTGCACCGACACAGCGACCCCAATGCTCCAAAAGGTTCAACTTAAGTCTAAATTTTTATCAACAAGTCTCAATAACACCATTGTGCATACGTAAATTGCATTAAATACATTATTTAGCGTTATTTCTGTAAAATAAAATACTTCCATTAATATTTGACAATTCAATGACAATTCATAGTTTTGACGTTTAGCGATGTTAGTTTCTTCTGTGTAAGTCTGGCTCAAGGCTATGCACGTTTTACATGACAAAACAATGAAATTTGGGTACTTTTTGGAGTCCTTTTTTATGTTAAATTTTGAAATTTTTGAATGTTTATTTATCATTTTTATTTGGATCGGTCAATGGTCGCGCGGTTTAAGGCGTTAGTACTTGAATCGAGGTGACTAGACGGAGTTGGTTCGAGCCCAGCTGCCGGTAGACCGTATATAAGCTATATTCGTGGAGAGGATTAGCACCCTCTCTGTGGGTATGGTAGGGTGGAATAATGTTGGCTTGGGTCAATGTGAGAGATTGATGCTGGTTGATATTTGACTACCCCCCTAATTAATGAGGTTTTCCTCATTCCTGCACTGAATAGTGTAGTGGTAGTAGTGGTTAGGGTCTACCAACGTAAGTCGTTCCTGGGCGCAAATGCGGCCTGCTTAATAATAATATGCCGCCCCCTCTCTCGCACAAGTCTCCGACTTCTGGGCTAATCCCTGTGATTAGAATGAGGGGTAGAGATATTATTATTATTATTATTATTATCAGAATGCGTTCATAATTAAGTATATTTCAATTCAACCATAAGTTTTAGCATGGCTAACAACCAAAAAATCAAAATTAAATAGATTTCTTGGAAAATGGAACACCCTGTATAAGAATTGATTTTATCATCAGATTCTACGCGCCATCTAGTGTCTGTATACCAAATTTCGTCGCACTGACTATGCTGGTTTCTGAGATATTCGCACTGAAAGTCTTAGAGGGAACACCCGGTATATATAAGTATAGTATTAGCGAATTAGTTAGCTTTAATGTGAGAAATTTTTTAAATTTAAATCAAATGTACACTTTTGTAGTTGTAGCAATAATTATTTATTTGAATAAATACTTTTTAAATATTTTCTTTTTCTAATTTCCATATTCCCGTAAAAGGAGTAAATGTTGAAATAATAAATCGATTATTTTATTGTTATTGTTTTATTATAGTCATATACATTTCAATATACTAAATATATCATACTTATAAGTAAATAACATAATTATAAAAAAAGTAGTTTCACTTAATGATCAGTAAATATATTTTTTTAAATCATAAAGCATAAAAATGTACTGGATATTTATAACTTCTATGTTTTAATTTGTTTTCATCTTCGATATTCTACTTTTTCTACTTCTTTCTTCTAGTATCTTCCTTCTAGAGAGCACTGACAATGGGCGTAGGTTGATTGAATTTGCAGAAGACCAAAAAAATGAAAATAATGAGCACATTCTTTAAGAAAAAAGACATACATAAGGGTACCTGCACCTCTCCAGATGGAGCATATTCGAATCAAATTTGCATAAATGAGAATCACAGAAGCATAATAAAAAATGTTAGGTCATGCAGAGGGGCACACATAGACTCGGGTCACTATCTAGTGAGAATAGATTTGAAGATAAAAAAACATATTAAAAGGAAGGGATTACAAAGGAAAAAAAGACAACTAAATATGGCGGCATTACAAAATGTGAGAACCCAAAAAAGTATGAAGAAGAGATAAGGAAGGGTTTGCAAGAAAACATAGATCATACATCATACAAATCAGTACATGCATACGTGACCACTATTTGATTCTACAGATTTCAAAAAGAAACCAGTAGTAAACGCACGCGCTCGCCACTAAAGGTAACCTCGTCTGCATCGGCTCTTATTCCAAAAACACAAACTGTGCGAGAGCGGGCTACACATGGAAAAAGGCAGCGACTGCTGGACAAACAAATACTTCTCACATATAACCCAGATATAGCTTTTCTTTAGGCAAATGCCTAGCCCGCTGAACTACTGTGTTGGAGAAAAATATATAACATTATTAAAGCTGAGTTTTACAAATGTCGGAAATTAACTCATTCATCATTTAAATCTCTTGTGAGTTAAAATATTCCATAAAAATATTTTTTGCACTTTATTTAACAAAAACAATATTAGACTTGACCCACTGATGAGCAAGCTTGTATACATCATTCTTTCCAGAATTTAGTGTGCTACTCAGCTGTAAAATAGATAATATTACAAAGTACTCCATTTGAAAAAATAGAGAATTTACTTATAAATTTTGAGGACCCCGTATGTACTTCAGATACTAACAACAATTTTTAGATGTAGCAATCCCTAAGTTATTATTTTTTTGCAAAAATTTTAATAAAATGTGTTTCATTGGTCAAGATACAAAGCTTTAAATATTGTGCTGCAGCTGCAGTCACTTTTTCTATAAAACAAGTAATATCTGGAAAACAGTTGAATTTATGTATAGACAACCTTTGAAAAAATAGACCTAAAATTAAGTGTAGAATCCAAAAATATAAAACAATACAGTAAAAAATTTAAAAAAAGTTGGTATTGACTTTTGATATAACTAGAAGTGGCGGAAACCTGAAAATATTTTAAAAGGGCAGACCCTATCGACATTAGTGAGTAACCAAAGGAAATGTAATATCAAATTTAATTTGTTTTTATAGTATTTTCATCACAAATTTTTTTAATTTAAATAATTAAACAAGATTTGAAACTTCTGTAAGAAACATATTGCGTAGATGTATCTTTCTTTATAGCGTGTAAAAAAATGTACGCAATATGCAGATTTCTTAGACACCCTATAAAATAACGATGTTTTAAATTTTTTTGGAGATAAAAATTAATAGAAGATATGAGTTGAAATAAATAAAAAAAAACCTAATGATATTCTCATTTGACCGGATTGTCAGCTGGTTGTCATGTTAGGTGTATGACGACAAGACACTAACTCAATCCCATCCATACAATAATACTGCTGAATAATGGAAATAATAGAGAGTTTTTGGACGATACCCAGTTGTCTTTTTTTCAACAAGGATGTTGCTGCAGCTAGTAATAAGATTAATTCCGATCTTAAATCTATTTCACATTATTCTGAACGGAATAATTTACGTCTTAATTCGAATAAATGCAACGTCATTTGTTTTACACCAGAGCATATGAAGATAAAAATACAGACATAGTTAAAATTGCATATCAATAAATCAGCCATTAAATTCTTTAGACGTAGTAAAAAATTTGGGACTTCTTGATTCTAAACTTCGGTTTCGGGAACAAGTCTCTATTTTAGTGAACAGATGTTATATTGCTTTGAGGTTGCTTTATCAGAATGTAAGTATTTTGAATTTTAAATTAAGAAAAAAGCTAGCTCAATCACTTGTGTTGTCCATTTTAAATTACTGCAACATTGTATATTATCCTTGCCTGGACAAAATTACTCAGTACCGTCTTCAGAAAATTCAAAACAGCTGCTGTAGATTTGTTTTTCGCCTAAAGAAATACGATAGAGTTTCTGAAAAGATTAAACAACTGGGTTCGTTAAACATCAGTAATACTTTCAAATTTCACTTTAGTGTTTTTATAAATCAAATTTTGCATACATCTTCCCCGCCATACCTAAAATAAAAACTGATACGTCGTGATCAAATTCATAATATCAATATAAGATTTCCATCCAAACTTTCACTTCCTAAATTTCATTCAGCCATATCACACGCTCCTTTACATATAATGCTTACACTATTTATAATTCTATTAATTACAAATTTAAACAGAATTCTGTTACTGGTTATCGCAAAAATGTTAAATCTTACCAGTAGAATAGCTATGCCAATCCTGCTCCACAATTCAAGATGGCGACTGGAGCAGGATCGGCATAGCTTTCAGCCGTCTACGTCACAATGTTTGGGAGGGGTTACAAGTGTGTAGATAGATGACGCTAAGCAACTTATAATCGTATTATACTCGTGCTGAGCGAAAGTGTTTAACGCTTGAAGTTTATTGTTTAATCGATGAGTCGCCAAAAGCGGGTTGTGTTTAACTTAGACAATAATAAAACCATTATACTTATGGATCCTGATGGTTGGTTTGAAAAAGCAAGCAAATCAGATTGGATGCAGATGGCTAGAGATAGAGCTCGCTTTCAAAGAAGAATCAATGATGTCTCATTTATTATAAGTAGTGTTTTAGATAATAATCATCGATAACGTATTTACTAAGAAAGGTTTTGTTGCATGTCTATTACTATAAAATAAAGTTTTATTTTCATCACTCCGTATATTATCGCGCTTCTCGGACGTACAGGCCGTATGTCTCCTTTTCGCTAACGCGACAGAGATAGAATCGCACGACAAAGACGCCAGACTCGGGCCTCCGGCCGGCCGAGATTTCTTGGTTGCTAGAAGTGCACATGCAGCCGTATGGCAATATTTCTACGTAAAATCAAACCTGCTTAATTACAAATTATTAGGGTTTTTACCAAAAACTAACTTATTTATTAATAATCAAATATAAGTTTTTTGCCAAATTAAAACTGACTGTTACACGGTAAGTATGAGAATGCAATATGCATTGGTGGGTTCTATAGTTGCTTTAGCGGTAATACATTTTTTAATTTCTTGGTCTTAGATTCCGTTGAAAATACCCAAATTAAAGAAAGGATCTGTGTCAAGCATTTTTCCTAACTGCCCCAAATATATTTCCAAAACTGTACCGCAAAAACGCCGCGACATTTTAAAACACGAGGGTGTACCTACAAAACGTAAAAAACTCTGTATTATATCTAATAATACAGAAGCTGCTGGAAATTCAAATGCGACCACGGTGAATGCATCAGGTCAATCAGGTGATAATTAATTATTTATTATTACTTATTTGGGTATGTTATTTAAAATACAATGGATACGTAGGTACTTTTATTCAAGTAAGATCGAAAATTAACTTAATATTAATTTGAGCTCTAAAAACGGTTTATATCCCATACCATTTATGTTTTAATAATTACTTCCACATCGTACTAGATGAGGAAGTTACCATGTATCGGCAAAAAAATTTCAACAGTTTTTATAGGTCAAATTGTCTTAAAATGTCTAAAACTTGTAAAAAAACTAATTTCCGCGAAAAAAACGTTTCTGAAGGGTAACCTTTGTTGTAGGTATGCCTTTTTTATTAGAAAAATATTCTATTACCCTACTTTTTAAGGACTTAGTTTTTATAGCATTTATTTGATGTGGAAGTAGGTAATGATTTCATTAGCAGCGTTTTTTATTACCTAGGAGAAATTCCCATCGAGGAACAGTATCATCACAAATTTCAGTTCGATACATTTTGGGAAAATCGTGAAGCTTTGTTACTACCTTCTAAGCTGTGGAGTATTCATTTCGTCCCAAAAGCTGAAAACAATTTAATCGTACTGTCAAAATTTGTAGTTGGGAAGAATAGTAGTGTTTTAGAGAAAAAAAGTAATCATCAGTATGAATTTCGAGGTGGATTTCTATATATTTGAACATCTTATCAAATTGACAAAACATGAAGAAATTCGAAGTATCGATCAGTGATCGATGATTTTATTTTATATTACAATGAGAGTGAAACAATATTACAAAAGAAATTTTCAATCAAAAACAAGAGCTTTTTCAAATAAAAAGAAAGAATCAAGATCACAAGTATCTTGAAAATCTCTTGGTAGGTGTCTATCTAATTGGTTGTTTTAAAATTGATATTTTCAAGGTGAATTCTTTTAGGTACCTACCAAAATATTTTTCTTGTTAGCTATGAAGTAGGTTATAGATTTCTACTTTTTTAATATTACTGAGTGTTAACGTGAATCATCATTAAATATAAATTGCTATCCTATAAATAGAGCCTATTTTCACTCAGTTTTTTATTTTTTAATTTTTTTCCCCCAACTTGTGTAAAACACGACCTTCAAGTGAGAGTACCAACATGGGCTAGAAACCTAATAATAAAAAAAACTACTACCCCAAGACCTCTACAGCATTCGGCACAAGTCCCTTTGCAAGATTATATGGCCCAGGTTGTCTATCTCTCTCTACACGCCGCGTTAGCGGAACCGAGACACTTTCAGTCGGCTCGTCGCATCACCTATTTATCTTACACCGTGGTGTAAGGGCTGTTATAAAAGTATGTAACGCTCAGTTATTTCAATTATTATCAAATTAGATCGTGCTGAGCGGAAGTGTTATTAATTGCAATATGCCTGTTCCAGTAAAGTATACCCATACAACAATTTATATTTATAAAATATAAAAAAATATTTCCGCTGTAATATTTGAATGTTTTAAAAATATTTGTATATTACGTTTTAATATGATGTAAATATTTTATAAATCAGTAAAAATCACCTCCTTGCATGTGAAATATATGTTTAAAATATTTTTGAAATGTTTAATTCACAAGAATTACATATTTTATTTATATATTACAAATATTTATTTAACCTGCAAATACACATTTTTAAAATATTTAGCGAACATGTAGAAAATATTAATTTCTCATTCTGAAAATATTTTTTAAAGATTTAGGAACACATTTTTATAACATTTATTTTATGTGATTTTTGGTGATTATAAAATATTTATATTGTGTTAAAAAACAGTATAAAAATGTTTTCAAAATATTGAGTGCAGACATATTTATTTCATATTTTATACACTTTGTCCCATTGACAATAACTATTGTGAAATTTATAGCAGCAGTGGAAGGAGGATAAAATAAAATTAAATTTTGTGACAATATAAACTATGAGAAATTATAGAAATATGATATTTTGTTTGTTTCTTAAGTCACAAAATAGAATTCTTATCACACTACTGCTATAAATTTCAAAATAGTTGTTGTCAACAGGACAAAGTGTATAAAATATATGAAATATGTCTATGCTCTTATGACGCTTCTACCCTGGTTGTAAAAATTGGGTTTCAGATAAGCGGACAAATGAGTATGACAGAAACGGATAGGCGCATAGGCATGATAAACAAAGATAGTGCCAGTTTTGTCAGAAAGCATCGGTGTTGCAGAAATTTACCCAGAGACACAATGGTTCTATCTTTGTTTATCATGCCTATATTCCTATTCTTTTCTGTCGTATTCATTTGTGTACCTATCTGAAACCTAATTTTTGCCAGCAAGATATATACTAACATGATACAGATACTTACTTTTATATAACTTATGGAGTCTATAACAGGACTTTCAGATGGCCCCTGTAACCTTTAAAAGACAGCTTTGCAAAGTAGTGGTGAATGAAAACAGATTAATATTAATCACATGCAAATAGCATATGCCGAAAACGACAAGGACCATATTGAAAAATGTTTTGTGAAATGTGAACAATTTTTTTATTTAAGGAAGGAAAATATTTGTGAGAATAACTAAATTCAAAAAAATCAAAATATATTATGTTTATTGATAATTTCCGTTTCAGTCGCTTCTTTGAAATGAATAGGGATGTACTGCTCCTGTAAAAAAATATATAAATATATATACCATGTATTTAGCAGCAACTGAAATCAATATCCACACACATCCACATCCATCCACATAATAATTATCGCGAAATGATATTTTAACTTTAGAAACAAAAAAATTAAACCAACCATTTTCTAAATTTACTTTATAAGAGAAGAAAACGCAGCAGAATGAATTACAACGTAATCTAGAAAGTGCTAGAATTATAGGATTTCCAATTTCCAGGTTATGCTGAAGACGCAAACCACAAAACATGCTTAAACCTTTACGAACTACTACTTGCAGATAATAAAATAAGGTAATTCTTCACTTTACATTAGCGTAAACCTGTCCAATCTTACTGATAAAACTACAACCCCCCTGTTTCGAGGGTGCTCAACACGAATCTAAAATTAGTTTTGTGCAGAATGTGTGGTCTTGTCGTTTTCGAAAAAAATATATTCTAAATTCTAACCTCTATGTATACATTACAACAGCTGTCATATATTTTTCATGACTTATTCTCACTTCACATTATTATTGTCAGCGTTATACCTATGCCAATTTCAACTTAATGTAATGTACATAGAGGTTAAAATTTAGAAAAATGTATACAAGCCTATATAGCAATTATACTATATAGCTAAGGTACCTAACAGGTACAACTAGAAATTATATACCGCGATCACGTGGATGTATAAATTAATTAATATTAAAAAAATATATTACTTACTCGTAAGGTAATACAAAAATCTTGTCTATCTAGCGGTTCCTTTTACTTTCATCCACAAGTCAGAAAAAGCCATAGGGAACGAATAGGTATCTAATCTAACACTTAACACTTAACCACACGTTTATATGCGTTGCTTGCATTTGCAATTTGCAATATGGAGTATTCTTGTAGCAGAGAACAAGTTATTTGTAGCCCTGTAGTATATTGCATGAAATACGAAAAAACAGGCAATTTTTTGTGGTCATAGCCTGCTTCAATAAAAAAAAATTTTCTCCGCCTAGAAGGCGCAGCGAACCACATACAATATTTCAAAAATCTGTTTATATTAGGTGAAAGGTATCAATTTTGCAATCAAAATTTATTACCAATAAGTTTTCTCTATCTCTTAAAATAAAAAAGTTAGACCGCCTTAAAGATTGGGCACTGTACAGGTTTTTTTGTTATTACTCATAAAGTTGGCCATGGATCTCAAATTTGTTTTTACGAGCATAAAGGCCTCCAAAAATGCAACAAAAAACAATTAAAGATTTTTGACGTGTCTCGCATATTAAGCGAGATACATGGGAGTGGCCCTCTTATGTGATACAGCCTGTATATACTATATACTTTTATTCTACAATTCAAAAAGTAACATTGCAACCCCTCATTCTTATGTAAAATTTTGCGCTACCCCCACCCCCGATTTTCATACTAGTTGTGAAACCAAAATTATACCATCGTTCGATAGCTTTATCTTTCCTCTTCATAATAAAAAAAAATCAACTTTCTATCTCTTACAGTAATCAAGTTATAACGAAAAAACTGTTAAAGGGTATTTTGTTTTTTTCACCCCTAGCCCTTAAACATGACGCTTGACGATGAAGTTTGTATAAACTTTTTTTCTCTACTCAACCTCTAATATGACTTGCTAGAATTTTAAAAAAATTCTACTATTGGTTTCATTTTCAGATTTCAGAAATTTCTTTGAAAATGTCCAAAATTTTGGATGTGCATAGGATCTCTGTTATAGGTTTATTTTTGAGAAAATCTGATACAGGGTCAATTAGGGAATGTCAAATCATGTAAGATTTTTCTATATTAAGCAAAAAAATACGTGACGTTGACATACTACCTATTACGATTTCCAGAAAATAGTATTGGCCAAATTCATCTAATCTATTTCACTTCATACTATATGATATATACTTTCGTTTCATGTTTTTAAAAAAATCAAAAAAATTTTCACAGGTTTTTTCTGATGACAAATTCTGAAAGATCACCTTCGAAAACATAAAGATACACAGTTTCATATTTTCGCCTTTTCTATGCAAATAACTTTGAAATTTTAATTTTTTTTAGATTCGTTTGCCTAACTTAAAGAAGTTAGGCAAACAAATTTCTTCATATCTTCTATGTATTTAAGACGACTTAAAATCTTATAAAGTTATGTAAAGTGTTCCACCAAGACGTATTCAATGCTTAATGTTTCACAGATTCGTTATTCCTCCCACCACAATCATTATAAGCGCTGACTTGATCATTTAGGAAGTATATAAAGCAGTATCCTAGAGTTTGTAACCATATTACAGATATTAGTATCTGAACTAAATAGAACATTATATTTAAAGATCGTTCGAAAAAGATGACTTCCGACTGCATGGTAGACATTCAGTGTTTTAAAATTAGTAACAAGAAGGGCGACATCAGATGGGCTGTAAAGGAATTAGGGTTTTATAATGGTAAAATCTTCTACCATTATATATTTAAAACCCCTTTCCCCTTTAATCAGCTGTCATGGGAGCTACAAAAAGTGGCGGTAGTCAACTTCCATCATGGTATTCCATGGAACGATGGCGACGAATCCCTCGAGGATTTTCCAGAAATTCTTAAGGCAGCAACCCAGGCAGCTGGAATAATATATGTGAAGGGGAATCAGAAGGCTGAATTCCTGAGGAAATATGCAGACAAACCGGTGGTTGAGCTTCTGGAACGTCCGAAATTGAAGCCCATGGTTCCGGAATGTTGGCACCACAAACTGCAGCATTGCGCATGTGCGTTAGCAAATGTTTACAGTTTATATAATTTGTATTTAGAATTTGCCAAATAAAGAAATAAATTATATATTTTTTTGTTTTATTGTTTTCCCTGTAATATAATTGCTGCAGTATATTTTTTAAGAACATATCTTGGTCAAACTCTGAATCAAAATATACAAATAATTTATAAATGTTATATAAGTTTTATTAGGTTACATGTAACAGAGTTGTTGCGGTGTTATAGTTAAGAACATGTCTTGTTCAAAATAAATGTGAAGGAATAAGTTATATATTTATTAAGCGGTTGAGGTGTTACGTTTAACAATAGCAAATGCAAAAATGCAGATCTGCGCAAGCTCCAGCAGGATTGCGCATATAAATGAGTCGTACTCTTTAAGAAATCACACAGTTTATATTTACACTTCTCATACTAATCTGGTATACTTGCTGCTGCTGTTGTTATTATTCTCCTTGATTCAGTGCTACCGTACAGTGACATAAAGTAGACATAAATCCTAAAACCGTAACCTCTATTAGTTCTACAATTGTGAAAACTACTGAAGAAACCGTAAAATTGGTAAAAACTAAAGAAGAGATAATAAGGCAAATAAAGTTAGTAAAAGGTAATGTGAAATTGTTGGAGACGGCGATTAAAAATAGAATTAACCGTCAAGAGGATACTGAAAATCCTTTTAAGTTGGAAGGAAACTTAGCATTATTGAAATATTATTTAGCTAAATTGCAACACTTACGATATACTTCTAGTAAAGTTGGAGCAGGCTTGGAGAACAATACTGCTGAAAAAAAGCGTAGTCGAAATTTAGTTTGGCATTCGATTAATTCTTGCTTCGACGGACGAGTGTGTGCAGGATTAATTGCAAATTTAAGTATCAAAGATCATTATGCTTCTTAAATAAGGCATTTAATAATTTTCAAAAAAAAAAATAGATTATATCGTCAAAAATCAAGTTAAAGTTAATGTTGTATTAGTATGTAATTTTATTAAACCTCAAAGTGGTGATATCGATATGAAAACGTTTTCTACAAAAAATCATATAATCGATATAAATACTAATTTAAAAACTTGGTACAGGGATAACGTAATCCATACTTTAACAAATAAATTAGAAGAATTTAGTGAAAAAGATTCGGGGTGGGCTCTTTCAGAGGTTTTGCACTTAAAAGTTAATATTAACAAATTTTCACCTTTAAAAGGGGGAACATCAACTTATGTGAGTTTACCAGGTTTTATATCACTAAAAAAGGATATAATAAATGTAGAAAATAACGATTCATTTTGTTTTCTGTGGGCTGTATTCTCCGCTCTATATCCAGCTAAAAATAAACATCTTGAAATTACAAGTTATCCTCATTTTAAAGATGTTCTAAAATATACCGGTTTTGCAGGTCCAGTTCGGTTGCTACCAGTTAATAAAGAAAAATATATTTCATTTACTAAAACGGTTGAAGGTACTGCTGTACACTTGCGATTCATCGACTCATTCCACTTTATGTCTAGTAGTCTTGATAAATTATCTTCCTATTTAGAAAATGAAAAGAAAACCATTATTAAGGCTTATTGTAACACTGATCAAGAAAGAAAACTCGCTGAGACATGTTTACCACCAAAAGCGAAAATAGTCAATTGCATGATGAATGTATTAAAGATGAAGCCCTTAATGTTTGGAAAACATTTAACATAAAAACGTTAGGTGATTATTCTGATTTATACTTGAAAAGTGATGTTCTCCTTCTTGCTAATATATTCGAAAATTTTCGACGAACTTGTTTATTAACATATGAATTGGATCCATTACATTTTTATACTGCTCTAGGTTTAGCGTTCGATGCTATGCTTAAAACGACTGGAGTACACTTAGAACTTTTAACGGATATCGAAAAACTTATGTTTATTGAGAGAGGTATTCGTGGTGGAGTGTCTCAGTGTTCCAATAGATATGCAAAGGCAAATAATAAATATATGGGAGATCTCTATGATTCAAGTCAAGAATCTGTATATCTAATGTATTTTGATATAAACAATTTATATGGGGCTGCAATGTCTGAATATTTACCATATGGAGAATTTGAATTTCTGAAAGAGAATGAAATTGCAAATTTAGATATAATAAATATTCCAGATAATGCAGAAGTTGGCTATATTTTCGATTGTGACTTAGAATATCCCACTTATCTACATCAAATTCATAGTGATCTACCTTTAGCTCCACAACACATGACACCACCAGTACCTTCAAGATCAAAACTAAAGAAATTATTACTAACATTGTATCCAAAAAGTAATTATGTTGTTCATTATAGAAATTTAAAGCTGTATTTGAAGCATGGATTACGTTTAAAGAAAATTAACAGGGTTCTCAGATTGAAACAAGCTGCGTGGTTGAAAAAGTATATTGATTTAAACACCACGTTGCGTCAGCAAGCTAAAAGTGATTTTGATAAGAATTTTTATAAATCAATGATAAATGCTGTGTACGGCAAATTAATGGAAAACGTACGGAAATATAGAGATGACCGTATGACCAATAAATGGGACGGCCGTTATGTGGCTCAAAATTATATTGCAAAACCTAATTTCCACAGTTGTAGCATTTTTGATGATGATAGGATTATTGTAGAAATGAATAAATTAGAAATTTTATTTAATAAACCTATATACGCAGGATTCTGTGTTCTAGATATATCTAAAACCTTTCTGTATGAATTTCACTATGATTATGTCTTGAAAAAATTAAAAAATAAAGCAGAACTCCTGTACACAGATACCGATAGCCTAATTTATCAATTGAATGTGCCTGATATTTATGAGTATATTAAAGAAGATAGTCAGAGGTTTGATACATCTGATTATGATCCTCATAATCCATATGGAATAGAACAGAAAAACAAGAAAGTGCCAGGTTTGATGAAAGATGAAAATAATGAAAAAATCATGCTAGAATTTGTAGGCCTTCGAGCAAAAATGTATGCTTATAAAGTTCATAATAACAAGAGAGTTAAAAAGTCAAAGGGTTCTACATCAGCAAGTGTTAAGGAAATTACATTTGAAGATTACAAAAGAACTCTGTTCGATCATGAAATTATTTACAAGCCACAGCATGTAATTAGATCTAAAAAGCATTGTGTTTATACAATTCGACAACATAAGATGATTCTTAACCCTTACGATGATAAAAGAATTTTAAATTCTAAGAGCACAGATATGAAGCCCTGGGGTTATGAAAGAATTTCAGATGACAACGATAACATTCCAAACAAAGAATTTGTATTCGATAAAATTATGTGTGGCAATGTCTACTATAAACTGTGTGTGTGTGCTCGTGAGTCAGCAAATTACTGGTATGTAAGTTGTAAGCTAACAGATCAAAATCAGTTTGTTTTTCATCTCTCCAACGAATAACATGACTATGAAGAATCTGTGTAGTGAGATGCATATTGCTTTGCATTATGCAACCGTTGAAGTTTACAATAAATTTATCGAACGTTGCATTATCTAGTGCTGTTACAGTGAAGAAAGATACAAGTTATTAAAGAGTATCTTGGAAGAAGTGGTAATTCCAGAGGAGGCCTTTAAGTTGTTATCGGAATATGATATAGAACCTCCTTTACAATTCATTGAATTGTTGATGGACAAGAAAATGGAACTTGATGAGTTTATTCACAGCGTGTTGGCGGTGTGTCACAAAGAAGAATATGAATACGTATCCGTTAAACGATTGAATGATATTATGCAAATATTACATCCCTCAATTAAAATATCATTCAAAATATACTTATTTCAATTGTTACTAGATAACAAATATTATTCATACTCGTATCTTGACAATACCACTTTTCCACTAAGAAATATATTAAGTAATTATAAAACCATTGAGAAAACGATGGATGAAGCCATGTGTAAAGCGGCATACTATGCCAGAAGCCGTACACTTCGCAAATTGTGCACGCTACAAGAGTCTAAAAAGTTGCACTGGAAGTTTCAGCCATCTACAAATTTTCATCATGGTAATATTCTTAAATGGATTGAGGATAATATACAAAAAGCTGAACATGATTTAGATGCTTGTTTAGGATGGAGCTGTGGTCCCGATTCCGCCCCATGGCCTTCTACACATTTGTATGATTATAATAGAACTCTGTATATTAAATGAAATTAAGGAATAAAATGATTTAAAACACTTTAACTTACAATAATAACAAGCAATAACAATCATTAATTATATGTTTTATAAAATCCTTACAGTACTAGTTAGAGGACTATATTTAACTAATTTATCATGAAGTATAAGAGCGTAGCAACTTGTATTTGAAGGAATATTTTTATTTGTTTCGAATTCTAGTCGAATATCAACTGAACCAGATTTAAGACTTTCATTCTGATGAGAACAATCTATAACAATTAAAGGTGCATATTTCTTGAACTCTGCACGTGTATAAATAGGTTCATTTTCCTTTCCATAATACGATCGTTGAAACTTTGCATACATGTCAAACAAGGTTGCTATCTGATTGTTGTCAAAATTTATATTCAAATTGTCATAAGGAAGCATCTCAGAATTAAGATACAGTTTCATATTAATTAAATTACAATCAAAGTGACTGAAACATTTTTTTTCAATTTATTTTTACGGTCACTACAATTACAAATCTAGGTTTCTCAAGTTGCGTCGCCGTCTTGATATTCCAGGTGTGACGTTGAGTTTCTTGTAGGAGAGGATACTCATGCAGTTCCCAACCCCTAAAGGGAACTTCCAATTCCTTGTTCCTAGCTACATAGTCAACCAATTTCAATCTTTCCACATCTGACACTGATATATGAGGCATTTTCCACAATACTTTATTTAATACAACTTTAACTGACTCGTTCTCTGCAGAATTTATTATAGCGTTGGTATCCGAATTTGAGCGAATTAACACCAACTCCTGCCTCAAATTTAAAATAATTTTCTTAAAGTCTTTGCAGAATCCGAAAATGGTGGATAAATCAATTAAAAAATTAAAGTTTCCATGATTGTCAAGTATAAGTGACCGTTCGTTGTCATTAAAAAACCTTGTCATTAAAAAACCATCCACTATTTTGTAGGTATTGCGTATCACTTGTGTTGAATGACACGTATCCTGTTAGAATATTACATATCCACCCATTTCATATCTGATTTCATCAAATAAAATCATGACACCGTTATTCACAAATGTAGCAGTTTTGGAGGGTGTATTATCAGTTTTCAGTAATTTACCTTCAATATACAATGAACTTTCACTGGGTAATGTGTAGACATCCTGCTGTTGTATTGGAATGCGAATTTCATCATTATTATTCAAAGACGTAGATGCGTACGGTTGATGAGTATGTTTCTCAGAGTTAATAATAGTGTTGTCAAAATAAGCCCTCTCGTTGACATTTAATATATCCATTTTTATTATCACTTCTTAAAAATTACCTTAAAACCAAGAGATTCGAGAAACTTTCGATTTCTTACTGTTATTGGTTTGATGGTTCATGTAGAACTGATGGCAGGTTTTTAATATATACCTTCTATATAGCTTCGACTACTAGAACCGCCACGTTTGTTGTACCTTATTACCATTGCACTTATTGATCACGCTTCCTTCAAATGTAGCCTTAATTACACCACCTCTCTTCCGAAATTGATGAGTTCACCATCTTGACTGACTATATTAACAACAATCTGATCGATAAATCGAGTGTTGATGGGTAAATAGACAACGTTACTTGGAGTCTCAACAATTTTGAAACCAGCTGGCACTGTAGGGAAAATTCGTGAATAACGTGAGCTTGCCTGTCATTAATATAGGATCCACCCACAATATTGCATTCTATGCAAATGGTATTTACACTAAAAATATCGACTGGAAAATCTGATACATGGTAACCAAATGCAGCCAATTTTCTTGGTTTAAAACCAAACAAGTGTCCTATTGAATCTTGTTTAATAAAATCGATGTCCGCACTGCATTTGATTCTACACTTCAGAGTGTTATTGTTAGCTTTAATAGAAATGAGCTTTTGATGCTCCTTAACAATTCTCTCTCTTATGCTGTCATCATTATCATGCCAGCTGGAGTGACCTAAGGCTCGTTGTATATATTTATTTATTGCATCATCATCATAGTTACCCTCTGAAATTTCAATGTATTTACCCTTGGAACCATAATAAAATTTGTTGTTCTTATTTTTCTCGATATTTGGAATTGAATTTTACTGTTTAAGAAAGGTATTTTAAGCTAATATGTATCAAATCTCCTACAATTCCTATCAATGAAGTCATATGTATGTTCACTGATACCAAACATCTAGGTATGCTAATGAACATCCACAGACAAAACTCTATACAATAATTATCTAAAAAATTTAATATATTTACTAACCTCTGGAGTGGGAACTCGAAATTCAACCACAATAATTGAGATCTCACTTATTTCTGCGTTTTATAAAGGATCACTTCATCAGGTGGCCTCCTTTAGTCAAATAATAAGGAATATATGGGTAGATATTGTGGGTGTAATTCAACGCAGGTTGGGGCTTTTGTCCACTGAGTAGTTAGTTTCACACAATATTGTTAATACCTGAAAATATATGAAAAATTTGGAATTGAATTGTAAGGCTCAAAGCTTATTAACCCTAGGACGTAGTCTTTACTATCATCTAATATAATTGGAGGAGTATACCTAGAAGTAAGAGTTGAGCTTCTTCCAGACAGTAAAAAAGAATTCGACATCTTCGGTGTCGTGAAATATACTATTCAAATACAGCACTACATTTTTAATTATACAAAAATTTCAGACATAGATGACCACAGTTGAATGTGTTAAATGTTTGTAACTGTTCATGATTATACAATATTTTACACGGTCCATTTGTATTTAAGTAATGTACCAATTCTCGTGGAGGCCTTAAGTTGCCATAGCTATCAAAATATACTGCCTTTTCTCCAGTTTTCTTATATGCAGTCCAGTGTGTCCCAGAGCCTCTTTCATTGTCTAGATTAATAATACCACATTCTTTATAATGCACCCGACGTGGTAAACTATCTCTCATGAATATGCCTCGAAAATGTTGAATGTTTAATTTCTTAGTCAATCTTATTAAATCCAAATTAGTAAGAGCTCGTTTCGGTAATTTTATCGGTAACGCTTGGAAGGCTTTTTGCGTCCTAGAAAAAGACCAAAGCCTTGCTTGTAAGTCCTTTACCCATAGCTATTTCTTCCATTGCAGCATTATGACGTTTACTTTCTTCAAGCTTTTGTTTTGCAGCTTTGGCATCGTTAACAGCCTTTGCAATTCAGCTGCTCCACCACCTAAAGCACCAAGCGCACTTAAGCCTGCAAATAATGGAATTAGTGGTAGAAATCCTCCTGTCTTAGGTTTTGGTATTACTCGGGCAGCTTTAATATATTTCTTCTTCTTAACGTTATTAACAGCTTTTAATGCAATTTTAATAGCATCTTTCATATTCTGCACATTTTTACCTTTTAGCGCTACTCGTGCTTGCTTGCTAACATCTTTAAATGCTAACGATCCACCAACCTTTTTAGATTTCGCTTTGGGTTTACCAGTTTTACTTTTATTTTTTTAGTTTTTCCGTTAATGAATCCCATTCCTAATTTAACTTTAGCTTTCATTGCTGCTGCCACAGCCAAGGCTGCTGTCTTTTCTTCTACAGATGCGTTTGGTAATTTAAATTTTTACACAGCCTTCTCACCTAAAATTTTATCCGCCGTATGTCGTTGCTCCAAGTTTTTCTCTCTGCTATAAGCCACGTCGTGTTCTTTACAAGCTTCGTCTAAACCATTAATACCCACATCACCTCTTGCTAATCTCTTCGCAAGCTTTGTACCAGGACCACAAAATTTATATTCTGGAATATGGAGCTCTACTGGTAAATTATTTATAGCAGAGTTCAATATCCGCTGCCAGATTTTCTTGTTATTCTAAGCATTTGGCATCATAAACTACTCACGAATGATGATAATACCAGTATCACATCTAATATATATATACACACACAATCATAGACTGAGTTTTATTTATAGTTTTGCTTCCGTCATGCGCATTATAAAACAGTCAATTGATTTACCTATTAACAACAATGATATCGCAGAAATAAAAATCTCGAAGAGACATGGAGAATTGTTACCATCTACAATCCGCTGCTTGGTTGTCGGTCCATCAAACTGTGGTAAAACTAATGTCATGATTAGTTTGATTGAGCATCCCAATGGATTAAAGTTTGAAAATATTTATATTTTTTCTAAGTCTCTCTATCAATCAAAATATCAGTATTTAGAAGAACTTCTAAAACCAATAAAAGGAATTGGATACTACGCCTTCAATAACTGCGACAATATTCTACCGCCTGAAGACGTAAAACAAAACTCAATATTTATTTTTGATGATGTAGCCTGTGATAAACAAAATGTTATGAGAGATTATTTCAGTATGGGGCGTCATAAAGACGTAGATTGCTTTTACCTTTGTCAAACTTATACACGTATTCCTAAACATCTAATACGTGATAACGCAAATATGTTGGTAGTCTTCAAATAAGATGATTTGAATCTGAAGCATATATATGAAGATCACATTAACAGCGATATGAGTTTTAATAAGTTTAAGGAAATTTGCTCACTGTGCTGGAAAGACAAATATAGTTTTATGGTGATTAATAAAGACAGTGACATTAATAATGGTAGATATAGAAAGATATATATATATACCAAACAATTGTTAATTATAACAGGGCTTCGGTCAATTTTGGGATAAATAATAAGTAAATTCTAGTTTACTATGCCGAGCTTTCGACAATGTTTATTGTCTTTTTCAAGGCTACAAGAGAATACAATAATTTAGTTTATACAACAATTACTAACAGTAATTAAATGTTTAATTTCAAAAATTGTTTTAAATTTAACTTAATAAAAAGATTACTTACTAGTAAGTTGAAGTTGACTATAAAATTTTTTACTGCTGGAGTGCATTTAGACATTATTTATGGTATGAGTAGAGTTAAAATTGTTAACTTATTTACTACATGGTTCTTGTCTTACTGAAAATTATTCCATTTGCTATTCAAACAATATGATGTTATCATGTTCAAAAGATTTCTTGTGGTGATTAATACACAGAAAAAAGTACATAAAAATAATAAGAATTTTGTACAGACAGCTCAAAATTGAAAATTTCATGATGTACCTAGTGTTACAAAAATTACAAGAATTAAGTGCTAACTTAGGTATTAACAATTAAATTATTCAACAAATTATTTTTTAACAAAAATTTAGCTAATACCAAAAAATTATTACACTAATTATTAACTCAAAATACAACCGAAAACACAATGAAAAAAATCTTTTTAGTGTACCACTTTAACTAGTTGAAAAAACCAGTGAGTTATTTATATATCATCACTCAAAGCATCATTAACAACTGCAATAATTTATTTTATAAAAATAAGTTTTAATTTAGATTAAAAATATTAACTTGAATCTGAGTCACTAAAATTGTCTACACCAACATTATGATTATTAAATTCATGGGTAAGTACAAAAGAATATATAGAACTGAGATCACCAATGTCCACTCTTTTATTCATACAATTTTGATTCTTACTAACCTCAACCATTTCAAGAAACAACCGTTTAGTTATATTTTTTTTCCCTTGTAAAACTCTTACATCATCAAAATTCATATGGTGTCCTGAATCTAAAACATGCTCTGATAATGCACAAGATCTTTTTTGAGTTCTACAATCACTCTTGTGTGATGTAATACGTGCATTGAGTGATCTGGATGTTTGACCAATATATCCCAAATTGCAATTATAACAAGGAATACTATACACCACATGGGTTCTCTTGAGAATACTATCCTTATCTTTTAATTTACTGTAAAGATTGCCTATGGACCTAACGCTTTTTTGAGCAATTTTTATACCCTTTTCATCTCTGAAAATATTAATAACTCTAGTTGACAATTCTTTAACAAAGGGTAATGAACCATAATTAATTTGAATTTGTGATGAGGTTTCCAGTGTGTCACGATCAGCCCGAAGATTATTAATTAATGGAGTATTAAATAAGTATTTTCTAAGGAGTTTTATTGGATATGAATTATTGTGTAAAATTTCTAAAAGTTTTTCTAAATTTTTAATCCTCAAAGAGGGATGACAAATATTATATATTCGATTCTTCATGGCTAGTACCAAATTAATTTTCATTTTCTCAGTGTGATAAGAGTTATAATTAATATAACGCCCTGAACTGGTTGGCTTTATATACCAATCTAGAATCACCTTGTTATCAGGAGTTCTAATTAGTTTTGTATCCAAAAAAGGGCACACCCCTTTCATCTTCTTGTTCAATTGTAAATTGAATATGTTTGTTATATTTGTTAAAAATTATCAATATTTAATCAACTCCCCCATGAGGTATATAAAAAAAAATATAATATAAATATTTTTTTATAAAAGGTAAGTTAAACGTTAATTTTGGTATACAAAAATCAAGTAAATCGTCCATTACAATCTGAGCTATAATCGGAGACACACTAGCACCCATAGGGGTACCTAAAATTTGTTTATAGTACACATTGTCAAAGCTGAAAAAGGTAGAATCAAAAATAAACTCAATTATTCTAATAAACTGGAAGATCAAAACTACAATAAGTCTGGATGGTGTCCCATCTTTTTTCAATACATTTTTTTACAACATCTAACGGTATGTTACTAAATAATGAGACAACATCAAGACTGACAATGACATAATTATCTGGTAACTGTTTTTCATTGATAAATGTAGAAAACTGAAAAGAATCTTTAATAAAATATTCGTTATCCTGATTATATGACAAAGTTAATATATTAGTGACAAATTGAGCAATTTTACTATTGGGTGTATTAATACAAGAGATAATCGATCTAACACTCAGTATCGGTTTATGTATCTTAGGTAACCCATAGAATTTTGCCGAATTACCATTATAAGTTTTAAGTTGTCTAAGCTCTTGAGAAGTTAACATATCTTTCTCATATAATTCATTTAATAACAAATTGGCTTTTTTTTCTCATATATTTTCAGGTATTAACAATATTGTGTGAAACTAACTACTCAGTGGACAAAAGCCCCAACCTGCGTTGAATTACACCCACAATATCTACCCATATATTCCTTATTATTAGCTTTTGTAACATTTTTTACTGTTTAAGAAAGGTATTTTAAGCTAGATATTGTGGGTGTAATTCAACGCAGGTTGGGGCTTTTGTCCACTGAGTAGTTAGTTTCACACAATATTGTTAATACCTGAAAATATATGAGAAAAAAAACTATACATAAAAGGTAAAATTTTTATTAATTTTTATTTATTTTAGTAGGTTGTTATGATATTCATTGACAGTTAATCAGTTTGACGTTGTCGATATTTCATTTTGACATTCAATTTCAAATAATTTTAATTTATTGGTATAATCATCTTTATAGTTAGATATTTGACTCAAGTTAAAGGAGACCACCTGATGAAGCGATCCTAATAAAACGCAGAAATAAGTGAGATCTCAATTATTGTGGTTGAATTTCGAGTTCCCACTCCAGAGGTTAGTAAATATATTAAAATTTTTAGATAATTATTGAATAGAGTTTTGTCTGTGGATGTTCATTAGCATATCTAGATGTTTGGTATCAGAGAACATACATATGACTTCATTGATAGGAATTGTAGGAGATTTGATACATATTAGCTTAAAATACCTTTCTTAAACAGTAAAAAATTGGCTTTTTGTTGAAGAGTTGATGTTGGGTCTCGATTAAGTTTAGTGTAACACTGTTGATCATTTAAAATATCTAATGATTTTTCCAAATATTGATCTCTAGTCATCAACACAGTTACATTACCCTTATCAGATTTAGTAACAATCAAATCAGCATGTTGTTTTAAGAACCTTTGAGTTTTAAAATATAATGTAATGTAAAAAATTAGTTAAAACGTTAGTGACTCTAGCTCTAAATAAATCTCTTTTTGTTTTATTTATTTTATTAATCAAAAATTCCACATCTGATAGAAAACGTGGCACAGAGATGTCATTAACATTTGGTGGCAAACAAAATTTAGCACCTAAAAATAGAAAAACTTCTATATCACGTGGTATTTCTATATTACTTAAATTTTTCAACCATTTGTCTACAACCTTAATGTTAGTGATGCAATTAGTCTCCAAATTACGTATTTTCTTAATATTATTTTGTTTAGTTTTAAAAAATTCTTTATTATACGTAATCTTTTGACGTCTAAAAAATTCTTCAATAATATATTCTGGTAAATTTTCATTAAGGGTTGTGTGCAAAGTGGTTTGATACTTCTCTAAATTGTGAATTTTACTATGAGTGATTTTAATTTCTAAATTTAAAATTTTGGTTTTCAACCTGTTGTTAAAGTTGTTAACTCGTTGTCCTGTCCTGCCATCATGTACATCAATTAAATTTCCTAGATTCTGCGTATTGTTGATAATATGAGATGGAATAATGCCTAGTTTTCTACATTGTAATAAGAAAATTTTCCGATTCACTGCAGCAGCCAATTTGATGTACGTTTTTGCCCAATTTTTTAGAGTAATTGCAATCTCTAGTCCATATTGTTTAACGTTTAACTTACGTTTTATAAAAAAATATGTAGATGATATTATTTGTTCTATACCTCAAGAGGGAGAGGATGAAATATTGAGAATTTTTAACAACTATAACCAACATATTCAATTTACAATTGAACAAGAAGATGAAAGGGGTGTGCCCTTTTTGGATACAAAACTAATTAGAACTCCTGATAACAAGGTGATTCTAGATTGGTATATTAAGCCTACCAGCTCAGGGCGTTATATTAATTATAACTCTTATCACACTGAGAAAATGAAAATTAATTTGGTACTAGCCATGAAGAATCGAATATATAATATTTGTCATCCCTCTTTGAGGAATAAAAATTTAGAAAAACTTTTAGAAATTTTACACAATAATTCATATCCAATAAAATTCCTTAGAAAATACTTATTTAATACTCCATTAATTAATAATCTTCGGGCTTATCGTGACACACTGGAAACCTCATCACAAATTCAAATTACTTATGGTTCATTACCCTTTGTTAAAGAATTGTCAACTAGAGTTATTAATATTTTCAGAGATGAAAAGGGTATAAAAATTGCTCAAAAAAGCGTTAGGTCCATAGGCAATCTTTACAGTAAATTAAAAGATAAGGATAGTATTCCCAAGAGAACCCATGTAGTGTATAGTATTCCTTGTTATAATTGCAATTTGGGATATATTGGTCAAACATCCAGATCACTCAATGCACGTATTACATCACACAAGAGTGATTGTAGAACTCAAAAAAGATCTTGTGCATTATCAGAGCATGTTTTAGATTCAGGACACCATATGAATTTTGATGATGTAAGAGTTTTACATAGGGAAAAAAATATAACTAAACGGTTGTTTCTTGAAATGGTTGAGGTTAGTAAGAATCAAAATTGTATGAATAAAAGAGTGGACATTGGTGATCTCAGTTCTATATATTCTTTTGTACTTACCCATGAATTTAATAATCATAATGTTAGTGTAGAAAATTTTAGTGACTCAGATTCAAGTTAATATTTTTAATCTAAATTAAAACTTATTTTTATAAAATAAATTATTGCAGTTGTTAATGATGCTTTGAGTGATGATATATAAACTCACTGTTTTTTTCAACTAGTTAAAGTGGTACACTAAAAAGATTTTTTTCATTGTGTTTTCGGTTGTATTTTGGGTTAATAATTAGTGTAATAATTTTTTGGTATTAGCTAAATTTTTGTTAAAAAATAATTTGTTGAATAATTTAATTGTTAATACCTAAGTTAGCACTTAATTCTTGTAATTTTGTAACACTAGGTACATCATGAAATTTTCAATTTTGAGCTGTCTGTACAAAATTCTTATTATTTTTATGTACTTTTTTCTGTGTATTAATCACCACAAGAAATCTTTTGAACATGATAACATCATATTGTTTGAATAGCAAATGGAATAATTTTCAGTAAGACAAGAACCATGTAGTAAATAAGTTAACAATTTTAACTCTACTCATTACCATAAATAATGTCTAAATGCACTCCAGCAGTAAAAAATGTTATAGTCAACTTCAACTTACTAGTAAGTAATCTTTTTATTAAGTTAAATTTAAAACAATTTTTGAAATTAAACATTTAATTACTGTTAGTAATTGTTGTATAAACTAAATTATTGTATTCTCTTGTAGCCTTGAAAAAGACAATAAACATTGTCGAAAGCTCGGCATAGTAAACTAGAATTTACTTATTAATTATCCCAAAATTGACCGAAGCCCTGTTATAATTAACAATTGTTTGGTATTCAACTAGTCGGTCGTGACTACCCTTTGGCGTTTATATATATATAAAGAGAAATAAGCTCTGCTAACTTTATTCATCATTATTAGTATTCATACTGAACTGCTCTTAACACTACGCTGTTTTAACTGTTAAGTATCTGTTTTTTACTGGCAGATACCTACTTTTTACTGCCTGGGACCTGTTTTTTACTGCCAGCTACCTGTTTTTTACTGCCAGCTACCTGTTTTTACTGCCAGCTACCTGTTTTTTACTGCTAGCTACCTGTTTTCTACTGCCAGCTACCTGTTTTTTACTGCTTATTGAGGATCTATATCAAGTACTACAATTAGTAAGATTTGATGCTTTCGATATGAATAGAAAGGAAGTTGAAGTAAAAAAATTGTTAATACAAAGGAGGAACATAGTAAAGCAAAAGCTGAATGCTCTGAAAGAAGGAAAAATATAATTCAAGAACAATCGTTTCTCCCTATCACGAAGCGTTTACAAACAATTGCCGAGAAACTTGATGGAGAGCCTAATATAAAAAGTGAGAAGCTAATAAAAAAGGAAGTGAAATCAAGGTTTTCGTTTAGCTCACCATAGAAAAGCATAGCGAAACATAATAGATCAACGCCTTCTGATGCACCAAGTTTCCTAGATACATCAGTTGTCGCAGAAGGAACTTCAAATGATAATGACATTGCTGATAGAGATAATGGGGAAAACAATGAGGAACTAGATGAAAGTGTAAGAGATGCAAAAGAATATATTCAAGACTTTAGTAAATCGCCCGATATGATGTACTATTTAAATCACCTTGATCCCTTACCTAGAGAATATGTTCATAAAATGATTGGTGATGTTCATAATGAATTTGACTTTAGGTATGGTGTTAGATATGATCCCGAGCATAATCAACTAAAAATTGGTAATGCATCTCTACAATTCGATGGTAATAATTTAATTATAGGAGGGTTAAATTATACTGGGACTCCTGGACTCTACGAATTAATTTTTCAGAAACATCCAAAAGGTTTCACAGAAGGTGATAAAAAAACCTACTTAGACATTGTTAAACGAACGAATGCTAATAAAAGAAACTACTCTGAAAATGAGCAAATTCAGGGTAGTGCATCTTACAGATATAAAAATATCATCTCCGCATTGAGTATACAACCACTAACATCACGAAGACCTCGCATCATAGCACCCTCAACTCGAATGAGGTTAGGTCTTGGTATGTTAATGGAAGCCTCGAATAATCCAATCGACTACGTATACTGGGACGATCCCAATGAGCTTGTTGATAGATTAAGGCTTTTAGTTGCCTCTCAAACCACTGGCCGTACAGGTCACTCTAACGAGATCATCTCTATTATCGAAGAATTGCGTGAATCTAAAATTATTGAGTAGTAAGCAAAAACTTACAGCTAACTTAAAAAATGACAGTCGATAAATTTGGTAGACACATAAGCCAACCAAAGCATTCATCTGCGGATCATGAAGATTTTGAAGTAACGTTAACAAGCATCTCAGGAAACATAGTGAAGGAATTATATTATAATATTGTTTTAACATTTGAGTCTACAACCTTTCATGAAAACAGTAAGAACTATTTAATATCTGATATAAAACATGTCAAGTTTTCTTCTACGAATCAGCTACGATTGAACATGCTACTGGTTACCCTACTGATATCATAACGATTATAAATGAAAAGGAATTTACTTTGGCAGAACTAGTCAACGTTATGCTACGTCGCAACGATAATATTTCATTTCGAGAAAAAGATCCGGAAACAGAAAACAAAAATTTATTTGTAGAAATCGTTATACGAGTTCCTGTGGGGTTAAATATATAGAAATTTGTTTTACATATATATAATTTTAATTGGAATCCAATATGATATATCTCAACAACTTTAAAAAATATGCAACAAATGTAAAAGAAGATATTGTCAATTAATTACACAAGTCTGCCAGAATCAATTTTAAAAGACGTAGAACCGTAATTAAAGGTCTGAATGATTTAATACAAGCTGATTTAATTGACTTGATATCATATTCCAAGAAAAATAATGGATATAAGTATGTACTAATCGTTATGAATTGCTTCTCTAAATTCATATGGACAGAACCACTAGCGAGCAAATCAGCCCAGGATATTACAATTGCAATGAATAGGATTTTACAACGTTTTAAAAAAATTTCGAAACATCTACAAACCGACATGGGAAAGAAATTCTATAATGAGAATTTCAAGAAACTGATGAAAAAATATAACATTAACCATTACAGCGTTTATAGTACAAAACAGGCTTCGATTGTGGAACGCTCCATTAGAACTATAAAGAATATGCTTTGGCGTGCTTTCAGCTTAGGAGGAGAATATAAGTGGAATCATATTTTATATAAAATTTTTGACAAATACAACAATACAGTCCATTCTACAACAAGGATGAAATCAATTAAAGTTACATCAAGGAATGTGAGATCATTATTAAAATCAACATATACTCATTTAAAAATTGCTAATAAAATAACAATATTTAAAGTAGGCGACCATGTGAGAATTAGTAAATATAGAGAAGCTTTTAAGAAAGGATATACTCCAAACTGGTGTAAACGGAATGACCTTTTTCTTCGTCCTTTTTGTGTGTGAAAATGTGGAAAAAGGTCCGTTTATCGGGTTGACGGCTAGTTCTCAGGGCGTGTATGGATTCGGGAACCTATCCAGGAAGTCCAGGCACGAGGTAGCACAGTGGTTGATAGTTGATGTTTGGGCGCCAGGAATATTTTGAGAAAATATTCCAATAACAGGAAAATCGTGACTGGTTTCGTTGCGACGGAGAATTTCTGAGTACTGGCAGGACGATGAACTGGTTTGCGAAGATACTATTCACTACTATTGTCTGTGGGAATTATCGAAGCACTTAACGAAGCGCGATTTAGGTGCAGAGCGACGGCTTGCAACTGTACTGGAATTTTTTAAGCACTCTGTAGAGTGGTATGCTCAAAGGAGCTTTGAAGATTGTATGGCCAAAGGGCACTGTACACAAAACACTATTTCGAAGCACTGATGTTCACTTGACGAAGGTCTAGAGCGACTGATCCAGATTTCGAAAATCGGTGTTCTCGCTGGAGGTTTATGGGAATCGTTGTCGCGCTCCACGTAGCGAGGTTGGGTTCCTCCCTAACCCTGGTGTCGTCAGGTATCATCAACGGTGGCGGTTGAACTTGCCACGCGTCCAATTGTTGCTCATTTGGTGATGCAGGTTGAATTCGCCAAGCGTCCGATTGTTGTTCAACACGTGATGCAGGTTGAATTCGCCAAGCGTCCGATTGTTGTTCAACATGTGATGCAGGTTGAATTCGCCAAGCGTCCGATTGTTGCTCCACACGTGATTCAGGTTGAATTCGCCAAGCGTCCGATTGTTGCCCGACACGTGATGCAGGTTGAATTCGCCAAGCATCCAATTGTTGTTCAACACGTGGTGCAGGTTGAATTCGCCAAGCGTCTGATTGTTGACCTGGCGGTTGGGGAGGTGATATTAGCGTTCCTTCGGTGGTCAAAGGTGTCAGGGGACGGTGTCGAAGGAGCATCAGACAAGCGTCCGATTGTTGACCCTGACTATCGGGAGAGTCCGGCGGCGGCAGGCTGACCACTTCCTCACGAGATATTTCCAATGGCTCGTCGCGCGTTGCAGGTGTGAGGATTGGCGACGAGAGAATTCGCCAAGCGTCGGATGGTTGCTCAATGTCTTCACCATACAGGAGCAATGGCGGGGGAGAAAGAGTCTCGGTGGTGGCCAGCGATGCCGGTCGTAACTGAGGTGTGACGTCAGCCATTGCACACCTCGGTATCGCAGTGACGTCAGACTGGGTACTGGGTATCGACGTGACGTCATTGTTCCTACCGCTGGGTAACGCTATGACGTCAGCGTTACGAGGACCAGGTAACGTTGTGACGTGTGTGACAGCTGGCTCAGGTAACGCAGTGACGTAGGTTGGGTTATCCGCCATCTTGTTTAGTAATTTCTAAATTTGTGTGTGGAGGGGGCGGTTCATTAATATTAGTTTTCTTAGTGAGCCTCTGAAGGAGTATGAAAGATCTGACCACTAATCTATAAACAATTATACCTGGGTGACGTCAGTTAGACGCGCGTAGGACACCCTGTATATATGATTGATGGCAAAACTGCAGTTATGACAACGCCCTTGCATACTTTGAGCTCTAATCTAACAGTTATATAGCGTGCCAGCGGCTATTTGCAGTCTGACGGACCTAGCTGCTGAGACGCGTTGGTTTGGTCGAGTCTCAACACCCTGTGTAGGATTCCGAAAATTTTTATGACGGAGTTTTAAGTTCAATTTTTGGTACGAGACTTCTACTCGCCAAAGGAAGTTAATTCACTAATTTAGGGGTGTTCAAACTCACTAAACAGTTATCAAATCTAACACAAGTTCTGGGCTGAAGGCAGACGTTTTAGCTTACCGGCACTGGACGTCAGGCTTCGAGGCACTCACTTTATTTTAATTATGTTTAAATGAAACTCAGGATAAATTTTATTATAGGGGATTGGCAAATACACCTATACGAATATCTTTCTATTGTTTTTTTGTAAGTTCTGTTCATCTACAGTGGAAAATGTATTTTATTGCCAGGAATAAGTGGATAGGGGGGTCGATATATTCACTGAATAGTTTAAATCGGTATATTAATACTTTAACACTATTAGCTACGTGATTAACTCTCGCACTTGACTTAGACAATGAAAATTCACTACTGTTCTGTGACTTGTACGCGTTACGACTTTCCGTATCGAGGTATACTTCAGGTCTGCTGCTGAGACCAAGAAATCGCCCGTATTTATGCAGAATTTCCGGGGTTTTCTGGCACGCGATTGGTCAGCCGAGTTAAAATTTCTAATTTTAACGATAACTCGGTTCTCGGCTGAGCAATTTTCCTGAAATTTTCACGAGACCTCCGGAATGCTATTGCGAACAATTTGTGAAAGTTTCGTGAATTTTCATTTGCAGGTTTTCTCACAAAAGAGAAAAACCTGCAACATCGGCTCGGTTTTAACCCCTCAGGGATACCTGCTATATTTATACCTGGGGTAAAGGGCCAATGGGGTTTCGTATTTTTGATTCCAGGCCAATGGGGTGTCTCGATCTCAGGTATAGTGAATTTTCTAATTTTAGCCGGCGCCAGTCTGTCGGGGCGAATGTACAGTCGTTTCAAGAGTTTATTTTTGCTTGCGAAATGGTTGCCTTTCGTATGATCTTTTTCGCCGTTGCAACATACTATAACACTGGTCTAGCGAGATTTTTATCATTAGGAAAATAAGATTAACCAACCCTACAACATATTTATTGAAAGATGAGAGTTGTTGTTGTTGTTGCTGTTGCTGTTGCTGTTGCTGTTGCTGTTGCTGTTGCTATTGCTATTGCTATTGGTATTGGTATTGGTATTCTTATTTTTATTTTTATTTTTATTTTTATTTTTATTTTTATTTTTATTTTTATTTTTATTTTTATTTTTATTTTTATTTTTATTTTTATTTTTATTTTTATTTTTATTTTTATTTTTATTTTTATTTTTATTTTTATTTTTATTTTTATTTTTATTTTTATATTTATTTTTATTTTTATTTTTATTTTTATTATTATTATTATTATTTTCCAGTAAACACCTTCCGAAGCTCCGACACATTCGGAGATGTTCTGGAGAGTCAAGCAATGACCACTCTCCACTCCGTGGAGTCAGTAATCATTGCGCCCGTAAATCGTGTGTTCTGAGCAGACGTAGCGAACCAAGGACGATTGCCTTCTGCATTCTGCCGGCTAAGATCTCTGCCGAATTTCGACAAGCCGGTATGATCTTTAAGTCAGAAAGCAACGTATGTCTCATTCCACCCAGGACGCCTATAATTAGCACCACAATCTTAACAGAGTGGTCTGGATACAGCCTGCGGAGCTCGGAAAGAAGATCTGCTTAAAGGCTTGCTGGCATCTCGGAGTCCATTCGAACGGGATGTTGTCTTCTGTGAGTTTATGAAGAGGCTTGGCAATGTCAGAGAATCCTTGGACAAACCGTCGGCAGTATGTGCATAGGCCGAGAAAACTTCGAACTTGATGTTTGTCTTTAGGAATCGGCCAGATCTTTATACACTCTGTCTTCTCCGGGTCTGTTTTCACACCGTTTGGAGTAATAATGTGGCCTAGGTATCTAACCACCTTTTGGAACAGACTGCACTTCTTCGGGTTCAACTTCAGGTTCGCTGCTTTCAATTTCTTGAACACTTCGGACACGTTCTTCAGGTGCCCCTGGAAAGAGCGTCCCATCACCACCACGTCGTCCAAGTAAATCAAACAGGTCTCCTAATGCAGGCCATGAAGTACAGTTTCCATCAATCGTTCAAAAGTGGCAGGGGCATTACATAGACCAAATGGCATTACATTGAACTGCCACAATCCATTTCCGGTGGTGAACGCTGTCTTTTCCTTGTCTTCTGGGCTGACCTCGACCAATATCCACTCTTTAAATCCAAAGTGAAAAACCATTGCGCACCAGCCAAGGTGTCCAGAGTATCGTTAATTCTTGATAGTGGGTAACTGTATTTCTTGGTGACATCATTTAATTTTCTGTAGTCCACACAAAATCGGGTGGAGCCGTCTTTCTTCTTGACCAGGACTACATGAGAAGCCCAAGGACTCTGAGATGGCTCTATGGTGCCTTGGTTTTGCATCTCAATTAACATCTTGTTAATTTCTTCTCGCTTGGCTAATTCAACAACAAAGTGATATTCTTGCAGCGGTTCCAGCCATCTGTCCTTCAGGGTATTTAAACGTGATCCGTTCTTAGAAGGAATTCTTGGCCATACAGGTATTTATGAAAGTGTTCTAGACTTGATGATGGTAACCAATTCTTTCCGAGTCACACAATAGTTCTTTTCGGAATTCGATAGAAATTTACTGAAGTAGCCCACTACTCGCTCTTGCCATCTTGTACTTGGGAAAAAACTCCGTCAATTCCAACGTTGTAGTGCAGAGAGCCTATTTCAGCGTCTCAAAGGCTTGCTGGCGTCTCGGAGTCCATTCGAACGGAATGTTATCTTCTGTTAGTTTATGAAGAGGCTTACAATGTCAGAGAATCGTTGAACAAACCGTCGGTAGTATGTGCATAGACCCAGGAAACTTCGAACTTGATGTTTGTCCTTAGGAACCGGCCAGTTCTCTATGCACTCTGTCTTCTCCGGGTCTGTTTTCACACCGTTTGGAGTAATAATGTGGCCTAGGTATCTAACCTCCTTTTGGAACAGACTGCAATTCTTCGGGTTCAGTTTCAGGTTTGCTGCTTTCAACTTTTTGAACAATTTGGACACGTTCTTCAGGTGCTCCTGGAAAGAGCGTCCCATCACCACCACGTCGTCCAAGTAAATCAAACAGGTCTCCTAATGCAGGCCATGAAGTACAGTTTCCATCAATCGTTCAAAAGTGGCAGGGGCATTACATAGGCAAATGGCATTACATTGATCTGCCACAATCTATTTCCGGTAGTGAACGCTGTCTTTTCCTTGTCTTCTGGGCTGACCTCGACTTGCCAATATCTACTCTTTAAATCCAAAGTGGAAAACCATTGCGCACCAGCCAAGGTGTCCAGAGTATCGTCAATTCTTGGTAGTGGGTAACTGTCTTTCTTGATGACGTCATTTAATTTTCTGTAGTCCACACAAAATCGGGTGGAGCCGTTTTTCTTCTTGACCAAAACTACAGGAGAAGCCCAAGGACTCTGAGATGGCTCTATAGTGCTTTGATTTTGCACCTCAATTAACATCTTGTTAACTTCTTCTCGCTTGGCTAGTGGAAGTCTTCGTGGTGACTGCTTTATAGGAGATGATGAACCAGTATCGATTCGATGCTTCACTACATTGATTCTCCCAAAGTCGCCTGGTTTAAGTGCAAACACATCTTCATTTTCAGCTCTTCCAGTTGTTCCACCTCCATCTCTGTTAATCTTTCCTTGGCCCTATCCACGATGTCCCTTAGACATTCCGGTAGACTGGTTTTATTTGGTTTCTTCTCTGTTTTGTTGATATCTTTGAGTGTTCTTACAATGGTAACAGGTTCACAGACTCCTACTTCAGTTCCCTTTGTAATTTTCTGTGAAAAGGTTTTCAGGTTAACTACCCGTACTATTGTCGTTTTCTCAGGTTTGATCAGGGTACGGCCGGTGACTATAGATTTATTGAACAAATCCGGATTACTGGGTTCCACCTCTCCTACACTACAAGACATTTCCCCATCCATAACTGTGGCAACCAAGGTTTCGGTCTGAGCAGGTAGTACCACAGTAGGTAGTGGGTCACTTTAGACCAGCCCCTCCACTTTCCTTTTAGGCCCCGCCCCTCGACCAATCAGATTGCAGCATTATTCAAACCCTCGCCTCTCGACCAATCAGATTGCAGCATTATGGCGGGAAATTCAAACTGGTTTGAAATTTGACAGTAGCGACCTAACCTAAGTTTAAACTGGCGGGATATTTAAAATTAGGCGGGGAATTCAAACTGATTTGAAATTTGACAGTAGCGACCTAACCTAAGTTCAAACTGGCGGGATATTTAAAATTAGGCGGGGATATTCAAACTAAGAAAAAAGGATCTAACCTAACAGAAAAAACATGCGCAGTAACTACCTAATCTATCAGAAAAAAACATGCGCGGTAACGACCTAATCTAACAGAAAAAACATGCGCAGTACGTCACACACACAATTTTTTGCTAATAACTAAAATTTGAAAACTGATTTGATTGGTTCCTATCACGTGACGTTGTTATTTAAATGAAAAACTTTACTCTGTGCGCGATTTGAACCGGGACCTCTCGCATGCAAAGCTGACGCGTTACCACGAGACCGCTATGGCTATTAACAAAAGGTTACAGTAACTGCGTAATATATGAATCAGAGAGCGCTTGAAGGCGTCCCACACCAAGCAGTCTGAGCTATAACAATGATATTAAATAGAAATATTTAAGATTTTACAGGTGCTAATTACAGGTGATATTAAATATGTATGAAAAAAACTGGTAGCGCTGGGAATCGAACCACAGACCTTTGTGTCAGAAGTGGCGGCAAATTCAAATTGGTAGAAGCGGCGAGAAATTCAAACGGATTTGAAATTTGACAGTAGTGACCTAACCTAAGTTCAAATTGGCGGGATATTTAAAATTAGGCGGGAAATTCAAACTGATTTGAAATTTGACAGTAGCGACCTAACCTAAGTTCAGACTGGCGGGATATTTAAAATTAGGCGGGAAATTCAAACTGATTTGAAATTTGACAGTAGTGACCTAACCTAAGTTCAAATTGGCGGGATATTTAAAATTAGGCGGGAAATTCAAACTGATTTGAAATTTGACAGTAGCGACCTAACCTAAGTTCAGACTGGCGGGATATTTAAAATTAGGCGGGAAATTCAAATTAACGAGAGTGGCGGTACATTCAATCTGGTTTAAAATTAGGCGGCAAATTAAAATTAACGAAAGTGGCGGTAAATTTAAATTAACGAGAGTGGCGGTAAGTTCAACCTGGTTTAAAATTAGGCGGGACATTCAAAGTGACAGAAGTGGCGGGGATACAATCAATACACGGGAGTTTTACTGTAGTATACGAGGTCAGATATTCATAATATCATAAGACTAAAATATACTGTCTTCAAGATAATGAAATAATATATACAGGACGTGTGAAAGATTTTTTTTCTATAGAACTGGAATTTATAATTATATGTAAAGAATATGTATCAGACAATTAATATGTGTTCGATATACTACATATGGAAATTATATAATTTATCTTTCTTAATGATTGTTTTAATAAAAAATGTTAGGTGTAGAATAAAAACTAAATGACTATAACGAGAATGTAGACACATCATAATATACCACATCTCTCTTAATAAAATTTCAATAGACATAAATGAGAGTAAACAAAATCGTATATTTGCGAATATATATAATATGTAAATGCTTAAAATCAAAATCAGTTGACGAAATCCATGTAAAATATTGATGATTAAACCTTCAAAATTAACCAGTTTAATCTTAGAAAATATCCAAGGTTTAAAAATTTGTTTAACCAATACCAGCATAATATTTCAGTTATGAAGATGTAAATAAATGTTAATTAGAAACTAACAGTTATTAACTATATTGTATGAAACAATGATAATGAAGTAATGTACTGCTATATGAATCGCCCTGTATAACGTTACATAACATTTATGGTGTTAACAATAATTATACTTTAAATGAGTATGTACTATATCAAATATGTACAATCGTTTTCAATATTAATGACACACTTTTAAATGAATTTGGCTATTTATTTGGAACTACTGACGTATTGATAATGAAATCTACTCAAAATTCAACATTTCACTTATAATAGCTAAGACATGATAATAGTAAAGATCTAGCCGGACTTAAACCACACTGGATTCGAATATAGTCATTGAGAGTGAAATCACTATTTAGTAAATAATTCTGTTCCCATCGTGCAGCCTCTTCATATTTTTCGATAATTTCATCCAAAGCCTTCACATACTATTCATTAGATTTTCCGCTAACTAGTGTCGGTGAGATGGAAAAAAGAAGTCACGTGACGAAAAAAGGACAACAGCTACAGAAAAAATGACAACGATGACATAAACGTGACATAAATGTGACATCGTGACATAAATGTGACATAAACGTGACATAAATGTGACATAAACGTGACATAAACGTGACATAAATGTGACATAAACGTGACAAAAATGTGACATAAACGTGACATCGTGACGTAAATGTGACATAAACGTGACATAAATGTGACATAAACGTGACATCGTGACATAAACGTGACATAAATGTGACATAAATGTGACATAAACGTGACATCGTGACATAAATGTGACATAAACGTGACGTAAATGTGACATAAATGTGACATAAACGTGACATCTTGACATAAATGTGACATAAATGTGACATAAACGTGACATAAATGTGACATAAATGTGACATAAACGTGACATAAATGTGACATAAAATGTGCCATAAACGTGACATAAATGTGACATAAACGTGACAGAAAAAAGGACAACAACTACACAAAAACGACAACGATGACAGAAAAAAGATAACAAAAAGGATAACAAAAGGATACATACTACAAGTATATAGTCATTATATCACCGCGAGTAAACATGTATGTGTGCGATGTATGCTCCAAGGAGTTTGTAAATAGAAGTGAACTTAGTTGCCACGCTAACAAACATAAATCTAAAACATTTCCCTGTAACACATGTGGAAAGAAATTTACGAGACAGGACAACTTATTAACTCACAGGAAAAACAAGCATCATCAGCTAAATAATAGTAAACTGCTCGTCGACATGAAAGAACCAAACAGAAAATATGTATTAGGAATAGAAGATAGTATCCATTGTTAGAATAAAGAAAATGTTGAAGATTCTAATATACTGGTAAACGAGCTACGATATTACATCGAAGAATCTGGTTTCAGCATAGAACATCGTCTACGTAGGAATACTATTACCAAGTTACAAAATATGGGAATAAGTCAGTAACTTAATATATAATAATGTGAGCTACACTAAAGATCCTGAGAGAAGACTTAAGCAGTTTAACCAATCCAGAACCAACTTATACAACAAACAAGCCACATAGAATTATTAGATATACAGAGCTATATAAAACAGCGTATCTTCCAACGAAAAATACTTCACATAAATTATAATAAAACAGAACATTGTAAATTCATTGAAATTAAAACAGGGTTTCCATATTTCTGCAGTTCTTCAAGGCATATGACCAGTAGGATGTTTTCATCGCTACATAATATCTTTTTATAATTGTAACTAAAGTATCTGTTTCTTCAACGTTAGGCGGCCCTTGCACCTGGTTACACATGTCTCTGAATTTGGCTGCTTCGTAGCAGAAAGATATAAAATCATAGTATCCAATATTTCGTCTGTCACGTCTGCATGAGGAGGCGACTCTGTTGGTCTTTGAGGTTAGGAGTGCATTCTAAGCAGTTGCAGGCTCTCCCCAATCGCATTCTTTGGACATGTTTTTGAAATCGCTAAGTCACCTAAACCTGCGTTTATCGTACCAGCAGAAATTGATGTCTTGGTTTTACTGATAAATTATATTTCAGTAGATCATATAGTCTTAGTTTGCAAATTTATATTTTCCTCTCTGACATTTTACCGCTATGCACTAAAATGATGCACCCTTATTACAATTATGTCAATTCTCATTTTATTGTTGTCTGACAGTAATCTTAACCCAAAACAGTTTCTTTTGTTAGTTTAACATACATCGGTAACACAAAATCTGTCTACTGAAATGGATATTGTATTACACTGTGCAACCAGTGACGTTTACAACCAGTTTATTAAACATTGCATAATTGAGACTGTCTGTAGTGAAATCCACAAACAAGGTAGTCTCTTCTTTATGGTGAAAACAATATATACTGAATGAAGTGACAATACCAGAAATTGCTTTTAAGTGGTCACTTGAGATTGAAATTATGCCTTACCAATCTACTAATACAGTATTGATAGAAAAATTATCTTGGTGTGATTGTTTGAGAATACGATCAATATGTACAGAAAAAAGAAAGGTTAAAACAGTTAAATGGTGTTAAGGAATCAGTATATCCTTCAATAAAGATCGGATTTAAAATTTACTTGTTTGAGCTGATATTAGATAGTTTTGTCAGTAAATATTATCCATATATGCATTATTCAGATATTTACTGCTTTTCATTGGAGAATATTAAGTAATTATAAAACAATTATCTATTGCATTGATGGAGCTATTACAAAATCAACATATTATGCTAAGAGTGATACACTTCGACATCTGTCATTCAAGAAGAATCCAAGAAGATGTACTGGAAATTTCATTCATCGAAAAATAAGAATCAAAAATAATATTCAGCGGTATGACAAAACTAAGAATATTTCTAAGCTGTTTGTAGATATAAGAATTAAAGTGAACTGCGACTGAAACGCAAAATGATCAATATGTTAAGCACTTTTTAAATAACGAAGGGTAAAATTGGAGTTTGTAGATATTGAAATTAAGTCAGGACAGCTTTTGAGGAAAATTCAGTCAACAGTCAAACCCAAAAACTGTTAGAAACCCTTGTGAACTGTTTAGTATGTTCGCAGACTCTGGAATATATTTTAACACACTGATTGTCAGCTTTTACCGATTGTAGATGTAGTTATAGTCGCATATGACACAGTGCTGGTAAGATTAAAAAATAAAAATGGTATTAATTATTGTGTATCAAGACCTGAGGACTTCGATGTATCCACAAGTGAATTTATTGGAGATATAATCGATGAATCAGAATCATTCAGGCTCGGACAGTCATATCGCATAATATGTAGGTAGTGAGTCTAAAAATACACTTATAAAGTAAAGTAAAAGGCATTTTCTTGAACTGTGAGGCTTCACAATTGGTAAATTTTGATAGTATACAAGATATGGTTCTTAATGGACTCCGGTATATGTCGCATCTAAAAATATTTGGACAACAAAAAAACACGAGGTGAATATAAAGATTAAGTTTTGGGTATGTCTTATAATTTGTTATAATTAAATTATTATTACGTAATATTAATATTTGTATTACTTTGAAATTATATAAGTATGGGGAGTCTAATAAAAAAATAAATAATCTATTCCTGCATATTCTTTCACCTCCTCTCCTTTCATATCTGGCATTTTTAACTAATATACGTGTAATGTTTTATCAAAATCATTTAAATAAATTATAAATGCTTTCTTGATAGATATTTGTTTTATATTGTAGGTGGAACAAAGGTAATATATTTGCATATTACTATTACACTACTATTAATGTTGCTGATATAAAATTGTATCAAGGCCACCCATTGGAACTAAATTATATATAATATTTCAAGAAGGTACAGTGTGTTATTTTAAAGCTGTTTTACTGTGGATTCATTACTGTTTTTGAAACTATTTTTTAGTTTTAGAACCCCGTTTCTTATTGCTTTTATAACTATTTTTACCTACTTACAACTGTTTTGGACAACTTTTGAGTTCTAACAGATTTTAAAACTGCAATGTAAATTGATACCTATGTGAAGGTCACAGGTTAATGAATGTATTACATCCGGTATTGCATCATTTCTAAACATCTGCATTTGTTCTATGTCAGCAAAAATTACTACTTTATTTCATAACTAGTGTTAGGAGTATATAGACACATAGTATATATAGAAGCGAGACAATTTGACCGAAGGGACGACTACCTGACTTAAGTGTTTAGTTGGACCCTAAATGGTTTTTGCAGTAGAGACTGACTTATTTCGTAACGACAATTCGAGGGTGAATGTGCGCGTGCATAATAAACTAAGTTAATAAATAGTGGACTAGACAATTGTTTTAGTAACCTGTGTTGTGTTGGATTATTAGGTGAGTTAATCACAGAGTACTTAGTATGCTTAACATTTGTTTATTGGCTAAGTTAGTAGTTGATTAATTAAATATTTGAGAGTATAAATGATAGTGTATTACTGACGAGGCCTGCCTATTATTGTTTTGTATTTTTATTGGCCGTTAGCTGCGTGTGACACGGTATTTTGAGGTACGAGGTATTCTAGGGCTGTTAGCTGCGGTGATACAGTCCGTCCGTTAGCTGCGGTGAGCGGGGGATATCTCGGAGGCCGCTAGCTGCGGTGACGCGGTCTGGTTCTGGTTTAAGACCTAGTCTTGCTATGAACTATCTCTGCAGAGGTGGTCTGGTCAGTGTACATTGTTGTATTGTTGATATCCAGCTGCAGTCTGAGGGAGAATATATTTACTAGTTGATCTAAGTAGTACATGTTGATGTTTAGAGAATGTGAAGGTATGCTTGGGTACTCATGTGTTTCTCTCTTATTTGTTGAAAGGTTCTGAGCTTGTTACGAGAGCTGCATGCCCGTGGGCGATTTAGACGGCAACTCTAACCTGACCTAGGCTCAGTAAGTGTCTTAGTTATTGCAATACTTAGTTAGATAGTATTAGTTGCAAGGCAACAAATCACAATCAGTTACGTCCAATGGTTCACGCCCTGTATGAGAAGAAACGCCCTGACAAATTATAAGTATTATTTAGATAAACAATCAAACAGAGACAAACCAAAACAGACACCTAACAGATATCAGAAGTGGGATTACAGCCATTGACGTACTGTAGTTTATTTCTAATTGTTTGTGTAAAAATTGAAATTATGAACATGGGAAAACGCCGTTGCCAAACTGGTGGCCCTTCTGCAAAAGAACACGGCAGGCCCGGTCTGAGTCATCTGAAGTTGATCTTTCTGAAACGAGGCGAGAATTGGCTCCCATCGTCGAAACGGCGAGTGAATCTAGCGAAAATTTGAGCGCAGTTAATCAACTTGCGAATGTCATGCGTGACGTCTTATCCCAATTGGGAAATCAAGGTCACAGTTCAACTGGCTTTAAAGGTGATGCCGTTCCGTATTTTGATCCAGAAGATAACCAACAGGATGTAGTAGTATGGTGTAATAAGGTGGATGAGTTGAGAGAGGTATTCCATTGGTCGGAGGATGCGACAATTTACTATGCTATAGCTAAACTACGAGGGTTAGCGGAGACGTGGTACCGTAGCCTTCAGTCTGTCAAATATTCGTGGGCAGAATGGAAAGAAAAATTACAGCGGGCTTTTCCAACTTCTCGGGATTATGCAGATAAGCTAGAAGAAATGATGAAGCGTAGGAAAACTTCTGGCGAAACTTATACCAGATATTATTTTGAGAAATTATCGCTAATAAATAATTGTGAAATATACAGGGCACCGACGCTGTTGCCTGTATTATACATGGCCTTCAAGATGACCATGTCAAAACATCTGCTCGCGCTGGTAATTATACAGAACCTGAGGATTTGTTTACTTATCTGAGATCGTTAAAGAATGCCAGTAGTTCGACAAAGGATCCAAAGGGGATCATAGAAAGTGGTCCATTGGAAAAGGCGGACACAGACCCAACAGATCAAAGTTAACTGAAACAAAATGTTTCAATTGTGGCAAAACTGGTCATAAATCGTACCAGTGCAGGTTGGAGAATACCACAACCACTAAGGTTTGCAGTTTTGCCACAAGAAGGGGCATGAGGAGAGTAGGTGCTTCATTAAACAGAATAAAAGACCAACAACTTCCAAGGAAGCTACGTTATGACTAGCTTCACAGCCGATTGACACCAATGCCAAATTCTTTAAAGAGGGTACCATAAATAATTTCCCTATCAAATTATACATTGATACTGGTAGTTCCTGCACCAATATAACAAAAACGCAAGTGGATAGGTTAAATTTAAAAATGGATAATTCCAAGAAAGTCATTATCAAAGGTTATGGTAATTCAGTGGTATCGTCTCTAGGAACAGTAAGATGCAAAGTCAAAATTGACGACGTGGAATGTGAATTGGACATAAATGTAGTACCAGATTCTATACAGGATGTGCCTTTATTAGTGGGAAGGTCGTTTACTGAACAACCTCAAGTAAAACTGGTTAAAGATTATACAACCTTGACATTAAGTCGTGAACTACCTACATTGCAATGTGATGAAAGAATTGAAAAGGTGGCTCTGTTGGCACATAAAACAATTGTGATACCATCAAATCATTTTGTCACGTACCTGTTGATGTTGATACAGATTACGACGGTGACCTTTATGTCAATGCCAGTATTCGTTTAAAGGAAAATCAAGAACACTGTATTCCAAGAGTCGTCTTAAACATTCAGGAATACACAGAGGGAAATTCAGTTATACCTGTGATAAATCTTTCCGAAAATGATCTTGTTATTCGAAAGCAACAGCTAGTTGCAAGGGCGTGGACTTGTGTGGTGGAGGAACCATCTATAGAAGAAATCTTAAGAATTGATGAAAAGAATTTGCCTGACCTACCTCTAAATAATATAGTCCATGGACCCATAGGAGATTACGAACGAAAGCTTCTGTTTGAACTAATCCAAGAATATCGAGATTGTTTTCTCAGAGCTACGCAGATTTAGGGTGCCTCAAGACAGGGGAGACAATGACCATACAACTAAATGAAGACAGGCCATTTAGTTGCCGCCCTTACCGTATGTCCCAGAGCGAAAAGGAAAAAGTAGCAACTATTTTAGGAGAACTATTGGACAATGGAATTATTCGAGAATCTCAATCGAATTATGGGTCTCCTTTAATCCTTGTCAAGAAAAAGGATGGCACTGACAGGATGTGCATAGATTACAGGAAGTTAAACAGTGCAACAGTCAGGGATATATATCCGTTGCCTCGCATAGACGATCAGTTGGATAGGCTTCAAGGCAGCAAGTACTTCACCAGTCTTGACATGAAATCAGGGTACCATCAGGTGCCTATAGCTGAAACTAGTAAACATCTCACTGCTTTTGTAACTCCAGATGGAACCTTTGAATATAATCGTGTTCCCTTTGGATTGACCAACGCTCCATCCGTGTTCCAGCGCATCATAAGCAAAATTCTAGCTTCTGCAAAATCTGTAGCTGCTGTATACCTAGATGATGTTTTAATTCATTCCAAAAATGTCGAAAATGGCCTAGATAATTTGCGCACCGTGTTAAACTTACTAAGGAAGGCTGGATTAACCTTAAATCTTAGCAAATGTACCTTTTAATGACTTCGGTAAGCTACCTCGGATTTGAAATAAGCTCTGAAGGTATAAGACCAGGGCAAGCAAAAACCTTGGCAGTGAAAGAATTCAAAACGCCAACTAATGTACATGAAGTTCGACAGTTTTAGGTCTTACTGGATACTTCAGACAATTCATTAAAAGAATTACGCAGCAAAAGCCAAATGTTTAACCAACAAACTTAGAAAGGATCAGAGTTGGAACTGGAGAAGAAGATCAGCATGCCTTTGAGGAACTGAAGGCCGCTCTAATCTCTAGACCTATTCTAGCGCTATATAGTCCGACCTACCCTACCGAGGTGCACACCGATGCATCTAAACTTGGAATAGCTGGGATATTATTACAGGAACAAGAAGACAAACGGCTGCATCCGGTAGCATATTTCAGTAGGAAAACAACATCAGCAGAGGAAAAGTACCATTCCTATGAACTTGAAACACTTGCAGTTGTCGAGACTCTACGGAAATTTAGAGTTTATCTGCTGGGAATAAACTTTAAAGTTATCACCGACTGCAACGCTATAAAAGCAAGCAGTTCGAAGAAGGATATGATACCACGTATAGCTCGTTGGTGGCTTCAACTGCAAGAATTTTCATTTTCCGTACATTATCGACCTGGCGAGCGAATGAAACATGTTGACTCGTTAAGTAGAAATCCCTCCAGATCAGAACAACCCACCGAAGAAATTCTGAGAATTGACCAAGCTGATTGGGTTCTTTCAGGTCAACTTACTGATGAGAAAATTAAACATGTCAGAGAAGTTTTATCAAAACCACCGCAGACTGACCACGATCGTAGTGTCTATAAAGAATATGCTCTAAGAGATGGTAGAGTGTATAGAATCACAGTTCGCGGATTATTATGGGTCATCCCAAGAGGTATGAGACAACAAATTGTACGTGCAGCACACGATGAAATGGGCCATTTTGGAGTAGAGAAAACTCTGCATCGATTATGTCAACACTATTGGTTTCCACGCATGAAGGCGTATGTTGAAAAATATATAAAATGTTGTATATCTTGCCTTTACAGTAAGAAAGCAACAGGTCCGCAAGAAGGTTTCTTACACCCAATAGAGAAAATAGCAGTACCCTTTTACATGGTACACATAGATCATCTAGGACCATTCCCTAAAAGCAAACATGGAAAGGAATATTTAATTACGTTGGTTGATTCATTTACCAAATATGTTGTTTTAAAGGCGGTCAGATCAACTGCCACTAAATATGTAATACTGTTCTTAATAGAAACTTTTTCTCATTATGGTTTACCTGCCAAGCTAGTTTGTGATCAGGGATCAAGTTTTACCTCCAACCGATTTAAAGATTTTTGCAAGGAGAAAAATGTAAAATTAATATTTAATGCGGTAGCCACACCTAGGGCAAATGGTCAAAACGAAAGATTTAACCGAACTATACTGGGCGCTTTACTGACATCCACTCCAGAAGAAAACCGATGGGATGAGCAGGTAACTAAGTTACAATTTGCAATCAACACCGCTGTCAGTAAGAGCACTAGAAAGACACCATTTGAACTTTTGTATGGGTATCAACCTAGAGGAGTTGTAAACCCGATACTAGCCCAAGAAATAGAGGAAATACCAAAGATGGTAGATGATATGACAATATTGCGTCAAGAAGTTGCAGAAAGAATTGCTAAGGACCAAGAAAAGCAAAAGGAACGCTATGATAAGAAACGGAAAAAGCCAAGGGTGTATAAACAGGGAGATGTTGTCTTAATTCAAAAGCTGAAATTGCTTCTAGTACAAGTAGAAAGCTTTTACCTAAATATAGTGGGCCAATGGTGGTTCATGAGGTACTACCAAATGATAGATATGTGGTGACTGATATGAATGGAACTTACCGAACACGGAGATCGTCCAAATACCAAAGAACTGTAGCAGTGGACAAGATGAAACCGTGGATACCAAATGGTGGGGTATCTGACTCTACTGATTCAGAAAGTGGTGAAGATGGTGTTACCCTTTCGAGTTCGAGTTCGAGTGAGGATGATGAGGGCAATACCTCGGGGCGAGGTATGAACAGGATGGCCGAATGTTAGGAGTATATAGACACATAGTATATATAGAAGCGAGACAATTTGACCGAAGGGACGACTACCTGACTTAAGTGTTAGTTGGACCCTAAATGGTTTTTGCAGTAGAGACTGACTTATTTCGTAACGACAATTCGAGGGTGAATGTGCGCGTGCATAATAAACTAAGTTAATAAATAGTGGACTAGACAATTGTTTTAGTAACCTGTGTTGTGTTGGATTATTAGGTGAGTTAATCACAGAGTACTTAGTATGCTTAACATTTGTTTATTGGCTAAGTTAGTAGTTGATTAATTAAATATTTGAGAGTATAAATGATAGTGTATTACTGACGAGGCCTGCCTATTATTGTTTTGTATTTTTATTGGCCGTTAGCTGCGTGTGACACGGTATTTTGAGGTACGAGGTATTCTAGGGCTGTTAGCTGCGGTGATACAGTCCGTCCGTTAGCTGCGGTGAGCGGGTGATATCTCGGGGGCCGCTAGCTGCGGTGACGCGGTCTGGTTCTGGTTTAAGACCTAGTCTTGCTATGAACTATCTCTGCAGAGGTGGTCTGGTCAGTGTACATTGTTGTATTGTTGATATCCAGCTGCAGTCTGAGGGAGAATATATTTACTAGTTGATCTAAGTAGTACATGTTGATGTTTAGAGAATGTGAAGGTATGCTTGGGTACTCATGTGTTTCTCTCTTATTTGTTGAAAGGTTCTGAGCTTGTTACGAGAGCTGCATGCCCGTGGGCGATTTAGACGGCAACTCTAACCTGACCTAGGCTCAGTAAGTGTCTTAGTTATTGCAATACTTAGTTAGATAGTATTAGTTGCAAGGCAACAAATCACAATCAGTTACGTCCAATGGTTCACGCCCTGTATGAGAAGAAACGCCCCTGACAAATTATAAGTATTATTTAGATAAACAATCAAACAGAGACAAACCAAAACAGACACCTAACACTAGCGTTATCTTTTCTTAATTTTGAAGATAGGATATAATACCATGTTAGTAATAAGTATATCATTTCTAAATAATAAAATTCCCCTCTACTTATTTAAAGTGGTGGGGATTACTCCATAAAATAATGTTAGGAAAAAATTGAAAACAGTCACAATCAAGCAGTGTTGTGTATACTAGTAAAAATAATATTCAGTTATAGTGTGTAACCAAACAAAGCCAGAATAATGTGGGCAGCTTACGTGAAAGAGATCGAAATAAAAGACTTGGATAGTGGTATTCGAAATCTACGTCAGACCATCTCAAATCTTAAGTTTGATGCCGATCATGAAGCCATTTATGGTATGGGAAACTTTTTTCCAGCAGAATATTGTGAAGAATTAGTTGAGAAATATGGAAAGGCGTTAGTATTGTGCGAAGATTATTTAAACGAGCAATGTACCATAAATGATGTTGCTAATGGTTTTATTAACTTGGGCATGACGGGAATGCTTCATGATATTAAACATTTACTGCAGAGCCATTTAGCCAATAAAATTCCTGAACGCGAGGTATCAATTTACATTGCAGTTTTAATATCTGTTAGAACTCAAAAGTTGTTCAAAACAGTTGTAAGTAGGTAAAAATAGTTATAAAAGCAATAAGAAACGGGGGGTCTAAAACTAAAAAATAGTTTCAAAAACAGTAATGAATCCACAGTAAAACAGCTTTAAAATAACACACTGTACCTTCTTGAAATATTATATACAATTTAGTTCCAATGGGTGGCCTTGATACAATTTTATATCAGCAACATTAATAGTAGTGTAATAGTAATATGCAAATATATTACCTTTGTTCCACCTACAATATAAAACAAATATCTATCAAGAAAGCATTTATAATTTATTTAAATGATTTTGATAAAACATTACACGTATATTAGTTAAAAATGCCAGATATGAAGGAGAGGAGGTGAAAGAATATGCAGGAATAGATTATTTATTTTTTTATTAGACTCCCCATACTTATATAATTTCAAAGTAATACAAATATTAATATTACGTAATAATAATTTAATTATAACAAATTATAAGACAAACACATGATACCCAAAACTTAATCTTTATATTCACCTCGTGTTTTTGTTGTCCAAATATTTTTAGATGCGACATATACCGGAGTCCATTAAGAACCATATCTTGTATACTATCAAAATTTACCAATTGTGAAGCCTCACAGTTCAAGAAAATGCCTTTTACTTTACTTTATAAGTGTATTTTTAGACTCACTACCTACATATTATGCGATATGACTGTCCGAGCCTGAATGATTCTGATTCATCGATTATATCTCCAATAAATTCACTTGTGGATACATCGAAGTCCTCAGGTCTTGATACACAATAATTAATACCATTTTTATTTTTTAATCTTACCAGCACTGTGTCATATGCGACTATAACTATATCTACAATCGGTAAAAGCTGACAATCAGTGTGTTAAAATATATTCCAGAGTCTGCGAACATACTAAACAGTTCACAAGGGTTTCTAACAGTTTTTGGGTTTGACTGTTGACTGAATTTTCCTCAAAAGCTGTCCTGACTTAATTTCAATATCTACAAACTCCAATTTTACCCTTCGTTATTTAAAAAGTGCTTAACATATTGATCATTTTGCGTTTCAGTCGCAGTTCACTTTAATTCTTATATCTACAAACAGCTTAGAAATATTCTTAGTTTTGTCATACCGCTGAATATTATTTTTGATTCTTATTTTTCGATGAATGAAATTTCCAGTACATCTTCTTGGATTCTTCTTGAATGACAGATGTCGAAGTGTATCACTCTTAGCATAATATGTTGATTTTGTAATAGCTCCATCAATGCAATAGATAATTGTTTTATAATTACTTGATATTCTCCAATGAAAAGCAGTAAATATCTGAATAATGCATATATGGATAATATTTACTGACAAAACTATCTAATATCAGCTCAAACAAGTAAATTTTAAATCCGATCTTTATTGAAGGATATACTGATTCCTTAACACCATTTAACTGTTTTAACCTTTCTTTTTTCTGTACATATTGATCGTATTCTCAAACAATCACACCAAGATAATTTTTTCTATCAATACTGTATTAGTAGATTGGTAAGGCATAATTTCAATCTCAAGTGACCACTTAAAAGCAATTTCTGGTATTGTCACTTCCTTCAGTATATATTGTTTTCACCATAAAGAAGAGACTACCTTGTTTGTGGATTTCACTACAGACAGTCTCAATTATGCAATGTTTAATAAACTGGTTGTAAACGTCACTGGTTGCACAGTGTAATACAATATCCATTTCAGTAGACAGATTTTGTGTTACCGATGTATGTTAAACTAACAAAAGAAACTGTTTTGGGTTAAGATTACTGTCAGACAACAATAAAATGAGAATTGACATAATTGTAATAAGGGTGCATCATTTTAGTGCATAGCGGTAAAATGTCAGAGAGGAAAATATAAATTTGCAAACTAAGACTATATGATCTACTGAAATATAATTTATCAGTAAAACCAAGACATCAATTTCTGCTGGTACGATAAACGCAGGTTTAGGTGACTTAGCGATTTCAAAAACATGTCCAAAGAATGCGATTGGGGAGAGCCTGCAACTGCTTAGAATGCACTCCTAACCTCAAAGACCAACAGAGTCGCCTCCTCATGCAGACGTGACAGACGAAATATTGGATACTATGATTTTATATCTTTCTGCTACGAAGCAGCCAAATTCAGAGACATGTGTAACCAGGTGCAAGGGCTGCCTAACGTTGAAGAAACAGATACTTTAGTTACAATTATAAAAAAGATATTATGTAGCGATGAAAACATCCTACTGGTCATGTGCCTTGAAGAACTGCAGAAATATGGAAACCCTGTTTTAATTTCAATGAATTTACAATGTTCTGTTTTATTATAATTTATGTGAAGTATTTTCCGTTGGAAGATACGCTGTTTTATATAGCCCTCTGTATATCTAATAATTCTATGTGGCTTGTTTGTTGTATAAGTTGGTTCTGGATTGGTTAAACTGCTTAAGTCTTCTCTCAGGATCTTTAGTGTAGCTCACATTATTATATATTAAGTTACTGACTTATTCCCATATTTTGTAACTTGGTAATAGTATTCCTACGTAGACGATGTTCTATGCTGAAACCAGATTCTTCGATGTAATATCGTAGCTCGTTTACCAGTATATTAGAATCTTCACCATTTTCTTTATTCTCACAATGGATACTATCTTCTATTCCTAATACATATTTTCTGTTTGGTTCTTTCATGTCGACGAGCAGTTTACTATTATTTAGCTGATGATGCTTGTTTTTCCTGTGAGTTAATAAGTTGTCCCGTCTCGTAAATTTCTTTCCACATGTGTTACAGGGAAATGTTTTAGATTTATGTTTGTTAGCGTGGCAACTAAGTTCACTTCTATTTACAAACTCCTTGGAGCATACATCGCACACATACATGTTTACTCGCGGTGATATAATGACTATATACTTGCAGTATGTATCCTTTTGTTATCCTTTTTGTTATCTTTTTTCTGTCATCGTTGTCGTTTTTGTGTAGTTGTTGTCCTTTTTTCTGTCACGTTTATGTCACATTTATGTCACGTTTATGGCACACTTATGCCACATTTATGTCACGTTTATGTCACATTTGTCACATTTATGTCACGTTTATGTCACATTTATGTCACATTTATGTCAAGATGTCACGTTTATGTCACATTTATGTCACATTTACGTCACGTTTATGTCACATTTATGTCACGATGTCACGTTTATGTCACATTTATGTCACGTTTATGTCATGATGCCACGTTTATGTCACATTTATGTCACGATGTCACGTTTATGTCACATTTATGTCACGTTTATGTCACATTTACGTCACGATGTCCGTTTATGTCACATTTTTGTCACGTTTATGTCACATTTATGTCACGTTTATGTCACGTTTATGTCACATTTATGTCACGTTTATGTCACATTTATGTCACGATGTCACATTTATGTCACGTTTATGTCATCGTTGTCATTTTTTCTGTAGCTGTTGTCCTTCTTTCGTCACGTGACTTCTTTTTTCCATCTCACCGACACTAGTTAGCGGAAAATCTAATGAATAGTATGTGAAGGCTTTGGATGAAATTATCGAAAAATATGAAGAGGCTGCACGATGGGAACAGAATTATTTACTAAATAGTGCTTTCCCTCTCAATGACTATATTCGAATCCAGTGTGGTTTAAGTCCGGCTAGATCTTTACTATTATCATGTCTTAGCTATTATAAGTGAAATGTTGAATTTTGAGTAGATTTCATTATCAATACGTCAGTAGTTCCAAATAAATAGCCAAATTCATTTAAAAGTGTGTCATTAATATTGAAAACGATTGTACATATTTGATATAGTACATACTCATTTAAAGTATAATTATTGTTAACACCATAAATGTTATGTAACGTTATACAGGGCGATTCATATAGCAGTACATTACTTCATTATCATTGTTTCATACAATATAGTTAATAACTGTTAGTTTCTAATTAACATTTATTTACATCTTCATAACTGAAATATTATGCTGGTATTGGTTAAACAAATTTTTAAACCTTGGATATTTTCTAAGATTAAACTGGTTAATTTTGAAGGTTTAATCATCAATATTTTACATGGATTTCGTCAACTGATTTTGATTTTAAGCATTTACATATTATATATATTTGCAAATATACGATTTTGTTTACTCTCATTTATGTTATTTATTGAAATTTTATTAAGAGAGATGTGGTATATTATGATGTGTCTACATTCTCGTTATAGTCATTTAGTTTTTATTCTACACCTAACATTTTTTATTAAAACAATCATTAAGAAAGATAAATTATATAATTTCCATATGCAGTATATCGAACACATATTAATTGTCTGATACATATTCTTTACATATAATTATAAATTCCAGTTCTATAGAAAAAAAATTTTTCACACGTCCTGTATATATTATTTCATTATCTTGAAGACAGTATATTTTAGTCTTATGATATTATGAATATCTGACCTCGTATACTACAGTAAAACTCCCGTGTATTGATTGTATCCCCGCCACTTCTGTCACTTTGAATGTCCGCCTAATTTTAAACCAGGTTGAACTTACCGCCACTCTCGTTAATTTAAATTTACCGCCACTTTCGTTAATTTTAATTTGCCGCCTAATTTTAAACCAGATTGAATGTACCGCCACTCTCGTTAATTTGAATTTCCCGCCTAATTTTAAATATCCCGCCAGTCTGAACTTAGGTTAGGTCGCTACTGTCAAATTTCAAATCAGTTTGAATTTCCCGCCTAATTTTAAATATCCCGCCAATTTGAACTTAGGTTAGGTCACTACTGTCAAATTTCAAATCAGTTTGAATTTCCCGCCTAATTTTAAATATCCCGCCAGTCTGAACTTAGGTTAGGTCGCTACTGTCAAATTTCAAATCAGTTTGAATTTCCCGCCTAATTTTAAATATCCCGCCAATTTGAACTTAGGTTAGGTCACTACTGTCAAATTTCAAATCAGTTTGAATTTCTCGCCGCTTCTACCAATTTGAATTTGCCGCCACTTCTGACACAAAGGTCTGTGGTTCGATTCCCAGCGCTACCAGTTTTTTTCATACATATTTAATATCACCTGTAATTAGCACCTGTAAAATCTTAAATATTTCTATTTAATATCATTGTTATAGCTCAGACTGCTTGGTGTGGGACGCTTTCAAGCGCTCTCTGATTCATATATTACGCAGTTACTGTAACCTTTTGTTAATAGCCATAGCGGTCTCGTGGTAACGCGTCAGCTTTGCATGCGAGAGGTCCGGGTTCAAATCGCGCACAGAGTAAAGTTTTTTCATTTAAATAACAACGTCACGTGATAGGAACCAATCAAATCAGTTTTCAAATTTTAGTTATTAGCAAAAAATTGTGTGTGTGACGTACTGCGCATGTTTTTCTGTTAGATTAGGTCGTTGCCGCGCATGTTTTTTCTGATAGATTAGGTAGTTACTGCGCATGTTTTTTTCTGTTAGGTTAGATCCTTTTTTCTTAGTTTGAATTTCCCGCTTAATTTTAAATATCCCGCCAGTTTGAACTTAGGTTAGGTCGCTACTGTCAAATTTCAAATCAGTTTGAATTTCCCGCCATAATGCTGCAATCTGATTGGTCGAGGGGCGGGGCCTAAAAGGAAAGTGGAGGGGCTGGTCTAAAGTGACCCACTACCTACTTACCACATCTTCTTTAACAACGAGTCTCCGTACAGTGTTATTCTCAGTGGTGTTCGTTAGCACTACTTCCTCACCCATTATTCGTAGCGTACCAGCATTCAAATCTAAGTTCACCCCCTTTGCCCGTAGTAAGTCTAGTCCGAGTATGACATTGTCCGATATATCTGCTATCAGGGCTCTGTGTTTGAACTTGATGTTTCCTAATTCTACTTCAAGCTCGCATTCCCCCTTGACTGGCAGTTGTTGTCCATTGACTGTTGTAATCGGGGCAATCTTAGCATCTCGCGGTACCACAGTCGTCGAATTGGGTGTGAGTGGTGCAAATTCTGTGACAATACAATAGAGTAAAATGGTATAAAACAAGACTGACCAATGAAAAATACTTAATTACTTAGGTGCTCCCAACTACCTCACGCAAAGTATAAAAGCATTTACCTACAAGGTATTTCATCAATTTTTTCTTAAACAAAGAGAAACTCTCGCAATCTTTTAAATCTAATGGTAGTTTGTTAAAAATAGTTGAACATAAGACATAAGGGCTTTTCCTAAAAATTGAAAGGTTATAATTATTTATGGAAATATGATTAGCTGTGCGTATATTATATGTATATTTATTAGCATTTGACGTAAATTTAGTTCTGTTTTTATAAACTAAACATGCTGCCTCATATGCAAGAATTGAGTGTAATGTAATTTTTACGTAACAGTGAAATCTCAATATATGAAGAGCTTACAGGTAGTTTTTTTTTACTGAAGACTCTGATGAATGCAATTCATTTTTTTTATATATATAACTTAGATATGTCCGAAAATGACTATTTAACATTTGCTCATTTTAATATAGGTTCTATAAATAGTAGCTTTGACTTGTTTTCCGATTTTGTAGATGATGAAAATCTTGATATTATTTGCCTTTCTGAAACCTGGTTGCATGAGTCAATTTTAGATAGTAAGGTTTACATCCCTGGCTACAGATTATTCCGAAATGATCGAGGTAGTAGAGGTGGAGGCGTAGCATTCTTTATCAAACATTCGATAAAGTATAAAATTCTGAAAATAGAATCAATATACCCCGTGGAAAGTCTTTGGTTTTTGGTTAATTTGGCAGGTAAAAAAATATGTTTGGGCACTCTTTATAGACCACCTTCAGCTGATCTTGGTCTTAGTTTGGAAAAATTAGAGAATGTACTAATAAGTTTTATACCTCAATTTGATTATGTTCTATTTGGTGGTGATTTTAACGTAGATATGCTCAACATTAATAGTTTCAATTATTTTCGTTTCAAAAATCTTTTAGACAAATATAGCCTAATGCAGCGGGTTACTGAGCCCACAAGAATAACTGCTCACTCTAGTACTTTGATTGATGTACTGATCTCGTCACATCCTAATTTAATTACTCACACAGAAAATGTTTTAATGAAAGATATTTCAGATCATTCCCTCGTTAAATGCATGGTTAAAATTAATAAAGATAAACCTGAACCTAAATTGTATACATATAGAGATTTCTATAATTTTAATTATGATATATTTGTTTCAGATCTAAACTTAATGAACGGGGATCACATCTATTATTTAACTGATGTTAATGATATGCTTGCCTATTTTAACAAAAATATTGTCGACATTTTTAACTTGCCTGCTCCATATAAAACCATTCGAGTCACTAAACGTGCTGCACCTTGGCTAACAGAAAATTTAAAATTTATGAGTAAATTAAAAAAACAGGCTTATGTTAAATACAAAAAAGTTAAGTCTGAGGCCTCTTATGAGGAAGAAAAGCTTTTTTAAAATATAAATTTAAATCTGATTCCAAACAATTCTGGAAAACGTTAAGGTCATTAAATATAAATAATAATATTAAACACAATATTAATAATAGTATTGATTCTGATACAGTGAACGATTACTTTATAAATAATTTACCTCATGTTCAGAACAACACAGCTAATATAATTACGCAAAAATATGTCAACACCTTAGAGAATAATATTAACTTTGAATTTTCTTTCGCTACTGTCTCTACTGATGAAGTTGAAAAAATTATTCGCACAATTAAAACGAACTGTCGAGGATCAGATGATATTAGTTTAAAAATGATATTGCTGTTATTTCCCCATTTAAGCCCTTATTTTACCTTTATAATAAATTTTTGTCTAGTTAATGCAATATTCCCTACCTGTTGGAAAGATGCTCACGTAATTCCTTTACCAAAAAATAGCAAAGGTGGCGATGATTTGTCTAATTTACGTCCTATAAGTATTTTATGCACCCTTTCAAAAGTTCTTGAAAAAATTGTTGCTTCACAGTTAAAGAATTACTTGAAAAACAATGAGATTTTGCCTTGTCATCAGTCTGGTTTTCGACAAAACCACAGCACAACAACTACTCTTTTGGATGTAACTGATGAATTATTTAGGAGTAGAGATAGAAGAGAAAATACATTTTTAAATCTTTTAGATTTAAGTAAGGCGTTTGATACGTTAGATCATTCTATTTTATGTAGTAAATTGAGATATTTTGGTGTAAGTGCTACTGCCCTTTCATTTTTTAAAAGTTATTTGTCGAATAGGCAGCAATGTGTCATGATTAATAAGTTCACAATACAAGCCCATAACAAAAGGTGTACCACAGGGTAGCGCTTTGGGGCCGATTCTTTTTTCCATTTACACTGCTGATTTTTGGAGTTATCTTAAACATTGCTATATACACCAGTATGCGGATGACACGCAATTATTATATTCCTTTCCTATATCTGACCTCGATTTGGCCTTAACTAATGTAAATGAAGACCTAGAAACATTTTCTCAAGTGGCTTGTGCTCATAGTCTAGTTCTTAATGAAAAGAAAACTGAACTTTTAGTATTCGGTAAGGATAGACAAAGTATCATTGACAATCCTAACTTTAAAATTACATTAAATAACAATATTGTGTCACCCACAGATAATTGTAGAAACCTGGGACTGTACATTGACTCTGATTTAAGATTTAGATCACATGTTCAGCATATGATAAAAATGAGTTTTGGCAAACTAAAACTGCTCTATCTTCATAATGATGTTCTGGACAGGGATGTTACCTTTCCACACAGATTTTCGTTATGCGTCAGCTGAGATCATGCCTAGATAGCAATGCCATGAGAATCATCTACTTTGCCTTGGTGCACAGCGTGCTGTCGTATGCCATTGTACTTTGGGGCAATGCACCGACAGCACTAAAAATGTTTCATTTACAGAAGGCAGCAGTCAGAATTATAGACTCTGCTCCATATGGAACGCATTGCAGACCACTTTTTAAGAAGTACAAGATTTTACCCATGCCTTGTATATTTATATTGGAAAGCCTACTTATTATACATAAAAATGTCAATAACCTATCTTCACATGAAGATAGGCATAATTATAATACCAGGCGGCGGTGGAATCTTGTCCCTACATTTTCTAGACTTAGGATGACTCAACTTAATAAAATTGATCTCAATCTATACAATAAATTTATAAATTATCATAGCCATATTGATGTGAAAGCAATGACTTACAACTCCTTTTATAGGTTGGCTAAACATTTCTTTATTAATCACTGCTTTTATAGTATAGATGAGTATTTTCAATCATCATCATCATCATCATCATCATCATCATCATCATCATCATCATCATCATCATCATCATCATCATCATCATCATCATCATCATCATCATCATCATCATCATCATCATCATCATCATCATCATCATCATCATCATCATCATCATCATCATCATCATCATCATCATCATCATCATCATCATCATCATCATCATCATCATCATCATCATCATCATCATCATCATCATCATCATCATCATCATCATCATCATCATCATCATCATCATCATCATCATCATCATCATCATCATCATCATCATCATCATCATCATCATCATCATCATCATCATCATCATCATCATCATCATCATCATCATCATCATCATCATCATCATCATCATCATCATCATCATCATCATCATCATCATCATCATCATCATCATCATCATCATCATCATCATCATCATCATCATCATCATCATCATCATCATCATCATCATCATCATCATCATCATCATCATCATCATCATCATCATCATCATCATCATCATCATCATCATCATCATCATCATCATCATCATCATCATCATCATCATCATCATCATCATCATCATCATCATCATCATCATCATCATCATCATCATCATCATCATCATCATCATCATCATCATCATCATCATCATCATCATCATCATCATCATCATCATCATCATCATCATCATCATCATCATCATCATCATCATCATCATCATCATCATCATCATCATCATCATCATCATCATCATCATCATCATCATCATCATCATCATCATCATCATCATCATCATCATCATCATCATCATCATCATCATCATCATCATCATCATCATCATCATCATCATCATCATCATCATCATCATCATCATCATCATCATCATCATCATCATCATCATCATCATCATCATCATCATCATCATCATCATCATCATCATCATCATCATCATCATCATCATCATCATCATCATCATCATCATCATCATCATCATCATCATCATCATCATCATCATCATCATCATCATCATCATCATCATCATCATCATCATCATCATCATCATCATCATCATCATCATCATCATCATCATCATCATCATCATCATCATCATCATCATCATCATCATCATCATCATCATCATCATCATCATCATCATCATCATCATCATCATCATCATCATCATCATCATCATCATCATCATCATCATCATCATCATCATCATCATCATCATCATCATCATCATCATCATCATCATCATCATCATCATCATCATCATCATCATCATCATCATCATCATCATCATCATCATCATCATCATCATCATCATCATCATCATCATCATCATCATCATCATCATCATCATCATCATCATCATCATCATCATCATCATCATCATCATCATCATCATCATCATCATCATCATCATCATCATCATCATCATCATCATCATCATCATCATCATCATCATCATCATCATCATCATCATCATCATCATCATCATCATCATCATCATCATCATCATCATCATCATCATCATCATCATCATCATCATCATCATCATCATCATCATCATCATCATCATCATCATCATCATCATCATCATCATCATCATCATCATCATCATCATCATCATCATCATCATCATCATCATCATCATCATCATCATCATCATCATCATCATCATCATCATCATCATCATCATCATCATCATCATCATCATCATCATCATCATCATCATCATCATCATCATCATCATCATCATCATCATCATCATCATCATCATCATCATCATCATCATCATCATCATCATCATCATCATCATCATCATCATCATCATCATCATCATCATCATCATCATCATCATCATCATCATCATCATCATCATCATCATCATCATCATCATCATCATCATCATCATCATCATCATCATCATCATCATCATCATCATCATCATCATCATCATCATCATCATCATCATCATCATCATCATCATCATCATCATCATCATCATCATCATCATCATCATCATCATCATCATCATCATCATCATCATCATCATCATCATCATCATCATCATCATCATCATCATCATCATCATCATCATCATCATCATCATCATCATCATCATCATCATCATCATCATCATCATCATCATCATCATCATCATCATCATCATCATCATCATCATCATCATCATCATCATCATCATCATCATCATCATCATCATCATCATCATCATCATCATCATCATCATCATCATCATCATCATCATCATCATCATCATCATCATCATCATCATCATCATCATCATCATCATCATCATCATCATCATCATCATCATCATCATCATCATCATCATCATCATCATCATCATCATCATCATCATCATCATCATCATCATCATCATCATCATCATCATCATCATCATCATCATCATCATCATCATCATCATCATCATCATCATCATCATCATCATCATCATCATCATCATCATCATCATCATCATCATCATCATCATCATCATCATCATCATCATCATCATCATCATCATCATCATCATCATCATCATCATCATCATCATCATCATCATCATCATCATCATCATCATCATCATCATCATCATCATCATCATCATCATCATCATCATCATCATCATCATCATCATCATCATCATCATCATCATCATCATCATCATCATCATCATCATCATCATCATCATCATCATCATCATCATCATCATCATCATCATCATCATCATCATCATCATCATCATCATCATCATCATCATCATCATCATCATCATCATCATCATCATCATCATCATCATCATCATCATCATCATCATCATCATCATCATCATCATCATCATCATCATCATCATCATCATCATCATCATCATCATCATCATCATCATCATCATCATCATCATCATCATCATCATCATCATCATCATCATCATCATCATCATCATCATCATCATCATCATCATCATCATCATCATCATCATCATCATCATCATCATCATCATCATCATCATCATCCTCATCATCATCATCATCATCATCATCATCATCATCATCATCATCATCATCATCATCATCATCATCATCATCATCATCATCATCATCATCATCATCATCATCATCATCATCATCATCATCATCATCATCATCATCATCATCATCATCATCATCATCATCATCATCATCATCATCATCATCATGATTATTATTATTATTATTATTATTCCTTATCGAGCGGACGTCGGTAAACTGGACTGATATTTTCAGTTATTTTTAATTATACCACAATTATTTAAGTAGTGTGTTTGTTTCACAAGAGCCGCTCTTGAGTTGCAACGTATGACTATCTGAATTTCATAACGTGCTAGTTATGTCAAATAAAGGCTCTGCAAGTGTGTTACCTATAAACAAATGTAAAAGATGTAAGAACTCTGTTCAGTCTGGTTTAAAATGTATCACATGTGGCGTTATTTCCCATAAGAGCTGTTTAAATGCTTTGAAAGCAGTAAAGTTTATCGATGATGTTACAGTAAATTGTTGCGCTAACAGTAACGATGATCAAGCTGTTTGTAATCAACCTATAACTCAAGGACAAAAGATGTCATACCAGGATACTAAATCTAGTGTGGATGACATTAAAATTAAGTATTTGGAAGAACTTTTACGGCAAAAAGATCTGACAATTACAAATCAAACTATAGCTATAAATTCGCTGCAAGATCAAGTATCTTCCCTCAAGAGAGAGCTGATGAATTCAGAAAAATCAACTAGTGATAAAGTTATTAACGAGCCTATTTCCAAGCCTCTAAGTTATGCACAAACTTCTAGTAAGAGTATATCAACGAACACGTCGTCAAAGAATACCTCTAAGGCAGCTGTTTCTAATATTACGCCATCCGCAGTGTCTCATGCCATTCATTTGGCCAAGGCTCATGAGGTTTGTCAAAATATTGTGCAATTGAATGAGGATAGACAAGACGGCAATGACCGAGTTATGCAGCACTCGGTGAATCGGGTGCGCAGAAGATCTAAGAATATCCTTATAGGAGATTCTAACGACTTATCTACTAACTCTATACTTAAGTCAGCTAAAGATGTTTCCTTCAAACACTTCCATTCCACCAATTGGGATCCGGAGACAAGTGACGAAGCTCTATTAAATTACCTCAAAGGAATAGTATCTGAAGTCAAAATAGAAAAACTAAATTCCCGTAACCCATCTATATATGCCTCTTTAAAATATCGGTACCTAGTGTGGACGTGGACAAAATTATGAAGACAGAAGTTTGGCCCAGTGGTGTTGTTTTAAATCAGTTTTTTCGGTCATTCAAACCTGCTAGCCTTCAATCAACAAACAGAAATAGTGAACGATAAACCCTTGGATATATGTTTAAGCGACAAATTTTCAATATTGCACCTAAATGTTCAAAGTCTTGCTAATAAGTTAGATCGTTTGCGACTTCTTGCCTCTGATACTCAAGCCAGTTTTATTTGTATTTCTGAGCACTGGTTAGACAGATCTTGTATAAGTTCTGTAAAACTAAGTGACTATATTCTTGTAACTTATTATTGTCGTAATTCGTCACGCGGAGGCGTTGCTATATATGGGAAATCTAATTTTAGTTTTAAAGCGATCAATTTGGATAAATATTCTGTACCTGTACATGCTGAGTTCTGTGGCTGTGAAGTCGTAAATTCTTATACTATTTTAATAGCTTTATATAGATCGTCCAGTAACGGTGACCTCTCTATTTTTAAAAATAACTTTCTGAATTTGATTAACTTTGTCTACACTAAATACAAGTATATCATTATAGTTGGTGACATAAATGTAGATTTGAATCAAGATACCGATTTTGCAAAACAACTATTGTATATTATAAATTCATATGGTTTGTATCATAGTGTTAATGCACCCACTAGGTTACTTCGACTTCTTCTTCTTGTCTAGACAATGTTATATCTAATTTTGATTCAAAGGCTTTAGAAGTTATAAATTTTGATCCTGACATATCAGATCACCATGCCCAATTTGTAACTATCCAGTACCATCGACACGGCATTTCATCTTACTCCACAAGTAATCAAAGATTTATTACTGACAAAGGGTTAATCACGTTATTTGATAGAATCTCAAAGTTATCTTGGTCAGATATGAATCTTGAGCATCAGGATAGCAATGGCGTTGCCTTATGTATTTTAAAGTCTTTAAATGACAATATAAAGACTTGTTTTCCGTTACGTAAAGTTAAAAGGAATAATAAAGAAGGTGTCCAGTGGTTCAATAAGGATTTGCGTATCATGCGCAAAAATGTATTACTGCTGAAAAAATCTGCTTTGGACTCTAAAACGGAGAAGGATTGGTTAACGTATAAAGATGCGCGTAAAAATTATAAGAAAATGTTGAAATACGAGAAGAGAAAGGCTTACTCTAACATTATTTCAAGTTCGAACAACAAACCTAAAATTTGCTGGAAAATCATAAATACTGAGCGTGGCGATAAAAGTACCCTGTAAAATCGTCCATTTCATCTGATGAATTTAATCAGTTCTTTTCCAATGTATCTAATACTATATTAAGTACAATCAGTCCCTCTAACAAGGATTCAATGTTTTACTTGAATAAGGTGGCTAAGCCTTCTTCTTCATTTTTCATGTCTACTATACTCGAAACGGACGTGGTAAGTGCTATCAATATGTTGAAAGACAAGCCCAGTTTAGATTTTTACAATACCAACAGTAAAATAATTAAATTTTTACTTCCACATTTGTCGCATCCTCTTACGATTTTATACAATAAGTGTATTTCAGAAGGGCACTGGCCTGATGCTTTTAAAATAACAAAAATACTACCTTTACACAAATTAAGGGATTCGAACGATGCCGATAACTTTAGACCCATTGCGATAGTACCGGTTTTGTCTAAAATACTAGAAAAGATCGTTAAAGAGAAATTAATTTCCTATTTGGAGTCCAAACAGTTATTATCTAGGGTTCAATACGGTTTTCGGAAAAACAAATCCACTTTAGGCGCTATTGCTGATCTTGTAGGTGCTGTAGTCGATGGTCTGGATGGGGGCTATTCATCGAATGCCACCATGTGTGATCTTACTAAAGCTTTTGATTCCGTTTCTAGCGACATTTTAATTTGTAAAATGGAATACTATGGTATAAGATCAACTGAGTTGAACTTATTTGTGTCTTATCTTGCAGACAGAAAGCAGTATGTAAGTTGTCATGGGGCTGACTCCGCATTTTTGTCGGTAAAGAATGGTGTGCCTCAAGGCTCCATTCTTGGTCCCATACTTTTTCTCCTGTATATTAATGATCTTCCTCATGCGATAATGGATCACTGCGTTTTGTTTGCAGATGACACAACTATTTTATCAACAGGCGATATTCAATTAGGCTCAGATAATTTGGCTCAAGCAAGGGATTGGTTTTCTGCTAATTGTCTCAAGTTGAATGACGCTAAAACCCAGTCTATTCATTTCACAGCAGATAAATGGGCCGTGAAATCAGACCCAGTAAAGTTACTAGGAATAACATTAGATACTTATCTGAATTGGAATTCGCACGTTGATTTTCTGAGTATGAAACTATCGTCGCAAATATTTGTTATGCGCCAATTGAAATCTTGTATATCACAAAATGTACTTCGTACTGTTTACTTTTCTTTAGTACATAGTCACCTAAATTACGGTATAACACTTTGGGGCAATTCAACCTATGCAAACAGAATTTTTAGTTTACAAAAAATGGCTATACGAATTCTTGCTAAAGTTCCCCCCGGTACTCATTGCCAGCCATTGTTCACAACCCTAAAAATTCTGCCTGTTCCCTGTATCTATTTATTTCAAAGTTTAACTGATATTCACCGTAATATATATGCCTTTGAGACTCATTCTGACATTCACTCTTACAATACCAGGCATGCCGAAGACCTCATTGTCACACGCTCAAGGCTCGCTACTTGTAAAAGAAATAGATTGGACCTAAATTTGTTTAATGTATTAACTAATCGCTTGAATCGTGATTTTAAAAATATGAATTCTCACACTTTTAATGTATTTTTGAAACGTTATTTATTGATAATTGATACCTTGAAAATGCTTGCTTTTACAGCCTGCAAGAGTATATTGATGGCTAATACATTTACTTTGCTTTTACTTTTAGTTTTAATTTCTTGTGACTATACATGTACATTATTATTATTATACTACTCTACTCTACTCTACTTACTCTATTATTATTATTATTATTATTATTATTATTATTATTATTATTATTATTATTATTATTATTATTATTATTATTATTATTATTATTATTATTATTATTATTATTATTATTATTATTATTATTATTATTATTATTATTATTATTATTATTATTATTATTATTATTATTATTATTATTATTATTATTATTATTATTATTATTATTATTATTATTATTATTATTATTATTATTATTATTATTATTATTATTATTATTATTATTATTATTATTATTATTATTATTATTATTATTATTATTATTATTATTATTATTATTATTATTATTATTATTATTATTATTATTATTATTATTATTATTATTATTATTATTATTATTATTATTATTATTATTATTATTATTATTATTATTATTATTATTATTATTATTATTATTATTATTATTATTATTATTATTATTATTATTATTATTATTATTATTATTATTATTATTATTATTATTATTATTATTATTATTATTATTATTATTATTATTATTATTATTATTATTATTATTATTATTATTATTATTATTATTATTATTATTATTATTATTATTATCATTATTATTATTATTATTATTATTATTATTATTATTATTATTATTATTATTATTATTATTATTATTATTATTATTATTATTTTTTTTTTTTTTTTTTCCAGTAAACACCTTCCGAGGCTCCGACACACTCGGAGATGTTCTGGAGAGTTAAGCAATGACCACTCTACACTCCGTGGAGTCAGTAATCATTGCGCCCGTAAATCGTGTGTTCTGAGCAGACGTAGCGAACCAAGGACGATTGCCTTCTGCATTCTGCCGGCTAAGATCTCTGCCGAATTTCGACAAGCCGGTACGATCTTTAAGTCAGAAAGCAACGTATGTCTCATTCCACCCAGGACGCCTATAATTAGCACCACAATCTTAACAGAGTGGTCTGGATACAGCCTGCGGAGCTCGGAGAGAAGATCTCGATATTTCCTCCGTTTTTCCTCCTCTTTTAGGACGATGTTGTTCTCTGCGGAGCCGAGAACTCAATCACAAATATCGTCCTAAGCTGGTGGTCGAGGAGGACTACATCAGGCTTATTGGCTTGGATTTGCCTGAGGGTGGGGAATGAATAGTTCCAATAAATTCGGCACTTCTCATTCCCCACTACGGATTCTATATCCCCCGGAGCATAAGGCAGCACTGGCGTCTCGTCTATCTCATACGAGTGTCGTAAATGATAATACAACACCCGTAAGGCTGAATCGTGTCTTTGGATATACGCTGTGGCCGCATATACCGGACAGGCAGACAGGAGATGCATAAGCGTCTCCGGCGCTTGGCGGCAGGCCCTGCAGCTGATATCAGGCACCTCGATACCCAAGACACGACTACGATAGACGAGTGTGTTAATTACGCCATCTTGGCAAGCCATTATGAATCCCTCGGTCTCAGAGTTCAGCCCCGCTGACCTCAAAAAGCAAAGGTCAGCCTTTCAGATAAGCCAAGCCTCTAGATGACGGTAGAAGAGACCATGCATTGGCTTATCCTTATGTAGCTGCAGAAGATGACGCGTTTCTGCAGCTTTAATTAGCTTTTAACTGAGTAGGATCCGACTCGGTGACAGAGTCTGATTTTCCCGCTCAGTATCGAACACGAGACCAAGTTCATCGGCTGCTCTTCTCGCTGCCTTATACACAAACGCTCCTATCCCTGCTGCTTCATGGTCTTGGACCATGCAGAGAAGGGGATCCGAGCTCCTGATGACTTTGCAGGCCTCCTCCAAAACCACTCTGCCCTGGAGACACTCCAAACTCAAGAGTCCACGGCCTCACCGATTTCTTGGGAAGTATAGCCGCGGAACGGACGATCTTGGATGCAAACTCCGGTGGATATGCATCATTTTTCGGGTCCCTACATCGAGTTGCCTCAACTCTTCTTGCGTCCATTTCACTACTCCAAAGGAGTAGAGAAGGATCGGAACGGCAAGCATATTTGTGGCACTCACCTTGTTCTTACCCGACAGCTCCGAAGACCAGATCTGTCGGAGGCGGTGCCGATACCTGCCGCGGAGAGCGTTTTTTACCGTAGCCACCTCATGAGTGCCCCGCTGTGGGACACCCAAATAGGTGTACGCCTCTCCGGCATCTAGATAGTGAAAGATGCTTCCGTCTATGAGCTGGGCGTCCTCTCCGTATGGACCGCATCGTCCTCTCTTGAGATGAACCAGTGCACATTTGTCCAGCCCGAACTCCATCCCAACCGCCTGCGTGTACTCCTGTACCACTCTGAGGGACTGATTTAAATCCTCTCTCCGGAGGCGTATAGTTTAAGGTCATCCATATAGAACAAATGGGTGACCTTATGCCTCCGGTCTCCTGGGGTGCCGCAGTTGTAACCACGGGTACGGCGAATTATTATTATTATTATTATTATTATTATTATTATTATTATTATTATTATTATTATTATTATTATTATTATTTTTTTTTTTCCAGTAAACACCTTCCGAAGCTCCGACACATTCGGAGATGTTCTGAGAGTCAAGCAATGACCACTCTTCACTCCGTGGAGTCAGTAATCATTGCGCCCGTAAATCGTGTGTTCTGAGCAGACGTAGCGAACCAAGGACGATTGCCTTCTGCATTCTGCCGGCTAAGATCTCTGCCGAATTTCGACAAGCCGGTATGATCTTTAAATCAGAAAGCAACGTATGTCTCATTCCACCCAGGACGCCTATAATTAGCACCACAATCTTAACAGAGTGGTCTGCATACAGCCTGCGGAGCTCGGAGAGAAGATCTCGATATTTCCTCCGTTTTTCCTCCTCTTTTAGGACGATGTTGTTCTCTGCGGGAGCCGAGAACTCAATCACAAACATCGTCCTAAGCTGGTGGTCGAGGAGGACTACATCAGGCTTATTGGCTATTTGCCTGAGGGTGGGGAATGAATAGTTCCAATAAATTCGGCACTTCTCATTCCCCACAACGGATTCTATATCCCCCGGAGCATAAGGCAGCACTGGCGTCTCGTCTATCTCATACGAGTGTCGTAAATGATAATACAACACCCGTAAGGCTGAATCGTGTCTTTGGATATACGCTGTGGCCGCATATACCGGACAGGCAGACAGGAGATGCATAAGCGTCTCCGGCGCTTGGCGGCAGGCCCTGCAGCTGGTATCAGGAACCTCGATACCCAAGACACGACTACGATAGACGAGTGTGTTAATTACACCATCTTGGCAAGCCATTATGAATCCCTCGGTCTCAGAGTTCAGCCCCGCTGACCTCAAAAAGCATAGGTCAGCCTTTCAGATAAGCCAAGCCCTCTAGATGACGGTAGAAGAGACCATGCATTGGCTTACTATGTAGCTGCAGAAGATGACGCGTTTCTGCAGCTTTAATTAGGGCTTTAACTGAGCAGGGTCCGACTCGGTGACAGAGTCTGGATTTCCCGCTCAGTATCGAACACGAGACCAAGTTCATCGGCTGCTCTTCTCGATGCCTTATACACAAACGCTCCTATCCCTGCTGCTTCATGGTCTTGGACCATGCAGAGAAGGGGATCCGAGCTCCTGATGACTTTGCAGGCCTCCTCCAAAACCACTTTGCCCTGAGACACTCCAAACTCAAGAGTCCACGGCCTCCCCGATTTCTTGGGAAGTATAGCCGCGGAACGGACGATCTTGGATGCAAACTCCGATGGAAATGCATCATTTTACGGGTCCCTACATCGAGTTGCCTCAGCTCTTCTTGTGTTCATTTCACTACTCCAAAGGAGTAGAGAAGGATCGGAACGGCAAGCATATTTGTGGCACTCACCTTGTTCTTACCCGACAGCTCCGAAGACCAGATCTGTCGGAGGCGGTGCCGATACCTGCCGCGGAGAGCGTTTTTCACCGTTGCCACCTCATGAGTGCCCCGCTGTGGACACCCAAATAGGTGTACGACTCTCCGGCATCTAGATAGTGAAAGATGCTTCCGTCTATGAGCTGGGCGTCCTCTCCGTATGGACCGCATCGTCCTCTCTTGAGATGAACCAGTGCACATTTGTCCAGCCCGAACTCCATCCCAACCGCCTGCGTGTACTCATGTACCACTCTGAGGGACTGATTTAAATCCCTCTCTCGGAGGCGTAGGGTCATCCATATAGAACAAATGGGTGACCTTATGCCTCCGGTCTCCTGGGGTACCGCAGTTGTAACCCCGGGTACGACGAAGTGCAACGGATAATGGCAGCAGTGAGATGCGAAACAAGAGGGACTCAGGAATCTCCTGGAACACTCCTCCTGAACAAAACCGGCTCTGTCTGGACCCTTGCATTAGCCGATGTTATGGTAAAGCGGGTCCTCCAGAGCGGCATGAGTTGTTCAATACATCTCACTATGGGGTCGGCCACCGCAAGACATTGGAGCAAGTGGACTATTAGCTCATGGGATGTCATATCAAATGCCTTGCGGTAATCTATCCAGGCCATTGAGAGGTTTCGCTTGTACTGCACGGAGTCCTGCGTAATACATCTGTCGATGAGCAGGTTCTCCTTACAGCCAGCTCCCTCTTGGACCCTCGCTGCTCGTATATCCGTTGATAAACGGGGTTCACTGCGTGGAGCACACGCGCGTACAAGATGCGAGTAAACACCTTGTAACACGCATTCAGGCAGGTTATTGGACGGTAGTTCTTCGGCCGGGACAAATCTCCGCTCTTAGGGATAAGCACGGTTCTCCCCTCGACAAACCACGCCGGAATTTGCTGCTCTCCATTTAGCCAGGACGTGAATATTCTGGCCAAATGGCGGTGGACACTGGTGAATTTTTTCCACCAGAAGTTGCTGATCCCATCGGGACCAGGAGCAGCGAAGTTCTTCGATCTAATAAATGATCTCCGAACTTCATCCGGGGTTATCGGTGGGCACACCTCTTGTGGCTCTCGAAGCCTTTGACAAAGGCCTCGAAGTGTGCCAGGGCTGGAGTGTCTCTATCCAGTGGAATCCTGCGGCCATAAAGATCTCCAGAAGGCTTCTACCTGATCTACAGTCGGCGGATTGTCCGCAACACGCTGAGGCTGTTCAAAAGTCGAGAAGGCCTTACACGGAACAAATTATTTTGCTCCAACCTCCTCGACCGCCTCACTAGTGACTTTTTTGCAGCCACTAGCATCCGTATCCTGTCGAGAGAATGCTGCTTGATGGTGAGCAGCACCCCCCGATTCAGGGTATGATGGACCCGCCTAAGGGAGGTAGCTATGCGTCTCACCTTAGGTGTGAAAGCCCTATTGGCTTCCACGTAGTCCATCACACATTGGATACGGACGCGTGTTGCCTCGCCGACCGGATCTTAGCTTCCATCTTGTGCACTCGCCGCCGTGCTCCCTCCTGTGGAGAAACGGCATTTTCACGCCCTCTCCACACGAGTCAGCAGTTCAGCGGCCTCGTACACAGCGCAATTGACGCGCCAGATGTCAGCCTCTTCTGGGAGATCCTCACGGAGCGCAGTATCCACTCGGGCCAGATCTGCGGGCTTCGGGGTTTTATAAAGGGCAACCCCCGACGGGTGCTCAGGTTGTCCTGTTCACGGGGAATGAAGCGCGGCCGTGGTTCTTCAACCACTTCATTCACCCTTAGATGAGGACGCCTCTCATAGCCTCTGCGACGAAGGTAGGATACATAATCCCGCAGATTTTGTGCGGTGAGGGCGCGGCCTTCGGGGTGCATGTCGCACCACCGAGCATACATCCGCGCCATGTATCCTCTTCGCCCGGGCTCGCTGCTTTCATAACAGACCAGAAGATCGTCCCTTAGTTCATCGGTCCACTCAAAACTTCCATTTTCATGGCCTTGGTCGTCAACGGGCAATCCATCCGGCTGGGCCCCACCACCTGCCCATGACCCCATCCGAATGGGGTCGATTGTGGGGGCCTTCTCTCCTGGCATTGGGAACCGGAGGTTTCAGTGTGTCAGGTGGTTGGCCTGACACATCGACGGCCGGCACCAGAGGGAAAAGAAGCTCATCCCTCCCGGGTGCGCAGTGCTGCCGGTCCGATTTTACACCCTTTAGCTAGAGTAAGTGGTGTCGCTACTCACCAAAGGTCGTGGATGATGGTTGACCCCTCCTGCTTATTATTATTATTATTATTATTATTATTATTATTATTATTATTATTATTATTATTATTATTATTATTATTATTATTATTATTATTATTATTATTATTATTATTATTATTATTATTATTATTATTATTATTATTATTATTATTATTATTATTATTATTATTATTATTATTATTATTATTATTATTATTATTATTATTATTATTATTATTATTATTATTATTATTATTATTATTATTATTATTATTATTATTATTATTATTATTATTATTATTATTATTATTATTATTATTATTATTATTATTATTATTATTATTATTATTATTATTATTATTATTATTATTATTATTATTATTATTATTATTATTATTATTATTATTATTATTATTATTATTATTATTATTATTATTATTATTATTATTATTATTATTATTATTATTATTATTATTATTATTATTATTATTATTATTATTATTATTATTATTATTATTATTATTATTATTATTATTATTATTATTATTATTATTATTATTATTATTATTATTATTATTATTATTATTATTATTATTATTATTATTATTATTATTATTATTATTATTATTATTATTATTATTATTATTATTATTATTATTATTATTATTATTATTATTATTATTATTATTATTATTATTATTATTATTATTATTATTATTATTATTATTATTATTATTATTATTATTATTATTATTATTATTATTATTATTATTATTATTATTATTATTATTATTATTATTATTATTATTATTATTATTATTATTATTATTATTATTATTATTATTATTATTATTATTATTATTATTATTATTATTATTATTATTATTATTATTATTATTATTATTATTATTATTATTATTATTATTATTATTATTATTATTATTATTATTATTATTATTATTATCATTATCATTATCATTATCATTATTATTATTATTATTATTATTATTATTATTATTATTATTATTATTATTATTATTATTATTATTATTATTATTTTTATTATTATTATTATTTTTTTTTTTCCAGTAAACACCTTCCGAAGCTCCGACACATTCGAAGATGTTCTGAAGAGTCAAGCAATGACTACTCTTCACTCCGTGGAGTCAGTAATCATTGCGCCCGTAAATCGTGTGTTCTGAGCAGACGTAGCGAACCAAGGACGATTGCCTTCTGCATTCTGCCGGCTAAGATCTCTGCCGAATTTCGACAAGCCGGTATGATCTTTAAGTCAGAAAGCAACGTATGTCTCATTCCACCCAGGACGCCTATAATTAGCACCACAATCTTAACAGAGTGGTCTGGATACAGCCTGCGGAGCTCGGAGAGAAGATCTCGATATTTCCTCCGTTTTTCCTTCTCTTGTAGGACGATGTTGTTCTCTGCGGGAGCCGAGAACTCAATCACAAACATCGTCCTAAGCTGGTGGTCGAGGAGGACTACATCAGGCTTATTGGCTTGGATTTGCCTGAGGGTGGGGAATGAATAGTTCCAATAAATTCGGCACTTCTCATTCCCCACTACGGATTCTATATCCCCCGGAGCATAAGGCAGCACTGGCGTCTTGTCTATCTCATACGAGTGTCGTAAATGATAATACAACACCCGTAAGGCTGAATCGTGTCTTTGGATATACGCTGTGGCCGCATATACCGGACAAGCAGACAGGAGATGTGTACTGCCATTAACCTCTATTTGCAACATTGCAATAAATGCAGTAGCACGGGTCAAAGATCCTATACATCCGCCCGTCGTCAATGGCAATATATCTTTCCTCAGCAAATTTATATATATTATGTAGTTATTATGAAATAAAATTAGAGTTTTACCCGAACCGTGTTTCAATGAACATCATTAGAACTACATGGCGATCCTGCCAACTAAAAATTTACAATACAAAAAAGTAGTGAAAGTACAAAATAGGTGCACAATGGGGACAAAAGTCCACAAATTTATTCTGCGATCATTATTTCTGGAACAATACTCTTAATTTCACTTTTAGTGATCTGCTGCTTAGGAATCTTCTTCTGCACTAAAATGTTTAAGAAACGGATCACCGCAAATGTTATAAGACACATAAAAGCACAGGCAACCACATCAGTTTAAAAATAATAATTATAAGTGAAAATAATAATAAGTGGAAATTAAAATTTAAGTGAAAATAATAAGTGAAAATTAAAACTTAAGTGAAAACTAACACAAAAATTAATTAGTGCAAATACATTAATATAAATAAATAAAAGACTAAATATAAAAGTTTAAATCACTTCTATAATCGTTACAAAAACATTCTCGCAACGAATTTTCAAATAAAAGTTTCCGACAACAAACATAAATTGCTGCCCACCCTGGACCACTGCTAGTTAGCAGCCTTCGACAAAATTGAGACCACCTCCAACTCGGCCCAGTAAAACCATCTCCGACGAGACCTAGCAAAAACTTTCTTCTACCAGGCTCAGCGACCTCATCCGACCAGGCTCAGAAGACTCCAAAATATGTGTCAAGTGAAGGTGTAAGTTGTATTGTGCATATTTTTATAAATGTCTAGTTATAATATGTAATAATTTATGACTTCCTATCAATCTCTATTATCCATTTTAGCAGATACAGAAGTAATTAATAAGAATTTAAGAAAACAGCCTTATAGAGTATATAAAGAGTCGAGTCTTTTGCAAAAATTAAATCAAATAAAACTTCTGCATACAAATTTTGTTGAAACATATACTTCTAGAGAAAACTGTTAATTTAGCTGATAAATTAGTAATTAATGACATAAAAATCAAATTTAAAACATTAGTAAATGACTGTAATAACTGAATTGATAATTTGTTGCAAATTTCTATTAAAGAACCTAGTTCAAGTAATATATCATTTGAGCAATCATCTAGTTTAAGTAAAACTAATTTAAAAAACGCATCTGAAGAGGTAATTGTCAAAATGGAATTTGATTTCAAAGTAGCTTCACATATTATACCAGATTTTTCAGGTGAACCTGACAATGTTGTTGATTTTATTGATGCTGCCGAATATTACAATGATTCATTAAAAGACGAAGCAAATAAAAACAACTTTTAACTTTTATTTTAAAAACTAAAATTAAAGGTAATGCAAAAATACTTTAATTTATGACCCCGAAAATTTTAGCGAATTAAAGAAAACTGTCACCGATCGTTTTAAACCAAAAAAGACGCTTGCATCAGTTCATTCAGAATTAAGTAAAGTTAAGCAAGGCCCAAAATCAATTTCTGTTTATGCATCTGAAATAGAAGCTCTTATTTCCGATCTAAATAAAATAAATATTTCTTCACAAGGTATTCAAGCTCGTGATACGATAATAAAACTAAATGATCAAGAGGCATTAAATTTTTAAAAATGGTCTAAATAAAGATATTAGAGGCGTAATTTTAGCGTCAAGAGTAAAAACATTTAATGAAGCAGTTGAAATAGCACTAGAAGCTGAAGTTTCTCAGTCTCAGTCAGTTAGTCCTACTCAAAATTTACAAAATATTTACCATGTTAAAAGAAAACATTTCCGCGGAAACAGATATAATAACCGGCATATACGAGGTACTCGAGGTAGACCAGGTACTAATGTCACAAATCGGTATGAAAATAATAGCCACAATAACTATAATCAAAACCAACAAAATTTTAGCCAGCAATTTAGAGGGCATAAAAATCAAAATTACTCATATAGAGGTAGATATCCTCACCGTGGACAATATTTACAAAGTCGACGACCCTACCAACGTAACACTCGGTACGTTTACTCACAAAACACCGAACCGTCGGAAAACTATCAGGACCAACTCTCTCGATCAAATCAGAGAAGTGTGAGGGAGTTGGATACGATAACGGAAAATTAATATTTTTAACTACTGGTGAAACAAATTATATCGAGATATTTTGTGAAATGACAGGCAAATTAACAACTTTTCTAATTGATACCGGATCAGATATTAGTCTTTGTAAAATCCCTTGCATTAATCATCATCAAAAATATAACCCCCAAAATAAATGTCAGATAGGAGGCATCACAAAATCTAAAATTGAAACTTTTGGCACTACTGTAACTAATATATATATTAATAAGCAAAATAAATTAACACACGAATTTCATTTAGTAAGTGGCGATTTTCCAATTGTAACAGATGGTATAATAGGTAGAGATTTTTTGTCAAAATATAACTGTAAAATAGATTATAATACTTGGACTTTAAGTATATTTTTTAAACACGAGGAACACGTTATTCCTTTAAAAATTAAATTACCTTACACTAACAAAATTGAGATACCTGCTAGGACAGAAATTGTATGTCCTATAGACAGATATTTTTCTGAAGACAGTTTAATTTTAAATCAAGAAATAAAAAAAGGAATATTTATTGCTAACACATTAGTTTCAAAATTTGGCATACCTCATATTAGATTAATTAATACGACTTGTAATGATGTCGTAATAGACAATTTAAAACTGCAAACACAACCGCTCTCAGATTACGAAATTTGTAAAACAGCTGTAAATAAATACGACACTCAGGTTAGTCACAGAATAACACAGTTATTTGAGGAACTGAAATTTAATAATGTAGACACCGATGCTTTGGAATCAATCAAAAATATTTGTAAAGAATATAATGACATTTTTTACTTAAAAGGTGATAATCTTTCTGCTAACAATTTTTACAAACAAAAAATTAGAGTAACAGATAATGATCCAGTATACATAAAAAATTATAGATTACCACAATCACAAAAAGACGAAATAAAAAGACAAGTACAAAAATTATTGAAAAATGACACAATTGAACATTCCACTAGTCCATATAACTCACCCTTATTAGTAGTCAAGAAAAAGTCCAGTACAGAAAACCAGATTGGCGATTGGTAGTAGATTTTAGGCAATTAAATAAAAAATTATTCAAGATAAGTTTCCACTGCCTAATATCGAAGATATTTTAGATGAATTAGGTCGAGCTAAATATTTTTCTACAATAGATTTAGCTAGTTCTTTTCATCAGATAGAATTAGAAAAAGAAAGTCGTCCACTAACAGCATTTTCTACAAATTCAGGACATTATCAATATAAAAGATTACCATTTGGACTCAATATTTCAACAAATAGCTTTTCTCGCATGATTACGATAGCAATGTCAGGTCTCAAAGAAAGCGCTTTTATATACGTTGATGATATTATTGTTTTCGGATGTAGCCTTAAACATCATAATACAAATCTTATTAATGTATTCGAAAGATGTCGAAAATATAATTTAAAATTAAATCCAACTAAGTGTAATTTTTTGCAACGCGAAGTAAATTATTTAGGTCATCTAATTTCTGACAAAGGAATTAGTCCCGATCCAAAAAAATATGAAGCAGTAAAAAATTATCCAATACCAAAAAATGCGGACGATGTCAGGCGATTTATTGCTTTATTAAATTATTACCGTAGGTTTATACCACATTTTGCCGATATTGCATATCCGTTAAATAAATTGTTAAGAAAAATTCAAACATTTAATTGGTCATTAGAATGCAGCGAAGCATTTAATATTTTAAAGAAAAATTAATCGAACCGCCCATTTTACAATACCCCGATTTTTCAAAACCATTTATTTTAACAACAGACGCATCAAACTTTGCGCTGGGATGCGTGCTGTCCCAAGGCGAAATAGGACACGATCTTCCAATAGCGTATGCAAGCAGAACTTTGACAAAACATGAAATAAATAAACCTGTTATTCTAAAAGAATTATTAGCAATATATTGGGGAATAACACATTTTCGTCCATATCTGTACAATGCTAATAAAAAATTTATAGTCGTTACCGATCACAGACCGTTAGTCGGACTTTTTACTCATAAATCTCCATCTTCAAAATTAACAAGAATACGTTTAGATTTACTGGACTATAACTTTGAAATACGATACAAACCAGGAAAACAAATACCAATGCGGATGCCTTATCACGCATAAAATTAGATTCAGATATACTAAAAGCTATGATCCCGACAGTAGCTGTCACTACGAGGTCAATGACAAAATCAGATCATTGTACCACAAAAAATCAAATAAACATCTCGGACGACCAGTCTGGCCAACTGGGAATTTGGGAAGTTACTTTAACCGAAATAAACAAAGTAAAAACGTTAACGTTCAAAATATATGACACAAAAACAAAAATAATTCAGCGTGCGTAAAAACACATATAAATAAAGCAAAATATATAATTGAGTGCGATAAAGTTATAAAATTAAATTATCAAGTGATAATCTAGAGCAGAATTTAGATTTTGCACTGGAGAAGCTGATAAAAGAAAATGTTTACTCTTATTTATGTTTATCAATGCAAGATGACATATTTAATTATATAAAGGTACCTATATTCAAAAAAATATATAACGCACTATATGATAAATACAAGTCAAGATTAAAAATTTTATTATTTACACCACCAAAAAATAAATGATATTGACATTCAAAATGAACTTATAAAAATTATCATAACACGTTAATAGGAGGACACACAGGTGTAAAGCGAATTCTAAATAAATTAAAGCAAAAATACGTGTCTAAAAATATGTCAAAAATGGTAAAAAGCATGTATTAAGTTGCGAAGAGTGTAATAAAAGCAAAATAATTAAGCATACTATTGAACCACTCGTAATTACAGAAACTCCTTCAACAAGCTTCGAATCAATTTCAGTGGATACCGTAGGACCATTGAAAATTACAGAAAATAATATGAGATATATATTAACCATACAATGTAACTTAACAAAATTTATACAAGCTATTCCATTAGAAAGTAAAGATGCTAAAACTGTATCTAAAGCGTTAGTTGAAGAATTTATGATGAAATTTGGTATTTTTTAAATTTTTAAAACAGATTTAGGAACCGAATACGTAAACGAACTACAAAAAGCAATTAATAAATTCTTTCATATAAAACATATAAAATCAACAGCATACCACCATGAATCATTAGGTAGTATAGAAAGAAATCATAGAGTATTAAACGAATATCTTATTTCTAACTCAGCTAATTCTAATTGGGATACATTCTTACCTTATTATGTCTTTGCATATAATATAACTCCTCACACAGATATAAACTATTCGCCATATGAATTAGTCTTTGGCAAAATAGCAAATTTACCATATGAAAATGTAACCAAAAGATCACCAATATATAATATAGAAGATTACTCAAATGAACTAAAATTTAGACTAAATGAAGCTCACAGAAGAGCACAAGAATTTTTAGAAATAGCTAAAGAAAAACGAAAACTACATTATGATAAACATATCAATCCATCGAATTTCGAGATAAATGACCTAGTGATGTTAAAAAGAGGTCAAAAACAAAAGCTAGATACTCCATACACAGGTCCATATAAAGTTGTAAATAAAAGTGGCGTTAATTCCACAATTATTGTAGAAAATAAGCTTATTACTGTAAACAACAATAGATTAGTTAAGTATAGAAATAATTAATCTGTATTTTAATCTGATGGTACCATAGGATAAAAAATATATATTTATAATGTATTCATAGAAATAAAATATTTGTTTATTGTAATAGATTTTAGGTTATACATTGTAAAGGGGAAAGGTGTACTGCCATTAACCTCTATTTGCAACATTGCAATAAATGCAGTAGCACGGGTCAAAGATCCTATACATCCGCCCGTCGTCAATGGCAATATATCTTTCCTCAGCAAATTTATATATATTATGTAGTTATTATGAAATAAAATTAGAGTTTTACCCGAACCGTGTTTCAATGAACATCATTAGAACTACAGATGCATAAGCGTCTCCGGCGCTAGGCGGCAGGCCCTGCAGCTGGTATCAGGAACCTCGATACCCAAGACACGACTACGATAGACGAGTGTGTTCATTACACCATCTTGGCAAGCCATTATGAATCCCTCGGTCTCAGAGTTCAGCCCCGCTGACCTCAAAAAAGCAAAGGTCAGCCTTTCAGATAAGCCAAGCCCCTCTAGATGTCGGTAGAAGAGACCATGCATTGGCTTATCCTTATGTAGCTGCAGAAGATGATGCGTTTCTGCAGCTTTAATTAGGCTTTTAACTGAGCAGGATCCGACTCGGTGACAGAGTCTGGATTTTCCCGCTCAGTATCGAACACAAGACCAAGTTCATCGGCTGCTCTTCTCGCTGCCTTATACACAAACGCTCCTATCCCTGCTGCTTCATGGTCTTGGACCATGCAGAGAAGGGGATCCGAGCTCCTGATGACTTTGCAGGCCTCCTCCAAAACCACTCTACCCTGGAGACACTCCAAACTCAAGAGTCCACGGTTTTCTCGATTTCTTGGGAAGTATAGCCGCGGAACGGACGATCTTGGATGCAAACTCCGATGGAGATGCATCATTTTACGGGTCCCTACATCGAGTTGCCTCAGCTCTTCTTGTGTCCATTTCACTACTCCAAAGGAGTAGAGAAGGATCGGAACGGCAAGCATATTTGTGGCACTCACCTTGTTCTTACCCGACAGCTCCGAAGACCAGATCTGTCGGAGGCGGTGCCGATACCTGCCGCGGAGAGCGTTTTTAACCGTTGCCACCTCATGAGTGCCCCGCTGTGGGACACCCAAATAGGTGTACGACTCTCCGGCATCTAGATAGTGAAAGATGCTTCCGTCTATGAGCTGGGCGTCCTCTCCGTATGGACCGCATCGTCCTCTCTTGAGATGAACCAGTGCACATTTGTCCAGCCCGAACTCCATCCCAACCGCCTGCGTGTACTCATGTACCACTCTGAGGGACTGATTTAAATCCCTCTCTCCGGAGGCGTAGAGTTTAAGGTCATCCATATAGAACAAATGGGTGACCTTATGCCTCCGGTCTCCTGGGGTACCGCAGTTGTAACCCCGGGTACGACGAAGTGCAACGGATAATGGCAGCAGTGAGATGCAAAACAAGAGGGGACTCAGGGAATCTCCTGAACACTCCTCCTGAACAAAACCGGCTCTGTCTGGACCCTTGCATTAGCCGATGTTATGGTAAAGCGGGTCCTCCAGAGCGGCATGAGTTGTTCAATACATCTCACTATGGGGTCGGCCACCGCAAGGCATTGGAGCAAGTGGATTATTAGCTCATGTGATGTCATATCAAATGCCTTGCGGTAATCTATCCAGGCCATTGAGAGGTTTCGCTTGTACTGCACGGAGTCCTGCGTAATACATCTGTCGATGAGCAGGTTCTCCTTACAGCCAGCTACACCCTCTTGGACCCTCGCTGCTCGTATATCCGTTGATAAACGGGGTTCACTGCGTGGAGCACACGCGCGTACAAGATGCGAGTAAACACCTTGTAACACGCATTCAGGCAGGTTATTGGACGGTAGTTCTTTGGCTGGGACAAATCTCCGCTCTTAGGGATAAGCACGGTTCTCCCCTCGACAAACCACGCCGGAATTTGCTGCTCTCCATTTAGCCAGGACGTGAATATTCTGGCCAAATGGCGGTGGACACTGGTGAATTTTTTCCACCAGAAGTTGCTGATCCCATCGGGACCAGGAGCAGCGAAGTTCTTCGATCTAATAAATGATCTCCGAACTTCATCCGGGGTTATCGGTGGGCACACCTCTTGTGGCTCTCGAAGCCTTTGACAAAAGGCCTCGAAGTGTGCCAGGGCTGGAGTGTCTCTATCCAGTGGAATCCTGCGGCCATAAAGATCTCTCCAGAAGGCTTCTACCTGATCTACAGTCGGCGGATTGTCCGCAACACGCTGAGGCTGTTCAAAAAGTCGAGAAGGCCTTACACGGAACAAATTATTTTGCTCCAACCCCTCGACCGCCTCACTAGTGACTTTTTTGCAGCCACTAGCATCCGTATCCTGTCGAGAGAATGCTGCTTGATGGTGAGCAGCACCCCCCGATTCAGGGTATGATGGACCCGCCTAAGGGAGGTAGCTATGCGTCTCACCTTAGGTGTGAAAGCCCTATTGGCTTCCACGTAGTCCATCACACATTGGATACGGGACGCGTGTTGCCTCGCCGACCGGATCTTAGCTTCCATCTTGTGCACTCGCCGCCGTGCTCCCTCCTGTGGAGAAACGGCATTTTCACGCCCTCTCCACACGAGTCAGCTGTTCAGCGGCGTCGTACACAGCGCAATTGACGCGCCAGATGTCAGCCTCTTCTGGAAGATCCTCACGGAGCGCAGTATCCACTCGGGCCAGATCTGCGGGCTTCGGGGGTTTTATAAAGGGCAACCCCCGACGGGTGCTCAGGTCGTCCTGTTCTCGGGGAATGAAGCGCGGCGCCTCTTCGGGATCATTCCGTGGTTCTTCAACCACTTCATTCACCCTTAGATTATTATTATTATTATTATTATTATTATTATTATTATTATTATTATTATTATTATTATTATTATTATTATTTCACATATTCTCTGAGTAGCTCAGGTAAGTACTTTAGACACGGCTTGTGATGCAAGTGCCTAAATATTAAATTGTTTTTTTTTTTTCAGGTTTCCACATTCAAGACCTTACGAGCTATATGGCATGTTCCAAGAATGGCTAACTTTTGCAGTTTTATTATTATTATTATTATTATTATTATTATTATTATTATTATTATTATTATTATTATTATTATTATTATTATTATTATTATTATTATTATTATTATTATTATTATTATTATTATTATTATTATTATTATTATTATTATTATTATTATTATTATTATTATTATTATTATTATTATTATTATTATTATTATTATTATTATTATTATTATTATTATTATTATTATTATTATTATTATTATTATTATTATTATTATTATTATTATTATTATTATTATTATTATTATTATTATTATTATTATTATTATTATTATTATTATTATTATTATTATTATTATTATTATTATTATTATTATTATTATTATTATTATTATTATTATTATTATTATTATTATTATTATTATTATTATTATTATTATTATTATTATTATTATTATTATTATTATTATTATTATTATTATTATTATTATTATTATTATTATTATTATTATTATTATTATTATTATTATTATTATTATTATTATTATTATTATTATTATTATTATTATTATTATTATTATTATTATTATTATTATTATTATTATTATTATTATTATTATTATTATTATTATTATTATTATTATTATTATTATTATTATTATTATTATTATTATTATTATTATTATTATTATTATTATTATTATTATTATTATTATTATTATTATTATTATTATTATTATTATTATTATTATTATTATTATTATTATTATTATTATTATTATTATTATTATTATTATTATTATTATTATTATTATTATTATTATTATTATTATTATTATTATTATTATTATTATTATTATTATTATTATTATTATTATTATTATTATTATTGTGGTGTTTGCATGCGTGAGCGCATATATTTAGGATTAGGTATTTTAGTTAAGTCAGTATAAATTTGGGTTCCTAGTTGTGAGTCACATGTATTTTTCTATTTGTTAAAATACACCTATTGTTAAGTACAGTGTAAAGTTATTTATTTGTGAGTCCATACACAAATACCTAGTAGATAGTGCAACGAAACACTACAGTGGCGACGAGTGAAAAAATAAGCAAGTTTGAAAGTCACGTTTTTGTATTAACGACAGTTAGTAAAAAACGATCAAACATGCCAGCAGGTGGAAGCGCGGAAACCGCAAGCGCGAGCAGCAACGCCGGTGCGAGTTTGAAAATGACAGTTGGAAGTCTACGCGAGTTCGATCCAAATGTAAACAAGTGGAATGTTTACAAAAAGCAAGTGTCGCAATTTTTCTTAATGAACAATATAACTGATCCCAATTTGAAACGAGCCTTCTTATTAAATAGTCTCAGTGAAAATGCTTTTAGTATTTTGTGTGATTTGTTGGTACCTAAGGAGCCCGACAATGTAAATTACGACGAAATCGTAAATAAACTTGATGAACATTTTTGCTTAAAGAAAAGTGTGTGGGGTGAACGAATGTTGTTTTACCAAGCACATCAAGAAAATGGCGAGTGTATTACAGACTGGGCTATTAGAGTGAGGCATTTATCCACAAATTGTGATTTTGGAAACTTTTTAAACACGGCTATACGAGACAAGTTTATTTTCGGAATGCAAAAGTGTCGAGCATTAGAAAAACTCTTGCAAGAGTCTAGTACCACTCTCGATTTTCAAAAGGCGGTGGAAATAGCACAGAGCGTGGAGGCGGCGAGAAATTATTATCAAGGAAATACAAATGCGGATGAACCGAAGGTAAAGTTGGAACCTCAAGTTCACCGGGTAAACCAGGCAGTGAAGGGGACAGGCAGCAACCAGAGAGCGACCACGACTTATCAATGGAGGCAGCAGCATAGGAACCAAGGGACTACTCCGGTTGCAGGAACGAGTAAGAATGTTTCTTGCACAGTATGTTGAAAAAATAACCACACATTTTCTAATTGTAGATATAAGAATTACATATGTAACAATTGTCATGAAAAGGGTCATTTGTCAAATGTTTGTAAGAAACGTGGTTCATTAAATAATAAAAAAAGTTCTCACTTTTTAGAAGTAAATAATAATAATGTTGAGGATAATGATAATTTTGTGCACGTATTTAATATTAATGTTGAGAATAAGAATTCTCCACTTCAAATAAAAGTTAAAATAGAGGATATTTATGTATATATGGAGTTAGACAGCGGTAGCGCAATTACAGCTTTTTCTAAAGATTTTTATATGCAACATTTTGCACATTTACCATTGTCTCACTCCACAACCTCTCTAGTTAGTTATGCCGGTGCAAAAATTTATCCTGCTGGGATAATTTGTGTAAATATTAGTTATAATTGTAAGACACACCCTATAGATATTTTCGTAGTTGATAAAGGGGCCCTCCACTATTAGGAAGAGATTTCATGTACAAATTCAATTTAGGTATAAAAGAAGTAAATACTATTGATGTTGATAATAATTTAGTTAATAATTTATGTGAAAAATATAAAGAAATATTTTCCAGTGGAATAGGCACTTTTTCAAAAGGCAAAATTGAAATTAAATTAAAACGAGAGTCGGAACCGAAGTTTTTTAAGCCGAGGTCATTGCCATTTGCACTAAAAGAAAAGGTTGAAAATGAATTAGACCGTCTGGTAAATTTAAAAATATTAGAACCAGTGGATTATAGTTTGTGGGGCACACCTATAGTTCCAGTATTAAAATCAGATGGAACAGTACGAATTTGCGGCGATTACAAAATAACCTTAAACCCAGTTATTCAATTAGAGAGATACCCTCTTCCAAGAATTGAAGATTTATTTACTAAGCTACAAGGTGGCCAAACTTTTTCTAAATTAGATCTTACACACGCTTACCAACAAGTACTATTAACAGAAAATTCAAAAATGCTCACAACAATTAGTACCCATAAAGGTCTGTTTTGTTACAATCGTTTACCTTTCGGAATTTCTATTGGGCCTTCAGCTTTTCAAAAAATTATGGAAATAGTACTTCAAGGTATTTCTGGTGTTATATGTTTTCAAGATGATATTTTGGTTACGGGTAAAACTATGCAGGAACATACAAATAGATTAGAAAAAGTATTTTCATGTTTATCTGCGTGTGGTCTAAAATTAAAAAAGAAAAATGCGTTTTTTTCCAAGAATCAGTTAGTTATTTAGGATACGTTTTAGATAAGGAAGGATTAAAAAAATCTCCCGAAAAAATTAAAGCTATTGTTGAAGCACCTGTTCCCAGTAATAAATTGCAATTACAGTCGTATTTAGGACTTATAAATTATTATAGGAAATTTATACCTAATATGGCTAGTTTAGCACATCCTTTATATAAGCTTTTAAAAAATGATGTTAAATGGGATTGGTCAGAGAGTTGTCAATCATGTTTTGATAAATTAAAAAGATTATTGTTTCACCTGATGTTCTTGTACATTATAACCCTAATTTAAAATTAAAGTTAGCTTGTGACGCCTCACCTTATGGAGTAGGGGCGGTGTTGTCACACGTTTTTGAAAATGGTTTGGAACGGCCTATTTCTTTTGCATCTAGAACACTTACGGACGCGGAGAAAAAATATAGTCAAATTGACAGAGAGGCGTTAGCCTTAGTTTTTGGAACTTTTAAATTTCACCAATATCTTTTTGGACGTACATTTACCTTAGTGACTGACAGTAAACCATTGCTAGCAATTTTTGGAAATAAAAAAGGCATTCCACAAATGGCGGCTAATAGATTGCAAAGATATGCATGGTTACTATCTGGTTACGTGTACGATATTGAATATGTTAGGTCCGAAAAAAATGTTTCCGATTGCTGTTCCAGACTTCCCATAAATAGTGAAAAATTAACAATTGATGATGATTACACATATTTAAATTATTTTGAAACATCAAATACAGTTTTAAATCTTGAAAGTCTCAAACTTGAAACACAAAATGATTTAATCTTAAAAGAAATTTTTAATTATGTACAAAATAGATGGCCAGCTGAAATTAACGATAATATAAAACCATATTTTTTAAAGAAAAATGAACTAACCATCGAAAAAGATATACTTATGTGGGGTCACCGAGTAATAATACCACAAAATTTACAAAAAAAATTATTAGATGAACTGCACAAATCGCACATGGGCATTGTGAAAACTAAATCTTTGGCACGAAGCTATGTTTGGTGGCCAGAATTAAATAAAGATATTGAAAAAGTTTGTAAATCTTGTGAAATATGTTTAAAATTTCAAAATAACCCCGAAAAGAGTCCATTAATACCTTGGCCCTCCTCTGAAAATTCATGGGAACGCTTACACATAGATTTCTTAGGACCTTTCAAAAATAAAATGTATTTATGTGTTAGAGATGCATTTTCAAAATGGTTAGAGGTATTTCCTATGAATAACATTACATCTAAAAATACTATTGAAAAATTGTATGAATTATTTTCCAGATTCGGTTTGCCAAAAATGTTAATTTCTGATAATGGGCCGCAGCTAGTTTCATCTGAATTTAAGAATTTTTGGAGCAATTTAACATAGAGCACAGAACAATTTCACCTTTTCACCCTAGTACAAATGGTTGTGCAGAAAATTCGGTTAAAACGATAAAACAGTTTCTAAAAAAATTGATTCGGATAAAAATTTAGATATGAAATTGCAGGAATTTTTGTTTGATTACCGAAACACTGTTCATTGCACTACAGGAAACTCCCTCAAAATTATTATTAGGACGTAACATTAGAACTCGTTTCAATTTAATAAATCCTATAGAGTGTGTCAAGTTAAATAAAAACTTATATGATAATGTCACAAAAAATGTAAATAAAAGTCATCAACGCCAAATTAAAAATGCCGGGGGGAGAAGGAAAGTGCGTTTAAATATTGGACAAATTGTAATGTGTAAAGATTACAGAAATGTGAATAAACCGGTTTGGACTAAGTGTAAAATTGAAAAAGTGGGACCGTATACTTTCATTGTTAGTGTGTGCGGTTCGCTTTTAACCTGGAAGAGACATATTAACCAAATTCGCGAGTGCGAGTTATGTTTTGACGAAAAACTGCAGGAAAGTTACATAAATCATGATACTTTAGAAAGTGAAGATTGTGATCTAGATTTTACTTTAGCAGATGATACTGTACATAGAGAAAATGTAACTAGTAATAAGGATGATACAAATTTAGTTAGTAATGAGGTTAGTAGGGAAGCTAATATTGAAAATAATGAAAATTTGGAGCGACCTCAACGTATACGCCGACCACCACAGCGATTGGTTTATAAAAAAAAAAAAAGAGTTTTTAATTAATTTTTTTCAAGATAGACCGCGGGGAGTTGTGGTGTTTGCGCATGCGTGAGCGCATATATTTAGGATTAGGTATTTTAGTTAAGTCAGTATAAATTTGGGTTCCTAGTTGTGAGTCACATGTATTTTTCTATTTGTTAAAATACACCTATTGTTAAGTACAGTGTAAAGTTATTTATTTGTGAGTCCATACACAAATACCTAGTAGATAGTGCAACGAAACACTACAATTATTATTATTATTATTATTATTATTAATTAAATCTATATGGTTCGACCAGGTAAGAGTTTCCTTTTACAATAAGCCCAGAAATTTTATTACAGAAAATTGAAGAACCGTGTTTTTGTGATTAAGAATCAGTTTAGGTTGTTCACGTCGTTAAAAAAATTGTATATACGTCGAATTTTGGAGATTCAATACCAATTTATTATTTTTACACCACGAGCAGAATTTATCTATCAACTTGCATGCCATTTCATATATTTCTGCAGCGGATTCGGATGCTAACCCAACAGTGACATCATCTGCATATAGAATTAATTTGATGTTTTTTATCAGATGATGCTCCAAATCATTCAAAACATGATAAATTGGAGTGGAAAGAGTACTGCACCTTCAGGTAGACCAGTACTCATATTTTTGCACTTGGAAAAATTGTTATCTATTTTAACAAAGATTTGTCGATTACTTATAAAATATCTGAAAACCTCACATATGTTACCTCTAACTCCCAGCGTTTCAATCTTTTTTATTAAGAATTCACGATTTACGGAATCAAAGGCTCTAGTTAAATCAAACAAGAACGTTACTACATATTTACCACTGTCAATACAGTCATGAATAAACTGACCGTACTCGTACACCGCTGTCAGTGTATGCTCTAAAACCATGTTGGTTTTTACTTAGGAGATTAAAAGATGATAAATATCCATAAATGCGTTCATGAATTATTTTCTCAAATATTTTGGAGATATAAGAATTTTGAGCTATTGCCCTATAATTTTCTACTTATTGCGGATTACCCTTCTTGAACAGCGGTGAGACATGCGTAACTTTTAACTTATCCGGAAATATGCCTTTTGAAATGAATAAATTGTAGAGATAGCACAGTGGCTGAATAATCGAGTCAATACATGAGCTGATGGTATTGTATTTTAGTTCATCAGGTCCCGTGGAAGTCCTATTTTTTATATTTCGTAAAGCTTCATGTCTTGAGGTTCAGTTTCTCTAAAATACATTGACTGAGATGGAATTTTTGGAATATTTACAGCTGTGCTGTTTGTAATGGGTAAGGAAAACTGTGACTCTATCCGATCAGAAATACTAGTTGTGAAGTGATCGCAGAATATATTAGCAACCACCTTTGGATTACTTTCTAGCTTATTGTTATGCATTATGCTTAACAAATTTGTGTTATGGTTTTTCTTATTACCAGTAAGGTCTTTAACGATTTGTCAGCAGGTTCTGTTTACGTTAGATGAATTTTTTATTATATTGCCATAAAAACATCTTGTTGACTCTGTGATTATTTGATTAAATTTCTTTTTTTCATCGTGATAGTTCATTTTTACTGATTCTGAGTTTGTGTTTTTATACAGCCAAAAAAGGTTCTTAAACATTCACTTTTAGGTAAAATGTCTCTATTAATCCAACTCTTTTTCTTTACATGTAGTGTTACTTTAATTTTAGGACAATTAACATCAAAACAGAAATATAATAAATTCCAGAAGTAATTATAAGCCCTCTTTGGATCATTAATTTGATACAACTCACTGAAATCGGTATCTGAGAGCATAAGGCTCATATTATATAAGTAATATTTTGAAGTATTTCTTTTCCAAACTACAGTAGACCTTTGGAAAGGCAAATCATAATTAAGATCAAAATTACATATTTGCATTTTATGATCAGAGTAATCAATGTCTATATTTGAGCTAGCAAGATGAGTTATGTTAGATGCTATATAAACAAGCGCTTTTGCTGCTATTAAAACATCGAGTAGGCTCCAGCGGTAAATTTGATTTTATATTAGCTCTCTCTCTTTCTCAAAGAGCTGTTGAAATTGTTCACTAGGTAGTTCACATTCATGTCCCCGCATAATATGATATTTTGAAAATCCTTTTCAATTGTATTTAGTATGCTACTTAGTAATAACAAAAAAAGTTTTCAATTCATTCTTGGGTGAACTATAGACACAAAGCAAAGCCGTTTTTACATGATTTATATTAGTACTTACAGCACAAACTTCACAAGTTTTTTCCTGTACCATGGTATTTGTGATACTTATTTTTCTAAATTCTATACCTCGAGTTATGTCCCCTGTATATTATATATTTTTATCTCAAGGTGTTCTTAGAAACATAATATAAACGTTAAGCTTTTGCTGTATCTAGTTAAGATAAATAAAATGTTAATTCATCAAAATTCATTTGTTATAAAACATGTTGAAACTTTTGTAAGCTCAGTTAAGTTGTATTTGGTCGTAATAACGCTTCGCATTAAACATCATCTACTCAAAAACAAATTGTTTTATTCCAAAGACAAAACTGGCGACGAGGATGGGATAAGTAGTGCCGTTCGAACCTATGATAAGTGATTCGAATAAACTTTTCTAAGTTGAAGGTGCCGCGAATCCACAAACGAACAAAAAGTGAAAGTGATAGACTGTCGATCGATTCCTTGTGCGATAATCGATTAGAAGCTGCTCTTCTAAGGTGGAAAATCAACTTCCAAAGCCGAAGCCACCCAGGACTGTAAATCAATCAGGATTTAGTCAACTGAGAGGACCAGGCCGAAAACACCAAAAAGTAGTAAGTCAAGCATTATTTTCCTCCAAATTGCAACTTGACTCACGATCCCTATTTTCAATTGAGAACAATAGGCCCGCCGTTCATTGTGAACAAGTAGATTTAAGAAACAAAACTTGAATTCAAACTCACGTCTTGATTTTAGTTAGAAAACCTTAGCTATAAGTTAGAGTAATAAAAAAAAAATAATTTTTTCAAAATTCTTTTTTCAAAATTTAAATAACAATTTTTTTCAAAATTCTTTTTTCTGTTTCAAAATTTAAATAATTTTTGAAAATTGATAACGTAACAAGTTTAATTGATTCCTTAAATAGTTTAAATATCAGTACAATGGCAACTAGCCGAGAGCCAAGCGCCCACGCTGTGCCCACAGCTGTAGACTATCAACTTCTCAGGTTATACATTGATAACATTCCAAGATATGATGGCAATCCATTTGGTCTCAACACTTTTATTAGTTCATGTGATAATCTTATAAATTGTTTTTACAAGGCAGATAGAGATGCATTAAATAGTTTTATTCATCAAGCGATTTTAGGCAAATTAACTGGTAAAGCACAAATGCTAGTAGGTTCCCGAATCGAAATACAAAATTGGCTACAAATAAAAGAAGTTTTAAGAGTTAACTTTGGCGATCAGAGAGACATAAAATGTTTAGAACATGATCTATTAAATTTAAAATTATCCAAAAATGAATCATATCACAGTTTCGGATTAAGGTGTCAAGAATTACGAAGTCTTTTGTTAAGTAAATTAGTCCATTCAAACAAATCTTATCAAGAAAAAGAATTTTATTCAAAACACTACGAACAGATGGCTCTTGATACTTTCACCAGATCTCTAAATCCTATGCTTCAATTTATGATTAGAATTCAGAAATTAGATTCTTTAGAAACAGCTATTAATAAAGTAAATGAAGAACAAAATTTTTCAAATTATAGTAAATCTTTTAATGGTTATAACCCATCTAGTAATTTTCAAAAACCAACAATTCCTTCACTTCAAGTTAAACAACCACAGTATAACTTTGTACCACGCCCAACTGTAGGATATAATCCAAATTCACAAAATTTTAATTTTAATTCAAATAATCAAAATCCATTTAGAAATCCAAGCACCGTAGTGCAACAGCAAAAACCAAATTTTCCTTCACAACCAATTAATATTCAACCGAGACCAGCGCCCCCACAAAAATTCCCAACAGGTAGTAAAGTTTTTGGCAAACCACAAAATGTATTTAAACCTAAAGGTATAGTTCCCCAATATAAACCAACACCTATGTCGACTACATCGAAAGCGACCTTACCAAGATCGTACAACCACTTCCAGCCCACAGGTCCAAGAAACTGGACATCTGAAGAACTCTACCACGTCGGAGAAGAACCATTCCAAACAGAAGAATATTATGGAGAAGAACAACCTGAATATTATGAAGAGGACCATAATGAAGAACAACAATGGTACCACCAAGAACAAATGGAACCAGAAGCCAACGAAACATCTGAAAATGAAAATTTTCACTCAGCTACGACTCAGAACAATCCCAAATAGTATTCGACGAAGAAGAACCACCATATAACGAAATTAACGCTTTAAGACAAGCCTGTCCATTACCTTTTATTATAATTCAACAACCACCTATGAAATTATTAATAGATACCGGCTGCGCAACTTCTATAATTCGACCCTCTATAATTGAACAAAACTACCCTTCTTGTATTTACATAGATAAGACTGACTTAAAAACATGTGCAGGTACATTTTCAACCAGATATAAAGCCGACATTCCAATTTTTAATGAATTTAATTCTAATGAAGCAATCACAGTGATTCTTCATGATTTCCATGAGTATTATGATGGTTTAATAGGTTTCAATGATCTTCAAAAATTCCATTTATCAATTAATTTTTCGGAACAATCTCTTTGCAATCCTGATATGTCTGTCAACATTCCAATTAACTATCGTCATCCAGATGACAATTCCAAAAGATATTCTATTAATGCATGCGAAGTCCTTCTTAAAGAAATTCCTGTAAACGCACCTGATGGAGACATTTACATCCCTTATCAGTCAACCGATAATCTTTTTATTCCCGCTTCTATAAGTACATGCCGAAAAGGTTATGCTACTGTCGAAATATACATGTCTGAGGAAACCCAATTTGTTGAATTTTATGAACCCCTTGATGTCGAACCTTTTTCTGAAAATTACGATTCCTATGATTATGATATTAAATCTCCCCCTGTAAATTCGGATAAAAACAATATTGAAAAATTACTTCGTCTTGATCATTTAAATTCCGAAGAAAAGAAAGCTTTATTGGATGTTTGTAACAAATTTCATGACATCTTCTTAAAACCAAACGATCTCTTAACTTTCCATAACTCTGTCAAACATGAAATTAGGACTAAAGACGAAAATCCTGTTTTTTCCAAATCTTATCGTTTCCCTCATGTTCAAGCTGAAGTACGTACACAAATCGACAAAATGCTCCAAGAAAAAATCCTTAAGCCAAGCATAAGCCCTTGGTCCCTATCTGGATAGTGCCCAAAAAACTCGACGCATCTGGTACCCAAAAATGGAGACTTGTCATTGACTATCGTAAGTTAAATGATAAGACAATAGAAGATCGATACCCTCTTCCCAATATTACCGATATTCTTGACAAACTAGGTCGTTGCAATTATTTTACAACGTTAGATTTAGCCAGTGGCTTCCATCAGATTGAAGTTCACCCAAATTCTGTCGAAAAAACTGCATTTACCGTATAACAAGGGCATTACGAGTTTTTAAGGATGCCCTTTGGATTAAAGAACGCCCCTAGCACTTTCCAACGTGTCATGGACAACGTCCTTAAGGATCTCCAAAACAAAATTTGTCTAGTATACATGGACGATGTTATTATCTTCTCAACTTCCCTTCAGGAACATATAATGAATTTGCACAAAGTATTTGAAGCATTCCGGAAACATAACCTCAAAATTCAATTGGATAAATCCGAATTCATGTCTAAATCAGTAGAATTTTTAGGTCACATTGTTACTCCCAAGGTGTTAAGCCCAATCCAAAAAAAATCGAAGCAATAAAACGTTTTCCAATTCCTCAAACACATCGTGACATTAAAAGCTTTTTAGGTCTTTTAGGTTATTATCGACGTTTTATAAAAAATTTCTCCAAAATAACTAAACCTTTTACAAAATGTCTTAAAAAAGGAGAAAAAGTAATACATTCCCCAGAATTTGTTGATACTTTTGAATACTGTAAAAATCTTCTATGTAATGATCCTATATTAGCCTTCCCAGATTTCGAAAAACAATTTACCATCACAACCGACGCTTCTAATTTTGCCATAGGCGCAATTCTTAGTCAAGATGACCGACCCGTTTGTTATGCATCTAGGACTCTAAATCCCGCTGAGATTAATTATAGCACAATAGAAAAAGAACTGCTCGCTGTCGTATGGGCTTGCAAATATTTCCGTCCCTATGTTTTTGGTAGAAAATTTATAATTCAAACAGATCATAAACCACTACAATGGCTTTTTAATCTTAAAGAACCAAATAGTCGCCTTGTAAGATGGAGGCTCCGTCTAGAAGAGTTTGACTATGAGATTAGGTACAAAAAAGGAAAACATAACGCCAACGCAGACTGTTTATCGCGCATCAAAATTGATCAAGTAGACGCAAACCCTATTGACACAGAAACAAATCCAGGTGACAAAATTGACGACATTTCCGATTTTATTTCCGAAATTGGAGATGAAATAACTGAACGACTTATAGACACACCTACAATGGAAGAAATCTTTAAGGACATCACAGCACCAGAACCGACTGTAGACGATGACGAAACGCGACACACCGCGCAAGAAAACCCAATCCAAGAAATCCCTTATACCGAAAATTGTCTCAATCAATATAACCATCAAATTACTTTCATAGAATCCAATAACACTGTTATAGATTCATCTGTTGCTTCAACTTTATTTAAAACAAAAATTCGACATTTGGTAACACTTAGAACTACAGCTCCAGACCAAGACATAGTTAAATTATTAAAATCTATAATATCCCCACAAGTTACATATTGTCTATATTTTAAAACCCCTGAAATTGAAAGAAAAGTTACACGTATTATTCAACAAAATTTCACTAACCTAAAATTGTGTATCTCTCGAAAACTCCTACAAGATGTACAAAATTTAGACGATCAAACTGAAAAATTAAAATATTACCACGAAGGAAAAACCAGTCACAGAGGAATTAATGAAGTAAAAATGTCACTACTTAAACGATATTATTGGCCTAACTTAATTAACGATGTTACAAATTATATAAATTCTTGTAAAATATGTCAGAGAGCAAAATATGAGAGACACCCTCAAAGAATAAAATTCCAAATTACGCCCACTCCAAAAAGACCTTTCGAAATAATTCATATGGACTTATTTTTGCAGAATCAAAAATATTTCTTACAATTCTAGATCCATTTTCAAAATTAGGTCAAGCCTATAACATAAAATCCAAAAACGCACTAGATGCTTATGAAGCTCTATTGACGTTCATCTCACATTTCGGTATTCCCAATAAAATAATTTGTGATAGTGGTAAAGAATTTGATAACAATATATTTAAAGAATTTTGTAACCTGCATCAAATTGACTTTCATATAACTACTCCTAAAAATTCAAATTCTAATGCTCCCGTTGAACGTTTTCACTCCACATTATTAGATATGATACGTTGTGTTAAATTAGAACATCCTAATAAAGATTTAAGTCAGATAATGAAATTAGCAATTATAGGATATAACAATTCCACACATTCAGTAACAAAATTAACCCCTTTTGAAGTAGTATTTGTAAACCAAAGGAAAACTCCATTTGACATTAACGAAACTGAAATTCTAAATGACTATATCAATGACCAAAAAGAAATTTCTAAAAAACTATATGACAACCTCAATCAACAAATTTCTCAAACTAAAGATCACAATATTTCTAAATTAAATGAGACGAACCAATAACAAACAAACCTGATGAAACAGTTTATTTAAAAACAAAAGATAAATTTACTTCTAAAACAAAACCAATTTATAAAGAAACTCAAATAGTTTCCGATAAAGAACATCTAGCACAGACAAAATTAGGGACATACCATAAGACTTTAATTAAAAAACCGAGACAAAAACTAAAAGAACCTCCTTTGTCACAGGTTGCCGACGAAAATGACTTTGAAGACCTTATCACTGCTTATCGCATTCAGTGGACTGACGATGACCAGTCAAGCAATTAACCCTTTGTTTCAAACAATAACTAACCCTATCCTACCTATACAACTAGGACCTACAAAATTAATCGAATCGACACATAAATTCGTATATCAAATAAATACATTAATGCTCTTGGAACATGCAGAAAACTTATACAAAACTTACGAAAAGCTTTGTTCTTTGACACTTGATGTCCCGCCATTAGTAAATTTCACATTAACCAAAGTAGCTTTAAAACTTAATTCCTTACCTTTAAATAAAAAGAATAAAAGAGGATTGGTGGATGGTATTGGTAAAGTATCAAAATTCCTCTTCGGCACTTTAACCGAAGATGATAAAACAGAAATAATTGAACAATACAAAATCTTAAATAAAAACCAACAAAATTTAGAAACCCAACTAAAAACACAATTATCCATTCTTCAACCACTTTCTAAGATTTTTAACGAGACAATATCGACTTTATCAGGTAATCAGCAACAAATCGCTAAATTAGTTGAAGGATTAAGACACGACTATAGAGACGTTAATATTAGATTCATTGGCCAACAAATTATTGACAACGGAAATTCTCTCTAACGCTAATTGATGAAATTTATATAGCTATATCTTTCTCTGCTTTAAAAACAGTATATAACCCCATAGTTAGTCTTAACGAAGTTTCATTTATGAAAACACTCTTTCTCAAATTTATGGTAATTCTAAGTTATTACTTTTAGAAAATGATTTAACTTATTGTCACGGAATTTGCCCCACTCACTCCCAAACCTACGACTGTGGCACCGCGAATTGCCTAAGATTGCCCCGATCGCCCCTACGCCATTCTGGTAAACAAACAACATGCGTGAATCGAGGCGTTACTAGAAAATCGTAGAAACGACGAGAAGCGTTCCAGTCGTACGAGAAAAGGGATCTAGAGATACTGGAATATACCTGGAATATTCCTTAGGTCTATAAAAGAAGAATAAACGGCCGAGTTAGTTAGTCTTGTATAAGTCTTGTGTTACAGTCTGAATTAAAGTGTTTAGTTGGAGATATCAAAGTGATTTAGATAGCGATTAATTAAATAAGTGTTTAGTTGACCTGTAATTAGTAGTGTTCAGTAGTTAATAAAGAAGTAATTAATTAACGGATTGTTTTTCTGGAAGTAAGAGAAAAGACGGATTGGGAAATCCGTGACAATTTGGTGTCAGAAGTGGGATTTAATTGGAAGTTTTAAAGAGCTTTCTGGAACCCTGTCCACAAAGTGAGTGGGTTTAATTGGAAGTTTGAAGAACTTTCTGGAACCCTGTGCGTGGGTGGAATAAAGACCCAAGTGTGATATATCACCGCACTCGTCGTGACTCAAGGAAGTGAACGGTGGTATTCGCGAAGGACAATCTCGAACATTCTAGAACTTTGTACAGGAGTGAGACAAATACCCAAGTGTGATATATCACTGCACTCGTCGTGACTCAAGGAAGTGAACGGTGGTATTCGCGAAGGACAATCTCGAACATTCTAGAACTTTGTACGGGAGTGAGACAAATACCCAAGTGTGATATATCACCGCACTCGTCTTGACTTAAGGAAGTGAACGGTGTTATTCGCGAAGGACAATCTCGAACATTCTAGAACTTTGTACGGGAGTGCGACAAAGACCCAAGTGTGACATATCACTGCACTCGTCGTGACTCAAGGAAGTGAACGGTGGTATTTGCGAAAGACATTCTCGAACATTCTAGAACTTTGTACGGGAGTGCGACAAAGACCCAAGTGTGACATATCACTGCACTCGTCGTGACTTAAGGAAGTGAACGGTGCTATTTGCGTCATTCTCGAACATTCTAGAACTTTGTACGGGAGTGCGACAAAGACCCAAGTGTGATATATCACTGCACTCGTCGTGACTCAAGGAAGTGAACGGTGGTATTTGCGAAAGACATTCTCGAACATTCTAGAACTTTGTACGGGAGTGCGACAAAGACCCAAGTGTGATATATCACTGCACTCGTCGTGACTCAAGGAAGTGAACGGTGACATTTACAAACACATTCGTGGACATTCTAGAACTTTCCAAATAGAGTGAATGCCTGTAACTAGAAGTCAAGTCAACATGGATGCGCAACTAGCAAAGCTATTAGAAATGATGCAAACGATGCAGGAACAGGGACGTATGATGCAAGAAAAGTTGGAAGAACAAGGACGAACAACACAAGAAAAATTAGAAGAACAGGGACAAACAATAGAAAAGAAATTAGAAGAACAAGGGTGTAAAATGAAAGATCAGATACAGACAATACAACAGGAAATGAGAGATCAGACGAAAGAAATGCAGACAAAGTTAGAAAAATTGGAGAAGACGCTAGAAGAAAAACTAGAGGAGCAGTCACATAAAGTGACACAACTAGAAGAAAAACTAGAGGAGCAGTCACATAAAGTAGAAATACAAGTGGAAGAGAAACTGTTAGCACAGAAACAGGAAATACACGAAGAAATAAACCTGGTTAGAGAAGAGCTTCGACATAAATTAGACAAGATAGCAAAGGAGGGTGTAATTAAATCAGAAGGACCGGTTATCCGAACTCAGAAGACTAGACCTCCTGAATTCGACGGCAAGGTTTCCTGGAATGTATATCTCCGTCAGTTTGAAGCAGCAGCATCAGCAAATGAATGGTCGGATTATGAGAAAGCTACTGCTCTGATAGTTGCTTTACGAGGGGAAGCTCTTGACGTCTTACAAGGAGTTCCTGCTGGGCAGCAGAATAACTACGACATTCTAAAACAGCATATGGAAATGAGATATGGGGATAAGCACCTGCAGCAAGTGTACCAGGCACAATTGAAAAATCGTCACCAGCAGAGTGGAGAGAATTTACAACATTTTGAGACCGACGTTGCCCGACTGGTTCGATTGGCATATCCAACAGCCCCGTCCGAATTCTTAGACCATCTCTCCATCCAGATTTTTACCGACGGCCTAAGAGATTGTGAAACCCAGCAGGCACTACGACTCGCCAGACCTAAAACACTGAACGACGCTCTCTCTCATGCACTGGAATTCGAGGCAACAAAGATGGCATCCGGTAGACATGTTAAAGTTCGGGCCATCAGTGATAACAGCGATAGTATGGCAAATGGAGACCTAATAAAGACGCTAAAGGAGATTATTGATAAATTCAGCCCATCTACTGGACTAAAGAAAGAACAATCTGATAGTCGAAGGAATCGCCTTGTTCAATGCTGGAACTGTGGACAGATGGGACATCTGAAGAGACAGTGTAGGGCCCCAGTCGCGGATCAGCAAAAGCGCGACTCCCAAGCGGCACCTGCACAGGAAAACTAGGGTCAGCCGGCTTGACGGGGCAAAGGCCGGCTGCGTCCTCGTACCATGCCCCACAAGAAGAAGTTACGTTATCACGTCTCCAGGACTCTGACTCCTTGCTAATAGAAGGCATTATTTTTGGTCGTATGTTCCCTATGGTAATCGACACTGGAGCGGCAAGAACTATTGTACGACCGGATATTATTGGTGATTGGCGTATTAAGAGCCCTGCCAAGCGTTATGTCCTTACAACAGCCAATGGACAACAACTGCCAGTCAAGGGTGAATGCGAGCTTGACATATAATTAGGAGACGTCAAGTTCAAACACAGAGCCCTGGTAGCAGATATATCGGACAATGTCATACTCGGACTAGACTTACTACGAGCAAAGGGGGTGAACTTAGATTTGAATGCTGGTACGCTGCGGATAATGGGTGAGGAAGTAGTGCTAACGACCACCACTGAGAATAACGCTGTACGGAGACTCGTTGTTAAAGAAGATGTGGTACTACCTGGTCAGACCGAAACATTGGTTGCCACTGTAATGGATTGGTAAATGTCTTGCAGTGTTGGAGTGGTGGAACCCAGTAATCCGGATCTGTTCAATAAATCTATAGTCACCGGCCGCACCCTGATTAAACCAGAGAAAACGACAATAGTACGGGTAGTAAACCTGAAAAGTTTTCCACAGAAAATTACAAAAGGAACTGAAGTAGGACTCTGTGAACCTGTTACCATGGTCAGAACACTCAAAGAAAACAACGAAATGGAGAAGAAACCAAACAAGACCAGTCTACCGGAATGTCTAAGGGACATCGTGGATAGGGCCCAGGAAAGATTAACAGAGATGGAGGTGGAACAACTGGAAGAGCTGCTAAGTGAAAATGAAGATGTGTTTGCACTTAAACCAGGCGACTTTGGGAGAACAAAGGTAGTGAAGCATCGAATCGATACTGGTTCATCATCTCCTATAAAGCAGCCACCACGAGGACTTCCACTAGCCAAACGAGAGGAAGTTAACAAGATGTTAATCGAGATGCAAGATCAAGGCACCATAGAGCCATCTCAGAGTCCTTGGGCTTCTCCTGTAGTTCTGGTCAAGAAGAAAGACGGCTCCACCCGATTTTGTGTGGACTACAGAAAATTAAATGACGTCACCAAGAAAGACAGTTACCCACTACCAAGAATTGACGATACTCTGGACACCTTGGCTGGTGCGCAATGGTTTTCCACTTTGGATTTAAAGAGTGGATATTGGCAAGTCGAAGTCAGCCCAGAAGACAAGGAAAAGACAGCATTCACTACCGGAAATGGATTGTGGCAGTTCAATGTAATGCCATTTGGTCTATGTAATGCCCCTGCCACTTTTGAACGACTGATGGAAACTGTACTTCATGGCCTGCATTGGGAGACCTGCTTGATTTACTTGGACGACGTGGTGGTGCTGGGACGCTCTTTCCAGGAGCACCTGAAGAACGTGTCCGAAGTGTTTAAGAAGTTGAAAGCAGCGAACCTGAAGTTGAACCCGAAGAAGTGCAGTCTGTTCCAAAAGGAGGTTAGATACCTAGGCCACATTATTACTCCAAATGGTGTGAAAACAGACCCGGAGAAGACAGAGTGCATAAAGAACTGGCCGGTTCCTAAAGACAAACATCAAGTTCGAAGTTTCCTCGGCCTATGCACATACTATCGACGATTCGTCCAAGGATTCTCGGACATTGCCAAGCCTCTTCATAAACTCACAGAAGACAACATCCCGTTCGAATGGACGCCGAAATGCCAGCAAGCCTTTGAGACGCTGAAAGAGGCCCTCTGTACTACCGATTTTGACATACCCAATACCTGGACAACCATTTATAGTGGACACGGACGCAAGCAACATTGGAATTGGCGGAGTTCTTTCCCAAATACAAGATGGCCAAGAGCGAGTAGTGGGCTACTTCAGCAAAGTCCTGTCAAAAGCCGAAAAGAACTATTGTGTGACTCGGAAAGAATTGCTTGCCATCGTCAAGAGTCTAGAACACTTTCATAAATACTTGTATGGCCAAGAATTCCTCCTAAGAACGGATCACGCTTCCCTTAAATGGCTGCTACAGTTTAAAAACCCTGAAGGACAGATGGCCAGATGGCTGGAACGGCTGCAAGAATATCACTTTGTTGTTGAACATCGAGCCGGCAGGAAACATGGAAATGCAGATGCCCTTTCTAGGAGACCCTGTCCTGTCAACTGCAAACACTGTAGTAGTCTTGAAAAGAAAGAGGACATCTCATCAGTTCCTTGTAAGGTGGTAGCAGCCCAACCTGAAGACAGATGGAGTTCAGCGGCGATTCGGGAAGACCAGCAAGCTGACTGTGACATCAAACCCTTACTAGACTGGAAAGAAGCCAACAACCGACCCTCATGGGCTGAAGTCAGTAGTAAAAGCCCAACATTAAAGAGCTATTGGGCTCAATGGAATTCCTTGGTGTTGGAAGACGGTGTCCTAAAAAGAGCATGGGAGAACAATGACGGAACGGAGGTCAAGAAACAAGTACTACTCCTGAGGTCCCGGGTCAAGGAAGTGCTGCAGGAAGTACATGGAGGTACTGGTGGTGGACATTTCGGTATCAATAGGACTCTACAGAAGATTAGGAGCGTTTCTACTGGTTGAGTTGTAGGACGGATGTAGAAGATTGGTGCCGAAAATGTGACATATGTGCAGCCAGCAAGGGACCGAAGACCCGTTCCAGAGGCAAAATGCGCCAGTACATCGTAGGAGCACCGTTCGAGAGGATTGCCATTGATATCGCTGGCCCCTTTCCGAAAACCCAAAGTGGGAATCGATATCTGCTAGTAGCCATGGACTACTTCAGTAAATGGCCGGAAGTATACCCCCTTCCCAATCAAGAGACCACAACCGTAGCAGAAGCGCTAGTCAACAACCTGTTCTGCAGATTTGGTGTGCCCATGGAACTACATTCAGATCAGGGCAGAAATTTCGAATCAGGTGTGTTCCGAAAGGTCTGCGAGCTAATGGGAATCCGAAAAACCAGGACCACCCCACTGCATCCCCAGTCAGATGGTATGGTGGAACGCTTCAACGCCACACTAGAAACCAATCTGAGGATGTTTGTGAACGAAAACCAGACAGACTGGGACAAGCTCATTCCACTCTTCCTGTTAGCTTACCGCTCAGCTATCCATGAAACGACTGGGAAGACTCCCGCAAGGATCATCTTTGGAAGAGAGCTTCGCCTTCCCGCAGATTTGGTATTTGGTCGTCCTGCGGAACAGCCCACAGAGCCAGACACTTATACCCATGAGCTAGAACGAAGACTAGCAGCCGTACACGACCAAGTCAGAACTCGAATGCGACTAGAGAGCGATCGCATGAAGACTCGATACGACGTCCGGGCCAATACAGTCGGATTCCAACAAGGTGACCTGGTGTGGCTGTACAACCCCACGCGGAAGAAAGGAAGATCGCCTAAACTACAGAACCGTTGGGAGGGCCCCTACACAGTCATTAAAAGAATCAATGATGTCGTCTACCGGATACAGAGGACTCCCAGGAGTAAGATGAAGGTCGTCCATCTGGAGCGTCTGTCCCCGTATAGAGGTGTATCCGATCGGGACGATCGGTCCTAAGGAGGGGGCAGTGTCACGGAATTTGCCCCACTCACTCCCAAACCTACGACTGTGGCACCGCGAATTGCCTAAGATTGCCCCGATCGCCCCTACGCCATTCTGGTAAACAAACAACATGCGTGAATCGAGGCGTTACTAGAAAATCGTAGAAACGACGAGAAGCGTTCCAGTCGTACGAGAAAAGGGATCTAGAGATACTGGAATATACCTGGAATATTCCTTAGGTCTATAAAAGAAGAATAAACGGCCGAGTTAGTTAGTCTTGTATAAGTCTTGTGTTACAGTCTGAATTAAAGTGTTTAGTTGGAGATATCAAAGTGATTTAGATAGCGATTAATTAAATAAGTGTTTAGTTGACCTGTAATTAGTAGTGTTCAGTAGTTAATAAAGAAGTAATTAATTAACGGATTGTCTTTTCTGGAAGTAAGAGAAAAGACGGATTGGGAAATCCGTGACAGTATTTTAAACTAATGCATCAAGATGTATTTTTCAAATACCCAAATTTTAATTTTATTATAACATTACCGTTGTTCTCAAGCGAAAATTTATTCCTTTATAAAATCTACCCAATTCCACAAGCCAATGTTACCCTTATTCCTTATAAACCAATAATAATGCTTGGCGAGAAGAATCAGCGATACTTAGATGAAGAATGCCCACAAGTCGAAGGTTATTACATTTGTGATAAGAAACCACAACCTATTCAGGACGATTGTATTTCAACAATAATTCATGGCCAACAACCCACAAATTGTCAATTTTCAAAAGTAAAAGTCACTCAACCAATTGTCTATCAAGTCAACCCAAGTCAACTACTAGTTATACCATTGAAAGAATCCAGTATCCGATTCCAGTGTGATACCAATGGAGTAGAACGAATGCAATCTCCCACATTAATCACTACTGATCCAAATTGTAAATTATGGATTGACGATGAACCATACTTATTATCATCCAATCCCACTACAGTCGTAGGCACTGGTATATTATTACCACCACTACAAGAAGTTAATGTATCCAATATCATTTCCCATGATCTCAATTTAAAAACTGTCCATTTCGAAGATATCAATAAAATTATCCAATCGAGCCATTCACTGTCTTCAGTCACTACAATAGAAGCATTACCAGAAAAGAAGATCAACATATTTTGGATCCTCTTTGCAGTCACGTTAACATTCCTGGGTCTGATGACAATGTACATTTGTTTCCAAGAGAAAATATCCAAATTCGTAAAAGCTACAAGGTCCAGAGGCAATCCAACCAATGATGTCCCAATGGTGTCCCAAGGCCCCCATGCGCCATTTTAAAGAGGGAGGAGTTATGTCCCCTGTATATTATATATTTTTATCTCAAGGTGTTCTTAGAAACATAATATAAACGTTAAGCTTTTGCTGTATCTAGTTAAGATAAATAAAATGTTAATTCATCAAAATTCATTTGTTATAAAACATGTTGAAACTTTTGTAAGCTCAGTTAAGTTGTATTTGGTCGTAATAACGCTTCGCATTAAACATCATCTACTCAAAAACAAATTGTTTTATTCCAAAGACAAAACTCTCGTCTGCCGTATATATAGCTACTCCTCCGTGTATATTGTTAGTTCGATAGAAATATGTAAGTAGTTTGTATCCTTGTATGGAAGTCGTTGTTGCTTGCGTTTCCACCATCCATTGTTCCGAAATACACAAATGTGGGTTTTCTTTTTTTAACATAAATTCTATTTTATTTATTTTGTTAGAAATACTTTGGATGTTTATATGTATTATTTTTAAGTTAACTCTATTTACCGTCTGGATGGTCTGATGAGGGTTTATCTGATATTTTTTGTTTGGCACGAAAAAGGAATCGTCTTATTTCAACGCCATAAGGCCAGTAAGCAGGGTCATAAAGTTTGTTCAAGCATTCAAATGGAAATCCTAATTTGAAATATGTGTGGTCTCCATGAAATGAGTGGAATTTTTCGCAAGAGCTTTTTGTAATGTCCACATCGTTTTGAATATATTCGAGAATATCATTGGTCTCTACATCTTCATTTTTAAATTTGCTTAAATGTAACCAGGCCTTTTTGCCTACACCACTGAGTTTACTATTTTGTTGTGGAAGGCTGCCTGTGATAACTTCTGTGGATTTTTTCCCTACGATACTTAATTTTTTTGTTTTTTTTTCTATCACTGTATCTTTAGGAATTGAATTATTGGTATCCATCTCCGTTCTTTTAATACTTTTTGTGACAATTTTTTTTGGAGAGCTGTTATCAGCTCGGTTTTGTCGTTCAACGTGTGCCTCTTTTTGTGATATTGTTTGACTACTAACTGAATTAGAATTTTCAGCTGTAGATCGGATGTTTAACAAACAATAACGTGAGTTATTATTTGTTAATAAATTTACCAATTCTATATTAGATTCTCTCAGAATGATTACTTCCTGTTTCAAGTCCTCGATAATTCCATAAAGTCTGCTTGTCTCTCTTTGAACTATTTCTTGCACTATTTTTTGTAAACTTTCACTTTCTAACTGACATTGTAAGTCAGTGAGTCACCATAAGTTCTTGTGGACTGTTTTTGATTGCGCGTGCCCACCATATTGTTTGATATTGACAATAATACTCAAGAAGAGAACTCTTAACAACACTTTACTATACACAATCTCAATATAGGAAGCTACTAGTTCATACTCAAATGTTTTTATGACATCCATAAAAATATTCCTTACTTTGAAGCATCCTTCCACAGTTGCCAATTCTAATAGACTACTATTGGCTTCATCAAAGATGTTTTATAAAAGGTCAAGATATTCATCTTCTTATGCATCAAATTTGTTAGATTTATTTAACAAAAATGTAATCAATGTCACAGAGAAATGATATGATCGATGAAGATGGTTGAATTATTGATAAAAGGTAAGGTAAAATAAAATCAATAATATATATTTTTTCTCTTCTTTTTACTAATATTTATTTACTATATACAGAGTGTTTAGTGAGTAGATGCATTCGTTGCAGGAGTTTATAACACAAGTAATTTGTGTAGATAATTTCCTATACAGGGTGAACCTTAAATAAGTACAAATATTTTAACCAGCAGTATAGTTCACTGTGTAGAACATATAATTAATAGTTGTTTTACAAAAAAATCAGAAATAAAAAAGTGAAATTTTAAATAAATTTTGTAATTTTTCTGTAGAAAACTTGTTGAGGACCGCTGACTTTCATACATTTATGAGTTATACCGCTTCACAGTGTTGCCAGTGTTACACAAATGTCTTTGCTTGAACAAACTAAATTTAATATGTTAAAAATGAAAATCATAGTTTTTCGTTATTATTCATAAAATAACTTAAGGAAATTGTGTCTTGTGTCTCTTTCTAACAGTGTACAATGGCATTTAATTTGTTAAATGTGGATTACTGATTAAATAGTTAATTTTTTAACAAACAGGTAAGCTTTTGTGCACGTTTATGTATAATTTTTGAAGATTGGACATAGTAATATCACGTAATATTTTCCTAAATACACTAGCGGAAAAAATTAAGGGATCAAGTGTCTAGTTTATGGATCTTGCGATAAAAAAAATTTCCAAGCAACAATTAGCGCAAAATCCTAATGAATATTATGGAAAGAAAATATTTCGAAATTCTTTGCACTTTTATTTTTAGTGTACGGACTTAAAAAAAAATGTTTCAACCTAACCACTATATGGATTGGATAGGTTGTTCATTTAGCTTCAATTTATTTTTTTGTCGGCCTCGATACGACCATTCCTCGCTGAGTTATCAGCCTTTGAATGAAAATGCGGCATTTCCTCTTCTCTCAGCAATATCTCAGGAACCAATGTTCGCTCAGAAAATGGAAGGGGGGTTTCGGAAACTTGGATACATTCTCTACAATGTTCTGGCATGTTTTTTCAGGAAACAAATTTTTTTTCATCCTTAACATGACTGAAAAATTTCGAAAAACAGGACTTTTTGAGGTCTTTCAGAAAATCACGTGCCACATTGAGAATATTGGGAAAATGACTAATGTTAAGTGTGCATCTTATAGGCCATTGTACCCCCAAAAGCCATACAAAGTTTCAACCTGATCCATCAAGCCGTTTTATTGTTTCATTCGATTGAATTTTTGAAAATATTGACAGAAGTTTTTTTACCTTTAGGGCTCATAATCTGTAAAAAAATTAAAAAAGAAATTCTCTTATTTTTTTTTTCGACATTTTCATTGCGGAAAGCGTTTGGTCATAAAAATATATATTTTTTTAAATTTAAGAAAACATTTCTCTTTTCCAACCAATTTTCAGAAATTTTGCAAAACCGGCGGCATTAGAGTTACCCAAAGCGTACCACGTGGAGGTTGCACGGGCGGATTTACGCTTATTTGTGTGTGTGTGGATGTGTGTGTTTCTTTAAGAGAAATGAGACCCGGTAGTTCGTCAGTTCCACCGTATTTTATGACTCCAAACTCATTCTCCAAAGAGTGTGTGTGCATGCGTGAGTGTGTTTCTTTAAGAGAAATGAGACCCAGTGGCTCCTCAGTTCCGCCGTATTTTATGACTCCAAACTCTTTCTCCAAAGGGTGTTTGTGTATGCGTGAGTGTGTTTCTTTAAGAGAAATGAGACCCGGTGGTTCGTCAGTTAAACCGTATTTTATGACTCCAAACTCATTCTCTAAAGAGTGTGAGTGTGTGTATGCGTGTGTGTATTTTAATCTATTCAATAACGGGTATTGCCACCTCTGTTCTCTATAACAGCCCTCAAACGTTCAGCCATGTCGATGCATCGGGTTATTTCGGGTTGCGGAATGGTGTTCCAAATTAGCTGAAGTGCGCGCTCTAATTCGGCGATGTTATGTAAATTTAGATACTCCTTCTTCAATTGACGGCCCATTATATCCCAAACATGTTCGATTGGATTCAGATCTGGACTCATTGGCGGGTGTGGCAGCAAAGTGATGTCATATCGTTGGAAAAAGCGTCTGGTGACATTGGCCGTGTGTGGGCGTGCGTTATCCTGCACCAAAACAAATGATATCAGATGTTGCCGGCGGGGCAGAACAATTGGCCTTAAAATTTGGTCAATATAGCGCCTCGCGGTCAAATTTCCGCGTACAATTACCAAAGGTGTCCTCCAATTTCGCGAAACACCGGCCCAAACCATGACCGATCCACCGCCGTAAGCTACAACTCGACGAACAAAGTTTTGCCTGAAACGCTCTCCATGGCGACGCCAAACGAGAGAACGTCGGTCACTACCATGGAGATTGAAACGGGACTCGTCTGTAAATAAAACATTTTGCCACTGCGTCAAGGTCCAATTGCGATATTGGTTTGCATAGTCGAAACGGCGTTGGCGATGTCGCGCCGTCAACGCAGGTACACGATTAGGGTGTCGGGCTTGTAATCTGGCTTCACGGAGACGGTTTCTGACCGTTCGGGCACTAATATGTCTTATTTGATTTTGCCGTCGCTGTTGTTGTCTTCGATTCGGAAAATTTCGTGCCACAACGTTCGCGTTAACGAAAGGATCACGTCGGACTTGGCGAACGATGTCCCGATCATCGCGGTAATCAGTAACACGATGGCGACCTTGACCAGGACGACGACCATTTCGGTTAGTTTCCCGGTATCTAGCGTAAGCAGAGTTACTAAGGTCCGGTTGTACAATGTCTGTATAAATGTACCCGACAACTATCCGGCCGATATAGTTGTCAGGAGGATAAGTGTACGAACCGTATTACAAACGATATTTGTCCGTAGGATTACTATCGGTGATATAAAACTAAGTTGGCAATAACTTTTCCCCACATCTAGTGACAATTGCTTTAATAAAACTAAGTTGGCAATAATAGTATGTCATCACCGTCAGCTGTTGGTATTTTATTTGTATACTTAGTACTTACTAAGGTTAGAAGATTTGTGTGTATTATACTATCAATTAAAACAAGTAACAAATAATGTTGAATTTGTATGAAACTAGTAGCAGTAGTGATGAGGAAAATGAACTGCTATAGTTAATATATTTAAAAATAGACGAAAAGGAAAGCGTATTAGAGAACGAGTAAACCACATGGAATATTGGGATGGAGGAATTTTTTTTTGCTTTCGTCTTCCATGTCAATGCATAAGTTTTTTTTATTTTCTATTAGATGCACATACCTTTCAACAATTTCAACAAGTCGCCGACATTCTCCCTTCCTATAATTAGCTGTGCGCTTATTATTATTTTCTTTTTCCGTTTTAAAAATTTAAAGTAACTGACAAATACAAAGATCAACACGTGATTGACAAAATGAAGTTAAAATGTCAAAACTAAGGTTATGTTCTCGTTTCCCCAGTTATTTGGCGCGTTTATCTTGCCGATAGTGGACTATCGGCGGCTTCAAGTACCCGACAGATTATCCCGCCGATAATGTGCCCAACAAAAATATCCGTATATTGTAATACGCCAAAAGCGGACTTGTCGGCAAGATAACTGTATCGGGTAGTATATCGGCATATTGTACAACCAGCCCTAAGCGAGCAACATCCGGCTCCGATAGATGACGTCTGGGCATGTCAGGTGGGCAATAAAAAAATTTTCTTCAAATTTTTCTTTTACTGAAAAAGGGTAGTTTTGAAAAAAAACTGTTTGTTTGAGCGTTCTGTAAAAGCAAGTTCGGAAAAAGCGATATATAAATTCAAAAGCATCCCGAAGAGCGTGAAGATCGAGGTCGATATTCGGTTAGGGATATCAACTTTTATTAAATTTGATTAGAAAACGGTTAGCATCTTCACACATAGCACTCATGTGGGAGAAGGTTCGTGTTGAAAATGCTTGGGGATTGCTTGGATAAATTTTCTGAAGTGAATCCAACAGAAAAATTTGCCGCGCAGGGGTTTCTGCACTTGTATCAAAAAGCACTTTTGGTAAATGTTTTAAAAAAATCTTTGTTCTTGATTTCAAACGCTTCCCGCAATAAGAGTGTGAAAATAAGAGTTTTCCAGTTTTTTACAGATTATGAGCTTCTAAAGGCAAAAAACGTAATCGATCAATTTTTTCAAAAATCCGATCGAATGAAACAAAAAAAAATGACTTGATGGATCAAACTGAAATTTTGTGGGGCTTCTATGGGTAAAATGGCCTGTAAGATGCACACCGCAAATTAGTAATTTTTCCAATATTTTTTATTGATTGCATAGGGAGTACAAAAATTTCCATAACATTGCCGCATTAGAGCGGGTACATCAGTGAATTTGGAACACCATTCCGCAACCCGAAATAAGCCGATGCATCAATATGGCCGAATGATTGAGGGCTATTATAGAGAGCAGGGGCAGCAAAACCCGTTATTGAACGGATTAAAACACACACACACATACACAAACACTTTTTAAAGAATGAGTTTGGAGTCATAAAATACGGTGGAATTGACCGGGTCTCATTTCTCTTAAAGAAACACACACACACACAAAGAAGCGTATATCCGCCCGTGCAACCTCCACGTGGTACGCTTTGGGTAACTCTAATGCCGACGGTATTGCAAAATTTCTGAAAATCGGTTGGAAAAGAGAAATTTTTTCTTAATTTTTTTTTTCAAAAAAAAAAAAATTGTTTATGACCAAACGCTTTCCGCAATAAAAATGTCGAAAAAAAATAAGAGAATTTTTTTAAAATTGTTTTACAGATTATGAGCTCTAAAGGTAAAAAAAGCGGTCTGTCAATATTTTCAAAAATTCAATCGAATGAAACAATAAAACGGCTTGATGGATCAGGTTGAAACTTTGTATGGCTTTTGGGGGTACAATGGCCTATAAGATGCACACTTAACATTAGTCATTTTCCCAATATTCTCAATGTGGCACGTGATTTTCTGAAAGACCTTAAACAGTCCTGTTTTTCAAAATTTTTCAGTCATGTTAAGGATGAAAAAAAAATGTTTTCCTGAAACAACATGCCAGAACATTGTAGAAAATGAATCCAAGTTTCTGAAACCCCCTTTCCATTTTCTGAGCGACCATTGGTTCCTGAGATATTGCTGAGAGAAGAGAAAATGACGCATTTTCATTCAAAGGCTGATAACTCAGCAAGGAATGGTCGTATCGAGGCCGACAAAAAAAGAAATTGAAGCTGAATGAACAACCATTCCAATCCATATAGTGGTTAGGTTGAAAATTTTTTTTTAAGTCCGTACACTAAAAATAAAAGTGCAAAGAATTTCGAAAAATTTTCTTTCCGTAATATTCATTAGGATTTTGCGCTAATTGTTGCTTGGAATTTTTTTTTATCGCAAGATCCATAAACTAGACACTTCAAGCTTCAAATTGATTTTTTTGTCACTCACATACGACCATTTTTACCAAAGATGATTTTTTACCAAATTGAAAAATCGCAAAAAATAGAGATTATTTTTTTGATCCCTTAATTTTTTCCGCTAGTGTACTTTACGGTAGTATTGCCGAAACTAATTTTTAATCGTTTATAGTAAAGTCAGTTAAGCAGTTAAAATATATGTTAATATTGCTGCGTATCATACTACATACCCAACTTTACTGTACTTATGCTTCAAACAAGTATTTTTAAAATAGAATTAACCGTATTACTTTACTATTACGTTAAGGGAAACGTAATATTTATATTAGAGAATATATGGCAACCTCGCAACAAATCATATGGTTCATTAGCTTGGTTAAGCAGCGGTCCTCAAAATGTAGGTATTTTTACAAAAAATTAATATCTCCGTAAATATTAGAAATTTTTAAAAATGGCTTTCACTGGACTGATCTATATGACGAACTACACCAGCATTTAAAATATTTGTACTTATTTAAAGTTCACCCTGTATACAGGATGTTAAAATTTTATTAAAATAATTTAAATTTATTGATATTGTGGAAACCGTACAGAACGAAACTTTGCAGGTTTTTATGTTAACAATAATAATAATTTTACAATAAATAGTTATGTATGTATTAAGAGCGAAAAGTGATACATTATTGCTCAAGAGTGACAGTAATCACGCGAGAGCAGTCACTTTTTGTTCGTAATGCATACAATGTTTTATCTACAATCACTCAACAAAATAAAACTGTTCAAATATTAACTTTATTACGATAACATTAATTACAACAAATACTTTGTTGCTATTGACAAAGAGCGTTTGATATCACTCGGCAAGCGATAAAGTGACACTCATGTGACCTCCTCAATAAACGTCAGCTTTTCGTTGTCACTGTCAAGCAAAAACTCTAATTCAATTAATGATTGTAAATAAAATATTGTTTTCAGTTTCATCGAAACACGTACGCGCAGGCACGTCTCTGCATATCAGGTGAGCGGCCGGTGAGATTTTAGGTAAGTCATATCTCATTAACCAGACATGGGATCCAAACCAAACTTTACGATATACAGGGTGTCTACTTTTATTTGTGTACAAATCCGTAAAAACTTTATTCTTCAAGATATTTTTTTTAATTTTAAATGACATCGAAAATCGCTTCCTCTGACCTTACCACGGCATTTAAGATTCAAGACCTGCTATAATTTTTTATACCCCCTGAATTCAATAAAAAGCGATTTTTTATTTAAAATCTGATGAGGTGATGTTAATCAGGACCCCTCAAAACCCCTATGTTTAAAATTTTAACAAGAACTATACAGTGTTTCCTTCTACACGTTTTACACAGTTTTATGTGTGTACAAGTTCGTAACACGTTTCTTCAAGATAATCCAACATTTAAAAAAAACTTTAAATGGCATCGAAAAGCGTTTGTTCTGATCCTACTATGGCGACCCAATGCCTGCTATAATTTCTTATACCGCCGAAATTTAATATAAACGTTTAATGTTTGGTTTACAATCTGATAAGGTGGGGTAATCACAAACCCCCTCAAAACAAAATACTGAATTTGAGAGGCGCTTGACTTATTTTTAAATTTTATTACTAATAACTTTTTAATAAAATTTTAAATAACCCGACAAAATTACATCTAATATGTGAATAAATATATGTCGGAAAGATTAAAGACGCCAATTGGAAAATCTTAGATGAGGCAGAGAATTTTTTAACTTTTTTTCGCAAACTGTAAAAAGGTTCTCCTTTTAAAAAAGTTGTCTATAAGGCCACAGTACATATATCTCTTAGCTCTTAGATGTATGTTTGGTCTCTCTTCCAAACAAACTTGTAAAACCATTTTTACTTCATGTAAGATTTTAACACTGCCAGCACTTTTTGTATTCGAAATGTGTCTGTATGTTTATTTAAATAGAAATAAATTTATTTGTGTTAAGGATATGCATGCGCACAATACCAGGCAAGTGAATCAGTTACACGTGCCATTTAATAAACGACGGATTTCCTCTATTCAATAATTATCTAAAAAAATTAATCTAGTTTACTAATCTGGTTTAATGAAAACATTCTAAAAATGCAGAAATAGGTCAGAACTCATCTATTGTGGTTGAATTTTTGAGTTCCCACCGTTTCAAAAGTGAGCTTAGATATTTGTAGAGGTTAGTAAATTTAACTATATTAATTTTGTTTAGATAATTATAGAATAGAGCTTTGTCTGTGGAATTGTTCATTAGCATAACTAGATGTTTGGTATCAGAAAGCATACATATGACTTCATTGATATTAATTGTAGGAGATTTGATAGATATTAGCTTAAAATGCCTTTCTAATACAGTAAAAAATGTTACAAAAGCTAATAATAAAGAATATATGGGTAGATATTGTGGATGTAATTCAACGCTGATCGGGGCTTTAGTCCGCAGAGTAGTTAGTTTCACACAATATTGTTAATACCTAAAAATATATAAAAAAACGATTACATAAAGGGTAAAATTTTGTTATTAAGTAGGTCGTTATCATGTTTAAATTCATTGACAGGTTAATAACTTTTGACATTGTCGATATTTAATTTTAGAAAGAAATTTAATTTATTGGTATAATAATTTTTATAGTAAAACTGAAAGGAGGTCACCTGAAGAAGCAATCCTAAAAAGAAGAAATAGGTCAGATCTCATCTATTGTGGTTGAATTTTCGAGTTCCCACAGTTTCAAAAGTGAGCTTAGATATTTATAAAATGTTTTCATTAAACCAGGTTAGTAAATTTAACTAGATTAATTTTTTTATATAATTATTGAATAGAGCTTTGTCTGTGGAATTGTTCATAAGCATACCTAGATGTTTGATATCAGAGAGCATACATATGACTTCATTGATAGACATTGCAGGAGATTCGATATATATTAGCTTAAAACACTTTTCTAATACAGTAAAAAATAACCTTATTATATTCGAACGGGAGATATAAGGTAAAAAATAAAAAGATTTTTCCGAAAATAGAAACATTTATTGAAAATAATTAGAAAACATTAGAAACATGAAAATTTAAATATTTATTGAAGTATAGTTAAACATGATTTTTTCTTACTTAATTAGAAACATGAAAATAGAAACATTTATGTACTTAAATACAGTTTAACACGATTTTTTCTTACTTAATTAGTTTTTTATATAATATTTAACATCCGTCCCTGTTCTGCGGGCCAGTATATGTTTATGTTTATTTAAACATTGTATACATTGTCTTTTTTCCTGGCAGCTTTCTATTTTCCAAATTACTCTTGAAGAAACGCAGTACGGCACGTCTCTCGCCCTCTGTCCATCGCCGCGCCTTTGTTTTTTTCTTTGTGCGCCTCTGTCGCGGGACGATTCTTTTCGCGTTGTCGGTAACCGGGCGCACGCCTTCGTCGTTGTTTGGGTGGTCGTGATCGTCGTCGTCGCCCAAAGTATCTTCCTCCTCCTCCTCTTGTTCTGGTATGGTCGGCAAATCCTCGTTGTTAATCTCAGTTAGACTATTTCCGGCGTATTTCCCGGCTTCGCCTTTATCGATCGCAAAAAGAAGTCGGCTTATTTTAGTCAGTTCCACGGAATTCTTGCGTAATCGATAAAATTGCCTATGGACTCTTATATCGTGTCCCAGATGTCTCGCCAATCAGTCCATCTCGTTCTTGCTAAGAGCAAAAATGTGCGACACGGTCGCCACGTATTTTCGAAGTTTGGTTCCGGTGATGTATTCGGGATGTTTCAGTATCAGTTCGCCGCACGCCTTCCTCAGACAGTCGTGACCTCTTAGATGCGTAATCGATTTTTCCCCCGACGTGGCGAAAACGTATGGACTTCCGGGATTTATGGCGCAACGTCGACGACTTTCGATCAGCAGTTCCACCGCCGACTTCATATCTTCGGTTAAAATTACGGGGACTTTGTTCCCTCTCTTTCCCTCAATCTCGACTACGACCAGTTTATCGGCTAATTTTTTCTCGAACGGCGTCAGACTCATTCTCAGCACCTCGGTGCTTTGCTGTGTCCACGATAATCTCGATAAGAAATTATTTACCGTCATCAGCGCAGCTTCTCCGGATCTTCTTTTATTGAAAAGAATTATTCTTGATAAGACGTTCACATAATGTCTCGCGGGGTTGGCGTACTCTTTTTGACAAAACCAGCATGCGTGCTTTTTATTCCTCAGTCTTTTCCCCCCGATTATCCTCGCCGGCACGATCCTTATACGTGAACAGAGACTTATTTTGACTTTTCATTGGTCACTCATAATTTTTCAATGATTAGAATTGTTATTTGGAAGCCGTCCGTCCCCACGTCGTTCGGTGGAAAAATATAATTTTTTTCCTTTCTTTTGACACCGTCCTCTTCACTTGTGTAATTTTACTGGAATTTTCCGTATTATTTCTGACACTATCGAACAATTTTCAGCACTGAAACTGGTTTGGAATACCGTACGAACGATTTAAATCGCGACGCGGCGGATAAAACACTCGACAAAGAAGTATCTCGCGAAAGCGCGACCGTATTTATAGACAGAGGCTGCGCCGTAGGCGACGCTCTTGATTGTTCGATTTTTAGAATTTTCTTAACTATAGATTTCTGAAAAATGAATTGTATGGCTGGAAAACACTTTTAAAGAACATAAAAATGATTTGCGATTTGTGGATATTAATTGCTTGATTTTGAAGAAAATTAAATTCTTCCAGAAATTCGATGACGTTCGAAATTGTTCTAATGTTAATAGAAATGTTCTTTTGTAAAGGTAATCACTTGATCAGTCAAGTTTTGAAATATGTTAAGTAACGAGGTGTGATCTGTCCCTAAAGTTTCCTATTATTCTTCGAAAAACGAGTTATTGCGTAGTATTTTTGTGATGAGAAAAATAGCGATTATTTGTAGTAAATTGAAAATATTTTTAAAAAGTAATTATAGACAAGCAACTATTGTTGCCTATTATTAACTTTCGTTCTTTTGAGTCCTATGCGGTTCTCATCGAATTTCGGTACGCCTCGAAATTCCCTGCACAACGGTACTAAGCACGCGACGATCGGCCGCCGCGTTACGAAGTTGCTACAATTGCGGAAAACTGCGGTCGCACATTGCGATATGTCGAGTATACGTGTGTGTGTGTGTGATGTGATACACTTAAACTAACTGTTTATTAACATCTAAAAGGTTCAAGAGGTCCAAGAGAAGTTTTCTCATTCTATTAGCTTCACATTTAAGCTCTTTTTCTTTTCGGAGGACTTTTTGCTCTTTTCTCATGGCTGTCTTACTTGAAGATTGATTAATAATCCATCTGAAACAAATACATGTGCTATTAAAGTGGAATGTATACAAATGCCCATTTTTTAAAATAAATTCATGATATCTTTAGTACTTTTTACTAAAGACAAAAATAATATTTCTAGAATTTTAGACAAATTCAACCATTCTATTAGAAACTTTAAATTTGTGGAATTTTTGTCTTACATCGTTAAATACCATTAAGGTGCCCGTATCTCGCGCCGTAAAATGACCAAATTTGTAGTGTTTTTAGGTACTGAAATCTCGAAAAATAAAACACGTAGAGCAAAAGTAATATCAAAAATAGAATTATTGATGTTTTGTTTATCCACTTTTACTATTTAAACTTTCCTCAAATAATGTAATAACTTTTAAAATGCATTTATATGACACACATAATTTCGCTATTCTAACCCCACATTTTAACAATTATTTTCACATACTTATAAACAAAAGTGAACAATCTTATATGCAGAACTATGTAAGTTTATGTTATAACAATGTTTACATCTATAGTTGAAGTACCTAAAGATTCATTGGATAGATCGCTTTCTGATGTTATATTATATTGATTATACTTCGGTACCTTTGAATATTTGCAGGTGGCATGAAATAACATTCTTGTTATTTGCTAAACTCTATATTATTCAGTTCTTAAATGTCTAAAATTATTTATATTTGGAGAAAACACTTTTCAGGAATACGGCGCCCTTAAGAATTGAGGTACCAAACAACTGAATCTAATTAATATTTCGTATAAATTTAATAGTTATATTAGTTGTTTATTAGAGATCTTTATGTGCATTTATTTTTTTTAATGGTAATAAAAATTAGTGTAGTGAATAATAATAATGATAGTGATAATAATAATAATAATAATAATAATAATAATCATAATGATAATGATAATGATAATGATAATGATAATGATAATGATACTGATAGTGATAGTGATAGTGATAGTGATAGTGATAGTGATAGTGATAGTGATAGTGATAGTGATAGTGATAGTGATAGTGATAGTGATAGTGATAGTGATAGTGATAGTGATAGTGATAGTGATAGTGATAGGTGATGGTGATAGTGATGGTGATAGGTGATAGTGATAGTGATAGTGATAGTGATAGTGATAGTGTGACAGTGACAGTGACAGTGACAGTGACAGTGATAGTGATAGTGATAGTGATAGTGATAGTGATAGTGATAGTGATAGTGATAGTGACAGTTGATAATGATAATGATAATGATAATGATAATGATAATGATAATGATAATGATAATGATAATGATAATGATAATGATAATGATAATGATAATGATAATGATAATGATAATGATAATGATAATGATAATGATAATGATAATGATAATGATAATGATAATGATAATGATAATGATAATGATAATGATAATGATAATGATAATGATAATGATAATGATAATGATAATGATAATGATAATGATAATGATAATGATAATGATAATGATAATGATAATGATAATGATGATGATAATAATAATAATAATAAAAGCTCAAATTAAAGCTGCAGAGACGCGTCATCTTCTGCAGCTACAAAAGGATAAGCCAATGCATGGTCTATTCTACCATCACCTAGAGGGGTTTGGCTTATCTAAAAAGCTGACTTTCGGTTTTTTGAGGTCAGCTGTCTGCTTGTCCGGTATATGCGGCCACAGCGTATATCCAAAGACACGATTCAGCCTTACGGGTGTTGTATTATCATTTACGACACTCGTATGAGATAGACGAGACGCCAGTGCTGCCTTATGCTCCGGGGGATATAGAATCCGTAGTGGGAAATGAGAAGTGCCGAATTTATTTGAACTATTCATTCCCCACCCTCAGGCAAATCCAAGCCAATAAGCCTGATGTAGTCCTCCTCGACCACCAGCTTAGGACGATGTTTGTGATTGAGTTCTCGGCTCCCGCAGAGAACAACATCGTCCTAAAAGAGGAGGAAAAACGGAGGAAATATCGAGATCTTCTCTCCGAGCTCCGCAGGCTGTATCCAGACCACTTTGTTAAGATTGTGGTGCTAATTATAGGCGTCCTGGGTGGAATGAGACATACGTTGCTTTCTGACTTAAAGATCATACCGGCTTGTCGAAATTCGGCAGAGATCTTAGCCGGCAGAATGCAGAAGGCAATCGTCCTTGGTTCGCTACGTCTGCTCAGAACACACGATTTACGGGCGCAATGATTACTGACTCCACGGAGTGGAGAGTGGTCATTGCTTGACTCTCCAGAACATCTCCGAATGTGTCGGAGCTTCGGAAGGTGTTTACTGGAAAAAAAAATAATAATAATAATAATAATAATAATAAGTTTGGAGTGTCTCCAGGGCAGAGTAGTTTTGGAGGAGGCCTGCAAAGTCATCAGGAGCTCGGATCCCCTTCTCTGCATGGTCCAAGACCATGAAGCAGCAGGGATAGGAGCGTTTTTGTATAAGGCAGCGAGAAGAGCAGCCGATGAACTTGGTCTTGTGTTCGATACTGAGCGGGAAAATCCAGACTCTGTCACCGAGTCGGATCCTGCTCAGTTAAAAGCCCTAATTAAAGCTGCAGAAACGCATCATCTTCTGCAGCTACATAAGGATAAGCCAATGCATGGTCTCTTCTACCGACATCTAGAGGGGCTTGGCTTATCTGAAAGGCTGACCTTTGCTTTTTTGAGGTCAGCGGGGCTGAACTCTGAGACCGAGGGATTCATAATGGCTTGCCAAGATGGTGTAATGAACACACTCGTCTATCGTAGTCGTGTCTTGGGTATCGAGGTTCCTGATACAAGCTGCAGGGCCTGCCGCCTAGCGCCGGAGACGCTTATGCATCTCCTGTCTGCTTGTCCGGTATATGCACAGCGTATATCCAAAGACACGATTCAGCCTTACGGGTGTTGTATTATCATTTACGACACTCGTATGAGATAGACGAGACGCCAGTGCTGCCTTATGCTCCGGGGGATATAGAATCCGTAGTGGGGAATGAGAAGTGCCGAATTTATTGGAACTATTCATTCCCCACCCTCAGGCAAATCCAAGCCAATAAGCCTGATGTAGTCCTCCTCGACCACCAGCTGAGGACGATGTTTGTGATTGAGTTCTCGGCTCCCGCAGAGAACAACATCGTCCTAAAAGAGGAGGAAAAACGGAGGAAATATCGAGATCTTCTCTCCGAGCTCCGCAGGCTGTATTCAGACCACTCTGTTAAGATTGTGGTGCTAATTATAGGCGTCCTGGGTGGAATGAGACATACGTTGCTTTCTGACTTAAAGATCATACCGGCTTGTCGAAATTCGGCAGAGATCTTAGCCGGCAGAATGCAGAAGGCAATCGTCCTTGGTTCGCTACGTCTGCTCAGAACACACGATTTACGGGCGCAATGATTACTGACTCCACGGAGTGGAGAGTGGTCATTGACTCTCCAGAACATCTCCGAATGTGTCGGAGCTTCGGAAGGTGTTTACTGAAAAAAAAAAAAAATAAATAAAATAATAATAATAATAATAATAATAATAATAATTTTTATTTATTATTTGAAGGTGACAACATTTTACTTGCATTTTAGAATAGAAAAGCATCTCAATATCCTTCGCACCAAATTTCTTGTTCTAACAAAATTTACTACAGCTAATAATAAAGAGTACCTATATGGGTATGGTATGGTATGTATATGGGTATATTGTGGTTGTAATTGATCACACAATATTATTATTTATACCTAAAAATATATTTAAAAAAAACGATTACATAAAGGGTAAAAAATGTTTGGACTATTGACATTGTCGATATTTAATTTAAAATAATTTTAATTTATAAGTATAATAATTTTTATAGTTAGATTTTTAACTCAACTTAAAGGAGGACACCTGAAGAAACAATCATAAAAATACAGAAATAGATCAAATCTCATCTATTGTGGTTGAATTTTCGAGTTCCCACAGTTTCAAAAGTGAACTTAAGTATTTATAGAATGTTTTCTTTAAACCAGGTTAGTAAATTTAGGTAGATTAATTTTTATTTTAGATAATAATTATTAAATTATGTCTATGGATTTTTTCATTAGCAGACCTAGATGTTTGTGATCAGAGAGCATACATATGACTTGATTGATAGGAATTGTAGGAGAATTGATTTATATTAGCTTAAAATACCTTTCTAATACAGTAAAATATGTTACAAAAGCTAATAATAAAGAATATATGGGTAGATATTGTGGGTGTAGTTCAACGCTGGTCGGGGCTTTAATCCGCAGAGTAGTTAGTTTCACACAATATTGTTAATACCGAAAAATATATAAAAACATTTATTTATATTACTTACAAATTTGGAGTCACCTTATACAGGGTGTCCGGAAATGATGAGCAAAAAAATGCAGGGGATAATTCTATACCGAAAATAAATGTAATATAACGATTTCTCCAAAACTGATTTATTAACGGAGTTACAGGGTGTTAAAGTTAAAAATTTATTTTCGATATTTGTAAATAACTTCTTAAGAATTTGAAATATTTACATAAAATTTGTAAATCGGGGTTTTTTACGGACGAGAAATTCAAATATGTTTCTAATTTTGACGTCACTAGCAGAGGGCGCCACTTATGGCACATCATGTTTCTTTTAAATGACAGAACTTTTTTCTGCTTAGTGTATCCATCTGACTATTGAAACAATCGATTCTCCTGCCTATTATATCTGAAAAAGGTATACCTTATTGAAGTCGTTAGGAGTAACAGATTTCGAAATAATCTTATTTATATTCAGTGCACCGATTGAAAACTGTTATCGTTTCAGTTAAAATGCCTTTGCTACTGAAACCACAGCAAAATGTTACTTGAAAAAGTTGTTCAGAACAATAAATTATGGAGATGTGCAAAATTTTTAAAAAATCGGCCTGCTTTGATAAAATCTATGTGCTTTGTTGAAAAATGGTTTCATCAAGCCTCGCCGATCTTCTTTAAATTTTGCACGTCTCCATAATTTACTATTCTGAACAACTTTTTCAAGTAACATTTTGCTGTATTTTCAGAAGAAAAGGCACTTTACCTGAAACCAAAACAGTTTTTACTCGGTGCACTGAGCATTTCAAATAGGATTATTTCAAAAATGGTTACGCCTACCGACTTCAGCAAAGTATACCTTTTTCAAATACGACAGGTAGGAGAATCGATTGTTTCGATAGTCAGATGGATACATTAAGATGCAAAAAAGTTCTGCCATTTAAAAAAACATGGTGTCCCACAAGTAGCGCCCTCTACTAGTGACGTCAAAATTAGAAACATATTTGAATTTCTCGTCCGCAAAAACCTCCGAATTACAAATTTTATGTAAATATTTGGATTTCTTAAGAAGTTATTTACAAATATCGAAAATAATATTTTAACTTTAACAGTCTGTAACTCGGTTAATAATCAGTTTTGGAAAAAATGTTATAGAAAGAGGTAGCATTTATTTTCATCTAGAATTATTCCCTGAATTTTTTGCTCATCATTTCCGGACACCCTGTATATTTGAATAAAATTTTGACACATCGTATTACATGCAGATCTATGACTTGATGCTAAAACCAACATTATTTTCAAATATTATTTTCCTTAAAAAAATGTTTTCTTTTAATATTTTGAAAATCCATGTTTTGATTGAAATTTTACAGAATGTTTTTGGCTGTAAATACGATTTTTTTTAAACACGTCTTAGCTAGTAGTTTTATTATAGGTTGAGGTTTTTAGAAAAAAAAAATAGCGATTACTAGACCCTACTGCATAATTTGCTTGCTACTTTAAATAACATTTTTGTATGACAGATAGTCTAGACACTGAACAAATGAAAAACTTGAGAATTATCATACCCACAGAACTAATTTTTTAGTAATTCTGAATCAAATGATGAAGATTTACCTGTACCTTGTCTCATAAGATTTCACTTATAAGGAATTTTATTATAAAACTGTACAAAACTTTTTCTATTTTTTTTAGTAGCCTGGGAGTAAAATAAAACAAATTATACCCGAGTTTCAAAATAGAAGTGTAACTATTTACAGCACTTAGATGAATAAAGGAGATGAGGGCTGCAGGAGACAAGATTTCATAGGCGTACCACTTGAGAAGGGTTTAAAGAATATGAAATTAAATAAGTTGACGTTGAATGAACCTCACTTTAATACTTTAAAAAGTTTATAAACTCACTCACGGCATCCGCGCCAGTTGTAGACAAGGATGCCCTCTACCGCCCACTTACATCTACCTGATATCGTAGCGTAGCTAGGCGTGGGCGAAGCGACCCCTCGCCCACGGCCTCGCACTTAAAGGGGCCTCGCGCGGGACCCCCTTGTGGGTAACTTAAGACCGAACGCCATGAACTCTGAATAGTATGATTAGTACCCTAAAAGACCTTATTCCCCACTAAGAATAAGCGTTACCGAGGCTTTAGCACACATTATTAATTGCACATCCCCTGGGTGTGCTCTATTATCGGTTTATTTTTTTGATACCGAAAATATTACAAAAAACATTTAAACACCTTATAATGATGAAATGACTTCACTAGTTTCATCATAAATAAATAATTTTGTAAATAAACTTTCTGATTTTTCACCATTCTTTCTTGAAGATATATATGAGGAATAATTAGTAATCAACTAATGCACTACTAGTAGATTATATACATATATAGTTTGACGCCCTGCTGCAATCAAATCGCCGTGGCGCGTCGATTACTTCACCGTGCAACGTCGTCAACATGGACTTATAGGGAGCTAATATCGCACACTTTAAAACGAATTAAATAGAATAGAAAATAATAAAATTTCTACATTCAGACCTTAAGTTCAAAAACTGATTTGAGGGAGTGCCATTATTATTGGCACTACATTACAATAGATGGTACTTCACAAAATTTAATTACAAAAATGTTATTTATTTTTCAATTTTATCCCTTATGTTTGTTTATATTGTTGTGAATGTGTTCATGTGTGACTCAACAGTTTTTTTATAAAAGAAAATATTCGCTACCTATATTAAACTATTACCAAGTGTATAGTTTAAAAGTTGACTTTTTGTACATTTATTTTTTCTATCACTTCTGGCTAAATCAATCAGTAGGTAAGTAATAAAATTTACCAAACCTAATTATTCTACTCGATGGGATTTAACATCAGTCAACATGTAACTAGTTGGGTAGTACCTATACATTTCTAATTGTCTAACCCAGACATTTATACACAATGATATTTGAAGAAGAGATAGATTATACTCTCACATCACATATTAGCCATAAAAAATACTTTCAACCGTCGCAGCAGCACACATGCACGTTACTTATATTCATTTGTTTACATTTCCGTACATAAACAAATTGTTTGAAAGAGAAAACCATAAATACAATCTTCTACATCCGTCCTACAGCTCAACCAGTAGAAACGCTCCCTAATCTTCTGTAGAGTCCTATTGATACCAAAATGTCCACTCCCAGTACCTCCATATACTTCCTGCAACACTTCCTTGACCCGGGACCTCGGGCGTAGTACTTCTTTCTTGACCTCTGTTCCGTCATGGTTCTCCCATGTTTTTTTGGGACACCGTCTTCCAACACCAGGGAATTCCATTGAGCCCAATAGCTCTTTAATGCTGGGCTTTTACTACTGACTTCAGCCCAAGAGGGTCGGTTCTTGGCTTCTTTCTGATCTAGTAAAGGCTTGATGTCACAGTCGACTTGCTGGTCTTCCCGAATCGCCGCTGACCTCCATCTGTCTTCAGGTTGAGCTGCTACCACATTGCAAGGAACTGATGAAATATCCTCTTTCCTTTCAAGACTACTACAGTGTTTGCAGTTGACAGCACAGGGTCTCCTAGAAAGGGCATCTGCATTTCCGTGTTTCCTGCCGGCTCGATGTTCAACAACAAAGTGATATTCTTGCAGCGGTTCCAGCCATCTGGCCATCTGTCCTTCTGGGTATTTAAACTCTAGCAGCCATTTAAGGGAAGCGTGATCCGTTCTTAGAAGGAATTCTTGGCCATACAGGTATTTATGAAAGTGTTCTAGACTTGATGATGGTAACCAATTCTTTCCGAGTCACACAATAGTTCTTTTCGGAATTCGATAGAAATTTACTGAAGTAGCTCACTACTCGCTCTTGCCATCTTGTACTTGGAAAAAAACTCCGTCAATTCCAACGTTGTAGTGCAGAGAGCCTATTTCAGCGTCTCAAAGGCTTGCTGGCGTCTCGGAGTCCATTCGAACGGAATGTTATCTTCTGTTAGTTTATGAAGAGGCTTACAATGTCAAAGAATCCTTGGACAAACCGTCGGTAGTATGTGCATAGACCCAGGAAACTTCGAACTTGATGTTTGTCCTTAGGAACCGGCCAGTTCCCTATGCACTCTGTCTTCTCCGGGTCTGTTTTCACACCGTTTGGAGTAATAATGTGGCCTAGGTATCTAACCTCCTTTTGGAACAGACTGCAATTCTTCGGGTTCAGTTTCAGGTTTGCTGCTTTCAACTTTTTGAACAATTCGGACACGTTCTTCAGGTGCTCTCGGAAAGAGCCTCTCAGCACCACCACGTCGTCCAAGTAAATCACGCAGAACTCCCAATGCAGACCATGAAGTACAGTTTCGATCAATCGTTCAAAAGTTTCAGGGGCATTACATAGCCAAATGGCATTACATTGATCTGCCACAATCTATTTCCGGTAGTGAACGCTGTCTTTTCCTTGTCTTCTGGACTGACCTCGACTTGCCAATATCCACTCTTTAAATCCAAAGTGAAAAACCATTGCGCACCAGCCAAGGTGTCCAGAGTATCGTCAATTCTTGGTAGTGGGTAACTGTCTTTCTTGGTGACGTCATTTAATTTTCTGTAGTCCACACAAAATCGGGTGGAGCCGTCTTTCTCCTTGACCAGGACTACAGGAGAAGCCCAAGGACTCTGAGATGGCTCTATGGTGCCTTGGTTTTGCATCTCAATTAACATCTTGTTAACTTCTTCTCGCTTGGCTAGTGGCAGTCGTCGTGGTGGCTGCTTTATAGGAGACGATGAACCAGTATCGATTCGGTGCTTCACTACATTGGTTCTCCCAAAGTCGCCTGGTTTAAGTGCAAACACCTCTTCATTTTCACTTAGCAACTCTTCCAGTTGTTCCACCTCCAACTCTGTTAATCTTTCCTTTGCCCTATCCACGATGTCCCTGAGACATTCTGGTAGACTGGTCTTATTTGGTTCCTTCTCCGTTTCGTTGATTTCTTTGAGTGATCTGACAATAGTAACAGGAGCATTGCATAGGTCAAATGGCATTGCATTGAACTGCGATAATCCATTTCCACTCCACTCTTATCCACTCTTTAAATCCAAAGTGGAAAACCATTGCGCACCAGCCAAGGTGTTCAGAGTATCGTCAATCCTCGGTAATGGGTAACTGTCGTTCTTGGTGTGTTACCTAATTTTTGACTTTATTTGCGGTAGGAACAGTTAGGTATGCGCCGACTAGATTTTTCAGTGGAGTCGGGATGGGTACTTTATTGATTATATTGATATATATTTAACATATATAGCATTATGTTGTTGTTTTTTTCAGTACAGGGCGCCAAGTGGTGTAAAAGTCACATACCCAACAATTATATTAACCACTAAAATATATAGCAAACATGATAGAAAATAACTTCACATAAGTTTTATAAGAATATTTACTACACCAATTGAATCAGCACTTACAGGGCAGATTTTATTTTTCGCTTAATTTTGGGGCATATCTAAACAGAAAATTTAACATTTACTGACTGCAGTCGCAACACAAAATTTAAAACCTATTCCTTAACTAATATCTACCACTTATACAGGAATGCGATTAATCTTTTTGGGAGTGAAATGTGGAAATATTTATCTATACTCAATAAAACCTTTAAATTGGCAGTTTGGGCATAAAATATTGGTCTCTAGAACAGCACTGGTATTTCGGTTGTATATTGTCACGGAATTTGCCCCACTCACTCCCAAACCGACGACTGTGGCACCGCGAATTGCCTAAGATTGCCCCGATCGCCCCTACGCCATTCTGGTAAACAAACAACATACCGTGAATCGAGGCGTTACTAGAAAATTGTGGAAACGACGAGAAGCGTTCCAGTCGTTCGAGAAAATGGGTCTAGAAATGCTAGAAAATACCTGGAACATTCGTTGGGTCTATAAAAGAAGAATAAACGGCCGAGGTAGTTAGTCTTGTATAAGTCTTGTATTACAGTCTGAATTGAAGTGTTTAGTTAGAGAGATCAAAGTGATTTAGATAGCGATTAATTAAATAAGTGTTTAGTTGACCTGTAATTAGTAGTGTTCAGTAGTTAATAAAGAAGTAATTAATTAACGGATTGTTTTTTTGGAAGTAAGAAAAAGACGGATTGGGAAATCCGTGACAATTTGGTGTCAGAAGTGGGATTTAATTGGAAGTTTTAAAAAGCTTTCTGGAACCCTGTCCACAAAGTGAGTGGATTTAATTGGAAGTTTTAAAGAGCTTTCTGGAACCCTGTCCACAAAGTGGGATTTAACTGGAAGTTGGAAGAACTTTCTGGAACCCTGTGCGTGGGTGGAATAGAGACCCAAGTGTGATATATCACCGCACTCGTCTTGTCGAAAGGAAGTGAACGGTGGTATTTGCGAAGGACAATCTGGAACATTCTAGAACTTTGTACGGGAGTGAGACAAAGACCCAAGTGTGATATATCACCGCACTCGTCGTGACTCAAGGAAGTGAACGGTGGTATTCGCGAAGGACAATCTCGAACATTCTAGAACTTTGTACAGGAGTGAGACAAATACCCAAGTGTGATATATCACCGCACTCGTCTTGACTCAAGGAAGTGAACGGTGGTATTCGCGAAGGACAATCTCGAACATTCTAGAACTTTGTACGGGAGTGCGACAAATACCCAAGTGTGACATATCACCGCACTCGTCTTGACGAAAGGAAGTGAACAGTGGTATTCGCGAAGGACAATCTCGAACATTCTAGAACTTTGTACGGGAGTGCGACAAAGACCCAAGTGTGACATATCACCGCACTCGTCTTGACGAAAGGAATTGAACAGTGGTATTCGCGAAGGACAATCTCGAACATTCTAGAACTTTATACCAAAGTGAGACAAAGACCCAAGTGTGGCATATCACTGCACTCGTTTCATTGTAAGGAAGTCAACGGTGACATTTACAAACACACTCCTGGATATTCTAGAACATTCAAAAGAGAGTAAATGCCTGTAACTAGAAGTCAAGTCAACATGGATGCACAACTGGCAAAACTGTTAGAAATGATGCAAACGATGCAAGAACAGGGACGTATGATGCAAGAAAAATTGGAAGAACAAGGGCATAAAATGGAAGACCAAGCAAAGACTATGCAAGAAAAATTTGAAGAACAAGGGCATACAATGAAAGATCAGATACAGACAATGCAACAGGAAATGGAGGATCAGTCCCAAACAATGCAAAAGAAATTAGAAGAACAGGGACAAACGATGCAGGAAAAATTAGAAAAGAAATTAGAGGAACAGGGGTATAAAATGAAAGAACAGATACAGACAATACAACAGGAAATGAGAGATCAGACGAAAGAAATGCAGACAAAGTTGGAAAAACTAGAGGAGCAGTCACATAAAGTGGAAACACAAGTAGAAGAGAAACTGTTGGCACAAAAACAGGAAATACACGAAGAAATAAACCAGGTTAGAAAAGAGCGTCAACATAAATTAGACAAGATAACAAAGGAGGGCGTAATCAAATCAGAAGGACCGGTTATCCGAACTCAGAAGACGAGACCCCCTGAATTCGACGGCAAGGTGTCCTGGAATGTATATCTGCGTCAGTTTGAAGCAGCAGCATCAGCAAACGAATGGTCTGATTGTGAAAAGGCTACTGCTCTAATAGTTGCTCTCAGAGGGGAAGCTCTTGATGTCTTACAAGGAGTTCCTGCTGGGCAGCAGAATAACTACGACATTTTAAAACAGCATATGGAAATGAGATATGGGGATAAGCACCTGCAGCAAGTGTACCAGGCATAATTGAAAAATCGTCACCAACAAAGTGGAGAGAATTTACAACATTTTGAGACCGATGTTGCTCGACTGGTTCGATTGGCATATCCAACAGCCCCGTCCGAATTTGTAGATCAGCTCTCCATCCAAGAGCTTATCGACGGCCTAAGAGATTACGAAACACAGCAGGCACTACGGCTCGCTAGACCTAAAACGTTGAATGACGCTCTTTCGCATGCACTGGAATTTGAGGCAGCAAAGATGGCATCCGGTAGACATGTTAAAGTTCGTGCCATCAGTGATAACAGCGATAATATGGGAAATGGAGACATAATCAAAACATTGAAGGAGGTCATTGATAAACTCAGCCCAACTACCGGATCAAAGAAAGAACAATCTGATAGTCGAAAGGATCGCCTTCTTAAATGTTGGAACTGTGGACAGACAGGACATCTAAAGAGACAGTGTAGGGCCCCAGTCGCGGATCAGCAAAAGCGCGACTCCCAACCGGCACCGGCACAGGAAAACTAGGGTCAGCCGGCTTGACGGGGCAAAAGCCGGCTGGGTCCTCGTACCATGCCCCACGAGAAGAAGTTACGTTATCACGTCTCCAGGACTCTGACTCCTTGCTAGTAGAGGGCATTATTTTTGGTCGTATGTTTCCTATGGTAATCGACACTGGAGCAGCAAGAACTATTATACGACCGGATATTATTGGTGATTGGCGTATTAAGAACCCTGCCAAACGTTATGTTCTTACAACAGCCAATGGACAACAACTGCCAGTCAAGGGGTAATGCGAGCTTGACATAGAATTAGGAGACGTAAAATTCAAACACAGAGCCCTGGTAGCAGATATATCGGACAATGTCATACTCGGACTAGACTTACTACGAGCAAAGGGGGTGAACTTAGATTTGAATGCTGGTACGCTACGGATAATGGGTGAGGAAGTAGTGCTAACGACCACCACTGAGAATAACGCTATACGGAGACTCGTTGTTAAAGAAGATGTGGTACTACCTGCTCAGACCGAAACATTGGTTGCCACTGTAATGGATGGGGAGATGTCTTGCAGTGTTGGAGTGGTGGAACCCAGTAATCCGGATCTGTTCAATAAATCTATAGTCACCGGCCTCACCCTGATTAAACCAGAGAAAACGACAATAGTACGGGTAGTTAACCTGAAAACCTTTCCACAGAAAATTACAAAAGGAACTGAAGTAGGAGTCTGTGAACCTGTTACCATGGTCAGAACACTCAAAGAAAACAACGAAATGGAGAAGAAACCAAACAAGACCAGTCTACCGGAATGTCTAAGGGACATCGTGGATAGGGCCCAGGAAAGATTAACAGTGATGGAGGTGAAACAACTGGAAGAGCTGCTAAGTGAAAATGAAGATGTGTTTGCACTTAAACCAGGCGACTTTGGGAGAACAAATGTAGTGAAGCATCGAATCGATACTGGTTCATCATCTCCTTCCTATAAAGCAGCCACCACGAGGACTTCCACTAGCCAAGCGAGAGGAAGTTAACAAGATGTTAATCGAGATGTAAAATCAAGACACCATAGAGCCATCTCAGAGTCCTTGGGCTTCTCCTGTAGTTCTGGTCAAGAAGAAAGACGGCTCCACCCGATTTTGTGTGGACTACAGAAAATTAAATGACGTCACCAAGAAAGACAGTTACCCACTACCAAGAATTGACGATACTCTGGACACCTTGGCTGGTGCGCAATGGTTTTCCACTTTGGATTTAAAGAGTGGATATTGGCAAGTCGAGGTCAGCCCAGAAGACAAGGAAAAGACCGCGTTCACTACCGGAAATGGATTGTGGCAGTTCAATGTAATGCCATTTGGTCTATGTAATGCCCCTGCCACTTTTGAACTACTGATGGAAACTGTACTTCAAGGCCTGCATTGGGAGACCTGCTTGATTTACTTGGACGACGTGGTGGTGCTGGGACACTCTTTCCAGGAGCACCTGAAGAACGTGTCCGAAGTGTTCAAGAAGTTAAAAGCAGCGAACCTGAAGTTTAACCCGAAGAAGTGCAGTCTGTTTCAAAAGGAGGTTAGATACCTAGGTCACATTATTACTCCAAACGGTGTGAAAACAGACCCGGAGAAGACAGAGTGCATAAAGAACTGGCCGGTTCCTAAAGACAAATATCAAGTTCGAAGTTTTCTCGGCCTATGCACATACTATCGACGATTCGTCCAAGGATTCTCGGACATTGCCAAGCCCCTTCATAAACTGACAGAAGACAACATCCCGTTTGAATGGACTCCGAGATGCCAGCAAGCCTTTGAGACGCTGAAAGAGGCTCTCTGCACTACCCCGATTTTGACATACCCAATACCCGGACAACCATTTATAGTAGACACGGACGCAAGCAATATTGGAATTGGCGGAGTTCTTTCTCAGGTACAAGATGGCCAAGAGCGAGTAGTGGGCTACTTCAGCAAAGTCCTGTCAAAAGCCGAAAAGAACTATTGTGTGACTCGTAAAGAATTGCTTGCCATCGTCAAGAGTTTAGAACACTTTCATAAATACCTGTATGGCCAAGAATTTCTTCTAAGAACGGATCACGCTTCCTTAAATGGCTGCTACAGTTTAAAAACCCTGAAGGACAGATGGCAAGATGGCTGGAACGGCTTCAAGAATATCACTTTGTTGTTGAACATCGAGCCGGCAGGAAACATGGAAATGCAGATGCCCTTTCTAGGAGACCCTGTCCTGTCAACTGCAAGCACTGTAGTAGTCTTGAAAGGAAAGAGGATATCTCATCAGTTCCTTGCAAGGTGGTAGCAGCCCAACCTGAAGACAGATGGAGTTCAGCGGCGATTCGGGAAGACCAGCAAGCTGACTGTGACATCAAGCCCTTACTAGACTGGAAAGAAGCCAACAACCGACCCTCTTGGGCTGAAGTCAGTAGTAAAAGCCCAGTATTAAAAAGCTATTGGGCTCAATGGAATTCCTTGGTGTTGGAAGACGGTGTTCTAAAAAGAGCATGGGAGAACAATGACGGAACGGAGGTCAAGAAACAAGTACTACTCCCGAGGTCACGGGTCAAGGAAGTGCTGCAGGAAGTACATGGTGGTACTGGTGGCGGACATTTCGGTATCAATAGGACTCTACAGAAGATTAGGGAGCGTTTCTACTGGTTGAGCTGTAGGACGGATGTAGAAGATTGGTGCCGAAAATGTGACATATGTGCAGCCAGCAAGGGACCGAAGACCCGTTCCAGAGGCAAAATGCGCCAGTACATCGTAGGAGCACCGTTCGAGAGAATTGCCATTGATATCGCTGGCCCATTTCCAAAAACTCAAAATGGAAACCGATATCTGTTAGTCGCCATGGACTACTTCAGCAAATGGCCGGAAGTATACCCCCTTCCCAATCAAGAAACTGCATTCAGATCAGGGCAGAAATTTCGAATCAGGTGTGTTCCGAAAGGTCTGCGAGCTTATGGGAATCCGGAAAACCAGGACCACCCCACTGCATCCCCAGTCAGATGGTATGGTGGAACGCTTCAATTCCACAATAGAAACCAATCTGAGGATGTTTGTGAACGAAAACCAGACAGACTGGGACAAGCTCATTCCACTCTTCCTGTTAGCTTACCGCTCAGCTGTCCATGAAACGACTGGGAAGACTCCCGCAAGGATCATCTTTGGAAGAGAGCTTCGCCTTCCCGCAGATTTGGTATTTGGTCGTCCTGCGGAACAGCCCACAGAGCCAGACACTTACACCCATGAGCTAGAACGAAGACTAGCAGCCGTACACGATCAAGTCAGATCTCGAATGCGACTAGAGAGCGATCGCATGAAGACTCGATACGACGTCCGGGCGAATACAGTCGGACTCCAACAAGGTGACCTGGTGTGGCTGTACAACCCCACGCGGAAGAAAGGAAGATCGCCTAAACTACATAACCGTTGGGAGGGCCCCTATACCGTCATTAAAAGAATCAATGATGTCGTCTACCGGATACAGAGGACTCCCAGGAGTAAGATGTAGGTCGTCCATCTGGAGCGTCTGTCCCCGTATAGAGGTGTATCCGATCGGGACGATCGGTCCTAAGGAGGGGGCAGTGTCACGGAATTTGCCTCACTCACTCCCAAACCGACGACTGTGGCACCGCGAATTTCCTAAGATTGCCCCGATCGCCCCTACGCCATTCTGGTAAACAAACAACATACCGTGCATCGAGGCGTTACTAGAAAATTGTGGAAACGACGAGAAGCGTTCCAGTCGTTCGAGAAAATGGGTCTAGAAATGCTAGAAAATACCTGGAACATTCGTTGGGTCTATAAAAGAAGAATAAACGGCCGAGGTAGTTAGTCTTGTATAAGTCTTGTATTACAGTCTGAATTGAAGTGTTTAGTTAGAAAGATCAAAGTGATTTAGATAGCGATTAATTAAATAAGTGTTTAGTTGACCTGTAATTAGTAGTGTTCAGTAGTTAATAAAGAAGTAATTAATTAACGGATTGTTTTTTCTGGAAGTAAGAAAAAGACGGATTGGGAAATCCGTGACAATATAAATATATTAAAGTGCTTTCGCACTCGAAATTAAAACAACAATTAAAACATCCACTATGTGGTACTCATCCAGTAATTATCCAGGGTTGTGGATTTCCAAGGATATCTGTATAATGGACACCACTGCCGTTGACGTATCGTTCAGGGCTTCACCCGGTATATAAATTCAATACTTTCAAAGTAGGGATAATTCCATTTAGAAAAATGATATGAGTAAACCTCAAAACGCCTAAAAAAATAATAGAAAGACATCCTTACTTAGATATACGGTTTTAGCAATAATAATTGAAATCATATCAAAAGATAAGCTCACCTCGGTTGCGAAACACCCTATGCAATACCCGAAGGCGTCTTTTCTACTGGTTTCTTGCGGAGACTAACAAAATTCTATTCCATTGATGGATACAAGACTATTCAAACATAAACTTATTCCTCTTGATACCATAAAATTAGTCTTTAGTATGTCGAATTAGTGATATATCCGATATACGAAATTATTTCAAAATTTCACTAGTCACCATATTCTAAGTCTCAACGCACGCTAAAGTTTTCCGCTATCAGCCGTCCACCTTACTTTTTTCCTACTTTTTAATCCCGCAAAAGGATTCGCCTACTTATAATTTGTACCTAAACTAATAGATGTCTCCATCGGTATTAAAATTACGAATTGCTTCCTAATCTACTTTAATGTCCTTTATATGCCAATTACCTAACGATCTGTGAGTTTCTATATCTTCAAGCTGGTAAACATTCATGGAATTTTTTTTAGCTACCTTACATTTTATGAATCTGGGTGCTTATTTCGCAGCATAGTAATGCGGACCATCGGATAAAGTATAATTTTTCTTCCACACGATTTCACCTATAGTTAACGATAAGGACCGTCTTCTTAAATTGTATCTGTGAGCACTTTGTTGGCATGCTTCTGATAAGTTTACCTTTACTCTACGATACATGTTATGAAGATCTCACATATGATCTGCTAAATTTTGTCTTTCTTGAAAATACATGTTTTGTCTATCTTCTGAGGTATCCGAAAATTTACTATGCATTTTACCGGACAACACTAACTCTCTACCAAAATTTAAATAGGCGGGACTGAATCCAGTCACTTCATGAACGGCCGTACGGAGAGCAAAACCAAATTTATGAAGAGTCTTATCCCATGACTGATGGTTGGCATTAATATAGGATCTTATCATTGTTTTTATTACACGATTAATTCGCTCAGTGGGGTTAGCTTGGGGATGGTAATTTGCATTGAAGACAATTTTTGATTCGTATGAGGATGCCGTTTTTTAAATTGGTTACTAACGTACTGTCGACCATTATCACAGATTATTCGCTCTGAGACTCCATAAACCATAAAAACATCTTTTTCGATATGATTGACCACTGCCTGAATGGTAGCAGATTTAACAGGGAAGAGTAATACATATTTAGTGAAAATATCAGCCACTACAAGAATATATCTATTTCTCTTTTTACTAAGTGGAAGAGGACTTATAAAATCTGTACAAATAACTTCCCAGGGATATGATATTGTTCTGGGATGCATAACACCCTGTGGTAACTTTTGTTCCGGCTTTTGTGCCTTACAGATTTCACATTGATGAACATATCTAGCGATATCTGAATTCATTTTTGGCCAATAATACCAATTAGCCACGCGACTTCTAGTTTTGAAATATCCTAAGTGTCCAGAAGTAGGTAGATCGTGATTTTCAAGTAAAATGTCTTTTCGCAATGACCTAGGGACAACTTGCTTCCAGTCATGATCTGCTTTCAACGAAATAGAAGAGCGAACAATTTTATAAATTTTCCTATTTCTAATGCACCACTTAGGATAATTTTCGGGATGACTTTGAATTGTTTTTTAAAGATTGCGATATCAATTATCCTCATCCGTTTCGGTTACCTCCACGTAGGATATGGATCGAGAAAGGGCATCCGGAACAACGTGACTTTTGCTTTTCCTATGGACTACTTCAAAATCGAAATTTTGCAATTGAAGTGCCCAACGGGCTAAGCGACCAGATGGGGTTTGAAGTTTATGAATCCATAACAATGTATAGTGGTCTGTGATCACTATGAATTTTACTCCTTCTACATAACAACGGTATTTTTGAATTCCCCAAAGAACAGCTAGACATTCAAGTTCCGTGGTAGAGTATTTTGTTTCCTAAGTGGTTAAAGCCCTACTAGCATATGCTACCACGTGTTCTCCATCATCAAAAGTTTGAGTCAGTATACACCCTAAACATATCTGAGATGCATCATATTGTAAAATAAATTCCCTAGAAAAATCTGGACATGCGAGAATAGGAGCCGATATTAATAATTATTTTACCCTACAAAAAACTGAATCTGCTTCTGATGACCATACAAACTTTTGATGATTCCTAGTTAGTTTTGTCAACGGAGATACTAAACTGGCGAAATTAGGGATAAACCTACGATACCACGAAATTAATCCACCAAGGGAGAAGGGTATTGAACTATACTTTCAACCTTCAGGGGATCAGTACGAAGACCATTTTTGTCAAGTAAGTAGCCTAAAAATCTTAATTCCGATTTTACAAATTCACATTTATTTTTATTAACTGTCAACCCTGCATCTAGCAATCGATTGAATACTTTTTGCAAGACATTTAAGTGAGATTCAAAATCTTTAGTAGCAATAATTATGTCGTCCAAATATATAAATACTGAATCTTCCAGTTCACACCCGATAACACACTTTTGCATCGCGTAATTTATCTAAAATACTACTTATATAAGATAACGGATAAGCGTCTTTTTTTACTTGATTAACTTTTGTAAAATCGATACAAAAGCGATATTTATTATTAGGCTTATTAACCATAACCACGGGACAAGACCAAGCATATTTAGATGATTCTATGACCCCTAATTCGAGCATTATATCTACTTCGGTATTTATCAAATTTTGAATGTAAGGTGACACCGGATAATATCTTTGTTTAATGGGACTCGCATTGCCCGTATCTATGATGTGAACTACGCCTTTAGCACACCCTAATTCCGACCCCATTTTACTAAAGAAACAATCTCCTCTAATTTACTTTTATCTCCAACGGTAATGCTACAAAATCCCGAAGTAGTTTGAATGTCCCCAAACTCCCACGAAAATGTTTCTTTCAATCTTGGAACTATGTCCATCTCCTTCCAAAAGTCTATGCCTAGTATTATAGCTGCATCAATATCAAAGAGAACTAAAGCTTTAATAATTCTAACCTTATTTTCTAACTGAATAGGAACCTGCACTAAACCTAAAACATTACACCTATCATCGTTTGCTACTTTCACTAGAAAATTATTTTTTTCCAAATCTATATTACCCGTTTGCTTTAATTTGTTCTACCCGGATTTACCTATTATCGTTTGAGTCGCCCCAGAATCTAAAAGCCCAAAAAATTGCAAATCATATATACTAATTTTTAAATAAGAACGTAGATCGTTTCCCACAGAAGAAAATAGAGTATCTATGCGAACTTTTTATACTGCCATTTCACAAAATTTAACCAGGACTGCCAAGAATCATCGACCGGTTTTACAGAAGAGATCGTACCTTAATGATCTCTTGAACCGTTTCCCTGTTTACAGGAACAGGTATACTTAGTTACATTTTGTTTCCCACAACGAAAGCAAAATTTCTTATCCCGACGTTTTTTACATTTACTAAAATTGTGACCTTTTTCGTTACAATTCCAATAAACAATTTCACTTATTCGATCTACCCGATTTCTTGGTAAGAAGTTACTTGAACTTGGACCAGCTAAATCCTATTCTAAAAAATGTACTCTTTTAGCAGTTGGTCGGCTCGCCGCTAGATTTCAGTCATTTACGGAACCAATATCACACAATTTCGAACCAAGACTATGGATATAATAAGGATCAATGTTTTGGCGCATTATCGGCTTCTGAAACTGTACGAGGTAATCGTCCAAATAAATTTGCGCGAAATATGATCCAACCGTTTCATTAGGTTCCTGAATGCTGTTGCAAATTTTGTCTTAAATCTTTTTCAAAAGTGAAAGGAAGATATTCTTCTTTCGACAATTCGATAAAGTGCGATGTCGGATGACCGAATGTTGGCCCTAATTAAACGATGCCATATTAGTGCACCTCCTTTTAATAAATCCGTTATAGAATTCTTCTTCCGATACCCCGCGATATAAGAACCGAAGTTCTTCAACTCGTTCGATAAATGCATTGACACCCAGTCCATTTTTATCACCTGGATCACCGCTGAAATATATATCCCTTTTATGAACCGGTATATAACCTCTCTTGAAATTATTATTATTATTACAAACTAACTAACTAATAATTTGTTATCTAAAAGGTCTTAAATTTCTCCTAATTGATTTAAAAGATTTTTTATAGAATTTTTAAAACCTATCTCCTCGTCATTTGGTTTCAATCGTGACGGTCTACCATAAATATGTTCATTACTATCACGGTCGATATTTTTTTAATTTAAATACTCATCTAAGTGAACAACTTTGTCATTACAAATACTTATTTCCGAGGCTACATCCGGGTCATAATCATCAACAGTAACTAAATCACCAAATTCTTCATTTCGAATAAGTTCTCTAATTTTTTCTCATCTGATCAACCATTAGAATAGACGTAATATTGTAACCTTGTTGTAGATGTGGATGCTGCGGCTGGAATAGCTCAAAAAGCGAGCGCATCTCAGAGATCTCTCTCAGATCTCCGCCAGCCAGTGTACAGTGCAGATCGTGCTCCGTCGAGCACGCTCTCTCTCATTTCTCCGCCGGCCAGTTCAGTGTTCACATCATTCAGCAACTCACTTCGCCAGCATCATATACAGGGTGAACATCTAGACGCCTAGCATCCGTCAGTAGTATAGCTACTGGGGTTCTGGACCACTTTGGTAACCTGTCCATCCGAGTCTCGACGTGAGAGCGTAAGGGTGGAGTTCTTGCAAAGATAGGTCAATGACCAGAGGGTAGTGGTCGAAGAAGTGTAGGTGAAGAGCGTAGGGGTGGTAGAAGAAGTGGTCGCCAATGACCAGAGGGTGCAGAGGGTAAAAGAATGTGTTAGAGTGAGAGAGAGCCGAGCCGGCCTCGCCTCAAGCCATGTATATTTTAACTTGGATATTTGCGAGAATCAAAATAGAAGAGATTAGTTGACCTTGAGGTCACGTTACGTCTTTATCACATTAATTATGGAATAAACAAAATTAGTTGACCCCTGAGGTCACATTATATCTTTATCACATTAATTATGGAATAAACAAAATTAGTTGACCTTTGAGGTCACCTAATTGTTTAATTATGCATTAAAATATTAAAATTAGTTTATACAGTGGACGAAAGAAGAAAACAAAACGATTTGTTAAAATAATGTCATGTATTTCAAATGTATTTTTATAAAATGTTAGGTAATAATAAAACAAAGCAACGACAGACAAAACTACATTAACATTCAATTAGATATTTATCTAGAATATTTTCTAATATTGCAAATAACAGTTCTGCTTTTTCAAGAGGTGTTTTGCCGTGTAAAATTTGAAATGGTGTAGACTTTTTTTTATTTTTTGTTGTTGTAGTCATTCTATCTTCTAGAGCTCTTTTGGATGTTTTTGGTCTTATTGTTGTTGGTTTATTTCTTTTTCGTTTCTTTGCTGCTGTCATTTCCTGAGATGTAGGTGAGTCTGATCCTGGTAGTGGTGGTGACTCAGGTGAGAGAGCTGCTGCTGGTGGTGTTGATTTTCCTGGGTTTATTTCATCACTAATTTTTTCTCTGGCAAGTTTTATATGCTTTTTGAATTCTGCCTCATTCATCGACATCTTGTTGGACTTTTTTCTTTCCAATTTTTTACTGTCTAGAGTTGCACTTTAAACTGTGTGTGCAGCAGCAGAAACCAAATAATTTATTGATTAAAAACTGGAATGATTTACATAATTTTATGTTATTCATTTAAAATAATTACTAGGTATATGTTTAGCTTTATCTTCCTCTTGAAAAAACTGCTGAACTGAACATGGAAAACATATTGTATTTGGAGAATTGGTATCTCCTTTACATCTTCTACATTTATATTTCACCGGAACGGGCATCTTAGGTCGTTATTAAGCTGTTTTAATTGTTCCTTTTCCTTTTATAGCACATTATTCTTAGAAATCCAACTATTATGTTTGTTGTTGAATCCTAGCCATTTAACAAAGACTTTGTTTTTCTCCGTTTTAAAATTTTTTCAACCAGGTACGCATCTGAATGTTTGACCTTTTGTAATTGTTCTTGATAGAATCCGCCTTGAATGTCCTGTTTATTGATATCTTGTAACAGATATGTTACTGGATTAGTGTATTGTACTTTTTTAATAATAAAAATCTCAGTTGTCCAATTAGCCATATATTTTTTGTCGAATACTCCTCGCACTTTTGATATTCGAACGTGATCGCCAACTTGAAATTTCACTTTGTTAGGTGCAATCTTTATATGATTGTATACTGTTTCTAAGAGTCTTTTTTCATTCTTTTGACACATCTATTGGTTTCATTTTAATTGTTCGATGTTTCGTATTATTATATTTTTCAACTATTTTAGGTAGCAATTCTATCCATCTATAATGACCGTTAATATTAAATTCCTTCCACATATAATTTTTAACGTTCTGTTAACTCTTTCTACAATAGAAGCCTTCTTTTCACTAAATGTACTATAATGGTTTATATTATACTTTTCCACTAGTTGTTTAAAGTATTTGTTGTAATATTCAGTCCCGTTATCAGTTTGCAGATTTTTAATTGTTTCTGTTCTGAAAACGTTCTCCATTGCCTTACTTACTTCTTGTCCAGTTTTTGTTTTTAAAGGAAAGGCCCAAACAAATTTTGAAAAACAATTAATTACAACCAATATATATCTATATCCTTTATTTTCTTTTGAAAATTGTTGAATTTCCAAAAGATCGGCCTGGTATAAATCTGTTAAAGATTTTATTATAAATCTTCGCCGTTTAAAGTTAATTCTAGCAGGTTTGTGTAGTTCTTCAACAACTTGTTTTTAATATCAGTTACTAATTTAGTTCTGGGTGGCATCATTTATTCAATAATATTTGCTTCACGTAGTTCTTCTATTATAGAATTAATTTCATTTAAATGTCCAGTATGTCCAGCCTCTTGAGAAGCAAGCAATAAACGTAATCTGTCTACTAATTCGTTGGGGTCATCCCAATGTACGTAGTCTATTTTATTTTCTGTTGATTCCATTAACATCCCATAACCAGTTGTCACCATCGGAGCTATAATTTTTTTATATTTAGCCAACTTGCTGCCATCAACTTGTTTCGAGGATTGATAGTGACGTCTGTGAGCATTTGTTTCGAGAATAATTTCTTTATACATTTTCTTGTCATTATCAGAGAAATCTTTTGGATGTTTTTAAATAGTAATTCATATAAACCTTCGGTGCCGTTGTATTTTTATTTTTAACTATAATATCTGAACCATCTATTTTTAATTGTGAATCGCCTATATAAAATTTTTCCAGGGTTGGATTATGTCTAACACCATATTTATGATCGAATTCATCGTTGTCAGTTGTAGTAATCATCTCACTTATGTACTTTCTAGGCAATTCATCATATTGATTTAAATAATCTGTAAATGATTCTTGAAACATTTGTTCTTGCCTATTCCTAATTAAAGGCTCACTACTACTGCTATCTTCCTCATTTTCAGAATCAAAATGTTCAATCATTTTTCGTTTTAAATTACCTCGTGGTAAATTTGGAACATTTCTTTTAGATGTAGAGGCTTTTGGTGTAGATGTACTAGGTATTATATCATAATCCATTTTATACTCATCATTTAATTTTTAGTTTTAGGAATGTTTTTCTCTTTCTTTTCTTGCTTTTCTTCTCCTTCCTCTTCCTCTTTTTCCTCCACATCCTCATCTTTTGTTTTTCTTAAACGTCGATCTTTTGTTTCTAGTTTACTTTCAATATTTCGTAGATGTTTTGTTATAGGGAAAAATACACTGTCTTGATGTAGTTTATTTAATTTTAATAATTCCAGCTTTTGTCTGATAATATTACGTTTAGCTACAAGTTCTTTTTTTAATTTTTCCTTATCCATAACACTTTGTTTCTTGAACAGGTTTCCTGAACTGCTTTCAGGAACAGGTTTTTGAACGGGTTTTTGAACAGGTTTTTGAACGGGTTTTTGAACAGGTTTTAACGGATCTGTTCTAGCTTCTAAACTGATTTATTTTCTATAGAATTTATCATTTTATCGGAAATGGTGTCAGGATTTATAAAGTCATGAAATCCAATCCTATATCCTCCTTTGTTAACATCAAAATCCTTGAAGATAGACAAAAATCCATAGGGGTGTTTCCAGCATAGCGAACAAATATATTTAAATTTTGGAAAAGTCATATCTGCACTCACATGATCCATATAAATATGTTTCAAATTTAAGTCATCTACTTTGAAAACAATTAGTGCATTAGCATTGTCTCTTATCAAATGCTTTGAAATTTTTGCATAGGATTGATGCAAATAAAAACAGTCGATCGAATTATGTCTTCCCATACAGAAATATTCTCTAATTATATTTTGCTTGGAACAGGCAACATCATCAAATATAAACACAGAATTTTGATTAGCTTTTGATGGCTCCAAAATGTCTTCACTGTTATCATAATGAAAACAACTTATACCTTTTATAGGACCTAATAATATATCTCTTAGGTACACATATTTATCTTGATTCAGAGATTTTGAATAGACATATACGTTTTCGAATTTTAATCCATTTTCATGTTCTAATAAGGTGATGATTACATTGGTTTTACCACAATTTGATGGGCCAGTAATTATGCATCTTACTGTGTTTGGCAATAAAACGCTATGTTTTGTTTGTTGGTTTTTTCGAAACAGTAAATCATGGTTGTTGACTTGTAACTTAACTTTTTGCCTGTCTATCTTCAGTTCATTTTTATGTATTCTTTTCATTCTCATAGTTTCTCAATTTGTATTATCACAACAAATGCCATGTGAAAAATAAGTATAAAATTGATGACATAAATTATATATATTCATTTAAAATGAAATACTATGTGGGTAACGTTAAATCTGGCCGGGGTCTCATAAATTCAGCAATAAATAAATTACCCTTTGAACTTCATATCCCATCATACAACTTTTGCGGTCCTGGTAATTCTTATTTTTTAATTTGATTTTAAAAAAAAATTCGAAAAAATCTATTAATTTTCCTATTATTTTCCATGTAGGTACGAAATTGGAAAAGAGGTTAGCTCGAGGTGATAAGGGTATAAACGGATTAGATGATGCATGCAAAGAACATGATATAATTTATGCCAAAAATACGGATCTTGAAAGTCGTCATGCTGCTGATAAAATTTTAGGAAAAATGCCTGGGCGAGATTTAAAGCAAAAGATGCATCTTGAAGGAAAAACTGGCAGCATTAGGAGTTGCTGGGGCTATGAAAGCTAAAGTAAAACTTGGTATGGGATTTGATAATAAAGAAAACATGATGAGCAATTGTGTAAAATCAATGGAAAAAGTTAAGAAATCAACTGAGAAATCTTTAGAAAATATTAACATGTGTTTAGAACAATTTCAGCAAACAAAAGCAAGCGAAGGAAAACAAAAAAATAGTAAAAAAATACATATGTAACCAATAGTAGAATTGCAAATTTGGATACAATTTCACATTTTAATACACAACAACAACAACAACCTCATAACAAGATAGAATCTAATTACAAGCATAATGATAATAAGAATAATAAAATCAAAAATAAAAACATTAAATTGTTCAGAAAAAGAAAATTAGATGTGGAAAATTATGCTGCTGCTGTAAGAAAAGCACGTAAAACAAATATAAATGTGGTGAGAAGGAAAAAAAATTTGAATAAAACTGCAAAAAAAATAATGTCAATGATGAAGGGGAAAAAAAGAAAACTAGATTTTGTTGGTGTAGAACCTTTAAATAAATTACGTAAAATAGGATCTTTTAGGAAGAGAAAATTAAATATTGAAGATGATGATGGTCCTTTAAAAAAAGTACATAAATTAAAAGATACTCGATCTAACAGGAAAAGAAAATTAGGTATTGAAGAAGGCGGTGGTGATGATCCTTTTAAAAAAATGCGTAAACTGTTGGATACTAGACCTTTGAGGAAGAGAAAATTAAATGACATTAACGGTGATTTGGATGGTGATATGGGTCCCATTGAGAAAATATCAAAATTAAATCATTATAATCCTCTACCGCTCCACCGGAAACGAAAACATACCAATAATGGTGAAGAGAGTTTTGCTGAAAAAATACCAAAATTAGCTCATTATGAGCCCCTACCGTTACACAGAAAACGTAAATACATCAATGATAGTAAAGATAATTTACAAATAGAACCAATAACCAAAAAACCGAAAATTATTTAAATAGTAATAATTACTAGTAATAACTTCAGTTTAAAAAAGACGTTAAACAGTAAATATCTAAAAAAAAAAAAAAATGTGTAGAGCCAAAAGGAAAACAAAGTGTAAGAAAAGAAAATGTATAAAAAGGGAAAAGGAAATAGTGTACCTTTAAAAGAAGCAATTAAGCGAATTGGAAAAACTATAAGTCATCATAAGCCTAAAACTATTGCAGGAGCAATTCAAGTAGCTATGAAGGCAGCAAAAAAGATCACACCTTCTCCTCGCATCGTAAACGTACTGAAAAAGGGAGGAATATTACCATTAATACCAATATTTGCTGGACTTAGTGCATTAGGCGCTTTAAGTAGAGGTGCTGCTGGTATAGCAAAAGCTGTAAATGATGCTCGACAAGCCAAACAACAATTGGACGAATCTCAACGTCACAATAAGACAATGGAATCTATAGCTATGGGTAAAGGTGTCCACTTGAAACCTTATAAAAGTGGTTTGGGGCTTTTTTTAGCACCACGTCGAATTTCAAAGAACTTCCCCTAACACTTCCTCATCGACCTTTAACAAATATTGATATCGCTAAATTTGCTAAATCATTAAACATTCCAAATTTTAGAGGTGTATTTATGAGAAATAATTTACCTCGAAAAATACATGTATATGAAACTGGAGTAATCAACTTGGACAATAGTGATGGGCCGGGTACACACTGGACTGCATATAAGAAATATAAAGATCGCATAATTTATTTCGACAGTTTTGGAAATCTACGGCCTCCTGCAGAAGCAATAAAATATTTTAATTCAAATGGTCAATGTCATGTATTATATAATCACAAGGTATATCAAACCTATAATAGTTATAACTGTGGTCATTTAAGCTTATTATTTTTATTCAATAAATAGTTGAACACTTAAAATATGTATTTATTTAATTATAACCTTTAACAAGTCAACATGTCATATACGTTTACAATATCGGGGAGGACTTCAACACTTTCAACACGAATTCATCCACCTATAATTTTACCTAAAAGTGATTATGTTTTGGGTCTTATCGATTTTGTTAGTTACAATTCAATTCCGAATGTAGATAATTCTAATAATATATTCCATTATGATGAAAATAGTGAAGTGGTTATACCTGAAGGGTCCTATGAAATAGAGGATATTGAAAAATATATAATGAATCATATAACAGATAAAGAAGAGGCGGAACCTACAGTTTTAACCTTGAAGGCCAACAATAATACATTAAAGTGTGAACTAAAGTGTAATAAAAGTGTCGACTTTACGAAAAATAGCAGCATAGGAACGTTATTAGGGTTTAAACCTCGCATACTTCAGGCTGATATTAAACATACATCAGATTTTCCAATAGACATTTTCAAGGTGAATTCAATTTGTGTGGAGTGTAATTTAGTAACAAATTCCTTCAACAATGAAAACCTCGTACACATCTTACACATGTTTTATCCGAACGTGGCACCAGGTTATAAGCTGATTGAAAATCCTTCAAATGTCATTTATTTACCAATTAACACACAATACATTGATGAAATAGTACTTAAAATCTCCGACCAAGATGGTAATCTAATCAATTTTAAACAAGAGTTGATCACGGTAAGATTGCATTTGAAAGAAGTTGTGTAACAAGATGGTGTTTAGATATATGGATAATTCGTTCCCAACCGTTTTCATGGATCCTCCTGCTGTTGCTCCCCAGAATACAATAATAACTGATGCACGAAAGTAGTATAGCTAGCGGGGTTCTGTGACACTTCGATGGCATGTCCATCTGAAGTGTCCAAAGATTAAGGGGGGGTCTGTAGAAGGTCGCTGAAGAGTTCTTGTTGTGAAGAAGAAGAAGAGAGTTGTCGACAATGACCAGAGGGTTGGTTTTGTAAATCTGTAGAAGGTGGTTGAAGAGTTTTTGTTGTTCAGAAGAAGAGTTGTCGACAATGACCAGAGGGTTGGTTCGTAAATCTACCGCTGCCGTTGAGCCTGTGCATAATTATGCGCACCTGGTGCAGGTGAACGTCGCTCGCAAATATATAAAGAGGATATTAAAAGGAGTGCATTTATCAGTTTGTTGCTGGTAGAGTAACAGTGAAAAAGAAAACAAAATGAATTGTAATCTACGGAAAGCTGTCAAAGATTTGCTATTGGATACGTTGTCAAAGATGATAAATAATAATAATAATTTCTATATGACAGAAGATGCAAAAATTGCATTAATTACTAGACATGTAAAAGTGTATAATTTATGTGAAAAATATTTGGATTATAAAATGGATTTTGAAGGTTTAAGTCGAGGTATGTCAGCACTGAACTTGGAGAATTATTTTAATAATTTTATGGAGTCTCGTTTAGCTGAACACAAACTGTGTGTAGATTGTGATGGTGGTGATAATGTAGATATGAATTCTGATGAAGGTTTTGATGAAGTTGATTGTTAAAAGGTTAAATAAAAAACAGTAACAGTTTTAAAAATGTTTATTATTTAATTTTCCTCCAACGCTATAAAAATATTTAAATACAAAACAGTAATATATTTAAAAAAAAAAATTTTATTATGTCCTCCTCCCAACTCTTTCTATCCAGCGTTTTAATAATCTATTAAATATTTGTCGAGTTTAAATAAGAAACAGTAATAGTTTTAAATTTTTTTATTATGTGCTCCTCCCAACTCTTTCTATCCAACGTTTTAATAATCTATTAAATATTTGTCGAGAATTGATTCAAGAGTTGCAATTAGCAACTCAGCCTTTCCAACGGCGTCATATGCCCCAAGATTTCGAATGGAGACGGCGACGGCGACTCTTGGCGGCTCCTCTTCATTCTTCTTTTTAATAGTTCTACCCGTGTAGGTGCAAAACTTTGTGATTGTGGTTGGGAGGACGAGGACGAGGACGTTGACGGTTGCTGCTCTTCATCTTGATGGATTGTCACCGTTATCGGTGTAATCCTTCTTGGACCTGTTGCCGATGACACATCTTCATCATCTTCTTCGAAGCGTACCACTCGTCGTGGTCGCTTGATTGGTGTTGCGAAGGAGGATGAGCCGGAAATATTGTTGTTGTTGTTATTGGAACTCATCTAAAATTAATTAAAACAAAATGAGGAGTTTAGAACTTGATTCATGTTTTTTCTAACATATAATTACAGTTAAATCCCCAGGGTAGCGTATCTGTATAAATATAATTGATGATTCTTTTATCATCGTGAGAACTCAGTGCCACTTTCTTTGACTTAATTGTAAACACTTCATGTCTCTCCGACTGAATCAAATTTTGTGTGCACGTTAATATAGAATTATTAAACAGACATTGATAATAGTCATCGAATGAGAGTTTTTTCAGTGCTTCTGATGTTATGCCTTTAGCCTTTTAGTGACTTTATTTTCTTCTATTTTTAATGAATACATTTTTGATCGTAATCCTATAAATTCAGTAAGGATTTTACCATTACATTCGTCTTTCATTAAGCCAAGTACTTTGTTATTTTTTTGAGGGATTTGATATATATTATCCGGAGGGTAATCTGATGTATCGAATTTGTGAATGTCCTGTTTAATATGTTCATAAATGTCATCAATAAAGAAGTGATAGATTAAAGAATCGGTATCTGTATAAAGTAATTTTGCCTTATCTGTAAACTTATCTTGAATATAATTATAGTGGAAATCATACACAATTATTTTGGAAATATCTAATATAGTAAATCCTACATATATAGGTTTGTTAAAGGTAACATTTAACCGTGTCATTTCAATTATAACCATATTTTTATCAAAAATTGTACAGCTGTGAAAATTTGGTTTTGAAATATAATAATTTGCACCATATCTACCTGACCATTTAGTGACTAGCTTTACATCTTTATATTTTCTAACATTTTCCATGGTTTTTCCAAAAACAGCATTATTCATTAATTTATAAAAGTTTTTTTCAAACTCATTTTTGCTCAATTTTCTACGTTCTGTATTTAAATCAATATATTTTTCATCCAACAACTTTGTTTAAATTTTAAAATTCTATGAACCTTTTCAACTTTTAGACCTAATGCTATGGCCTGTTTCAAATTACGATAATGAATAACATATCTTTTTTTATCAAATAATGTGGTTAATAGTTTTGGAATTTTGGATTTAGATGTTGGAGGTATTAAATGTTCAGGTAGAAGGGTAGATCTTTATGACTTTTGTGGAGCTCCTTAGGATAATGTATATCTACTTCAAAAATGTATCCAAATTCACCATCGTCAGGAATTTCCTCAATATTATCTACTGAATATACATCACTGACCCATTCGAAATTACTTTGTGGTAGAGGAGAACACATTGCTGAACCATATAAATTATTTACATCAAAGTACATTAGATAAGAGGTAGGCAAATTAGGATCAAATTCAGAATTTAAATATTTGTTATTTGCTTTGCCATAACGATTCGAACATTGTGATACCCCTCCTCTTATTCCTCGTTCAATAAACATGATCATATCAACGTCTGTTAATAACTCTAATTCAACTTCTGTAATTTTCAACATACTATCAAATGCTAAACCGGGGCAGTGTAATAATGGAGACTATCAAGCTGATATGTTGTCAAACAGACTGATCTAAAATTTTCAAAAATATCAGCTAGAAGCAGAACATCAGTTTGTAGGTAGAGTTCAGCGTATTGTTGCAAATTTTAATATTAAATGTGTTCCACACTTTACAGGCATGCTCATAATCGCTATCACTAATTGAACTGTTTTTGAGTTGACTAAAAAAACATTCCTTTGGAGGTAGTTGCTCCTCCAGTAATTTATCCCAACTATCGAGATAGTCATATGGAAATACACCTTTTCGTTGTAGTAGTTCAAATTTCATTTCATCGCTGCAATACTTTTTAGTTAACACTTTTTGATTTTTCTCTAGATATGATGATAATTTATCAATACTACTTGCCATGAATCGGAACGAATCTAAGAATCTAAAATTAATCTTTGTGTTGTTAACATATTTTGTAAAAGATATATATTTCTCCTTATTTACAGGCAGTAAATTAATATTTCCTTTGATTTCTTTGCTAAGGGCTCGAATTAAAAATGACTATCGTATCCGCTTAAATTGTGAAAAACTACTGGAATTGCATGACTATCTTGATATTGAATGTTACAGCTATTGTGAGCACTACCTCTGTATTTGCCAGTAAGTCCACAATGGTCTCTAACTTTTATGTCTGTATTTAAAAGGATTTTAAACAAATATGACAAGATTTAGACAATTGAAAGTCTCTTTCTTCCTGTTCACTCATATTTAAGGAAGTCTATTAGATAAAATATTATGAACTTGAAATGCTATTTTTTCCAAATCTTTAATGAACCATTGAACACAATCTTTACCGGTATATGATTTAAATGTAGAAAGATTATCATCATATGAACATTTTAGGTAGTAGGCTATGCTAAATGGAACATGTTTCTGGTATCTGCTTTTAGTATTTGTAGCCTTAGGATCATTATATTTTTCAAGAATACTTTCTAAATCAGCATATATTACAAAAGGAACTCTTTCTTTATTTTTATAATTTTTAAATTTTAAAATGCTCTGTTTTGTGGAAGGTAATGATATTTTAGTTTTATTTAAATTTTGACAGTCTATCATGTGTTTTTCTAAACTATTTGTCGTTTTGAAATGATTTAAACAGCGTTCACAGAATATTTTTTTTTTTTTTATCAGCTGTTTGTTGACATAACAGACGAGATAAATTTTGGATTAAGGCAAAATGTTTCCGCGTTTTAATATGTTTATAATCAACAATAGTATTATTAACATCATCATTACACTGCAATAAAAGTAAGTTTATACGAGGTGTGAAATTAGTTTTACTAAGACAAAGAGGAACCACCGATGATTTTCCACTTTCCTCTACTGTAAAAATGTTTATTGATAAGTTATTCATATTTTCAAATTTTGAGACATCACGTAAATTTATTGGGAATTCAATACCATCATATTTTAAAATTTTACTGAAATGTGGGTATGAGGTGGTTCTATTTGGATTTTTATTTGAAGCAGCTGGATGTAAAGCAGCTACAATTGAATAAAGAAAGCAGTATTCATCATTGTTCTTAATATTTAATACAGATTTAGAATCATTAATAAACTTTGGCATTTTCATATAACTACTATATCCACAGTTAATGGGGGAATAATTATTAATATTGATTTTTAAATTTAGAATTTCATACAAACTCCAACCCGAATCTTTTCTTCAAAGCCGTCAAGTTTAGATAATATTTTGTTTTGCACATGTTCAATATACCAATCCTTTAAATTGGTATTATTATCGATTACATGATTTTTTGTATTAAAATGTTTAATATCTGTTATCAGATTTTTAGGTTGAACAAAATTAGCTGAAAATATAACATTTACTTTTAGCAATGACTTTTTTAATGCAGTTTTAATTTTATTAGAAAAAATCTTAAATGCTTTTTGGAAAAAGATTTTCGGTTCCTTTATATTTACATTACTAATGATGCCTGTTCGTATTCTCTTTTCAAAACATGAATCAATATCTTGCCAAATTAAATTTCTTTTTCTTGTGAATGATGTAGTTGTTATTGGAGATAATCTACGTTTTAAAATTTTTAAACGTTCTTTATAATGTTTTAAAAGACCTAAATTTGATTCTAATTTTGAAAAATTTTGAACACAATTTGATTTGTTTTTTATACATTTTTTACATAAAAAAACAATTGAATTTAACAATTTTATCAGTCTACAAAACTCCTCTTTTGTTTTAACTAATGTAGACGCTTTATCAATTTTTTTTAATACAACATCTAACATTTTATCAACGGTTTTCCTCATATTGTTTAAGCTAAAATAATAATATCACATATAAAATATTGAAAATAAAATATAAATAAAAACTTACTTTTTTTATGAGGAGGACGCACTAATTGTTACTTCTGTTGGTATGAGTAACTAATTTTAAATCTAAGAACCCACTGGTTATATACTCATACTCCAGACGTCACTCGCATGTATGTGCGTTTAATTATCTATAAAATTGCATCATGCTGTTGTTTTCTACATATGTATTGCATCATGCTGTGGTCTGCGGGCTCGTAAATTAGCTATAAAGTTGCATCATGCTGTTGTTTTCTACATATGTATTGCTCAATTTAAATGTTATATGATGTATAAGAAAATTAGTTGCATCATGCTGTATGTAATGTGTTAATGCGGGTACCATGTTGATAGATTAAAATGCATGTTATGTTTCATAATTCAGTGCAGTTTATCAAGGATATGCATATTTCTTCTACAGTGTGTGTGATTTGAACACGTGATTCGCTTATTTATGCATTTTATTTAACAAAAACATGTGTTGCAGTTGCTATAAAAGCCGAGGAAAAGTCAATTGAAAGCATCAGTGTAGTTAGTGATATTTTCAACGATGGCAACCACTCCAACAACGATTATAGTCAGCATTACTGACCATTTAAACTTTCCGATAAAAATGGCGGTAGTAGTGTTTAAACAAATATTCAGGTATGTTAAACATAAAATATTTTTATTTTTATCTAACATTTTTTTATTTTTGGATTGTAGTTACGGTGTTAAAGAGATTTCGATTAAAAATAATAAAATATTTATACAGTTAACGTACTCGCCGAGGACGAGTACGTTGAATAAGAAATTTGGGAACCTTCCGATCAAATATATTCGAACGAAAATTAATAATGAAGAAGAATTTTTACTTTTTGAAAAAGCGGTTAAGCTATATAATTTTGACATAGGCGAAGACGATTGTCAAAGACAACTTGAAAAAAGTACACCGACTACATGTATGATTGAATCGAGTGCTGGTTTTGAACAAGATTTTGTAGACGCGATTGAGTTTGTTTCGAAGGAACAACAACAACAACAACAACAACTGCAACAGCCATCTACATCATCTACGCCACAACAACAACAACAACGACGAAAGCGACGAAAACAAATTTTAAACGTCCAAACCGGTGAATTTGTGGATGAAGATGTCGATAATTCAGAATCTCAGAAGAGGTTTGTTGAAATCATTTAAAAAAAAAAAAAATTTATTTAATGCCTCGACCTCGACAGTAGACAGCACCAGCACCAGCACCAGCACCAACACCAACACCAGGGGACTCTACCATGTTTTGCTGTAAAAAAATGTTTTGCTTTTGTTCACATTCAATATTAAAGCACCACGAAGAAACATATAATAATAATATAAATTTATATTGTTACGAGGAGATGATATAATTTTTTATTTTTTGTTTGTTTTATGTTAAATTTATAATAATAAAATTTATAACAAATTGTAAATTTATGTTTCCCTGAATATAAAATATCACTGACTACACTGATCACTGAAATAAAATAAAAACTCAAATTAAAATAGTTTTTATTAATAATCTTAATTATTCGTACAATAGTTATTCTTATACCAGTGTGATAACAAATTTACATTTTCCTTTGCACACAACAAATTATTAATCTTATGACTATTACAATGATAGTTGTTGTTATTGTTACAATATTTTAACATTTTTATATTAGGACAACTAAAAACTTCTAAGTCAATTATACAATTAGGAATTAAATCACTTAAAACATTTTTCTTCATGAATCCTTTAACTAGTACAGTTTCATGTTCTTTTATAATACTTTTAAAAATATACTTAAATTTTCAAAATACACATCACCAGCGTGAAAGGAAGTTGAGCACCAAGGAAGTCCATGGATATTTTTTGTTGACCAAATAATATGATATTTAAGCTGTTCATCTTGATGGAAGGGAAAGTTTGGTAAATGAACAAAGGTGTGAATAGTAGATCCATCTTCAATATTTAAAACTGCTAATTCACGAATAAAATAAATTCCTTCTTTGTACTGGAATCCTTGTATGTCGATGATATACATTGTTTTTATTAAACTTTAATTCTAACGTAATTATCCTTTGGTCTGTATTTCACAAGACGATCGTGAAGTATAAGGCAATATGCAATAGTATTTTCAGGTATTTCTTTGTTGGTAGTGATTTCTAATCTGATATCAACGATGCCACCTTTAACTGACTCTTGCTCGTCTTGTTGTCGACTACAATCAATCACAAATATAGGAGCTATTTGAAGGAAATTTTGTCTTGATAGACAAGGTTCGCTTTTATAATTATAATAATATGATGGTTGAAACTGCGCATACATTTCATATAGAATAGAAAATTGATGATTATCAAAATCTAAGTGTAAATTGTCATAGGGATAAACTTCAGAATTCAAATAAAGTTTGATATCCGTTACGCTACAATGATCGAAGTAACTCGACATTCTTGTAGCAATATTTTTTCTATTTGTTTGTAAACCAACGATCACATATCTTGGTTTTTCTATATGGCTTGCCGTTTGTACTGGCCACATTAGTCTTGTTGTTTTGTTAGGTATAACATACTCTTGCAATTCCCAACACCTGAATGGTATATCGAGTTCTTTTCCAATTTCAACAATTTCCAATAGTCGAAGTTTTTCTTTATCATTAACAGAGACATGAGGAACTTTCCACAATATTTTATTTATTTTTACTTTAGGCTGGTTTTTTTCATCTTTTGTATAAATTGCGTTTAAATCGCTAGAACTACGAAGTAGCACCAATTCCTGTTTAGTATTTACAATTATTTTTGTAAAATCTTCCGCAAATCCGAGGAGCATCGATAATGGTATACATACATTGAAATTACCGTTTTTATCTACCAACTCGGGATTTTTCAAGGGAGACCATCCTGCATTACTTAGTCTTATATTGTTGCTTTCGCTGTGGGAAACGTATCCTTTCATTAATCCAGTTATTCCAGGATTTCTAACACTATCTATTACTACAGCACCTCCTAATTCATAGCGAATACTTTCAAATAGAAATGCTATTCCATTATTTTCAAAACTTAGGTTAGCGTTGGGCTTATTATTCTGGTCTAATAATGTTCCTTCTATGACTATAAAACTACGAGATGGTAATGTGTAAATATTTTGATCTTGGATTGGAATTCGAATTTCATCATTGTTACTAAAACTATTAGATGTATATGGTTGATGGGTATGGTACTCTAACTTGGTAATAGAATTATCGATGACCACATGATCTTGAACACTTAAAATATCCATTTTTCAACTTTTTCCTTCTTCATACAAATACAAGTACACCTTAAAAACAGCAAAATCTTCCGTACCTTTAATTTACAGCTTAATTTGAAATTATACCAAATCTCTTGAATGCGCTTAATGATTTTTGCTGATTAGTTTAAATCCCAATAAACGTAAAAAATGTTTGTTTTTCGATGTTAACGGTTTAGCATGTCGTTTAAGACTAGTTCTTCCTTTCCCAATAACAGATATTATATTACCAGTTGTAGGAGTCATCGCTGATGAATTTGTATAAATAAATACCATTTTTTATGAAATTTTCTTTAGATGTAGTCTTACTGTAATCAACTCTTTTCTGAAATTGATAAGATTGCCTTCTTGGTCGGTGATTTTAACTATAATTTCATCAATGCGCTTCGTATTGATTGGTAAATAGATAACGTTGGAGGGCTTTCTATGATCTTGAAACCAGGCGGAACTGTCGGGTAAAAGGCATGTAGAATGTGTACAGGTTTTTCGTTACTGTAAGAATTTGTCACCAAATTGCATTCGATACAGATTGAATTGATCTTGGAAATATTTATAGGATAATCAGATGTATGCATAATATCTTTTTTAAGGATCTGAGGTTTAAATCCTAATAATTTTCCCAAATTATAAGGAGCATGAAAATCTATATCTTTATTACATTTTATCTCACTTTTTAACGTATTATTATTAGCTTTCATTGACAAAAACAGTTTGTCAGTTTTGTTCATATTCGCATACTTTATTATATATTTTCAATGTCTTGAATTTCATATGATCCTTCTGGTATCATAAGTTCTTCGTGTTTGTGTTCATCATAAAAACCAGTTATTTGAAGAATCAACATTTGGAATTGAATTGTAGCTAACGAAATCGATAAAACCCAGCACATATTTATCATTTTCGTTTAATATTATAGGAGGATATATTCTTGTTGAAAGAACTGTGTCCTTTGCAGATAACGTAAACAAATAGGACATATCAACAGCGGCGATGTTGGTCACTAGAAAACTAATGTGGTAAATGATAAAATGATTGGATTGTTCAACTATTTATTTAGAATTAAGAAAAGCTAGACATAAATGACCACAAATATAACTATTTAGATTTACAGTCTGATAAACTTGATGATTATATAAGATACTACACTTTCCATTTGAATTGAAATATTTCACTACTTCTTGAGGTGGACGAAGATTTCCATAACTATCAAAATATGTTATTTGTGTTTTATGTTTCTTGTATGCTGTCCAATGGGTACCACGTCCATTCTTATCATCTAAATTGATAACACCGCTTTCATTTAAATGGATTTTCCTTGGTAAATCATTTCTCATAAATACTCCTCTAAAGTATGGGATTTTAAACAATTTAGCATATTTACTAATATCAATATTCGTTAATGGTCGTTCGGGTAATGCTAAGGGTAATTCTTTGAGGCTTGAGCAGGTCTTAAAAAAAGCCCTAAACCAGTCTTATATGGTTTTAAATATACACCTTTACCCATAGCTATCGATTCCATTGTTTTATTATGACGTTGTGATTCCTCTAACTGTTGTTTTGCAGCTTTCGCATCATTTACTGCTTTGGCTATACCAGCAGCACCACCGCTCAACGCTCCCAAAGCACTTAAACCAGCAAAAATTGGAATTAACGGTAAAAATCCACCCTTTTTTGGTACATGTATCACTCTTGTAGGTCTTATTTTCTTTTTTATTTTATTAGTCAATCTATGCGCCACCATAATTGCATCTGAAATGTTTTAGGTTTTTCCTGCTGAATACCTTTTTTAATACTCTTAATTACATCCTTAAGTGTTAATGAATTACGACGTAAGCAGCTTCGTTTTTTACCATTTTTAGATTTTGATTTATTCTTTCTTTTAATTTTTTTCTGTGGTGAATTTTTTCGATTAGAAGATGAAGCCATTGTAGGATGTGTTAACTGTGTAAAATCTCTTTTACAAATGAATATTCTATAAAGATTTTAAGATTTAAAATAATTTTTGCCTTTTGGTAGATGCTTCATCGTCACTAGATAAATTGCTATCATCCAACTTACGTTTTCTAAATAGTGATGTATCTAACAATATTTTTTTAGATGCTAACTCATCATTATCTAAAGTATCAACCGCTGAATCTCGTTTTCTTTTTCTAGTCAAAAACTTTGAACGTTTTATATTATTAGCGTTATCATCGTTAAGTTTTCTTTTTCTAGACACAAATTTTGAATGTTTTATATTTGTATTATCAACAACGTTATAATCGTTAAGTTTTACAGTTGTATTATTGAAATCGTCAAGTTTCCTTTTTCTTGTGCTAGTAGAAGACGTTATTTGTTTTTTATCATTTAATTTCCTTTTACGTGATGTGATTCCAATAGTATTATGCTGTGTAACTGTAGGTTGTTCTTCCTTCAACTGTTGTACATTATCATCAAAATTTTCAATTTTTCTTCTTTTATTCTTCCTTAATTTTATTGGTGTATTAATTTGAAATTGGTTCATGCACACTTCAATATTATTTACAGTTGTCTTCTTAAGTTTTTCTAAACATTTAATCATTTTCGAGTAAATTTGCTTTTTTCATGAAAATTATACGCCATACCAAGTTTGACTTTAGCCTTCATTGCTCCAGCAACTCCTAAAGAGGACAATTTCTCTCCGAATGATGCATCTCGAGAGCGAAATCTAGCAATCGCTTTAGCAGCTAAAATTTTATCTGCCTCATGACGACGTTTTATATCTTTTTCTTTACTGTATGCAATATCATGTTCCTTGCAAGCTTCATCTAAACCATTAATACCCTTATCACCTCGGGCTAACCTCTTATCCAATTTAGTACCTAAATTATAATGCATATTGAAAGAAAATGATTTTTAAAGTGTTCACACAACATACCTGGACCACAATAATTATAAGTAGGAATATGTAACTCAAACGGTAATTTGTTTATTGCAGAATTTAAAAGACCTTTACCCGTTGATAAGTAATATTTCATTCTATTTACGTCACCGTCTTTATTCAAAATGAATTATAAAAGGTATGTACATTAAGTTTTATATTTATTTACCAGTGAACACCTGTAATGTGTTAAAGCCATGAAAATAAAAAGGCAAAAAGTTACTCTAGACATAGACAATCACGATGTGGTTCAAGAGCAGAAAAAAAGAATTAAACATAGCAAGTTACTACCAAATACTATAAGGTGTATAATTACTGGACCGTCAAACTGTGGTAAAACAAATTTAATGGTTAGTTTACTAGAACATGAAAATGGATTAAAATTTGAAAACATTTATCTATACTCAAAATCTGTAAATCAAGAGAAATACAAATATTTAGAAAAATTATTGAACCCAATAAAAGGCATCGGATATAATGCTTTCAACAATAGTGAAGATATATTAGAACCATGTCAAGCTAAACCTAATTCAATATTTATATTTGATGATGTGGCTTGCACGCAGCAAAATGTAATTCGACAGTATTTTAGTATGGGGCGACATAATGACATAGATTGTTTTTATCTACATCAATCATACGCTAAAATTCCAAAACATTTAATACGAGACAACGCAAATGTTATAATTATTTTCAAACAAGATGATCTAAATTTACGACATATTTATGAGGATCATGTTGGTGCTGATATGACATTTGAAAAATTTAAAAATTTATGTTCCTTCTGTTGGAAAAAACCCTACGGTTGTCTAACTATTTTCAAGGACAATAAAATTACTGAAGGATATTACAGGAGAGGTTTCCATGATTTTATCTATCTCAATGATAATAAATGATGTATATAACTACCTAAGCATCATAAACAATCAGTTAATAATCAGACCTGATCAGAAGCTGTTCATAAAGCTGATAAAAAGCTGTTCGTTATAAAACCATGAATAAAGAACTAAAGAAGAAACTAATTGCTAAACGTAAAATTATTAAAAAGAAATTAGAATTATTAAAAGATGCTAAAATTAAACAAGACGATTTATTTTCCCCTATAACAAGACACTTATTAAACATTGAAAACAAATTGGATAATGTTAATAGAAAACATACAAAAACCTCAAAAGAAGAAGAAGAACTCAGAGTTACTCCAGGTGTTGTACCTTTTGAAAATACATCAAAAATTAAACAACAAAAACATATTTCCATTTTACCATCAATTGATTTAAAAGAGAGTATTTTGCACGATGATGATGATGATGATGATGATGATGTACCCAAAATACATGATGAAAATAAATATAAAGAAGTTCCGGAAAAAATGCTTGAAGAATCGTTTACTGACTACTTGGAACAATATGATCCACTACCTAGAAAATACATACATAATATGATAACAGACAGTGAGGGTAAAGATTTTGATCATAAGTACGGTGTTAGACATAACCCATCTTTGGAAAAATTTTACATAGGTGACTCTCAATTACTAATAAAGGGTTCAGATATAGTTGTGCAAAATAAGACATATAAAGGTACTCAAGGTTTATACGAGTTACTTTTTAAAAAACATCCTAAAATTACACAAAAAATGACGAACAAGCATATAAAGATATTGTATTGAAAACAAATGCCCACAAACGTTATTATCATCCAAAGCGTCAAGTAGATGGAAGTAAATTGTTAAAGTATAAGGAAGTTATCGCACCATTAGTTGAAGGCCGTGGTGGAATGTTGATGGAATATAATGAAAAGCCAATAGAATATATACACTGGGACGATCCAAACGAATTAGTTGACAAATTACGTTTATTAATTGCATCTCAAGAAGCAGGACACACAGGACACTCAAATGAGATAAACTCCATAATAGAAGAACTGCATGAGGCTAATATCATTGCATAAAATGTCTCCTTTTGTAACTGAAGCAAAAGACAAGTTGTAGAGGAAATTCATAAACCAGTCAGAATTAATTTCAAAAGACGGCGTGTCATAATCAAATCTCTCAATGATTTATTTCAAGCTGATCTGGCAGATATGCAACAGTTTTCAAAAGAAAATAAAAATTATAAATATATATTGGTTATAATTAATTGTTTTCCAAATTTGTATGGACATTTCCGCTAAAAACTAAAACTGGTAAGGAAGTTGGTGCAGCTATGGAGCAAGCATTTAAATATCAAAAACCTATTAATTTACAAACGGACATGGGAACTGAATTTTTAAATAAAGAATTTAAACAAATATTAAAGAAATATAATGTACATCACTACACAACGTTTAGCGAAAAAAGGCTTCTATAGTGGAAAGAGTCATTAGAACTTTAAAAAATATAATGTGGAAAGAATTCAATTTACAAGGTCACTACAAATGGACACAACTACTATCAAAGGTAGTCGAGAAATATAATAACACAAAACATCGTACAATCAAAATGAAACCGATAGATGTTACAAAAAAGGATGAAAAACGCTTACTTAAAACCGTATACAGCCACATAAAAATGTCAGATTTAAAAAAAAATAAATTTAAAGTTGGAGACCGTGTCCGGATATCGAAAATAAGAGGTGTTTTTGATAAGAAATATATGCCTAATTGGTCAACGGAGATTTTTACAATAAAAACTGTAAAATATACAAATCCAACTACGTACCTACTTCAAGACGATTCCAATCAAGACATTCAAGGAGGATTCTATCAAGAACAATTGCAAAAGTTAAATATTCTGATGTATACTTGGTGGAGAAAATTTTAAAACGAAAAAAAAATAAGGTGTATGTGAAATGGCTAGGGTTCGATAATACACACAACAGTTGGATATCTGCTGATAATATATCATGAATATAACAAATATAAATTGTAATTAGTTTATTTTAAGTAAATGATAAGTGAACATCGAAAGGTTAGATTAAGTCAAACAAACAGCACATTTTAAAATAAAGTTTGCATGTACTTTGGTGTTGCAGATCTCATAAATGGAATATAAGATGGTGAAATATGTTAAATTTAATGACAAGCCTCAAGTAAGATATATGGTTGCTTGGGATTTTGCATATCGATCTTGTAGAAGAAAATACTGGGAGCTCTTTGCTATAGATAAAATGCATTTTGCATATAAAATTAAAAAAATTGAAAATATAATTAATCCAATTTTGGATATTAATCATAGAAATAAAGTGTACATAGAAAGATTTAAAGAATGTTAACATTAAAAATATGGTTATTATATTAAGGATAATAAAAAATAAGAAAAATCATTTAATTGTTTTATTTTTCGTTAAATATATATATACAATTATTTTTATGTAAAATAACTAAACTAGTTTTACATAACATAAAAATTAAACATATACAAAACATTGCCTCTCTTGATTTCCAAGTTCCAAAAAATGTCTCTAAAGTTATACAAATCATATTCTAAATTATGAAAACTATTTTTCCTTTACTTTTGCAGTTAAATTTTCTAAACCATATCTTCCACAGTACATTAAAGTGTCTCGGCTGCGTGGTGTTATAGGATAGTAATTCATATCTTGTCCAATTACATATCCAACAGTTTTATTATATGCATTTCTAATAACAGTACCCCTCGGAAATTCTTTTTCTCTTACATCATAAAAAAAGGCCGGATATTCTTGTAGTTTCACAGTCATTTGATCTAGTTCATACAATAGAAATCGTCCATTCTGAAGTGGAAGGGTGTAATTTTCAACATTAATTGTTTGTGTGTCTTTATACATATAACAATTTACTATATAAAATAAAGTGATAAAAGGTAAAAGTACTCTCATCATTGTGTTGTGTTTACTCCACAAACTTTAATTACTATCTAAATAGGTGGTACGCTGTGATGCGATATTTATATGAAATTTTTAATAAAAAAAATCATTAAAAGGTTCAAAGTTCATCATCATTTTCTTCATTATAAAGTTTATTATTACAACTATTATTGTTTATCAAGTTAGGGTAGGAGTCTAAGAAGCGACAGTTATAAATTACTCATAACACGGAGCGATGGTTCAAATCCTAACTTGATAAACCTTTTTTTTTTACTATCATAAATAATACAAAATGTTAAGACCAATCTTTAATATATATATATATATACACACAAAATAAATACAATACTTTGACTAAAATTATTTACACATCCTACTGTCTATTGCTTTCTTCAGTTGTTGCTTCTAAACGTATTATGCTTTACAGTAACATCATTACATCGATTACAGAAACTTAATGAAAAATTTTCTTTTCTTAACCAACCCTCCTTATCATATGTAAGAAGTACTTTTCCACATTTAGTGCACCGTTTTCTTACTTCCGTTGGTATGGGTTCCCATTTCTTTTTACTAACCACATACCTTTCCGTCTTTACTTGTAACCATCGGGGAAGATTGTTATTACTCATTATTTTTCGTCTCTGTTACTCTACCAGCAACAAACTGATAAATGCACTCCTTTTAATATCCTCTTTATATATTTGCGAGCGACGTTCACCTGCACCAGGTGCGCATAATTATGCACAGGCTCAACGGCAGCGGTAGATTTACGAACCAACCCTCTGGTCATTGTCGACAACTCTTCTTCTGAACAACAAAAACTCTTCAACCACCTTCTACAGATTTACAAAACCAACCCTCTGGTCATTGTCGACAACTCTCTTCTTCTTCTTCACAACAAGAACTCTTCAGCGACCTTCTACAGACCCCCCCTTAATCTTTGGACACTTCAGATGGACATGCCATCGAAGTGTCACAGAACCCCGCTAGCTATACTACTCACGAAGAAGACAATTTAGTATGAGACGACAAGTGAAACGGTTAATACCGCGCAACAAAAATTTTTTACGACTATTGGGATTTAGCTTAAAAAAACATTAGTAAATTATTTAGAAATTTTTGGTACAGTTTTAAGTTGAGGCTTAGTGTAAATATAAGAAAGCTTATCATATTTGTAAGGTGCAACTGTCGCTATAGAAACGAAGAACAATATGAGTTTTGATATGTTAAATATTCAAGAGCAGGTGAAAGTAGATACTTCCATTACCAAATTGGAATATCATACCCATCAACCTTATGCATCAACAAGTTATAATAACAACGATGAAATACGAATACCCATCCAAACTCAGGATGTTTACACTTTACCGTCACAAAGCTTTCTGTACATTGAAGGAAAACTATTGGATCAAACCGGAAAAGCCAGTACAACTTTAAGTTTTATTAACTGTGGCATTCTCTTTCTATTTGATGAAATTCGATACGAATTAGGTGGAACTGTTGTGGATCGTGTTCGAAATCCAGGTGTAACTGCTCTAATGAAGGGATACGTTTCCTACACCGAAAATGAATCTATGAAACTTAATAATTCCGGATGGTCCCACTTGGCGAATCCAAAACTATTAGACAAGAATGGAAATTTTTGTGTATGTTTACCTTTAAAAATGTTTCTTGGATTTGCTGAGGATTTCAATAAAATTATAGTTAATACACGACAAGAATTGATATTAATTAGGAGCACTTCAGATGTGAATGCCATTCACACAAACAAACCAGATGAAACCCTAAAATAGCATTACAAAAAATATTATGGCAAGTTCCCCATGTATCTGTATCTGATACGGAAAAACTGAGAATATTAAAATGTGTCGACAGCGGCAGAGACCTTGACATACCTTTCAGATGTTGGGAATTACAAGAATATCCCCTATTACAAGAAACAATGAGACATTCATGGGCAGTAAAAACGAGTGCGCAATTGGAAAAACCTCGATATATTATTTTCGGATTTCAAACCAATAGGAAAAATATACCAGCAAGATTTATGAGTCAGTTTGATCATTGTAATTTAACGAACATTAAACTTTATCTTAATTCTGAAACTTATCCTTATGATAACTTAAACCTCAACTTTGACAACCATCAATGGTCCATTTTATATGAAATGTACACACGGTTCCAGCAATCGTATTATTATAAAAGTGAAGGTGAACCTTGTTTGTCATCAGAAAATTACCTACAACTAGCTCCTCTAGTTGTTATCGATTGCAGTCGACAAAATGATGATGTAATAAAGGGAGGGGCAGTGGATATAAGAATTGAATTCGAGACGAATAAGAATATTCCTGCCAACACATCAGCTTACTTACTACTACACGATCGTTTAGTGAAGTATAATCCTCTAACTAGTGTTGTTAGAATCGCTTAAACAAAATAAAAAAAATGTTTGTGATCGACTTTTATGGATTTCAATATAAAAATAGTGATTTTTATATTAGAGAAATAGCTATTTTAAATATGGAGAATGGCTGTATGGTTCATAAATTTGTACGACTACCATGTATCGCCTTCTTTGATGGTGGATTTCGAAAATGTGTTGATTGGAAAACTAGACACGTGCATGGACTAAGTTGGGATAATGGATTTGGAGTGGATTCCGATCTGCATTTAGAAGATCTAAGTGACTTTATAAAAAACATTGTCCGTGAAGAATATGTAATTGTTAAAGGACTGAGCAAAAAAAGTGTTTTAAGTAAATTCATTTCCAACAACCATATAATTAATGTGGAGGAACTCAATTGTCCAAGTTTTAAAAACTTAAGAAAACAAATTTATGGCTGGTTGTCTAGTGATTGGAGAGATATTAGAACCTACCATTACCATTGTAAAAATCATCTTTTAACGATCTAGCTTGTGCTTATGAAAATGCTATTATATTAAGTATATGGTATGACAGAAATAATATTATGAATAAAAAGTAGTTAAAAATGTGTTGTTTTATTTTTAGTTTTAAGAGGGAGATTTAAAAATGTATAAAAGTGATATGTTTCTTTGTTTCTGCTCATATATGTTGACAACCTTAGTTTGGCAAACAACTCTAAAGTTAAAGAAAAAAAGAATGTTTTTACTACTCATTTTAGTTTTGTATGCAATAAATTGCAGTGTTTGTAGAATGCTGTACATACAAGAGGATATGAATATTGGGAATTATAATTTTCCCATTAAATTAAATGTGACTATCGATAATCCAATTTATTTACGAGATGCTGTAAAAGTTGAAAATTATACTATTTCAATAGAAGATGGAACCTTTTATTTGTTTGAGAAATCTGAAAACAATCTGGTTTTGATGGAGTATCCTGCATTCTATTTCCCCGCTATTCAAGAAAACGGATGGAAGGAATTTACCGTTAATACAGCAATAAGAAATTTAAACAATCAAACCATTGGATTTGTAGTTGGTCATGATATGTATTATTATCCTATTGCACCGAGAAAAAATTCTGTAATGTATTGTGGTAGATATAGTTTGGAAGCATTACTTGGCAATAGCACATACATTACTTTTCATAATTTAGAATTTACCTCTTATGATTTCACACAAAACTTTATAGAACTTTCCAATAGAGAAAAGACTTGTTTTATACATGTTTAGAGTATTGTGAATGTTAATTAAAAATAAAACCAGGTTTTACAATTAAATTGTTTTTAATATACCTACATTGTTACAATGGTGATTTAGAAGGGTATTAATAATGATAATAAATGTGAGAAAAAGATTTAAAAAGTAAAAAAACAAATTGTGTAAAAAAAAGTTTGATTTATTCAAGTGCCTGTGACAATAAATCAGATATTTCATTATCGTTTATGCTTGCTGGAGGCGGAGGCGGAGGAAGAGAAGTAGTAGTAGTAGCAGCAGCAGCAGCAGATACACCTTCATAATCATAATAATAATTATCATCCCTGCTAGAATTTTGAATGGTCGGTGCTTCTAAATACAGTTTCCGTTTTTACTACCTGGTGCTTCTATTGGAACTCTCTCACATCCTCCAACTGGTCATCGAGGAGATTAAATTTATATTTTCTAACGACGCTTTCCAAAATCTTGAAATCCCCTTCCTTTTCCAGTTTCGTCCTCATATATTTGACTGGTAAATTACCAAATTTCTTCTTCAAAGTACTGAATCTAGGAGAATAAGTTAATGATATAAATATTTTTCCTCCCCGTATAAACATTTCCTTTACACCATATCTGAAAATGAAAACATTTTTGTAAATCAAACTTGTTAAAGTTGTAGACAGAGGAGATACATTATTGGAAATAACGAGAAACGAGAAATTAAAAAAAAAAGCAACACTGAAATTAATTCAAATAAAAACCAGTCACAAAAATAAAATTATAAGAAATGTAAAGAATACTTACTGAAATAATTGTTTCATCACAACTAAAGCAACCTTTGCTGGAAAGTGTATTGGGTCCTGGGTAAAGACCACAATCGTGCTGGGTGTTGTTGCCATCTTGATGATAATTGCGAGTAGTAGTAGTAGTAATCGAAAAAAGCACAGTTTCAACTGATGCGGATTCATTTCAAATTTGTGAATTTATACAGCATAGAATAAAAATTATACGAGTCATATGACATGAAAATAGCTACTTTGTTAAATATTTCCATTTAATATTGCACATGCAAAGTAATTTTTGCTGGATAATTGCAACGTCAATAACAATTTTATGTTTACTCAATTAATTGGATTGCATGACTTGGAGGTCAAGAGGTTATATCAGAACATTTTTATTTTTATCAATGCATTAGATTACGTGACTTGGAGGTCAAGACGTTACACCAGAACATTTTTATTTTTATCAATTAATTAGATTATGTGACTTGGAAGGCAAGACGTTACACCAGAACATTTTTAATTTATTTTTTCTCAATTTATTAGATTACTCGCTAATTCTGTTGTGTACCAATTGAAGAAAACGTGACTTATGACGTTAATATATTTTTTTTATTTTACCATATTTAAACAGTTGCTATGATTGTTGGAAATTTGAAATCGTCTTTTTTTTAAATTAGCACCACCGATATATATAAGTAAGCACCAGTGAAACTTTACTGCAGTATTTTCAAAACATTCGAAAAATGTCTATCAAAAGCGGTCAAGTAAAAGTGTCAACAAATAGTGCTGTGTCGAAAAAACCTTCCTGGGACACTGATTGGGATACAGACTATCAAAAAGAAGAACAAATTCGTTGTGCCCAACTAGCCGAAAAACAGGCATTTCTTTATAGAAAATGGGTTTTAGGACAAAGAAGTAACTGTGTTGCCGCAAATTCTTTCCTTACTGAGGAATCGTGGGACAACGATTGGTGTGAGACCTACGATCCTTCTTCGAGAATTGCTGATAAACCGGTGATTCGTACACCTCCAATTGGCAAATCAAAATTAGAAAAAAGAAAGTTTCGGGATGCGGAAAGAACGAGATTGAAGACGCTGTCAGAATATGAAGGACCCCAAAAAGACTTAAAAAATTTATATTTTTTATTTTATTTTTATATCTATGTATATTTTTTTGCACACTTTATTTGCAAATCTTATATTAAAACATTTGTACCCATATATGTGGAAATATATTTTTTACACTCTTTATTTTCTTTAATTGCACGTCCCTAATTACACTTTAATTTAAAAGTAAGTCATAAAATAGAATGCAGTTAAATAATATCTGCACATGTTTATATGCATAAACAAATAACTCTTTAAGCACTATTAAAATTTGTCCTATATTAAACGCTTCAGAATACATATATGATGTAATCCCATCTGGCAAAATTCGAAAACGTATATGTCTATTCAAAATCTCTGAATCAAGATAAATATGTGTACCTAAGAGATATATTATTAGGTCCTATAAAAGGTATAAGTTGTTTTCATTATGATAACAGTGAAGACATTTTGGAACCATCAAAAGCTAATCAAAATTCTGTGTTTATATTTGATGATGTTGCCTGTTCCAAACAAAATATAATTAGAGAATATTTCTGTATGGGAAGACATAATTCGATCGACTGTTTTTATTTGCATCAATCCTATGCAAAAATTTCAAAGCATTTGATAAGAGACAATGCTAATGCACTAATTGTTTTCAAAGTAGATGACTTAAATTTGAAACATATTTATAATTTTAAATTCTAAGAGCACAGATACGAAGCCCTGGGGTTTTGAAAGAATTTCAGATGACAACGATAACATTCCAAACAAAAGAATTTGTATTCGATAAAATTATGTGTGGCAATGTCTACTGTAAACTGGATAGTGTGCTCGTGAGTCAGCAAATTACTGGTATATAAGTTTTAAGCTAACAGATCAAAATCAGTTTGTTTTTTCATATCTCCAACATGACTATGAACAATCTGTGTAGTGAGATGCATATTGCTTTGCATTATGCAACCGTTAAAGTTTACAATAAATTTATCGAACGTTGCATTATCGAGTGCTGTTACAGTGAAGAAAGATACAAGTTATTAAAGAGTATCTTGGAAGAAGTTGTAATTCCAGAGGAAGCCTTTAAGTGGTTATCGGAATATGATATACAACCTCCTTTACAATTCATTGAATTGTTGATGGACAAGAAAATGGAACTTGATGAGTTTATTCACAGCGTGTTGGCGGTGTGTCACAAAGAAGGATATGAATACGTATCCGTTAAACGCTTGAATGATATTATACAAATATTACATCCCTCAATTAAAATATCATTCAAAATATACTTATTTCAATTGTTACTAGATGACAAATATTATCCATATCTTGACAATACCACTTTTCCACTAAGAAATATATTAAGTAATTATAAAACCATTGACAAAACGATGGATGAAGCCATGTGTAAAGCGGCATACTATGCCAGAAGCCGTACACTTCACAAATTGTGCACGCTACAAGAGTCTAAAAAGTTGCACTGGAAGTTTCAGCCATCTACAAATTTTCATCATGGTAATATTCTTAAATGGATTGAGGATAATATACAAAAAGCTGAACAAGATTTAGATGCTTGTTTAGGATGGAGCTGTGGTCCCGATTCCGCCCCATGGCCTTCTACACATCTGCATGATTATAATAGAACTCTTTGTATATTAAATGAAATTAAGGAATAAAATGATTTAAACCACTTTAAGACTTGTTTTTATTTATTAAGTAATATACAATAACAACTTACAATAATAACAACAATAACTATCATTAATTATATGTTTTATAAAATCCTTACAGTACTAGTTAGAGGACTATATTTAACTAATCTATCATGAAGTATAAGAGCGTAACAACTTGTATTTGAAGGAATATTTTTATTAGTTTCGAATTCTAGTCGAATATCAACTGAACCAGATTTAAGACTTTCATTCTGATGAGAACAATCTATAACAATTAAAGGCGCATATTTCTTGAACTCTGCACGTGTATAAATAGGTTCATTTTCCTTTCCATAATACGATCGTTGAAACTTTGCATACATGTCAAACAAGGTTGCTATCTGATTGTTCTCAAAATTTATATTCAAATTGTCATAAGGAAACATCTCAGAATTAAGATACAGTTTCATATTAATTAAATTACAATGATCAAAGTGACTGAAATTTTTTTTCAATTTATTTTTACGATCAGTATGGAAACCTACAATTACAAATCTAGGTTTCTCAAGTTGCGTCGCCGTCTTGATATTCCAGGTGTGACGTTGAGTTTCTTGTAGGAGAGGATACTCATGCAGTTCCCAACCTCTAATAATTGTTTTTCAAAATTTGTTTGGGCCTTTCCTTTAAAAACAAAAACTGGACAAGAAGTAAGTAAGGCAATGGAGAACGTTTTCAGAACAGAAACAATTAAAAATCTGCAAACTGATAACGGGACTGAATATTACAACAAATACTTTAAACAACTAGTGGAAAAGTATAATATAAACCATTATAGTACATTTAGTGAAAAGAAGGCTTCTATTGTAGAAAGAGTTAACAGAACGTTAAAAAATTATATGTGGAAGGAATTTAATATTAACGGTCATTATAGATGGATAGAATTGCTACCTAAAATAGTTGAAAAATATAATAATACGAAACATCGAACAATTAAAATGAAACCAATAGATGTGTCAAAAAAGAATGAAAAAAGACTCTTAGAAACAGTATACAATCATATAAAGATTGCACCTAACAAAGTGAAATTTCAAGTTGGCGATCACGTTCGAATATCAAAAGTGCGAGGAGTATTCGACAAAAAATATATGGCTAATTGGACAACTGAGATTTTTATTATTAAAAAAGTACAATACACTAATCCAGTAACATATCTGTTACAAGATATCAATAAACAGGACATTCAAGGCGGATTCTATCAAGAACATTTACAAAAAGGTCAAACATTCAGATGCGTACCTGGTTGAAAAAATTTTAAAACGGAGAAAAACAAAGTCTTTGTTAAATGGCTAGGATTCAACAACAAACATAATAGTTGGATTTCTAAGAATAATGTGCTATAAAAGGAAAAGGAACAATTAAAACAGCTTAATAACGACCTAAGATGCCCGTTCCGGTGAAATATAAATGTAGAAGATGTAAAGGAGATACCAATTCTCCAAATACAATATGTTTTCCATGTTCAGTTCAGCAGTTTTTCAAGAGGAAGATAAAGCTAAACATATACCTAGTAATTATTTTAAATGAATAACATAAAATTATGTAAATCATTCCAGTTTTTAATCAATAAATTATTTGGTTTCTGCTGCTGCACACACAGTTTAAAGTGCAACTCTAGACAGTAAACAAGTGGAACGAAAAAAGTCCAACAAGATGTCGATGAATGAGGCAGAATTCAAAAAGCATATAAAACTTGCCAGAGAAAAAATTAGTGATGAAATAAACCCAGGAAAATCAACACCACCACCACCACCACCAGGATCAGACTCATCTACATCTCAGGAAATGACAGCAGCAGCAAAGAAACGAAAAAGAAATAAACCAACAACAATAAGACCAAAAACATCCAAAAGAGCTCTAGAAGATAGAATGACTACAACAACAAAAATAAAAAAAAGTCTACACCATTTCAAATTTTACACGGCAAAACACCTCTTGAAAAGGCAGAACTGTTATTTGCAATATTAGAAAATATTCTAGATAAATATCTAATTGAATGTTAATGTAGTTTTGTCTGTCGTTGCTTTGTTTTATTATTACCTAACATTTTATAAAAATACATTTGAAATACATGACATTATTTTAACAAATCGTTTTGTTTTCTTCTTTCGTCCACTGTATAAACTAATTTTAATATTTTAATGCATAATTAAACAATTAGGTGACCTCAAAGGTCAACTAATTTTGTTTATTCCATAATTAATGTGATAAAGACGTAACGTGACCTCAGGGTCAACTAATCTCTTCTATTTTGATTCTCGCAAATATCCAAGTTAAAATATACATGGCTTGAGGCGAGGCCGGCTCGGCTCTCTCTCACTCTTACACATTCTTTTACCCTCTGCACCCTCTGGTCATTGGCGACCACTTCTTCTACCACCCCTACGCTCTTCACCTACACTTCTTCGACCACTACCCTCTGGTCATTGACCTATCTTTGCAAGAACTCCACCCTTACGCTCTCACGTCGAGACTCGGATGGACAGGTTACCAAAGTGGTCCAGAACCCCAGTAGCTATACTACTTCCGTCTTACATCCAACAGTACATTTACACAAACATTATCGCCATGGAGTGCCTCTTGAACGTCGATACAGTACACTAGTCGCCGGTAGTGAAGTGCCAACCCCACATACATCATATTTCCTACGCAGTAAGTACTTTTTAACCTTGTAGAACCCTAAGCGCGAGTGCCACGAACATTCTCCACGTTAAAAAACCATCACCGCACGCGAGTGCCGTCATCCGCGTCCGTGGCGACCCACAGTGCCACGTGAAGCGCCGCTCCGTCGAGCAAACACTCATAAAAAGACACTCAGTGCTTCGCCGCTCCAGTGAGCCTCCATCGTCGCCGTCGCGACCACCCCAACAAAGCAGCCGTCGCTGCCACCAAGAAATCAGGCCTCACGAGACATCCACCATTCTCGTGACCGCCACAGAAGACAGCCTGCGTAAGGCCCCCCAGCAACGTGCACCGGAAGTCACCGATCGGCCATCTTGAGCGCCAACGCCTAACCCAATAACAAACTTTAAATCTTATAACTACTGTGGCATATGGAAATACTTTACGACGCGATAAAAGTAATTGACAAAAAACTAAAAAAAAGAAAATTTTATCTTTCAACCCCGGTATATGAAATGTCGCTATTTTATGTTAAATTTTAATATTTATTTCTCAGTAATAGTCATAATCCTTACTTGTTGGACTCGACAACAAAAAAAAACTAGGCAGAATTATCCCTACAATTTGTAGTGGTTGAATAAAATTTTAAATTCAAGTTTTTTGGATTCAAAGCAAAAGTACCAAATGGTATTAACGGAATATCAATGTACATTTATGAAAATATTATCTCCTAATCTCAATTCAAGTAGTAATTTAACTATAATAACAATAACTGCAGTACCTAGATATGAAAGTGCTGTTCTTATATTTAATTTCCCCAAAATATTGTTATAAGTAACTATTAAAATGACTTGAGAATATAAATGCTATATATAAATAAAGAAATTATCTAAATAAGTGTACCTATGTATTAAAGTTACATCAGAAAAAATATTCCACTCCAAAAATATACCTATCACCTTACACCTACAATATTATAGAACATATTACATATAATATATTGTAATATTTTATTGTGGTGTGTTAATTAAAATATTTTTATTATTTAATTTTTTTAAGTTTTGTGATGTCAAATTTTTAATATTAATTTTGTTGAGCGCCTGTAATTGTTGTGTTATGTTTTCTTAGTGTATATTGTGTCTTTGTTATTTAAATTGTAATTTGTTCAACACAAACCTTTTATTTAATTTATTTTTTGTCTTAGCTGTATATTTTTTGTATCCCTTGCTAGACACCGTTTCACAAAATCAAAACAGCAAAAGAAACTTAAACTCAGGGTCGATTCAAATTGTTTACAGGGTTTTATTTTTGCATACATATAGTAACACATTTAAAGATTAATGTTTTTGGTTTTTAAAATTAATTGGGTTAATAAAGAATATTTTCTTATTACTAAATTTCTCCTCTGTCGATAATTTCAACAAACTAATTTAAGGTAGAAACTTTGTTATTGAATTTAAATTACAATTTTATGAGTTATGCAAATAGATATTCTTCTACTTATAATGGTTGTTGCATACCTGCGGGTATCTCTTAAAATTATATTACAGATTTCAACTATATTAGAGCAAAATGACGATATTAGTGACAGATAATAATAATACCTGTACAAAATTTTCAAAATATTGTTGTTTTTATTGTTTAGATTAAACTTATTTTTGCACAGGTAAGTCCTGTGGGTTATTCTTTATACTTTGCAAAGATTAGGAATAAATAAAACCTGTTTTATTTACTATATATTTACACTTTATTTTTAAAGGTACCTGAGGTTGGAAAATTTATAATTTTCCTTTTTGGAAACTGGTAAACGTCTTGTAGGGTTTTTTGGAACTGCAATTTCCCTGGAGATGGTTGAAATTTTCATGTATTGGCAAATAACTTTTCTGGAGTATGGAGACTTGTGAATTTCGCTGGTGAGTAGGTATTTTCTTAATTAAACTTGTTTGTTCTGGAATAATTTGGAAATTTTCGGGAGCTATCTCGCGATGCTGCACCTTTTTCAAGACCCAAGCCGTAACTATCAACAATTTCTTTGTTTTTCTTCCTTTGTGGAGATTTCCATGTTAAAGGTCCTTTCACATGGGTTTTCATAGTCGTTGAATGTCCTTTTTATGCACTTTATCACAAAACTTCTTATAACTAATATGTAAACTAATATGTACATTTTTATAAATGTCCTTTTGTTTTTATTGTACAATTTTAATTTTTTATTAATGAAAATACTCTTTATTTTGTATTTTAGGTCATTTACAAGGGATTCTTGCAAAATCACCTTTAGTCTTGACAGTTCTGGAATTAATTCTAAAATTTGACATTTAAAATTATTTTTCATGATATGGTTTATTTTGAATGGATATATCTTCAATAATGTTACTCGTCTACCTACAATATGTATATCAAATTAATCTATAGACTTTCACCTTTCATTCAATATAAGTTGCTCTGGCTTTAAATTCCTTTTCTCTATGTACTGAGTGATAACAATTGTCATGCAATTTTATGAAAATTTATTTTATACTTGATAATAAATTATTAAAATATTATTTTTATGCTATGTAATATTATTTATTATTACTAAATTTATATCCAGGATATCCATATTAACAATTCTTTATATTTTTTATAAATCTACACTAATAATTATTTATTTTATTCAACTTTAAGTTCGGTCAGGTCACATGAAAGTATGTGATTTTCTACATGCATATTTCAAATTCGTCCTGTTTGTTGTATTTATTATGTATGGTTCGTCGTATGGCAACATTAGCTTTGCACATCGACTTTCACGTTTGTAATTCTGCCTAATATAGCATCCACCATTAATGGTGCCTCGTACTGTGGAATGGTATATTTGTTAATTGTCCTGGCATCCAAACAAATTCTTATATCGCCACTTTTCTTGGTCACAATAACTAAAGGATTGTCATATATATGTCACGGATTTCCTAATCCCTCTTTTTCTTACTGCCAGAAAAAACAATCCGTTAATTAATCACTTTTCTTTATTAACTACTCAGTACACTACTGAACACTAATTACAACTCAACTAAACACTATTTAATTAATCGCTCGGAATCGTTCTGAATACTCCAACTAAACACTTCAATTCAAGACTGTAATACAAGACTAACTAATTCGGCCGTTTATTCTTCTTTTATAGACCAAACGAATATTCCAGGTATTTTCTAGTATCTCTAGATCTATTTTCCCGAACGACTCGAATGCTTCTCGTCGATTCCCCATTTTCCAGTCCCGTCTTGATCTACGGCATTTTGTTTGTTTAACAGAATCATGTAGAGGCGATCGGGGCAATCTTAGCAATTCGCGGTACCACAGTCGTCGAATTGGGTGTGATTGGGGCAAATTCTGTGACACTGCCCTCCTTAGGACCGATCGTCTCGATCGGATACACTACACAGACGCTCCAGATGGACGACCTTTATCTTACTCCTGGGAGTCTTCTGTATCCGGTAGACGACGTCATTGATTCTTTTAATGACGGTATAGGGGCCTTCCCAAAGGTTCTGTAGTTTAGGCGATTTTCCTTTCTTCCGCGTAGGGTTGTACAGCCACACCAGGTCACCTTGTTGGAATCCGGCCCGGACGTCGTATCGAGTTTTCATGCGATCGCTCTCTAGTCGCATTCGAGATCTGACTTGGTCGTGTACGGCTGCTAGTCTTCGTTCTAGCTCATGGGTATAAGTGTCTGGCGCTGTGGGCTGTTCCGCAGGACGACCAAATACCAAATCTGCTGGAAGGCCGAGCTTTTTTCCAAAGATGATCCTTGCGGGAGTCTTTCCAGTAGTTTCATGGACAGCTGAGCGGTAAGCTAACAGAAAGAGCGGTATGAGCTTGTCCCAGTCTGTCTGGTTCTCGTTCACAAACATCCTCAGATTGAGATGTAACTGGTCTGCTACTTCCTGCTCGGCCTAAGTGGCTCGACTTGCAGAAAGCGACCTACAATATCGTAGGTACTTAACCGCAGACCTCTCGCCCCGGGCGATGCGCCATTAAATCTATAAATGATACTGCAGGGAACAACTACTCCGCGGGCTAATACCCCGACCGGCATTGAATTATACCTGCAGTATCTCTGCAGCCAAGAACCCTTGTCGGCCACTCCACCAGACATAGACCGGTTTCGGGCTTGTTAGCCCTCATCAGTATGCCATAGGTGAGATGACCGACAATTGAACTGGCTGTTCCTTCATATGTAGTTTCACATATAAATCGAGTGCAGGTGAGATGTAACTGGTCTGCTACTTCCTGCTCGGCCTAAGTGGCTCGACTTGCAGAAAGCGACCTACAATATCGTAGGTACTTAACCGCAGACCTCTCGCCCCGGGCGATGCGCCAATAAATCTATAAATGATACTGCAGGAAACAACTACTCCGCGGGCTAATACCCCGACCGGCATTGAATTATACCTGCAGTATCTGTGTGAAAAGAACTCTTGTCGGCCACTCCACCAGACATAGACCGGTTTCGGGCTTGTTAGCCCTCATCAGTATGCCATAGGTGAGATGACCGACAATTGAACTGGCTGTTCCTTCATATGTAGTTTCACATATAAATCGAGTGCAGGTGAGATGTAACTGGTCTGCTACTTCCTGCTCGGCCTAAGTGGCTCGACTTGCAGAAAGCGACCTACAATATCATAGGTACTTAACCGCAGACCTCTCGCCCCGGGTGATGCGCCATTAAATCTATAACTGATACTGCAGGAAACAACTACTCCGCGGGCTAATACCCCGACCGGCATTGAATTATACCTGCAGTATCTGTGTGAAACAGCCAAGAACCCTTGTCGGCCACTCCACCAGACATAGACCGGTTTCGGGCTTGTTAGCCCTCATCAGTATGCCATAGGTGAGATGACCGACAATTGAACTGGCTGTTCCTTCATATGTATATGTAGAGTCCTATTGATACCGAAATGTCCACCCCCAGTACTTCCATGTACTTCCAGCAGCACTTCCTTGACCCGGGACCTCGGGAGTAGTATTTGTTTCTTGACTTCCGTTCCGTCATTGTTCTCCCACGCTCTTTTTAATACTAACTTCAGCCCAAGGCAGTCGGTTGTTGGCTTCTTTCCAGTCTAGTAAAGGCTTGATGTCACAGTCAGCTTGCTGGTCTTCCCGAATCGCCGCTGAACTCCATCGGTCTTCAGGTTGGGCTGCTACCACCTTGCAAGAAACTGACGAGATGTTCTCTTTCCTTTCAAGACTACTACAGTCTTTGCAGTTGACAGGACAGGGTCTCCTAGAAAGGGCATCTGCATTTCCATGTTTCCTGCCGGCTCGATGTTCACCCACAAAGTGATATTCTTGCAGCCGTTCCAGCCATCTTACCATCTGTCCTTCAGAGTTTTTAAACTGTAGCAGCTATTTAAGGAAGCGTGATCCGTTCTTAGGAAAAATTCTTGGCCATACAGATATTTATGAAAGTGTTCTAAGCTCTTGACGATGGCAAGTAATTCTTTCCGAGTCACACAATAGTTCTTTTCGGCTTTTGATAGGACTTTGCTGAAGTAGCCCACTACTCGCTTTTGGCCATCTTGTACTTGGGAAAAAACTTCGCCAATTCCAATGTTGCTTGTGTCCGTGTCCACTATATATGGTTGTCCAGGTATTGGGCATGTCAAAATCGGGGTAGTGCAGAGAGCTTCTTTCAGCGTCTCAAAGGCTTGCTAGCATCTCGGAGTCCATTCGAATAGGATGTCTTCTGTGAGTTTATGAAGAGGCTTGGCAATATCCGAGAAACAATAGTATGTGCATAGGCCGAGAAAACTTCAAACTTGATGTTTGTCTTTAGGAACCGGTCAGTTCTTTATAAACTCTGTCTTCTCCGGGTCTGTTTTCACACCGTTTGGAGTAATAATGTGGCCTAAGTATCTAACCTCCTTTTAGAACAGACTGCAATTCTTCGGGTTCAGTTTCAGGTTTGCTGCTTTCAACTTTTTGAACACTTCGGACACGTTCTTTAGGTGCTCTGGGAAAGAGCGTCCCAGCACCACCACGTCGTCCAAGTAAATCAAGCAGGTCTCCCAATGCAGACCATGAAGTACAGTTCCCATCAGTCGTTCAAAAGTGGCAGGGGCATTACATAGGCCAAATAGCATTACATTGAACTGCCACAATCCATTTCTGGTAATGAACGCTGTCTTTTCCTTGTCGTCTGGGCTGACCCCGACTTGCCAATATCCACTCTTTAAATCCAAAGTGGAAAACCATTGCGCACCAGCCAAGGTATCCAGAGTATCGTCAATTCTTGGTAGTGGGTAACTGTCTTTCTTGGTGACGTCATTTAATTTTCTGTAGTCCACACAAAATTGGGTGGAGACGTCTTTCTTCTTGACCAGGACTACATGAGAAGCCCAAGGACTCTGAGATGGCTCTATGGTGCCTTGGTTTTGCATCTCAATTAACATCTTGTTAACTTCTTCTCGCTTGGCTAGTGGAAGTCCTCGTGATGGCTAGGAGACGATGAACCAGTATCGATTCGATGCTTCACTACATTAGTTCTTCCAAAATCGCCTGGTTTAAGTGCAAACACATCTTCATTTTCCCTTAACAGCTCTTCCAGTTGTTCCACCTCCACCTCTGTTAATCTTTCCTTGGCCCTATCCACGATGTCCCTTTGACATTCTGGTAGACTGCTCTTACTTGGTTTCTTCTCCGTTTCGTTGATTTCTTTGAGTGTTCTGACCATGGTAACAGGTTCACAGACTCCGTCCCCGTCGCGCAACGCAGGGCGATATTCTCGACCGCCTGCACCCTTTTCAGGTGCGTCTTCGCTGCGTATTCCCATGCTGCTCCGGCATACGCCAACTGTGGCTGCAAGACAGACTTGATTAACCTTACCTTGTTGCCAAGGCTCAGTCGGCTATCCCTATGGAGTAACGGATAGAGTTTCGCACTCACGAACTTGCGAACCACTTCGTTGACGTGTGGCTTCCAGGTCAGCTTTCTATCTAAGGTCACCCCTAGATATCGGCTTGGTCGGTCAACTGGATGTCCTCGTCGTTGAACGTCACGCGGCCTCGCGGTTGCGCTCTGTACCTACGAGAGAACATGCCTTGGCTTTTCTCCGCGTTGATCGTCATCTTCCAGCGGTTACACCAGTTCTCCAGTCTGCCTAGCGCTCTCTGGAGTCGCCTCGTCGCCATTTCCAGGTTTAAGGATCGGGCTAATATGGCGGTGTTATCAGCGTAGAGGCACACGCAAGTGTCCTCTGTCCTGGGTAGATCCGCTGTCAAGATATTGAACAGGTGCGGAGACAGCCCAGCGCCTTGGGGGACGCCGGCTTCCATGGGTCGATAGGTGGACAGGGCCCCGTCCACCTTCGCAGGCAGCTCTCTGCCACTTAGGAAGGATGCCACCAGCTTGACTAGGCCGACTGGGTAGCCAAAGTCGAGCATCTTTACGATAAGCCCATCGTGCCAGGCCCTGTCAAAGGCCTTGACGACGTCCAAGAAGACTGCTTCGGTAGATTCTCTGGTGCTTAAACCTGCGGAAACAAGTTCTGCTAACCTGAGAATCTGCTGATCCGTCGAGTGGCCACGGTGGTACGCGAACTGCTCGTCCGAGAGGATGCGCAGTTCTTCCATAGTCTCGTGCTGTCTGGCCAGGATCACTCTCTCGGCTACTTTGCTGATCATGGGCAGGAGACTGATGAACCTGTAACAAGAGGGGAACGTTAGATTCTTTCCTGTCTTAGGGATGAGAATCAGGTCGGCCATTTTCTATCTCGTGGAAATCTGCGCAATGTCAGGATGACGTTGCAGATGTTCCCGGTGGGGGAGTTTTCTGAGAATCCTGTTTCCAATACCGTCGTATCCAGCGCTTTGCGGGGGTTCAGGGGGCGCAGGATATCCTTCACTTCCTCCGGAGTAGCAGGTCTAATGGGTTCTGCATCGGGTAGGCATCTTAGACGCCGCACACAACGCTCCACCTCATCAGTGTGATTCTCGTCCTCGTCGTCCAGAAAGTTTTCTCTACACTTCAGTTCAAGGCTGTCCGCAAAAGCTTCTGCCTTGTCCCGCTTCGTGTAGACGATCCCATTCTCTCCGTGAATCGGAGGTATCGGACGGCGAGGAGCCCTCAGCGCCTCCTACGTCTTCCACAGACCTACGTCTCCTGGATTCAGCGATTCCAGGTGTCTATGCCACCGCTCCTGGTAGAGTTCGTCCAGGGCGGCTTTGACTCTCCTGTTGAGCTGGTTGGTGACTTGCCTATCGCGTGGATGGCCCGTCCCGATGGCTCTTGCTTGGCCGCACGTCTCTCCCTAATCTGCTCCTGCAAATCAAGAATTAACTCACCTGCATGGTCCACACGTCTCCTTTCCGTCCTCTCGGTGGTGCTGCTTTCCAGGGCGGTGCGGATATCTGTCTCAAGGCTCACGACTGCCGCCTCGAGGTCCGTTTCGTACTGGATGACAGGGACTGGTTGGCAGATCCGTTGCATTCCTGCACGAAACCGCTCCCAGTCGGTCTTGTCTACTGACTACGGTTGCCTCGTCGTGACGCTCCCGTCCTAGCTCGAGCAGGACGGGCGAGTGGTTCGTGGAACCCTCGTGGTGCGTCGTCAGTTTGCATGGTTTGTTTCATCTACAGGATGTTATTATTTTATTTGTCACGTTAGTCAGGTGAAACAACCCCTCACTACACGGCAGCTGTTCATCGGAGAGCAGTCGTGGATAAGGGAGTATTGAAGAATGTAAAAGATGTTATTTAATGGGCGTAACTTAGATAATAACAAAAAAATATAGGGGAACAATTTGTGTATCCTCCTTGGTTTTTTCTTACATCATCAATCAAGTATATAGAGAAGAAAATATTGTTAGATATAAATGATGTACTTATTGTTATAATATTAAATTCATTGGTTATAGGCTACGTAGGTAATGACTGGTAATAAAAAAAAATATTTAAATAGACTGAGATTAATTGTGGTAGTTGAATTAATGAATTTAGCTTAAATTGTATAATTTTAACATGCAATGATTTAGGAATAATTCCAATTTATTTAAATTTGTCGCATAAAAATAGTACTATGCCTCGGCGTTACAAGAAGATATTTAAACTGATTTTCGGTTATGTAACCATTAGGTAATGCGCAAACAATAAAAACATATCTATAATTATTATTATTATAAAAAAACATGTATAACGGAATTGTCTTATCTGGTTTGATGACGTAGTGGCCTGAAGAGAAAAATGAGGTAAGGGGAAGATCAGTGGGGTTTGTCCTTCCTGTGGATGTGGATACACAAATTGCTGACGGTTCGTTACTCGTTACGTAACCTCGATGACGTTATCAGCGTCAACTTCGGCGTGGACAGAAACATGACGATGAGCATGGACGTGGACAGAAACATGGCGATGAGCATGGACGTGAACGGAAAGTGAACGTGACCATAAACTCGTACTTGAACTAAAACTTCAACTTGAACTTGAAGGTGGACTTGAACTCGAAGTTGGACCCTAATTTAAAAGAAATTGCTTATAGAACCTAATAAAACAAAAACAGAACTCACCTTCTGTTGAAGGGGATTCGGCACCTAACTCTTTATCCTCTATAACGTAACGACATGGTCTGAGTCCGACACGTGGCTGTGTCGTACCAGGACATGAAATCTGCTCCTAATGGAGACCTAAATGGAGACTTCGAGTGTCGATGAGACCTCAAGCAAATCAACAGGCTGTCTGTGTGTCGGTGTAGATTCGAGGGGTATTTCTAAACATCACTAAATGTCATAACTACATGAGACGACAATCTCGCCCTCTTTTCTTTATCACCTGCAAAACCACACTGCCCGGTCTTCTGGCTTGTTCTCCTCGAGAAATTTCCATTCGACCTGATCAGCTGGTAGTGGGAGAAACAATGTGCGCCCTACGTATCGGCAACCCAGAAAACATGACAGAAGATAATAATTTTGAAAAAGGAGAATTTTAACAAGAGGACCCTTTGGATTATTAATTGAAAGAAAACGCCAAAAAAAGAAAATCGTTGAATGGTAAGTATGTAGTTTTAGACCATCATATTATTCTTATCTAAGAACTTTATTTCAGGTACGTGATTGCATCAGGGTTATTTTAAACGAGTGCATGCTGCGTAATGATTTGAATATTCGACTTACTAATTATAAATTATAATTTGTGATTAAAATTGATTTATTTTGTAAATAAAATGATGCAAATAACTTAAGGATGAAATTTAATTGTATTTTAAATTTTCTATATTCAGCAATTCTTTCAATTAAAACGTTAAAACAAAATTGACAACTAAAAAAGAATAGTAGCATTTGAAAACGCTACAAGTTCGGCTTCCATCGGTATTCCCTTGAGCAAAGCGATATTCAGCACGTCCGGCCAAGCTGCGTCTGTCTGGAAGGTTGGCTCATCGGGTCCGTACGCAAGCATGTCGTCGTGGTTCCGCAAGAAATGCAGAAGCACCCTGCCTCGTGTTGAGGTGGTCGTGCTATTCCACTCCGGCGATTTTGCGTTAAAGTCGCCGATGGCAACCGTATGCGGCCATGTCCCCATGACCGCCTCCAGGTCATCGTCCAAGAGCGGGAAAGATGCTGGCTAGTAACAGGACACCACGGCGATATCTCCATGGCGGGTGATCACAGAGACTGCCACGGTTTCCATGTTCACCAGCTGTGGAACCTGCAACATATGATGTTTGATACCTCTTTTGACTAGCAGGGCGACTCCTCCTCCTCTTCTAGCCGGCCGGTCCCTCCGATACACCACGTATCAGAGCATCCTGGCGGCCTGTGCGTCCCTTAGCTTGGTCTCTTGGATGGCGCGTCTACGTCTAAGCGTGGCAAGAGCTCAAGCAAGTCATTTTTCCTAAACTGGAACCCGTCGACACTCCATGAGGCGACTTTCAGGGACTGTACTTACCGAGGGACTGCCACTATTCTTGCAAAAGAGATGGCATTTTAGTGAAGAAAGCGCGCATGGCGGAATACATCTCCTTCATTCTCGCCAGCGCGCTGACGAAGTCGGAGGGCGCACTCCACTTCGTCTGGGGCTGTTGCTTCTTTGCAACCCCTCTAGGCGCCGCGCCGGGAGCCTGCTTTTGCCTCGCGACGTCGGCGAAGCTCTTCGTCGCTGTGGTCTTGGGAGGCTGCGGGTACTTAGCCTGTTCTTTTACGGCCGCAGGTTCCGCTACTACCGTGGGTGCCTTTTTCGCGTCTTCTTGGGGATAACTCGCCGGGTGGGGGCCATTGCAGTTGGCGCACTTCGCCGGAGCCTCTCTAGGCTTCTTACACTAGGCCGAATGGTGGCCTTCGCCGCACTTGACGCACTTCACAAGAGCGGTGCAGCGGCTCTGGCCATGGCCGAATTTTTGGAATCTGTCGCATTGAGTTGCCACAGCGGCGGCCTTCTGAGGCTCGACGCGCACCACTAGGGAGCAGCATCTTGTGACCTGCAGAATGATTCCCTGATCCTGGGGCACCTGCACGAGGACAAGAGGCATCTGCCGCCTGGTCCTCTTGTCGGACATTCTGGCCACATTTGCGGGGGCGAGACCTGGCCGCAGAGGTCCTCCGTCACCTCCTCCAGCGGGGTACCGCAGGGGATGCCCCTGATGACTACTTGGCGTAGTCTATCCTCCTGGAGAGAGTACGTGTGGTACTCCACTCTTTTGGCTGCCAGAAGCTTGGTTAGCTTCCGGGTGGTCACTCGCGGAGGCCGGGGAGATGGCGATGCCTTCCCTCACTAAATTAGCCTTGGTGAAATTCACCTTGGCCTCTCTCAGCAGTTGTGACACTGCCGTCCACCTTTCCCCTTTTCTGAGGATAATGGAAGGGATCTTCGGTGCTTTTTCTGCATCTCCGTCGGCAGGGAGGGCGGTGACGGTGGCGGCGCTCTTTTCTATTATTATTTTTAGGTCCTCTCTACCTAAACTCGGAGAATCTAAACGGTTAGGACAAATTCTTTTAATTTTAGTCTTAATAAAGACTAGAATTTTCCTCTTGTATTGGAAACTGACAGTTATTTTGTGGGGCCTCCACTTCACAGTGCACACACCACCTGTTTGCCACTCACTCGTACACTGGTAGGGTGCACCTGCTCGCGTCGCTGCTCGGGGACTTCTCAAACAAACCACCCCGACATCACTGGCGTCTACTTGAAGATACATTTAATTCTGTCAGTACAGGGCGGTAAATTACGATTGTAATTACATATGCCATAAGAATGCTTGAAGTTGCTTTACATTTTTGGGCCCTGGAAAATCACTAACGGCTTTTACTCGATCAGGATCATATTTAATTACAACCGCAAGCGCAGTAAGCGTGTATTCAAGGAAGGATACTTTTTCTCTTAAAATGACTACACATTTTTAAATGTAAAGTGAATCCCGCTGTCCTTAACGCCATTAAGACCTAATCTATATGATTAATGTGTTTCTTGAAAGTCGCAGAAGTAATTAACAAATCGTCTACGTACAAATGAACTATACCTAGGACCCAGAATTTGTCCCGTTAACTAAAAACCCAGTGAACTATCTGTCTTGTTCTGTTTAACGGCATTAGGTAATACGAATTAGTTAATGAACTTATATAATTGACCATTTTATTTCCGACTGTTTACCATACTTAGTTTTAGAACAGTATGTTATATTTACTGGTTGCCAAGTAAAAACGCATCGGTAAGTAATTACTTACTGTTCTGGATTTGACAGGACTGAACGATTGGTAAATTATATTATTTGTTGTAAAAAATACCCAATAAACAATAACAACGATGCTATTTATTTATTTATATTAAAATGAAACGTACAATTATTACAATTATTAATACTAATAGGAAAAGAAGACTTATTGTCAGTATCGTATGTATTAAGAGTAGTATAGCTACTGGGGTTCTGGACCACTTTGGTAACCTGTCCATCCGAGTCTCGACGTGAGAGCGTAAGGGTGGAGTTCTTGCAAAGATAGGTCAATGACCAGAGGGTAGTGGTCGAAGAAGTGTAGGTGAAGAGCGTAGGGGTGGTAGAAGAAGTGGTCGCCAATGACCAGAGGGTGCAGAGGGTAAAAGAATGTGTAAGAGTGAGAGAGAGCCGAGCCGGCCTCGCCTCAAGCCATGTATATTTTAACTTGGATATTTGCGAGAATCAAAATAGAAGAGATTAGTTGACCCTGAGGTCACGTTACGTCTTTATCACATTAATTATGGAATAAACAAAATTAGTTGACCTTTGAGGTCACCTAATTGTTTAATTATGCATTAAAATATTAAAACTAGTTTATACAGTGGACGAAAGAAGAAAACAAAACGATTTGTTAAAATAATGTCATGTATTTCAAATGTATTTTTATAAAATGTTAGGTAATAATAAAACAAAGCAACGACAGACAAAACTACATTAACATTCAATTAGATATTTATCTAGAATATTTTCTAATATTGCAAATAACAGTTCTGCCTTTTCAAGAGGTGTTTTGCCGTGTAAAATTTCAAATGGTGTAGATTTCTTTTTATTTTTTGTTGTTGTAGTCATTCTATCTTCTAGAGCTCTTTTGGATGTTTTTGGTCTTATTGTTGTTGGTTTAATTCTTTTTCGTTTCTTTGCTGCTGCTGTCATTTCCTGAGATGTAGGTGAGTCTGATCCTGGTAGTGGTGGTGGTGGTGTTGATTTTCCTGGGTTTATTTCATCACTAATTTTTTCTCTGGCAAGTTTTATATGCTTTTTGAATTCTGCCTCATTCATCGACATCTTGTTGGACTTTTTTTTTTCGTTCCACTTGTTTACTGTCTAGAGTTGCACTTTAAACTGTGTGCAGCAGCAGAAACCAAATAATTTATTGATTAAAAACTGGAATGATTTACATAATTTTATGTTATTCATTTAAAATAATTACTAGGTATATGTTTAGCTTTATCTTCCTCTTGAAAAAACTGCTGAACTGAACATGGAAAACATATTGTATTTGGAGAATTGGTATCTCCTTTACATCTTCTACATTTATATTTCACCGGAACGGGCATCTTAGGGTTATTAAGCTGTTTTAATTGTTCCTTTTCCTTTTATAGCACATTATTCTTAGAAATCCAACTATTATGTTTGTTGTTGAATCCTAGCCATTTAACAAAGACTTTGATTTTTCTCCGTTTTAAAATTTTTTCAACCAGGTACGCATCTGAATGTTTGACCTTTTGTAATTGTTCTTGATAGAATCCGCCTTGAATGTCCTGTTTATTGATATCTTGTAACAGATATGTTACTGGATTAGTGTATTGTACTTTTTTAATAATAAAAATCTCAGTTGTCCAATTAGCCATATATTTTTTGTCGAATACTCCTCGCACTTTTGATATTCGAACGTGATCGCCAACTTGAAATTTCACTTTGTTAGGTGCAATCTTTATATGATTGTATACTGTTTCTAAGAGTCTTTTTTCATTCTTTTTTGACACATCTATTGGTTTCATTTTAATTGTTCGATGTTTCGTATTATTATATTTTTCAACTATTTTAGGTAGCAATTCTATCCATCTATAATGACCGTTAATATTAAATTCCTTCCACATATAATTTTTTAACGTTCTGTTAACTCTTTCTACAATAGAAGCCTTCTTTTCACTAAATGTACTATAATGGTTTATATTATACTTTTCCACTAGTTGTTTAAAGTATTTGTTGTAATATTCAGTCCCGTTATCAGTTTGCAGATTTTTAATTGTTTCTGTTCTGAAAACGTTCTCCATTGCCTTACTTACTTCTTGTCCAGTTTTTGTTTTTAAAGGAAAGGCCCAAACAAATTTTGAAAAACAATTAATTACAACCAATATATATCTATATCCTTTATTTTCTTTTGAAAATTGTTGAATTTCCAAAAGATCGGCCTGGTATAAATCTGTTAAAGATTTTATTATAACTCTTCGCCGTTTAAAGTTAATTCTAGCAGGTTTGTGTAGTTCTTCAACAACTTGTTTTTTAATATCAGTTACTAATTTAGTTCTGGGTGGCATCATTTATTCAATAATATTTGCTTCACGTAGTTCTTCTATTATAGAATTAATTTCATTTAAATGTCCAGTATGTCCAGCCTCTTGAGAAGCAAGCAATAAACGTAATCTGTCTACTAATTCGTTGGGGTCATCCCAATGTACGTAGTCTATTTTATTTTCTGTTGATTCCATTAACATCCCATAACCAGTTGTCACCATCGGAGCTATAATTTTTTTATATTTAGCCAACTTGCTGCCATCAACTTGTTTCGAGGATTGATAGTGACGTCTGTGAGCATTTGTTTCGAGAATAATTTCTTTATACATTTTCTTGTCATTATCAGAGAAATCTTTTGGATGTTTTTTAAATAGTAATTCATATAAACCTTCGGTGCCGTTGTATTTTTATTTTTAACTATAATATCTGAACCATCTATTTTTAATTGTGAATCGCCTATATAAAATTTTTCCAGGGTTGGATTATGTCTAACACCATATTTATGATCGAATTCATCGTTGTCAGTTGTAGTAATCATCTCACTTATGTACTTTCTAGGCAATTCATCATATTGATTTAAATAATCTGTAAATGATTCTTGAAACATTTGTTCTTGCCTATTCCTAATTAAAGGCTCACTACTACTGCTATCTTCCTCATTTTCAGAATCAAAATGTTCAATCATTTTTCGTTTTAAATTACCTCGTGGTAAATTTGGAACATTTCTTTTAGATGTAGAGGCTTTTGGTGTAGATGTACTAGGTATTATATCATAATCCATTTTATACTCATCATTTAATTTTTTAGTTTTAGGAATGTTTTTCTCTTTCTTTTCTTGCTTTTCTTCTCCTTCCTCTTCCTCTTTTTCCTCCACATCCTCATCTTTTGTTTTTCTTAAACGTCGATCTTTTGTTTCTAGTTTACTTTCAATATTTCGTAGATGTTTTGTTATAGGAAAAATACACTGTCTTGATGTAGTTTATTTAATTTTAATAATTCCAGCTTTTGTCTGATAATATTACGTTTAGCTACAAGTTCTTTTTTTAATTTTTCCTTATCCATAACACTTTGTTTCTTGAACAGGTTTCCTGAACTGCTTTCAGGAACAGGTTTTTGAACGGGTTTTTGAACAGGTTTTTGAACGGGTTTTTGAACAGGTTTTAACGGATCTGTTCTAGCTTCTAAACTGATTTATTTTCTATAGAATTTATCATTTTATCGGAAATGGTGTCAGGATTTATAAAGTCATGAAATCCAATCCTATATCCTCCTTTGTTAACATCAAAATCCTTGAAGATAGACAAAAATCCATAGGGGTGTTTCCAGCATAGCGAACAAATATATTTAAATTTTGGAAAAGTCATATCTGCACTCACATGATCCATATAAATATGTTTCAAATTTAAGTCATCTACTTTGAAAACAATTAGTGCATTAGCATTGTCTCTTATCAAATGCTTTGAAATTTTTGCATAGGATTGATGCAAATAAAAACAGTCGATCGAATTATGTCTTCCCATACAGAAATATTCTCTAATTATATTTTGCTTGGAACAGGCAACATCATCAAATATAAACACAGAATTTTGATTAGCTTTTGATGGCTCCAAAATGTCTTCACTGTTATCATAATGAAAACAACTTATACCTTTTATAGGACCTAATAATATATCTCTTAGGTACACATATTTATCTTGATTCAGAGATTTTGAATAGACATATACGTTTTCGAATTTTAATCCATTTTCATGTTCTAATAAGGTGATGATTACATTGGTTTTACCACAATTTGATGGGCCAGTAATTATGCATCTTACTGTGTTTGGCAATAAAACGCTATGTTTTGTTTGTTGGTTTTTTCGAAACAGTAAATCATGGTTGTTGACTTGTAACTTAACTTTTGCCTGTCTATCTTCAGTTCATTTTTATGTATTCTTTTCATTCTCATAGTTTCTCAATTTGTATTATCACAACAAATGCCATGTGAAAAATAAGTATAAAATTGATGACATAAATTATATATATTCATTTAAAATGAAATACTATGTGGGTAACGTTAAATCTGGCCGGGTCTCATAAATTCAGCAATAAATAAATTACCCTTTGAACTTCATATCCCATCATACAACTTTTGCGGTCCTGGTAATTCTTATTTTTTAATTTGATTTTAAAAAAAAATTCGAAAAAATCTATTAATTTTCCTATTATTTTCCATGTAGGTACGAAATTGGAAAAGAGGTTAGCTCGAGGTGATAAGGGTATAAACGGATTAGATGATGCATGCAAAGAACATGATATAATTTATGCCAAAAATACGGATCTTGAAAGTCGTCATGCTGCTGATAAAATTTTAGGAAAAATGCCTGGGCGAGATTTAAAGCAAAAGATGCATCTTGGAAGGAAAACTGGCAGCATTAGGAGTTGCTGGGGCTATGAAAGCTAAAGTAAAACTTGGTATGGGATTTGATAATAAAGAAAACATGATGAGCAATTGTGTAAAATCAATGAAAAAGTTAAGAAATCAACTGAGAAATCTTTAGAAAATATTAACATGTGTTTAGAACAATTTCAGCAAACAAAAAGCAAGCGAAGGAAAACAAAAAAAATAGTAAAAAGAAATACATATGTAACCAATAGTAGAATTGCAAATTTGGATACAATTTCACATTTTAATACACAACAACAACAACAACCTCATAACAAGATGGAATCTAATTACAAGCATAATGATAATAAGAATAATAAAATCAAAAATAAAAACATTAAATTGTTCAGAAAAAGAAAATTAGATGTGGAAAATTATGCTGCTGCTGTAAGAAAAGCACGTAAAACAAATATAAATGTGGTGAGAAGGAAAAAATTTGAATAAAACTGCAAAAAAATAATGTCAATGATGAAGGGAAAAAGAAAACTAGATTTTGTTGGTGTAGAACCTTTAAATAAATTACGTAAAATAGGATCTTTTAGGAAGAGAAAATTAAATATTGAAGATGATGATGGTCCTTTAAAAAGTACATAAATTAAAAGATACTCGATCTAACAGGAAAAGAAAATTAGGTATTGAAGAAGGCGGTGGTGATGATCCTTTTAAAAAATGCGTAAACTGTTGGATACTAGACCTTTGAGGAAGAGAAAATTAAATGACATTAACGGTGATTTGGATGGTGATATGGGTCCCATTGAGAAAATATCAAAATTAAATCATTATAATCCTCTACCGCTCCACCGGAAACGAAAACATACCAATAATGGTGAAGAGAGTTTTGCTGAAAAAATACCAAAATTAGCTCATTATGAGCCCCTACCGTTACACAGAAAACGTAAATACATCAATGATAGTAAAGATAATTTACAAATAGAACCAATAACCAAAACACCGAAAATTATTTAAATAGTAATAATTACTAGTAATAACTTCAGTTTAAAAAAGACGTCAAACAGTAAATATCTAAAAAAAAAATGTGTAGAGCCACAAGGAAAACAAAGTGTAAGAAAAGAAAATGTATGAAAAAGGGAAATAGTGTACCTTTAAAAGAAGCAATTAAGCGAATTGGAAAAACTATAAGTCATCATAAGCCTAAAACTATTGCAGGAGCAATTCAAGTAGCTATGAAGGCAGCAAAAAAGATTAAAAAAAAGATCACACCTTCTCCTCGCATCGTAAACGTACCGAAAAAGGGAGGAATATTACCATTAATACCAATATTTGCTGGACTTAGTGCATTAGGCGCTTTAAGTAGAGGTGCTGCTGGTATAGCAAAAGCTGTAAATGATGCTCGACAAGCCAAACAACAATTGGACGAATCTCAACGTCACAATAAGACAATGGAATCTATAGCTATGGGTAAAGGTGTCCACTTGAAACCTTATAAAAGTGGTTTGGGGCTTTTTTTAGCACCACGTCGAATTTCAAAGAACTTCCCCTAACACTTCCTCATCGACCTTTAACAAATATTGATATCGCTAAATTTGCTAAATCATTAAACATTCCAAATTTTAGAGGTGTATTTATGAGAAATAATTTACCTCGAAAAATACATGTATATGAAACTGGAGTAATCAACTTGGACAATAGTGATGGGCCGGGTACACACTGGACTGCATATAAGAAATATAAAGATCGCATAATTTATTTCGACAGTTTTGGAAATCTACGGCCTCCTGCAGAAGCAATAAAATATTTTAATTCAAATGGTCAATGTCATGTATTATATAATCACAAGGTATATCAAACCTATAATAGTTATAACTGTGGTCATTTAAGCTTATTATTTTTATTCAATAAATAGTTGAACACTTAAAATATGTATTTATTTAATTATAACCTTTAACAAGTCAACATGTCATATACGTTTACAATATCGGGGAGGACTTCAACACTTTCAACACGAATTCATCCACCTATAATTTTACCTAAAAGTGATTATGTTTTGGGTCTTATCGATTTTGTTAGTTACAATTCAATTCCGAATGTAGATAATTCTAATAATATATTCCATTATGATGAAAATAGTGAAGTGGTTATACCTGAAGGGTCCTATGAAATAGAGGATATTGAAAAATATATAATGAATCATATAACAGATAAAGAAGAGGCGGAACCTACAGTTTTAACCTTGAAGGCCAACAATAATACATTAAAGTGTGAACTAAAGTGTAATAAAAGTGTCGACTTTACGAAAAATAGCAGCATAGGAACGTTATTAGGGTTTAAACCTCGCATACTTCAGGCTGATATTAAACATACATCAGATTTTCCAATAGACATTTTCAAGGTGAATTCAATTTGTGTGGAGTGTAATTTAGTAACAAATTCCTTCAACAATGAAAACCTCGTACACATCTTACACATGTTTTATCCGAACGTGGCACCAGGTTATAAGCTGATTGAAAATCCTTCAAATGTCATTTATTTACCAATTAACACACAATACATTGATGAAATAGTACTTAAAATCTCCGACCAAGATGGTAATCTAATCAATTTTAAACAAGAGTTGATCACGGTAAGATTGCATTTGAAAGAAGTTGTGTAACAAGATGGTGTTTAGATATATGGATAATTCGTTCCCAACCGTTTTCATGGATCCTCCTGCTGTTGCTCCCCAGAATACAATAATAACTGATGCACGAAGAAGACAATTTAGTATGAGACGACAAGTGAAACGGTTAATACCGCGCAACAAAAATTTTTTACGACTATTGGGATTTAGCTTAAAAAAACATTAGTAAATTATTTAGAAATTTTTGGTACAGTTTTAAGTTGAGGCTTAGTGTAAATATAAGAAAGCTTATCATATTTGTAAGGTGCAACTGTCGCTATAGAAACGAAGAACAATATGAGTTTTGATATGTTAAATATTCAAGAGCAGGTGAAAGTAGATACTTCCATTACCAAATTGGAATATCATACCCATCAACCTTATGCATCAACAAGTTATAATAACAACGATGAAATACGAATACCCATCCAAACTCAGGATGTTTACACTTTACCGTCACAAAGCTTTCTGTACATTGAAGGAAAACTATTGGATCAAACCGGAAAAGCCAGTACAACTTTAAGTTTTATTAACTGTGGCATTCTCTTTCTATTTGATGAAATTCGATACGAATTAGGTGGAACTGTTGTGGATCGTGTTCGAAATCCAGGTGTAACTGCTCTAATGAAGGGATACGTTTCCTACACCGAAAATGAATCTATGAAACTTAATAATTCCGGATGGTCCCACTTGGCGAATCCAAAACTATTAGACAAGAATGGAAATTTTTGTGTATGTTTACCTTTAAAAATGTTTCTTGGATTTGCTGAGGATTTCAATAAAATTATAGTTAATACACGACAAGAATTGATATTAATTAGGAGCACTTCAGATGTGAATGCTATTCACACAAACAAAGCAGATGAAACCCCTAAAATAGCATTACAAAAAATATTATGGAAAGTTCCCCATGTATCTGTATCTGATACGGAAAAACTGAGAATATTAAAATGTGTCGACAGCGGCAGAGACCTTGACATACCTTTCAGATGTTGGGAATTACAAGAATATCCCCTATTACAAGAAACAATGAGACATTCATGGGCAGTAAAAACGAGTGCGCAATTGGAAAAACCTCGATATATTATTTTCGGATTTCAAACCAATAGGAAAAATATACCAGCAAGATTTATGAGTCAGTTTGATCATTGTAATTTAACGAACATTAAACTTTATCTTAATTCTGAAACTTATCCTTATGATAACTTAAACCTCAACTTTGACAACCATCAATGGTCCATTTTATATGAAATGTACACACGGTTCCAGCAATCGTATTATTATAAAAGTGAAGGTGAACCTTGTTTGTCATCAGAAAATTACCTACAACTAGCTCCTCTAGTTGTTATCGATTGCAGTCGACAAAATGATGATGTAATAAAGGGAGGGGCAGTGGATATAAGAATTGAATTCGAGACGAATAAGAATATTCCTGCCAACACATCAGCTTACTGCTTACTACTACACGATCGTTTAGTGAAGTATAATCCTCTAACTAGTGTTGTTAGAATCGCTTAAACAAAATAAAAAAAATGTTTGTGATCGACTTTTATGGATTTCAATATAAAAATAGTGATTTTTATATTAGAGAAATAGCTATTTTAAATATGGAGAATGGCTGTATGGTTCATAAATTTGTACGACTACCATGTATCGCCTTCTTTGATGGTGGATTTCGAAAATGTGTTGATTGGAAAACTAGACACGTGCATGGACTAAGTTGGGATAATGGATTTGGAGTGGATTCCGATCTGCATTTAGAAGATCTAAGTGACTTTATAAAAAACATTGTCCGTGAAGAATATGTAATTGTTAAAGGAGTGAAAAAAAGTGTTTTAAGTAAATTCATTTCCAACAACCATATAATTAATGTGGAGGAACTCAATTGTCCAAGTTTTAAAAACTTAAGAAAACAAATTTATGGCTGGTTGTCTAGTGATTGGAGAGATATTAGAACCTACCATTACCATTGTAAAAATCATCTTTTAACGATCTAGCTTGTGCTTATGAAAATGCTATTATATTAAGTATATGGTATGACAGAAATAATATTATGAATAAAAAGTAGTTAAAAAATGTGTTGTTTTATTTTTTAGTTTTAAGAGGGGGGGAGATTTAAAAATGTATAAAAGTGATATGTTTCTTTGTTTCTGCTCATATATGTTGACAACCTTAGTTTGGCAAACAACTCTAAAGTTAAAGAAAAAGAATGTTTTTACTACTCATTTTAGTTTTGTATGCAATAAATTGCAGTGTTTGTAGAATGCTGTACATACAAGAGGATATGAATATTGGGAATTATAATTTTCCCATTAAATTAAATGTGACTATCGATAATCCAATTTATTTACGAGATGCTGTAAAAGTTGAAAATTATACTATTTCAATAGAAGATGGAACCTTTTATTTGTTTGAGAAATCTGAAAACAATCTGGTTTTGATGGAGTATCCTGCATTCTATTTCCCGCTATTCAAGAAAACGGATGGAAGGAATTTACCGTTAATACAGCAATAAGAAATTTAAACAATCAAACCATTGGATTTGTAGTTGGTCATGATATGTATTATTATCCTATTGCACCGAGAAAAAATTCTGTAATGTATTGTGGTAGATATAGTTTGGAAGCATTACTTGGCAATAGCACATACATTACTTTTCATAATTTAGAATTTACTTCTTATGATTTCACACAAAACTTTATAGAACTTTCCAATAGAGAAAAGACTTGTTTTATACATGTTTAGAGTATTGTGAATGTTAAATAAAAATAAACCAGGTTTTACAATTAAATTGTTTTTAATATACCTACATTGTTACAATGGTGATTTAGAAGGGTATTAATAATGATAATAAATGTGAGAAAAAGATTTAAAAAGTAAAAAAACAAATTGTGTAAAAAAAAGTTTGATTTATTCAAGTGCCTGTGACAATAAATCAGATATTTCATTATCGTTTATGCTTGCTGGAGGCGGAGGCGGAGGAAGAGAAGTAGTAGCAGCAGTAGCACCAGCAGCAGATACACCTTCGTAATCATAATCATAATTATCATCCCTGCTAGAATTTTGAATGGTCGATGCTTCTAAATACAGTTTCCGTTTTTTACTACCTGGTGCTTCTATTGGAACTCTCTTCACATCCTCCAACTGGTCATCGAGGAGATTAAATTTATATTTTCTAACGACGCTTTCCAAAATCTTGAAATCCTTCCTTTTCCAGTTTCGTCCTCATATATTTGACTGGTAAATTACCAAATTTCTTCTTCAAAGTACTGGATCTAGGAGAATAAGTTAATGATATAAATATTTTTTCTCCCCGTATAAACATTTCCTTTACACCATATCTGAAAATGAAAACATTTTTGTAAATCAAACTTGTTAAAGTTGTAGACAGAGGAGATACATTATTGGAAATAACGAGAAACGAGAAATTAAAAAAAAAAGCAACACTGAAATTAATTCAAATAAAAACCAGTCACAAAAATAAAATTATAAGAAATGTAAAGAATACTTACTGAAATAATTGTTTCATCACAACTAAAGCAACCTTTGCTGGAAAGTGTATTGGGTCCTGGGTAAAGACCACAATCGTGCTGGGTGTTGTTGCCATCTTGATGATAATTGCGAGTAGTAGTAGTAGTAATCGAAAAAAGCACAGTTTCAACTGATGCGGATTCATTTCAAATTTGTGAATTTATACAGCATAGAATAAAAATTATACGAGTCATATGACATGAAAATAGCTACTTTGTTAAATATTTCCATTTAATATTGCACATGCAAAGTAATTTTTGCTGGATAATTGCAACGTCAATAACAATTTTATGTTTACTCAATTAATTGGATTGCATGACTTGGAGGTCAAGAGGTTATATCAGAACATTTTTATTTTTATCAATGCATTAGATTACGTGACTTGGAGGTCAAGACGTTACACCAGAACATTTTTATTTTTATCAATTAATTAGATTATGTGACTTGGAAGGCAAGACGTTACACCAGAACATTTTTTATTTATTTTTTCTCAATTTATTAGATTACTCGCTAATTCTGTGTGTGCCAATTGAAGAAAACGTGACTTATGACGTTAATATATTTTTTTATTTTACCATATTTAAACAGTTGCTATTGTCACGGATTTCCCAATCCGTCTTTTCTCTTACTGACACAAAAACAATCCGTTAATTAATTACTTCTTTATTAACTACTGAACACTACTAATTACAGGTCAACTAAACACTTATTTAATTAATCGCTATCTAAATCACTTTGATATCTCCAACTAAACACTTTAATTCAGACTGTAACACAAGACTTATACAAGACTAACTAACTCGGCCGTTTATTCTTCTTTTATAGACCCAACGAATATTCCAGGTATATTCCAGTATCTCTAGATCCATTTTCTAGTACGACTGGAATGCTTCTCGACGATTCTCGATTTTTCCAGGCCCATCTCGGTCAGCGGCATTCTGTTTGTTTAACAGAATCGTGTAGGGGCGATCGGGGCAATCTTAGGCAATTCGCGGTGCCACAGTCGTCGGTTTGGGAGTGAGTGGGGCAAATTCCGTGACACTGCCCCTCCTTAGGACCGATCGTCCCGATCGGATACACCTCTATACGGGGACAGACGCTCCAGATGGACGACCTTCATTTTACTCCTGGGAGTCCTTTGTATCCGGTAGACGACGTCATTGATTCTTTTAATGACGGTATAGGGGCCCTCCCAACGGTTCTGTAGTTTAGGCGATTTTCCTTTCTTCCGCGTGGGGTTGTACAGCCACACCAGGTCGCCTTGTTGGAATCCGACTGTATTGGCCCGGACGTCGTATTGAGTCTTCATGCGATCGCTCTCTAGTCGCATTCGAGATCTGACTTGATCGTGTACGGCTGCTAGTCTTCGTTCTAGCTCATGGGTGTAAGTGTCTGGCTCTGTGGGCTGTTCCACAGGACGACCAAATACCAAATCTGCTGGAAGGCGAAGCTCTCTTCCAAAGATGATCCTTGCGGGAGTCTTCCCAGTAGTTTCATGGACAGCTGAGCGGTAAGCTAACAGGAAGAGTGGAATGAGCTTGTCCCAGTCTGTCTGGTTTTCGTTCACAAACATCCTCAGATTGGTTTCTAGTGTGGCGTTGAAGCGTTCCACCATACCATCTGACTGGGGATGCAGTGGGGTGGTCCTGGTTTTCCGGATTCCCATAAGCTCGCAGACCTTTCGGAACACACCTGATTCGAAATTTCTGCCCTGATCTGAATGCAGTTCCATGGGCACATCAAATCTGCAGAACAGGTTGTTGACTAGCGCTTCTGCTACGGTTGTGGTCTCTTGATTGGGAAGGGTATACTTCCGGCCATTTGCTGAAGTAGTCCATGGCGACTAACAGATATCGGTTTCCATTTTGAGTTTTCGGGAATGGGCCAGCGATATCAATCGCAATCCTCTCAAACGGTGCTCCTACGATGTACTGGCGCATTTTGCCTCTGGAACGGGTCTTCGGTCCCTTGCTGGCTGCACATATGTCACATTTTCGGCACCAATCTTCTATATCCGTCCTACAACTCAACCAGTAGAAACGCTCCCTAATCTTCTGTAGAGTCCTATTGATACCGAAGTGTCCACCACCAGTACCTCCATGTACTTCCTGCAGCACTTCCTTGACCCGGGACCTCGGGAGTAGTACTTGTTTCTTGACCTCCGTTCCGTCATTGTTCTCCCATGCTCTTTTTAGGACACCGTCTTCCAACACCAAGGAATTCCATTGAGCCCAATAGCTCTTTAATGTTGGGCTTTTACTACTGACTTCAGCCCATGAGGGTCGGTTGTTGGCTTCTTTCCAGTCTAATAACGGCTTGATGTCACAGTCAGCTTGCTGGTCTTCCCGAATCGCCGCTGAACTCCATCTGTCTTCAGGTTGGGCTGCTACCACCTTGCAAGGAACTGATGAGATGTCCTCTTTCCTTTCAAGACTACTACAGTGCTTGCAGTTGACAGGACAGGGTCTCCTAGAAAGGGCATCTGCATTTCCATGTTTCCTGCCGGCTCGATGTTCAACAACAAAGTGATATTCTTGCAGCCGTTCCAGCCACCTAGCCATCTGTCCTTCAGGGTTCTTAAACTGGAGCAGCCATTTAAGGGAAGCGTGATCCGTTCTGAGGAGGAATTCTTGGCCATACAAGTATTTGTGAAAGTGTTCTAGACTCTTGACGATGGCAAGCAATTCTTTCCGAGTCACACAGTAGTTCTTTTCGGCTTTTGATAGGACTTTGCTGAAGTAGCCCACTACTCGCTCTTGGCCATCTTGTACTTGGGAAAGAACTCCGCCAACTCCAATGTTGCTTGCGTCCGTGTCCACTATAAATGGTTGTCCAGGTATGTCAGAATCGGGGTAGTGCAGAGAGCCTCTTTCAGCGTATCAAAGGCTTGCTGGCATCTCGGAGTCCATTCGAACGGGATGTTGTCTTCTGTCAGTTTATGAAGAGGCTTGGCAATGTCCGAGAATCCTTGAACGAATCGTCGATAGTATGTGCATAGGCCGAGAAAACTTCGAACTTGATGTTTGTCTTTAGGAACCGGCCAGTTCTTTATACACTCTGTCTTCTCCGGGTCTGTTTTCACACCGTTTGGAGTAATAATGTGGCCTAGGTATCTAACCTCCTTTTGGAACAGACTGCACTTCTTCGGGTTTAACTTCAGGTTCGCTGCTTTCAGCTTCTTGAACACTTCGGACACGTTCTTCAGGTGCTCCTGGAAAGAGCGTCCCAGCACCACCACGTCGTCCAAGTAAATCAAGCAGGTCTCCCAATGCAGGCCATGAAGTACAGTTTCCATCAGTCGTTCAAAAGTGGCAGGGGCATTACATAGACCAAATGGCATTACATTGAACTGCCACAATCCATTTCCGGTAGTGAACGCTGTCTTTTCTTTGTCTTCTGGGCTGACCTCGACTTGCCAGTATCCACTCTTTAAATCTAAAGTGGAAAACCATTGCGCACCAGCCAAGGTGTCCAGTGTATCGTCAATTCTGGGTAGTGGGTAACTGTCTTTCTTGGTGACGTCATTTAATTTTCTGTAGTCCACACAAAATCGGGTGGAGCCGTCTTTCTTCTTGACCAGAACTACAGGAGAAGCCCAAGGACTCTGAGATGGCTCTATGGTGCCTTGATCTTGCATCTCGATTAACATCTTGTTAACTTCCTCTCGTTTGGCTAGTGGAAGTCCTCGTGGTGGCTGCTTTATAGGAGATGATGAACCAGTATCGATTCGATGCTTCACTACCTTTGTTCTCCCAAAGTCGCCTGGTTTAAGTGCAAACACATCTTCATTTTCACTTAGCAGCTCTTCCAGTTGTTCCACCTCCATCTCTGTTAATCTTTCCTGGGCCCTATCCACGATGTCCCTTAGACATTCCGGTAGACTGGTCTTGTTTGGTTTCTTCTCCATTTCGTTGTTTTCTTTGAGTGTTCTGACCATGGTAACAGGTTCACAGAGTCCTACTTCAGTTCCTTTTGTAATTTTCTGTGGAAAACTTTTCAGGTTTACTACCCGTACTATTGTCGTTTTCTCTGGTTTAATCAGGGTGCGGCCGGTGACTATAGATTTATTGAACAGATCCGGATTACTGGGTTCCACCACTCCAACACTGCAAGACATTTCCCCATCCATTACAGTGGCAACCAATGTTTCGGTCTGACCAGGTAGTACCACATCTTCTTTAACAACGAGTCTCCGTACAGCGTTATTCTCAGTGGTGGTCGTTAGCACTACTTCCTCACCCATTATCCGCAGCGTACCAGCATTCAAATCTAAGTTCACCCCCTTTGCTCGTAGTAAGTCTAGTCCGAGTATGACATTGTCCGATATATCTGCTACCAGGGCTCTGTGTTTGAACTTGACGTCTCCTAATTCTATGTCAAGCTCGCATTCCCCTTGACTGGCAGTTGTTGTCCATTGGCTGTTGTAAGGACATAACGCTTGGCAGGGCTCTTAATACGCCAATCACCAATAATATCCGGTCGTACAATAGTTCTTGCCGCTCCAGTGTCGATTACCATAGGGAACATACGACCAAAAATAATGCCTTCTATTAGCAAGGAGTCAGAGTCCTGGAGACGTGATAACGTAACTTCTTCTTGTGGGGCATGGTACGAGGACGCAGCCGGCCTTTGCCCCGTCAAGCCGGCTGACCCTAGTTTTCCTGTGCAGGTGCCGCTTGGGAGTCGCGCTTTTGCTGATCCGCGACTGGGGCCCTACACTGTCTCTTTAGATGTCCTGTCTGTCCACAGTTCCAGCATTTAAGAAGGCGATCCCTTCGACTATCAGATTGTTCTTTCTTTGGCCCAGTAGATGAACTGAATTTATCAATAATCTCCTTTAATGTCTTTATTAGGTCTCCATTTGCCATACTATCGCTGTTATCACTGATGGCCCGAACTTTAACATGTCTACCGGATGCCATCTTTGCTGCCTCGAATTCCAGTGCATGCGTCATTCAGTGTTTTAGGTCTGGCGAGTCGTAGTGCCTGCTGGGTTTCACAATCTCTTAGGCCGTCGGTAAAAATCTGGATGGAGAGATGGTCTAAGAATTCGGACGGGGCTGTTGGATATGCCAATCGAACCAGTCGGGCAACGTCGGTCTCAAAATGTTGTAAATTCTCTCCACTCTGCTGGTGACGATTTTTCAATTGTGCCTGGTACACTTGCTGCAGGTGCTTATCCCCATATCTCATTTTCATATGCTGTTTTAGAATGTCGTAGTTATTCTGCTGCCCAGCAGGAACTCCTTGTAAGACGTCAAGAGCTTCCCCTCGTAAAGCAACTATCAGAGCAGTAGCTTTCTCATAATCCGACCATTCATTTGCTGATGCTGCTGCTTCAAACTGACGGAGATATACATTCCAGGAAACCTTGCCGTCGAATTCAGGAGGTCTAGTCTTCTGAGTTCGGATAACCGGTCCTTCTGATTTAATTACACCCTCCTTTGCTATCTTGTCTAATTTATGTCGAAGCTCTTCTCTAACCAGGTTTATTTCTTCGTGTATTTCCTGTTTCTGTGCTAACAGTTTCTCTTCCACTTGTATTTCTACTTTATGTGACTGCTCCTCTAGTTTTTCTTCTAGTTGTGTCACTTTATGTGACTGCTCCTCTAGTTTTTCTTCTAGCGTATTCTCCAATTTTTCTAACTTTGTCTGCATTTCTTTCGTCTGATCTCTCATTTCCTGTTGCATTGTCTGTATCTGATCTTTCATTTTACACCCTTGTTCTTCTAATTTCTTTTCTATTGTTTGTCCCTGTTCTTCTAATTTTTCTTGTGTTGTTCGTCCTTGTTCTTCCAACTTTTCTTGCATCATACGTCCCTGTTCCTGCATCGTTTGCATCATTTCTAATAGCTTTGCTAGTTGCGCATCCATGTTGACTTGACTTCTAGTTACAGGCATTCACTCTATTTGGAAAGTTCTAGAATGTCCACGAATGTGTTTGTAAATGTCACCGTTCACTTCCTTGAGTCACGACGAGTGCAGTGATATATCACACTTGGGTCTTTGTCGCACTCCCGTACAAAGTTCTAGAATGTTCGAGAATGTCCTTCGCAAATAGCACCGTTCACTTCCTTAAGTCACGACGAGTGCAGTGATATGTCACACTTGGGTCTTTGTCGCACTCCCGTACAAAGTTCTAGAATGTTCGAGAATGTCTTTCGCAAATACCACCGTTCACTTCCTTGAGTCACGACGAGTGCAGTGATATATCACACTTGGGTCTTTGTCGCACTCCCGTACAAAGTTCTAGAATGTTCGAGAATGTCCTTCGCAAATAGCACCGTTCACTTCCTTAAGTCACGACGAGTGCAGTGATATGTCACACTTGGGTCTTTGTCGCACTCCCGTACAAAGTTCTAGAATGTTCGAGAATGTCTTTCGCAAATACCACCATTCACTTCCTTGAGTCACGACGAGTGCAGTGATATGTCACACTTGGGTCTTTGTCGCACTCCCGTACAAAGTTCTAGAATGTTCGAGATTGTCCTTCACGAATAACACCGTTCACTTCCTTAAGTCAAGACGAGTGCGGTGATATATCACACTTGGGTATTTGTCTCACTCCCGTACAAAGTTCTAGAATGTTCGAGATTGTCCTTCGCGAATACCACCGTTCACTTCCTTGAGTCACGACGAGTGCGGTGATATGTCACACTTGGGTCTTTATTCCACCCACGCACAGGGTTCCAGAAAGTTCTTCAAACTTCCAATTAAACCCACTCACTTTGTGGACAGGGTTCCAGAAAGCTCTTTAAAACTTCCAATTAAATCCACTTCCGACACCAAATTGTCACGGATTTCCCAATCCGTCTTTTCTCTTACTGACACAAAAACAATCCGTTAATTAATTACTTCTTTATTAACTACTGAACACTACTAATTACAGGTCAACTAAACACTTATTTAATTAATCGCTATCTAAATCACTTTGATATCTCCAACTAAACACTTTAATTCAGACTGTAACACAAGACTTATACAAGACTAACTAACTCGGCCGTTTATTCTTCTTTATAGACCCAACGAATATTCCAGGTATATTCCAGTATCTCTAGATCCATTTTCTAGTACGACTGGAATGCTTCTCGACGATTCTCGATTTTTCCAGGCCCATCTCGGTCAGCGGCATTCTGTTTGTTTAACAGAATCGTGTAGGGGCGATCGGGGCAATCTTAGGCAATTCGCGGTGCCACAGTCGTCGGTTTGGGAGTGAGTGGGGCAAATTCCGTGACACTATGATTGTTGGAAATTTGAAATCGTCTTTTTTTTAAATTAGCACCACCGATATATATAAGTAAGCACCAGTGAAACTTTACTGCAGTATTTTCAAAACATTCGAAAAATGTCTATCAAAAGCGGTCAAGTAAAAGTGTCAACAAATAGTGCTGTGTCGAAAAAACCTTCCTGGGACACTGATTGGGATACAGACTATCAAAAAGAAGAACAAATTCGTTGTGCCCAACTAGCCGAAAAACAGGCATTTCTTTATAGAAAATGGGTTTTAGGACAAAGAAGTAACTGTGTTGCCGCAAATTCTTTCCTTACTGAGGAATCGTGGGACAACGATTGGTGTGAGACCTACGATCCTTCTTCGAGAATTGCTGATAAACCGGTGATTCGTACACCTCCAATTGGCAAATCAAAATTAGAAAAAAGAAAGTTTCGGGATGCGGAAAGAACGAGATTGAAGACGCTGTCAGAATATGAAGGACCCCAAAAAGACTTAAAAAATTTATATTTTTTATTTTATTTTTATATCTATGTATATTTTTTTGCACACTTTATTTGCAAATCTTATATTAAAACATTTGTACCCATATATGTGGAAATATATTTTTTACACTCTTTATTTTCTTTAATTGCACGTCCCTAATTACACTTTAATTTAAAAAGTAAGTCATAAAATAGAATGCAGTTAAATAATATCTGCACATGTTTATATGCATAAACAAATAACTCTTTAAGCACTATTAAAATTTGTCCTATATTAAACGCTTCAGAATACATATATGATGTAATCCCATCTGGCAAAATTCGAAAACGTATATGTCTATTCAAAATCTCTGAATCAAGATAAATATGTGTACCTAAGAGATATATTATTAGGTCCTATAAAAGGTATAAGTTGTTTTCATTATGATAACAGTGAAGACATTTTGGAACCATCAAAAGCTAATCAAAATTCTGTGTTTATATTTGATGATGTTGCCTGTTCCAAGCAAAATATAATTAGAGAATATTTCTGTATGGGAAGACATAATTCGATCGACTGTTTTTATTTGCATCAATCCTATGCAAAAATTTCAAAGCATTTGATAAGAGACAATGCTAATGCACTAATTGTTTTCAAAGTAGATGACTTAAATTTGAAACATATTTATAATTTTAAATTCTAAGAGCACAGATACGAAGCCCTGGGGTTTTGAAAGAATTTCAGATGACAACGATAACATTCCAAACAAAAGAATTTGTATTCGATAAAATTATGTGTGGCAATGTCTACTGTAAACTGGATAGTGTGCTCGTGAGTCAGCAAATTACTGGTATATAAGTTTTAAGCTAACAGATCAAAATCAGTTTGTTTTTCATATCTCCTACATGACTATGAACAATCTGTGTAGTGAGATGCATATTGCTTTGCATTATGCAACCGTTAAAGTTTACAATAAATTTATCGAACGTTGCATTATCGAGTGCTGTTACAGTGAAGAAAGATACAAGTTATTAAAGAGTATCTTGGAAGAAGTTGTAATTCCAGAGGAAGCCTTTAAGTGGTTATCGGAATATGATATACAACCTCCTTTACAATTCATTGAATTGTTGATGGACAAGAAAATGGAACTTGATGAGTTTATTCACAGCGTGTTGGCGGTGTGTCACAAAGAAGGATATGAATACGTATCCGTTAAACGCTTGAATGATATTATACAAATATTACATCCCTCAATTAAAATATCATTCAAAATATACTTATTTCAATTGTTACTAGATGACAAATATTATCCATATCTTGACAATACCACTTTTCCACTAAGAAATATATTAAGTAATTATAAAACCATTGACAAAACGATGGATGAAGCCATGTGTAAAGCGGCATACTATGCCAGAAGCCGTACACTTCACAAATTGTGCACGCTACAAGAGTCTAAAAAGTTGCACTGGAAGTTTCAGCCATCTACAAATTTTCATCATGGTAATATTCTTAAATGGATTGAGGATAATATACAAAAAGCTGAACAAGATTTAGATGCTTGTTTAGGATGGAGCTGTGGTCCCGATTCCGCCCCATGGCCTTCTACACATCTGCATGATTATAATAGAACTCTTTGTATATTAAATGAAATTAAGGAATAAAATGATTTAAACCACTTTAAGACTTGTTTTTATTTATTAAGTAATATACAATAACAACTTACAATAATAACAACAATAACTATCATTAATTATATGTTTTATAAAATCCTTACAGTACTAGTTAGAGGACTATATTTAACTAATCTATCATGAAGTATAAGAGCGTAACAACTTGTATTTGAAGGAATATTTTTATTAGTTTCGAATTCTAGTCGAATATCAACTGAACCAGATTTAAGACTTTCATTCTGATGAGAACAATCTATAACAATTAAAGGCGCATATTTCTTGAACTCTGCACGTGTATAAATAGGTTCATTTTCCTTTCCATAATACGATCGTTGAAACTTTGCATACATGTCAAACAAGGTTGCTATCTGATTGTTCTCAAAATTTATATTCAAATTGTCATAAGGAAACATCTCAGAATTAAGATACAGTTTCATATTAATTAAATTACAATGATCAAAGTGACTGAAATTTTTTTTCAATTTATTTTTACGATCAGTATGGAAACCTACAATTACAAATCTAGGTTTCTCAAGTTGCGTCGCCGTCTTGATATTCCAGGTGTGACGTTGAGTTTCTTGTAGGAGAGGATACTCATGCAGTTCCCAACCTCTAATAATTGTTTTTCAAAATTTGTTTGGGCCTTTCCTTTAAAAACAAAAACTGGACAAGAAGTAAGTAAGGCAATGGAGAACGTTTTCAGAACAGAAACAATTAAAAATCTGCAAACTGATAACGGGACTGAATATTACAACAAATACTTTAAACAACTAGTGGAAAAGTATAATATAAACCATTATAGTACATTTAGTGAAAAGAAGGCTTCTATTGTAGAAAGAGTTAACAGAACGTTAAAAAATTATATGTGGAAGGAATTTAATATTAACGGTCATTATAGATGGATAGAATTGCTACCTAAAATAGTTGAAAAATATAATAATACGAAACATCGAACAATTAAAATGAAACCAATAGATGTGTCAAAAAAGAATGAAAAAAGACTCTTAGAAACAGTATACAATCATATAAAGATTGCACCTAACAAAGTGAAATTTCAAGTTGGCGATCACGTTCGAATATCAAAAGTGCGAGGAGTATTCGACAAAAAATATATGGCTAATTGGACAACTGAGATTTTTATTATTAAAAAAGTACAATACACTAATCCAGTAACATATCTGTTACAAGATATCAATAAACAGGACATTCAAGGCGGATTCTATCAAGAACAATTACAAAAGGTCAAACATTCAGATGCGTACCTGGTTGAAAAAATTTTAAAACGGAGAAAAACAAAGTCTTTGTTAAATGGCTAGGATTCAACAACAAACATAATAGTTGGATTTCTAAGAATAATGTGCTATAAAAGGAAAAGGAACAATTAAAACAGCTTAATAACGACCTAAGATGCCCGTTCCGGTGAAATATAAATGTAGAAGATGTAAAGGAGATACCAATTCTCCAAATACAATATGTTTTCCATGTTCAGTTCAGCAGTTTTTTCAAGAGGAAGATAAAGCTAAACATATACCTAGTAATTATTTTAAATGAATAACATAAAATTATGTAAATCATTCCAGTTTTTAATCAATAAATTATTTGGTTTCTGCTGCTGCTGCACACAGTTTAAAGTGCAACTCTAGACAGTAAACAAGTGGAACGAAAAAAGTCCAACAAGATGTCGATGAATGAGGCAGAATTCAAAAGCATATAAAACTTGCCAGAAAAAATTAGTGATGAAATAAACCCAGGAAAATCAACACCACCACCACCACCACCAGGATCAGACTCACCTACATCTCAGGAAATGACAGCAGCAGCAAAGAAACGAAAAAGAAATAAACCAACAACAATAAGACCAAAAACATCCAAAAGAGCTCTAGAAGATAGAATGACTACAACAACAAAAAATAAAAAAAAGTCTACACCATTTCAAATTTTACACGGCAAAACACCTCTTGAAAAGGCAGAACTGTTATTTGCAATATTAGAAAATATTCTAGATAAATATCTAATTGAATGTTAATGTAGTTTTGTCTGTCGTTGCTTTGTTTTATTATTACCTAACATTTTATAAAAATACATTTGAAATACATGACATTATTTTAACAAATCGTTTTGTTTTCTTCTTTCGTCCACTGTATAAACTAATTTTAATATTTTAATGCATAATTAAACAATTAGGTGACCTCAAAGGTCAACTAATTTTGTTTATTCCATAATTAATGTGATAAAGACGTAACGTGACCTCAGGGTCAACTAATCTCTTCTATTTTGATTCTCGCAAATATCCAAGTTAAAATATACATGGCTTGAGGCGAGGCCGGCTCGGCTCTCTCTCACTCTTACACATTCTTTTACCCTCTGCACCCTCTGGTCATTGGCGACCACTTCTTCTACCACCCCTACGCTCTTCACCTACACTTCTTCGACCACTACCCTCTGGTCATTGACCTATCTTTGCAAGAACTCCACCCTTACGCTCTCACGTCGAGACTCGGATGGACAGGTTACCAAAGTGGTCCAGAACCCCAGTAGCTATACTACTTCCGTCTTACATCCAACAGTACATTTACACAAACATTATCGCCATGGAGTGCCTCTTGAACGTCGATACAGTACACTAGTCGCCGGTAGTGAAGTGCCAACCCCACATACATCATATTTCCTACGCAGTAAGTACTTTTTAACCTTGTAGAACCCTAAGCGCGAGTGCCACGAACATTCTCCACGTTAAAAAACCATCACCGCACGCGAGTGCCGTCATCCGCGTCCGTGGCGACCCACAGTGCCACGTGAAGCGCCGCTCCGTCGAGCAAACACTCATAAAAAGACACTCAGTGCTTCGCCGCTCCAGTGAGCCTCCATCGTCGCCGTCGCGACCACCCCAACAAAGCAGCCGTCGCTGCCACCAAGAAATCAGGCCTCACGAGACATCCACCATTCTCGTGACCGCCACAGAAGACAGCCTGCGTAAGGGCCCCAGCAACGTGCACCGGAAGTCACCGATCGGCCATCTTGAGCGCCAACGCCTAACCCAATAACAAACTTTAAATCTTATAACTACTGTGGCATATGGAAATACTTTACGACGCGATAAAAGTAATTGACAAAAAACTAAAAAAAAGAAAATTTTATCTTTCAACCCCGGTATATGAAATGTCGCTATTTTATGTTAAATTTTAATATTTATTTCTCAGTAATAGTCATAATCCTTACTTGTTGGACTCGACAACAAAAAAAAACTAGGCAGAATTATCCCTACAATTTGTAGTGGTTGAATAAAATTTTAAATTCAAGTTTTTTTTGGATTCAAAGCAAAAGTACCAAATGGTATTAACGGAATATCAATGTACATTTATGAAAATATTATCTCCTAATCTCAATTCAAGTAGTAATTTAACTATAATAACAATAACTGCAGTACCTAGATATGAAAGTGCTGTTCTTATATTTAATTTCCCCAAAATATTGTTATAAGTAACTATTAAAATGACTTGAGAATATAAATGCTATATATAAATAAAGAAATTATCTAAATAAGTGTACCTATGTATTAAAGTTACATCAGAAAAAATATTCCACTCCAAAAAAATACCTATCACCTTCCACCTACAATATTATAGAACATATTACATATAATATATTGTAATATTTTATTGTGGTGTGTTAATTAAAATATTTTTATTATTTAATTTTTGTGATGTCAAATTTTGAATATTAATTTTGTTGAGCGCCTTGATATAATGGATGTGTTATGTTTTCTTAGTGTATATCGTGTCTTTGTTATTTAAACTGTAATTTGTTCAATACAAACCTTTTATTTAATTTATTTTTTGTCTTAGCTGTATATTTTTTGTATCCCTTGCTAGACACCGTTTCACAAAATCAAAACAGCAAAAGAAACTAAACCTCAGGGGTTGATTCAAATTGTTTACAGGGTTTTATTTTTGTAACATATAGTAACACATTTTAAAGATTAATGTTTTTGGTTTTTAAAATTAATTTAGTTAATAAAGAATATTCTCTTATTACTAAATTTCTCCTCTGTCGATAATTTCAACAAACTAATATAAGGTAGAACTTTGTTATTGAATTTAAATTACAATTTTATGAGTTATGCAAATAGATATTCTTCTACTTATAATGGTTGTTGCATACCTGGGGGTATCTCTTAAAATTATATTACAGATTTCAACTATATTAGAGCAAAATGACGATATTAGTGACAGATAATAATAATACCTGTACAAAATTTTCAAAATATTGTTGTTTTTATTGTTTAGATTAAACTTATTTTTGCACAGGTAAGTCCTGTGGGTTATTCTTTATACTTTGCAAAGATTAGGAAGTAATAAAACCTGTTTTATTTACTATAGCTATAGAGATTTTATAGTGCACTTTATTTTTAAAGGTACCTGAGGTTGGAAAATTTATAGTTTTCCTTTCTGGAAACTGGTAAACGTCCTGAAGGTTTCTTTGGAACTGAAATTTCCCTGGAGATGGTTGAAATTTTCATGTATTGGCAAATAACTTTTCTGGAGTATGGAGACTTGTAAATTTCGCTGGTGAGTAGGTATTTTCTTAATTAAACTTGTTTGTTCTGGAATAATTTGCAAATTTTCGGGAGCTATCTTGCGATGCTGCACCTTTTTCAAGACCCAAGCCGTAACTATCAACAATTTCTTTGTTTTTCTTCCTTTGTGGAGATTTCCATGTTAAAGGTCCTTTCACATGGGTTTTCATAGTCGTTGAATGTCCTTTTATGCACTTTATCACAAAACTTCTTATAACTAATATGTAAACTAATATGTACATTTTTATAAATGTCCTTTTGTTTTTATTGTACAATTTAAATTTTCTATTAATGAAAATACTCTTTATTTTGTATTTTAGGTCATTTACATTGGATTCTTGTAAAGTCACCTTTAGTCTTGACAGTTCTGGAATTAATTCTAAAATTTGACATTTAAAATTATTTTTCATGGTATGGTTTATTTTGAATGGATATATCTTCAATAATGTTACTCGTCTACCTACAATATGTATATCAAATTAATCTATAGACTTTCACCTTTCATTCAATATAAGTTGCTCTGGCTTTAAATTCCTTTTTCTCTATGTACTGAGTGATAACAATTGTCATGCAATTTTATGAAAATTTATTTTATACTTGATAATAAATTATTAAAATATTATTTTTATGCTATGTAATATTATTTATTATTACTAAATTTATATCCAGGATATCCATATTAACAATTCTTTATATTTTTTATAAATCTACACTAATAATTATTTATTTTATTCAACTTTAAGTTCGGTCAGGTCACATGAAAGTATGTGATTTTCTACATGCATATTTCAAATTCGTCCTGTTTGTTGTATTTATTATGTATGGTTCGTCGTATGGCAACATTAGCTTTGCACATCGACTTTCACGTTTGTAATTCTGCCTAATATAGCATCCACCATTAATGGTGCCTCGTACTGTGGAATGGTATATTTGTTAATTGTCCTGGCATCCAAACAAATTCTTATATCGCCACTTTTCTTGGTCACAATAACTAAAGGATTGTCATATATATGTCACGGATTTCCTAATCCCTCTTTTTCTTACTGCCAGAAAAAAAACAATCCGTTAATTAATCGCTTTTCTTTATTAACTACTCAGTACACTACTGAACACTAATTACAACTCAACTAAACACTATTTAATTAATCGCTCGGAATCGCTCTGATTACTCCAACTAAACACTTCAATTCAAGACTGTAATACAAGACTAACTAATTCGGCCGTTTATTCTTCTTTTATAGACCAAACGAATATTCCAGGTATTTTCTAGTATCTCTAGATCTATTTTCCCGAACGACTCGAATGCTTCTCGTCGATTCCCCATTTTCCAGTCCCGTCTTGATCTACGGCATTTTGTTTGTTTAACAGAATCATGTAGAGGCGATCGGGGCAATCTTAGCAATTCGCGGTACCACAGTCGTCGAATTGGGTGTGATTGGGGCAAATTCTGTGACACTGCCCCCTCCTTAGGACCGATCGTCTCGATCGGATACACTACACAGACGCTCCAGATGGACGACCTTTATCTTACTCCTGGGAGTCTTCTGTATCCGGTAGACGACGTCATTGATTCTTTTAATGACGGTATAGGGGCCTTCCCAAAGGTTCTGTAGTTTAGGCGATTTTCCTTTCTTCCGCGTAGGGTTGTACAGCCACACCAGGTCACCTTGTTGGAATCCGGCCCGGACGTCGTATCGAGTTTTCATGCGATCGCTCTCTAGTCGCATTCGAGATCTGACTTGGTCGTGTACGGCTGCTAGTCTTCGTTCTAGCTCATGGGTATAAGTGTCTGGCGCTGTGGGCTGTTCCGCAGGACGACCAAATACCAAATCTGCTGGAAGGCCGAGCTTTTTTCCAAAGATGATCCTTGCGGGAGTCTTTCCAGTAGTTTCATGGACAGCTGAGCGGTAAGCTAACAGAAAGAGCGGTATGAGCTTGTCCCAGTCTGTCTGGTTCTCGTTCACAAACATCCTCAGATTGAGATGTAACTGGTCTGCTACTTCCTGCTCGGCCTAAGTGGCTCGACTTGCAGAAAGCGACCTACAATATCGTAGGTACTTAACCGCAGACCTCTCGCCCCGGGCGATGCGCCATTAAATCTATAAATGATACTGCAGGGAACAACTACTCCGCGGGCTAATACCCCGACCGGCATTGAATTATACCTGCAGTATCTGTGTGAAACAGCCAAGAACCCTTGTCGGCCACTCCACCAGACATAGACCGGTTTCGGGCTTGTTAGCCCTCATCAGTATGCCATAGGTGAGATGACCGACAATTGAACTGGCTGTTCCTTCATATGTAGTTTCACATATAAATCGAGTGCAGGTGAGATGTAACTGGTCTGCTACTTCCTGCTCGGCCTAAGTGGCTCGACTTGCAGAAAGCGACCTACAATATCGTAGGTACTTAACCGCAGACCTCTCGCCCCGGGCGATGCGCCAATAAATCTATAAATGATACTGCAGGAAACAACTACTCCGCGGGCTAATACCCCGACCGGCATTGAATTATACCTGCAGTATCTGTGTGAAACAGCCAAGAACTCTTGTCGGCCACTCCACCAGACATAGACCGGTTTCGGGCTTGTTAGCCCTCATCAGTATGCCATAGGTGAGATGACCGACAATTGAACTGGCTGTTCCTTCATATGTAGTTTCACATATAAATCGAGTGCAGGTGAGATGTAACTGGTCTGCTACTTCCTGCTCGGCCTAAGTGGCTCGACTTGCAGAAAGCGACCTACAATATCATAGGTACTTAACCGCAGACGTCTCGCCCCGGGTGATGCGCCATTAAATCTATAACTGATACTGCAGGAAACAACTACTCCGCGGGCTAATACCCCGACCGGCATTGAATTATACCTGCAGTATCTGTGTGAAACCAAGAACCCTTGTCGGCCACTCCACCAGACATAGACCGGTTTCGGGCTTGTTAGCCCTCATCAGTATGCCATAGGTGAGATGACCGACAATTGAACTGGCTGTTCCTTCATATGTATATGTAGAGTCCTATTGATACCGAAATGTCCACCCCCAGTACTTCCATGTACTTCCAGCAGCACTTCCTTGACCCGGGACCTCGGGAGTAGTATTTGTTTCTTGACTTCCGTTCCGTCATTGTTCTCCCACGCTCTTTTTAATACTAACTTCAGCCCAAGGCAGTCGGTTGTTGGCTTCTTTCCAGTCTAGTAAAGGCTTGATGTCACAGTCAGCTTGCTGGTCTTCCCGAATCGCCGCTGAACTCCATCGGTCTTCAGGTTGGGCTGCTACCACCTTGCAAGAAACTGACGAGATGTTCTCTTTCCTTTCAAGACTACTACAGTCTTTGCAGTTGACAGGACAGGGTCTCCTAGAAAGGGCATCTGCATTTCCATGTTTCCTGCCGGCTCGATGTTCACCCACAAAGTGATATTCTTGCAGCCGTTCCAGCCATCTTACCATCTGTCCTTCAGAGTTTTTAAACTGTAGCAGCTATTTAAGGGAAGCGTGATCCGTTCTTAGGAAAAATTCTTGGCCATACAGATATTTATGAAAGTGTTCTAAGCTCTTGACGATGGCAAGTAATTCTTTCCGAGTCACACAATAGTTCTTTTCGGCTTTTGATAGGACTTTGCTGAAGTAGCCCACTACTCGCTTTTGGCCATCTTGTACTTGGGAAAAAACTTCGCCAATTCCAATGTTGCTTGTGTCCGTGTCCACTATATATGGTTGTCCAGGTATTGGGCATGTCAAAATCGGGGTAGTGCAGAGAGCTTCTTTCAGCGTCTCAAAGGCTTGCTAGCATCTCGGAGTCCATTCGAATAGGATGTCTTCTGTGAGTTTATGAAGAGGCTTGGCAATATCCGAGAAACAATAGTATGTGCATAGGCCGAGAAAACTTCAAACTTGATGTTTGTCTTTAGGAACCGGTCAGTTCTTTATAAACTCTGTCTTCTCCGGGTCTGTTTTCACACCGTTTGGAGTAATAATGTGGCCTAAGTATCTAACCTCCTTTTAGAACAGACTGCAATTCTTCGGGTTCAGTTTCAGGTTTGCTGCTTTCAACTTTTTGAACACTTCGGACACGTTCTTTAGGTGCTCTGGGAAAGAGCGTCCCAGCACCACCACGTCGTCCAAGTAAATCAAGCAGGTCTCCCAATGCAGACCATGAAGTACAGTTCCCATCAGTCGTTCAAAAGTGGCAGGGGCATTACATAGGCCAAATAGCATTACATTGAACTGCCACAATCCATTTCTGGTAATGAACGCTGTCTTTTCCTTGTCGTCTGGGCTGACCCCGACTTGCCAATATCCACTCTTTAAATCCAAAGTGGAAAACCATTGCGCACCAGCCAAGGTATCCAGAGTATCGTCAATTCTTGGTAGTGGGTAACTGTCTTTCTTGGTGACGTCATTTAATTTTCTGTAGTCCACACAAAATTGGGTGGAGACGTCTTTCTTCTTGACCAGGACTACATGAGAAGCCCAAGGACTCTGAGATGGCTCTATGGTGCCTTGGTTTTGCATCTCAATTAACATCTTGTTAACTTCTTCTCGCTTGGCTAGTGGAAGTCCTCGTGATGGCTAGGAGACGATGAACCAGTATCGATTCGATGCTTCACTACATTAGTTCTTCCAAAATCGCCTGGTTTAAGTGCAAACACATCTTCATTTTCCCTTAACAGCTCTTCCAGTTGTTCCACCTCCACCTCTGTTAATCTTTCCTTGGCCCTATCCACGATGTCCCTTTGACATTCTGGTAGACTGCTCTTACTTGGTTTCTTCTCCGTTTCGTTGATTTCTTTGAGTGTTCTGACCATGGTAACAGGTTCACAGACTCCGTCCCCGTCGCGCAACGCAGGGCGATATTCTCGACCGCCTGCACCCTTTTCAGGTGCGTCTTCGCTGCGTATTCCCATGCTGCTCCGGCATACGCCAACTGTGGCTGCAAGACAGACTTGATTAACCTTACCTTGTTGCCAAGGCTCAGTCGGCTATCCCTATGGAGTAACGGATAGAGTTTCGCACTCACGAACTTGCGAACCACTTCGTTGACGTGTGGCTTCCAGGTCAGCTTTCTATCTAAGGTCACCCCTAGATATCGGCTTGGTCGGTCAACTGGATGTCCTCGTCGTTGAACGTCACGCGGCCTCGCGGTTGCGCTCTGTACCTACGAGAGAACATGCCTTGGCTTTTCTCCGCGTTGATCGTCATCTTCCAGCGGTTACACCAGTTCTCCAGTCTGCCTAGCGCTCTCTGGAGTCGCCTCGTCGCCATTTCCAGGTTTAAGGATCGGGCTAATATGGCGGTGTTATCAGCGTAGAGGCACACGCAAGTGTCCTCTGTCCTGGGTAGATCCGCTGTCAAGATATTGAACAGGTGCGGAGACAGCCCAGCGCCTTGGGGGACGCCGGCTTCCATGGGTCGATAGGTGGACAGGGCCCCGTCCACCTTCGCAGGCAGCTCTCTGCCACTTAGGAAGGATGCCACCAGCTTGACTAGGCCGACTGGGTAGCCAAAGTCGAGCATCTTTACGATAAGCCCATCGTGCCAGGCCCTGTCAAAGGCCTTGACGACGTCCAAGAAGACTGCTTCGGTAGATTCTCTGGTGCTTAAACCTGCGGAAACAAGTTCTGCTAACCTGAGAATCTGCTGATCCGTCGAGTGGCCACGGTGGTACGCGAACTGCTCGTCCGAGAGGATGCGCAGTTCTTCCATAGTCTCGTGCTGTCTGGCCAGGATCACTCTCTCGGCTACTTTGCTGATCATGGGCAGGAGACTGATGGGCCTGTAACTAGAGGAGAACGTTAGGTTCTTACCTGGCTTAGGGATGAGTATGACGTCGGCCTTCTTCCATCTCTTAGGAAATCTGCGCAGTCTCAGGATGGCGTTGCAGATGTTCCCGGTGGGGGAGTTTTCTGAGAATCCTGTTTCCAATACCGTCGTATCCAGCGCTTTGCGGGGGTTCAGGGGGCGCAGGATATCCTTCACTTCCTCCGGAGTAGCAGGTCTAATGGGTTCTGCATCGGGTAGGCATCTTAGACGCCGCACACAACGCTCCACCTCATCAGTGTGATTCTCGTCCTCGTCGTCCAGAAAGTTTTCTCTACACTTCAGTTCAAGGCTGTCCGCAAAAGCTTCTGCCTTGTCCCGCTTCGTGTAGACGATCCCATTCTCTCCGTGAATCGGAGGTATCGGACGGCGAGGAGCCCTCAGCGCCTCCTACGTCTTCCACAGACCTACGTCTCCTGGATTCAGCGATTCCAGGTGTCTATGCCACCGCTCCTGGTAGAGTTCGTCCAGGGCGGCTTTGACTCTCCTGTTGAGCTGGTTGGTGACTTGCCTATCGCGTGGATGGCCCGTCCCGATGGCTCTTGCTTGGCCGCACGTCTCTCCCTAATCTGCTCCTGCAAATCAAGAATTAACTCACCTGCATGGTCCACACGTCTCCTTTCCGTCCTCTCGGTGGTGCTGCTTTCCAGGGCGGTGCGGATATCTGTCTCAAGGCTCACGACTGCCGCCTCGAGGTCCGTTTCGTACTGGATGACAGGGACTGGTTGGCAGATCCGTTGCATTCCTGCACGAAACCGCTCCCAGTCGGTCTTGTCTACTGACTACGGTTGCCTCGTCGTGACGCTCCCGTCCTAGCTCGAGCAGGACGGGCGAGTGGTTCGTGGAACCCTCGTGGTGCGTCGTCAGTTTGCATGGTTTGTTTCATCTACAGGATGTTATTATTTTATTTGTCACGTTAGTCAGGTGAAACAACCCCTCACTACACGGCAGCTGTTCATCGGAGAGCAGTCGTGGATAAAGTATTGAAGAATGTAAAGATGTTATTTAATGGGCGTAACTTAGATAATAACAAAAAAATATAGGGGAACAATTTGTGTATCCTCCTTGGTTTTTTCTTACATCATCAATCAAGTATATAGAGAAGAAAATATTGTTAGATATAAATGATGTACTTATTGTTATAATATTAAATTCATTGGTTATAGGCTACGTAGGTAATGACTGGTAATAAAAAAAAATATTTAAATAGACTGAGATTAATTGTGGTAGTTGAATTAATGAATTTAGCTTAAATTGTATAATTTTAACATGCAATGATTTAGGAATAATTCCAATTTATTTAAATTTGTCGCATAAAAATAGTACTATGCCTCGGCGTTACAAGAAGATATTTAAACTGATTTTCGGTTATGTAACCATTAGGTAATGCGCAAACAATAAAAACATATCTATAATTATTATTATTATAAAAAAACATGTATAACGGAATTGTCTTATCTGGTTTGATGACGTAGTGGCCTGAAGAGAAAAATGAGGTAAGGGGAAGATCAGTGGGGTTTGTCCCTTCCTGTGGATGTGGATACACAAATTGCTGACGGTTGGTTACTCGTTACGTAACCTCGATGACGTTATCAGCGTCAACTTCGGCGTGGACAGAAACATGACGATGAGCATGGACGTGGACAGAAACATGGCGATGAGCATGGACGTGAACGGAAAGTGAACGTGACCATAAACTCGTACTTGAACTAAAACTTCAACTTGAACTTGAAGGTGGACTTGAACTCGAAGTTGGACCCTAATTTAAAAGAAATTGCTTATAGAACCTAATAAAACAAAAACAGAACTCACCTTCTGTTGAAGGGGATTCGGCACCTAACTCTTTATCCTCTATAACGTAACGACATGGTCTGAGTCCGACACGTGGCTGTGTCGTACCAGGACATGAAATCTGCTCCTAATGGAGACCTAAATGGAGACTTCGAGTGTCGATGAGACCTCAAGCAAATCAACAGGCTGTCTGTGTGTCGGTGTAGATTCGAGGGGTATTTCTAAACATCACTAAATGTCATAACTACATGAGACGACAATCTCGCCCTCTTTTCTTTATCACCTGCAAAACCACACTGCCCGGTCTTCTGGCTTGTTCTCCTCGAGAAATTTCCATTCGACCTGATCAGCTGGTAGTGGGAGAAACAATGTGCGCCCTACGTATCGGCAACCCAGAAAACATGACAGAAGATAATAATTTTGAAAAGGAGAATTTTAACAAGAGGACCCATTGGATTATTAATTGAAAGAAAACGCCAAAAAAAGAAAATCGTTGAATGGTAAGTATGTAGTTTTAGACCATCATATTATTCTTATCTAAGAACTTTATTTCAGGTACGTGATTGCATCAGGGTTATTTTAAACGAGTGCATGCTGCGTAATGATTTGAATATTCGACTTACTAATTATAAATTATAATTTGTGATTAAAATTGATTTATTTTGTAAATAAAATGATGCAAATAACTTAAGGATGAAATTTAATTGTATTTTAAATTTTCTATATTCAGCAATTCTTTCAATTAAAACGTTAAAACAAAATTGACAACTAAAAAAGAATAGTAGCATTTGAAAACGCTACAAGTTCGGCTTCCATCGGTATTCCCTTGAGCAAAGCGATATTCAGCACGTCCGGCCAAGCTGCGTCTGTCTGGAAGGTTGGCTCATCGGGTCCGTACGCAAGCACGTCGTCGTGGTTCCGCAAGAAATGCAGAAGCACCCTGCCTCGTGTTGAGGTGGTCGTGCTATTCCACTCCGGCGATTTTGCGTTAAAGTCGCCGATGGCAACCGTATGCGGCCATGTCCCCATGACCGCCTCCAGGTCATCGTCCAAGAGCGGGAAAGATGCTGGCTAGTAACAGGACACCACGGCGATATCTCCATGGCGGGTGATCACAGAGACTGCCACGGTTTCCATGTTCACCAGCTGTGGAACCTGCAACATATGATGTTTGATACCTCTTTTGACTAGCAGGGCGACTCCTCCTCCTCTTCTAGCCGGCCGGTCCCTCCGATACACCACGTATCAGAGCATCCTGGCGGCCTGTGCGTCCCTTAGCTTGGTCTCTTGGATGGCGCGTCTACGTCTAAGCGTGGCAAGAGCTCAAGCAAGTCATTTTTCCTAAACTGGAACCCGTCGACACTCCATGAGGCGACTTTCAGGGACTGTACTTACCGAGGGACTGCCACTATTCTTGCAAAAGAGATGGCATTTTAGTGAAGAAAGCGCGCATGGCGGAATACATCTCCTTCATTCTCGCCAGCGCGCTGACGAAGTCGGAGGGCGCACTCCACTTCGTCTGGGGCTGTTGCTTCTTTGCAACCCCTCTAGGCGCCGCGCCGGGAGCCTGCTTTTGCCTCGCGACGTCGGCGAAGCTCTTCGTCGCTGTGGTCTTGGGAGGCTGCGGGTACTTAGCCTGTTCTTTTACGGCCGCAGGTTCCGCTACTACCGTGGGTGCCTTTTTCGCGTCTTCTTGGGGATAACTCGCCGGGTGGGGGCCATTGCAGTTGGCGCACTTCGCCGGAGCCTCTCTAGGCTTCTTACACTAGGCCGAATGGTGGCCTTCGCCGCACTTCACGCACTTAATGAGAGCGGTGCAGCGGCTCTGGCCATGGCCGAATTTCTGACATCTGTCGCATTGAGTTGCCACAGCGGCGGCCTTCTGAGGCTCGACGCGCACCACTAGGGAGCAGCATCTTGTGACCTGCAGAATGATTCCCTGATCCTGGGGCACCTGCACGAGGACAAGAGGCATCTGCCGCCTGGTCCTCTTGTCGGACATTCTGGCCACATTTGCGGGGGCGAGACCTGGCCGCAGAGGTCCTCCGTCACCTCCTCCAGCGGGGTACCGCAGGGGATGCCCCTGATGACTACTTGGCGTAGTCTATCCTCCTGGAGAGAGTACGTGTGGTACTCCACTCTTTTGGCTGCCAGAAGCTTGGTTAGCTTCCGGGTGGTCACTCGCGGAGGCCGGGGAGATGGCGATGCCTTCCCTCACTAAATTAGCCTTGGTGAAATTCACCTTGGCCTCTCTCAGCAGTTGTGACACTGCCGTCCACCTTTCCCCTTTTCTGAGGATAATGGAAGGGATCTTCGGTGCTTTTTCTGCATCTCCGTCGGCAGGGAGGGCGGTGACGGTGGCGGCGCTCTTTTCTATTATTATTTTTAGGTCCTCTCTACCTAAACTCGGAGAATCTAAACGGTTAGGACAAATTCTTTTAATTTTAGTCTTAATAAAGACTAGAATTTTCCTCTTGTATTGGAAACTGACAGTTATTTTGTGGGGCCTCCACTTCACAGTGCACACACCACCTGTTTGCCACTCACTCGTACACTGGTAGGGTGCACCTGCTCGCGTCGCTGCTCGGGGACTTCTCAAACAAACCACCCCGACATCACTGGCGTCTACTTGAAGATACATTTAATTCTGTCAGTACAGGGCGGTAAATTACGATTGTAATTACATATGCCATAAGAATGCTTGAAGTTGCTTTACATTTTTGGGCCCTGGAAAATCACTAACGGCTTTTACTCGATCAGGATCATATTTAATTACAACCGCAAGCGCAGTAAGCGTGTATTCAAGGAAGGATACTTTTTCTCTTAAAATGACTACACATTTTTAAATGTAAAGTGAATCCCGCTGTCCTTAACGCCATTAAGACCTAATCTATATGATTAATGTGTTTCTTGAAAGTCGCAGAAGTAATTAACAAATCGTCTACGTACAAATGAACTATACCTAGGACCCAGAATTTGTCCCGTTAACTAAAAACCCAGTGAACTATCTGTCTTGTTCTGTTTAACGGCATTAGGTAATACGAATTAGTTAATGAACTTATATAATTGACCATTTTATTTCCGACTGTTTACCATACTTAGTTTTAGAACAGTATGTTATATTTACTGGTTGCCAAGTAAAAACGCATCGGTAAGTAATTACTTACTGTTCTGGATTTGACAGGACTGAACGATTGGTAAATTATATTATTTGTTGTAAAAAATACCCAATAAACAATAACAACGATGCTATTTATTTATTTATATTAAAATGAAACGTACAATTATTACAATTATTAATACTAATAGGAAAAGAAGACTTATTGTCAGTATCGTATGTATTAAGAGTAGTATAGCTACTGGGGTTCTGGACCACTTTGGTAACCTGTCCATCCGAGTCTCGACGTGAGAGCGTAAGGGTGGAGTTCTTGCAAAGATAGGTCAATGACCAGAGGGTAGTGGTCGAAGAAGTGTAGGTGAAGAGCGTAGGGGTGGTAGAAGAAGTGGTCGCCAATGACCAGAGGGTGCAGAGGGTAAAAGAATGTGTAAGAGTGAGAGAGAGCCGAGCCGGCCTCGCCTCAAGCCATGTATATTTTAACTTGGATATTTGCGAGAATCAAAATAGAAGAGATTAGTTGACCCTGAGGTCACGTTACGTCTTTATCACATTAATTATGGAATAAACAAAATTAGTTGACCTTTGAGGTCACCTAATTGTTTAATTATGCATTAAAATATTAAAATTAGTTTATACAGTGGACGAAAGAAGAAAACAAAACGATTTGTTAAAATAATGTCATGTATTTCAAATGTATTTTTATAAAATGTTAGGTAATAATAAAACAAAGCAACGACAGACAAAACTACATTAACATTCAATTAGATATTTATCTAGAATATTTTCTAATATTGCAAATAACAGTTCTGCCTTTTCAAGAGGTGTTTTGCCGTGTAAAATTTGAAATGGTGTAGACTTTTTTTTATTTTTTGTTGTAGTCATTCTATCTTCTAGAGCTCTTTTGGATGTTTTTGGTCTTATTGTTGTTGGTTTATTTCTTTTTCGTTTCTTTGCTGCTGTCATTTCCTGAGATGTAGATGAGTCTGATCCTGGTAGTGGTGGTGACTGGTGGTGGTGGTGGTGTTGATTTTCCTGGGTTTATTTCATCACTAATTTTTTCTCTGGCAAGTTTTATATGCTTTTTGAATTCTGCCTCATTCATCGACATCTTGTTGGACTTTTTTTTTTCGTTCCACTTGTTTACTGTCTAGAGTTGCACTTTAAACTGTGTGTGCAGCAGCAGAAACCAAATAATTTATTGATTAAAAACTGGAATGATTTACATAATTTTATGTTATTCATTTAAAATAATTACTAGGTATATGTTTAGCTTTATCTTCCTCTTGAAAAAACTGCTGAACTGAACATGGAAAACATATTGTATTTGGAGAATTGGTATCTCCTTTACATCTTCTACATTTATATTTCACCGGAACGGGCATCTTAGGGTTATTAAGCTGTTTTAATTGTTCCTTTTCCTTTTTTATAGCACATTATTCTTAGAAATCCAACTATTATGTTTGTTGTTGAATCCTAGCCATTTAACAAAGACTTTGTTTTTTCTCCGTTTTAAAATTTTTCAACCAGGTACGCATCTGAATGTTTGACCTTTTGTAATTGTTCTTGATAGAATCCGCCTTGAATGTCCTGTTTATTGATATCTTGTAACAGATATGTTACTGGATTAGTGTATTGTACTTTTTTAATAATAAAAATCTCAGTTGTCCAATTAGCCATATATTTTTTGTCGAATACTCCTCGCACTTTTGATATTCGAACGTGATCGCCAACTTGAAATTTCACTTTGTTAGGTGCAATCTTTATATGATTGTATACTGTTTCTAAAAGTCTTTTTTCATTCTTTTTTGACACATCTATTGGTTTCATTTTAATTGTTCGATGTTTCGTATTATTATATTTTTCAACTATTTTAGGTAGCAATTCTATCCATCTATAATGACCGTTAATATTAAATTCCTTCCACATATAATTTTTAACGTTCTGTTAACTCTTTCTACAATAGAAGCCTTCTTTTCACTAAATGTACTATAATGGTTTATATTATACTTTTCCACTAGTTGTTTAAAGTATTTGTTGTAATATTCAGTCCCGTTATCAGTTTGCAGATTTTTAATTGTTTCTGTTCTGAAAACGTTCTCCATTGCCTTACTTACTTCTTGTCCAGTTTTTGTTTTTAAAGGAAAGGCCCAAACAAATTTTGAAAAACAATTAATTACAACCAATATATATCTATATCCTTTATTTTCTTTTGAAAATTGTTGAATTTCCAAAAGATCGGCCTGGTATAAATCTGTTAAAGATTTTATTATAACTCTTCGCCGTTTAAAGTTAATTCTAGCAGGTTTGTGTAGTTCTTCAACAACTTGTTTTTTAATATCAGTTACTAATTTAGTTCTGGGTGGCATCATTTATTCAATAATATTTGCTTCACGTAGTTCTTCTATTATAGAATTAATTTCATTTAAATGTCCAGTATGTCCAGCCTCTTGAGAAGCAAGCAATAAACGTAATCTGTCTACTAATTCGTTGGGGTCATCCCAATGTACGTAGTCTATTTTATTTTCTGTTGATTCCATTAACATCCCATAACCAGTTGTCACCATCGGAGCTATAATTTTTTTATATTTAGCCAACTTGCTGCCATCAACTTGTTTCGAGGATTGATAGTGACGTCTGTGAGCATTTGTTTCGAGAATAATTTCTTTATACATTTTCTTGTCATTATCAGAGAAATCTTTTGGATGTTTTTAAATAGTAATTCATATAAACCTTCGGTGCCGTTGTATTTTTATTTTTAACTATAATATCTGAACCATCTATTTTTAATTGTGAATCGCCTATATAAAATTTTTCCAGGGTTGGATTATGTCTAACACCATATTTATGATCGAATTCATCGTTGTCAGTTGTAGTAATCATCTCACTTATGTACTTTCTAGGCAATTCATCATATTGATTTAAATAATCTGTAAATGATTCTTGAAACATTTGTTCTTGCCTATTCCTAATTAAAGGCTCACTACTACTGCTATCTTCCTCATTTTCAGAATCAAAATGTTCAATCATTTTTCGTTTTAAATTACCTCGTGGTAAATTTGGAACATTTCTTTTAGATGTAGAGGCTTTTGGTGTAGATGTACTAGGTATTATATCATAATCCATTTTATACTCATCATTTAATTTTTAGTTTTAGGAATGTTTTCTCTTTCTTTTCTTGCTTTTCTTCTCCTTCCTCTTCCTCTTTTTAATCCAGATCCTCATCATTTGTTTTTATTAAAAGTCGATCTTTTGTTTCTAGTTTACTTTCAATATTTAGTAGATTTTTTGTTATAGGTAAAAATACACTGTCTTGATGTAGTTTATTTAATTTTAATAATTCCAGCTTTTGTCTGATAATATTACGTTTAGCTACAAGTTCTTTTTTTAATTTTTCCTTATCCATAACACTTTGTTTCTTGAACAGGTTTCCTGAACTGCTTTCAGGAACAGGTTTTGAACGGGTTTTTGAACAGGTTTTTGAACGGGTTTTGAACAGGTTTTAACGGATCTGTTCTAGCTTCTAAACTGATTTATTTTCTATAGAATTTATCATTTTATCGGAAATGGTGTCAGGATTTATAAAGTCATGAAATCCAATCCTATATCCTCCTTTGTTAACATCAAAATCCTTGAAGATAGACAAAAATCCATAGGGGTGTTTCCAGCATAGCGAACAAATATATTTAAATTTTGGAAAAGTCATATCTGCACTCACATGATCCATATAAATATGTTTCAAATTTAAGTCATCTACTTTGAAAACAATTAGTGCATTAGCATTGTCTCTTATCAAATGCTTTGAAATTTTTGCATAGGATTGATGCAAATAAAAACAGTCGATCGAATTATGTCTTCCCATACAGAAATATTCTCTAATTATATTTTGCTTGGAACAGGCAACATCATCAAATATAAACACAGAATTTTGATTAGCTTTTGATGGCTCCAAAATGTCTTCACTGTTATCATAATGAAAACAACTTATACCTTTTATAGGACCTAATAATATATCTCTTAGGTACACATATTTATCTTGATTCAGAGATTTTGAATAGACATATACGTTTTCGAATTTTAATCCATTTTCATGTTCTAATAAGGTGATGATTACATTGGTTTTACCACAATTTGATGGGCCAGTAATTATGCATCTTACTGTGTTTGGCAATAAAACGCTATGTTTTGTTTGTTGGTTTTTTCGAAACAGTAAATCATGGTTGTTGACTTGTAACTTAACTTTTGCCTGTCTATCTTCAGTTCATTTTTATGTATTCTTTTCATTCTCATAGTTTCTCAATTTGTATTATCACAACAAATGCCATGTGAAAAATAAGTATAAAATTGATGACATAAATTATATATATTCATTTAAAATGAAATACTATGTGGGTAACGTTAAATCTGGCCGGGGTCTCATAAATTCAGCAATAAATAAATTACCCTTTGAACTTCATATCCCATCATACAACTTTTGCGGTCCTGGTAATTCTTATTTTTTAATTTGATTTTAAAAAAATTCGAAAAAATCTATTAATTTTCCTATTATTTTCCATGTAGGTACGAAATTGGAAAAGAGGTTAGCTCGAGGTGATAAGGGTATAAACGGATTAGATGATGCATGCAAAGAACATGATATAATTTATGCCAAAAATACGGATCTTGAAAGTCGTCATGCTGCTGATAAAATTTTAGGAAAAATGCCTGGGCGAGATTTAAAGCAAAAGATGCATCTTGGAAGGAAAAACTGGCAGCATTAGGAGTTGCTGGGGCTATGAAAGCTAAAGTAAAACTTGGTATGGGATTTGATAATAAAGAAAACATGATGAGCAATTGTGTAAAATCAATGGAAAAAGTTAAGAAATCAACTGAGAAATCTTTAGAAAATATTAACATGTGTTTAGAACAATTTCAGCAAACAAAAAGCAAGCGAAGGAAAACAAAAAAAATAGTAAAAAGAAATACATATGTAACCAATAGTAGAATTGCAAATTTGGATACAATTTCACATTTTAATACACAACAACAACAACAACCTCATAACAAGATAGAATCTAATTACAAGCATAATGATAATAAGAATAATAAAATCAAAAATAAAAACATTAAATTGTTCAGAAAAGAAAATTAGATGTGGAAAATTATGCTGCTGCTGTAAGAAAAGCACGTAAAACAAATATAAATGTGGTGAGAAGGAAAAAATTTGAATAAAACTGCAAAAAAATAATGTCAATGATGAAGGGAAAAAGAAAACTAGATTTTGTTGGTGTAGAACCTTTAAATAAATTACGTAAAATAGGATCTTTTAGGAGAGAAAATTAAATATTGAAGATGATGATGGTCCTTTAAAAAGTACATAAATTAAAACATACTAGATATAACAGGAAAAGAAAATTATGTATTGAAGAAGGCGGAGGTGATGATCCTTTAAAAAAATGCGTAAACTGTTGGATACTAGACCTTTGAGGAAGAGAAAATTAAATGACATTAACGGTGATTTGGATGGTGATATGGGTCCCATTGAGAAAATATCAAAATTAAATCATTATAATCCTCTACCGCTCCACCGGAAACGAAAACATACCAATAATGGTGAAGATAGTTTTGCTGAAAAAATACCAAAATTAGCTCATTATGAGCCCCTACCGTTACACAGAAAACGTAAATACATCAATGATAGTAAAGATAATTTACAAATAGAACCAATAACCAAAAAACCGAAAATTATTTAAATAGTAATAATTACTAGTAATAACTTCAGTTTAAAAAAGACGTCAAACAGTAAATATCTAAAAAAAAAAAAAAATGTGTAGAGCCAAAAGGAAAACAAAGTGTAAGAAAAGAAAATGTATGAAAAAGGGAAAAGGAAATAGTGTACCTTTAAAAGAAGCAATTAAGCGAATTGGAAAAACTATAAGTCATCATAAGCCTAAAACTATTGCAGGAGCAATTCAAGTAGCTATGAAGGCAGCAAAAAAGATTAAAAAAAAGATCACACCTTCTCCTCGCATCGTAAACGTACCGAAAAAGGGAGGAATATTACCATTAATACCAATATTTGCTGGACTTAGTGCATTAGGCGCTTTAAGTTGAGGTGCTGCTGGTATAGCAAAAGCTGTAAATGATGCTCGACAAGCCAAACAACAATTGGACGAATCTCAACGTCACAATAAGACAATGGAATCTATAGCTATGGGTAAAGGTGTCCACTTGAAACCTTATAAAAGTGGTTTGGGGCTTTTTAGCACCACGTCGAATTTCAAAGAACTTCCCTAACACTTCCTCATCGACCTTTAACAAATATTGATATCGCTAAATTTGCTAAATCATTAAACATTCCAAATTTTAGAGGTGTATTTATGAGAAATAATTTACCTCGAAAAATACATGTATATGAAACTGGAGTAATCAACTTGGACAATAGTGATGGGCCGGGTACACACTGGACTGCATATAAGAAATATAAAGATCGCATAATTTATTTCGACAGTTTTGGAAATCTACGGCCTCCTGCAGAAGCAATAAAATATTTTAATTCAAATGGTCAATGTCATGTATTATATAATCACAAGGTATATCAAACCTATAATAGTTATAACTGTGGTCATTTAAGCTTATTATTTTTATTCAATAAATAGTTGAACACTTAAAATATGTATTTATTTAATTATAACCTTTAACAAGTCAACATGTCATATACGTTTACAATATCGGGGAGGACTTCAACACTTTCAACACGAATTCATCCACCTATAATTTTACCTAAAAGTGATTATGTTTTGGGTCTTATCGATTTTGTTAGTTACAATTCAATTCCGAATGTAGATAATTCTAATAATATATTCCATTATGATGAAAATAGTGAAGTGGTTATACCTGAAGGGTCCTATGAAATAGAGGATATTGAAAAATATATAATGAATCATATAACAGATAAAGAAGAGGCGGAACCTACAGTTTTAACCTTGAAGGCCAACAATAATACATTAAAGTGTGAACTAAAGTGTAATAAAAGTGTCGACTTTACGAAAAATAGCAGCATAGGAACGTTATTAGGGTTTAAACCTCGCATACTTCAGGCTGATATTAAACATACATCAGATTTTCCAATAGACATTTTCAAGGTGAATTCAATTTGTGTGGAGTGTAATTTAGTAACAAATTCCTTCAACAATGAAAACCTCGTACACATCTTACACATGTTTTATCCGAACGTGGCACCAGGTTATAAGCTGATTGAAAATCCTTCAAATGTCATTTATTTACCAATTAACACACAATACATTGATGAAATAGTACTTAAAATCTCCGACCAAGATGGTAATCTAATCAATTTTAAACAAGAGTTGATCACGGTAAGATTGCATTTGAAAGAAGTTGTGTAACAAGATGGTGTTTAGATATATGGATAATTCGTTCCCAACCGTTTTCATGGATCCTCCTGCTGTTGCTCCCAGAATACAATAATAACTGATGCACGAAGAAGACAATTTAGTATGAGACGACAAGTGAAACGGTTAATACCGCGCAACAAAATTTTTTTACGACTATTGGGATTTAGCTTAAAAAAACATTAGTAAATTATTTAGAAATTTTTGGTACAGTTTTAAGTTGAGGCTTAGTGTAAATATAAGAAAGCTTATCATATTTGTAAGGTGCAACTGTCGCTATAGAAACGAAGAACAATATGAGTTTTGATATGTTAAATATTCAAGAGCAGGTGAAAGTAGATACTTCCATTACCAAATTGGAATATCATACCCATCAACCTTATGCATCAACAAGTTATAATAACAACGATGAAATACGAATACCCATCCAAACTCAGGATGTTTACACTTTACCGTCACAAAGCTTTCTGTACATTGAAGGAAAACTATTGGATCAAACCGGAAAAGCCAGTACAACTTTAAGTTTTATTAACTGTGGCATTCTCTTTCTATTTGATGAAATTCGATACGAATTAGGTGGAACTGTTGTGGATCGTGTTCGAAATCCAGGTGTAACTGCTCTAATGAAGGGATACGTTTCCTACACCGAAAATGAATCTATGAAACTTAATAATTCCGGATGGTCCCACTTGGCGAATCCAAAACTATTAGACAAGAATGGAAATTTTTGTGTATGTTTACCTTTAAAAATGTTTCTTGGATTTGCTGAGGATTTCAATAAAATTATAGTTAATACACGACAAGAATTGATATTAATTAGGAGCACTTCAGATGTGAATGCTATTCACACAAACAAAGCAGATGAAACCCCTAAAATAGCATTACAAAAAATATTATGGAAAGTTCCCCATGTATCTGTATCTGATACGGAAAAACTGAGAATATTAAAATGTGTCGACAGCGGCAGAGACCTTGACATACCTTTCAGATGTTGGGAATTACAAGAATATCCCCTATTACAAGAAACAATGAGACATTCATGGGCAGTAAAAACGAGTGCGCAATTGGAAAAACCTCGATATATTATTTTCGGATTTCAAACCAATAGGAAAAATATACCAGCAAGATTTATGAGTCAGTTTGATCATTGTAATTTAACGAACATTAAACTTTATCTTAATTCTGAAACTTATCCTTATGATAACTTAAACCTCAACTTTGACAACCATCAATGGTCCATTTTATATGAAATGTACACACGGTTCCAGCAATCGTATTATTATAAAAGTGAAGGTGAACCTTGTTTGTCATCAGAAAATTACCTACAACTAGCTCCTCTAGTTGTTATCGATTGCAGTCGACAAAATGATGATGTAATAAAGGGAGGGGCAGTGGATATAAGAATTGAATTCGAGACGAATAAGAATATTCCTGCCAACACATCAGCTTACTGCTTACTACTACACGATCGTTTAGTGAAGTATAATCCTCTAACTAGTGTTGTTAGAATCGCTTAAACAAAATAAAAAAAATGTTTGTGATCGACTTTTATGGATTTCAATATAAAAATAGTGATTTTTATATTAGAGAAATAGCTATTTTAAATATGGAGAATGGCTGTATGGTTCATAAATTTGTACGACTACCATGTATCGCCTTCTTTGATGGTGGATTTCGAAAATGTGTTGATTGGAAAACTAGACACGTGCATGGACTAAGTTGGGATAATGGATTTGGAGTGGATTCCGATCTGCATTTAGAAGATCTAAGTGACTTTATAAAAAACATTGTCCGTGAAGAATATGTAATTGTTAAAGGACTGAGCAAAAAAAGTGTTTTAAGTAAATTCATTTCCAACAACCATATAATTAATGTGGAGGAACTCAATTGTCCAAGTTTTAAAAACTTAAGAAAACAAATTTATGGCTGGTTGTCTAGTGATTGGAGAGATATTAGAACCTACCATTACCATTGTAAAAATCATCTTTTTAACGATCTAGCTTGTGCTTATGAAAATGCTATTATATTAAGTATATGGTATGACAGAAATAATATTATGAATAAAAAGTAGTTAAAAAATGTGTTGTTTTATTTTTTAGTTTTAAGAGGGGGGGAGATTTAAAAATGTATAAAAGTGATATGTTTCTTTGTTTCTGCTCATATATGTTGACAACCTTAGTTTGGCAAACAACTCTAAAGTTAAAGAAAAAGAATGTTTTTACTACTCATTTTAGTTTTGTATGCAATAAATTGCAGTGTTTGTAGAATGCTGTACATACAAGAGGATATGAATATTGGGAATTATAATTTTCCCATTAAATTAAATGTGACTATCGATAATCCAATTTATTTACGAGATGCTGTAAAAGTTGAAAATTATACTATTTCAATAGAAGATGGAACCTTTTATTTGTTTGAGAAATCTGAAAACAATCTGGTTTTGATGGAGTATCCTGCATTCTATTTCCCCGCTATTCAAGAAAACGGATGGAAGGAATTTACCGTTAATACAGCAATAAGAAATTTAAACAATCAAACCATTGGATTTGTAGTTGGTCATGATATGTATTATTATCCTATTGCACCGAGAAAAAATTCTGTAATGTATTGTGGTAGATATAGTTTGGAAGCATTACTTGGCAATAGCACATACATTACTTTTCATAATTTAGAATTTACCTCTTATGATTTCACACAAAACTTTATAGAACTTTCCAATAGAGAAAAGACTTGTTTTATACATGTTTAGAGTATTGTGAATGTTAATTAAAAAATAAAACCAGGTTTTACAATTAAATTGTTTTTAATATACCTACATTGTTACAATGGTGATTTAGAAGGGTATTAATAATGATAATAAATGCGAGAAAAAGATTTAAAAAGTAAAAAAAACAAATTGTGTAAAAAAAAAAGTTTGATTTATTCAAGTGCCTGTGACAATAAATCAGATATTTCATTATCGTTTATGCTTGCTGGAGGCGGAGGAAGAGAAGTAGTAGTAGTAGCAGCAGCAGCAGCAGCAGATACACCTTCGTAATCATAATCATAATTATCATCCCTGCTAGAATTTTGAATGGTCGGTGCTTCTAAATACAGTTTCCGTTTTTTACTACCTGGTGCTTCTATTGGAACTCTCTCCACATCCTCCAACTGGTCATCGAGGAGATTAAATTTATATTTTCTAACGACGCTTTCCAAAATCTTGAAATCCCCTTCCTTTTCCAGTTTCGTCCTCATATATTTGACTGGTAAATTACCAAATTTCTTCTTCAAAGTACTGGATCTAGGAGAATAAGTTAATGATATAAATATTTTTTCTCCCCGTATAAACATTTCCTTTACACCATATCTGAAAATGAAAACATTTTTGTAAATCAAACTTGTTAAAGTTGTAGACAGAGAGAGAGAAATTATTGGAAATAACGAGAAGCGAGAAATTAAAAAAAAAAGCAACACTGAAATTAATTCAAATAAAAACCAGTCACAAAAATAAAATTATAAGAAATGTAAAGAATACTTACTGAAATAATTGTTTCATCACAACTAAAGCAACCTTTGCTGGAAAGTGTATTGGGTCCTGGGTAAAGACCACAATCGTGCTGGGTGTTGTTGCCATCTTGATGATAATTGCGAGTAGTAGTAGTAGTAATCGAAAAAAGCACAGTTTCAACTGATGCGGATTCATTTCAAATTTGTGAATTTATACAGCATAGAATAAAAATTATACGAGTCATATGACATGAAAATAGCTACTTTGTTAAATATTTCCATTTAATATTGCACATGCAAAGTAATTTTTGCTGGATAATTGCAACGTCAATAACAATTTTATGTTTACTCAATTAATTGGATTGCATGACTTGGAGGTCAAGAGGTTATATCAGAACATTTTTATTTTTATCAATGCATTAGATTACGTGACTTGGAGGTCAAGACGTTACACCAGAACATTTTTATTTTATTTTTTCTCAATTAATTGGATTACTCGCTAATTCTGTTGTGTACCAGTTGAAGAAAACGTGTTACTTATGACGTTAATATATTTTTATTTAACCATATTTAAACAGTTGCTACGATCGTTGGAAATTTGAAATCGTTGTTTCAATTTGACAAAGTGGTTAGGGTTTTCTTGGTTTGCTCGACGCAATTGATATTCAGGTGAGTTTATTTTTTTTTATTTTTATTTTTGTGGTTCTTGTTCTATTTGGAATATTTGTATTAGAGTGGCAATGGCAGAAATAGAATACCTGGAAAGCGTGGCTTTTACACGCTTTAGCCCGGATGCACACTTTTATCCACCCAGGCGTACCACTACGGGTGCAGCATGTATCCTTATTGCTACAAACGAGCCTGTGACAATTATGCCACAGTCTCAGGGGTTAGTCAGTACTAATTTATGTATCCGAAAAATGGATGAGGATGAGGGTTATTACATCATGCTGAAGGAGCGTAATGCCAAACAAGGTGTCATAGTAGTAGGAGGTGTCGTGAATGAGAACTATGACGGGGAAATATTTGTGTGTGTGTATAACACACATAAAACTAGGGTATTACAATTACAACAGGGTGAATATTTCTGCCAGGCTATTGTTATGCCCTATTGGAAGGGAATTGGAGGCAACATTGACATTCAAAATAATGAGAGATTATAATTTTAACTGGTAATTAATTTAACGATTTTATTTTTGCACAATTAATTGGATTGCATGGCTTGGGTCAAGAGGTTATAGAACATTTTTATTTTATTTTTTCTCAATTAATTAGATTGCTTGCTAATTCTGTTGTGCTCGTGACTTATGACGTTAATATATTTTTATATTGGACTATATTTAAGGAGTTGCTGTGATCGCTATGTGTTCAGTTCCAGTGTACGAAAAAACTGAAATGAATTCCCAGAAAGTTGTTGATACAGTCTCCGACGAATTTGTTAGAAAAATAGAAGTGGTGAGTAGATTAGTTAGAACAAAAAATGATTTAAAACTTTTTACCAGAGAAATCAAAAAAGCTATTCGATTGTTGAATAAATGTGTTAAATATAAGTACAATTGTGTTAAAAATTTTTCAAAAATTGAGTCCAATTTGGCACTTCTTAAAGCATATCTACAAAATTTTAAAGTTAAACTAAATAATAAAGAGAAATCAAAGGAACTTGTTTGGGAAAATTTGGAATCGTGTTTCAATGGGAGAATAAAGACAGGCATTATAGTTAATTTGAAAATTAAAGATCCAAAATTATTTTTGAAAAAGGCATTTAGAAGTTTTTCCATTCAAATTAAAAAACAGCTAAAGACTTGTCTGCTTAAATCAAATGTTATTTTCTTTGGATTGTTCATCAAGCCTCAGAATGGTGAAAGATCTATAAAACATTTTTCTACTAAAAGTAATATTATTGATAAAAATACTAATTTAAAGGAATGGTATCAGACTCACGTAATTGATGAAATTTTGGTAAAATTGAGTGAGTTTCAAGAGCAGGACTCGGGATGGGCCTTATTGGAAATTTTACACTTAAAAGTCAATATAAATAGCTATTGCCCTTTAACCGTTGGTAGTTCAACTTACGTCGATTTACCGCAATTTATAAAAAATACAAAAAGTGTCATTAACATTCAAAATAGTGATCACCATTGCTTTCTGTGGTCAATTGTTTGTGCCTTATATCCAACTAACACTCATGTGACACGAACATCATCATATCCACACTTTAGTACAGTATTAAAATATGACAACATTAGTTTTCCTATTAAATTGAAAGATATACCCAAATTTGAAGCCTTGAATAAATTAGCAATAAATGTGTTTACTGTTATGGTTGAAAGAAAAAGGAATGAGGTTGCACCATTATTAATTAGTAAAACTGATTATTCACCTAAAATAAATTTACTCATGGTTTCAACTAATAATAATTGGGATGATGAGAGTGATGATAATAGTAATACTATCTACCATTTTGCATATATAAAAAATTTGTCACGCTTAGTTGGCAAACAAATTGGCATGAAAAAAAATAAAAACTGGATTTGTGAAAGATGTCTAAATTATTTTTCCACCGAAATGCATTTAAATAAACATTTGGAAAATTGTAAAAAATTAAACATCACTCAAATTATTATGCCGAACGAAACTAATAATATAATGAAGTTTAAAAATTTTAAACATACATTATGTGTCCCCTTTGTCATCTATGCAGACATTGAGAGTATACTAAAGGATTATGATGATGATAATGCTACACAAACGTCACAATTATGTCAGCAACACGAGGCTTTCAGTATAGCTTATTATTTAAAATCAAATTATGAAAATAAAATGTTGTCCAAATTTAGAATCCATACGGGTCCTCATTGCCAAGATTGGTTCGTAAATGATTTATTCGAAATTGCGAAAGAAATTCATGAAATTTATCAACACAAACAGGAACCCTTACAATTAACCACTGACGAACAAACGCAGTTTCGTTTGTCTTCTACTTGCTGTATTTGTCAAAAACCGTTTATTGACAATGAGTTGAAGGCCAGAGAACATTGTCATCTTTCCGGCAAATATAGGGGTGCATCTCATATGTCTTGTAACGTTTTATACCAAAATTCGTATACCGTACCCGTCATATTTCACAATTTATCGGGCTACGATGCTCACTTTATAATAAAAGCCCTCAGCAGAAACATAGAGGGAAACATCAGCTTGTTGCCATTAAATAAGGAACGTTATATTTCTTTTACAAAACACATTTCGGGCACTAAGATCAGTTTTCGATTTTTAGATTCGTTTAGATTTATGCCAAGTAGTTTAGATAAATTGTCATCTTATTTGGACGATAATCAAAAACTGATAACCAAAAAATATTTTAACGATGATGAAAATTTTAAATTAGTGACAAGGAAGGGAATATTTCCCTATGAATATCTAAATTCATGGGACAAATTAAAAGATAAATGCTTACCGTCAAAAGACAAATTTTTTAGCTCTCTGAAAAATGAGGACATTTCAGATGGTGATTATCAACATGCATTAAATGTTTGGCATTCATTTAATATACAGAGTCTTCAAGACTACGCTGAACTGTACTTAAAAACTGACGTACTGTTACTAGCTGATGTGTTTGAAAATTTTCGCAAAATGTGCATGAAGATATATGATTTAGATGCACTCCACTATTATACAACGCCCGGATTAGCTTTTGATGCCATGTTAAAAGTTACCGGCGTTGAATTGGAGTTATTAACTGACTGTGATATGGCTTTATTTATCGAAAAAGGTATCAGGGCGGTATTTCTCAATGTTGCAATAGATACGGGAAGCTAATAATAAATATATGGGAAGTAACTATAATCCAGAACTTCCTATTTCATATCTAATGTATTACGATGTTAACAATTTGTATGGTGCTGCAATGATGTTTCCTCTACCATATGGGGACTTTCAGTGGGTGCCTATTGAAAACATTTATAATGAAAATATTTTTGATAGTAATCACGACTCTACTGAGTATGGGTACATATTAGAAATTGATTTATATTATCCTCGGCATCTATATGAATTACATAAATATGTCCTGAATTTAGTACCGCCTACTTCTGATTCTGACAAACCAAAATTGTTAACAACATTGTATGATAAACAAAAGTATGTCATACATTATACGTTACTAAGACAAGCTTTACAATTAGGAATTGTTATTCGAAAAATTCATCGCTGTTTAAAATTCAAACAATCACCGTGGTTAAAAAAGTATATTGAACTCAATACGGAATTACGAAAAACGAGTAAAAATGAATTTGAAAAAATTTTTTTTAAATTAATGAATAATTCTCCTTACGGAAAAACCATTGAAAATGTTAGAAAATATAAAGATATAAAATTAGTTACTAAATGGACAGGACGATATGGTGCCAAATATTATATTTCACAACCCAACTTTCATAGCTGCACCATTTTCAATAAAGACATGGTAATCATTGAGATGAACAAACTGAAGGTGACTTTAAATAAACCCATTTTTATCGGCATGTGTATACTAGATATTTCGAAAACATTCCTTTACGATTTTCACTATAATTATATCAAGAAAAGGTTTAATGACGATGCTAAATTATTATACACCGACACAGACAGTTTAATTTATCAATTTTGCAACATTGATGACATATACAAATACATTAAAGAAGATATTGAGAGATTTGATACTTCTGATTATCCAGAAAATAATGTTTTGGGATTCCTTTAAAAAATAAAAAAAAGATAGGCTTGATGAAAGACGAGAATCAAGGCAATATTATGACACATTTTATTGGCTTAAGATCGAAAATGTATGCCCTAAAAGTTATGTCTAAAAATCAAGACGAAAACATAATTAAAAAGGCTAAAGGTATCGAAAAGTCCGCCTTGAAGGAAATAACATTTGATGATTACTATAAGTGCCTATTTCAAAATATCAAAGTGTCAATCAATCAAAAATCTATAATTTCAAGGCATCATGATGTTTATACAATTTCCCAACAAAAAATTGCTTTGAGTCCTTTCGACTACAAACGAATTGTAAGTTATATTTATACAGACACGAAACCATGGGGATTTAACTATTTCTTATAGTCAGAGTTTTTTTTTTGTTCTAAATAATCTACTTCATTCACTAAACGACGACGTAGGAAGTATTCCGATCTGAAACAAGATTCGTAAACAAATTGAGGAGACAACCGACCAAAAGAATACAACCACGAAGTATTCCGAAACCTCAATATAGCAAGACAGACGGAACGAATTGGTGCAGGAGTTGTCAACAGTTTTTTTGTTTTTGCAGAAATTCAATTGAACTACATTCTACCGCCACACAACAAATAGATTTATATTGCTACGAAACAATTCAACAGTCTTAAGATGCCTAATTTTAAATTTAAAACATACACTGCCAACGTGATGGAGACGACGATTTGTGGTGTATGCGGAAAAACTATTAGGAAGCGACCTGCAACAAATAACGATTGGACTCCGAAAGTAATCATCGCCACGTGTCCCGTATGTTTACAACCAAGACCCTGCAAGAAGACGATCCAAGTTTCTTGGATTTAAACTATGATGTACGTTCTAGACTTTGAATAATTTCGTAGTACTATTTCTCTCTCTCTCTCTCTCTCTAAGTTGAAACAGTTGTTTAATAAATATATTTTTTACAGCCTCGTTTTGAACGTCCCATTCCAAGTGGATCAGGGTTGCTGAAGACCAAACATGACATCATTACCAATAAAATGGACACGTGTAACAGGCTATATCAAAGCCAACCATGCAGCGAGTACGATTGGTCGGCGATGATGAGACATTTTGATACCGCTGCAATGGAAGACTCCGTGACCAGGGACCACTGGAATTGGATCAAGCAAGACATATGGCACGACATCCAAATATATAAATATTACAACAATGTAAACAATGCAAATTTAAAAAGAAAATTGTAATTCTTGATCTACACTCATCTAAAATAAAATTTATTACTACAATCTGTTGTCTTTTTTTGTTGCTCTAAGAAAATTTCTAAATAAAATAAATATTTAAAATCTAATAAAATATACAAGAGTACGCTGGAGGCGAGGCCGGCTCGGCTCTCTCTCACTCTTACACATTCTTTTACCCTCTGCACCCTCTGGTCATTGGCGACCACTTCTTCTACCACCCCTACGCTCTTCACCTACACTTCTTCGACCACTACCCTCTGGTCATTGACCTATCTTTGCAAGAACTCCACCCTTACGCTCTCACGTCGAGACTCGGATGGACAGGTTACCAAAGTGGTCCAGAACCCCAGTAGCTATACTACTATTAAGCGTATTGACAGAAAATTGATGCTCATACTTACTCGTTTGACAAATATATTGACGTCTAAAAATAAATTTAGAAGCGTATCCATGGTAACGACAAAACCTACTTAGTTTGGTGGATATGCGAGACATGAGAAAAATATTTTAATATTTTCGAGATATTTTATTAGTTAACACCTTTGTATTCATATAATGGTCGTACAAAAAATAGTATAAGCATCTCAAACAGTAAAGAGTTTAATAATCTCCTCTAATATTGGAGAAACACTGTCGGCGATCGGCGAGAAAGAGAGGCAGTGGCAATAGGTCTGAGAGAGAAAACTGTGGAAAGTGGAGGAAAATCACCCCTAAATAGACGTAAATGCCTGTAAACAGCTTTGTATATACGTTATGTAAAATATAGATATGTTGGCTTTTCTAAATCAATTTTTGCTATTACTGTTATTAAAAAATCCGCCCCAATTATAACTGGGAATTCAAACTCAAAATGACAGCCCTGTAATTCAAATGGCAATAATATTTTTAGTGAAACTCTGCTGCTTGACTTTAAATGCACTCGTAAGTCGAATATATGAGACAGGAAACGTGGCAATACTATTTATTTTATTTTGTGCTCAAACAGCAAATTTCTGAACTCGAGGCTATTAGCGCCGGAAAAATGAAATTAAATATTGATATACTAATAGTGGACGACGTATTACTATAACCAATAGTGTGTTCAAAATCACATTCTTCTAGTAGGTGGTCTACTGGATTATTAATTAATATCAGTCCTCGATATTACTCTCCCGCAGCACCCGATCAGTAGGCAATTGCTCGTTTCCCGAAACCTCGTCATCATTGTTACAATTGACTGTTAAGGTTGAAACATATTTACTTACTGCAGATTGTTAAACAACCCGAGTTGTAGCTCTAGCTTAATACGTTTAAAAATTTTTAGTATGATTTTGAGAACGAAAACAGAGAGTTTTTCGAAACGTCAATAACACGAAAGTGCGCGATAGTGATGTGATTTTTGTTATTATTTTACTTATCTGCTTTTTTCAGTGTGAGATTTTTTGGTTAGGCAAACTTAGTTTCGGAAATAACCCTTGACTGTTCCGTTTGGCGCAAGGGCTTATTTAATTAATCTTTATTATTTTTTCAGAAGTGTGGCAAAAACCCAACAAAACTAAAGAAAAACTAGCTTAATTAGTTGGAAAATCATCAATTTCAATATAGTAATAAGCTTGTCTAAGTCTATCTAATACTCTTGAGTATATACACCAAGAGAGTCAATCCTTAATAAAAACCTAAATAGTTATCACAATTCCTGTTAGATGTCGTACTGTGCAACAATACGCATTTATTCAAACGAAGGAAATAAAGCACTACTATTTTAATCTGCAAAAAACTGCAAAAGCGTTTCGAGGGCGTGGCCGCGTGACCCTTTTTCATATACCTGCCTAAATAATAAGATTGTGGCAATATATTTATATTCAAACCACAGACCATAAAGTTTGAAACATAAGCATTTTATGTTATTGCGTTAGAGAAGTAAGAATAATAATAATAATAATAATAATAATTTTATTTTCCCATAGATAAAAAAATACATTTATATAGGAATAGTCACAGTTGTCAACTACAAACTAACACGTAATATGAACTGTTAATTAATTTAAAAAAAAACAAAAATAAGATTGTAAAAAAGAGTTTTCAGCGATATGCCAAAATTTACAGTTTCTATTTTATTTGCAAAAAATCAAATATTTTTAAGAAAAATTCATTAGTAAAAATTCTAAAACAATAACTACCTATATAAATCTTTTTTCAATGTTTGGTATAAATTTGTGATGGTGTGAAATAAATATTATTTTGTAGTCTCTTTGAAGAGAGATTTTAAACTTAAGATTAAATTTAAATTTATTTAAAAATTCAAATAATTTAACATTTGCGCATGCAAATTTAAATAAATTAACATGCGCTAATGTTTTTAGTAAAAATAATTTGTGAACTCATCAGAAGAGAATGCGTTTCAAAATTTATTTATTATTTTAAGTATTATATAGGGTGAACCCATTAATAATGTGCCAGAGTAGGAATGACATCTTTGGAGCATAGCATAGCTAAATATGCCTTACTAAAATGTTGCTGTGGAAAAAAATACAGGTTTACATTATTTTTTTCGTTTTTTTTTTGTAATAACTAGGATCGCTCAACCGATTGTCATCAAATTTGGTAGGGAAACATATTTTAAGAAAAGTAATCATAATGTATGTAGTAGGTACTATCGTTTGCAATAATAATGGCACTCTCTTAAAACAGTTTTTGAACTTCTGGAGATTCTGAGTAGAAATTTCATTAAATGTCTATTAGTGAGAGAAGCAACTAATAACTAATATTAAAAATTTAAAGTAGATTTTATTACGAATACGTCAGAAGTTCAAAAGAAATAACAAAATTAATTTTAATGAGTGGTATTATTATTGCAAACGATTGTACCTATTAAAACACATAGACCATTAACAATGCCAGATGATGACCATTTCTCTCTTATTTTTTGTAAACGAAATTCCTACCGTTTTCCAGAAAACTGATCTAAAAACTACCAAATGTATTTTTCGACGTGAGGAAATCTCTTAGGAGCATTAGAAAATTGCATAGAAGTGGGAGGCCATATTGAAAATTTACTGTAATAATTAGTTTAATTAATTAAGACATGTAGAGGTAGAAAGAGTTTGCTCAAGGGCTATGTTGTTTTTAGTGCTCTGTTGTTAATTTTGTCAATAAAAGTAAATATGTAGGTATTTTTTTTACAAAATTGGTAGGAATTATCAACTTCTACCAAGTGTACTTATTTTTTACGTAGAAAAGATGTTCGGATACAATTTTGTAGTCGACCGAATTAAAATGTTTTGTCAACAAAAAATAAGAGAAAAATTCATCATTAGACATTGTTAGTACGGCGCCCTTTATTGGTAAAACTGATTTAATACATAAATTATTTTTATTTTTCTTAAAAAATGTTTCCCTACCAAATTTGGTGACAATCAGTTGAGAGATACTCGCGTTATTACAAAAAAAGAAAACACAAATAAAAATATTTCAACTTTGACACCTTGTATCTTTTTCCACAGCAATATTTTACTAAGATATATTTAGCTATATCTTCATACTTATTTCCTCCCAATGATGCTACTCCTCCTCTATGTCCGCTTATTAATGACCCACTCTGTATATTTTTATCGACACGTAGGTATTGAATGACTTCTTCACTTGAATTTACCAAAACTGGAGGAGTATGATAAAAGTGTTATCTGGCGGTTAATATATTTTAAGGTTTGACTTTCATTGATACGTAAAAGTGAATATGAACTGGATAACTGCACTTCTGTAATTTGTTTGTTCTCTGTAAATATGAGAATATTTTCATTATTAAATCATGTGATGGAATTAGTATAATTACTTATCAGAATTCAAAATCTATGATTATAGTCGATTTTTGCCTTGCGGAAAAGTTTTATTCCTGGAATGTTTCATCTAGTTTTATTACATGTTAAAAAATAACATTTATTTCCTCCCTGCTTCTTCATGACTAACACATTCACTTAATAATAAATTAAACAGTAATCCTATTGAATGTCACTAAAATTATGAATTTGAAGTACATACAAGCTTTTGAAATAATAATGACACTCTCAAAACAGTTTTTGAACTTCTCGAAGTTCTGAGTAGAAATTTTATTAAATCTATATTGGTAAGTGAAGCAACTAATTACTAATGTTAAAAGTTGAAAGTAGATTTCATTACAAATACGTCAGCAGTTCAAAAGAAATAGCAAAATTCAATTTAAAGAGTGTCATTATTACTGCAAACGATTGTACATAACATAAGATGTATGAACCAATCATCTTCGATGGGAGGAGCTTTCAAAATTAAATATCCAAATTCGTGTCATTTTAGTACCTAATATTGCGCCATCTATTAGCAAATAGTCCAAGCGTAAACGTTCTTTTGAGTTCGTTTCCCATCACGCGAGAGTTGGTTTCCCATTCAGGGCACAAGGTCTCCCATTAGATTGACTCGTGTTAGTGTATATAGTCAAGGCTAATACATGGCGTAGCTAGGCGTGGGCGAAGCGGCCCTTCGCCCACGGCCTCGCACTTAAAGGGGCCTCGCGCGAGACCCCGTGGTGGTGATTTAAAACCGAACGCCATGAACTCTAAATAGTACGAATAGCACCCTAAAAGACCTACTTACTAAGAATAAGCTTTACCGAGGCTTTACCACACGTACTATAATTAATTTGCACACCCTGCTGGTGCTATTATCGACATATTTTTTAGTACTGAAGAGGTTACAAAAAATAATTATTTTTAGCATTTAAACACCTCATAATTATGAAATTTTCAGATCATCCAGACTTCACTACTTTAACTAGTTTAATCATAAATGAATAACTTTGTAAACACTTTCTGATTTTTCACCATTCTTTTCTTGAAAATATACAGGGTGACATTGAAAACTACAATGCATAGTATCACACGATAAAGGACCAAAAAATAATAAATAAAGTTATATACACTAATGTCCGATCGCCTTTTGTTTTCAAGATACAGCATTTAAAATTTTTTTGTAAAATTTAAATTTTTTTAATTTCTCCCGATTGTATGAAAATATTTGAACCAAAATTGATGCACACTGTGACCTTGCATGTAGCTATTATGTGTCACAATATTCAGTTTATTCAGCATCCAATGGCGGAAGGAAAGGGCCTCGCTGATGCGACTTCGCCCACGTCTAGATTAGTCCACGCTACGCCACTGCTTAACATCCCTAATGGATTACATCTCTATTAAACTAGTATAAATACTTGGAGGTAGTAAACGAGTTATAGTTGGTATAAGCATATTTTCTAAGATGGGCGTTGTTGTTTAAAAAATATACATATACGTACGATCTATCTTTATGGCAATATTTATCCTTACCTAATATCATTTTAAATTTTCCTTGTTTAGTTGGTACTCAACAATATTTAAAAAAATGTAATGTCAATGTTTGAAAATCTGGAAAAGAACCTAGAAATTCCTGCATATAAATGATTTCTACCATTCCATTTGCAAGCCCTGAGCGTCGCCACTGGTATTCAACCACTGGGTTGAATTAGGATGTACATTGCGCTGCTTAGTAAGTGAACACGTTAATTTAGCAGTGGCGGCCCGTGGGTTTTGCAAAGGGTGGGCACAAAAAATAAATTTAGATTCATTTAAATGTATTGCAAGAACAGAATGTAATTCTGCAACAAAGTTAATTAAACCTATATAAATGCCTGGATATTTGGACGAAGTCTTCTCATCATGACCTCGCAAGGCTAATTCGAACGCTCCACAAAAAACTTTATACACATTATTAAACGACGCAAAATGTGACGATTTTTTTCCACCTGTTTATTATGTTCTAACCGAGGTTCTAACTTATAGCGCAAATACGCACTAATCTAATTGTTCACGTATGTCAGTTTTTCCTAAAACACTAAATTCCATATATGCTTTTAAACGAGCCACAGAATTTTCATGTTTTTTGGACCTATCCGCTGTGCTTTAAATCGTCAAGTCCGTATTTGGTCCACGCTGTAACTTCTGTATTAAATATGAAACAAACAAAACATAACAATTTATTTGTCACGGAACAACCACACATCCATTGATATTTCTCGTATATGTTTTTAATTAAATATTTTTGATCAAATGACACTGGATTGTTTTTTAACAGATACTGAACAGAATTTATTTCTGGTTCCGGATCCATTTCTTTTAATAAGTATGTACAAATACACAGAATCACTTTAAAATTATATCTGTAATGAGAAATCGCCTTTAACACCAGCAAAGTTAAAACACAAATTTGTTTATACAACTATTCTGCAAGCGAAATATATTTTTATATACAAGTACGTACTAAACAAAGCAAGCGACTACTGAAAACTGAAATAACTGAATGCCGGAGGGAGATGGAGTGATGGAGATTGGAGACAGTGGAGACTGGAGATTAGTGGAGAAGAGACACGTATTTCAGTGCCCTTCGTCGGCTTTAAATCGGCGAATTTCATTTACTCCGATGAGTCCCGAACGTCGGAAAATGAGCCACGTTTAGAGACAAATTCTTGGGTTCCCAGGAAATAAAGTTTGATATAGTTCGGGCGCGTGGATGGTTGACGGGAAAAAAGTTTTGAGTAGTTTTTCGCAACCGATAATAGAATTACAAAAAAATATATAAATCTATAATAGCATCATATATTTCTTCGTGACATGTACAGTGAAGGGTGGGCACGTTCCCTTGTGCCCCTTAGCACCAGCCGCCACTGTAATGTAGGTGTAGATTGTTGAAGAGGGCGTCAATATGTAACGGAACAAAGATTATGTATTAGGTTCAGGTGGATAGAGAAAATACTCAGAACTTCAAAATAGATATATTTGTTCTAAGTGAAAGATACAATATAATACAAGAATATTATGAAATTGTGCATGCATATAATTACAATCAGATATATTCAACAGACACACATATTCAACAGAATATTCAATAATTACAGATATACTAAACAATGCGTTACACTAACATAGTAACGAGATTTCATCTACCCAGCACAGGTTAGATAAATGTCACCAAGATATAATATCATCGACCAGAGCTACAGTTAATCACAATATATTATCAGTTATTAAATAATTCAATCACACCAATAACATGGATGTCAAGAATAACTCACTACCTTATCTATAAAAGTTACTTTTTCACCGACAACAAAAACTGTCGCGAAAAGAATATTTGTACAGTGAACTAAACCATAGAGGATGTTACTTCCGTACTATAGCGAGTAATGTATACATCATTACAAAGGCAAATATTAACAACTTATTGTCAAAATTTATATATAACACTTTACTAAATTTTGATTTATGCAGCTAGGTTTCTTAAATAGTTAATTAAATGCTACTTAGTATTAAAAGAGTTCTATCCATTACTCACCTCAAATATAGTTCATTCCACAATTTCAGACTTATTGGAGCCACACTAGGCCATATTGGTGATCTATTTGGTTCATACATTGGATTAAGTAAGGTAGATAAAATATCTGGATGATTTAAATATGACCAGAGACTAGTGGTTTTTTTAAAAACTTCTGTATTATTTCTATCAGATTCACAATTTCCAAGAAATGTACCTAGAACACAATATATTTATTGACATATTGACAATTTTTCTTAAAAATAATTTATTATAGCAAAAAGTAACAAATAATTATTTACCAATAACAGTTCATGGCGAATAATCTATCATATTATGTTGGTATAATTTCTATATTATAAAAACTACAGAAATATTTTTTAATATATACCAATTTTCTCTTTCCAAATCTTGTTCAGTGCTATTTAATCTTATTTCTAAACAATTAATTTTCGTTCGAAGGAGCTTTTTATCGACTTTAGTACAGTTAATGTAATAAAATAAAACATAATCACAAAAATAATCTATATGAAACCAACAAGCCACAATAAAATTTATCATTTAAATAACATACACATACACATAAGATTGCTTTCTCAATATTCGTTGATAAATTCAAATGTTTTGTATTTATTTTTAGTAATACGCTTGTCCAGCATTTTCCTCATTTATTTCATAAATCAAGAGTACAAGAGAAAAATCATGGATGCAAATTATTAGAATTTTATTCGCATGTTTAGTACCTTAAAACATGTTATCCAACCACTTTGTATATATATTGTATTATATTTTGTATATTATCATATTATATTATATACTTATGAAACTCCAATTTATCTATGCTGACTAAGAAAAGGTTGCCACGTCAGTTGTAAGCCGATAATGAAATACTATAAAATATCAGCTCACAACTGGATAGACAAGATAATAAATTCAGACTTCATCTCAGCAAGAGAGTAAAACTTCGCCGCATTAGAATTGTACCAAATAGATAATATAGTGCTTCTCCAAAAACAAATGAAATTTGTTATTTCTACGCTGTTGTAAAATAACTGATGCAGTCGGCAGAATGTAAAAGAAGCTATTCTAGTTCAAAAATCAAGCAAGAACCTGTCCCAAGCTGCTGGATTCTTCACAGTTCTAATTCTAGGAACAAATAGAAACCTGTTTTAAGCTGCTGAATTCTTCACGATCCCTAGAAGTCACCTCAACGGAAAAACACTATTAAGGAAGATTTGACTCGAGAAACTTGTTTTCTACACCAAGGCTCTGCTGTATTTCCAAAGTAAGTCCTCTCCTTAAATCCTATAATATATTTGCTAACAGAAGTAAATTTGTTATCTTCACTAGCTTTAAGAAATTAAGAATCATTGCCCACCATAATCAACACACTAGTAACAAACTTAGCATTATTCCGTTAGGAGTAAGAATATTGAGACCTGACAGAGCTAACGCTGAGATTACGAAACTTAAAAATTCAAAATTATTTCTTGAATCATACAAAAAAAAAATTGTTTATTTTTTTTTTCTAAATATTAAAAACACCATTAATTTGCCCTAGTCGTTTTAGTCAAGAATTAGATAAACTCATAACTTTTCAACATTCTCAAACAACAAAGAATACCAATATAACACCTACCGTAGTTAATAATTCTTTTGTTAGAAATAATGCAAATATAATCATGAGTCACTCTGTAGATTATATCTTGTACGTATGTACATTCAAAATATTCCAAAATTTCGTGGAGGAAATCAGCAACCAAAATTTATCCGTGCCGCTGATGAACTTTTTCAGCGTTTCTTTCAGAAAATCGCAATTTTAATTTGTTCCTTATTTCGTCAGTAACATTTAGATTAATTGGATAAGCGGATTTAGCATTATCGTGCCACCCAGAATTATTTGGTGACGGTCATACTATTTCTTCGTTATAAAATAAATTAATTTACATTCAGCTAGATCCAACATTCCCACCGAAGCTATTAGGACAACAAGTTATTTAGATTATTTTGGGTAATTTAGTTGCCAAAATTACTGAACAGATCACTTGAAGAAAAACAAGCTCAAGTAAATATTTATTCAGAAATGGCTTTAGAAACATATACATGATGTTTACCTTTTCATTGTAAATAATTAATTACAGCAAGCTATATGAAAAATATTACTGAAGCAATACAAGCTATCACAGTGGAAGAACAAGTTGAAGAATTCTGAATTCAAAATCACTCCCTAATACCTGAGACAAATATTTCAAAATTAAGTGCCAAAACTATCAAAATAAACCCTTTCAACAACACTTTAGGCCAAAAATCAAATGAATGGTATAACAAAAATATTAATAAAACAGGACATTTATAAAAATTAAATAACATTGACTATTCTGATCCGTTAACTGACAACGACTATTCAGAAAATTATTTTCAATAAAGTTCACGCCTTTATTCAATATTGCTTAGTTCAATATTGAACAAGAAGATTTAACATATTTTGAAAATTCAGAGATTGATACTATTTACTTAAATTTTAACTCAAACGTTTTTGATGGAAACTTTCCCACACCAGTCTCGGAAAATACTCAGATGTGATTTTAGAGTATAACTTCTTTATCATTTTCATTCCCTTTGTCATACATTAGAATTAGAGATCAAAATTCTATTTTCAAATTTTTAATATTGAATCTGGATCTACTGAATCGCCCCGAAATCTTAAAACAACATTTTTCAGAATATCTTTTATAATACCATAATTGAATAAGCCAACATCCTTTATACTCCAAAATTTAATTTGGACGATACAATGAATGTAATATAATTTAATTGTCACAAATATTATGACAAATAGGTCTGGTTCAACTACCCATATTTTTCGTTTTAAGAATTCCTTACTTGGAACATTACTAAGCCAAATTAGTGAAAATTCTTATTGAACAAAATTATTCGATGATACTAAAATTTTTATTGATGAACATCAATTTAATTACAACAATAAAATAATTTCAAATTCTATTTGAAAAATTAGAAACGGTCAATGTTTAATTGAAATCCAAAATTTTGAAGACTTCACAAATAAAATCTTTTTTAGTTGAACCAATTTATAATTATTTTATTTCAAAGAACTTACCGGAAAAACCTATTGAAAATAAAATAAATTATGAATTCTTTAATTAAACTTCTCATTTAAATTCTCAAGAAAAATACTTTAAGACTCTGAATTCCTTCAATTATTCATCATGGAGACTTACTAACCTTCCCAAACAAAATTAACCATGAAATAAAAACAACAGATGAAAAACCCATTTACAAAAAATCTTACAGGTTGTATATACAAAAACAAGAGGTTAAAAAGCAAATTAATAATATGCTCTAAAATTGCATTTTAAAATATTCACATAATCCTTATTCATCCCCTATTTGGATTGTTCCAAAAAATTAAGATGCCTCCGGTCAATAAAAATGGAGACTTGTTATTGATTACTGTGACATAAATTCAAAAACAATTGATGATGAATATCAGTCGCAGCGAAGGTTTTGAAGAGTCACCACTAAAGATGCCGACAGTGAAGAGCGGCGAAACGTTTGGAAGCATGGGATGCGACTAGTTGCAGCGGCGGCTACGGAACGTCTCGGAGGACCACCATTATCCGAGGAACCGTTCCGAACGTAGTAGTCGTAATACGAGCAATTGCAACCGAGACACCGATAGCGGGTCTGTACCCACAGCCTAGCCCGAGAACAACCAGGCCAAGTAAAAGAATCCCGGCTAATGCTAGGGATGTGCATTTTAACTCTGTTTCTGGCAGCTACCAGTTACCGAGGTCACGGCATAACAACCCGAAAAATCACTATGTGTCAGATGATGAATATCCTCTACCAAATATCACAGACATATTGTGACAACCTACTACTACAACAATCTACGTCCACTAGATTGGTGATACCAGGGTCCTATAAGGACTTCGGATATTTGGCTAACTCAATGGAGAAGGGGTGGTTTCAGATGTTATAGGGCGCCAGACAAATTTTCTATAACCAAACAAATACCCTAACTAGTGCAAGTTAAATCCCAAAATTTGTTAACGAAGTTAACGACAAATAAAACAAAATAATCTATACCACTAAATATTTATTTTATAATTTATAACAATTTACATTTAAGTAGGTAATCGTTTGATGTTATAAATTGCCTGAAATGAACTAGTAGTTATGTAAATTTAATAGCAAATAGTAGAATTAGCTAAACGCAAGATTTAGACATTAAGAGAGTAAGCATATTGTCACAAAATTTGCCCCGATCGCCCCTACGCGATGCTGGTAAATAAACAAAATAATGCCGTGTATCGAGGCGCGACTGGAATATTGAGAATCGACGAGAATCGTTCGGGAAATGGGTGTAGAAAGGCTAGAAAATAACTGTAATATTCGTTTGGTCTATAAAAGAAGAATAAACGGCCGAGTCAGTCAGTCTTGAATTAGAGTTTTCATTTGGATGGTTCAGTGAGATCAATTGGAGATTCAGAGCAATTTAGATAGTGATTAATTAAATAGTGTTCAGTTGAGTTGTGCGTAACAATTTGGTGTCGGAAGTGGATTTAACTGGAAGTTTGAAGAACTTTCTGGAACTCTGTGCGTGGGTGGAATAAACACGCAAGTGTGACATATCACCGCACTCGTCGTGACGTAAGGAAGTGAACGATGTTACTTGCGAAGGACAATCTCGAACATTCTAGAACTTTATACGGGAGTGAGACAAAGACCCAAGTGTGACATATCACCGCACTTATCGTGACTTAAGGAAGTGAACGGTGTTACTTGCGAAGGACAATCTAGAACTTGTAGATGCAAACGATGCAAGAACAGGGACGGATGATGCAAAAGAAATTAGAAGAACAGGGACGGACCATGCAAGAGAAATTATAAAAGAAACTAGAAGAACAAGGGTATATAATGAAAGATCAGATACAGACAATACAACAGGAAATAAGAGATCGGACGAAAGAACTGAAGTCAGCCCAGAAGACAACGTTCACTACTGGAAATGGATTGTGGCAGTTCAATGTAATGCCATTTCGCCTATGCAATGCTCCTGCCACTTTTGAACGATTGATGGAGACTGTACTTCATGGCCTGCATTGGAAGACTTGCTTGGCTTACTTGGACGTGCTGGGACGCTGTTTCCAAGAGCACCTGAAGAATGTGTCCGAAGTGTTCAAAAAGTTGAAAGCAGCAAACCTGAAATTGAACCCGAAGAAGTGCAATCTGTTCCAGAAGGAAGTTAGATACCTAGGCCACATTATTATTATTATTTTTTTTTAATCTTTATTGCCCAACAGATAAAAATCCATTTATAGGACAAATATTTTACAACAAAAAGAAAGTAACTGAACAAATAAATATAGAAAGAACAGTACGCACTAGTCTCTTTAAAAGTTACATTAAAATATAGAACTACTAAAAAAATACATTACAAACATCTAAATATCACTACTAAATCTCAGACCAACAGCTGCAACCATCTGATTCAGGTTGCTAAAATTAATATCACATAAATCTGATACTACATTAAAATTGTGACACATAATATGCACTGGGGACATCTTAAGACAATTTGACCTTACTCTGGCACAAACAAATGGACGATTTTGACGAGCATTTACACGAGGAACATGGAAATAAAACTGGCACAACAGAGTCGGACATTCTAATTTGTTATGAAATAAATTGAATAAAATCTTGACACTGGTTAAAACTCTACGAAACTCCAGAGAAGCGAAATTAAATCTATTAAGTAAAATAGTGTGGTTATAACCTCTTTCTGGATAAAAGCCATCTACTTTAAGTGACATAAATTTTAAAAATTTTCTTTGGACATTCTCTAAAGAAAGCCTTAAATAATCATATCGCGGATACCACACCAATGAGCAATATTCAAGTTTAGATCTAATGTAAGAGTTATAAAGAGTCTTTAAAGCAGTTTCATTAGAAAATGATTGGCAGTTGCGTATAACACAGCCCAGCATCCTTAATGCAGATGAAGTGATCTCATTAATATGCTTGGTGAATAGGAGCTGTGAGTCAAACAAAACACCTAAGTCTTTTATAGAGTTTACCCTGTCAAGTATTTCCGAATTGAACGTATAATCAAATGTTATTGGATGCAACTTGCGAGTGTAACTTACAATCTTGCATTTCGTTATATTCAACTGCAGACAATTATTATTGCACCAGCTGCCTAAAAGTTGTAATTGATTTTGTAACCTCTCACAGTCCTCAATAACTGATACTTTACTAAATAGCTTCAAATCATCAGCAAATAGTAGCTTTTTACAACTCAACTCAGACGAGAGGTCATTAATAAAATATAAGAAAAGCAGAGGCCCTAAATTGGACCCTTGAGGAACACCCGATTATTACGCCAAACGGTGTGAAAACAGATCCGGAGAAGACAAAATGCATAAAGTACTGGCCGGTCCTAAAGACAAACATCAAGTTCGAAGTTTTCTCGGCCTATGCACATACTACCGACGATTCGTCCACGGATTCTCAGACATTGCCAAGCCTCTTCATAAACTCGCAGAAGACAACATCCCATTCGAATGGACTCCGAGATGCTAGCAAACTTTTGAGACGCTGAAAGAGGTCCTCTGCACTACCTCGATTTTGACGTATCCAATACCTGGACAACCATTTATAGTGGACACGGATGCAAGCAACATTGGAATTAGCGGAGTTTTTTTCCAAATACAAGATGGCAAGAGCGAGTACTGGGCTACTTCAGCAAAGTTCTATCGAAAGCCGAAAAGAATTATTGTGTGACTCAGAAAAAATTGCTTGCCATCGTCAAGAGTCTAGAACACTTTCATAAATACCTGTATGGCCAAAAATTTCTCCTAAGAACGGATCATGCATCCCTTAAATGGCTGCTACAGTTTAAAACCCCTGGAGGACAGATGACCAGATGGCTGGAACGGCTGCAAGAATATCACTTTGTTGTTGAACTTCGTGCCGACAGGAAATATGGAAATGCAGATGCCCTTTCTAGGAGACCCTTGTCCTGTCAACTGCAAACACTGTAGTAGTCTTGAAAGGAAAGAGGACATCTCATCAGTTCTTTGCAAGGTGGTAGCAGCCCAACCTGAAGACGGATGGAGCAAGCTGACTGTGACATCAAGCCTTTACTAGACTGGAAAGAAGCCAACAACCGACCCTCTTCGGCTGAAGTCAGTAGTAAAAGTCCAACATTAAAGAGCTATTGTGCTCAATGGAATTCTCTGGTGTTAGAAGACGGTGTCCTAAAAAGAGCATGGGGAACTATGACAGAACAGAGGTCAAGAAACAAGTACTACTCCCGAGGATTGATGGTGGTGGACATTTCGGTATCAATAGGACTCTACAGAAGATTAGGGAGCGTTTCTACTGGTTGAGCTGTAGGACGGATGTAGAAGATTGGTGCCGAAAATGTGACATGTGCAGCAAGGGACCAAACCCCCGTTGCAGGGCAAAACTCTCCAGTAATAATAATAATAATTTTTTATTGGTCCAAAAGACCATAGAATGGCATAGGATAAGTCAGAAAGACATGATACAGAGTACAATATACACATTAAAAAAAAGTACAAACCAAGATACACATACAAATAACAATGTTACAATACAAGTATATTTTAACAATTGATGTATTCCGTTATACTGTAAAAGCAGTGCTGAATTAGGTAATCTTTTACTCTCCTCTTATAGGAATTAAAATTTGATATCTGTCGGATCTGAAGTGGCAGATTATTGTAGAGTTGAATGCCCATATAACAAGAATTTCTCTCAGTTAAAGTTAAATTATGAACTGGAAAACACAGGGTGTTTTCCCCTCTAGTATTATGTGTATGAAATGATTTGATGGTGACATATTTACTTGGATTTTTCCGAACCAATAAAAGTATTTTATAAATATATATACAAGGAACTGTTAGCAGGCCTAGTACTTTAAAGTATTGTCTACATGAAGTTAATTTCGATATACCCACAATTGATCTGATTGCTCCTTTCTGTATTTGAAAAACTCTGCAAGACATTTGAGGGGCACCCCAAAACTCAATACAATATTGAACTCTTGAGTATACCTGTCCATAGTAAAATGACAATAACATCTCTCTACTACTTATACTCCTTAATCTGTACAAACAGTAACACTTAGATAATAACTTTTTGCAAATGCCATCAATGTGTGTAGTCCATCTAAGATCATTATCAAGGTATACTCCCAGGAACTTTGTTTACATGTTTAATTAATGTGCCATTTAATTTAACAAGGAATTATTCATTTATTTCTCTAGATTTAGGGGTAAAATTTATAAAAACAGTTTTACTCTTATTTAAAAATAGCTTATTATGTAGAAACCAATTGTTAAATATATATAACTTATTCTGAAAATCATTAACAGATTGTATTATATCATTTCCTGCACATATATGGGTATTATCATCTGCATACATAAATAGCTCATGATTTTCAACATGCAATGGTAAGTCATTAACAAAAAGTATAAACAGTAAAGGTCCCAGGACAGAGCCTTGTGGGACTCCTTAATTAATTTTTAATTTATCTGATTTCATATTATCAATTTCAACGAACTGGGATCTATTGTCAAGATAACTACTAATAAGTTAAACAGTTCCTCTCAAACCATAAACATTCAGTTTTGTCAACAGAATTTTATGATCAACTAGATCAAACGCCTTACTCAAGTCCATAAAAGGACTAATTGTTTTTTTACCAGCATCTAAATTATTATACAATTGATCCAAAAAACTCTGTATTGCTGTTTCTGTGCTTCTTGAATTTCTAAATCCGTGTTGGGAATCATGCAATATATTATATCTTGATATAAACGATACAATTCTAGAGCAGATAACTTTCTCCAATATTTTCGAAACCGTGGATAAAAGAGATACAGGTTTATAGTTTTCCACTTTAGTACGTTCACTGTTTTTATAAAGAGGCTTAATTTTTGAAGATTTTAATATATCTGGGAATATTCCTTGAGATAATGATAAATTCACTATATATGTTAATGGTCGCACTATATAGTCAATGCCACACTTTAGCATATTAGAACTAATGCCATCTTCAGCTGAAGAATTAGATTTTTTTAAGTTCCTAACTATATTAAATATTTCAGTTTCAAAATTGTATACTCTGTATTATCATTAAATATAGAAGCAATTTCTTTCTTATTCTCTATAATTGAATCTTCATTTTTTATATTGTCAATAGAAATATGGTCTTTATTTTTGTTAGATATGTTATTATTTATTATTTGCCAGGCTGTTTTTGATATATTTTTAGATTCCAAATATATTTTGTCATTATATCTCTTTTTAGCATTTGTTATTACAGATCTATAGACCTGTTTGTATTTTTTATAATAAGCTGTCACTTCAGGGTCCTCTGAATGTATCATAGTTGTGTAGAGCATTTTTAAATTCTGGCTTGAAATATATATTTCTTTCGTAATCCAAGGCTTTTTAGAGGATACTTTATTAACAGTCACTGGACAAGGTCAATTTTGTTTAACAAATGAAATACTTACATAGTAATAAATAAATCGTTTTTCTTTAGTTTTATTCGGTTTTTTGCCACACTTATAGGGTTATTTTTAAACCTAAGTTTTCCTAACCCTTGACTGTTCTGTTTTGCGCAAGAGCTTATTTAATTAATCTTTATTATTTTTTCAGAAGTGTGGCAAAAACCCAATAAAACTAAAGAAAAACTAAAATTATGCCACAAATAAATAGCTTCAGACAAAATCAATAAATCGCTTAAACCCTTCATTCACATTTTCAGTCTCATAAACATCACTCCATAGTCCTCTACTAAGATATGATAAAAATACGTTAAAATTATGTTCACTAAAAACTTTATGATATTCTTTTATATCAGTGATATTTACTGAAATATCAAGTAGCATGACTTGAGCAGAATGATCCGCCAAACCATTATGTTTCGCCACACAACTAACATTATTAATTCTACAATAATTCTCCCACATCAGAACATATATGCCACTGGGCGAATTTTTATAAATTCTTGTAGGTTCATTAATTAACAACTTAATATTATATGACAGCAGTATATCTTTAAGTCTATCTTTTGCGGCCAGGCGTCTAACTGATCAATATTAAAATCTCCGCAGAGAACTATAGGTAAATTACGTTTACATATTATATTTAACAAATTTTCTAATTTTATAAAAAAAATTGTCAAAATCACCAGATGGTGACCTATAAATAACTATCACGATAATACTCATATCAACCACCCTCAACTCAATACCGCAAACTTCAAATGTTTTCTCCGTAGAGTATTTTTTTAAATCCTCTAATTCTCTTATGCTATTATTAAAATATTTTTTACAAAAAATTGCTGTACCTCCATTTTTGAATATAGATCTACAATATATGCTACATACATTATACTTATCTATGCTAATACCGTCTAGTTCTAATTGTTTAAGCCAATGCTCAGTAATACAGAATATACTTATATTATCAGAGTTCAATAATAATTCAATATGATCAATTTTATTTTTTATGTATTGTACATTTTGATGCATTATGGATAAATGCCAAGTGCCTGCATCTTTTACTTCAGTATTACTTAATTGCTATCTATTTTGATTATTCTTATTCTTTGTTTTAATGACTGTACCTTTCTTAAATTAACAGGACATTTTATATCAAAAATAGTGTGTTCTATGTTCAAATTTAACTTAAACTTATTGTTAGCTTGAATACAATTCTGCTAAGGAAATTCGATGTATATCTGATTACCAGAAATTTAAAAGTAAGGCCAAGCATTTTTTATCAGTTAGAGGGTTTTATAGCGTGGATGATTTTGTAAATGGTAAGTGATTGTAACTGTGGCTTTTGCTGTTGCTATCGATTTTCACCTCATTCTCGTGCGTGCGTGCAGATGTTTATATATGCATGTATGATTATATTTGTAAATTATAAGTTGTTGTTTGTTCTACCGTATCATCTGTTCTTTTTTTATATATATATATATATATATTTGACTGTATGTTATTTTGTACTATATTTTATTTGTGTTATTTATAAGTTGTTAGTGTTTTTACCTTATTACCGTTTGTTCTTTTTTTTATATACCTGACTTGCCATATGCACAATTTTTGTATCTTTTCTTGGCCAATAAAGTATTATTATTATTACAACATTTATAATTGTCACTTATACAGTCAGCAGTTTTATGATCTATACTTGCACATTTAAGACATCTCTCCTCTCTCTTGCATGATTCTGCTTTATGATCATAGTCTTGTAACATCTAAAAATTGGTACATATTCATACACTCTACATATAGACCATCCAATACTTATTTTTTTTGTTCTAACATTAGTTTCGCTGACAAAGGATCACATTCAACAATCGCCATATACTTGGATTTCATTTTTTTAATAGTCTTTAGTTTAAACAAATAATTTTCATTGTTCAGAAAAGCATTTTGCTTCAATATACAATTTTCTAACATATCTGCATCCATATCTTCATCCAGGTCAACAATTTTTACATGAGGATTTTTCTGTTCTACTGTCTTTACGTCATAGTTCTCCATTAACTTCTTCTCAGCTTCTGTTCTTATCTTTTTATCCTCTTCTTTACTTTTACATTTTATTAAGACTCCACCTTCTCTAGTACATCGTAGGAGCACCATTCGAGAGGATTGCCATTGATATTGCTAGCCCCTTGCCGAAAACCCAATGTGGGAACCGATATCTGCTAGTAGCCATGGACTAGCCAGTGGCAATGGCCAGAAGTATACCCCCTTTCCAATCAAGAGATCACAACCGTAGCAGAAGCGGTAGTCAATAACATGTTCTGCAGATTTGGTGTACCCATGGAACTACATTCAGATCAGGGCAGAAATTTCGAATCAGATGTGTTCCAAAAGGTCTGCGAGGTTATGGGAATCCGAAAAACCAGGACCGCCGCATCCCCAGTCAGATGGTATGGTGGAACGCTTCAACGCTACTCTAGAAACCAATCTGAGGATGTTTGTGAACGAGAACCAGACATACTGGAACAAGCTCATTCCACCCTTCCTGTTAGCTTACCGCTCAGCTGTCCGTGAAACTACTGGGAAGACACCCGTAAGGATCATCTTTCGAAGAGAGCTTCGCCTTTCAGCAGATTTGGTATTTGGTCGTCTTGCGGAACAGCTCACAGAGGACACTTATACCCATGAGCTAGAATGAAGACTAGTAGCCGTACACGATCAAGTCAGATCTCGAATGCGACTAGAGAGCGATCGCATCAAGGCTCGATGCGACATCCGGGCCAATACAGTCGGATTCCAACAAGCTGACCTGGTGTGGTTGTACAACCCCACCCGGAAGGAAGGAAAATCGCCTAAACTACAGAACCGTTGGGAGGGTCCCTACACTGTCATTAAGAGGATCAATGACGTCGTCTACCGGATACAGAGGACCCCCAGGGGTAAAATGAAGGTCGTCCATCTGGAGCGTCTGTTCCCGTATAGAGGTGCATCCGATCGGGACGATCGGTTCTAAGGAGGGGGCAGTGTCACAGAATCTGCCCCGCTCGCACCCAATTCGCTGGATTTAGTGTTTGTCAAAGATATGAGATGGTTCATTTTCCTTTTGAATAAATTGATTTCTTCTCCATGGCTCATGGCATCATTTTCTTCATTAATTTGTTTCACCGCAACAAAATTGCCGCCTATACATTTCTCTGCTTGATATCAACAAAGCAAGGTGTCCCGGTGCCCCTACGCATCTTATAATAGTACTAGAAAGGTGGCAAGTCGGCTATCGCCGACTTGACCTTTCTTGGGTAGGGTTCGTTTTTTTTAAACACCCCGTATTTTTTTCGATAATTAGTGCGGTAAGAGACCCCCGACGGAAGTTTCGTGCCAAAAAAATTTTCAGTTCCCTTAATTTTGACATTTTTTTAACGTTTCACATTTTTCCAACACTTTGTATATAAAACGGTCTTTCGCACGTCAGACAACCCCTCCGAAGCGAAAAAACCGAAAATTTCCTCGAATCTGTAATTTTTATTTTTTTTTTCGTCAATTTTTATTGTAACACCCCGTACATCGAGCTTTTTTGAGTCGCCCCATATATACGCGAAGCGACTGGACATTGTTTACGCCATATTGTCTAGCTCATTTGTACCACGTATTCATTCGTATTTATGCAAAGTTCAATGCAAAAATGAACTCAAAACCCAGCGCTCGCATAACAGAACGTATCTAGAGACTTCAAATTTACCTTTTTTGACCTTCGGGGGGCTCCGATCGGCCCATTTAGCGAAATTTTCTGCGTTTTATTCGGAAATGTCATCCACTCGCCGTTTGACGTTTCGGCCGAACGTGAAGTTGACCCAAGTTTCGATATTTTCACTATAAAATCGAATTTGAAACCTAAACCTGAGGCACACGACACATTGTAGAAGGTTCAAAGTTTACGTTTTGATATGGCTTTATGGAAATAAAGGGGTACTTACTTTGCAGAATGTAACGTTTAAAAGGTTTCGTGAGGACCCGCCATATCGCCTGGCTTATCTTTCCCCGTCTTCGTTCGGATTTGCGCACATTTCGATACAAAAACGAACTGAAAACCCAGCGCTCGCATAACATAAAGTATCTAGAGATTTCAAATTTACCTTTTCTGGCCTTCGGGGGGCTCCGATCGGCCCGTTTGGCGAACGTTCCTACGTTTTATGGGGAGCTGTCACAGGCCGTGCACCGTCCGGCTAGCCGTTTGACGATTAGGACGGCCGAACGAACGCGAATGCCGCCGAACGTGTAATTGACCCAAATTTTCGTTATTTTCACTATAAAATCGAATTTTAAACCTAGATCTGAGGCACACGACACATTGTAGAAGGTTCAAAGTTTACGTTTCGATAGGGCTTTATGGAAATGAATGCGGGAAAATACGAAAATATCGAATCCGAAATAGTTTGACGTCTACCCATATCCGATTGACGTTTCTCGAATTCTCGGCCTATAAGCCCCGCCCGCGCTATATCTATCTCGTTTTTTCGCGAAATCCTCGCGAAAATCGAAAACTGGCGGCCGCGGACCTCCGGAAAAACGCAAAATTCGCCCGGAAAAAGGTAAAAAGAAGTCACCAAAATACGCCTACTGGACAACCGAAGGACCGAACTCGGCGTCGCGCACCCGGGCTCGCCGCTGCGCGGCTCGCGAAAAAAGCCTTAGATAATGCAAAACGCCACTTTTTCGACCCCCCCGGTGGGAGCGAGAAAAAACAACGGATTTTAATATATAAGAACTAGAAAGGTGGCAAGTCGGCTATCGCCGACTTGATCTTTCTTGGGTAGGGTTCGCTTTTTTTAAACATTATGTATTTTTTCGATAATTAGTGCGTTAAGAGACCCCCTATGGAAGTTGAGTAAAAAAAAATTGTCAGTTCTCTTAATTTTGTGATTTTTTTAACGTTCAACATTTTTCCAACACTTTGTATATAAAACGGTTTTTCGTACATCCGACAACCCATCCGAAGCAAAAAAAAAAATTATTCCATGAATTTTGGGAGTTTCAATATTGGTTCAGTTTTCTTAAACACCCTGTATTGTTTTCATTAAAATAGTTTCCATATAGACCATTGTTAAAAGTTTCATCAAAGGAATATTATACTTCCATGAAGGTTTCTAGAGAACGGTTGGTTTTTTTAAACACCCAGTAGTTTTTTAATTAGTATAGTTTTCTTACAGACCATTGTGAAAAGTTTGATTAGAAAATATTCCATGAATTGTGAGGATTCTTAGAGAATCGTTTGGTTTTGTTATACACCCCGTATTTTTTCATCAGAATAATTTTTTTACAATCGTGAAAAGTTTCATAAAAAAAATTAAATTCCATAAATTTTGTGGATCTAGAGAATTGGTCTTTATTTTACACCCTGTATTTTTTCATAAGTATGTATTTATATAGCTACATAATAATACCTACCTAAGTATGTATTTTTTATAGTTTTTTTACAAACTATCTTAAAAAGTTTCATCAAAAACCAATAAAGAGTTTTTAATTCCAAGTTTTTAGGATTTTTAGATTGATTCGATTCTCTTAAACACCCTGTATTGTTCTCATTAAAATAGTTTCCATATAGACCATTGTTAAAAGTTTCATCAAAAGAATATTATACTTCCATGAAGGTTTCTAGAGAATGGTTCAGTTTTAAACACCCAGTAGTTTTCTAATTAGTATAGTTTTCTTACAGACCATTGTGAAAAGGTTCATAAGAAAATATTCCATGAATTGTGAGGATTCTTAAAGAATGGTTTGGTTTTGCTAAACACCCCGTATTTTTTCATTAGTATATTTTTCCTACAGAACATTTTAAAAAGTTTCATCAAAAAGAATTTTTTAATTCCATGAATTTTGTTGATTTTTAGAGAATGGTTCGGTTTTTAAACCTCCTGTATGTTTTCATTAGTATAGTTTTTTTACAAAATATTGTGATCGTTTCATGAAAAATAATTTTTTAATTTCATGAATTTTGAGGATTTTTAGAGAATGGTTCGTTATTTTTAAACACTCTGTATTTCTTGATTAGTATATTTTTCCTACAGAACATTGTATAAAGTTTCATCAAAAAGAATTTTTTAATTCCATGAAATTTGGGGATTTTTAGAGAATGGTTCATTATTATTAAACACTCTGTATTTGCTTCGTTAGTCAGTGTCATAATAAATCCTTGCTGGAAGTTTAATAAATAAAAAAAAAATTTCCATTAAATTTGGGAGTTTCAATATTGGTTCAGTTTTCTGTACACCCAGTAGTTTTTTAATTAGTATAGTTTTCTTACAGACCATTGAGAAAAGTTTCATAAATAAATATTCAATGAATTATTGTGAGGAATCTTAGAGAATGGTTTGGTTTCGTTAAGCAGCCTGTATTTTTTCATTAGTATAATTTTTTTACAATCGTGAAAAGTTTCATAAAAAAAATAAATTCCATAAATTTTTTGGATCTAGAGAATGGTTCTTTATTTTACACCCTGTATTTCTTCATACGTATGTATTTATTTACATAATAATACCAAAGTATATATATTTTTTTACAAACTATTGTAAAAAGTTTTATCAGAAAGCAAAAAAAATTTTTTAATCCACGAATTTTCAGGATTTTTAGGGAACGGTTCGGTTTTTTTAAACACCTCGTATTTTTTCTTTAGCATATTTTTCCTACAGAACATTGTAAAAAGTTTCATCAAAAAGAATATTTTAATTCCATGAATTTTGTTGATTTTTAGAGAATGGTTCGGTTTTTTAAACCTCCTGTATTTTTTCATTAGTATAGTTTTTTACAAAATATTGTGAAACATTTCATGAAAAAGAATTTTTTAATTCCATGAATTTTGAGGATTTTTAGAGAATGGTTCGTTATTATTAAACACTCTGTATTTGCTTCGTTAGTGAATGTCATAATAAATCCTTGATGGAAGTTTAATAGATAAAAAATTTTTTTTCCATGAATTTTGGGAGTTTCAATATTGGTTCAGTTTTCTTAAACACCCAGTAGTTTTTTAATTAGTATAGTTTTCTTACAGACTATTGTGAAAAGTTTCATAAAAAAATATTCAATGAATTATTGTGAGGAATCTTAGAGAATGGTTTGGTTTCGTTAAGCACCCTGTATTTTTTCATTAGTATAATTTTTTTACAATCGTGAAAAGTTTCATAAAAAAAAATAAATTCCATAAATTTTGTGGATCTAGAGAATGGTTCTTTATTTTACACCCTGTATTTTTTCATACGTATGTATTTATTTACATAATAATACCAAGGTATATATTTTTTATAGTTTTTTTACAAACTATTGTAAAAAGTTTCATCAGAAAGCAAAAAAAAAATTTAAATCCACGAATGTTCAGGATTTTTAGGGAACGGTTCGGTTTTTTTAAACACCCCGTATTTTTTTCGATAATTAGTGCGGTAAGATACCACCGACGGAAGTTTCGTACCAAAAAAATGTTAAGTTCCCTTAATTTTGACATGTTTTTAACGTTCGACATTTTTCCAACACTTTGTAGATAAAACGGTCCTACGCACGTCAGAGAACCCCTCGAAGCGAAAAACCGAAAACTTCCTCGAATCTGTAATTTTTATATATTTCTCGTCAATTTTTATCGGAACACCCCGTACATCGAGCTTTTTTGAGTCACCCCGTATATACGCGTAGCGGATGGAAATATTTGACAGCTATTTTATGGCTTACGTCATTTTGACCCCGTCTTGGTTAGGATTTTCGCAAATTTCGATACACAAACGAATTGAAAACCCAGCGCTCGCATAACAACGTATCTAGAGACTTCAAATTTACCGTTTTCGGCTTTTGGGGGGCTCCGATCGGCCCATTTAGCGAAATTTTCTGCGATTTATTCAGAAATGTCACCGCGCACTCGCCATTTGACGTTTCTGTAGTCGACGCAAATTTTTGCAATTTTCACTATAAAATCGAATTTTAAACCTAAACCTGAGGCACACGATACATTGTAGAAGCTTCAAAGTTTACGTTTCGATATGGCTTTATGGAAATAAAGGGGTACTTACTTTTCAGAATGTAATCGTTTTGAAGGTTTTGTGAGGACCCGCCATATTGTCCACGTCTCGGTTCGGTATTACGCAAAATTCGATACAAATTCGAACTGAAAACCCAGCGCTCGCATAACAGAAAGTATCTAGAGACTTTAAATTTACCTTTTCTGGCCTTCGGGGGGCTCCGATCGGCCCGTTTAGCGAACGTTCCTAAGTTTTATTCGTAGCTGTCAACGGGACCGCACCGTCCGGCTTGCCGTTTGACGTTTCGGACGGCCGAGCGAATGCGAATGCCGCCGAACGTATAGTTGACCAAAACTTTCGTTATTTTCACTACAAAATGGAATTTTAAACCCAGATCTGAGGCACGCGACACATTGTAGAAGGTTCAAAGTTTACGTTTCGATATGGCTTTGTGGAAACGAATGCGGGAAAATACGAAAATATCGAATCGGAAATAGTTTCACGTCTACCCATATCCGACTGACGTTTCTCCGATTCCCGGCCGATAAGCTTCTCCCGCGCTATCTCTATCCCTGTCGCCGAGGACGGCTGGCGAGGACCCTCCGAAAAACGGAAAATTTACCTAGAAAAACGCGAAAAACGGCCCGCCGAGCGCCTCGTCGCGACGGAGAAAGGACCAAATAAAGAGACTCGCCCGCGGCCGCGCTCCCGACGGGCTCGCCCAAAAAACGTCGCGCGGAGCGAAACCGACCTCCGGGCGGCTTCCGGACTTCCGAGAATGGGCGTGGTTTTCGACTTTTGTCTCGTTTCCTCGCGAAAATCTAAAACCGGCGGCCGCGGACCTCCGGAAAAACGCAAAATTCGCCCCAAAAAAAGTAAAAAGAACGTACCAAAATACGCCTACCGGACAACCGAAGGACCGCTGCGCGGCTGGCGAAAAAAGCCTTTGTGGCGGCAAAACCCCACTTTTCCACCCACCCGGAGGGAGCGAGAAAAAACAACGGATTTTAATATATAAGAATTTTTCATGTCAAATAAGTAACTTGCACCTGCAATACCATTCTTAAAATTCTGACTTGCAGTTTGTTTTACAGTCGTCAATTGGCAATTGCAATAGAATTGGTTCATCTATTTTGAAAGCTGAACAATCAAATAATAATCAAGTAGAAACGAAACAAGACAATCTGAACTTGAAAGACAAGCCTAGGAATTTTTGTGTATAGTGATAACCATACAAATCACTAAATTCTCTAAAATTGCACAAAAGCTGCAATAAAAATTGAATAGGACCTATACTTGGAAGTGCAAGAGTCTTTCAGATATGACGGCCTTTGCAATATGCTACTGTTCAGAGTGCATGCCTATGTGCAAGATACTTGCAAATTGCAGAAAGAATTCCACGATGTAAAGCAGGTTTTTTAAGGTTTGAATAAAAAATTATTATATAACAAACTCCAATTCAAAACTCCATTGATAGAATGTGTTGGTAAACTTATTGTTAACACGCTGTATATATAAATTTTTAATTAACCTAAAATATAATTGAACCAACTAAAATATTGAATGCCTTGTTTTCTTTGTAATTAATTTTAGTCATTTTAAGAAATATTTTTTTTAAAAAATTTTCTATAAATTTTGTAGTTTCAAGTAGGTAGCTGAAAATATGATCAGTTTAATGCAGTTTTAGGTATTATCTATAAATTGTGTCCCAAATAATCATCCACAAAAGAATTTAAAAGGATTACCTACCTTATATCCGCCTAAAATGAAAAACAAATCTTATTAGAAAAAGGTATGTATTTTCTATTGCACAGTTTTTTCATACCTCATTAGACACTTTTTCTTTTCCGAGAAAGTTTAGGGTTATCTCGAAATGTTAGCATGTTGTAACAAACCTATTTTATTTTATTTTGCTCACACTGTACTTTAATTGTTCGGCGCACGCGGTACCTGAAATTGCTTAGCGTATCGCGATTTTTGCACACAACACTACCCGCCGTATAAAAGCCGGCGAAATTGCCTTTACCAGCAGTGCTTAGCAGGCTCTTTCCGCGTCACTCAACCTTCCTCTACCCCAGGGTGTTTAGCAGGTAACTTCCGCGGCACCCTACCTTCCTCTGGGTATCCTGAGCGTTTAGCAGGTAATCTCCGCGGCGCTCTAGGTCTTGCCCGTATTCCGTCGACTCCGAGCGTTTAGCAGGTAATCTCCGCGGCGCTCGAGGTCTTGTCCGTATTCCGTCTTCCGTCGACTCCAAGCGTTTAGCAGGCCCTCTCCGCGGCGCTCGAGGTCTAGCCCGTATTCCGTCGACTCCGAGTATTTAGCAGGTATTATTCCGCGGTACTCGACGTCGTCCCCGTGGTCTTCGACACTGGGTGTTTAGCAGGCTCATTCCGCGACACTCAGCGTCTGCACAGTACATTCCTTACCGCCCTCTATGTTAATTTATTATTTTGTGTTACTATTTCAGGACCTAGTTTATTTATGTTGGGGAATTATTATTCGTTTTAGTTGTTTACAGGGTGACATTTTATTTTATGAAATAAATATTTTATTTTCAATACCGAGTGTTATAATATTCCTGAACCTTGGACATAACTTCTCCACCGAGTGAACCCGGACAGATTCAAGTGGCTGTACTGGTTCGGCATCTGCGACCGAATCTTGAAAGTACGTCACAATGTTTACAAGTTAAATTTTCACTGATCACAAAAATAAAAACTCATACTGTTGCGAATAATATAACCATCGCCGTCGCAATAAAACTAACAACATTTTTTGACGCATAATATTTAAAATTGCTGTAATTGCAAGTTGTCAAATCTAAAGGCGGACCATTGAGATTTATGCAGTATAAGGCTGTGTAATCTATACAGTTTTAAAAATAAACATCCACACTTATGTAGTATCATTACACAGGCACACAAAAAAAAAAGTTCTGTGCCCGAGCTCCGACCTATGGTTCCCCATGTATTTTTGGCTCCCGAAACCGATTCCGGTGTCGGTATAGCCCAGACGTTCCATATTAGCGCGCTACGGTAAAAAAATGACTAAAATATCCCATTACCTGAAAATAAGCGCAAAGCTTTATCTCCGTGCCATTGAAGGGTACAAACATGAATCAGTTGTTGGATAGGACATCGCACATCCCAATTGTCATTTGAGGGTCACAAATTGGCAGAAAATTGGTCCTAAAACATTTCAAATTGTCAGAAAAAATCATATGATTTTACCTTATTCAGGATCGAATTGATTTAAGAGGATTGTCTTCAGGTAACATTGCACAGTGATTAAAGACAAAAAAATAAAAGTAAAATAAAAAAAATAAAAAAAATAAAAAAAAAATAAATAAAAAAAGTGAAAAAATTTAAAGAAAGAAAGGAGCTACAATACTTCCTACGTCAACGTCGTTAGCTTTGGGTCACGCCAAAGGAAAGTAATTGTGATCTGTTCACAAATTTTTATGGAACTGCAACCCTGCTAATGACGTTGACGTAGGAAGTATTGTGGATCCTTTCTTTGCTTTTGAAATTTTTTGAATTTTTTTTCATTTTTTTATATTTCTTTATTTTTTATGTCTATTCACTGTGCAATGCTACATGAAGACAATCCTCTTAAGGTCGCCGTATTTCTCGCTGTAAAATGACCAAATTTGTGGTGTTTTTTAGGTACTGAAATCTCGAAAAATAAAACACGTAGAGCAAAATATCAAAAATAAAATTATTGATGTTTTGTTTATACACTTTTACTATTTAAACTCTCCTCAAATAATATAATAACTTTTAAAATGCATTTGTATGACACACATTATTTCGCTATTCTAACCCCACATTTTAACAATTATTTTCACATACTTATAAACAAAAGTGAACAATCTTATATGCAGAACTATGTAAGTTTATGTTATAGCAATGTTTACATCTATAGTTAAATTTAAAAAAACACGTATTTTAAAAGATTTCATTACCTAAAGGTTTGTTGGATAGATCGCTTTCTGACGTTATATATATTGATTTTACTTCGGTACCTTAGAATATTCGCAGGTGTCATGAGATAACATTCTTGTTATTTGATAAACTCTATATTATTCAGTTCTTAAATGTCTAAAATTACTTAAATTTGTGGAAAACACTATTTCAAGAATACGGCGCCCTTAAATCAATTCGGTCCTGAATACGGTGAAATCAAATGATTTTTTCTGACAATTTGAAATTTTTTAGGACCAATTTTCTGCCCATTCGTGGCCTTCAAGTGACAATTGGGATGTGCGAGGTCCTATTCAACAACTGATTCAACCCTTCAATGGCACGAGATAAAGGTTTGCGCTTATTTCCAGGTAATGGCCAAATTTTGGTCATTTTTTTTACCGTAGGGCGCAAATATGGAACGTCTGAGCTATACCGACCCCGGGATTGGTTTCAGAAGCCAAAAATACATAGGAAACCATAGGCTCGAGCACAGAACTTTTTTATTTTTGTGTGCCTGTGTTATTAATTAGTGTAAACTTTTTCAGAGTCCGAGAAATTGCTAATGTTGCAGTTATATTATAACTGAGACTTTCAGATTTATACAGTGTTATTCAATTACTCAAAAGTTATATCATAAATAAAACTTTTAGAAATCACATTGCTTATTCACTTTATATTAAAAAAGAAATATAAATTTCAATTAATTAATTTCCCTGTTTTATAAAACGGAAACAGGCATTCATTACATATAAAACAGCAAAAACAAATTTGTTAGCAAAAATGTTATAGATCTATATATCTTAAGTGTATCTATTTCTTCTGATTGAAATGTTTACGAACTGGAATATTTAACAGTGTAAGGGAGGCGGTCCTACGCGATCGTAAATTACCGCAAACCTTAGAAATGACAGTAGCTGCATCTGCTTTCGAACGGATCGTTCTCTCTTCTCTAGAATACAGTTTCGTCGAACATTATACCCTTAACTAAGGGGGGTAAGTATTTACAACAGCGAAAACATCTCCAAACTTAATTTAAAAAATCCTACCCCTTTATTTTCAAGGGTGTTTAACACGAATCTAAAATTAGTTTTTTTCGGTCGTGTCTAGTTTTCGAAAAAAAAATTAAAAATTTTATCCTCTTATGTATACGTTACAATAAGTTGAAATTGCAATGTAACGCCAATTTTGACAACAGTGTGATGTCATGACATAACGATGGAATAGCCATTGTATTGCAACTTCAACCTAATGTAATATATACATAGATGTTACAATTTTGAATTTTTTTTTCGAAAACTAGACGACCGAAAAAAACTAATTTTAGATGCGTGTTCAGTCAGCACCCTCGAAAATAGGAGGGTTGAAATTTTCAAATTAAGCTTGGAGAGGTTTTTGCTATTGTAAATAATTACCTTTTACAATGTTTTGGATCTTATGGCATCTAGCAGTAAGAAAATAATTTTTAAAGGATTGAATTTGATTTAAACTTAAATTTTAATAAATCTTGGTTAGAGAATCAAGCTTTGACATAAAAATGTAGGTACTAATACCTACCTCAAATAATACTGGAGGTACGAATTTCGCACAGTGCTGTATGGCTGTTGGCAGTATGGTAAATGTGGCTGTTCCATGATGCCCCAATAAAGTACTCACATCCTGTACATTGCCTTGCTCTCTTCATAACACTACTTTATGTATCAGAACTGTGTTTAGATAATTTAAAATGATAATTCTTTCAACCCTACTTCGCTTGCCGTTCTGTTACCTTCTTGTTTAGGTTTGACGACGACCGAGAGTCGGGTCCCTACCCGTGTAAAAATAAATAAGGAGATAATGTGTTTTAAGTTTGAGACAACCACAAATTTGTGAATTAGTCATGAATATACTTTCAACTAATTAGCCTCGTGCATTATTTCTTAAAAGCTCTTATACATTTGTATTACTCCTAATTACTAAACCACCTAAGATTTACTAATGCGTATCTGTCCTGACACCTCATAACAAGTTATCGAGGTTTTCACCAAAAATAAACTGCACAAACAATTCCTGAATTCTTGATACATATGGTGGCCAAAAATTACTTATTTAAAAATGATATCACAATCACGGATTTTTTACGAGCCACAGACGGAAAATTCAACAGGTAAAAAGTATATCCCTCTCTTTCTACATATTTGCTCTACTAATCAGAACCACATATCCAGAAAACTAATGAAAATATTAATACCTATTAATGCTATGTAAGATACAATGCAATGAAATACTATATATTCATAACTATAAAACTTTAAAAATCTATAAAGTAAGAATTTTTACGATTCACAAGAACTAAGTTTAGCAACTCTGTTAGCGATCAGCTGTAGCCATAGAAAAAGATAAATATAGAATGTGCTTAACCCGGCGGCTGTGTGGTGGGGTGAAAAACACCCGAATGTATCTTCAACAGTGTTACAAATAGCCACTTCCACTCCCACACTCTCCCCACCCTTGTTAGCTTCCTGTCTCATAATACTGCACGCATTCCTTGACAAATTTCAGTATTCTATTAGGTGTTCGTGAAGTAGTTTCGCTTTTATCGATTCTTTGGGTGATTTTAACCCCACCACACTGTACCAGTTCTAAATTTATTTCATCGTTGGGTGGTTTACCCCACCACACTAATAGGTTTCTTCATAAAGTAAGTACAAATTTTTCAAATATTTTTATCATTTTCTTGACGAATTTGTATTTTAGTTGTACCAATATGAGCTCTTGGCAAGAAGAACAAAGTAGATTATTGAAGTTGTGGGATGAAGTATCTAGTGACTCTGATTTAGAGGCAGGAAGTGAATCTGAAGATGATATAGTTCAGCAATCAGATCATAATTCCGCATCTGAAGAAGATGCAGAAGATTTGGATTTGGATACAAACAACGCTGCGAATGAAGTAACTCCTGAATATTTCAATGAACCAGGAACATCTACATCTGCTGAACCATCGAAGGCATCAGCTGAACCATCGCGAGATCTTGACTCCTCAAAAAGAACAGGAAAATCCAAGTTCTTTGTAGGAAGAGATGGAAAAACCAAGTAGGCAAAGGAGTGTCCAAAAAAATCCGTCAGAACTCGACAAGAAAATTTAATCACTCTTTTACCTGGGGTACGGAACAATGCCGAGCATTGCAAATTGCCTATCGATTGCTGGGAGATATTTATAGATAATTTAATGGTAGCTGATATTGTAAAATATACTAATATAAAACTAAATGTAGTGGCTGAAAAGTATAACAACCAACACAAGTATATCGTCAAGCCAACAGATGTAAATGAAATGAAAGCAGTGTTTGGACTGTTGTACCTAGGAGTTTATAAAGCCAATAGATTAAATCTAGAGGATCTCTGGGCCACAGACGGAACGGGTGTAGAAATTTTCAGACTAACGATGTCATTGCAACGATTTGTTTTACTCTTACAATGCCTCAGATTTGACAATATTGAGACCAGAGAACAAAGAAAGGAAATAGACAAACTTGCTGCCATACGTGGTATATTCGACCGATTTGTGTCGAACTGCCAACAGTACTATATTCCCAGCCAGTATCTAACAATAGATGAAAAATTAGAATCATTCAGGGGGCGATGTCAGTTCAGGCAATATATGCCAAATAAGCCTGCAAAATACGGAATTAAAATATTTGCATTAATCGATACCAAGACTTTCTATGTCCTGAATTTAGAAGTGTATGTTGGATCCCAACTTGAAGGCCCTTTTCAAGTAAACAACAAGCCATTTGATTTAGTTGTCAGACTTATTCAACCAATAAGTAGAACAAACCGAAATGTTACATTTGACAACTGGTTTATCAGCATACCTCTTATGAAGTATTTGCTAACTGAACACAGGTTAACTTCAGTTGGAACAATTCGCAAAAATAAGAAAGAGATACCAGCTGCTTTCTTGGTGTCTAAAAATAGGAAAAATAGCGAGCCGATCTTTGGTTTCACTCGTTCCAAAGAAAAATAAAATTGTCTTAGTGGCTTCTACACTCCACCATGATGATGCATTCGACGCAGATGCAAGAAAACCTGAAATTATACATTTTTATAACCAGACAAAATGTGGTGTTGACGTGGTTGATGAAATGTCTGCATTGTATAACGTTTCTCGTAATAGTAAGAGGTGGCCACTTACAAATTTTTTTTCTTTATTGAATAATGCCGGTATAAACAGTTATGTTGTGTACACTCATAACAATCCGACGGAAAAACTTAAGCAACGATATTTTCTGAAGCAACTTGGTTTAGCGCTCATGAAACCGCATTCGGTGAAACGAAGTGATAACCTTCGTGTATTGACTGACATTAGAAGTAAATTGAAAAGAAACTTGGAAAATGCAGAAAATGCTGAAGAACTTCCAAAAAAGGTACAGAAGAAGATTTCTAGATGTGGTGTTTGCCCACGTGGAAAAGACAGAAAGTGTAAAAAAAATTTACCAAATGTCAGACATTTTTATGTTTAGAACCCTCTATTATTCTTTGCGCAAAATGCGCTGATTCGTCCTAATATTTTTTTGTTTTTTTTCTGTACTGTGTTGCATTGTTTTTGTGTTACCAACTTCCTTGTAGTTTTAAATTGTCTAAATAAAGTATAATTATACATTATTTGGCGTGTATTATTAATATTGTAAAATTTTTTTGAGTGACGACAAAAAGTTTAAGCTATTTACATGTATTGCACATAAAATAAAAATATGCGTGTATCAAAACACAATGCATTTGAATGACGTTTATATGGAGAGAAAATACTCTAAATATGATTAATTTATTAGGAATTCATCTTTAAAAAATCATCATTCATGTCAGTAGTATAAGTCAGTAATAAGACGCTAAAAAGTAATTACCAATCCTTTATTATAATTTTAATTACTTGCCCGACTGCAAGACGTATTTATACATATAAATTACAGAAGGCAATACAAATATACAATAGATTACAACAATTATCTTATCATATTACTTTAACCACCTTGAAGCTAGCACCCCACCAGCTGCTACCAGATAATGCACTAGAAGGAAGTTCAGCTAATGCAGGTTTTCTAAAAAATATTAAATAAAAAAATATTTTTATAATTTTACAGTAAAGCCATTGTTACGACTGCTACTAATAAAATCATTAAAAAGTGCACTGCAATTTATTACTGACAAAATCAAACAAAATAAATAAGTGATAAAGATAGGTAGGCTTTTAAAATTCTATTTTTCTGAACATTTTCAAAGGAATTATTATGTTTGCTTTTTAATGGATAAAAACATCAATTCTATCCTCCTAAATTTTCAGATGGACTTGCAACATTTTTTAAAGTACGTCGTTTTTCTTTAATAAAATCTCTTTCAAGAAAATGTTCCGACCAGATATATTTTCTAGGGTTCCACTGTCAAGATTTTTATTTCTCTAAATACGTTAAACTGTTCACCTCTGGGAAATCTAAAAGTAAATGAATTATTCTTAGCCATGGTGTCTCCAAATATTTAAAATTATTTATATTATTTTAATATATAATAAAATAGCAGATTATGTCAATTTTACAATTATTTTCTGATCCTAATATCACAAAAAATATGTATGCTTCAAAAATTTACTTATGGAAATGCTACAGTAGCTCCTGGATCCATTAAGTAGGAAACGTTTTTTTCAATTTGGGATTGTATAAGACATTCTGTTTAAAATAATTATAATTATTATTTACAAATTTATTCGTATTTTACATATCTATAAAATACAATTTATTATTATGTACTACATATTCAAATATATACTTACCCCTTCGTAAGAAAGAAAAATAACTTTCGATAAGAAAAGTCTTTAATAATGGGTAAATAATATACACATCCCTAGCATTAGTCGGGATTCTTTTACCTGCCCTGGTTGTTATCGAGCTAGGCTCTGTGGGGACAGACTCGTTATCGGGGTCTCTGGGCCCGCCATATATTGGTTTCAGTTCTACTACGGTCGGAACCATTCCTCGGACAATGGTGGTCCTCCAAAGCGTTCCGTAGCCGCCACTGTAACTAGTCGCATCCCATGCTTCCAAACGTTTCGCCTCTCTTCACTGTCGGCATCTTCGGTGGTGACTCCGCAAAAGCTTCGCCGCGACTCAGGCTGTTTGACACTTCGTTAGCGGTCTCATATTGTCGGGGCCTCAAGCTCAATACCAGCAATGACGCATGCCCCGTCACGGTTGAGAAGCCGCGAAGGCGTGGTCACGTTATTATCATCGATCGTGGCATGGGGAGTGGTACGAGCCCGTTCGGCCCTGCACCGTTGAATAGTGGGTGGGGCCTGAAGCTCGGCTCGAGAGCCGACGCCGTTCCCGTCATAGCTCGGCGTTACGCCGTTATTAGGCATCGACCGTGTAGTGTGGGTGCTGGCACAAGTGAGTGCGGACCTGTGCAGTTGGCTAGTGGGCGCAAACAGAATATCCGGTCCTCCACCATGGAGGAAGAAGAAACGAGGATCGAAAGGCCCATAGTGTGTATATAGGAAAACTACCCATACTGATAGGTACCTACAAGCAAATTCGAATCACCACCTGGCACAGAAATGCTGGTATTAAGATTGAGGCCCCGCTCACTGCCCATTTGCGCAGGCGCAAACGCGCGCAGCAGCACCGACATTATGAGACCGTTAATGAGGTCCCAAACAGCCTTAGCTGCGGCGAAGCCTTTGCGGAGTCACCACCGAAGATGCCGACAGAGGCGAAACGTTTGGAAGCATGGGATGCGACCAGTTACAGCGGCGGCTGCGGAATGCCTCGGAGGACCACCATTGTCCGAGGAACGGTTCCGACCGTACCAGTCGTAATACCAACAATAGGAACCGAAATTAATATATGGACGGGCTCAGAGACACCGATAGCGAGTCTGTCCCCACAGAGCCTAGCCCGATAACAATCAGAGCAAGTAAAAGAATACCGGCTAATACTAGGGATATGCATTTTAACTCTGTTTCTGGTAGCGACCAGTTACTGAGATCACGGCATATTAACCCGGAAAGTCACTATGAATTAAATATATAAACTGTAAATAAAAACTATATATAACTAAATACAAATGATAACAATACCAGAGAACAACTACAAAACGATATTATATTCAAATGCTGATATAAACTATACAGGGTGATTTACAAGTCAATGAACATAGAATAGGTGTGCATAGATGACACTAAAACAAGTTGATTTTTCATATGATTTTTTTTCTCATACCTACGGTTGCGGAGATATTGGCCTCAGAAGATGACTTAAAAAAGTCGAAGAAACTCGATATTTCAGCAATGCCTTAATACAGAACAACCAAATTTTGTAAATATATTTATTTTATTGACGTTTTTAGATGGTAGAAACTTGAAGTGACCGGCATCTCAAGAAGAGTTGGTTTAGGGGTGCGTCGCCCTTAAAATTTTATGAATTTTTTCATCCCTCACTTCATATACAATTACTCACTTAATATACTACCAGTTTAATTGAAAATTCAATTTTACACTTTTTTATTCTTGTCAATATTTCGAGAAACCATTCGTTTTTGAGAAAGTTGCAATTTTGTCATAGAGGTCAAAACCGATTAAAACGAACAAAAATATGTAGGTTTATAATTGCTGGTAGGCTATGCTAGTACTGCTATTTAATTGTTCTGTTGTTAGGATGTTATTGTTATCAAATCTGACGTTAAATTTATTTATTTTATTTATTTATTTATTAACAATATTGTATCTACAGGCGAACCCAATTGATACAATCCAAAAGTGATAAAAATACAAAACATATAAATTACAAGTGGTAATATAAAAAGAAAAACAAAATACAAGAATAAAAAACAGAAAGCATGAATAGGAACAAAAATAAACTAAGTGTATAAATCTACACAAGAAGATACAGTAATATATAATAATAGTATAGATTAACTAAGTCTATTGCATATTATTCTTAATTAAATGCATTAATTGAGTCCAAGAAGCTGTAAAAATATCAAAATCATATGGAAGATTGTTAATGCAGTTGACAATATTATTTATAGGACTATGAAAACCATAATTAGTGCGATGGTAAGTGGCGTGTAAAATAGTAGTTTGTCTTGTACCGTAATTAGGAATACGTAAAGAAAGTAAAGATATGAATTCACTACAATCTATTTTCCCATTAAACAATTTGTGAGCAAATTTAATATAACTACATGTTCGTCTATATCGTAAGGACTTAAATCCAAGTAGATCAAGCCTTTCATTGTAATTATAGTCATTTTTATTTATGTTAAAGTTTAAACAGTATATAATTACAAATTTTTCGCTGTATTCTCTCAAGACAATTTATATGTACTTCATAGTAGGGACTCCAAATCGTACAACAATATTCTAATGACGATCTGACTAGGGAATTATACAATAAAATAATGGAATGTATGTCAGTAAACTCACTGGTTTGCCTTCTGATAAAACCGCTCATAGAGAAGCATTTCCTTATTATATCTTCAATGTGAAGGTCAAAACGCAGCATGTAATCTAGTTTAATGCCAAGATCAGTAACATAATTAACTCTTTCCAATATTAAGTTATTAATAGAATAATCAAATTCAATTTTGTTTTTCTTACGAGAAAATGTAATAACTTTACATTTCGAATAATTCAGTTCCATGTTATTCAGTGAGCACCATAAAATCAAGGAGTTCAGATCGGTCTGTATTTTACAACAATCATCACTACTATTTACGTTCAAAAAAATTTTTAAATCATCTGCAAATAATAAAAATTTACTGTTGTTTAAGCTGGTTGAAATATCATTTACAAATAACAAGAATAAAATTGGACCCAAGTGGCTACCTTGAGGTCACATTAATTTCATTTGATACAAAACCATTAATTTTAATAATTTGAGCCACAACAATAAATTACCTATAATACCATAAGAGGCTAATTTAGTTAAGAGAAGGCTGTGGTCCAGGGGCATATCCATGGGGGGGGTAATGGGGGTAATTACCCCCCCCCAAAGAAGCTTACTAAAATGAAATCCATTACTTTATAATTTTCGAATAAAACAGAGGTGAAGTATTTGTAATTTGAATTACTTGATAATCGCATGCAAACAATATTAAATTGTGTAATAAGTAATATTTCTATAAGTAATATTTAGCGTTTACTAATGTGACTTTCAAATCTAAATTCTGTAATTTTGCTCGATGTTGCTGCATATATGAATGCTGAAAATACCTCTGATCTAGAAAAATACAATATTTTTAAATATGCTTTCGTCCCCAGCAAAAACTTTCTCTTTCCCTATTCTGTTCATAAAAAATCCTTGCTCTTCTACATATACATAGACATATTAAGTTAGACATTTCAATTATTGATATGCAAGTAAAAAAAAAATAGAAAAATTAATTTAATTTCCATTATCTTTTATTTTTATAATACTGCTGCAATGTATAAATTTTTAATTTATATTTTGTTATTGATATTGGATATTAACTTCTTTTATTTGACAAAAGTCTTTATTTATGTTTAGTTCTTTAGTCTGTTGATGTTATAAGTCTTTACAACTTTACCCCCTCCAAGATAAAATCATAGATACGCCCATGCTGTGGTCAACCCGATCGAAAGCTTTCCGGAAATCGGTATATATTGCATCTACTTGGCCGCCAAGTTCAATGTGATGTATTAAGTAATTTGTGTACAAAAATAAATTAGTCGCAGTACTGCGTTCAGGATAAAAACCATGTTGTTCAGGTATAATGACATTTTTGTAATTTTGCAGTATATGCTCCGCTACAATAGACTCAAAAACTTTTCCTATAGAACAAAAACAACAAATTGGTCTATAATTGTTGATATCAGTTTTACAGCCTGATTTAAATAACGGGAAAACAAATGTTGATTTCCATAACTGTGGAAAACAACCACTATTTAGAGACATCTGGAAAATTATAAATGTAGGAAAAGCTAAAGAAGGACTACATAATTTTATGAAATAAGGAGGGATATCATCAGGACCAGTATTAAACGTCTCTTTTAAATTTAAAAGTTTTTGAAAAACTACATCCGGACTTAATTCAATAGATGATAGTGTATTACAATTATCAAAACAGACACTATGAGGTATATAGTTGTTATTATCATATTTAGTATAAACAGAAGAAAAAAATTCAGCAAATGAGTTACATATATCGATGCCATTATCCAGGTTTTTGTTGTTGTAAGACATAGTGTTTGGCATGGTAGTTGATAAGTCCGCTTTGTATTGATAAATTTCCAAAAAAGTTTTGAATTATTTTTAATATTTCTTTGCGAATAACTAATAAATTTGTCATATTCTTGATTAATCAAACTTTTGGCGAGTAATCGTAACTCTTTATATTTATTTAAAAAATGAATGCTATTTAATTTCTTATATTTATTGTAAATTCTATTCTTCTAAATAAATGTATTTATCCGTTTAACAAATTAAATTTAACAATTCCTTGTACATCTTGTTATTGTTTGTCGTGATATTTATAACGATAAAAATGGCTGGAAAATTTGTATTTAAGGAAGCAAGTTGATATGCTGTTAGTATTGGGGTTTTGCAAAGGTAATTGTCGTAGAATTGTAGAGGAATGCCGAAGAAAATTTCCTAATCGAATAATTCCAAATCGACAAACAATTGCCAATATTGAATGAGGAGCTCGGGAAACGCGGTCTCTGTGCCGCCGAAGAAATGGAGATCGTGAATACGCAGTGAATGCACGAAATGAGGAGCACGTTTTAGGCTGCATTGAAAATGATGCCCAAACCAGTGCTAGAAGAATATCCCGGAAATTTAAGATACCACAGTGCACGGTCCATCGAATTATACGACGTAATTTGCTGCATCCATATCATTTTCAAAAAGTTCAGAAAATATTATCTCGAGACCTCGAGTCAAGAATGATTTTTTGCAATTTTATTTTAAATCAGAACATTGGTTTTCACAGGATCATTCTCCACATTTCCCGCAAATTAATTCAATTGAATTGCTAAAAAAAATACAAAAATGGTTATTAATTACACCTCGTGAAAAAATACACCAAATAATTATAATAATAATATCTCTACCCCTCATTCTAACCACGAGAATTAGCCCAGAAGTCGAAGACTTGTGCGGGAGAGGGGGCGGCATGAGGGAAACCTGGAAAACCTCATTAATTAGGGGGGTAGTCAAATATCAACCGGTATCAATCTCTCACATTGACCCAAGCCAACATTCTTCCACCCTACCATACCCGCAGAGAGGGTGCCAATCTCTCCACGAATATAGCTTATATACGGTCTACCGGCTGCGGGGGTCGAACCCACAGCGATCCAGTCACCTCGATTCAAGTACTGACGCCTTAAACCGCGTGACCACTGACCGATCAATTGATAGGAAAAATACTTGCTGGATTCAACATTCGACATTAAATATAATCTGTCATTTTTTACCGCTATTCTTCTGTGTTCTCTACCCGGAATATAAAAATCGCTGACATGCTCTGTTTATAATTTGACAAATATTACTTGTAAACTATTGCTCAGCCCAGGTACAAGTTTACTTTAGTGGGCTTCTCTTTATTTATTCTATTCTTCTAATATGTAGATACTTGTCATGTGTTGTTTGATTTATTGAATGTATTTTTACTGTTGTCATTTAAAAATAAATATTATTATTATTATTATTATTATTATTTTTCTTTAGTTTTATTGGGTTTTTGCCACACTTCTGAAAAAATAATAAAGATTAATTAAATAAGCCCTTGCGCCAAACGGAACAGTCAAGGTTTATTTTTGAAACTAAGTTTGCCTAACCAAAAATCTCACACTGAAAAAAGCAGATAAGTAAAAAATAACAAAAATCACATCACTATCGCGCACTTTCGTATTACTGATGTTTCGAAAAACTCTCTGTTTTCGTTCTCAAAATCGTAGTAAAAATATTAAACGTATGTCAAGTTTGACAGTTTAAAATTTCAAAATTATGCCACAAATAAATAGCTGCAGACAATATAATTATTATTATAATAATTATTACTATTTATATTATTTATATAGAAGTTTTGCACCTAATGTCTCGGTCAGGAAGCTCACGTCTCGTAATACTACTCGTTACTCATCTTTTAAAATTATTATGACGAAGTAGATAAGATAAAAATTCCTGAGATATGGTCAAGAGAGGTGATATTAAATCATTTTTTTCGTTCCAAACGATTTAGTGATGAACAATGATTATTCTCTTACTGATAATTATGTTAGTTCTGCGGCATGTTCTGCGATACATATCAATGTTCAAAGTCTTGCTAACAAAATTGATGAATTGAATTGCTTTCTCGCAGATAATAGATTTGATATATTATGTGTATCCGAGCACTGGCTCAATCAAAATAACTTAGAAATAATACAACTTAATAATTTTACTCTTATATCAGCCTTTTGCAGATCTCTTTTCGCACACGGTGATATTGCTATCTTTGCTTCTAAAAACGTACATTTGAAATATATAGATGTGAGTAACTTTTGCGTAGAACAACACGCTGAATTTTGTGGTGCAGCATTTGGGTCAACCAACTGTGCTATAATTTCTTTATACAGATCATCTAATCACGGTAATTTTACAATATTTAAAGAAAAATTTGTTAGTCTTCTTGATTATCTGTCTGTGACATATAAACATTTTATCTTGATGGGTGACTTAAACTTGGATTTAACAGGTGATGTAGAGCATGCTAAAGACTTCCAAAATATAATTGCCATGGAGGGCTCTAAATACTATATTACTACGCCAACCAGTTACTAAAAATACTAGCTCCTGTCTTGACAATATTATATGTAATATTTCCTCTGAAGATATTGTAACGGGTGTCTGTGATCCTGCCATCTCTGGTCATTCCGCCGTATATATCAGCCTGTTAAATATTCACAATAAACCTTGCTCTCATAATTCGGTTGAAAGAAGGATTTTTAGTCAACGCAACATCGATAAATTTGTAAATAATATCAGTGCTACTGATTTTTCAACTGCAGCGGATTTAGGTTCAGACCAGCTATAGAGTTTTTTATTGACATAATTGCGTACTCAATTTGATATATGCTTTCCTGTTAAAATCTAGAAAAATAAAAATGCGGCCATGAATTGGTGCAACGATAAGCTTCGCTTATGTTAAGATATTGTCTGAAGCTATTTATTTGTGGCATAGTTTTAGTAGATTTTTTTGGTTAGGCAAACATAGTTTCAAAAATAACCCTTGACTGTTCCGTTTGGCGCAAGGGCTTATTTAATTAATCTCTATTATTTTTTCAGAAGTGTGGCAAAAACCCAAAAAACTAAAGATAAGCTTCGCGAAATGAAATGTGAACTGCATAAACGTAAACATACATTTGATACTTCCAAATCTCCTTATGATTGGTCTCTTTATACTGCTCTGCACAAAGAGTATCGAGTCGCCATAAAAGACGAAAAATCTAAATACTATGCAAGTTCTATCTTCTCCTCCGATAGTAAAAATAAAGTAATATGGAGTATAGTTAAGCACGCGCTCTCTCCTGTTGCTAAACCTTCCTCTACAGTTTTATCTTTATTTTAATATTTACTTCACTACAATATCCGACGCTATAGCTAGATCACTTGCTGTTTCTAGTGCCCCTCTAGCATTGCTGTTTAATAAATGTATTGTAGAATGATGATTTGAAAATTACGAGAATTATTCCCGTTATTAAGAAAGGAGATGCAGATGCGCCGGATAATTATAGGCCTATTGCGATTGTACCTATTATATCCAAAATCTTTTAAACTATTATTAAAGAAATGATTTTACTCCTTTTAAATGATAATGCTATTCTCTCTCCGTCGCAATTTGGATTCCGTTAGAATTTCTCCACAGTCAAGGCTTTGTTATCGTTAATGGAAAATATAGTAGCGGGATAGGATGAGGGTGTCCCTACGCATGCAGTGCAGTATGCGACTTAACTAAGGCATTTGACTGTGTGAATATTGACATACTTTTACTTAAATTATATCATTACGGTATACGATCTATATAATAGATCACAGTTCGTAAATGTTAATGGTGCTGTTTCGGAACCACGTGCGACAACCTGTGGAGTTCCTCAGGGATCCGTTTTGGGTCCGATTTTGTTTCTCATTTACGTCAATGATCTTCCAGCCTCATTGGGTAACACGGATTGTGTACTTTTTGCAGACGATACGACATTATTTGCCAGAGGAAAACCCAATCTAATGGATGGCCTTAACGAAGCCAAAGACTGGTTTACTGTCAATAAGTTAAAACTAAATGAAAAAAAAAACAAAAAATATATCATTTTGCTCTGATTGGTGGGCTGACAAATCTGAACCAGTATGTCTACTTGGAGTGATCCTCGACAGCGGTCTGACCTGGTCGGCGCATGTTGAAAGTCTCTGCAAAAAACTTGCTACTCAGATATTTGTTATGCGGCAATCCTGTCTTGATAGCACTACCATGAGAACAGTCTATTTTGCTATGGTTCACAGCTTGTTATCGTACGCTACAGTTCTTTAGGGTAATTCCTCAAAATCCTATAAAGTGTTTTACTTACAAAAAGCTGCGGTTAGGATCGTTGACTCCGCACGTTGTGATTGTCATTGCAAACCCCTATTTAAAAAGTATGGGATCCTGCCCTTGCCTTGTGTCTATATTTTTGAAAATCTTCTGTTTGTACACATAAATTTAAATAGTTTTATTTCACACTCGGACAGACATACATATGGCACTAGAGAGTGGGAGGACCTCGTACCCCATTTCTCATGGCTGAAAATGACACAGACCAATAAAATTGATATTGGTTTATACAATAAATTTGTAAAATATCATAATAAATCTAAGAACTATGTCTTACAATTCCTTCCATAAATTGGCCAAATACTTTCTAGTAGCCCAAAGCTTGTATAGTGTTAACGAGTATTTAGAGTATGAAAAGTAAATATTTCATATGTTCTCTGGATTTGAACTCTAATGGCCATTTCCACCGTTTGTTTTAAGCTCCGCTTACGCGTTAAGGAACCTTAAAAATACAATTTGCCTTCCACCGTTTACTAAACCCGACATAAAATGTCTTAAACCTTCTTAAATATAAGCCCTCGAAATTCTAGGCTTATCTCTTTTAACGATACTTAAAGGTTCTACATAACCTAATTCAATCATTTGGTTTTATTATTTCCACTGAAAAATAAACAAAAATAATGAACTATGATGAAAATGATATATTTAATAATGATTTAGACATATTAAAAATAATAGAGTATGGTTTTCCTCGAAAAGTGTACGAGAGAAGTGATCACTTCCATACGATGGATAATTTAACTTTTTTTAGCAGACACCGGCTGTATAAAGAAACAGCTGCATATTTTGACCTTAATCGAAGAGGATCTTGAATTTCCAAGTGATATGGAAGCTCTTAAAAAGAATCACTGATAAAATTACAAAAAAATACATTTATTTTTAATCTTTAGTAATAATTCTGTATCGCCAATAAAACGGACTTCCTTTTTTTGTTTTCAAAAAACTTTTAATGATTCTGCTGTTCTGTGAATATTATTTGGCGACAGTGAGTTAAATTCACCTGCTATCATATTTCTTGTACAGACATTATCGGTTTTTTTATTCTCCACCATACTTTTATAATTTGCTATTATGTTAATTAGTAATACTTTTTCTTCATTGCTAAAATTTGCCAATCGTGTTTTTTTTTTCGGAATTATTTCCATTATAAATCCTACCAATTCGAAAACAGAACTTAGCAGAACAACATAAAGTCAGAACAGTTAGAGTGAAGTGTCACACTTTTGAGGTTAAGAAATAAGCATGAAGCTAACAACTTGTGCAAAAAACCCAAAAATTATGAATATTGGCTTTTTAGGTAGACTTTACAAATGAAACTTAATAATTGTGCGGTGGAAACATTACTATTTTAAACTAGGCCTAAAATTTTAACCGCCCTTAGTTAACTACACTTAAAAGGCAATGCGGTGGAAATGGCCATAAGTAGTTAGTTGATATCTTTTACAATACTTTTGTGTTATATTCATTATGACATAATTGTACTACTATACATATTGTCAATAAAGTTTCTATTATTATTATTATTATTATTATTTCACATATTCTCTGAGTAGCTCAGGTAAGTACTTTAGACAGGGCTTGTGATGCAAGTGCCTAAATATTAAATTGTTTCTTTCAGGTTTCCACATTCAAGACCTTACGAGCTATATGGCATGTTCCAAGAATGGCTAACATTTGCAGTTCCAGGTATAATCTTGAAGGTAAATGTAAAGTTTCAATGCTTTTATGTAATTTTAATGGTAATTCCCTGTTGCGCCTACGACCACCGGTATAATGACTACTCTTTCTTGATTCCAGATCGCTTTGATTTCGGTAGCTAATGGCATATACTTTCGGACTTTCTCTACCTGCGTCTCTAGTATGTTGTGTGCAGATGGTACAGCAATATCTACTAGGTAAGTAGTTTTATTAGTTTTGTCCTGAACTACTATGTCTGGTCTATTGTGCTCTATTGGGTGATCCGTTAATACTGTTCGGTTCCAGTATATCTTATGAGCGTCGTTTTCTATAACCGGTTCTGGTATATATGTATAGTGTGGAAGGACTTCAGTCAAAAGGTTCGCGTATTTACATATTTCCTGATGGATTACTCTTGCCACACTGTCGTGCCGTTTGAGATATTCCGTGGAGGCCAAGCTAGTGCATCCGGTTATTATATGCCCTATCGTCTCTGACTTGTTATGGCAAATTCTGCATTTATCTTCGAGTACAGTCGGGTCTTTGATTATGTATTTGCGATAGTTTAGAGTAGGCAATACTTGATCTTGAATTGCCATCATAAAGCCCTCTGTCTCCGCGAACAAGCTACCTTTTTCCAGCCAAGCATTCGAGGCTTCGGTGTCAATCTGGTCAAGGATTGCTGGGTATCATTATTATTATTATTATTATTACTATTATTATTATTACCATTATTATTAGTATTATTATTACTATTATTATTATTATTATTATTATTATTAGTATTATTATTATTATTATTATTATTATTATTATTATTATTATTATTATTATTGATGATCAAGGTTGGTCTCAAATGTATTCGCTGCGGCCGGTTAACACATAAGGCTTGCGCGAAACTATCAAAAAGTATGACCGTGCTGGAGTCTGGAGGAATAATTTGCTGCGGTGATCCATCAAAAATTGATGTAAAACATTCTGAAGCACAAGTAAGTACTGTTAAGCCTGTCGTAGAGGACATAGTAGATGTGGATAATATTAAAATTGGATATCTTGAGGAATTGCTTAAACAAAAGGATCTAATTATTGAAAATCAGTCCATAGCAATAAACGCTCTCAAGGATCAAATCTTTCTATTAAAGCAACAACAACAGAATGTTGCCTCTAAATATGAATCAAAAAAAGGACATCATAAATCTTTTCCAATACCCACCAAACAGATTGACGCAACATCGTCAATTTCCGCTGCTAAGTCAACTTCTACTGCGGCTTCAACTTCTACTTCAATTTCAAGTTCCATTCCCAATGCTTCCACTAGTCCAACAGCTATAACTGTCCAGGATGTCTCAGAGGCTATCCATAATATTGAAGCTCGTCGGGTATGTGACAGTCTGGTGAATATTGAGAGGGATATAAATTTGACCCGACCAACTCGTCCACGTAGGGATCGCAGAATTCTTGTTGGCAGTGGTGATGAGTTGAGTGGTTGCCCTTTTAAAGCAGCGTCGTTAGCAAGGCTGGAACATTTCCATGCTACCAACTTTGTCGTGGATATACAAGAGAGCGAGTTATGTAATTACTTAAGAGGTTTTGCTCCTAATGTTATTGTAAGAAAACTACAGTCCCGGAGTCCTGATAGTTACTCTTCGTTCAAGATTAGTGTCCCTCCGGATGAAGCGGACAACATTCAGGCTGTTAATATTTGGCCAAGAGAGGTGATATTGAATCGTTTTTTTCGTCCTAGACGATTCAATAGAAATTGATAACGATACTATTTGTGATGTAAATTGGGCCCCTTTGGCATGTTCAGTGATACATATAAATACTCAGAGTATGGCAAATAAAGTAAATCTTTTAAATGATTATTTTGTAAATAATGAATTCGATGTATGCTGTATTTCTGAACACTGGCTTAACCATGCTAAATTGGGTAAAATAAATTTGGTAGACTTTACTCTTATTTCTGCCTTTTGTAGGACTAATATTGCACATGGTGGAGTTGCTATCTTTGCCAAAAATAATGTTCAGTTGAAACCTATTGATGTAAATAGATTTTGTGTGCAACAACACGCTGAGTTCTGTGGTGCTGAATTTATAAACGCAAAGTGTGCCATAGTTACTATATACCGATCATCTAGTCATGGCAACTTGGCAGTATTTAAGGAAAAATTGTCCAACTTGATTGATTATTTGTCTGCTAAATTTAAATATTTTGTTTTAATCGGTGACATTAATTTGGATTTGACAAGTGTCACTGAGCATGCTAAGGATGTTCAAAATATTTTAACAATGTACGGTTCTAGTTATTATATCTGTGTCCCCACAAGAGTCACTGATACTTCTAGTTCTTGCCTTGACAATGTCATTTGCAATTTGCCACCGGATGACATTGTTGTAGGAGTGGGTGATCCTCTTATTTCCGATCATTCATCCGTGTATATTAAGTGGAAAAATATGCGTAGGCTCAATAGTCCACAGGATCCTGTTGTTAAAAGGATCTTTAACAATAATAACATTGACAAATTTGCAGATTATATTAGTCACTTTGATTGGTCAAATGTGGCCTCCTTGAATGCGGACCAGTTGTCAAAGCTTCTACTGGAACAGTTGAGGGCTGCGCTCGACAATTGCTGCCCTTATAAGAATATTAGTAAAAGAAAGTCAAGGTTAAAATGGTATAATGAGAGGCTCTGTTATATGAGGTCTGAACTACATAAAAGCAAACGAGCATTTGACAGGTCTAAATCTCATGGTGATTGGTTATTATATACTTCTTTACGTAAAGGTTATAAACATGCTCTAAAGGAGGAGAAATATAATTATTATGCTAATTCTATATCATCTTCTGATAATAAAAGTAAAACTATATGGGGTATAGTAAATAGGGAACTTCCACCCCGCTCTTCCTCTGGCAGTTGTACTCCATCCTCTTATGAGTTAAATGCTTTCTTTACTTCAGTATCTGAAGCTGTTAATAAAACAATTGCAGTTTCCAATGTAGATCCCCATTTCTTTTTAAATAGGGCACCGAGCCCTTCAAAGTCCTTCTATATGGCTCCTGTTGTGGAAATGGATGTAAGACAGGCTATACTCAAGATGAAAAACTCTGCTAGTTCGGATTTTTACGATTTTAATAGTCAGATCTTTAAAGCTTCTGCTGATAGTCTTGTCTTACCACTTACCTTGTTATTTAATAAATGTGTTGCTGAAGGTAATTGGCCTAATGGTTTAAAAATTACTAAAATAATTCCTATTTTTAAGAAGGGGTGAAGATCTGCCCGATAACTATAGACCAGTTGGAATAGGTCCTATTATTTCTAAAATATTTGAAATTATTATGAAAGAAAGGTTGGTATCCTATTTTGATAGCAAAGATATAATTTCTCCATCCCAATACGGTTTCCGAAAAAATTCCTCCACGGTTAAGGCCCTATTGGCATTAATATGTAGTATAGTTGATGGTCTGGATGAAGGTCTTCCTACACATGCTGTTCTCTGTGATTTGACAAAGGCCTTTGACTGTGTTAATATTGATTTGCTATTGATCAAACTTCATCACTATGGTATACGTGGAAACGTTCTCAAACTGCTGGAATCTTATTTGACGAATAGGTTTCAGTTTGTTAGCTTCAAAGGTGCTGAATCGGATTTGCAACAAATATCTTGTGGAGTTCCCCAAGGTTCTGTATTGGGCCCGCTCTTATTTTTGGTATACGTAAATGATCTTCCACCATCTCTGGATAACGTGGAGTCAATACTTTTTGCGGATGATACAACGATCCTTGCCAGAGGGGAGCTTCAACTTAATACTGGGTTTCAAAAGGCCAAGGTCTGGTTTGATACCAACAGACTAAAGCTTAATGAAACTAAAACAAATAACATATTGTTCAGTTCTGATCGATGGACTGATAAATCTGAACCTGTTCGAATGCTCGGTGTGATGCTTGATACTGGTCTGTGTTGGTCGGCCCAGGTGGACAGCCTTTGTACAAAACTGTCAACTCAAATTTTTGTTATGCGACAGTTAAGACCCTGTTTAGACAACAACACTATGAGAGTAGTCTACTTTGCAATGATCCACAGTTTGCTATCTTACGCGGTTGTACTCTGGGGAAACTCAGTTAAATCTTATAAAGTGTTTTATTTACAGAAAGCTTCAGTAAGGATCATTGACTCTTCACCTCGGGGCACTCATTGTCGACCATTATTTAGGAGGTATGGGATTCTACCGTTGCCTTGTGTTTATATACTTGAGACTTTGCTGCTCATTCATAAAAATTTAAATAATTTAACGTCGCATGGCGACAGACATAATTATGGGACAAGACTGCGCGAGAACCTCATACCACCCTTTTCTCGACTACGAACTACCGAAGTTAATAAATTGGACCTCAATTTATATAATAAATTTTGTAACATGCACAGTCAGAAAAATGTAAAATCAATGAAATATACTACTTTCCATAAATTAGCCAAAGACTTTCTTATCAAAGAATGTTTTTACAGTGTTAGGGAATATTTGGACTTTGCAGCATTTACATAAACTTTTACTTTTATCTGTTTGTTATTTATTTATTTTTTTATTAACGTGCATGATATATTTTAAAGTTGTATTGTTTTCTTAATGTTTTTTTTAACAGTTGTTTTATTCTGTTTACAATAGTGACTGGATTTTAAATGACATAAATGTACTTAATTGTATATATTGTCAATAAAGCTATCTGTCTATCTATCTATCTATCTATCTATCTATTATTATTATTATTATTATTATTATTATTATTATTATTATTATTATTATTATTATTATTATTATTATTATTATTATTATTATTATTATTATTATTATTATTATTATTATTATTATTATTATTATTATTATTATTATTATTATTATTATTATTATTATTATTATTATTATTATTATTATTATTATTATTATTATTATTATTATTATTATTATTATTATTATTATTATTATTATTATTATTATTATTATTATTATTATTATTATTATTATTATTATTATTATTATTATTATTATTATTATTATTATTATTATTATTATTATTATTATTATTATTATTATTATTATTATTATTATTATTATTATTATTATTATTATTATTATTATTATTATTATTATTATTATTATTATTATTATTATTATTATTATTATTATTATTATTATTATTATTATTATTATTATTATTATTATTATTATTATTATTATTATTATTATTATTATTATTATTATTATTATTATTATTATTATTATTATTATTATTATTATTATTATTATTATTATTATTATTATTATTATTATTATTATTATTATTATTATTATTATTATTATTATTATTATTATTATTATTATTATTATTATTATTATTATTATTATTATTATTATTATTATTATTATTATTATTATTATTATTATTATTATTATTATTATTATTATTATTATTATTATTATTATTATTATTATTATTATTATTATTATTATTATTATTATTATTATTATTATTATTATTATTATTATTATTATTATTATTATTATTATTATTATTATTATTATTATTATTATTATTATTATTATTATTATTATTATTATTATTATTATTATTATTATTATTATTATTATTATTATTATTATTATTATTATTATTATTATTATTATTATTATTATTATTATTATTATTATTATTATTATTATTATTATTATTATTATTATTATTATTATTATTATTATTATTATTATTATTATTATTATTATTATTATTATTATTATTATTATTATTATTATTATTATTATTATTATTATTATTATTATTATTATTATTATTATTATTATTATTATTATTATTATTATTATTATTATTATTATTATTATTATTATTATTATTATTATTATTATTATTATTATTATTATTATTATTATTATTATTATTATTATTATTATTATTATTATTATTATTATTATTATTATTATTATTATTATTATTATTATTATTATTATTATTATTATTATTATTATTATTATTATTATTATTATTATTATTATTATTATTATTATTATTATTATTATTATTATTATTATTATTATTATTATTATTATTATTATTATTATTATTATTATTATTATTATTATTATTATTATTATTATTATTATTATTATTATTATTATTATTATTATTATTATTATTATTATTATTATTATTATTATTATTATTATTATTATTATTATTATTATTATTATTATTATTATTATTATTATTATTATTATTATTATTATTATTATTATTATTATTATTATTATTATTATTATTATTATTATTATTATTATTATTATTATTATTATTATTATTATTATTATTATTATTATTATTATTATTATTATTATTATTATTATTATTATTATTATTATTATTATTATTATTATTATTATTATTATTATTATTATTATTATTATTATTATTATTATTATTATTATTATTATTATTATTATTATTATTATTATTATTATTATTATTATTATTATTATTATTATTATTATTTATTACTCTTCTTGAGATGCCGGTCACTTCAAGTTTCTATCAGCTAAAGACAGCATTGTTTAAATGTGTTTCCTCGAGATGAAATACAGTTTCGTTTGTGGCTTGATCGAATGGGCCCATTTGGTTTTTTTATTGCATATTCTGAAAGTTCACTCCTTAATTAGTTAGTGTGCAAAAAAGAATTTTTTTGTTTCAACAAGAAAGTTTGTCAAATAAATTAATGAAAACAGAGAGCGACAAAACGTTAAGAAGCCATTGCCTGACGTCATACTACCGGTACGGCTGGTTGATCGCTGACCGCTCGCGCTCTCTGCCCATAACTCACCCTATTCAGTTTTAATACGGCACGCAGTGTGATTCGGTTAGTAATTTTGGTATTCGTTGTTTTTGTGTTGAAATGGGTCGAAACCGAGGATTGTACAAATTTTGTATAGTTCAAGGCTGTAAAAATACCTCAGTATCGACTCCGAATAAAATATTTATATCATTGCCGAAAAATGAAAATAGTAGGATTTTGTGGCAGAAAGCTATGCGGAGGAAAGAATTTGTTTGCAGTAAGGGGTCAAAGCACTGTTGTGAAGATCATTTTAAGGTAAGTTATTTCTTTGGTTTGCAAATAGTAATATTATATAGTAGGTATATCTAAAATTTTAGCTAGAAGAAGATATGGAAAATTATATGTTTTATAAAACAACGAAAGGCGGTGCAATCAAACTAAAACCTGGGGTTGTTCCTCATATATTTGAGTGTCAGAAAAATAGAAAGACGACACAAGTAGCTAAAGTCCCAGCCAGCACAGGAACGTACTGACGATGTACTTTTAAAGTGCATCTAGTACATGCGATGTCGCAACAAAAGTACTGATTATGTTGCATAGAAGGACATACAATCACCAAATGTCCTCCCTGGTGCACCTTAAAAGTACATCTCGGTGAAGTATTGTTGTGACCTTTGACATCACTTTAAATGTAATGTGTAATGTACTTAAGGGATGTCCGTTACTAATGTAATGCCAACATTCCATTATGAAGTACTTATTATGTACTTGTCGGACATTTAAAAGCTATACATTACATTCTGTTGATACATATCGGTAATGAATTTAAGGCATATTTTTCTAATATTACTATTTATGGTAATTATTTACATTAGCGGAAACCTCCCTTGATCAACATTTCTGGAGAGATTTCCGCTAATGTAAATAATTATCATAAATAGTAATATTAGAAACATATGCCTTAAATTCATTACTGATATGTATCAACATGATATAATGAGGCTTTTATAAATAGTTACTAGTTTTGTAATATTAACATTCTACTTGGACTTGGAACTATTAAGGATATTATAATTTCTAATGTTTATGTAACTGATTTATGGGATGATTTTTGTTTTTTTTTTCCCATATATTTTCAGGTATTAACAATATTGTGTGAAACTAACTACTCAGTGCTTTTAAGCTTAAAATACCTTTCTTAAACAGTAGCTTTAAGCTTAAAATACCTTTCTTAAACAGTAAAAAATGTTACAAAAGCTAATAATAAGGAATATATGGGTAGATATTGTGGGTGTAATTCAACGCAGGTTGGGGCTTTTGTCCACTGAGTAGTTAGTTTCACACAATATTGTTAATACCTGAAAATATATGGGGAAAAAAAAACTATACATAAAAGGTAAATTTTTTTATTAATTTTTATTTATTTTAGTAGGTTGTTATGATATTCATTGGCAGTTAATCAGTTTGACGTTGTCGATATTTCATTTTGACATTCAATTTCAAATAATTTTAATTTATTGGTATAATCATCTTTATAGTTAGATATTTGACTCAAGTTAAAGGAGGCCACCTGATGAAGCGATCCTAATAAAAACGCAGAAATAAGTGAGATCTCAATTATTGTGGTTGAATTTCGAGTTCCCACTCCAGAGGTTAGTAAATATATTAAATTTTTTAGATAATTATTGAATAGAGTTTTGTCTGTGGATGTTCATTAGCATACCTAGATGTTTGGTATCAGAGAACATACATATGACTTCATTGATAGGAATTGTAGGAGATTTGATACATATTAGCTTAAAATACCTTTCTTAAACAGTAAAAAATGATTTTTGTTAATGGTAAAATAAGCAGAAATAAAAGTTAAATAAATAAAAAAACATTTTATTAACAGAACACTAAGTAAGAAGTTGAAGACACAAATTAGGAACATAGGGATGATATAATGTCTTTGGAGTCGTACTTACATTCAAAATTCAAACTCACTTGAAATTTTTTAAAAACAGTTTTCTTAAAAATTAGGAATTGAAGAGGTGATAGGTAATGGATTAATTTCATTCAGTTCAAGAGGGACTGTTAATCTCATCTTGGGGGACTGTTGTTTTTCTAAGTCGCAGTAGTATCTTCTTCTGCGTCTTGCCGAAAGGTTTTTATCGGTTTATACATGTTTACCGCTTATTGTTTATCACTGAAAAAATAAATATTCTTCCACAAAGACAAACACAAACATAAAACTGCATAAAACTATAAAATAAAAACAAGTTTTGAATCTTGGATGGCTTTGATTGAATAAAGCAATGACGCCAGGCACAAAATATAAACTACTAGAACTAATAGACTGTGCTAGAACGCCAGGACAGGAAATAACAAAGTTAAGGTTATGTTACGTTATGCGTCGTGAGTGTAGAAAAATTCGAAACATTAAAGGTACTTATATGTAACATGAATAAGGCACGTTTAGTTAAAGTTACGAAATAGATTACGACAAAACAGTGAGACAAGCACTAACGATAATATTTTACACACCAAAACTAGTCTTGGAAAATGCCTTCAAGTCAATCTCAAGCCGTATGTGCGATCTAAATCCATTCAATGTTCTTTTCCATGCCTATGTAATACAAATAATTTTGAACGGCTCTCCCAAAAAAGAACTAAAGATAACCTTGTCAAGTCTTCAAAAAAATTAAAAACAAGTCACAGTCCGTCATCCAATAAATCTTCAAACAGTAGTCAAAATACTACTGGAACATACGTTGGGTACATTTGTACAAAACTGGAATGCAAAGGAAAATGTAGAAAAGCGAACTATTTACGTAATTGAGAAAAATCCGAAAATGTATTTAGGTATTCCAAGTCATTCTATGTTTATAATAAATATGTTGTGTGAAAAATGCAATTCAACAAGGCTTGATATATATCTTACACTTAAAAAAATGAAAGTGAATTTATCGTATACTGTTAGCGGATGATTTTTGTTTGTTGACTACTACAGTGTGTGTAGTCGTACAAAAAACACTTCCAAAATTAGCTCACCACTTAAAAATATTTATCCAGTGGAAATCTATGTTGGATATTAAAAAGCAACTTCCAATACCATTTCGCCACAGATATAAAAATGTCCAGAGCATTATAGACTGCTTTGAAGTTTCAATTCAAAAGCCCAGTAATCCAGTTCTTCAGGCTTTGTCGTGGTTGTAATACAATAAAATATTTAGTAGCTTGCACTCCTGACGGTTCTATTTCCTAATTTAAAACAAATCTGATTATCTTTCATCAGAAATTGAATCAGTCCATAAAATTTTGAAGACAGGGAGAACTAGGGGAGTACTGGTTATTTAAATTAATAACTGGTTAAACCGCATTTGCTAATGGTCACTTATTACCTAAGTTATATTAATACCAAATGTCTGATTTTAGAAGAACTACAAAAGAACATGAAGGAAGTTTTTCAGGAAGTTCAAAAAGTGGACACAGAAAAAGATTTAACATAAAGAGAGAGCATTCGTATGCATAAGTGATTTATTTTTTCAAATTGGATGTGTCGGCCTTAATATTCATTACTTCTAATTTATAAATAAAGTAGTCAGATCTTAGCAAAAGACTGATGAGAACAAATTACCTTTCAATTTCTTAAGGGCGCCGTATTCCTGAAAAAGTGTTTTCTACAAATATAAATAATTTTAGACATTTAAGAACTGAAAAATATAGAGTTTAGCAAATAACAAGGGTGTTATTTCATGCCACCTGCAAATATTCAAAGGTACCGAAGTAAAATCAATATTTAACATCAGAAAGCGAACTATCCAATGAATTTTTAGGTACTGAAATCTTTCAAAATACGTATTTTTTTAAATTCAACTATAGATGTAAACATTGTTATAACATAAACTTACATAGTTCTGCATATAAGATTGTTCACTTTTGTTTATAAGTATGTGAAAATAGTTGTTAAAATGTGGGGTTAGAATAGCAAAATTATGTGTGTCATATAAATGCATTTTAAAAGTTATTACATTATTTGAGGAAAGTTTAAATAGTAAAAGTGGATAAACAAAACATCAATAATTCTATTTTTGATATTACTTTTGCTCTACGAGTTTTATTTTTCGAGATTTCAGTACCTAAAAAACACCATAAATTTGATCATTTTACGGCGAGAGATACGGGCACCTTAAGTGTCTACTGTCTTAAGTGGTAGACTATGTGTAAATCTATTTACATGCATATTTTAATAATTAGTGCAATTTTATATTTGTTTTTTTTTTTTAATAATACTTAATTTTAGGGCAAGCCGTACCATTTTAAAGAATAGAGTAACGAGTGCTGAGTAGAAGTTAGTTACACAAAGATCAAAAATGTACAAAGCTAAACAATAAATTAAAGTGCTTAAAAGAAAATTTACGTCATTGCGTGACGTAATTAGAGATTTAAAAAATAAACAAATGATGTCTCTTTCAGCATTAGAATATTTGCTTATCATTGAAATTAATGAGAAATTGTTTTGGAGACCTAAAAGTTTTAATTGATCCGGAAAATCGAGAAGGTAAAAGGGATTATTTAAACAAATTAAATAATATTCAAACAGATAAACCATTAACGTTAGCAAATAAATTAAGTAAAAAACATATGCAATGGAGGCGACACAACATGAGAGTAAATTAAGTAATACTACTATTACACAGTTAAATTTAAATATATCTGTTTTAGGTAAAAATAGCTGCTCAAACCTTAAGTAACAGTGTTGCTGAAGCTTTACTGTTTTTGGCAAATTACTTAAAATGTCGTCATTCTATGATTGTGAAGCAACTGTCAAGTTTATTAAAAATATTGACACTTTATTTGATTTATTAAATTCAAGACTACCATGGGGTAAGGGGTTCAAAGGCCTCCTTCGAATAGAAAATTTGGATAAATGGAAACCATTTATTGAAGCAAAGGAGGTAATCTTTGAATATCAAAGATATAAAAGGAAAGCTACTCTATATGACGATGAAATGAACTCTGTTTCTGGGATTTATTATTTCACTTACTTCATTTGTCGCTATATTTGAAGAATTCGTTGTAAAAAAAGAAGTTAACACATACAAATGTTTACAAGACCATTTGGAATTATTTTTCTGTGTAAGGTACGTAATTGTTATTTATACAGGATATCCCACTTTTTTACTGAAAAATTTGCGGAACAGATGACATTTGAAAATTAATGGTGTAGGGTGCCGAAATATTAATCAAAAGAGTTAGAAAACCCTGTATTTCCGGTTCATATTTCGAAATAAATTTCTATTACAAAGCCCCATTATTTTTTAAAGCTCTATCGTTTATTTAATTTTTTCAGCAAAAAAAAGTGGAACACCCTATATATATACAATTTATACTTGAATTCTTTGGAACACCTTTTTTAGATCGAGAAATGGTTGGAACAGTAATCGGTCAGCATTGCAATTTATGGGAGCATATAGACAATTAATACTCCATGCAGATGTGTCTGGTAAAGGAGGTAATTGTCAGGTACTAGATACTTTCACTGTCTTGTCACTTTCGAATGGCACACTGAAAAAACTAATTTTGGATTATATTGACTATGCAGATATAAGAAAAAACAAGAAATTTTCAACCAGTAGATCATGATTATGATATTCTCCATGAACATATTATATCATTAAATGAATTTATTAGTAATGTTGCAACATATATAAGTAGGTATGTTGTTAAGATGATGCAGAGAACTACATACTGCCAAGAGTGTTTGGATCTTCTGGTCGATTACAGTAAAGTGGGCAATCATTTACTGCTTATAAATAGAAGAGATTTGGGTAAGTTGTGTTAATGTATATTATGAATATGGTTGCATACAATTTATTTTTATTTTAGGTACATATTTAAAGCCTTCAGAAGTTGTTATAAAAATTTGTTCAAGGACTGAGTTATTTATTAGACGCTTAATGTATTTAACTAACAATAGTTTACCAGGTCAAGATTTGATTATTAATATTATTACTCAAGTGTCACGAGAAATATTGATACTTTTTTTTCAACACACCTGGTTCATAGTTTTAATATATTGAAATTCATTATTTATTGCTACGCTAAAATAAGAATTCATAATTTAGGAAGACGGTATACGCAACAAATTTTATGGGAAAGCATTAGGAAAACAAATAATAAATTAATTTTATTTATTCATCAGACTGTATTCTAAGTGCACTATTATTTGGAAATTAATGTAACAAATTTATTAAAATTGCTTTCTTAATTTTTTTTAAGTAAATACTTTTTAAATTTTGGCTTATGTGACCATTTAGTCATTCAGTACATCTCTTTATACTGGACTCCAATAAAGCAACAATGGTACAACCCGGCACCAAGCAAACGTATTTGCTAAACACAGCAAATAATAATAGTTTTTTGTTTAAGTAATAACAAAACTATGTACCAAACATTTGTTGTATCTTAAAAATAAGATAATATATTTGTTAAATACTGCCTACTATTTATGACAGCTATAGTTTTCTTAACTAGTTTTACATTTTTTAATAGTGATATATGTATAGTAATGAACAGGTGAGTTTTCTTATTTGTATGTATTTTACGAATTTTAAATTATCGCGCGTTTTTAAGATTAGTACCGTTGTCAAATAGTAAAATTCACAAAGTAGTTCGCATTAGCAACTGTAGTTGGCAACATTGAACGGGCATCAAAATGGCTGCCTCCTTTGTCTGCTCGGTCGGTCGTCTCACTTGTGTAGTACATTTCTCTAAGTCTGTGACTTCAACGGACACTGAAAGTGAGACAGATGATTCTATAGAAGTTATAGAAGATATATATCGTTTAGCAGAAAAGCTAAAAAAGGTCAGTACCGTCCAATTAGAAAAAAAAGAGAAGAATATGTATAAAAATTGACAGGTTAGAAAAAAAAATAAGAGCCTTATTAGGACGAGACGAAAAGATCATTGAAATTTGCCAAAGTATTTCAAATTTAACAAATAATTTAGTATAGCTTTGATTTGGAATATTTTAATATTATAATTCCCAGTAATTTTTTATTTGTTTTTTACATATAATATTCATTAATGTCTAGTTATTATAGTATCTTTTTAGTAATATTTAAAAGAAATTAATGTTTTTTAAATTTATTTACTAAAATGAAATTTAATATTAAATGTACATTTGTCGATAATTGTATATCAATATGTTGAATTGTATTCAGTAACATATATTATTAGTTGGAGAACAAATTTGATAGAACAATTTCAAATAATAGTTTTGATTTAAAATAGGTAATATTGTTTAAAATAATTACATTTTCTTAATAATTTTACATTTTTTGTTAATTACCCAACTGTGTAACAATGTTTAGTAAAATAAGTGAATGTTACATTTTTGTCTTTCAGGAATATCAAATTTATGATATTTAAAATTAATGTAACATTTATCGATAATATTGTATCAATATCTTGAATTGTATTCAGTAACATGTATTATTAGCTGGAGAAGAACAGAAGTTTTAATTGTTTTACAGTAATATTTAATTATATTTTCTTGATCATTTTACACATTTTATTAATATCTAGTTGTGTAATAATTTTAAGTAAAGTGAATGTTATATTTTGTTTTCAGGAATATTTAAAGTAAATTGTATTCAGGAACATATATTGTATGTTTGTAAGTTTTTTCTACTGTTCTGTTACTAATAAACTCCATTGAATCGATTATATTTGTTTTATTTCAATATCTGTTATGTAAGAAAGAACATTAGTAGATATACTATGTTCGTACGGCCGCAAAATCCCATGCTTTTTCTTATGAAGGTTCAAATTGCAAATTTTTGACCGATTTTACCCCCTCCATTTTCCTTTTAGGCCCCGCGCCCGCTGCCCCGCAGCCCATTCCGTGCAGTTCCCGCGTAGGTTCCCGGAGCGACTGTGTGTAAATAGCCCGAGGTCTGGAGCCCTAGGCCTTTGGTCCCACACGCGCCGTGTATATAACTATAGATTTTTATGGATCTTAATAAATTGGTATTAATTATCGCAAACAACAAAATTCCTATATGTAGAACTCCCCGTCAGGTTCCCCCATGTAGGACTCCGCCCCCTGGGTCCTGGGCTCCGGCCCCCCCATTCAGTACCCTGGAGCCCCACACATATATAACATTTTTATGGATCTTAATAAGTTGATATTAATTACCGCCTTAATTCCTATATGGAGAAGTCCCCGCTGACATCTGTTCCTGCGCAAGTTCCAAATCTCGGTAAATTAGACTCTGTGCATGCTCTATTGTATTGGAGAATCCAGCATTATTTGTGGATAATTTATTTAAATGAAAAAAAAACTTTACTCTGTGTGCGATTTGAACTCGGGACATCTCGCATGACGTTACAACGAGACCACTATGACTATTACGAAAGGGTTATAGTAACTGTGTAATATATGAATCAGAGAGCGCTTAAAGGCGAGTAATATGTCAAATTGAAAAGTGACAGAAGTGGCGGGAAATTCAAACTAAGGAAAAAGGATCTAACCTAACAGAAAAACATGCGCAGTAGGTTAAATAAAAAACTGAAGGTATTTAGCTTGCAGCATCGCCCACATCTTGCGATAAGTTCATCTGCATCCGGACGATATCTCCTTTTGCTACTGACCAGAGTCTGTTTGAACGACTATTATTTATTATTTATCATTTTAAAATTATATTTTAGCTGCTTTCTTTCGGTTGCCGTTATCGAATCTAAACGCGTTATGATCCCAAGATCATGTTCATAGTTGTTTTGTTGTTTCCGAATCATGTCAGATTATATGATCAGGATCGGTAATCCCCTTTCCCCTATGCCAAACTTTTACTGTGATTCGAACTTTTGATCACGATCATATATTTAATATAATCTTAAAATTGTGGTGATTTTGGTTTCTTTTTTCTCAAGATAGTTACTATTTTTGTTAATTGAGCTGGACGAGCTGCTACTGATAGGCGTTTCAGTTTGAACTAACTCAGACTATAAAACAATAAAATTTGTTGAATAGGTAGTACCTGGTAATACTTACAAAGTAATTTCAGAAAGCTGAAATTCTTAACTAACCACTAACCAGTAACATGTGTTTAAGGGTAAAATCCATAATATTTTTTTATTTCAATTTTTATTAAATTTATTTTACTAAATTAGTTAAATTGGTTATGGTGGCAAACGTCAACATTCAACAATAAATAAACAGCTGAAATACTGTTCTCTTCAAAATTGGACTAGTTCCTGTTTGTGTGATCCTGATTCAGTGATCATGATTCAAAGCTGAGAGCAAAAGAAAACTGCTAATGTGACGGTGGATCTCAAATATGTTTCAAATTCTAATATCTAGTGCCTTTGTTTTAAGGTGGTCTAGTGTTGTTAATGAAGGAAACACTGTAAGTATTACACTGATTTTATGAATTACATCCAAATTACTCTAGAATCAGAAACTATAAAATAAGGAAGATTCTAAAAAATATGAATTATATCTGTAGTGTAAGCCAAAAAAATTTGCTATTAAAAATGCTTTATGTAGCTAAACTTGTAATCAATTCAAATTATATTTTATTAGTTAAAAATTCTAAAATATAAGAATTATATCTACAGAGTGTTATGTAGCATTCAGCCAAATAGAACTTATAGCATATGGAAAATCCTAAAAAATATGAATTATATCTGTCGAGTGTAACATCAAACCAAAAAAAATTGCTATTATTAAAAACGCTTTAAGTAGCTAAACTTGTAATCAATTCAAATTATATTTTAATAGTCAAAATTCTAAAATAGAAACTATAGTATAAGGAGAATCCTATCTGTAGTGTGTAACCATAATAAAAAATACTTCAAGTATACTTATACTCAATTCAGATTATATCTACAGAGTGTTATGTAGCATCCAGCCAAATAGAAACTATAATAGCTAAATTTGTAATAAAAAATCAACCCAGAGATTTTAGGAACAATGTATTCGTTAGAGACAGAGGCTTCTGTTGCTTGGCGAATGTGACCTTATGGTGAGGTGTTTCTCGCGATACTGACTTATGCCTCGATAGCAGATTCCTTATATGAATAGAATGTGTGTTCTCGAAAACTAACATTATGTAAGTTTCTTAATCTCTAAGCGAACGATGATTTCTTCGCCTCTGAAATTTACAGGCTCAAAATTCTGATCCACCACGTCGATTGTCAGAGTGCTTATTTTGGTTCTGTTTATAGGTAGGTAGATGAAGTGGTTTGGGGCTGCGTCGATGGCAAATCCCTGGTCGACGCTTACAGGAAACTCGTATATTGTATGTGATGGTCTATCGTTGTAGAAGGCTCCCGAAGTAATGTTACAGTCCAGGTGGATGGTGTGTACTTTTATAATATCTACCGGTAAATCTGATTCGTGGAGGTTCCTAAATGCTAGTATCTTTTTCGAAAATCCTAACGTCCTACCGATACTGTCTTCTTTTTCAAAGTCCACTGCGTATTTATCGCTACATATTTCACACCTCAGAGTGTTATTATTAGGTCTTAGCGAAAATATCTCATCAACTTTGGGATCCTTGTCGATATTTAATCCCCTTCTAATATAATTTTCAATGTCTCGAATCTCGTAGGCGCCCTCGGCAAATTCTATAACGGTGTCTTTCTTCGGGTCGTTGTTCTCATGCAAATAAATCTTTTGATCTGCTTCAATGTTCGGTATGCTGTTGTATGAGTGAAAACTAAGAAGCGCCAACCCGTAACTGAATTGTGGATCCAAACGTACGATTGGAGTTAAGTTGAATGTTAAAGTAGGCGTATGACTCTTTAGCGTCATCAATGTAGACATGACTGACGATGTCCATTAGATGTTGTTACTTTTATAGAGAAACTGCAGACATAGGTGACCACAATTTATTTGATCATACTTTTGATAACGATCTACGTTATAGGTTATGTTCACATCGTTGGCTCCCAAGTATCTAGCCAGTTCCTTGGGTGGTTTCAAATGTCCGAAACTATCAAAGTACTCTACGTTGTTGCCGTTTTTCCTATACGCTACCCAGTGAGTGCCTCTATTCTTATCCAAGTCTAAATTTAAAATGGCACTTTCGCGTCGTCGCGGACCCGAAGATGGTAACATATCGCGCATGAAAACTCCTCGAAAATATGGAATTCGTAGTCGTTTAGCGAATCTCATCAGGTCGACGTTAGACAGCGGCTAATCGGGTAGCTTTATTGGTAGTTTTTTTGCTTTTTTAAGAATAAGCCGTAACCTCTGTGTCGATTCTTTCTCAAATATAGACCGGATCCTTTAGCCCCTATAGCTTCCATGGCTTCGTTGTGTCGACGCTTTTCCACAAGTTTTTTTTGCTGCATTCTTAGCATCGATTACGGTCTTCACGACGCCCCCCGCACCTCCCGCTAGCGAACCGAGAGCTCCGAGGACGCCGAGTATGGGCATTAGCAGAGGCATGAAACCTCCTGAGTGTTCTCTGGCGAACGGAATGATTCTCGGTATGCAAATGTTTTTCTTGCCACCGGCCCTTTTAACTGCCACCCTTGCTGCTTTTAAAGCGGACAAAGCGTTTTTTCTCAATGAAGTACTGGGTTGCTGCTTTTTTCAACTGTTTGCAATTTTTGTTACTACAACTCTGCGGAATGATGTAACTTGACGTCGTGGTCGTTGCCCTTTTCCACTCTTTTTCAAGCCCATTCCGAGATTACGTTTTGCCTTCATGGCTGTAGTTACGAACCAAGCGGCTGTTTTTTCTCCTAGTTTCGCGTCTGTAGATTTAACACGTTCCCAAGCTCTATTCTTCAACACCAGATCAGCCTTATGTCTATCTTCTACAGACTTATTTTGAGAGTATGGTATATCGTGCTCCCGACAAGCTGAATCCAAAGGATTTATACCCTTTTGACCTTTGATCAATCTTTTAGTAAGTTTTGTTCCTAGAGATGAGAGAAAACGTAATTAAATTTAGTGAGGAATTACTTGCATACTATTATTACCTGCCCCGCAGAATTGATCTCCGCCTGGAATATGTAATTCAAATGGTAGTTTATCTATCAGCGAATTTAACACACCTTCACCGTATCGCAGCGGCATTAGAAATGATTTAAACGAACAGCGGTATCTGTATTAGTGGAAAGTAATTTGATGGATGTCTTCAAACCATGAAGGTAGTTCAACAAGAGCAGACGCTACCCATTGAAAACTTAGATTTCGGTGAAAATCCTAGTAGTGTAGGCAAACATGGCTCGTTGCTACCAAATTCATTCAGATCCGTCGTATGCGGACCCAGCGGTTGCGGGAAGACCAACGTAATATTATCACTTCTATTTCATCCGAATGGTGCTAAATTTGAAAATGTCTACGTATACTCAAAGTCCCTATACCAGCCTAAATATCAACTGTTGGGAAATGTCTTGAGTAAAGTGAAGGAGATTGGATATTTCCCATATGAGGCTAGCCCGACAGATGCTCGACATCATTCCATATTCATATTCGATGATGTGGCATGTGATAAACAGGAAAAGATACGTGAATACTACTCGATGTGCAAGCACAAGAATATCGACGCCGCCTACATATGTCAGACATATTCCAAGATACCGAAGCAGCTTATTCGAGATAATTGCAATCTAATATTTCTTTTCAAGCAAGATGAAGTAAATCTAAAACACGTCTACGAGGAACACGTATTCCCCGACATGACGTACGATCAATTCAAAAACTGCTGCTCAGAATGTTGGGTCGATAAATATGGTACAATGGTAATCGTAAAAGACTTTTCACAAAGGACGCTACCGAAAAGGTTTTGATCAGTACAGATGTAGTTATGGTGAACGCTGACATTAATTACAATGAATCCAACGGTTGAAGACGTTATCACCAAGACAACGCGAAAGAAAAAAATGAACGAACTCGCAAAGTCGATTAAGCGAAAGTTCTTGGCTCTAAAACTGGGCAAAACGGAGATGAAGCATTTCAGAAACTGTTTAAGTCTGTTGTAACACCGTTAAAAGAAATAGCCAGTACATCACTCAAGTTAAATGAACGAATTATTAAGAAAGAGGAGGAGAAGAAGAAGCAGAAAGTGAAGGTAGAAGAAAAACCAGCTGCATAGGACCAGGCGGCCTTTTTACCATTGAAAGATGTAGCATCATCTTCATCGTCTAAAAGTGATGATGAAGATGATGTAGAAGAGGAACCAGAAACTAGACTTGGAGATATAACTCAAGAAGCGCTGGAAGAATATTTAGATCAATATCCTGCAATATCTCAAAAGTACGTTACAGAGCATTGGGCTAACAGCGATGTAATTGATAAGAATTATGGGCCAGTATACGATTCCTCAACCTCATCGTGGTTACTCGGTAGCAAACGTATCGATTTTAACATTCGTACTGGTAATATAATAATCGATGGGCATCAATTCAAAGGAACACCAGGATTGTACCAATTGATTTTCTATCATGACCCGTCTTTCAATGAAGAGGAATCTTATAAAAATATTCTTCAAATGGCTGAGGCACACAAAGACAAGACAGAGCTCCAGTTCGTTCAAGTATAGGGAAATTATTAGATCGCTATTTATTAAAATGCTGCGTAAAACTACTGGTAGAGGCTTAGTAGCTAACAAGTTAACTTAAAATACAAAACGGAAATGGAATATGGGGATGATCCCAACGAACTTGTCGATCGTCTGAGGCTGTTGGTAGCCTCTCGAAACGCTGGAAATACATCTCATGATAATGAAATTGCAGCAATTATCGAGGAGTTAAAAGAAGCTAAAATAATATCTTAGGTTAGTTACCCTTATTTACGTCACTTTTATGTCACATTTATGTCACGTTTTTACGTCACGATGTTACATTTATGCCACATTTTACGTCACGATGTCACATTTATGTCACGATGCCACATTTTATGCCACTGTTTACATCACTATGTCACATTTATGTCACGTTTTACGTCACGATGTCACATTTATGCCACGTTTTACGTCACGATGCCACATTTTATGTCACGTTTTACATCACTATGTCACATTTATGTCATGTTTTACGTCAAGATGTCACATTTATGTCACGTTTTACGTCACAATGCCACATTTTATGTCACGTTTTACATCACTATGGCACATTTATGTCACGTTTTACGTCACGATGTCACATTTATGTCACGTTTTACGTCTCATTTATGTCACGTTTTACGTTGCACATATCCTACTTAGATCAAATACTATAAAGTTGCGTATCAAACGATTTCCAGTCATTCTACACGATGAGTCTCGATAAATTCGGACGTAGCTCTCATCGTCATCGTAATTTTAACGAACCTTACATGCCTCATACAATTGGATTTTTATTTACTCCCGAGGGAAACGTTAATATTGGTAATTTGAGGATATGTTATGTGAAACAGCCCATTGAAGCTACTGATGTCACCACAAAAGAATATGTTGATAGTGATATTAAAAGAATTACAGAGGAAATTTCTAAGTTACACAAAGATTTGGAAACTAGTGTTAGCGTGGTAAAAAATAGCGTCCTTAGTAGGACTACAGGTATACTCGATGTAGTTAATATAGAAGTCAAACGGTTCGCAGATGCTATTAGCCAACTGAGTAAGAAGCAAGAGGAGGATGTTATATATATTAAACAAATAGTCGACATGCGTCTCATTATGTTGAAATTACAGCAATTATGAGGCTAAAATAATTTGCATCACATTTATGTCACGTTTTTACATCACACATATCCTACGTATATCAAATACTATAAAGTTGCGTATCAAACGATTTCCAGTCATTCTACACGATGAGTTTCGATAAATTCGGACGTAGCTCACATCGTCATCGTAATTTTAACGAACCTTACATACCTCATACAATTGGATTTTCATTTACTCCCGAGGGAAACGTTAATATTGGCAATTTGAGGATATGTTACGTGAAACAGCCCATTGAAGCTACTGATGTCAGCACGAAAGAATATGTTGATGCAATACATGATACTTTAAAGCAGCTCCAACACAATGATTCCAGCAACCTACTCAAGTCCATGAGAAACTTGAAAAAACGTCAAGAAAGTGATATTAAATGAATTACGGAGAAAAATTGTAATTTATACAAGGATTTGGAAACTAGTATTAAAGCGGAAAAAAATATCATACTTAATATGACTACAGATATACTCCATGTACTTATTGCAGAAGGCAAACGGCTTGGAGATGCTATTACCCAACTGAGTAAGAAGCAAGAGGGGGATGTGGAAGATATTAAAAAAATGGTTGACACACTAGAGCAGCACATACTCAAAACTATTAATAAAAATCCCATTTAAGAGTATATTACATCGTGAATTGACGGTTAAACTTTTACCCCCACCCCTACCAAAAGGTATTTAATTAACTACAGCAAAGCATTTTTATCAGTTGAGCGAGGTGAATCGAAGAAGCAACATGTATTTACTTCTACCTTACTGTGGACCGGGTGTTATTGTATTAGCGACACCGAATATCTAATGAATTATGGGTATTTAGACGCGAATTCTACGAGTAACAGTCTTGCCGATACAAGAGAAGCCCTAAAAAGTTTTCAAGATTTTTACGGTCTGAATGTGACGGGAGTTCTCGATGCTGACACTGAGGCTTTCATGAATAAACCACGATGCGGAATGTCGGACGCCACTCTAGAATTTTCTGTTCGCACCAAGTTGAACAAAACACAACTCAATTGGTATTTCTGAAGCGCCACCACCGTGATGATTAATACGGCCACAAGGGCTTTCGACGCTTGGAGCTCAGTTACAGATCTTCAGTTTACCTATTCAGATCAAAACCCTAATATTGTACTTTCCATGGCAGACGATTTTTCTACGCACAGACACTACACAGGGTGTCAATGACACGGCCCGTGTGAGTTTAATTTCGACAGAAGAGGTGGGGTTTTGGCTCATGCATTTTTCCCGATCAACGATCAATGTAGAGAGATCCATTTTGATAGAGCCGAAGAATGGAATTATGATTCTACAAACAATTTCTATGACGTTGTGTTACATGAAGTGGGTCACGCTCTAGGAATGTCTCATTCTTCAGATCCCAAAGCTGTTATGTTCGCATACTATTCGGGAGGAAGCAACTTTTCCGATGACATACTAGGTATACAATCCCTGTACGGGGCGCCTAAACACACACAGACACGAAAGATCGAAGGCAGGGAGGAGGAAGAAGAGCATGAGGATAAGGAATCAATCAACCTGTGTAACATTCAACTCGAGATGATGCTGATAACTCCAAACCATCACATGTACCTGTTCTACAAGGGGCGGGTCTGGATAATGGAAATAGGCGACAACAGATATCACAAGCCACTTATGATAAAGGACTATCTACCCAGTCTGCCGCTAACAGGAGATTTTCATATTTACACAAAGAATAACGGAAACATTATGGTTGTAACAAGAGGCTTCTATTACATAATGGACTTTCCCTCGTTCGCTCTCAGACAAAACAGGAGACCGTTAGAGGATTTCGGTCTAAACGGAAATGTGAAGATTAACGGGGTGTTCAACACGTACTCAGGTAGTTCGTTTATCATCTACGGAGATAACTACTTCGTTTAAATAGATGAATGTAATATGGGAATAAAAACCCGTGGGCTGATTAAAGAGAAATTCCCCGGCATACCTGTGGCCATTGAAAGATAATACATCAATGGAAATCTATACTTTATCCGAAACAACACATACTTTGAATTTAACGAGTTTTCCAACAAGGTTCTAAGTGCCGGCGCATTCGATTTGCAACTCTTCGGTATAACTTGCCCACAGGAAGGAATATTGACACAATTAAAACAGCTATTATTTAAACTATCTAATACCCTAGAGTCTAACTATATGCTGTAAAATATTTATGAAATAAATTGCGTTTATATATATTTTGTTTTTTATTTAACATTTGAAAGGTGTCTAATACGTGTCAGGTTGTTCACGATATCAGTCCGAAGGTCAGCGAGCCTAATAAGCTTCATATGTTAGCTATAGTACAGAAAAATCGCACACACGAGTATCCATACCATATTATAAGAACTCAGCGGAGAGGTTTCAGCATAGCCTTGAAGAGACTGTAGTGCAAGTACCCCAAGGCGACGGTCGTTCCAGACATGGAATATATCCCTAACGACATCAATCTGTTCAATCGCATCAAGGATGATATACCCTATATTAATTATAAATACAGATTTGGAAAGTGAGGATCTTGATGGTGAATTGTATTTTGCCGCTTGCGTGTATTGTGTCATGCTACACGCATACTTCGACCACAGCGTGTTGGCATCAAGCAGTGTTGCCAGGTGGGAAAAATTCAGTGCATGAGAATAATTTCAAAGAAGCATTAGGTTTGGAGAAAAAAGCATGAGATGGCTTAATTTATCAAAAAACACCTCTTGACACAGCTTAATTATTAATTACTTTTGTAATGCCATTTTTATTTCATTAAAAAGCATTATGTTCTGCTATTTTATCATAATATTACATTGTAAGTAGGTAGTTACAGGTACTTACTTAAAAGTTATTAACCACGTAACCTTTCTAATTTATTTTATTGTTAGGCCGGGCGAACGTTGAGGCGCATTTGACGTGACGCAGGGTGACTCACGGGTCGTAAAATCTGTTGTTTCCAGAAAATGTAGGTACCCTTACGGAATAGAGTTAAGAATCACTGCAATACAGCGTAAATACAGCACACACATTGCATATCTGTAGACTGTCATACCCGTTTGTGTATTCATTGCTAATTATTAAGAGAGCAGTCTACAATAAAGGCCATTTCAAGTGCCCAAATATTGTAGATACCTACATCTATGTATTCAATTTTGACCTCGATTTTGCCTTTATTTCTCGTTAGGTATTTGTTTTGGTAGATTTCAAAGAGTAATTTTAATAATTTTATTATTCCTTTTTGTGTCTATTAAAAAGCATGAGATTTTGTAATCAAAATATAAGAGCATGAAATTTCCTCGGAATGCATGAGATCTGACAACACTGGCATCAGTTGACCGGACAGTTAGATTTGCAATGGCGAATTGGCGTTGGCGATACGGAACCGATTACCGTAGTAGTGGGGAATGCTAGACGTCGCCGCCCCTCTTAAAGTTCGTACCGTCCCTGGGATGAAGCGGCAATTTCTACTTTCTCTGTAAAGATCCGCAATTTCTGAATCTGTATAATACTTGTTAATGTCCCAATTGAGTAGTTTATTAATGATGTAAATAAAACGCTTGAAATATAATGTGTGTGTATTTTTTCCCACTCCTACCCCATGTTGATGTGTTCATTATCTGATAAATAATTATTTGTAAGCTAGAGAGGGAAAAATGAAAACTACCATATAAAATATATTTTATTTATTTATACAGCAAACAAGCCACATATACAGAGGGTTATATAAAACAGCGTATCTTCCAACGAAAAATACTTCACATAAATTATAATAATAATATCTCTACCCCTCACTCTAATCACAGGGATTAGCCCAGAAGTCGGAGACTTGTGCGGGAGAGGGGGCGGCATATTATTATTAAGCCGCATTTGCGCCCAGGAACGACTTACGTTGGCAGGCCCTAACCACTATTCAGTGCAGGAATGAGGGAAACCTGGAAAACCTGGTGCCAACCCTCTCCACGAATATAGCTTATATACGGTCTACCGGCAGCTGGGCGCGAACCAACTCCGATCTGGTCACCTCGATTCAAGTACTGACGCCTTAAACCGCGCGACCACTGATCGACCAAAATAATAAAATAATAATAAAACAGAACATTGTAAATTCATTGAAATTAAAACTGGGTTTCCATATTTCTGCAGTTCTTCAAGGCACATGACTAGTAGGATGTTTTCAAACCAAATTAGGGGATCTTCATCGCTACATAACGATGGTGTAACTTTCTTATTCACCTGAGGAATGTTGTACCTGTTGTCTTTGGAATAGTCTGAAGTATCGAACCGCGCGTGACAGTCACGACGCATGACGTCATAAACATCTCGATGATTATTTTCATAAATTAGGGAATCTGTATCTGTATAAAAAACTGAGCAGTCTTTACCAAACTCAGGCTGCATATACTCATAATGAAAATCATAAATTGTTGTCTTAGCCAGATCTAAAATCGACATCCCAATGATTATTGGTTTATTGAAAAATATTTCCGACTTATTGAATTCAATGGCTGCTAAATTTTCGTTGAAAATTGTGGCGGCTTTGAACTCTGGTTTAGATATCAGCGCCTCTGCGCCGTACCGCCCCGCCCATTTGCTGACTAATTTCACGATTGAATGTTTTCTTATATTCTCCATGGTTTTCCCGAAAACAGCGTTGTTCATCAGCTTGAATACATTTTTTTCGAAATCATTTTTGGCTGCCTGACGTAATTTAGTATTCAGATCTGTATAGGCTTTTAACCATGGAGACTGCTTAAATTTCAAGATGCGATGTACTTTCGTAAGCTGAAGACCATGTTTAAGAGTCTGTTTTAAGGCTCTATAACGAATAACGTATCGCGTTTTGGAATGAAGAGTAGCCAAAAGTTTTTTATTTTTACATCCGGGAGGGGCGCTATGTTCGGATCAGAAGGGTAGATCACGATGAATGTCATGCAAATGCTCGGGATATTCCAAATCCACTTCTAGGATGTATCCTTCGGGTGACGTATCAGATACCGTCGTGGCGTCGATGTTTGGATTTACTCACTCGAACTCTCCGTACGGTAGATATTGACTCATCGCCCAGCCGTACTGATTATTAATGTCAAAGTATGCTAAATATTTTTCAGGTTTACTAGGATCGAAATTTTTAAGGTATTTGTTATTAGCTACGCTTTTACGCTTACAGCACTGACTCAAGCCCCCCCTAACGCCCTTTTCTACAAACATGAGCATATCAATATCTGTAAGCAATTTCAAAGTCTGTATAGTCTTAAAGAGCATACAGTCCCACGTATAGCCGGGCAGTGTATAGTAATGGGCCGAGTCGAGTCCGTAAGTTATATGACAACTGCTGCGGAATTGTTCAAAGATATCGGCCAAAAGTAAAATATCCGTGTATTCGCCCAAATTTTGAATTTTGAATGATTGCCAAACCGTTTGCGCGTATGCATATTGCTTATTCGAAATATCCCGATCATCTAACCTATTGTATAGAGGCTACAGGAAAATTAAATTTAAACATAAACGTTAATCATTCACCTTTCGATATCAAAAATTGTGTAGTTCTTCAAAGAAAAATTGATACAGAAAAACAAAAAACTAAGAATACACCATTATAGCAATTATGTTTGAATACAAATAATTTAACAGTTTGTCATCAAAATGTTCAGTGTATCAGGAACAAAGTGGATCTTGTTGAAGCTTTTTGATTTTAAATGATATTGATGTATTTTGCATGTCGGAGCACTGGCTATCAGAAGACCAGGTATCATTGCTTAAAATCCAGGGATATAATTTAATTAGCATTTTTTGTAGGACAAATTGTAAAAATGGGGGAGTTGCTATTTTTTGTAAAGAAAATGATGGCCTAAATATTTCGGAAATGAAAAATTTAATTTTACATCCTCAGAAAAATTATTCGAATTTTGTGGCGTGGATATAGTGTTAAACAATAGTATTCATTTGGTTATTGTTTGTATTTATAGGTCTCCTAAAGAAAACACAAATTTATTTTTAACTGAATTAAGTAGATTTTTAGAAAAATACGCAGAAAATTTAATTATACATATACTGTGTTATGTGGAGATCTAAATATTGACTACTTGGCTAATTCCACATTTAGAGATAAAATTCATGATATTATCAATTTATATGGTTTTAGTAACCACATAGATAAGCCAACAAGATGCACTCTGAATTCGTCTACTGCGGTGGACTATATCTGTACTAATTTTGATAAAGATGTATTTGATATATCTTCTGATGTTATATTTAATTGTATCTCTGATCACTCTGCCCAAATTTAGGATGTAACTGGGAGCCTCATACTGATAAAATAATTAATAAGAAAGTTTTCAGTAACTGTAATTACTGTACTTTCTTTGATCATTTATGTAAGGAACCGTGGAATGATATATATCGGTGTAAAGATGTTGATGAAGGTTTTTGTAGTTTTATTAATATATTGAAGTATTACATTGATATATCTTTTCCCGTATCCAAAATTGATCAGATAAAATGTCGCGGTAAAATGTGGCTAACAACTGGTATTAAAATATCTGCCGAAAAGTTAAAGATGCTTTACAGGAATATGTGTGCTACAAAGGATTCACGTGATATTGAGTGCTATAAAAAATACAAAAAAATTTATAGAAAGGTTATTACAGCCGCAAAGAAATTACACAATGATAGAATTTATCAACTTTCAAATAATAAATGTAAAGCTGCTTGGTCCATAATAAATAGTTGCTTATATAATACAGTGAAAAGTAATGGTTTATGCCAAATATTACTTAATGATACTATGATAACCGACAACAAAATTATTGCCGATTCATTTAATGACTATTTTACTGAAATTCCGTCAAAAACAATTGCAAATTCGCAAATAGATAACATACAGTTCGATGTATTTGCTTCTATAAGGCAAACATGTGGTACAATGTTTCTACAACCTGTATCGGAAAATATAGTTTATAATATCATTATGGATTTAAAAATCTAATTCTACGGGTATAGACTTCATTTCTTATAATTTACTAAAGAATTCAGTTAATTATATTTTATCTCCTTTAACATTTTTAATCAATTTGTCATTAGAAACAGGTATATTTCCTGACATATTCAAAACAGCACGAATAGTTCCCATGTATAAAAAAGGAGCAAAGGATAATATAGAAAATTATCGTCCTATAGCGCTCCTTAGTTCTGTTTCCAAAATACTTGAGAAGGTGGTATTTGATCAGATCATCAATTTTCTAAACAGTCAAAATATATTGCATACTTGTCAACATGGATTTAGGAGGAATAAAAACACGCTTTCAGCTATACTATCTTTTATAAATAATTTATATAAATCTTTAGACGAAAATAAAAAGTGTATTGGTTTATTTATGGACCTCAGCAAGGCTTTTGATTTAGTTAGTCATGATCTATTGAAAGAGAAACTTTTGCGTTATGGACTTAGGGGTAGAGTTTACGAATGGATATCTTCATATTTATCGGGCAGGAGACAGATTGTTGATATAAACGGTTATTACTCTAAAGAAACAACTATAAATATTGGTGTACCTCAAGGATCCATCTTAGGACCCTTAGCTTTCTTATTATTTGTCAATGATCTTCCGAATATAGTTTCATGTACAGACAATTTAATTATGTTTGTTGATGACAACACCTATTTAACTAACGAAGCTTGTATAAAAGATAGTGTCGCGGTAATGCAGGAAATGATTACTTTGTTTATGAACTGGTTCTCAGCAAACAAATTGTGTCTTAACAAATCAAAGACGGTTTTCATAAACTTTACTCCGGGAACTTCTTTAATAGACAAGTCGCTTCTTTTAAAATTGACCATAAGTCCTTAATGCAGGTTGAATACACTAAATTCCTTGGTTTATACTTAGACAATAAATTAAATTGGAAAATACACATAAATAATCTTTGCAACAAGCTTACACCAATGTTTTATGCATTATTAAGACTAAAATCAATCACTAACATGTCTACTCTTTTATCTTTCTATCATTCTCAATTTGTTTCCCGTATGCGATATGGTATTATATTCTGGGGTTCTTCTAATTATATGGAAAGAATATTTATAATTAAAAAAAAGCTATTAGACTTATAGCTGGAGTATCCCAACGAACATCATGTAGAACATACTTTAAAATATTAAAACTATTAACTCTGCCGTGTATCTTTATCTATGATATATTAATGTATGTTAGGAATAACTTAGAACAGTTTTCCACCAATGGAGATTTTCATAATTATAGCACACGAGTGAGATCATCGCTAATTATCCCGGGGCACAATTTATCACTGTATGAGAAGAATCCAATGTATGTTGGTATCCTATTTTATAACAAGCTTTCTCCTGATATAAAAATATACCGAATTTGCAGTTGTTTAGAAAAAATTAAAACAATATTTATTGGATAAGGTTTTTATAGCACTCATGAATTTCTTGGACATATTATGTGAATTTTTATAACTACACGTGTGATCTTTGTATTATGTTACTTTCTTTGTTCGTTTGTTTTATATACTGCTCTTGTCAAATTGTCTTTTGTCATTTATTATCAAATTTGCTTATTTTTACCTTTTGCAAACCTGTATCTTATTATTGATGCCTTTGTATTTGTGTTTTATTGACTTTTCCTATGCTATGTTTACATGGTCTACTGGAATAAAATTATTATTATTATTATTATTATTATTATTATAAAAATGCTGTTGATCGGGCAGGGATTCGACATTCAATTTCTCAAATGCATCCATGAAATCATATGGATATACACCCTTTTTCGTAAGCAAATGATGAATGATGATGCATGATGATGATGATGGATGATGATGATGGATGATGATGATGATGATGATGGATGATGATGATGATGGATGATGGATGATGGATGATGGATGATGATGATGATGGATGATGGATGATGGATGATGATGATGATGGATGATGGATGATGGATGATGGATGATGATGATGGATGATGATGATGGATGATGGATGATGGATGATGGATGATGATGATGATGGATGATGGATGATGGATGATGATGATGATGGATGATGATGATGGATGATGATGATGGATGGTGATGATGGATGATGATGATGGATGATGATGATGGATGATGATGATGGATGATGATGATGATGGATGATGATGATGGATGATGGATGATGATGATGATGGATGATGGATGATGGATGATGATGATGATGGATGATGATGATGGATGATGGATGATGGATGATGATGGATGATGATGATGGATGATGATGATGGATGATGATGATGGATGATGATGATGGATGATGATGATGGATGATGATGGATGATGATGATGGATGATGATGATGGATGATGATGATGGATGATGGATGATGGATGATGATGATGATGGATGATGGATGATGGATGATGGATGATGATGATGATGGATGATGGATGATGGATGATGATGATGATGGATGATGGATGATGGATGATGGTGATGATGGATGATGGATGATGGGTGATGATGATGATGGATGATGGATGATGGATGATGATGATGATGGATGATGATGATGGATGATGGATGATGACGATGATGGATGATGATGATGGATGATGATGATGATGGATGATGATGATGGATGATGATGATGGATGATGATGATGGATGATGATGATGGATGATGATGATGGATGATGATGATGGATGATGATGATGGATGATGATGATGGATGATGATGATGGATGATGATGATGGATGATGATGATGATGGATGATGATGATGGATGATGATGATGATGATGGATGATGATGATGGATGATGATGATGGATGATGATGATGGATGATGATGATGGATGATGATGATGATGGATGATGATGATGGATGATGATGATGATGGATGATGATGATGATGATGGATGATGATAATGATGGATGATGATGATGATGGATGATGATGATGGATGATGATGATGGATGATGATGATGGATGATGATGATGGATGATGATGATGGATGATGATGATGGATGATGATGATGGATGATGATGATGATGGATGATGATGATGATGGATGATGGATGATGGATGATGATGATGGATGATGATGATGGATGATGATGGATGATGATGATGGATGATGATGATGGATGATGATGATGGATGATGATGATGGATGATGATGATGGATGATGATGATGGATGATGATGATGGATGATGATGATGGATGATGATGATGATGGATGATGGATGATGATGATGGATGATGATGATGGATGATGATGATGATGATGATCATAATAATAATAATAAAACAGCAGGAGGGGTCAACCATCATCCACGACCTTTGGTGAGTAGCGACACCACTTACTCTAGCTAAAAGGTGTGTGTGTGTCGATGTGTCAGGCCAACCACCTGACACACTGAAACCTCCGGTTCCGAATGCTAGGAGAGAAGGCCCCCACAATCGACCCCATTCGGATGGGGGTCAGGGGCAAGGTGGTGGGGCCCAGCCGGATGGATTGCCCGTTGACGACCAAGGCTATGAAAATGGAAGTTTTGAGTGGACCGATGACCTAAAGGACGATCTTCTGATCTCTTATGAAAGCAGCGAGCCCGGGCGAAGGGGATACATGGCCGCGCCCTCACCGCACAAAATCTGCGGGATTATGTATCCTACCTTCGTCGCAGAGGCTATGACAGGCGTCCTTAACTAAGGGTGAATGAAGTGGTTGAAGAGCCACGGAATGATCCCGCAGAGGCGCCGCGCTTCATTCCCCGCGAACAGGACGACCTGAGCACCCGTTGGGGGTTGCCTTTTATAAAACCCCCGAAGCCCGCAGATCTGGCTCGAGTGGATACTACGCTCCGTGAGGATCTCCCAGAAGAGACTGACATCTGGCGCGTCAATTGCGCGGTGTACGAAGCCGCTGAACTGCTGACTCGGGTGGAGAGAGGGCGTGAAAATGCCGTTTCTCCACAAGAGAGAGCACGGCGGCGAGTGCACAAGATGGAGGCTAAGATCCGGTCGGCGAGGCAACACTCGTCCCGTATCTAATGTGTGATGGACTATGTGGAAGCCAATAGGGCTGTCAAAGGTTTCGAGAGCCACAAGAGGTGTGCCTACCGATAACCCCGGATGAAGTTTGGAGATCATTTATTAGATCGAAGAACTTCGCTGCTCCTGGTCCCGATGGGATCAGCAACTTCTGGTGGAAAAAATTCACCAGTGTCCACCGCCATTTAGCCAGAATATTCACGTCCTGGCTAAATGGAGAGCAGCAAATTCCGGCGTGGTTTGTCGAGGTGAGAACCGTGCTTATCCCTAAGAGCGGAGATTTGTCCCAGCCAAAGAACTACCGTCCAATAACCTGCCTGAATGCGTGTTACAAGGTGTTTACTCGCATCTTGTACGCGCGTGTGCTCCACGCAGTGAACCCCGTTTATCAACGGATATACGAGCAGCGAGGGTCCAAGAGGGGTGTAGCTGGCTGTAAGGAGAACCTGCTCGACAGATGTATTACGCAGGACTCCGTGCAGTACAAGCGAAACCTCTCAATGGCCTGGATAGATTACCGCAAGGCATTTGATATGACATCGCATGAGCTAATAGTCCACTTGCTCCAATGTCTTGCGGTGGCCGACCCCATAGTGAGATGTATTGAACAACTCATGCCGCTCTGGAGGACCCGCTTTACCATAACATCGGCTAATGCAAGGGTTCAGACAGAGCCGGTTTTGTTCAGGAGGGGAGTGTTCCAGGGAGATTCCCTGAGTCCCCTCTTGTTTTGCATCTCGCTGCTGCCATTATCCGTTGCACTTCGTCGTACCCGGGGTTACAACTGCGGTACCCCAGGAGACCGGAGGCATAAGGTCACCCATTTGTTCTATATGGATGACCTTAAACTCTACGCCTCCGGAGAGAGGGATTTAAATCAGTCCTTCAGAGTGGTACATGAGTACACGCAGGCGGTTGGGATCGAGTTCGGGCTGGACAAATGTGCACTGGTTCATCTCAAGAGAGGACAATGCGGTCCATACGGAGAAGACGCCCAGCTCATAGACGGAAGCATCTTTCACTATCTAGATGCCGGAGAGTCGTACACCTATTTGGGTGTCCCACAGCGGGGCACTCATGAGGTGGCAACGGTAAAAAACGCTCTCCGCGGCAGGTATCGGCACCGCCTCCGACAGATCTGGTCTTCGGAGCTGTCGGGTAAGAACAAGGTGAGTGCCACAAATATGCTTGCCGTTCCGATCGTTCTCTACTTCTTTGGAGTAGTGAAATGGACACAAGAAGAGCTGAGGCAACTCGATGTAGGGACCCGTAAAATGATGCATCTCCATCGGAGTTTGCATCCAAGATCGTCCGTTCCGCGGCTATACTTCCCAAGAAATCGGGGAGGCCGTGGACTCTTGAGTTTGGAGTGTCTCCAGGGCAGAGTGGTTTTGGAGGAGGCCTGCAAAGTCATCAGGAGCTCGGATCCCCTTCCTGCATGGTCCAAGACCATGAAGCAGCAGGGATAGGAGCGTTTGTGTATAAGGCAGCGAGAAGAGCAGCCGATGAACTTGGTCTCGTGTTCGATACTGAGCGGGAAAATCCAGATTCTGTCACCGAGTCGGATCCTGCTCAGTTAAAAGCCCTAATTAAAGCTTCAGAAACGCATCATCTTCTGCAGCTACATAAGGATAAGCCAATGCATGGCCTCTTCTATCGGAGGCATAAGAGGGGCTTGGCTTATCTGAAAGGCTGACCTTTGCTTTTTTGAGGTCAGCGGGGCTGAACTCTGAGACCGAGGGATTCATAATGGCTTGCCAAGATGGTGTAATTAACACACTCGTCTATCGTAGTCGTGTCTTGGGTATTGAGGTTCCTGATACCAGCTGAGGGCCTGCCGCCAAGCGCCGGAGACGCTTATGCATCTCCTGTCTGCCTGTCCGGTATATGCGGCCACAGCGTATATCCAAAGACACGATTCAGCCTTACGGGTGTTGTATTATCATTTACGACACTCGTATGAGATAGACGAGACGCCAGTGCTGCCTTATGCTCCGGGGGATATAGAATCCGTAGTGGGGAATGAGAAGTGCCGAATTTATTGGAACTATTCATTTCCCACCCTCAGGCAAATCCAAGCCAATAAGCCTGATGTAGTCCTCCTCGACCACCAGCTTAGGACGATGTTTGTGATTGAGTTCTCGGCTCCCGCAGAGAACAACATCGTCCTAAAAGAGGAGGAAAAACGGAGGAAGTATCGAGATCTTCTCTCCGAGCTCCGCGGGCTGTATCCAGACCACTCTGTTAAGATTGTGGTGCTAATTATAGGCGTCCTGGGTGGAATGAGACATACGTTGCTCTCTGACTTAAAGATCATACCGGCTTGTCGAAATTCGGCAGAGATCTTAGCCGGCAGAATGCAGAAGGCAATCGTCCTTGGGTCGCTACGTCTGCTCAGAACACACGATTTACGGGCGCAATGATTACTGACTCCACGGAGTGGAGAGTGGTCATTGCTTGACTCTCCAGACCATCTCCGAATGTGTCGGAGCTTTGGAAGGTGTTTACTGGAAAAAATAATAATAATAATAATAATATATATATATAGCCTTTATTGACAATACATACTTCAGTACATTTATGTCATAATACAATAATTCATTGGAAAAGAAAAATATAGTTACCAGTTTAAATATGGCAATCAAAAAGTAAAATAATAAATAAATTTGTAAAATAAAACACACACAACAGAATTCATGACAAACAGCAAACATATAAATAATACTTATGTGACTTGAAAATACTCATCTATACTATAAAAACAGTGATTAATAAAAAAATGTTTAGCCAACCTATAAAAGGAGTTGTAAGTCATTACTTTCACATCAATATGGCTGTGATAATTTATAAATTTATTGTATAGATTGAGATCAATTTTATTAAGTTGAGTCATCCTAAGTCTAGAAAAGGTAGGTACCACCGCCGCCTGGTATTATAATTATGCCTATCCTCATGTGAAGATTCACATTTTTATGTATAATAAGTAGGCTTTCCAATATAAATATACAAGGCATGGGTAAAATCTTGTACTTCTTAAAGAGTGGTCTGCAATGCGTTCCATATGGAGCAGAGTCTATAATTCTGACTGCTGCCTTCTGCAAATGAAAATTTTTAGTGCTGTCGATGCATTGCCCCAAAGTACAATGGCATACGACAGCACGCTGTGCACCAAGGCAAAGTAGATGATTCTCATGGCATTGTTATCTAAGCATGTTCTCAGCTGACGCATAACGAAAATCTGTGTAGAAAGTTTTGCAGAGAGAGTGTTAATATGCGCCTTCCAACTCGGACCAGTATCAAGACACACACCGAGCAAGCGCACTGGCTCCGATTTATCCACCCAGCGATCAGAACTAAACATTACATTTTTAGTTTTCGACTCATTAAGTTTTAGTTTATTTGTATCAAACCATATTTTACGCTATCAAGACCTTCCTGAATCAAAGCCGGATCACTTTTGGTGAACAGCGTTGTATCATCTGCAAAAAGTACGCAATTGATATTACCTAATGATGAAGGAAGGTCATTGATATACAACAGAAACAGTAAAGGTCCCAAGACAGATCCTTGTGGGACACCAGAGGATATATCCTTCAAATCAGACACGTTTCCATTGAAACTAACAAACAGACCGATTAAATAGGTATGATCGAAATAAATTTTTGACAATCCCACGTATGCCATAATGTTCCAATTTCAAAAGAAGAATCCCTGTATTAACGCAATCAAACGCTTTTGTCAAGTCACAGAGTACTGCGTGAGTAGGTACTCCTTCCTCTAAACCCTCAACTATATTGTCCAATAACTCTAATAATGCCTTGACTGTAGAGACACCTCTACGAAAACCAAACTGTGACATAGAAATTATGTTTCTGGTATCCAAATAAACAGTAAGTCTGTCCTTGATTATAATTTCAAAAATTTTTGAGATGATCGGTACAATTGCAATCGGTCTGTAATTGTCCGGTAAATCTACATCTCCTTTCTTAAATATGGGAATGATTTTACTTATTTTCAAGTCTTTGGGCCAAAAACCTTCTATAAGACATTTGTTAAAAATAACTGAAAGGGGCATAGCAAGATGATCAACGGAAGCCTTAATAGCATGACTATTGAGTTCGTAAAAATCCAAACAACTAGAGTTTTTTAGTTTTAAGATCGCTTCCCTAACGTCAGATTCTAAAATAGGCGGCATATAAAAAGAATTGGTTGGGCTAGACACATTGGTTAAGAAATGATTGGGAAATACATTAGATGTGCAAATTGTGTTAACAATAGCTTCAGATACAGAGATAAAAAAAATGTTAAAATCCAAATGGGATAGTACAGAAGTAACAGAATTAGAAGCAGGAGAGATTTCACGATTAACTATGCTCCAAATAGTTTTACTCCTGTTGTCAGAGGATAGAATGGAATTTGCATAATAATTAGATTTGGCTTCTTTGAGTGACCGTTTGTAACGTTTACGAAGTGTAGTATAATATAACCAATCATTTTGGGACTTAGATATGTCAAATCTACATTTACTTTTATGCAATTCCGACCTCATTTCACGAAGATTATCTGAATACCAATTCCTACCCATATTACTATTTTTAACTTTTTTATAGGGAAAACATATATCAATCTGCTTAGTCAATTAATCCAATAGTGACTTCGACAACTGATCTGAGTTGGAACAAGCCACCCGGGACCAATCAATGGTACCAACATTGGTTACAAATTTGTCAATATTATTTCTACTAAATATTCTTCTGAAATCAGAGCCCAGACAGCTAGCCTTTTTCTGTACTTTCTTCATTAAAACATAGACAGACAAATGATCAGAAATACCAGCATCACAGACTCCCGCTACAATATCTTCAGGACGCATATTGCAGATAACATTATCGAGACATGCACTAGTGCTATTAGTTACTCTAGTGGGTGAAGTAATGTAACATTGAGAACCATACATACTAAGGATGTTTTGAAAATCTCGAGCATATTCCGTGTTACCCATTATGTCCAAGTTGAAGTCTCCAGTAAGTACAAAATATTTATATTCAACTGACAAAAAGTCCAATAAACTAATAATTTTTTCCTTAAATAGTGCAAAATTACCATGACTTGATGATCTGTACACAGAAATTACAGCGCAATCTGCAGCTTTAACCTCTGCACCACAGAAGTCAACATGTTGTTCCACACTAAATTTACCAATATCAATGGATTTCACTACTATATTATTAGAGGCAAATATAGCCACTCCACCATGAACAATATTAGACCTGCAGAAGTCAGAAACCAAAGCGAAATTCGTCAATTTTACTTTCCTTAGATTGGCAAGGTTAAGCCAGTGCTCTGACACACAAAAAATATCGAATTTATTATCCTCAAAATAATCATTTAATAGATCGACTTTGTTTGAAATACTTTGTACATTGATGTGGATCACAGAACATGCCGGAGATTGTACATGCAAACCAGAAGTGGTCTGCCCATTAGTTATCATTAAGTCGTTTGTAACGAAAAAAATGATTTAAAACCACTTTTTCAGACCAAATTTCAGGAAGCAAAATCTTGTCTACATCATAAGGGATACTAATTTTAAAAGAGGAATATTTAGTGGGATTTCTGGAAACAAGTTTTCTTACTTCAACGTTGGGAGCAAAATTCCTTAAATAATTTAAAAGTTCGTGCTCCTCCACATTCACATTAAAGTTAGTAGCATGGAAATGCTTAAATCTGGAAAACGACGCTACCTTAAATGGACAAGATTCAGGTTCAACAGCACTCCCGATAAGTACGTTACGAGTATTCCTAGGGCGAGGGGGCCGATCCATCTTTTTGTCGTTATCAATGTTTATTATATTGGCACAAATACGGCGAGTTTCCACTTCATGGATTGCATTTGACACATCCTGGATACTTATAGGAGCAGTAGGAGTCGAAGTAGAAGCAGAGGCAACAGCTGCAGCCGGCATGCAATCTGGAACTGAGGTTGCTTTTGGTTTCTTCAGTATTGGGGTGGATTTTGTAACCCCGTTAGAGCTATTAATTGCAGCGCTCGATAAAGTCGAAGTCACTGTTATATTAGGATTGGTAGATGACTTCATATTGCTTGCTCGATTAGAGACCTCCGAAGCCATTGGTGTCGTAAATTTAGCTGTTTCCTTCTTCTTATTACTTGGTTTGTTAATCGGTCGATTACATGATTGTTCAGTAACCCCCGAAATAATCCTATTCTCCTTAAGCAACAATATCTGTTCATTAAGAGATTTAATGGCTATGCCTTGATTGGCAATAATCATATCTTTCTGAGTGATTATCTGTTCCAAGTATGATAACTTCAGTTTCATATAATATTAAATACATCATTTTTATTATTCTTTTTTGGATTAATTCTAATTTATTGAGATTAATATCTAAAACACCGCCCCAACCAATTAAACCGTACCTAAGATGTGGTTCTACCAAACAATTATATAATATTTTCAAATGTTTTGTGTCCAAAATTTTTTGTAGAAATCTGAATATGGAAATGTGAACTCTTATCTTTTCAATGACGTAGCTAATATGTTTATCTCATCTTAAGTAACAATCAATAATCAAACCTAAATACTTTGTATGTGTTTTCGAGTATATTTTAAAATCTTCATTAATTGCGTCTTTCATTTGAATGTAACTATACTGTGGCAATGTATGTTTGTATAAAGTAAATGGAACAAATACTATTTTATCAACATTTATAGAAAGAAGTCTATAGTCAAACGATTTCTTTATATATATGAAATCATGAATAACCAAACTTTTTAGACTTTCCCAAGTATTGCTCTCATAAAAAATGGCTGTATCATCAGCAAAACTTATCATTCCTTCATTAAAAACACGAAACAAATTATTTAGATAAATTATGAACAGAAGTGGTCCAAATATAGGACCCTGCGGCACACCAAACTCAAGGATTCTAAAATTACTTCTAATGTTATCAATTTCTACACATTGCTTTCTATTGAATAAGTAGCTACTAAATAAATTTAATGCTGAGCCTCTGATACCAGCCTTTTTAAGACTATTTAATAACATTGGATGACTTATAGTATCAAATGCCTTGGCTAAGTACAAAAAAACATAACCATGGTTTTGATTTATCCAAGGCCTCATATACTTTCTTCGTAATTAACTGTATGGCATTTTCAGTCGATTTACCCTCTCTAAATCCAAATTGATTTGATGATAGTATGTTATATTTATTTAAAAATTTAATTTTAAGTCATTTCAAAAATCTTAGTTATAGATGATATTAAATATATAGGCCTATAGTTTAAAGGTATCATTATATCGCCATTTTTATAAATTGGTTTAACTATACTCATTTTAAAAGCGGTGGGACATATACCCGAATAGAAGCATTTATTAATTAGACATAACAAGGTTGCACAATAAATTCCACAATTTCTTTAAGTGTTTCAGATTTAATTTTATCAATTCCGGGAGTTTTCTTATTTTTTTATTTTTTGTACAATCTCTTATTTCATCTGCTGTACAGGGATACAAAAATATAGAATTCGGGTTAATTATTTTATTTTCAACATAACTATCATCCCGCTTAATTTTACCCGCTAATAATTTACCTATATTAATAAATTTGTCATTAAATATATTACATATATCAAATTTATTTTTTACAATTTCATTTTGATTATTTCGTATTTGTTGAACTTGCTTATGCTTTGTTTCTTTTATTCTTTAATTTACTGTTTCCCACATTTTTTTCATATTACCCTGATTTTTGTATATATTATGTTCTTTGTAAAATGAATTTTCATTAATTTTGTTAAATAGTTTCTGTAAGATGTATATCGTCTTTTAAGGTCAGCATTATCCGGATCAGCCTTAAATCTTTTATATAAATTTGCCCTAGTATTTATTGATTTTATTATACCTTTTGTAATCCACTTTTTCCTTTTATAAAATGGCTTTTCAACAAGAACAGTATGTTTATTTATTTGAGAAACTAAAGTATTAATAAAATTATCTGTTTAAGTGTCTAGATCTTCGCCAGTGTATGTGTTATTCCACGTAATATTTCCCAAACTTTCTTTTAACTTGTTGTAATTAATATATTAAATAAAATTATCTTTTACACATTGTACTTTTTCTTTATTTAAAACAATGGGTAATATTTTATCTTCAAAATTTAAATCTTTACACTTTACAAATATAATATTGTCACGGATTTCCCAATCCGTCTTTTCTTACTTCCAGAAAAACAATCCGTTAATTAATTACTTCTTTATTAACTACTGAACACTACTAATTACAGGTCAACTAAACACTTATTTAATTAATCGCTATCTAAATCACTTTGATATCTCCAACTAAACACTTTATTTCAGACTGTAATATAAGACTTATACAAGACTAACTAACTTGGCCGTTTATTCTTCTTTTATAGACCCAACGAATATTCCAGGTATATTCCAGTATCTCTAGATCCCTTTTCTCGTACGACTGGAACGCTTCTCGTCGATTCTCGATTTTTCCAGGCCGATCTCGATCACGGCATGTTGTTTGTTTACCAGAATGGCGTAGGGGCGATCGGGGCAATCTTAGACAATTCGCGGTGCCACAGTCGTCGGGTTGGGAGTGAGTGGGGCAAATTCCGTGACACTGCCCCTCCTTAGGACCGATCGTCTCGATCGGATACACCTCTATACGGGGACAGACGCTCCAGATGGACGACCTTCATCTTACTCCTGGGAGTCCTTTGTATCCGGTATACGACATCATTTATTCTTTTAATGACGGTGTAGGGGCCCTCCCAACGGTTTTGTAGTTTAGGCGATTTTCCTTTCTTCCGCGTGGGGTTGTACAGCCACACCAGGTCACCTTGTTGGAATCCGACTGTATTGGCCCGGACGTCGTATCGAGTCTTCATGCGATCGCTCTCTAGTCGCATTCGAGATCTGACTTGATCGTGTACGGCTGCTAGTCTTCGTTCTAGCTCATGGGTGTAAGTGTCTGGCTCTGTGGGCTGTTCCGCAGGACGACCAAATACCAAATCTGCGGGAAGGCGAAGCTCTCTTCCAAAAATGATATGGACAGCTGAGCGGTAAGCTAACAGGAAGAGTGGAATGAGCTTGTCCCAATCTGTCTGGTTCTCGTTTACAAACATCCTCAGATTGGTTTCTAGTGTGGCGTTGAAGCGTTCCACCATACCATCTGACTGGGGATGCAGTGGGGTGGTCCTGGTTTTCCGGATTCCCATAAGCTCGCAGACCTTTCGGAACACACCTGATTCGAAATTTCTGCCCTGATCTGAATGCAGTTCCATGGGCACACCAAATCTGCAGAACAGGTTGTTGACTAGGGCTTCTGCTACGGTCGTGGTCTCTTGATTGGGAAGGGTATACTTCCGGCCATTTGCTGAAGTAGTCCATGGCTACTAGCAGATATCGGTTGCCACTTTGGGTTTTCGGAAATGGGCCAGCGATATCAATGGCAATCCTCTCGAACGGTGCTCCTACGATGTACTGGCGCATTTTGCCTCTGGAACGGGTCTTCGGTCCCTTGCTGGCTGCACATACGTCACATTTTCGGCACCAATCTTCTACATCCGTCCTACAGCTCAACCAGTAGAAACGCTCCTAATCTTCTGTAGAGTCCTATTGATACCGAAATGTCCACCCCAGTACCTCCATGTACTTCCTGCAGCACTTCCTTGACCCGGGACCTCAGGAGTAGTACTTGTTTCTTGACCTCCGTTCCGTCATTGTTCTCCCATGCTCTTTTTAGGACACCGTCTTCCAACACCAAGGAATTCCATTGAGCCCAATAGCTCTTTAATGTTGGGCTTTTACCGCTGACTTCAGCCCATGAGGGTCGGTTGTTGGTTTCTTTCCAGTCTAGTAAGGGCTTGATGTCACAGTCAGCTTGCTGGTCTTCCCGAATCGCCGCTGAACTCCATCTGTCTTCAGGTTGGGCTGCTACCACCTTGCAAGGAACTGATGAGATGTCCTCTTTCCTTTCAATACTACTACAGTGCTTGCAGTTGACAGGACAGGGTCTCCTAGAAAGGGCATCTGCATTTCCATGTTTCCTGCCGGCTCGATGTTCAACAACAAAGTGATATTCTTGCAGCCGTTCCAGCCACCTGGCCATCTGTCCTTCCGGGTTCTTAAACTGCAACAGCCATTTAAGGGAAGCGTGGTCCGTTCTTAGAAGGAATTCTTGGCCATAAAGGTATTTATGAAAGTGTTCTAGGCTCTTGACGATGGCAAGTAATTCTTTCCGAGTCACACAATAGTTCTTTTCGGCTTTTGACAGGACTTTGCTGAAGTAGCCCACTACTCGCTCTTGGCCATCTTGTATTTGGGAAAGAACTCCGCCAATTCCAATGTTGCTTGCGTCCGTGTCCACTATAAATGGTTGTCCAGGTATTGGGTATGTCAAAATCGGGGTAGTGCAGAGGGCCTCTTTCAGCGTCTCAAAGGCTTGCTGGCATTTCGTCGTCCATTCGAACGGGATGTTGTCTTCTGTGAGTTTATGAAGAGGCTTGGCAATGTCCGAGAATCCTTGGACGAATCGTCGATAGTATGTGCATAGGCCAAGAAAACTTCTAACTTGATGTTTGTCTTTAGGAACCGGCCAGTTCTTTATGCACTCTGTCTTCTCCGGGTCTGTTTTCACACCGTTTGGAGTAATAATGTGGCCTAAGTATCTGACCTCCTTTTGGAACAGACTGCACTTCTTCGGGTTCAACTTCAGGTTCGCTGCTTTCAACTTCTTGAACACTTCGGACACGTTCTTCAGGTGCTCCTGGAAAGAGCGTCCCAGCACCACCACGTCGTCCAAGTAAATCAAGCAGGTCTCCCAATGCAGGCCATGAAGTACAGTTTCCATCAGTCGTTCAAAAGTGGCAGGGGCATTACATAGACCAAATGGCATTACATTGAACTGCCACAATCCATTTCCGGTAGTGAATGCTGTCTTTTCCTTGTCTTCTGGGCTGACCTCGACTTGCCAATATCCACTCTTTAGATCCAAAGTGGAAAACCATTGCGCACCAGCCAAGGTGTCCAGAGTATCGTCAATCCTCGGTAATGGGTAACTGTCTTTCTTGGTGACGTCATTTAATTTTCTGTAGTCCACACAAAATCAGGTGGAGCCGTCTTTCTTCTTGACCAGAACTACAGGAGAAGCCCAAGGACTCTGAGATGGCTCTATGGTGCCTTGATTTTGCATCTCGATTAACATCTTGTTAACTTCTTCTCGCTTGGCTAGTGGAAGTCCTCGTGGTGGCTGCTTTATAGGAGATGATGAACCAGTATCGATTCGATGCTTCACAACATTGGTTCTCCCAAAGTCGCCCGGTTCAAGTGCAAACACATCTTCATTTTCACGTAGCAGCTCTTCCAGTTGTTCCACCTCCGTCTCTTTTAATCTCTGCTTGGCCCTATCCACGATGTCCCTTAGACATTCCGGTAGGCTGGTCTTATTTGGTTTCTTCTCCATTTCGTTGTTTTCTTTGAGTGTTCTGACCATGGTAACAGGTTCACAGACTCCTACTTCAGTTCCCTTTGTAATTTTCTGTGGAAAGGTTTTCAGGTTAACTACCCGTACTATTGTCGTTTTCTCTGGTTTAATCAGTGTGCGGCCGGTGACTATAGATTTATTGAACAAATCCGGATTACTGGGTTCCACCACTCCTACACTGCAAGACATTTCCCCATCCATTACAGTGGCAACCAATGTTTCGGTCTGACCAGGTAGTACCACATCTTCTTTAACAACGAGTCTCCTTACAGCGTTATTCTCAGTGGTGGTCGTTAGCACTACTTCCTCACCCATTATCCGTAGCGTACCAGCATTCAAATCTAAGTTTACCCTCTTTGCTCGTAGTAAGTCTAGTCCGAGTATGACATTGTCCGATATATCTGCTACCAGGGCTCTGTGTTTGAACTTGACGTCTCCTAATTCTACTTCAAGCTCGCATTCCCCCTTGACTGGCAGTTGTTGTCCATTGGCTGTTGTAAGGACATAACGTTTGGCAGGGTTCTTAATACGCCAATCGCCAATAATATCCGGTCGTACAATAGTTCTTGCTGCTCCAGTGTCGATTACCATAGGGAACATACGACCAAAAATAATGCCCTCTACTAGCAAGGAGTCAGAGTCCTGGAGACGTGACAACGTAATTTCTTCTCGTGGGGCATGGTAGGAGGACGCAGCCGGCTTTTGCCCCGTCAAGCCGGCTGATCCTAGTTTTCCTGTGCAGGTGCCGTTTGGGAGTCGCGCTTTGGCTGATCCGCGACTGGGGCCCTACACTGTCTCTTTAGATGTCCTGTCTGTCCACAGTTCCAGCATTTAAGAAGGCGATCCTTTCGACTATCAGGTTGTTCTCTCTTCGGATTGGTAGTTGGACTGAGTTTCTCAATGACCTCCTTCAACGTTTTGATTATGTCTCCATTTCCCATATTATTGCTGTTATCACTGATGGCCCGAACTTTAACATGTCTACCGGATGCCATCTTTGCTGCCTCAAATTCCAGTGCATGCGAAAGAGCGTCATTCAACGTTTTAGGTCTAGCGAGCCGTAGTGCCTGCTGTGTTTCGCAATCTCTTAGGCCGTCGATAAAGACTTGGATGGAGAGCTGATCTACAAATTCGGACGGGGCTGTTGGATATGCCAATCGAACCAGTCGGGCAACGTCGGTCTCAAAATGTTGTAAATTCTCACCACTCTGTTGGTGACGATTCTTTAATTGTGCCTGATACACTTGCTGCAGGTGCTTATCACCATATCTCATTTCCATATGCTGTTTCAGAAGGTCATAGTTACTCTGCTGCCCAGCAGGAACTCCTTGTAAGACGTCAAGAGCTTCCCCTCGTAGAGCAACTATTAAAGCAGTAGCCTTTTCACAATCAGACCATTCGTTTGCTGCAGCTGCTGCTTCAAACTGACGCAGATAGACATTCCAAGAGACCTTGCCGTCGAATTCAGGAGGCTTCGTTTTCTGCGTTCGGATAACAGGTCCTTCTGATTTGATTACGCCCTCCTTTGCTATCTTGTCTAATTTATGTCGAAGCTCTTCTCTAACCTGGTTTATTTCTTTATCCATTTCCATTTTTTGTGCTAACAGTTTCTCTTCTACTTCTGTCACTTTATGTAACTTGTGTCACTTTATGTGACTGCTCCTCTAGTTTTTCTTCTAGTGTATTCTCCAATTTTTCCAACTTTGTCTGCATTTCTTTCGTCTGATCCCTCATTTCCTGTTGTATTGCCTGTATCTGATCTTTCATTTTGTAGCCTTGTTCTTCTAATTTCTGCTGCATTGTTTGGGACTGATCTTCAATTTTATGCCCTTGTTCTTCAAATTTCTCTTGCATTGTTTGTCCCTGTTCTTCTAATTTCTCTTGCATCGTCTTCGCCTGGTCTTCCATTTTATGTCCCTGCTCTTCTAATTTCTCTTGCATCGTCTTCGCCTGGTCTTCCATTTTATGTCCCTGCTCTTCTAATTTCTCTTGCATCGTCTTCGCCTGGTCTTCCATTTTATGTCCCTGCTCTTCTAATTTCTCTTGCATCGTCTTCGCCTGGTCTTCCATTTTATGTCCCTGCTCTTCTAATTTCTCTTGCATCGTCTTCGCCTGGTCTTCCATTTTATGTCCCTGCTCTTCTAATTTCTTTTGCATTGTCTGCATCATTTCTAATAGTTTTGCCAGTTGTGCATCCATATTGACTTGGCTTCTAGTTACAGGCATGCACTCTATTTGGAAAGTTCTAGAATGTCAACGAATGTATTTCTAGATATCACCGTTGCCTTCCTTACAATGAAACGAGTGCAGTGATATGCCACACTTGGGTCTTTGTCTCACTTCGGTATAAAGTTCTAGAATGTTCGAGATTGTCCTTCGCGAATAACACCGTTCACTTCCTTAAGTCACGACGAGTGCAGTGATATGTCGCACTTGGGTCTTTGTCTCACTTCGGTATAAAGTTCTAGAATGTTCGAGAATGTCCTTCGCAAATAGCACCGTTCACTTCCTTAAGTCACGACGAGTGCGGCGATATGTCACACTTGGGTCTTTGTCTTACTCCCGTACAAAGTTCTAGAATGTTCGAGAATGTCTTTCGCAAATACCACCGTTCACTTCCTTGAGTCACGACGAGTGCAATGATATGTCACACTTGGGTCTTTGTCGCACTCCCGTACAAAGTTCTAGAATGTTCGAGATTGTCCTTCGCGAATAACACCGTTCACTTCCTTAAGTCAAGACGAGTGCAGTGATATATCACACTTGGGTATTTGTCTCACTCCTGTACAAAGTTCTAGAATGTTCGAGATTGTCCTTCGCGAATACCACCGTTCACTTCCTTGAGTCACGACGAATGCGGTGATATGCCACACTTGAGTCTTTATTCCACCCGCGCACAGGGTTCCAGAAAGTTCTTCAAACTTCCACTCAAATCCCACTTTGTGGACAGGGTTCCAGAAAGCTCTTTAAAACTTCCAGTTAAATCCACTTCCGACACCAAATTGTCACGGATTTCCCAATCCGTCTTTTCTTACTTCCAGAAAAACAATCCGTTAATTAATTACTTCTTTATTAACTACTGAACACTACTAATTACAGGTCAACTAAACACTTATTTAATTAATCGCTATCTAAATCACTTTGATATCTCCAACTAAACACTTTAATTCAGACTGTAACAGAAGACTTATACAAGACTAACTAACTCGGCCGTTTATTCTTCTTTTATAGACCCAACGAATATTCCAGGTATATTCCAGTATCTCTAGATCCCTTTTCTCGTACGACTGGAACGCTTCTCGTCGATTCTCGATTTTTCCAGGCCGATCTCGATCACGGCATGTTGTTTGTTTACCAGAATGGCGTAGGGGCGATCGGGGCAATCTTAGACAATTCGCGGTGCCACAGTCGTCGGGTTGGGAGTGAGTGGGGCAAATTCCGTGACAATATCAAGACATGATTTTGAAGCATCAACCTTCCTTGTGTATTTATTAATCGCGGACTTATACCCGAATTCATATAAGGTATCTAAGTATTCATTAGAAGTATTACTTAAGTTCGTAATGTCTATATTAAGATCACCCAAAAACAAACAAAAGTCATAATTTAACTTAGAATTTCTTAAATATTGGTAAATCCCAAATGTAAAATCTTTTATTTCTATCGCTGGAGATTTATATACAGCAATTTTATTAATTTTATGTTTTGGCACCAATAATTCCAAATTTATAATCGAAACATTATTTATTTTATCAACACGATATATATAATTTAAATGATCCTTTATATAAATTACCACGCACTCATTTTGATTAAAATTACCGTTATTATATATTATTTCATAACCATCTATCCTAAAAAGATTGATATTTTCAATTTTCCATGATTCTGTCAAAACTTATTATCAAAATCAAAAGGTTCATCAAATTGAGAAAAAAACACTTCTAAGTTTTCAATATTTTTTGTAAGACTGCGTATATTAAAATTTAAAACTTTGAAATTTAAAAACTTATTATTAACCTTCAAAACTTCATTACCTTGTGATGCGAATTCAACAGATTCTGTATATAGTTTAGGAATTTCGAAATCTTTTATAAATTGGAACATTGCAAGAAAAATATGGGCAACAAAACCACACAAATAAAATACACGTCAATACACAAAACACAACATAAACAAGTGTTGTATGAATCCAATATAAAATTATTAATATAAAAATCCTTTTAAATTAATAGTAAAATAACAAGAAAAAAAAACAATTATTAAAAAGCGATATAATAAATCTACAAATGTTACTAATATTTTATATTCTACTTAAAAAATATTTCTTATTGCCATTCAGTTGTGATTCTGTGAAGATGTTGATAAAGATCGAAGTACTCTATTATGCTAATTATTCAATTTGTTCGGGTTCTTATTGGACGTATCTGGAGTTTGAAGTTGTGACTTGGAAGTGCTACCTTGCGGTGTGAAATAACTTTTTTTAGTATTCTTATTTGTATTAATCTTGCTTTCCCGATTTGGCACCTGCTGATTCTGTTTTTCTTCTACTTCTTCCCCTTTTTGTCTTGACGCTGGTACAGGTGTGTTTGGGGCACTATTAGCCTTCATTCGTTCTTCTTCGTCTTCTTCTGTATTAGATAATTCTTGAGCAGTAAACTCTTTATCTTCTATTACCAATTTATTTCCTCTTATGTAACATGTAACCTTTTCATTTGATTCCTTTTTTTTAAATAATACCTTAAAATTTTATTTTCCTCTCGCTGCTTGATAGTAAGATCATGAGATATAGATATACGTGTCCCCTTCAATTTATAACAATTTTTTAAAATACTTTTCTTCTTTAAGAATGTAGTTAGTTCTATTTTAATGGGAGGATTTTGTCCCTTTCCTAAACAATGAAAATTATTGATTTCTTTTTCTTCTAAATCAATTCCTATTAACTGCCGTATTTCTTGACAGATAGATTTTACTGTAATATCTTGAAAGGGTTTATTCAAACCAAGCAATACGATATTATTTTTCCTATTTTCTGTTTCTAACTTTTCCACTTTCTCCTTTAATTCATTATTCTCTTTTACTAACTGTCTTATTTTATTATTTTGTTCCTCCAATTCGTACCGTATTCTAATCTCACTGGCTTCGATAGCCTTAACTAACTCATTCTTAGTTTTCTGAATTTCTTCTAATATTGTCTGAACTGATAATAACTTATCTTCCATTTTATCTACGTATCTCCGTGTGCATTAACTCTCACTAGAATGTGTATGGTCGCCTTTATGCTTTATCATTTCATTAAAAAGAAACTTATTAAGGCTTTTTGTTTGTTTCTTTTTTCCCCCAATATGTGTTATCACTGTCATCAACAAATCAAGTTCAGTTTATAGATATATAAAAATATAATTTAGCATGGATTTAGTATATATGTGCAATTTTTAATACTCGTACATTTCATGTGAAGAATTCAAGTTTGCATAATATTTAAAATTACCTGGTTCTCAGTTTTTAATGGAATCAAACACAGAGCACAATTTTATATGTTACTTTCACTTAGGCTGACCAAAATTTGGTTGGTAAGCTTTTCTGGGGTCCTGATCAAGAATTCGTGGGAATTTTTCGAATCAAAAAATCCCTAATATGATTTTCCGATTTTAAGCCACATAAATTGTCGGCCACGGTTTCGAATTTTAGAGAACACCAGGTATGTCCAAGATAGACTTTTTGAAGATGTTTCCAACAAAAAAAAGTTTATTGAAAACGGTCGCACGATAGGCATGTTACAGGCTTGTTCCACTTTTAAGCGAGACACCCTGTATATATATATATATTTTTTTTCTAATGACGAACTTCTAGTCTAAAATGTATGTATGTTGTATATATATATATATATATATATATATATATCCGTATTAAGTTGGTACTGTGGTTGGCAATGCGAATTGTACCGATCATGGTATCCTTGAACCTCATTATTATTATTATTATTATTATTATTGGTTGTTTGTAGTCAGTTTGAATATTAGTTGGAAAAATTTTTTTATTAGAAAAAACTTGTTTCTTGATATAGTTGATTTCATAAAAAAAGTTCACTGTTCACAGGCAATGCTCCATTTCAGTATATTGTTTTAAAAATGTTAGTTAAAATGGTTTTAGTAATAATTTATTGTTATGTGTAAACATTTTAACCACAGCTTGGTATTCCTCTTGTTTCATGGTTTAATAATTCAATATCACGTTTTGTACGGCTTTGTAATAAGCTTTTATAACTTGAAGGGTATCGGGAGAAAACCAGGAACGTCCATTTTTTGGTCAAATAGAGATTTCCCTGCCATCTAGTAACAATGCGTTATATTATTTCCTGGTCTAAACAGTTCTGCAAAAAACAGGGATAGTTCCAAGATATTAACGTATTTAGAAAAGCCGTGTAGGGAGAAAACGGGAAATGTTCAAGCAAAGCTGTAATAAAGCGGGAATGTCCATCACTTTGGATAATATTATTATTCTATTTTATTTTATTTTAGCTGCATGTTACTCGTTAAACTGACACGATAGGTTGTGTTGTGTGCAATTCGGGTTAAAATGGGTGACAAAAGTGTACTAGAATGTACGAAGTATTAAGAAATATCCGATTACATTCGCGGAGTGTTTTGCAACTATAAAAGACTCAAGTGCATGGAAAACGTGACTGAAAACAATAGAAGGGCCATTTTAAATTCTTTTAATAGCCTGGAATCCCACAACGAACAAAATTCCTATTTGTGTTCGTTGATATCAGTTTCAAATATACAGAGGCGTAGGCCAAGAGCTCCAGAAAATTTGCCAAAGTACCACGACTGCAGTTACATGTATCGGGTGAGAATAAAGGAAGACAATTATTTTGAGGAAGTTCAAGTTTGTGCTAAATTCTTTATAGCTGTACAAGATATATCTAATAGTAAATTAGAGTACTTACAGACTTCATTAAAAAACTTGGGGGTTGCACCAAAAGACAAACGCGGTGGCAAAAATTACAGGTTAACAACAACTACTTTTGACTACATTAAATCACACATTGCATTTTTTCAAGCTAGACAGAGTCACTATAGTTTACAAGATAATAAGAACAGATCTTATTTGCCTGAAGATTTGAATATAAAAAAAATGTACAGAATGTTTTTAGAGATAAATCCTACCCAGAAAGTATCTTATCAAACATATAGACGTATTTTAAAAAAATCAACATTGGATTTGGCTATCCTCGAACCGATACATGTAGTCAATGTGATCAGTTTCATGTATTAATAAAAGCAGCCCAGAAAATCAATGATAATCTCCAAGAAGTAGAAAAATTGAAACGAAATAAGGAATTGCACTTAAGAAAAGCTCAATGTTTTATGACAGAAAAAGAAATGCCCGAAAAAAAGCATAAAAGGGAAAAAAATCGAATGTATTGCTATGGACTATCAAAAACATATTTCTCTCCCGAACATATCAACTAACGATGTTTATTATAAGAGACAATTATCGATGTTCTCTTTTAATATTCATGTACTGTCGAACGCTGAGTCCTTCTTTTATACTTATCCAGAATATGTCGCAAAAAAAGGTGGCGATGAGGTGTGTTCATTTCTATTTGATTTTTGCATGAATCACTTACCTGTTGAAGTGGAACACTTGCACATCTTCTGTGATGGAGCTGGTGGAGAAAATAAAAATTACGCCTTTATACGTTTTACTCATTACTTAGTTAATGTTATTAGACGCTTCAAGTCTATTGAGGTTACCTATCCAATCCGTGGGCATTGCTATTTGGAATGTGATAAAAACATGGGATTAATAAATACGAAGGCAAGAATGGAAACTCCTAATGACTGGGAGCAAAACATTATCGCAGCTAGGGTAAAACCAATGCCGTTTAATGTGATATCAGTCAATCAAGCACACGTTAAGCAGTGGACTGAATTCTTCTCGAACAAGTACACAAAGTGCACGTTTCCAGTTCAAAAAATGAGGGAATTCCGAGTCACAAAGGACCACCCTCGTATGATTTCGCACCGAGATACGTATAACGGCAGTTTCTTTCAATCGTCTATTATGTCCGCAAATCAATGTAAAACTGTATTGCCGAATGACAGCAACGACAAAGGTCATTTTGAATTCGAATTGCCACAACAGTCTTACAAAAACTTGATTCCCATAGACACTAACAAGTACAAGGATATTTTATTTTTATCAAAGTTTTGCGAATCAGAAGAAGGAAAGAAATTGTTTGCGGACGTTCCCCATGTAGATAAACTTAAGAAAAAGAAAAATCAAGAATTCCATAAACCAGAGTCCGTCAGTCAAGAGACTACTTCTCCAAAAATGGCCACTAGCAAAACTTTACAGGGTACAGGTAAGCTTAAAAATACATTTTTATGGACCTACGCTAATTATTATTCCGGGTTACAGCTAAAGAGACCTCTCAACCGGAACCAACTAAGAACGAGAATACTAGCACTAGAAGAACTTCGCAGGGTATAGGTGAAAAATATTTTTTTATTGTTGTTTACCAATTTTTCCTTTCAATGCAGGTAAAAAACATATCCAACGCTAGAAAAAATGCCGAAGTGGGTACTAGAATGACCAAGACCGAGGTTGATGTGTGTGAAAATATTGTATTTCCGATTCATGTTAATAGCCATTTTCTATCGTTATATTATATAGAAATTATTTAAGGACATTTCGGATTTTCACCCATAAACACGGGAATATAGTTAAGTTTTACTATATTTCTATAGTAATGTTTTGTATTTCTGTCAAATTTAGTGTTACCTTAGGTTATAAATAAATGTAGCAACATATTACCCATTGCGTTTTTTTTTATAATCCTAAAATATATCAAATTATCACATATCAAAGTTTAAAATTCACTTTTATCTTAAAGTTTCCGGGTGGACATTTCTGGTTTTCTCCCGATACCCTTCACTTATTATTGCTAAGAATTTTGTCATTTTTTATAGATGTCTTGAGAAAGGAAATAAACATTTCCGAAAGCTTGACAACAACACAGAGTCTTCTTTTTGTATTAGCCCTTAGCACTGTTGACTGCAATCCCAAATACATCTCTGGTTTTTTTCTATATATATTATTGTGATATTTTATTTGTTGGGCGCCAATTTATATTGATATTTAATTTGTATTGTTTGTGTTTTTTTATGTTTTGTTCGTGTTTACTTATTTATTTATTTTGTATTGTTTTGTGTATATGTGTCTCTTTGCAGAAATAAATTTGTATTTATTGGGCTACAAACCTGTATAATATCTTTTCTAGCTTATTCAACTACCCTGGCTGCTTGTAGAACATAGACTCTGATAGTCGGTTCGCTCGTCAAGTCAAATCTTATTATAACACACTGTATCTTATTGTATCAAATAAATATCATTCCACAATTGACAATGTTTATTTCATAAGAGATTGTTGTCAAATACTTATTGAAAAATATTTTAAATTTTATATACATTTAATTTATAGGAAACAGATTTTTAAATGCAGTTTCATATTAAGGGTTGCCTATCTTTAGGACTTAAAATTCTTAAAATTATAGAACAAAATTTCTTAAACTTTCTTATTCTGTGGCATTCTCTTTACTGATGTTCACTGATGCTGATATACTATATTATAAAATGATTCTTATTGTGACAGATGGTCCACAAAATAACAAAATTTTTATAGTAAATGGAAACGTGAATATTATTAACTATATGGTAACTTTATTGTTTTACGAAAATTCTGAGTGGGTGACTGTCTTTTTGTGAATTTAAACTTGACATACGTTTAATATTTTTACTACGATTTTGAGAACGAAAACAGAGAGTTTTTCGAAACGTCAATAATACGGAAGTGCGCGATAGTGATGTGATTTTTGTTATTTTTTACTTATCAGCTTTTTTCAGTGTGAGATTTTTTGGTTAGGCAAACTTAGTTTCAAAAATAACCCATGACTGTTCCGTTTGACGCAAGGGCTTATTTAATTAATCTTTGTCATTTTTTCAGAAGTGTGGTAAAAGCCCCATAAAACTAAAGAAAAAATTAATATTTTTATTATACTTGCTTGAATCCTGTCGATATATGTATGAAATTCCTCTATGATATTTACTTGTTCATTCAATATGCTTTGCTCTGGGTATAAATCTGTTTTTTTTTATGTAGGCACTCTTCATAAATGTGAGATCATGTCCCATTATTAAATAAATTTTAACTATATTTTATTTTCTAAAATGTTTTTTTTTTAATTTTCACTATATTAATCAACCTATATGCTCTGTATTATCCATCTTTATATTATTTGGTTCTATTCTATTGTATTTTAATTTTAACAACAACAATACTTTCAATAATATTTCATGATTTTAAATAAACATGTAAATTTTCAATAGTATTGAATGTCTAATATTTCATTTTGTCTCAATATATACTTAGATGCCTTTAAAAATTCTTGCATATTTAAGATATTCATTAACATACGGATTCATCAACAAGGCGTAACGTTAGTCTGACTAGCGAATGTTACGCGAAAAGTATATGCCTCTGTTGCGCCAATTTAAATAAAAAACGTACTCCTATTCAGTACTATGTATAATACTTACTTTGTGATAATAATATGTTAAGTAATCTGTAGCACTGAAAAGTACTGTTTTTGATTATAAATAGTAAATATACAATAGAAAACACAAGGAACTAGATGTCAAAGTTACGCGATTTTTAGACAGGTACAATTTTTTATTTTCACCTAAAAATATGAATTTTTCCTTTAAATCTCTAGGTGGTTATAATTTTAGAAAAGCTAATTTTCCTGCGCTCTATCAAGAATTTACATCTATTGACTGGTCACCACTTCTCACGTACAATGATGTTAATGCTGCAGTTTCTGAATTTTATAACATGCTTGACTCATTATTTGTTAAATATGTCCCAAAAAAAAGGGATGCAGCCCGTACTCGATATCCGCCTTGGTTTGACTTTAACATAATATCTCTTGTGAAGCAGAAAACAAAAGCGTGGAAAAAATATCGTGTAACCCAAGCATTGGATGATTTAGAAAACTTTAAGCATCTTAAAGCTACTACTAAACTAAATATTAGAATTGCTTATAATAATTATATTAACAATGCTGAAACCTCAATTAAGTCTGACCCTAAAAAATTTTGGGAATTTATTAATGCTAAGAAAGGTCACTCCTCCATCCCATCTCTTATGACTTACAATACTAATGAAACTCATGATCTCCACGATATCGTTAATAATTTTGCTATTTTTTTTCCACTGCTTATATCGATCCTAGTCCATTTACAATTGCCAATAATGCCATTAATAATAACTCTATTATGGTGAATTCAATTGATAATAATGACATTCTGGCGACTATTAAAAAGATAGAGGCAAATATGACTATGGGTCCTGATCTCATTCCGGCGTTTTTAATTAAAGATTGTGGTAGTGCTCTGTGTGAGCCATTATTAATAATGTTTAACCTTATTCTAAAAACTTCTACTTTTCCAGATGTATGGAAGGTTTCCAGAATATGTCCGGTGTTTAAAAAAGGTAATTTGAATGATATAGCCAATTATCGCCCCATTGCCATACTTTGCAATTTTTCTAAGATTTTTGAAAATGTTGATTACTTTTATTTATCAAATTATGTAAATAATATTATTGTACCGGATCAACATGGCTTTTGTGAAGGACGGTCTACTGTTACAAATCTTTGTTGCAAAACTCAATTTATTATTGATGCCTTAGATCGCACTAGTCAAGTAGACGTTGTCTATACAGACTTCTCAAAAGCATTCGACCGTCTAGATCATGGTTTATTATTGGGCAAATTGGATGAGATTGGTCTAAGTACTAATCTTATTGCCTTATTTTATTCATTGTAACGGTTCACAATTTAGGAGATATAAAACGCAGCTCAGTGTATGTTTGGTTGCCTATAATTGTTTTGTCAAAACAAGATCTTGAAATTATTTTTGAATTAACAGAGACAAATAAAATAACAACTTAGAGGCACTAGTTTATTATAATTTTCCATACTTCTTACGCTGAATATTTCATATGACACGTCTTGCCATTTAAGCTTGTCGATCAATCCTTCATCACGTTAAGTCCACGCACCCTTGCTTCGAAGCGACTCGTATCTTAGGTTACCTTCTGTGTTGTGACATGTCCTTTTAACCATAATTGTGTAAGCATTTTACTAACCCCGGGGCCCCATGGTTGTGTCTGTCATAGTCTTAGTACTACTAATAGCGTTGTACCCTAGTGTAAGTTTTATTCTCCGTGGCAGCGATAACATGCCTGGCATTGGTATAGCTGCTACTGTTATCATTCTCCTTGACGCCGATACTTTTATTGGCAAGAGACCTCCCTGGTTTAGAATCCTTAGGTAGTAGTGTGTCTAGCTAAAGATAAGCGAAACTTAAGATATTCCTAGGTTAGAAGTTTCTTATTTATTTACTTAAATGTTAAGATAATGTAGTAGAACTTACCGTGTAGCATGGTTGCATTACTTGATCTACGAGCTGTGATAATTTCTGGCATCCTATTTAACTTACTTAAAAGATGAGATTTCGGCATTGTTAGCTTTTATTTTTATTTTGGCAAGCGTTGACAGATGAATTTAGAGTCGATTTAGTGGCATTCATTTTATCAGATTTTTACCAGAACTAGTAACTTTTTTTAAAATTTCGCGCTTTTTGGTAACTTCTTGTAAAGACGAGAAGTGGGGATTTCCGCCAAAGGGCGAAAATCGCCATTTTGTCTTGAGAGATGGACCTGTTGAAAGGTGCCCGGTTTGGTTCATATTGAGTGGTAATACCTTATTACATCTGAGGTAAGCTTTGAATAATTTTTACATTTAGTCATATATTTAACTGGAATCGATATTCCAGGTATTATCCAGAGGTTATGTTATCCAGAGATTATATTTGCTAGGGATGTGTTTCCCTATATTCGCGTGAGACCCACGTGGTCGTCAAATTACTTGTAAAACGCCTCAGGCCACCGATGCTGGCTTGCCCAAGACTCTCGAGCTGTCTGCCCGTGCCTGCCAAAGTATTGCGATTATTTTACCTCCATACGGGGGCCCAGTTAAGTCTCCACTCTGCCCGTACTCTCACCTTCGAAATTCGAAGCACAACCTAGAGGTTGGTTTCCTCTGGCGAGGACCGTGCCGACGTATGCTTGACTAGGTGGTAAAGCCACTTTCACCCAGCTCCTGGATTCTTAGTGGTGCCGCTACGCTGCGACTACAACCCGCCAAGGTGTGGGATTTCTGCTCCTTCCTTTTGCCTCCAGAGTCTGCTCTCCACAGCCAGGCTATGTCACGTCCATAATTGCATCCCCGATGTGTATTAACAAGCCCCTCCACGAAGACGTCATCTTAGCGTGATGGGTCACGCTAACACAGGTTTTTCTATTTTGTTAAGCATTCTGAATTTTTATATTTAAGCAGTATCACAGTCCCCCCATTTATTTTTACATATTATTGAACAAGTGTAAGGCTTGAGTATTTAATCGCCTTGCGATAAATTTAGTTCTTGGTATACCAAATTATATTTTTTTGTAAACTCCCCAAACAGCTGTTTTAAGAGTATCCTATTCTATTTTGTCATGACATAATTGAGAACCACAGGCCTATTTGATTAAGGGGTTATCTAAATACTGCATATCTTATTTCGAACATTAATTTGATGATATATATTTTTTTATGATATTAGTAATGTTTTTTTGTTGGTCAAGTCAATCTCACTCAAAATTATATGCACTTAAATTTTAAGACCATACAAGCCTATCGTGGAGCGGAGCTAATTTTTTTTGCTTTTTTTTCTGAAATACGATCTTCAATCTGTTACATTTTTTTACACCAAGTGTTTATGTCATTTGTTTGTGCTGCTAGCGCTCATGGAGTGCTGATAATGTATTAATAATGTTATATTGCCAATTTTACCCCAATTATTATTAGAACGTTAATATTTATTCTCAACTTGCTAACATGGTTTCTTAGTCATAAATTCAACATTTGCTTAATTATTGTAAGCCATTTTTATTAACTAAATATAATTATTTGGATTTTGAAAGCGTCTAAGTCTGTCTAGTCTTTTTCCCCCTTCTGTCGCTTATGCGGCTGGCGCCCAAGTAGCTCTAAACAATAATCTATACCTGAGCCAAGAAGCAGAAGACGAAGAAGAAATTAGAATCCACCCCCAGCCACGACTTAAAGAGCAGCCGGGACCGTAACCTAACCTAATTTCTCTTTAACATCTAAAAGGAGGGTTACATCATACCTAACGAATAGATCGCAGTATGTGCAATACCGTGGTTATCAGTCCGATAAATATCCGCAGAAGTCAGGTGTCCCACAGGGATCTACTCCTGGCCCCTTGTTGTTTATTTTGTTTATTAACGATATTACTGCTGACCTGGATGTAAATGTTTTAATTTATGCTGATGATGTTAAAATCCTTTCTAATATAGAGTCATACACCGACTGTAATAAATTGTAGCAAAATCTAAATCTTGTTAATTTGTGGTGTGTTACTAATAAATTACCTGTAAATGTTGCCAAGTGCAATGTAATGTCATATTGTCGCAAGTCTCGTATGCTGCTTTATGACTACAAATTGGACAATATTAAGATATTGTCTGAAGCTATTTATTTGTGGCATAATTTTAGTTTTTCTTTAGTTTTATTGGGTTTTTGCCACACTTCTGTAAAAATAATAAAGATTAATTAAATAAGCACTTGCGCCAAACGTTTCGTTACAAATTTTAAACTGTCAAACTTGACATACGTTTAAAAATTTTTACTACGATTTTGAGAAAGAAAACAGAGAGTTTTTCGAAACGTCAATAACACGGAAGTGCGCGAAAGTGATGTGATTTTTGTTATTTTTTACTTATTTGCTTTTTTCAGTGTGAGATTTTTTGGTTAGGCAAACTTAGTTTCGAAAATAACCCTTGACTGTTCCATTTGGCGCAAGGGCTTATTTAATTAATCTTTATTATTTTTTCAGAATTGTGGCAAAATCCCAATAAAACTAAAGATGGACAATATTACTTTAAATAGGCCTGAAACTATATGCGATCTCGGTGTCACTTTTGATTCAAGACTATCCTTTGTACCTCATATTCAGAAAACTATTAGTAGTGCCTATAAACTCTTGGATTCATATTGAGGAATATGAAAGAATTTAAAAATATGAATACTCTTAAACTTAGTACGCGGTGTAGAACTAACTACATCTATCGGCCGTTCGCTACTCCATGCCGGACTGAAAATGTCACAGGCACGAAGCGTTCTACATGCAGTAGACACCATTGAAAGCTGTCGACCTTTATCGCGATCGGCGAGAACGATATTTTGCAAACACGGAATTCCAGGAACAACTACTCTGCGGGCTAATGCCCCGACCAGCATTGAATTACACCTGGAAAACCTATAGCAACAGCTAGAGTCATTCGTCAGACGCCCACCAGACATATACCGGTTTAGAGCTTATTAGCTCTCATCAGTATGCCATAGGTGAGGTATCCGACGAATAATCCTAGCTGCTTTCGTCTGTCTAACCCGACAGAAGGGACCATGAGTACGCGGTGTAGAACTAACTACATCTATCGGCCGTTCGCTACTCCATGCCGGACTGAAAATGTCACAGGCACGAAGCGTTCTACATGCAGTAGACACCATTGAAAGCTGTCGACCTTTATCGCGATCGGCGAGAACGATATTTTGCAAACACGGAATTCCAGGAAACAACTACTCTGCGGGCTAATGCCCCGACCAGCATTGAATTACACCTGGAAAACCTATAGCAACAGCTAGAGTCATTCGTCAGACGCCCACCAGACATATACCGGTTTCGAGCTCATCAGTATGCCATAGGTGAGGTATCCGACGAATAATCCTAGCTGCTTTCGTCTGTCTAACCCGACAGAAGGGACCATGAGTACGCGGTGTAGAACTAACTACATCTATCGGCCGTTCGCTACTCCATGCCGGACTGAAAATGTCACAGGCACGAAGCGTTCTACATGCAGTAGACACCATTGAAAGCTGTCGACCTTTATCGCGATCGGCGAGAACGATATTTTGCAAACACGGAATTCCAGGAAACAACTACTCTGCGGGCTAATGCCCCGACCAGCATTGAATTACACCTGGAAAACCTATAGCAACAGCTAGAGTCCTTCGTCAGACGCCCACCAGACATATACCGGTTTCGAGCTTATTAGCTCTCATCAGTATGCCATAGGTGAGGTATCCGACGAATAATCCTAGCTGCTTTCGTCTGTCTAACCCGACAGAAGGGACCATGAGTACGCGGTGTAGAACTAACTACATCTATCGGCCGTTCGCTACTCCATGCCGGACTGAAAATGTCACAGGCACGAAGCGTTCTACATGCAGTAGACACCATTGAAAGCTGTCGACCTTTATCGCGATCGGCGAGAACGATATTTTGCAAACACGGAATTCCAGGAAACAACTACTCTGCGGGCTAATGCCCCGACCAGCATTTTTTCCTATAGCAACAGCTAGAGTCATTCGTCAGACGCCCACCAGACATATACCGGTTTCGAGCTTATTAGCTCTCATCAGTATGCCATAGGTGCTGCTTTCGTCTGTCTAACCCGACAGAAGGGACCATGAGTACGCGGTGTAGAACTAACTACATCTATCGGCCGTTCGCTACTCCATGCCGGACTGAAAATGTCACAGGCACGAAGCGTTCTACATGCAGTAGACACCATTGAAAGCTGTCGACCTTTATCGCGATCGGCGAGAACGATATTTTGCAAACACGGAATTCCAGGAAACAACTACTCTGCGGGCTAATGCCCCGACCAGCATTGAATTACACCTGGAAAACCTATAGCAACAGCTAGAGTCATTCGTCAGACGCCCACCAGACATATACCGGTTTCGAGCTTATTAGCTCTCATCAGTATGCCATGGGTGAGGTATCCGACGAATAATCCTAGCTGCTTTCGTCTGTCTAACCCGACAGAAGGGACCATGAGTACGCGGTGTAGAACTAACTACATCTATCGGCCGTTCGCTACTCCATGCCGGACTGAAAATGTCACAGGCACGAAGCGTTCTACATGCAGTAGACACCATTGAAAGCTGTCGACCTTTATCGCGATCGGCGAGAAACGATATTTTTGCAAACACGGAATTCGGAAACAACTACTCTGCGGGCTAATGCCCCGACCAGCATCGAATTACACCTGGAAAACCTATAGCAACAGCTAGAGTCATTCGTCAGACGCCCACCAGACATATACCGGTTTCGAGCTTATTAGCTCTCATCAGTATGCCATAGGTGAGGTATCCGACGAATAATCCTAGCTGCTTTCGTCTGTCTAACCCGACAGAAGGGACCATGAGTACGCGGTGTAGAACTAACTACATCTATCGGCCGTTCGCTACTCCATGCCGGACTGAAAATGTCACAGGCACGAAGCGTTCTACATGCAGTAGACACCATTGAAAGCTGTCGACCTTTATCGCGATCGGCGAGAACGATATTTTGCAAACACGGAATTCCATTCCATTCATTTCTGACGAATGACTCTAGCTGTTGCTATAGGTTTTCCAGGTGTAATTCAATGCTGGTCGGGGCATTAGCCCGCAGAGTAGTTGTTTCCTGGAATTCCGTGTTTGCAAAATATCGTTCTCGCCGATCGCGATAAAGGTCGACAGCTTTCAATGGTGTCTACTGCATGTAGAACGCTTCGTGCCTGTGACATTTTCAGTCCGGCATGGAGTAGCGAACGGCCGATAGATGTAGTTAGTTCTACACCGCGTACTCATGGTCCCTTCTGTCGGGTTAGACAGACGAAAGCAGCTAGGATTATTCGTCGGATACCTCACCTATGGCATACTGATGAGAGCTAATAAGCTCGAAACCGGTATATGTCTGGTGGGCGTCTGACGAATGACTCTAGCTGTTGCTATAGGTTTTCCAGGTGTAATTCAATGCTGGTCGGGGCATTAGCCCGCAGAGTAGTTGTTTCCTGGAATTCCGTGTTTGCAAAATATCGTTCTCGCCGATCGCGATAAAGGTCGACAGCTTTCAATGGTGTCTACTGCATGTAGAACGCTTCGTGCCTGTGACATTTTCAGTCCGGCATGGAGTAGCGAACGGCCGATAGATGTAGTTAGTTCTACACCGCGTACTCATGGTCCCTTCTGTCGGGTTAGACAGACGAAAGCAGCTAGGATTATTCGTCGGATACCTCACCTATGGCATACTGATGAGAGCTATAAGCTCGAAACCGGTATATGTCTGGTGGGCGTCTGACGAATGACTCTAGCTGTTGCTATAGGTTTTCCAGGTGTAATTCAATGCTGGTCGGGGCATTAGCCCGCAGAGTAGTTGTTTCCTGGAATTCCGTGTTTGCAAAATATCGTTCTCGCCGATCGCGATAAAGGTCGACAGCTTTCAATGGTGTCTACTGCATGTAGAACGCTTCGTGCCTGTGACATTTTCAGTCCGGCATGGAGTAGCGAACGGCCGATAGATGTAGTTAGTTCTACACCGCGTACTCATGGTCCCTTCTGTCGGGTTAGACAGACGAAAGCAGCTAGGATTATTCGTCGGATACCTCACCTATGGCATACTGATGAGAGCTAATAAGCTCGAAACCGGTATATGTCTGGTGGGCGTCTGACGAATGACTCTAGCTGTTGCTATAGGTTTTCCAGGTGTAATTCAATGCTGGTCGGGGCATTAGCCCGCAGAGTAGTTGTTTCCTGGAATTCCGTGTTTGCAAAACTCTTAAACTTCTTTATACTACGTTTATTAGATCTAAACTGGAGTATTCATCTATTGTATGGAATCCTATATATGCAGTACATAACACGGCAATTGAAAGGGTGCAAAGGCGATTCTTTAAATCTGCAGTTCTTTCTTTGGATGGTGTATATCCATTGAGAGGCACACCTTACAATTATTTCTTGGAGAGGTTTAGCATGAGTAGTTTAGAAAACAGGAGGAGTATGACAGCTGTACAGTTTCTATTTAAAATTCTTCACAATAAGGTTAAATGTCCGTCTCTATTGTCTTTGATAGATTTTCGTGTGCCTAGGATTAATAACAGAAATAGTGGACTATTCTACATTAAGAACTATAGAACCAACATATATAAGCAATCTCCAATATACCACATTATAAATAGTCATTCACTAATAGATGGTCATTTAGATATGTTTGTCTGTACAATTGCAGACATAAAGAAATGTTTAGCTTCTGAATTTATGTTTGTTATTTGCTTTTAATGTGTACAGTTTGTTTTATTATACATAGTAGATGTTTGTAATGTACACTATTTTAATTATTTTGCATTCTTCATTAACTTTTATTTTTACACAAAATTTTATATATTTATTTGTACATTCTTAGGAGTATTTTAGTTTGTTATGTTTATGTTAATTAACTCAGTTATATTATCTTTTTACTATTATTTTTATTGTATTCTTGTGAAACTTATCCTGTTAATGGGTTTTATTCCGTTTGATATTTTAAATAAATAAATAAATAAATACTGGGTCTAACTTTTAGCACAAATATGGACGTAAATAAACAACCTAACTAGCAGGGCATTTTTTGTGAATAGCTTTACACGGGCGCAACGCTGGTTAGTTCGACTAACGCGCTTTACAGGGGCACAAAGCTGGTTAGTCCAACTAACGCTACGACCGTTTCATGAATTCGGCTGTAAGCGTTTTGTTAAGTAAAATTAACTGATCCGCGAAAAATCAGCATTTTAAGAATTTTCGGATTCATCATGCCCTCGTGCAAGTTCAAAAGCTCGGCAATTTTTTTTGCAGTAAATGATTTTAGATAAAACACCTATTTTTTCATCTTTTCATTTGTTCTTGAAAGAGGAATCAAGTTGAGCTTGTACGTTGATATTCCCAAATAATGTGAATCGCATTTGATTATGAATATGAATCAGTCAAATCCCTTACTCCCGGTTTTCTCCAGGATTTTTCTTCGTGATCAGTACACACGCGCACACAAAACAAAACAAGCATTTTTTTCTCGGAACAGCCACACATCCAATTGTTTCTTAAAATATCAATGTCTCATAAATTTTTCCATAGTCCTGTTCAGTAGGGGACGATTGCGGTCTTTCACTTATTGTTCCAGGTAGGAAAACTTGTAGAATTTAGTTTCATCCAACCTGAATTGCATTTTTATTTAGGAAAATTAGGAAATTTAATTATTATAAACTACATTAATAACACAAACAACGAAACGACCATACAAGAACAACTCGAGATCACATTTGTGCCGACATGCAGGTTGGTTGACGGCGGGGTTTCAGCGGCATAGGAAAACGGACCCGAACAAACTTCCGCTTATTCCGTGGCCAACTTTTTAACTATTCTGCCGATATCGGCACGTAATTACTGCTTTTGAGCATTGCGCGACTAATTTGTTAAATATTCATGATTTCATATTCATTACGTTAGGTGTTTATTAAAATGCGAATTTAAATCGTTTTTCTGTTATTATTTGGCGGTTCCGCAGCTCGCCAAGAGAGTAGGCATTAAAAACAAGGGTATTGACCTAAATACGGTAGGTTGAGATTCACTGTTGTCGAATGATTAGCACTGTATATGTCTCGGATTGTTATTGATGAGGGTTGTCAGTATGTAAATACGAACAACTTTTCAGCCTCTCTTAATAATTTACCTATTGTGTATTGGTTTTTTATGTCACTATTAATGTAATTAAATGTAGATGATTTATTACTTGATCCGGTGGAATTTTGTAACTTCAATATTAAATTTTTTTGAACTAAAACTTAATAGATTAATTGCATACTTTAAAAAAATAACTTATAGCATTCATTACATATTTTAACATTGCCATAAATAGGAAAATATTTAAATTTGCCAATGCTGATACCGAGTTGAACTGCCCCCAGCGGTTAGTGCCAGTCTAAAAAGGAGTGTTACATAATGGATTGAAATTTTTTTTCAGCGTACATGCATTTAAAAATTTTTGTAATTGTGTATTCATATTATACTCATTTTCCCTATCTTCTCTTAAAATTAATGACACTATGACTGAATCAATCTGTTTAAATGAGACCTTTAAGTTATCAATTTTGATAAAAATATTGAAAATAGAAGTAGTTCTCCGAAGATAACGAAATATTATACACATGTAGTAATGTTGGTTTATCAAAAATTAAAACGATGTTGATATTAGGCAAATTTTTCACAATAATACTTTATGAACAATTATATTAAAAACTAAACCGAAATGTAATAAATAATTATGTTGACAAAAGTTCAATGATCTTTAAGAACAGTTATGTTATTTAATAGAATGCATATGGAATGGTGAAAAATATGTTTTAAGTCTATTCATATTTTGAGATCTAGTGTTTTCTTTCTTCGTATTAAATTTTAGAAGTACCTCCTACTTCTACCATTTAATCTTTATTATAATAATTAGTGTTAACAAATTAATTAATATTTTGAAAAGCATTAAAAGCACAATATACCAAAGCAAAGCTTAATTTGTCAAGTGGACTAAATAAAACTAGAAAATGGACTTACCAAACTGACTGAAGTAAGAATGTTCGAATATTATAATAAGCATGTCTATTTTATATTCAAAGCTGCATGGAAATTGGTGATGAATCTGATGCAGACAGTCAAGAAATATTAAAAATGTTGGTTGTTGATTTTTCAGCCTTAAATTAGAGTAACAGCTATTTGTATTTCGTATTTGAAACGGATGACCTGCTTGTAACCATTCACGATCTATAAGAGCTTGTAAACCTAAAAAAGTTTTAAATTTATAGCATTTATAACAGTATGTTACGAAAATTGTAGTAAAGGAATTATTGATATAACCAACTACTCACGTATTACCACAATTTTACCGTAGGTACCTATTATTCTCACTCATACCCTCGTTTGAAAGCAGAATTAAACTAAGTTCAATAACTCATTTTTGCAGTAGACAGTTTTTTGTATTACATGATGGTTTTTGCAAATAAAAAAAATTAGATATAATCAAAATTATGTCTGTTTTTATTTTATGTAGTTGCATAATAAATATCCTTCCTAACATAACACCTTAGTATTCGAAGTCTAAAGATATAAGTTTGATTCGTATTTTTCGAGGTATTTTTGAACGTAAGTGAATTCTGATGGTTATTTATTTGTTAGCAATTTAATGTAGTCACTTTTAAATTCATTTTAGATATTTATTTATTTGACATTGAAGATGATTTGAACGCAATGTTTAAAAATTTGGAAACGAAAATGGTACAAAATTCTACATAAAGAGACGAACTTTTGGAAAATGCGAGAACCTTGGAGAAGAATATAACAGAAAACGTAAGTAGAATGGAAATTGGGAAAAATGGAAAAGAAATTATTAGAAACGTGCTGTGGTTAGTTTATCTGTATGACGTTTGAAATTCACGCGTAAGTTGCAATATATAGTCCCTTTTTTATTTATGATTTTAATTATGCCTTTTTTCACACAATTCGGTAGGTAATGTCTCACAAGTGTATACTAGTTGTCACTTTTTTTATTTATGGTTTTCTCTTTCAAACAATTTGTTTATGTACGGGAATGTAAACAAATGCACGTTAGGGGATGTGTGCTGCTGCGACGGTTGAAAGTATTTTTTATGACTAATATGTGATGTGAAAGTATAACCTATCTCTCCTTCAAATATCATTGTGTATATATGTCTGGGTTAGACAATTCAAATGTATAGGTACTACCCAACTAGTTACATGATGACTGATGATAAATCCCATCGAGTAGAATAATTCCAGTTCAATAAACTAGTATCATAATGAAAGCTACACGCAGTGCAATGGCTACAGTTTCCCATGAAAATAAGCCAAGTGATGCAAATATTGAGGACTTAATCAACAAAGTGTGTTGTAAATTTTCTACACAACTAGAAGAAAAATTTGCTAAGTTTTCGTCTAAACTCGATGAGGTGAGCAGTACTCTTACAAATCTGAATAAGTTGGTCAGCTCCAATAAAGACGCAATTGCATCTCTAGACATCAATTATGATAACTTAAATCAGCTCAGCTTAAAAAATAGTCTCCGTTTTAATGGATTGGAGGAGCAGGGCCAAGAGAATATCCTGGACCTAATTACGTCATTTATAAATAACAAGTTAAACGTATCCTGTTCCCATAATGACATAAATTATCTGTATCGAGTTGGTAATATCAATAACTCTAGAAAACCCAGACCAATATTAATCAATTTTGTAACCAATTTAAAATGTAAGGAAATTGTTAATGCAAGAAAATTATTAAAAAATTCTGGTATTTCTATTTATGAAGAGTTGACCAAGCGTCGTTATAATCTTTTGCAATTAGCGAAGAAGAAACATGGAAGAACGAATGCATGGTCTTTAAATGGAAAAGTTTATGTAAAACTTAATAAGCAAACGTGTTTGCTTCGATCAGAAGAGGACCTGTGAACTACTTCATCACAGTGGTACATGAATTTGTTCATTATTTTCTACTGCTGTAAAAAGTATACTTAGTATAGATAGTTAATCTGGAGTTTTTTATGTTCTTTATATTCTTTTTTGTTTTTTCTTCTTTTTTGTTTCTACATAGTGTTATCTTTAGTGAATTTTATACTAAATAAAATGTTTACTTTTTCTCACTTTAATGCAGGATCTATGTGTACAGGGTTTGATATGCTTGCAGATATAATAGTTAAGGAGGATTATAGTGTAATAGGGTTGTCTGAAAGTTGGTTAAATTCATCACTACCAAATGATTACTTTTGTATTGATAATTACGAGTTAATTCGCAAAGATAGAGAAGGAAGGGGAGGGGGTGTGGCTTTTTATGTACATGATTCTCTTAAATATAGTATATTAGAAACGCCCCCGTCGAATGCCTCTGCTTTGGAACAACTCTGGATTAGCGTAAATATTTCAGGTAAGAAATTGTGTTTAGGAACACTGTATAGACCACCGAAATCAAATCTCACGGCTTGTTTGAATACGTTAGAAAATACATTAACTAGTTTCCTACCTGATTTTGATGTTGTTCTTTTTGGGGGAGATTTGAATGTAGATCTATTGAATCCGGAAAATAATAGTGCTAAGCAGCTGCTCAGTTTCTTTAAAAAATATTCTTTAAATCAATTAATTTCAAAACCTACTAGAATTACAAATAATTCAAGAACTTTAATTGACATTATAGCTATAACTGATTTAAGTTTAATAAATAGTGTTAATGTTATCAATATGGAAGGAATTTCAGATCATTCACTGGTAGACTGTGCTGTTAATATAAAAAAAAGTAAGCAATCACAGATTTTTTGTACATATAGAGATTATTCCAAATTTGATTATAATACATTTATCGCTGATCTACAGCTAATAAACTGGTCGAATATTTATTATATTGAATCGATAGATGATATGGTAGAATTTTGGAATAATAATTTAAATGAAATTTTCGATATTCATGCACCCAAAAAGACTGCCAGAATTTCTAAACCACCTGCTCCTTGGTTAACACCAAATCTTAAATTGATGATGAAAATCAGAGATAAGGCATATGCTAAATATAAAAGAAATAGGACTGATGCTTCATGGAACTATTACAAGGAGCTCAGAAATTTAGTAAATATTTCAGTGAAACAAGAGAAAAAAGTATTTTTACAACAAAAGTCTAAAATAGAACCTAAAGAATTTTGGAAAGCTATTAATTATTTAAATATAACATCAAAAAATAATACAACAAAAAGTGTAGGATTTGATGCAAATGATTTTAACTCTTTTTTTATAGATAATATACCTTGTGTGTCTGGTGAAGACGAAGATAATATTTTACTTGAGAAATATAATGGCAAATATTCCATTATTGATAGCCAAATGAAATTTTCTAGTATTAGTGTTGAAAAAGTTGAAAAGATTGTGCGCAGTATTAAGTCCAATGCAAAAGGGGCAGATGGAATAGACTTAAAAATTTTAACTCTAGTCCTTTCTGTTTTGAGTGAATATTTAACATTTATTATTAACAAATGCTTATCTCTAAATACTTACCTGAGGCAGTGGAAAGATGCTTATGTTATACCTATCCCTAAAAATTCTAGTCCTACCGAGTTATCACATTATAGACCAATAAGTATATTACCAACAGTCTCAAAAATACTTGAAAAAGTTGTAGTTGAACAAATGAACCAATTTCTGTCCAAATATTCAATTTTACCAATTACACAATCTGGTTTTCGTAGTGGATATAGTACAACAACAGCTTTACTTAAAGTTACTGATGACATATTTAAGGCAACTGATAAACATGAAAATACTCTTTTGATATTACTAGATTACTCCAAAGCATTTGATACTCTTTGGCATGATATCCTATTTAAAAAACTTCAATATTTTGGTTTTGATGATTCAGTGGTATTGTTTATCAAAAGTTCTATTAAATAGAAGGTAAAGGGTAATCGTTAATAGTTCTGTGTCAGATTATACCGTTAATACAGTTGGTGTCCCGCAAGGAAGTGTTCTTGGTCCATTATTGTTTTCTATTTATACTGCTGATTTTTATAGTTATCTAACAACCGGTTTTATTCATCAATATGCCGATGACACACAAATTTATTTTAATTTTTCACAAATGAATGTTAAGGACACGAGTAATCTAATTAATGAGAATTTAAAACAAATTGTAATGGTATCTAGGGCACATAAATTAGTTTTAAATGAAAGTAAAACTCAAATGTTGTTGTTTGGTAATAATAAAAATAAAAATAATATTCTTAATAATCCTCAATTTAAAATAATTTTAAATAACAAAGTTTTAGCCGTAAGAAAATCTTGTAAAAATCTTGGCTTAATATTGGATGATGAACTGAAGTATACAGAGCATGTCAGTTCCTTGGTTAAAAAATCATATTATAAGTTAAAAATGTTATATATGCATAAAGATTATCTTTCTACTACTGTTAAGCTTAAATTATGTGATACACTGATAATGTCCAGTTTAACATACTGTATTGAAGTCTATTGGCCTGCCTTGTTAAAAAGAGACCAACAGACATTGCAAAGAATACTGAACAGCTGTTTAAGATTCTGTTATGGTCTGCGTAAATATGATCATATTACCGATTCATTATATCAAAGTAAATGGTTATCATTGGACGAGAGATTTGATTTGCGTATGGCCTGTCTTTTATTTAAAATCTGCAAAGAAAAATGCCCGGCTTACTTATTTGAGAAACTTATTAGAGGAGTAGATATACACAATTGTGAAACTCGTTTTCGTAATATGTTCTGTATCCCTAAACATTGTACTGCTAAATTTAAGAAATCTTTTTCGTATAATGCAACTGTAATTTATAATAACCCAGACTATAAACTTCAAACAACTACTAGTTTGTATGGTTTAAAGAAGCATATCAAAGAATTTCTGTACACACGTAGAAATATATGATTAGTTTGAGTAAATTGTAATTTTTTATTTTTTATTTTTTTAGTATAGTTGTCCATTTATGTCTAGTGAATTATTTAGTTAGGAAAGGGGGTTGCGTGGAAGATCAGCTTGGTTGAACGCCGCCTCCTTATTATAAAAAATTTTGTAATCTATAATATGTATTGCGTAAAATAAAAAGACATATATTATTATTATTATTATTATTATTATTAATTAGGTTTGGTAAATTTGATTGACTCTTTGATACTCTTTGATAGAAGAAATAAATGTAGAAAGATTCAACTTTTAAACTATACACTTAGTAATAATTTAATATAGGTAGCGAATATTTTGTTTTATAAAAAAACTGTTGAGTCACACATGAACAACACATTCACAACGAGATGCAACGCAACGGGTTGTATCGAACAAGTTAATACGAGATTCAAACCAATTCAAACAAAGATCGGGGAATTCCAGAGAGAATAGAAAATAAGGGTAGTAATTTCTTACTAGAACTTGTCAACAAAAAGAGGCAGCGCCCCGATGAACATCTGTAGTGAACTAAACTAAAACGCGGGAAATTCGGATTGATTTCTTACTTACATCTTTTTTCTGAAAGGAATATTTTTTACATTGTATCACAAATTTTTATGATAATTGATACAGAGTAGCATTTGTGATATTATTATAATACACATCTCTCACCACTGCTCTTTTTTCTTATTAAATATAATAAACTCATGAAAGATTCATAATTGTTTTATTAATATTAGCACAAGAAATACAAACGAACATAAAGGATAGAATTGAAAAATAAATAACATTTTTGTCTATTTAATTCGTTTTAAAGTGTGCGATATTAGCTCATTTCCAACACGGCACCTGACTGGTTGGAAACCTGTCCCAAGTGGATAGCCAAATCGTTCACCGACTTACTGCAGCGGAGTTGTATCTAATATTAAACCACGAGCACCAGAAGGCTTTCGAGGAAATCAAGGAAGCCACGAGAACCCCCTTGGAGCTTTACCGGCCCAACTATGACCATATCTTCATTTTACAGACGCACGGCAGTCTTAGCGGACTTGGGGCCGTACTCTATCAATACGGCAAGAACCAGGAGAAGCAAATCATCTCGTACGGCAGCGCTATCCTCACGAAAACCGAGAAGCGTTACCATTTCAACGAGACCGAGACCCTCGCCGTGATATGGGCGATTAAGCGCTACTCTCATTCCTCGAGGTCACCCCCTTCATCCTACGGACAGACAGCCGCGCCCTTACGTGGCTGGACAAGAACAAGGATGGGCGCAGGAAGCTCACCCGCTGGTCCCTCCTGCTCCAGTCATATAAGTTCCAGGTCGAAAATACCCCGGCCAGCGAAAACGAATTGACAGACTTCCTGAGTAGGAACCCCGACCATTCCAGCCTCAAGGTTCTCCCGAACGAAGGGAAACTAATTCCTCCTGCCTTCTCGACTTAGGTCGGGAAAGAAATGAAACAGATCAACACCCCAAACCTCTTCGCGAAAATCAGGAACGCCGAACAGCGATCGCCGAAACTAATTGCCAGGATTCGCAGGTGGGAACGATTAGATGTAACTCGCCCCCACGATCAAGAGGAGAGTGAGTTTTTCGCCATACACGTTATAGAGGACGGCTATCTCAAGCGAAACACGCCTGCCGGCCCACGAATAATCGTACCACGCAGCCATCATTTGAGGGTGATTTATCGTTATCACGACGACCCCGACTACGCCCATCCCGGACGCGATGAGACCCTGAGAAAGATCAAAGAGGACTTCTATTGGCCACACATGGCGCAGCACGTTGGGCAATATATCAAACAATGCCTAGTGTGCGCCATCAACAAGACCCGGCAGCTACAACCGAGGGCCCCCCTGCACGCCCACACAGCTCCAAGTCCGTTCCACACCATTAGCCTCGACACTCTAGGCCCATATTCGGAGACTAAGTACCAAAACAGATATATCATCGTATGTGAGGACATATATTCCAAATGGGTAGAAGCAAAGGCCATCCCTAACGTCACCGCCCCCGAGATCAACAAATTTATTCAGAATGACGTTATGAGCCGCTACGGACCACCTACCCGTATCATCACCGATCAAGGGACCTCATTTTTGAATAAACGACTTCAAGGGTTCTGCGATGACCACCATATAGAGTTAATCCATGTGGCAGTAGAACTGCAGAGGGCGAACCCCGTGGAACGGCGCGTCCAGGAGCTGAAAAAGACGATGAAAATAGTAACCAAGAACGACCCCGAAAGAAGCTGGGATTTAACGATTCCCGACGCGCTGTATTGCTTACGCTCCAGGAAGAACGCAGCCACCGGAGAAAGCCCCAGCAAAATACTACTAGGGTATGAACTCCCGCGCAAAGATTCTTGGACTAACCCGGCATACATTCGACGACGGCAAGCCTTCACCCGGCCGCCACAGCAAACCATACAGGAAAGACAGCGCCGGTACGCCCACCGTTACGCACCCCCTGACGGACAAACAATAGTAACCTTTAACGAAGGCGACCGGGTACTAACGAGAAAGACGAAGCAGCCAATGCACTTCCTAACGCCTGCCTGGGAAGGGCCGTATATAGTCGTTAGGAAAATATCTAACGAAATCTACGTGGTAGACAAAAACGGAACCCAGTTCCCTATCCACTTGGATCAAATCCGACCAGCCCCGCCAGGAAACGATGTGCCACCTGACGACGAAGACGATTATTCCACCAGTTCCTTGGACGAGAGCGACAATGACTCCGACGGCGACGAACCCGACATTGAGGAGCCTCAACCTACCGCAGAGCCCGTTCTTCATCCCACTACTTCCGCCGGCCCCGAGAGCGACAGCGAAGACGAGACCCAACCACCGACGACCGTCACCACCGAAGCCCTAGTTCACGACCCTCCTGAACCCTCGGCAAGCCACACCGGAAACTACTATCTCCCGCAAACGGTGTAGTTGAACGGTCGTCCGCGAGAACCCTCCAAAGCCTCCTGACGCCCCACAGTCGCCGGACGGACGTTAAACCACGACCACCAGCCATGAACCCAACAACGACCACCAGCCGTGCCAAACAGGAACCCCCAGTCGCCATCCACATAGCCAAGCTCGCACCTACCGTCAGGCCTACAATCACCCTCCACCATCACCTTGGAAAACAAGCGTCTCCAAAACCGGGGGCTGTTGTAGATGCGGATGCTGCGGCTGGAATAGCTCAAAAGCGAGCGCATCTCAGAGATCGCTCTCATTCTCCGCCGGTCGTCATCCAGTGCTCATTCCTCCGCCGGCAATTACGTGGTAACATCATTCATGTCTTTCTGTGCCGGTCGCCATTCAGTTCTCCCTTCCACGCCGACCAGCAAGCATCACTCAGTCCTCACTTCTACATCGGTCAGTACAGTGCTCGCATCATTCAGTTTCATCATTTTAAACGCATTGTACAGTATACCGTGCAGCCACCCAACATCGTGATCATTTTTAGTGCCGCGAGAACATTTTTCATAACAGTAAATCACCGTAGTGCAGTTCAGCCCCCAAAGACAGTTACCCACGTAAGTACTCTTAAATCTTATAAACAGTAAAACGCGAGTGCCACAGACTCACAATCAGTGTTACAACCCTTACCGTACGTGAGGGCCCCCATACGCGTTCGTGGCGACCTCAGAGCACGCACGACGCCGCTCCTTCGAGCCCCCATCACCCAGGAGACGTCCAGGGCTTCGCAGCTTCTTTGAGCCTCCACAGTCGTCGTCGCGACCATTCAGAAGCAGCCGTCGCTGTCCCCCCGAAGCCAGGCTCCCTGGGACACCTCCCTCATCCTCGTGCGCCCCCTGGAAGACAGCCTAGACCCCCATGAGGGCCCCCCAGCATTGTGCACCGGAAGTCACCGGTCGGCCATCTTGCCGCCAACGCCCTCGTGTAACGGAAGCCCAGGCAACCATCTTGGCTGCCTCTGACCGCCTACCCACGCGACTTCCGTTAGGGCAAGGCACCATCTTGCTTACTACTTCCGGCCGCCGTTGTGCTTCGCCAAGGACCACACCCTTACGCGAGTGTTAAGCCCCCATCCGCGCGTCACCCTGCATAGACATTAAAAAACAATTACGCGAGTGTTATGCAATATCCCAGCCGCAGCATCATCCAAGACGCTGTTTTCCAGTGCATGGCCAACTATAGACATTTCATGGCAGCCTAACAGCTGCCTGGCGCCCGACACATCACCACCACGCAACACGTATCAACGCACCACACCCACGCACGTCCAACATACCCACACGTCCTCGAGATAGGCTCTGGACGGAGTCTACGGACCACCATCAACCCCTGAGACCATCACGAGCCTAGCCGAGGCCAGTAAACGCGACCAGGCTTTCGCAACGTCCCACACGTCCGCGAAAAACCGCAAACACAGAAGCCGTGTCCGTTTACAATAGTGCAGCACAAAATTAATACAGGAGATGCACACCCTTTTCAACAAGCTGCTAGAAGATTACCATTTGCCAAACGAGAGGATGCTGAAAAGATGATCGAAGAAATGGAAAAAGAAGGCGTAATCGAGCCATCTAGTGGACCATGGGCTTCACCGCTAGTATTCGTGAAGAAGAAAGATGGGTCAATAAGATTGTGTATCGTTTACCGCCAATCGAACAACGTTACCAAAAAGGACAACTATCCACTACCACGAATAGATGACACTTTGGACGTATTGGCAGGAGCTACAATTTTCTCAACGTTGGATTTAAAAAGTGGTTATTGGCAAGTTGAGGTGGATCTAGAGGATAGAGAGAAAACTGCGTTTACCTGTGGCAGTTTACCGTGATGCCATTTGGCCTTTGCAATGCCCCTGCTACATTCAAGAGGTGTAAACCGTTCTCAAGCGTTTATCGTTGAAAACTTGCCTGGTATATCTGTATGACATAGTGGTGGGAAATACATTTGAGGACCACATTTGAAGAACCAGCGTCTGAAAGCTTCCGGTCTGCAGCTGAGTCCACAGAAGTATCAGCTTTTCCAAAAAGAAGTGCAGTACCTGGGTCACATTATTCCGGGATTTCGTCTGTAGTTCAACAGAAGGTCAAGGCAGTAGAAGAATGGTCAATACTCCGAGACAAGCACGAATTGAAAAGTTTTTTAAAATTGTTCACATATTATCGTCGATATGCCCGATGTGCCCGGATTTGTCAATATTGTAAATCCAATGAATAAACTAACGGAGGGAGAATGCGTTTTCAGTGGGATGGTGACTGTTTCAAGGCATTCCAACAACTGAAACCTGCACTGACTGACGCACCCATTCTAAGCTATCCTTTTCCTAAGTAAAAGTTTATTTTGGACACCGATGCCAGCAACGTAGGTCTTGGAAGAGTCTTATCACAAGTACAAGACGGACAAGAAAAAGTTATGGGTTACTTAAGTAAGATCTTATCGAAGCCGGAACGAAATTACTGCGTTACCAGGCGAGAACTACTAGCTGTAGTAAAAACAATAGAACACTTCTATAAGTACTTGTAGAAAAAGGTTTCTACTGAAAACAGATCATGCCGTTTTAAAATGGCTTTGGAAATTTAAAAGTCCAGAAGGGTAAGTAGCCATGTGAATAGAGAGGTTACAGAAATCTGACTTTGACACTGAACATCCTAGAAGAACCTTTCACCGAAATGCAGATACCTTGTCGGGAAGGACTTGCTCCAATGATTGCAAACACTGTTGAAGAACGGAGGAGAAAGACGTTTCAGTCAACTCTCAACAGGTAAATCAAAATCAATAAAATGATCCTGATTGCCTACTTGGGAGGAAGTCGTACGATATTCCCCCAATCTGAAGTCGTATTGAGCCCAGTGGAACTGTCTTGAATTGAGTGATGGTCTTCTGAAGCGTATCCTGAAAAGTTGAGATGGAAAAGAAATGAGAAAACAAATTGTCGTTCCCACTAAGAGAATACCTGAGGTACCTAAAAAAATTCATAATGGGACTTCAGAAGAACACCTCGGGATAACCAGGACATTGAGAAAATTTCGCGAAAAATTTTACTGGGTAAGCGCCAAAACTGACGTTAAGGAATGGTGCAAAAAGTGCGTTATATGTGCGGCCAGTAATGGACCTCACAAGCGTAGAAAGGCTCCTATGCACCAGTACAACGTAGTCCATTTAAAAGAATTGCGATTGATTTTACCGGCCCATTCCCACAAACAGATAATGGAAATAAATACATGGTGGTGGTAATGGACTATTTCAGCAAATGGATAGAAGCGGAATCAATATGTCGATTTGGAGCTCCATCCGGACCAAGATAGAAGTTTTGAATCGGTTTTGTTTCAGAAGCTTTGTCAGATCCTAAATATCCATAAGACCAGAACAACTGCCCTACATCCACAATCTGATGGAATGCTGAAGAGGATGAATAGGACCATCAATAGATACTTGTCCAAGATAGTCCCTAGACATCAACGAGATTGGGACTAGTTTTTCACCGTAGTTCTTGGCATATAGCTCATCGGTGCACGAAACTACTAGTCAAACGCTTGCAAGTATAATAATGGAAAGAAAACTACGCCTATTCCTTGCGACCTTAAGTTTGATTGTCCGGCAGGTGACAATCTTGCAAGCAAAGATTATGTAACTGAACTGCGCAGAAAGATGAACGGCATTCATAACCAAGTTCGTATGAACATCTAAACTGCCAGTGACAGGATGAAGGCAACTTACAACATCAGAGCCGATAACGGTGGATACCAGCTTGGTGACCTAGTCTGGTTATACAATCCCCAGCGACGTCGTGGATTGTCCTCAAAGTTGTAGACATCATGGGAAGGATAGTATGAAATTTTAGTACGAGTCAACGATGTCATCTATAGAAGCCGCCAAGTGGGAGACCAAGAATGATTCATTTCAATCGATTGCCCCCATTTGCTGGTAGTCATTGTAATGCCACTATCCGCAATATGTCCCGTCCCATCGAAATTACTTTTGAGAAATTTATGTTTCAGTATTCCACTACTACTACAGCCTCAGCGTGTTGCGGAGAATCCGTCGACTGTAGATAAGGTAAAAGCCTTCTGGAGATATTTTTATGGCCGCAGGATTCCACTTGATAGAGACACTCCAGCGCTGACACACTTCGAGGCCTTTTGTCAAAGGCTTCGACAGCCACAAGAGGTGTGCCTACCGATAACCCCGGATGAAGTTCGGAGATCATTTATTAGATCGAAGAACTTCGCTGCTCCTGGTCCCGATGGGATCAGCAACTACTGGTGAAAAAAATTCACCAGTGTCCACCGCCATTTGCCAGAATATTCACGTCCTGGCAAATTGGAGATCAGAAAATTCTGGCGTGGTTTGTCGAGGGAAGAACCGTGCTTCTCCCTAAGAGCAAAGATTTGTCCCAGCCAAAGAACTACCGTCCAATAACCTGCCTGAATGCGTGTTACAAGGTGTTTACTCGCATCATGTACGCGCATATGCTCCAAGCAGTGAACCCGGTTTATCAACGGATGTACGAGCAGCGAGGGTCCAAGAGGGGTGTAGCTGGCTGTAAGGAGAACCTGCTCATCGACAGATGTATTACGCAGGACTCCGTGCAGTACAAGCGAAACCTCTCAATGGCTTGGATAGATTACCGCAAGGCATTTGATATGACATCGCATGAGCTAATAATCCAGTTGCTCCAATGCCTTGCGGTGGCCGACCCCATAGTGAGATGTATTGAGAAACTCATGCCGCTTTACCATAGCATCGGCTAATGCGAGGGTCCAGACAGAGCCGATTTTGTTTAAGAGAGGAGCGTTCCAGGGAGATTCCCTGAGTCCCCTCTTATTTTGCATCTCACTGCTGCCATTATCCGTTGCACTTCGTCGTACCCGGGGTTACAACTTCGGTACCCCAGGAGACCGCAGACATAAGGTCACCCATTTGTTCTATCTGGATGACCTTAAACTCTATGCCTCCGGAGAGATTTAAATCAGTTCCTCAGAGTGGTATAGGAGTACACGCAGGCAGTTGGAATGGAGTTCGGGCTGGACAAATGTGCACTGGTTCATCTCAAGAGAGGACGATGCGGTCCATACGGAGAGGACGCCCAGCTCATAGACGGAAGCATCTTTCACCATCTAGATGCCGGAGAGTCATACACCTCGTGTCCCACAGCGGGGCACTCATGAGGTGGCAACGGTGAAAAACGCTCTCCGCGGCAGGTATCGTCACCGCCTCCAACAGATCTGGTCTTCGGAGCTGTCGGGTAAGAACAAGGTGAGTGCCACAAATATGCTTGCCGTTCCGATCCTTCTCTACTCCTTTGGAGTAGTGAAATGGACACAAGAAGAGCTGAGGCAACTCGATGTAGGGACCCGCAAAATGATGCATCTCCATAGGAGTTTGCATCCAAGATCGTCCGTTCCGCGGTTATACTTCCCAAGAAATCAGGGAGGCCGTGGACTCTTGAGTTTGAAGTGTCTCCAGGGCAGAGTGGTTTTGGAGGAGGCCTGTAAAGTCATCAGGAGCTCGGATCCCCTTCTCTGCATGGTCCAAGACCATGAAGCAGCAGGGATAGGAGCCTTTGCATATAAGGCAGCGAGAAAAGCAGCCGATGAACTTGGTCTCGTGTTCGATACTGAGCGGGACAATCCAGACTCTGTCACCGAGTCGGATCCTGCTCAGTTAAAAGCCCAAATTAAAGCTGCAGAAACGCGTCATCTTCTGCAGCTACATAAGGATAAGCCAATGCATGGTCTCTTCTACCGTCATTTAGAGGGGCTTGGCTTATCTGAAAGGCTGACCTTTGCTTTTTTGAGGTCAGCGGGGCTGAACTCTGAGACCGAGGGATTCATAATGGCTTGCCAAGATGGTGTAATTAACACACTCATCTATCGTAGTCGTGTCTTGGGTACTCTGGGTACGACACTCGTAATGGGGGGGATGGGGATGGGGATGGGGATGGGGATGGGGATGGGGATGGGGATGGGGATGGGGATGGGGATGGGGATGGGGATGGGGATGGGGATGAGGATGAGGATGAGGATGAGGATGAGGATGAGGATGAGGATGAGGATGAGGATGAGGATGGGGATGTGGATGAGGATGAGGATGAGGATGGGGATGAGGATGAGGATGAGGATGAGGATGAGGATGAGGATGAGGATGAGGATGAGGATGAGGATGAGGATGAGGATGAGGATGAGGATGAGGATGAGGATGAGGATGAGGATGAGGATGAGGATGAGGATGAGGATGAGGATGAGGATGAGGATGAGGATGAGGATGAGGATGAGGATGAGGATGAGGATGAGGATGAGGATGAGGATGAATATGAGGATGAGAATGACGATGACGATGACGATAGCGATAGCGATAGCGATAACGATAACGATAACGATAACGATAACGATAACGATAACGATAACGATAACAATAATAATAATAATAATAATAATAATAATAATAATAATAATAATAATAATAATAATAATAATAATAATAATAATAATAATAATAATAATAATAATAATAATAATAATAATAATAATAATAATAATAATAATAATAATAATAATAATAATAATAATAATAATAATAATAATAATAATAATAATAATAATAATAATAATAATAATAATAATAATAATAATAATAATAATAATAATAATAATAATAATAATAATAATAATAATAATAATAATAATAATAATAATAATAATAATAATAATAATAATAATAATAATAATAATAATAATAATAATAATAATAATAATAATAATAATAATAATAATAATAATAATAATAATAATAATAATAATAATAATAATAATAATAATAATAATAATAATAATAATAATAATAATAATAATAATAATAATAATAATAATAATAATAATAATAATAATAATAATAATAATAATAATAATAATAATAATAATAATAATAATAATAATAATAATAATAATAATAATAATAATAATAATAATAATAATAATAATAATAATAATAATAATAATAATAATAATAATAATAATAATAATAATAATAATAATAATAATAATAATAATAATAATAATAATAATAATAATAATAATAATAATAATAATAATAATAATAATAATAATAATAATAATAATAATAATAATAATAATAATAATAATAATAATAATAATAATAATAATAATAATAATAATAATAATAATAATAATAATAATAATAATAATAATAATAATAATAATAATAATAATAATAATAATAATAATAATAATAATAATAATAATAATAATAATAATAATAATAATAATAATAATAATAATAATAATAATAATAATAATAATAATAATAATAATAATAATAATAATAATAATAATAATAATAATAATAATAATAATAATAATAATAATAATAATAATAATAATAATAATAATAATAATAATAATAATAATAATAATAATAATAATAATAATAATAATAATAATAATAATAATAATAATAATAATAATAATAATAATAATAATAATAATAATAATAATAATAATAATAATAATAATAATAATAATAATAATAATAATAATAATAATAATAATAATAATAATAATAATAATAATAATAATAATAATAATAATAATAATAATAATAATAATAATAATAATAATAATAATAATAATAATAATAATAATAATAATAATAATAATAATAATAATAATAATAATAATAATAATAATAATAATAATAATAATAATAATAATAATAATAATAATAATAATAATAATAATAATAATAATAATAATAATAATAATAATAATAATAATAATAATAATAATAATAATAATAATAATAATAATAATAATAATAATAATAATAATAATAATAATAATAATAATAATAATAATAATAATAATAATAATAATAATAATAATAATAATAATAATAATAATAATAATAATAATAATAATAATAATAATAATAATAATAATAATAATAATAGGCGATGCCTAGGAGTCAAAACATTGTACTGACATCTAAAGTCATAAGCGATTCCTCGTTCCGTATATTGCACAAATTCATGAGGATGCAATTTGACATACGTAACACATGCAAAAATGTACATAGACACCATTGTCAGTATTTTCAATTGCTTAAATAGCAAACGGCAAAAGTGTAATCTGGACTTGAAGAGCATTGTGCGAATAATTCTTTTCTGGGCAATTAAAACAGCTCCTATATGAGGACTATTTCCCCAACAAATAATAGCATAATTTAAAAGAGAATAGACTTGCTAATACTAATATGTTTGTATGTATTAATATTTAGATATTCCCTCAAGTTCCAGACAATATAATTTTGTTTAGCCAATCTGTTACATAGCATTTCGATATGTGGACACCAATTTAATTTTCTATCCAAGATAATACCTAACGATTTCACAGAATAGTCATCTTTTACAGATTTTCCATCTATTGGTACATATAAGCTAACATCAGTGTCAAACATTGAGAACGCCATTATTTCAGTTTTGGAATTATTAAGAGACCATCCATTGTTATCACAATAACGCTTCGTGTCTCTGACACATTCTATTCCCATCAGCGACAAATCTGCCATCTTTCTACCCATTACTCCATAATGCTCCAACTTTTTCAAAAGTAGTTGATGGTTAACAGTGTCAAATGCACGAGCTAAATCGAAATAAATTGACGAGGTCATACGTCTGGATTCAAAATTATCTAGTACGTGTTTATACACAGCAAGAATAGCATCATATGTAGATAGTTCTACTCGAAATCCAAACTGCCTTTCATACAATATTTTATATTCTTTTAAAAAAAACTTCGAATTTTCAGAAAATGCATATTCATATATTTTGGAAAAAGTTGACTCTGATTTTTTATTTGGGGTGTAACCCAGTATTTTGATTTTATTTTGATATTGGCCTGATTCAGATAACATCTCTGAATTGGAAAAGCCGTGTCAATCAATTCACGAAATCTTTCAAAAAAACTCATAAAATTTACACTGGCATCCAAAGAGTCATCAAACAGAGTGCCCCAACTTTCATTAACAATAAGTGATTGAAACATGCGTACATTAAATTCATCCTTGTAATTACGTTTCAAGTAAAACTTATTTTGCACACTGCGCTTATCTATAATACAAGGGAATTTAACCAATTGCATAGTATGGTCGGAGAAATGTGGATGGACATTTAAGATATCAAAATCACAAATATTTACATTAGAAGATATGTTGTCAATAACTGTTTTAGAATCTTTATCAATTCGAGTATACTCGTATATACATTGCTCAAATCCATAAGAAGAAAATATATTAATTAAGTCATTAGTCACATTGGCATCATGATTTATGTTAAAATCACCACAAACAAAAACGTGAGTATAATTAGCAGAACATATTTTAGTAAGTAATATCTCTATAGAGTCCAAAAATACATGCACATTACTGTCAGGAGCTCTATATAAGCAAACCACTACTATTCTTGTAGGGCCAAAAGAAAGTTCCAAAGCTGCATACTCAAAATGAGAGTCAAACCTAGCTACATTCAACTGTTTAATACAGTAGCCACGCACGTTATTTTTTACATAAATGGCATCACCACCACCATTTTTATCAAGTCTACAGTAAAAATCAGTTAAAACATAGTTTTCTAATTTAATTACTACAACTTCATTTTCAGAAAACCAAGTCCCACTCAAACAAATGAAACCAGTAAAGTTGTGGCAACAACTGGTAAAAAGCAAGTATGTCAAGTTGCATATGGAGAGAGGCTAACTGATCACATTTGTCGGTATCGTTAACGCTGCAGGTCAAAGCATCCCACCGGTATATGTGTTTTCAGTTTAGGATTATTAAATAAAAGTGGATGGATGACCGCTGAACTATTTCCACGAGTTCTGCAACATATTGTAAGTCATACCCATTGTGCCACCAACAATTCTATTTTGTTACTAGTCGACAATCATGAATCACATGTTAATCTTGCGAATGTTTAATATAGCAAAGATAATGGTATAGTTTTTCGCCACATACAACTCATAGAATGCAACCATTAGATGTCGGAATGTATGGACCGTTTAAACAATATTGTTGTGTTGCATTTAATGATTGGATGGCCACAAACCCAGGTAAAACCATATGAGTTAAAAATATAGCAGAGTTATCTAATAGAGCCTATTTAAGAGCATTCTCCGCCAGCAATATTATTAGTGGCTTTAGGAAGCCTGCAATTTGGCCTTTTAATAGGTTGGCATTTAGTTATTCACTGACCTCAATTCAAGCTACGTGACACATAGACCTTTGCCTGAAAAAAACAAGAAACAATTGAAAAGGAGAATTGACAAGAAGAGCAAAAATATGAAAATGAAAAAAAGCAAACAGCTAAAGATAAACAAACCCAAAATACAGATAAGATAAAAAATAATAATATAGAAAAAGAAGAAAGTGAAAAAGTAAATGGAGACCAAAATAACTTATATCTCTTTCAGTGTTACAAGAAAAAAAATACATCTTTAAATGGTAAGATTAACATTTTAAATATTACAACCATCTCACCATCTTGCAGTGGTTACCATAATAGTTCTAAAGTACGATTTGAAATAATGCCCAAGTCCAAAGTAACACTAGAATCAGTTTAACCATATTCTAAATCAGTTAGAAAAGAGTCAAAAAGTGGTAGGAAATCTTGACAATCAAAAATTTACACAAATACACCTGAGAAGGTTAAAGTAGAAGAAATTGAAAGAGAAAATGAAAGGAAGAAAATAAGGCGTCCAAAACGAGATTTGTTTAATGAACCAAAAAAATTAGATAAGCAACCAATGAAAAAGCTAAATTTGAACAAATCTACATATATTCCTCTTGTAGTGATGAAATATCATTTCATGATAACTCAGATGAAGATCTAGGTGATAAGTTTGAAGAAGAATTAGGTGAGAGAAATTTTGTGCTTGCCAGATTTAAGTTAAAAAATGTTATGATTCACTTTGTTGGACAAAATTTGAGTATTTTAGACAAGAACACCATAAAAATTAAATTTGTGAGTAGAAAGGGTCCGTTTACCACATTTTACTTTCCACTTGTCGATGACATACTAGAATCAAATAATAGTAAACTAGTTATCTACGTCTTCTAAAAACGGAACAGCAGATTTTTACATTTGTTACAACTTTGGAACACTTGTTGTTAATTAAATATTAATTTTTATATTAAAACTGTCCAGTATGATGATAATAACTATTATTTACCTAATTCTCTCCCTTGAGTGCCGATAATGTTTTTGTTAGTGGATTGGTATCCCCGAAATTATAGATTATTATTTTCTTTTCTGTTGGTATCTCTATTCTTTCCCTCCAATATATTTCTTTAAAATAGTTTTGGATAGTTGAAAAAAAAAGAGTCAGCTCTCTGCTTTTCAAGGTGTGCACGACCACGTGGCCAAAGCCTTTTGTGGAAAATTAGAACCACCCTAATTTGGGATTTAAAGTGCTTTTGGTCAAATATTTATACTTTTATTGGTGATGAAGTGTTATTAAAAGTATAGCCGTTTTGGGATTTTGTGTCGTCAACACTACTTGTCCAGCATCTGGAAAATAAATTTCCAAGATAGAGAGCGGTTTTTCCTCTACAGCGTGTTACCATCCACGCCGTCTTACCATCTCCTTATAAGAAAACCCTCTATGAATGAGGATTTTTTTTATGGGGCTCTGCTTTCCCCGGAAAAGTTACTCCTACGCTACGTATCAGAATAGGATTGCGTAACTTCCCTTGAGGATCGTACCAATGCTTGGCAATCTGAACCAGCTATTTTCACCTGCTGTCCTCCACCACGTGGTTGAATACTTACCTTTCACCGATTACGTTGAATTTCATCCACCCTTAGTCGGCTGGATTCCTCTGGAAACTACACTCTTGACTTTTGCCAGATAAGTGGATGTCAATTTACTGTTATTTCTTTTTTTCTATTAATTAGCATTTTCAATCACCATTTTCGGTATAAGCTATACTTTTTTTTAAAGTTATATATAAGTTACTCCTTTAATTGTGAGGAATACAACAAACATTATATTTAAAAATTACTTAAATTTACATTTTACATAGATTAAGCAAATTTAATCTTTTTTTTCCTTTAATTACTAAACAAAAATTAAATAATACATTATTACCAAACAAAAATCCAAATTAAATCATACATTATACAACTAATATTCTATGTAAACCAGATTGTGGATATCCATTAATTGGTATAAACGTAATTATATAATTAATATTCCTAATTACTACTGTTTGTAATTTAAGGACAAAATCTCTTGTATTCTCAATCTATTGGCGTATATGATCGCTAGTTTATTATTGTAATTATTATTATTTTTTAGTAGTATACTGTTTTCTCTCCTCACAAACAACATTTATTTAAATATTTCTTCTCACTCTGATTCCAAAAGAACAAATCAGAAATAAGAAAAGTTGATAATTTGCAAGTATTACCCAACCGTAGTTTTTTTTGTTTTTGTTTGAAACTCTTTTGTGGTTTTCGAGTTCTCAGACAAGGAGAAGGGGCAGTTAAATCAAATCACATGGCGCCCTATCTTATAATGTCGTAACTTAATTAGCCTTAAAATCTTGGAAAGGCACTGCCTTTTTTCTTTTTATATAATCCATTTTTTTATTTCTAGAATTGAATATAGCTAACCGCGGCTTATGGCGTGCCACATTATAGCATTGGTTTTAAAAATAATATTCTTTTTTACAAAGAAACCAATTTCATTCCATTCTTTTTCGGAAATACCTAAGAATATGTTTATAAATAATAATAAAATACTTTCTTTACATTTATCATGGCTAATTGACAATTTAATGAAAATATAGTTGTTCAGTTATCATTCTTATTAATTGTTAGTTAATATATATATTTTTGTTTGTTTGTTTTTGGTGAGCATTGTATATGTGTATTAGATAGGTATAGGTAATTTTATTAGTTTTCTATAATTTCGCGCGCCTCGTAGGCAGATTTCAGCGGCTGTACGCTGTTGCCCTCTGGGTCATGTGCTGGAATTAAAAAGACCAGGAAGATAAGTTTTTGTGTGAGAACAAAAAAATCAGCACTTTTCGAATAGCGAGTGAAAAGTGATACACTTTGCAATAGTTGTGTGAAAAATCTAATAATTTTCTTGAATAAGTGCCTAAATTTTTGATTCAGTGCCGGCCGGCGACATCCAGAACTCCCAGAGCTCCAGACAAAGGACCTAACGGTAAGCTTCTGTTTTCTGCCGATCGCATTGTCGTAATTTGTAATACAGTTCACTATTATCATAATCAAACATTTTTTGAACCTTCAGTAGCCGTATGAAAATATACATACAATAATAATATACTTGTATAGCGCTCACATAACGTGATTAATTAGGTATTATTTATTTAACATCAAATTTGCAAAACAGTTCTTATAAGTGTTTGGCGAAATACCTGGGCAGTTTTTTGTAGTCCTACCTCACACAGACACTATTGAATATTTTTTGCTACTTCTCGTTTCTTGTACTTATTTACAAATTTAATTTTATTCAAATTTTACAATTAATTTGAAATGGCTAATGCCACTAAAATTCGCCAAGCTAAAAATTTAAGAGAAATTGCTTTTGATCGTTGTCAGGAATTATTAGTTGTAGCTCAAAGGGCTAAAGATGACACAACTTTGTTATCAGAATTTAAATCTCGGTATAAGCATTTGGAAACTATTTATTCCGAATTCGAGCGTCAACATGCGTGCCTTATTTCTCTTTTGTCTCAAACTGAAAATGCCGATGTTACACTAGAAAAAGAATTGCGTATCACTTTTGATAAAAATTACTATCAAATTCAGTCACTGTATACAGAATTAATTGAAAAAACTTTACCAAACGTTGGCCGATTAGTAGATGATAGACAAAATAAAGTGAAGTTACCGAAGTTAACTTTACCAATTTTTGAAGGAGGTTATAAATCGTGGCCAATGTTTTTGAGTCTTTATAATTCATCAATACACAATAATAAATCATTATCAAATGGAGAAAAATATCAGTATTTAATTTCACAGTTGCAAGGCGAACCATTAAATTTGGTAAAATCATTACCATGCACCGATGATAATTACTTAATAGCATATAATACATTATTTAAACGTTACCAAAATAAGAGACGTCTAGCTTCCGCTTATTGGGATGAAATAAATAATCTAGCTAAACTAACAATGGATTCACCTCAGGAAATTAGACATTTGTTAGATATTTTTTCTGAAAATCTTTTAGCACTGGAAAAATTAGGTTTTGAAACTACCCATTGGGATTTTATTTTATTTCACGTTTTGATACGCAAAATAGACGGAGAAAGTGTTAAGCGTTTTGAATTACAGTACGAAACAAACAACCCAAATACAGATATACCGACTTTTAAACAACTTAAAACATTTTTAGAAAAACAGTGGTCTGCTCTCACCTCCGCTGATTTAGAAATATCTAAACGTACTCAATTTACTCAAGATAAAACTAAATTTACATCCCAACGGAAAAAAGGCAGTTCATATACCTCCTCATTTGCGATTAACACAGATACCAGAATAATACCTACCTGTAGAATTTGCAATACGGATCATTTCATTTACAAATGCCCATATTTTCTTGCAAAGTCCCCTTCTGATAGATATGCTTTTGTAAAACAAAATAATTTGTGTTTAAACTGTCTACTATCCAATCATGGAGTTACTGATTGCACTTCTCAAATGGCGTGCAAATTATGTAACCGTAAACATCATTCTCTGTTGCATTTTGACACATCTTGTACCTCGTCTTCACAAACTACATCACTTCTTTCAGTTTCTGAAGAGACAGAGATGATATCGGACTAAATTACAGGTGACCAAACTGATTCTGAAGTAAATGCATTGACCAGTGTAGTGCCTTATCATACTACAGTACTTCTTTCGACAGCTAACGTCGAGATATTAGACGCTGGAGGTAATTTTCAGACTATCCGAGTATTATTAGATAGCGCGAGTCAAGCTAGTTTTATAAGTGAGAAATGTTATCGCAAATTAGGCTTGTGACGTTTTCAATTGAAAACTCCAATACATGGACTTGGTCAAATGTCATCAAGGGGTAGTTCAGGCATAACTTGTACAATTCGACCATTAAATAATCCAAACACTTCTTTTACTGTCGATACTATTATTTTACCGCAAATATGTTCTAATCTGCCTAGTTCTAATATTTCTATAAATGATTGGAATCATATAACAAATTTAAAGTTAGCGGATAACAAAATTTCCGGACCTATTGATATGCTACTAGGAGCAGATATTTTTTCACAAATTTTACTTGAAGGGCGTTTCCTCGGTGACAATAATCAAGCCACTGCAATTAACACAATTTTTGGATGGATATTACTCGGAAAAGTTTCTAATCAACCTGAAAAGATTAATTCATTTTTTACCTCTGTAGAATGTACTAACCTCGACCTCAATATTCGGCGTTTTTGGGAAGTCGAGGAGATCCCGCGTCAATGTAAGCTTTCGTCGGAAGATTTAAAGTGCGAAGATATGTACAAAGATACATACTCTAGAAATAATACCGGGCGTTATGTTGTTGCTCTACCATTCCGAGATTTTGAGCCTAATTTGGTGAACACGCGTTCTACAGCGTTGAAACGATTTTATTCTTTAGAGCGTCGTTTGCTAAATCATCCTAATCTCTACATCGCTTATTGTGAATTTATGAAAGATTATTTAGAAAGTGGTCAAATGAATTCGCTTGATATTTCTAAAATTAATTCCGACAAATCATATTATATTCCTCATCACTGTATTCTCAAACCAGAGAGCTCAACTACTAAACTTCGAGTAGTATTCGATGCTTCTTCCAAATCTGCTGATGGTACTTCTCTTAATGATGCGCTTTTAGTGGGTCCAAAGTTGCAACGAAATATTGTAAAGATTTTGCTCGAATTTCGTATTCACATGATTGTCTTGACAGCGGATATAAAACAAATGTACCGCCAAATTTTAATTACTCCCCGCCATCGCGACTATCAAAGAATATTATGGAGATTTTCTGTAACAGAACCTGTTCAAGATTACCTTCTAAATAGTGTGACTTTTGGAGTGTCATCTGCTCCGTTCTTAGCTATTCGCACCTTACATCAATTGGCCCAAGATGGAAATAATTCTTTTCCGTTGGCTTCGAAAGTTTTATTAAACGATACATACGTTGATGATATCATTACCGGTTGCAATTCGCTATCAGAAGCGAAAACTCTTCAAGCGAATTAAATCGCGTTACTACGTCAGGGGGGCTTCCAACTTCGAAAATGAGCAAGTAATGATCCTCGTCTTTTAGAAAATATTCCTTTTTCAGATAGACAGAATTCGTTATGTTTTAATTCTGATAATGATTACAGTTTGAAAATTTTGGGACTAAAATGGAATCCAGTCTCTGATTGTTTTTCTTACAATTTAGATCCTTTAGACAGAGAGTGTACGAAGCGAACAATTTTGTCAGAGCTGACCAGAATATTTGATCCGCTTGAGTTTTTGACTCCCTTGACCTTTCTTGCAAAATTCCTAATTCAGCAGTTATGGGCGTTGTGTGTACAATGGGACGAGAAACCGCCTACTTACATCTTAAAAATTTGGAATCGATACAAAATTGAACTTTTACATTTATTACACTTAAGTATTCCTCGTCGTTTAACGATAGATAATTATATATCTTGTGAAGTTCACGGGTTTTGCGATAGTTCCGAGAAAGGATATGGAGCTGTAATTTATTTCCGTTATCTTTTGCCTGACGAAACGTATAAAATTTATTTTGTTTGTGCTAAGTCAAAGGTTGCTCCTTTAAAAAAATATCTCTTCCTAGGTTAGAATTATGCGGCGCCGTACTTCTGTCAGATCTCTTCGAGGTTGTTTTGGAAACATATTCCGGAAAAATGAATTTCAATAAGCTGTATGTTTGGACTGACTCTACTATAGTATTACATTGGGTTAAATCATCTCCTCACAGATGGAAAACTTTTGTGAGCAATAGAGTCGCCCATATTCAGGAAAAGGTATCTCTTGAAAATTGGCATCACGTCATATCTGAAGAAAATCCCGCGGATTGTGCTAGCAGAGGTTTATTTCCTTCAGAAATTATCAGTCACTCGCTGATGGAACGGCCCTACTTGGTTATTGCAACCCCAAAAGACTTGGCGTTTGGCCTCTCTACCACCCGGAAATTTTAATGAAGAAGAAAAGGTGACTCTTGTTACTTTAGTAGAAAAGAAATTCGAATCTCTTCTTGACAAATTTTCCTCTTTAAGTAAAATTAAACGTATTTTATATTACTGCATTCGATTTTGTCATAATGTATCACATCCCAAGGATAAGAGAATCGGCCCTTTAACGTCTCAAGACTTATATAAGGCTTTGCTAATCCTTGTCAAGCATGTCCAGTATCAAACCCTAGGCGACGAAATTCTAAGCATTCAGCGCCAGCGGTCTATTTCTAAGTCTTTAAGGAAGTTATTTCCGTTTGTGGATGACGAAGGAATTCTCAGGGTGGGCGGTCGACTAGTTCACTCCTCTCTACCCTTTAATCAAAAACATCCTATTTTACTCATTAGAAAACATCGTTTGACGGAACTTATTATTCAGGACATTCATGACGAACATTTGCACCCCGGTGTGCAAACCTTGCATTATTTGTTGAGGCAAAATTTTTGGATACTGAATCCTAAATGTGCAATCCGTACGGTTATATCACGGTGTTATAAATGTTTTAGGGATAATCCCATCGCCTTTCAACCACCTATGGGTAATTTACCCCATTTTCGTGTCAGTAAATTAAAACCCTTCTCTTGTGTCGGAGTTGATTTTGGAGGACCATTCACAATAACTTTAGGTAGACATCGTGGTGCTATAAGTCATATCTTTGTTTGTTTGTATGTTGTGCTACTAAGGCAGTCCATTTAGAATTGGTCTCAGACTTATCAAGAGACGCTTTTCTAGCAGCTCTTAGACGTTTTATCTCTCGGCGTGGACGTTGTACTCGTATTCATAGTGATTGCGGAACCAATTTCGTTGCAGCCAGTAAATTTATAGCTGACTTAATGCAACATGCTGTGGAGTCAGAGAAAATTGACTGGCGTTTCATTCCACCCTCAGCACCTCATTTTGGCGGCCTATGGGAGGCAGAAATAAAATCTGTAAAAAATCACTTAATTCGTTTAGTAGGCGACCAAATTTTAACTTATGAAGAATTATACACAGTCTTCACCCAGATTGAAGCACTACTTAATTCCATACCTCTTTCTCCTATAAGTTCAGATCCAAATGATCTAACTGCCTTATCTCCAGGTCACTTCTTGACCCTCGAACCACTTACCACTGTTCCCGATGATGATTTGACAGATAAGCCTACTAATCGGTTAAACAGATGGCAACAGTAAATGTGGGAACATTAGTAGTCATTAACGAACCCACATCTCCCATATATTGGCGTTTGGGTCGTATTATTGCTACCCATCTTGGCTCTGATGGTGTTTGTCGGGTAGCAACTGTTAAAACTGCCCAGGGAACTTTTAAAAGACACATAGTTAAACTGTGTCCTTTGCCAGTTCAGTAATTTAAAAATAATTCATTTTGGTGGGCGGAATGTTCAGTTATCATTCTTATTGTTAGTTAATATATATATTTTTTTGTTTGTTTGTTTTTGGTGAGCATTGTATATGTGTATTAGATATAGGTAATTTTATTAGTTTTCTATAATTTCGCGCGCCTCGTAGGCAGATTTCAGCGGCTGTACTCTGTTGCCCTCTGGGTCATGTGGTCGAATTAAAAAGACCACTACCAGGAAGATAAGTTTTTGTGTGAGAACAAAAAGATCAGCACTTTTCGAATAGCGAGTAAAAAGTGATACACTTTGCAATAATTGTGTGAAAAATCTAATAATTTTCTTGAATCAGTGCCTAAATTTTCGATTCAGTGCCGGCCGGCGATATCCAGAACTCCCAGAGCCCCAGACAAAGGACCTAACGGTAAGCTTCTGTTTTCTGCCGATCGCATTGTCGTAATTTGTAATACAGTTCACTATTATCATAATCAAACAATAGTGTTTAGTGTCCAAATGCTCCCCTAGTTCCCCTAAATGTCAAATAATAGAATGTTGTTTAAAAATAACTAATAATTGTCCAAGAGAAGATTTGAAAGAAAAAAAATAGTGGCACAGGCACTCAGAACGTCCGGTACATTTAACACAAAAATCAATCAAATATTCGTGTATCACAAAAAAAATTGAATACGATTACCCAAGAAATAAATAATTTAGCGTAAAAAAAAATGAAATAACAAAACTACTTTCTCGGGCCTATAACTTCTTAAGAAAGCATGATGGTACAAAGGTAAATTGACTTCAATCATCTTATTTTCATCCAAGGAAGCTAAAGTATGGCCCATTCTTCAGTAAACGTCATGTATAATTAAAAAAGTGTACGTAAAGACCACAGAAATCAAAAAATATATAGAACGCCAAAAGAGGTACCGAAAATAGTCAACCTATGGAGAAAACGTAAGTCTGGTAATACTGCAGTAATAGCTTTTATGGATTGATTGTACTAGCGGGGTAGCTTCACACCAATGGGCGGGAATTTCAAAATATGTTTTACGTTCAATTCGTAGAAACATAAGTTTTCTATGGTCCAACTATAAGCATTCCGTTTCGGTTTTAATTATACGCTGGAATCAAAATGCAGTATAACCAACTGCTTACATTAAGTTTTCCCTAGATGGCTGCTTTCTAAGCTCCTACGTAGTCTAACTATTTTTCAGTTCAGGTTTCTTTCTTTAGTTTGATTGGGTTTTTGCCACACTTCTGAAATAATAAAGATTAATTAAATAAGCCCTTACGCCAAACGGATCAGTCAAAGGTTATTTTTGAAACAAAGTTTGCCTAACCAAAAAAATCTCACACTGAAAAAAGCAGATAAGTAAAAAAAACAAAAATCACATCACTATCGTGCACTCCCGTACTTTTGACGTTTCGAAAAAGAGATATTATTTAAATTTTAAATCTAACCATCACATTGATATTAAGAAAGTTGTTTCATCAAATAATGATATTTTTAATAACGAACTAAAATTTATTAAAAATGTTTTAAGAAATAATGAATACCATCCAAATTTTGTTGATAGAACATTAAAAAATATTCCTGTATTATCAGAAAGGTTAAGAAGAATCGGTAATAACTTTGATATTCGAACAGTTTTTCAGCGTCTAAAAAATGATATACAAAATTCAAAAAATTGCATCTACAGTATATCTTGTGAATGCAATAAACATTATGTTGGAGAAACGTCTCGGCCTATGAATGTCAGAAATGAACATAAAAATTATATAAAAAGACGGGAATTTGAAAAATCAATAATTTGCGAACACGCTTGGAAAAACGGAACGGCCATTTGATTCAAAGGGGTTCGGCAAAAATAGAAGAAAGATAATTTAACAAAACGAAAATTAAAAGAGACCGCGATTATTTTGTTAAACGGAGATAAGTGTGTGTCAAACTGTTCAGTAAACATTGATCATGATTGGCTACAGTATCAAGAAGAAGTAAGTAACAATAAAATAAAAATCATTTAACATCTCTATGGAAGCAGATAAACAAATTTTAAACTGTCAAACTTGACATACTTTTAATACATTTACTATTTTGAGAACGAAAACAGAGTTTTTCGAAACGTCAAAAATACGGAAGTGCGCGATAGTGATGTGATTTTTGTTATTTTTTTTCTTATCCTACATTTTTCAGTGTGATTTTGTGCTCAGGCAAACTTAATTTCAAAAATAACCCTTGACTGATTCGTTTGGCGCAAAGGCTTATTTAATTAACCTTTATTTTTTCAGAAGTGTGGCAGAAACCCAATCAAACTAAAATTATGCCACAAATAAATAGCTTCAGACAATAAATTAATGTACCTAAAGGATTCTGGCGTTCTATATATTTTATGATTAAAAATAATAAATAAAAATGCTAGTTACTGCATAAAAATACTTGAAAATCAAGAAAAATAGCTAATACAACAGTTAGGTACTAAATTTTTAACTAATCTGTAGTATAATGAAATGTTTCATTTTACAATCTATAAATTACTTTGTATGGAGATTGTGTATGTTTTACAGTACCTCTTATAGTCCTACAATCTGGGTTAAGTATAATCTGACTTAAAGAGGTTAATATTAAAGTGCTATCTAATCCTTGAGATCCATGTACCAAAACAGAGGCACCATCTTTGTCTAAACATTGTGCAATAAGACATGATGCATTAACACAATTTTGTATTTGTGTTAACCAGCTGCATGCTTCTAACTTTGATAACCATTTATCTGTGGGACACACATCATTACAAGCTGAAACAGAAAACAATATCTAATATCTGGCTAAATTAAATACAGGACGATTCAGTCATATTGTCATTAATTTTAATCACGTATTCGGGAGGCCTAATAAAGACAAAACTTGGAAAAAAAGATGTACTCGACCTTTTTAAAGAGAAGCAAATCAATCCATAGTTCCCGGTACCACGGCGTTCCTGGTATGCAACAAATTTTCTGATGACGGAGCCATATAGGGTTCGAGGGTTGAAGCGAAACAGGGTTATCACATCAGGACCAAATACATAATATTGTTTAACACTTCAAGATGTTTATTCAAATCTACCATTTTAATGCAAATTGTCTAAGTGAAACATGGCTTAATAGATGGTTACAATTTTGTGCGTATGGATCTTTATCCGTAAACATATCTATGGTCGTAGTGGTGGCGTGGGAATTTATCTACTTAATTCTTTAAAATGTGGTATAATTGATTTTAGTAAAGATATTGAATAACTATGGATAAAGTTATATTGAAAATCTAATGATAATGCTTTTTATGTTACTAAAAAAACACCTAATTTAAATACAAGCATTTCTTTAACATATTTAAGGAAACTGTTTCAAATGTAATGCCAACAGATAACGATATTTTAATACCTAATCATGGGTGATTTTAACGTTGATTTTTTGAATATTAATGATCCTGGAACTATATTTGTTAATAATGTTTTTAAAGATTTATCCTTAAGAGAGTTCAACACTCACAGACACAACAACTTATTAGAATTTCACAAAATACAGTTACCTACTTTACTTGATTACATACATATTGGTAACATCAGATGAACTAGTAACTGATCTGGATGTTAAAAGTGATTCACAAATAAGTGATCAGAAATTAGTTTCCTGTACTCTTAACTCATTTACTCAAAAAAATCAAGTTATATACAAAACAGTGAAGGATTCTAAAAATTAAAATATTGACAATTTTAATTCGTAGCTTAAATCAATTCCTTGGAGAGTAATATTCTTGTAGATATTCATACTCCCATTTGTATTACCAAATCTTACGCTAAGTGGCTCACGGTAAATATTCGTTTATTAATGTCTGAGAGATAAAGCAATTCGTGACGAAAAGAAAGCCTATTTCAATGAAGGTTTTAGACACAGAAAAGAAAAGAACTATGGTATATAAACTTGTTAAATTTAAGATGTCAGGACCAACACTGATTTACCAATTCATTTATCTAATGTGAATACTATTATTAACAATCATTTCATTAATTCAATTCCTATACCTCCAGATAATAATGTTATTTATATCTTATTATGAAAATTTTACGAAAGACATTAAGTGCCAATACTTTTAAATTTCAAACTGTCACAGAAACTGAAGTTTTGCAGATAATTTCCAATATCAAAAGTTTTGCTATAGGTTGCGATATGAATACCATTTCTACTTCATATACAGGGTGTCCCGAAATAAATGCAACAAAATTTGGTCAGAAATTCTTAAGAGAAATTTAAGGGACCCGTATTTTTTACTTTTGATAAGTGCGGCCCCCTTTCGGAGATATAGCCCCCTGAAACAAGCCCCTAAAAATTTAATTTTTTTTATATCTCAGAGCTATATCGCACAAGAACCACCAAATTTGGTACACAGGGATTTTATGACATGTAGAATGCGATGCTGATAAGCTTTTTGGCAAGGGGCCCCCACAAGACACTTTTTCGGGGGCCCCCTTGCCTTTGGGGCCACCGAACTTTAGTTGCATATTTAATTTTTAAAAAATTAGTAGCCTCTTAGAAACTCCAGGGAATTTAAAAACTTTTTTGTGTCTTAAAATTTTTTCGAAAAACGCAGCGTTTTTCGAAAAAATGGCAAAATGTGATTGGATGGATATCGAGGTTCATATGAAATTTTAAAGTGTTAATCGTAGGTGGCTGGCATTCGCAATAAACAATCAATTTTATTCTGTGACAGTTGTCATTAACCATCATCGGGAGCTCATAGAGACAGGATCAGTAGTTGTAAAAAAATCACAATTTAAAGAAATTTAATTTTAATTTAAAGAAATCACAAGTTAAACATTAACAATTAATAAGAAAATGTGAATATCAAAATAAGGTACAATAAACTTGGAAATTAATAACAAAATTAATGGTACTTCATGATTAAATAATTTAATTCTAAAAAGTTTGTTAAAATCACACTGGTCAGTTCCGTAAAACGTGTTCAAAGTGAGAACCGTTTTGTTCAACACAAGCCTGCAAACGTGACACGAAATTTTGACGTATTTTCGTGTGAATGTTGGGAATCTGTCTAATTTCTTCAGCCGCAGCAAGGATTCGTTCATGTAATTGTTCCCGGGTTCTAATTGGTACGGCATAGACGCGATCCTTCATGGCCCCCCAGAAAAAAAAGTCCATGGCATTTAGATCAGGAGAACGGGGGGGCCATGTTACATGAGGAGAATTGTTACCTATCCATCGCCCTTGGAAATTTTCATTCAGCCACTCAGTTACGAAGTGCCTCGATGTGGTGGGGCACCATCGTGCATAAAGAACAAATTGCGTCTAATACCGAGAGGAACATCTTCCATAAGAGGCGGTAGTTCATGCTCCAAAAAATTAAGGTAACTTTCAGCATTTAATCGTGGAGGCAATAAATATGGACCGATGATGCAATCTCCGACAATTCCAGCCCAGCAATTAATTGAAAATTTTTCTTGCGAATGAGTCTGCCTTAAGACAAATGGATTTGCCATAGCCCAATAATGAAGATTGTGCAAATTTATTAGGCCATCTTTGTAAAGCACGCCTCATCGGTAAAGAAAAAATTTCGTATAAATCCCGGATTTAAGTTGTAACGTTGAAGAGCCCATAAGCTAAAATGTCTTCTTCGTGGCAAATCTTCTACTTTAAGTTCCTGGGCCTTTTGAAAGTGAAAAGGTTTCAACAGTTGTCGTTTGATAAAGCCGTGTATTCTTGTTCTGGGAATCTCAAGTTGAGATGACGCGCGTCTTATGCTTATTTCGGGATTTTCTTCAATTAAATTTAAGATAATTTCTTCCTTTTCGGGAGTTAATAAATAACTTCTCCCTGAGTTAGGTTTTTTCACAACTACGGATCCTGTCTCCATTAGCTGCCGATGTACTCGTGCAAACATTGAATGGTATGGGAGTATGCGTGCAGGAAATCGCTCGGCGTACAATCTGCGTGCGAGACGTGAATTTCCACGAGCCTCTCCGTAAATTAGGTGCATTTGTACCCTTTCTTGGACAGAAAATCTCACCATTTTTTCGGGAACAATGATTACTGACAACTATTAATGGTTACAATTTGACACTGGTTAATGACAACTGTCACATAATAAAATTGATTGTTTATTGTGAATGCCAGCCACCTACGATTAACACTTTAAAATTTCATATGAACCTCGATATGCATCCAATCACATTTTGCCATTTTTTCGAAAAACGCTGCGTTTTTCGAAAAAATTTTAAGAGACAAAAAAGTTTTTAAATTCCCTGGAGTTTCTAAGAGGCTACTAATTTTTTTAAAAATTAAATATGCAACTAAAGTTCGGTGGCCCCAAAGGCAAGGGGCCCCCGAAAAAGTGTCTTGTGGGGGCCCCTTGCCACAAAGCTTATCAGCATCGCATTCTACATGTCATAAAATCCCTGTGTACCAAATTTGGTGGTTCTTGTGCGATATAGCTCTGAGATATAAAAAAAATTAAATTTTTAGGGGCTTGTTTCAGGGGGCTATATCTCCGAAAGGGGGCCGCACTTATCAAAAGTAAAAAATACGGGTCCCTTAAATTTCTCTTAAGAATTTCTGACCAAATTTTGTTGCATTTATTTCGGGACACCCTGTATTACACAAATTAATTTTTACATATTAAATTCTGTTTTTCCGCCTTCTTGGAAAAAGCTATTGCTCTTTTACCTAAAGTAAAAAATCTAAGAAATTTAGACAATATTAGACCTACATTTTCAAAAATCCTCGAAAAAGTAATGGATCTACAGTTACGTCATCATTTAGTTCTAAATAGTTCATCAATATGGTTTTAAAAAGAATCATAGCTGCTCTTCTACTTTATTAAGTTTAGCTAATGATATATTTTCTGCACTAGATGAGATGACACCGCGGATGAGATGAAACGTACTCCTGCCGCGGTGCAATTTCCTTCCAATTATCTCACAAATAGAGAGCAAGTTGTACTAAAAAAAATTAACTCAGATTTACATATTAACAAGGGGTTACCGCAAGGATCATTTTTGGGACTACTGCATTTTTACTCTATATACGTCTAACTTACCATCTATATTTATGCCATGCATGCAGTATTAATTTGCAGATAATACTCAATTTTTGTTGTTAATTAATCTTGATAAAAGTATACAAGCTGTATCAGTAATAATTATGATTTAAATAATTTTGCAAAATTGGCTGGTATGCAGACACTAGATAGCGCGTAGAATATGATAATAACATCAATTCTTATACAGGATGTTCAATTTTTCAGGAAATCCATTTCATTTTAATTTTTTGGTAGTCAACCCCGCTAAAACTTATGTTTAAATTGAAATATACTTAATTATAAACACATTCTGAAAAATAAACATTCAAGCATTTTAAAATTTTACACAGAAAAACGCCTCCAAAAAGTACCCAAATTTCATTGTTTTGTCATGTAAAACGCGTATAGCCTTGAGCCAGACTTACACAGAAGAAACTAACATCGCTAAACGTCAAAACTATGAATTGTCATTGAATTGTCAAATATTAATGGCATAAAGTATTTTATTGAACCGAAATAACGCTAAATAATGTATTTAATGCAATTTACGTATGCACAATAGTGTTATTGAGACTTGTCGATAAAAATTTAGGCTTGAGTTGAGGCTTTTGGAGCATTGGGGTCGCAGTCTTCCGTTACAGCTAGGGTTACGCTACGTTCAGCGTGAATATTGTGTACATTATCTGTGGATATTTTTAAATTATTCCATTATAATGTAATAAAACTTCAGTAACGTTACTACAGTGTACATAATAATTAGGTATCCGTATTTGTTATCACAAAACAATTTACAAAATTGTGTAAGTATCTAAAGAATATCCCTTTTTTTCCAACTGCTATAATAATTATTGATTACGTATTTAGCAATAAATAAATTCGAAAACGATTCCTAAAACTTTTTTTATTAAGTATAATGTGAACGTTTTTCTCTGAAAGTCTGAACTGAACCTACTCCAGCCCACAAAAGAAATATTACTAAAGCATAATCTAGAAATGACTGATTGTTGTGCACATATTTCACCACTTTATTTATATTTCTGATGGATAAAATATGTTTTAAGAAGAACTCTACATCTGTAAAATAGTAGACAATGAACAATGAATTTCTGTATTTCATATGATACAGAACTAAAATAAAGCAACTGATTTTTGCTAGGAAGAATCACCTGCAAACTTACTATACTCAGAAGGTATCTATCACATAGTCATTTAAAGCTAGATAGTAATTTGTAATTATTGTTTTTATCTTTCAGTTATGTGTGTGTAGTGCCACAATTACATTAAAACAAAACTATTCATAGCATTCGACGCCAGAAAGAATAAGCGAAATATATCACACAGACTGCCACGTCCCACAAAACTACCCGTTCTGTAGACTAATGACTGGTTCGAGCAGTGGCGGCTGGTGCTAAGGGGCACAAGGGCCCGTGCCCACCCTTCACTGTACATGTCCCGAAGAAATATATGATGCTATTTATTATAGATTTATATATTTTTTTGTAATTCTATTATCGGTTGCGAAAAACTACTCAAAACTTATTTCCCGTCAACCATCCACGCGCCGAACTATATCAAACTTTATTTCCTGGGAACCCAAGAATTGTCTCCAAACGTGGCTCATTTTCCGACGTTCGGGACTCCTCGGAGTAAATGAAATTCGCCGATTTAAAGCCGACAAAGGGCACTGAAATACGTGTCTCTGTCCCTTCTCCACTAGTCTCCACTGTCTCCAATCTCCATCACTCCGTCTCCCTCCGGCATTCAGTTTTCAGTTCTCAGTAGTCGCTTGCTTTGTTTAGTACGTACTTGTATATACAAATATATTTCGCTTGCAGAATAGTTGTGTAAACAAATTTGTGTTTTAACTTTGCTGGTTTTAAAGGCGATTTCTCATTATAGATATAATTTTAAAGTGATTCTGTGTATTTGTACATACTTATTAAAAGAAATGGATCCGGAACCAGAAATAAATTCTGTTCAGTATCTGTTAAAAACAATCCAGTGCCATTTGATCAAAAATATTTAATGAAACAGAAATGTAGGCCTACTGATTTATATATTAATTACGAATCTACAAGTAAAGCTAGAACATATAATAGAGTTTTTAATAGAAACATATACGAGAAATATGGTTGTTCTGTGACAAATAAATTGTTATGTTTTGTTTGTTTCATATGTTACAGCGTGGACCAAATACGGACTTGACGATTTAAAGCACATAGCGGATAGGGCCAAAAACATGAAAATTCTGTGACTCATTTAAAAGCATATATGGACTTTAGTGTTTTAGGAAAAACTGACATACGTGAACAATTAGATATACTCGCGTCAAGAATTCAGACGTCTACGTCACGGCTGACGTTACACATTTGTTTTTATTGTCAACGTAATTTTCGATATTTGGTCGCGTTATAAACAGTCATTTTTTGCAATTTAGTCCAATATACCGGGTGTTCCTCTAAGACTTTCAGTGCGAATATCTCAGAAACCATCATAGCCAGCGCGACGAAATTTGGTATACAGACACTAGATACGGAGTAGAATCTGATGATAACATCAATTCTTATACAGGGTGTTCCATTTTCCAAGAAATCGATTTGATTTTGATTTTTTGGTTGTCAGCCCTGCTAAAACTTATGTTTAAATTGAAATATACTTAATTATGAATACATTCTGATAAATAAACATTCAAACATTTCAAATCTTAACATAAAAACGCCTCCAAAAAGTACCAAAATTTCATTGTTTTGTCATGTAAAACATGCATAGCCTTGAGCCAGACTTACACAGAAAAAACTAACATCGCTAAACGTCAAAACTATGAATTGTCATTGAATTGTCAAATATTAATGGCATAAAGTATTTTATTTTACATAAAAAACGCTAAATAATGTATTTAATGCATTTACGTATACACAATGGTGTTATATCACAAAATAATTTACAAAAGTGTGTAAGTACTTAAAGCATATCTCTCTTTTCCAACTGCTGTAATTATGGATTACTTATTTAGCAACAAATAAATTCGAGCAAAACGATTCCTAAAACTTTATAATTATAATGTGAACATGTTTGTCGTTGAAAGTCAGATCTAATCTGAACTGAACCCCTACTGAATCTAGGTACCCCAGCCCGACTAAATAAATATTACGAAAGCATAACCTAGAAATGATTGATTCTTGTGCACATATTTCAACACTTTGTGAAGAAGATGCTTAAGAAGAACTCTACATCTGTAAAATAGTAAACAATAAACTACAATTTCTGTATTTCATATGATACAGAACTAGAATAAAGCAACTGGTTTTTAGGAAGAATCACCTGCAAACCTACTATACCCAGTAGGTACCTATCAAATAGTCATTTAAAGCTAGATAATAATTTGTAATTATTGTTTTTATGTTTCAGTTATGTGTGTTTAGTGCCACAAATTAGTACCTACATTAAAACAAGACACTAGAAAGAATAAGCGAAAAATATTACACAGACATTTTCTTGGAAATAATTCTAAATATGGAATGATGGATAATATTATAAAGAAGTCTCTAACTCACTTTGAAGAGTATTCTATAAGACATTAAATTCAGTTGTCGTGGGTTTTAAAATTTCTAAACGAATAAATTTAAGAAACTTAACTAATTTCATAATTCTATGTAGAGTATGAAAACATCTCGTTAGAATGAAAGTTAACTGTTGTTACAATATACACAACATAACGTAATAAGGTAGGTATCGAACAATGAAATGGCAAGATTTGTTTCTAATCGTACATGCTTGACCATCCCTTAGATTGAACGGTGCTCTGCAAATTAGAATACAGAACTGTTTAACATAAAATCGATTAAATGTATGTAAGTACTTAGGTACTTTTAATTTATTGTAGTTTTATTTTATTGTAAATAAATTAAATTTTGTATTTGTCTTTTTTTATTCTACCCGAATTATTAAACACAGATGCTTAAGAAATAATGAATACTTGAAGATGAAGGGTCAAGTTAATCAATTTAGCCACTAATAAAAAAAATAAACCACTGTAGGTACGTATTACTTTTGAAAAATCTTTCATTTAGTCTTGAAAATGTAGAATACTTTTCAAAGTGAGTTTTATATTATCTATTTTTTATAATTATACCTACCTTATAAGAACTGAATATTAACAGTTCTCACTGATATTTATGTTTTAGACATGTTAATTTTGTTATAGAATTATTAAACACAAGGATTATTTGCTGTAGTGTATAATAAATACAAACGATAACAATTTAATAAACTTTAATTTCCGCCATACTTGCATTATTTATATTTTTATTTAATTCACTCGTTAACACATTCCATGAACTTTAATTTTATTAAATAATTAAACCAAGTACAGAAAGTTAGGTATGTTTTTATTTATAGCAAAACGTAAAGTCTAATGTGTTCTAGCAAAATGTTCCTCGTCTCCCATCTCTCTGTCGCACGAATATAAACTAATCTTGGCATCTGGCTTCTTCAGTATCTTATCGAATCTTTTAATCAATGATTAACGTAATTGTGTATGTAAACCTGCTTCCATAACAGCACTTTGTTTTCTAAGTTCCTACCTAGAGGTGAGACGAAACATTTTCGTAGACATTTTTAATTTCTGCATACCACAAGATGAAATGAATATGTTTATATTCATTCTGGTCTCCTACAAATACTGAAATATGTTTCCTCATCTCTGTTCTTGAAAGTAAGCCCCAATAGCTTCTCCATCTGAAACTAATTAGGTAAAGATAATCCTAGATTTTGCGTAACTGGGCTATTTCTTATAAATTTAACCCCATAGTTCTTTGAAATGAATTAGCTAATATGAAACATAAGTACAAGAAACTACAACTCATATTCAATGTAAAAAGACGAAAAATAATATGCAAGATATAATTACCTACTAAGTACACTGATATTTTTCCTTCGTCTTTCGTCTCAGTTCCCATTAATCGTTATACTTAGTACTTACACATCTCGTTCTATCAAGCTTTTTACTGTATGAAAGTAATTTTTAGCACACCTACTACCTAGGTATATGGCTCGAAATTTTACTCACATTTGATGTGGAGTAGTTTTTATAACAGATATATTTTTGTAATACTGGAACTGAAGCTTTCACTCAAGGAATCCATTGCATTTTTATCTGATTGTTTCTAGGCTTTAAAACATTTTTACCACTTGTTGAAGAGGCTTTATTCATTATTTTCATTATTTGGAACTCTAGGTTAAGTTTACACATCGTTCGGACCTCGAGAGAGTCGGGCTCTGCGTCTGCGCTCTGCAGCATATTCACAGTAAACAACAGTCAACAGTCCTCTGTCTGTGGTAAAGCAAAAGCAGTGAGTCAAGGGCGTGACGTGTTCATAAATTTAATGTCTTCTCGTAGGGATTGTTCTTTATCGCTTTTATTATTTCCCAGAATAGTCGTATTATACAATTAAACAAACATGTTTCACATATTTTCAGAGTATTCATGCCGAATAAAGCTCAGCGTACGCGAACAGCTAATAACCTCTAAATTCCATTTTTTTAACAAAACTAGCAATATTGGAAATACGTACGCAGATTCAATGTACCTCGTGGTGTTACGTATTTATAATAAAATTCCTACAAAAATAATCAAACTTGCTTTGACAGTTCCTGTCACTTTACGTTTTGACGTCTATCCATGCGGTTGTTGCGTGTGTGTAAATTGGACTCACGGCTATACACATTTTGCATGACAAAACAATGAAATTTGGGTACTTTTCATAGGCGTTTTTATGATAAAATAAAAAATTTCGGGACTTTTTATCAGAATGTGTTCATAATTAAGAATATTTCAATTAAAATACAAATTTTACCGAGGTTGACTGCCAAAAAATCGAACTTAAATCGATTATCTGCAAAACTGAACACCCTGTATAAAAATTAATGGCATCGTCGAATTCTACACGCCATCTAGTGCCAGTATACCAAATTTTGTCGCACTAGCTGCAATAGTAGCTGAGATATTCGCACTGAAAGTCTTAGAGGAACACCCGGTATAATGCAAACTTTTAGTCGAGTATGTAGTTTTATAACTATCAGTTGTAGTTTCTTAAATATTTTGATGAAAATATAATGAATTATTCATTTGTTCATATGACGTAAGTCGTCTGAATTCTTGTCGCGAGTATAGTGCGTATTTGCGCTATAAGTTAAGACCTCGGTTAGAACATAATAAACAGGTGCAAAAAATCGTCACATTTTGCGTCGTTTAATAATGTGTATAAAGTTTTTTGTGGAGCCTTCGAATTAGCCTTGCGAGGTCATGATGACTTCGTTCAAAAATACAGGCATTTATATAGGTTTAATTAACTTTTCTGCAGAATTACATTCTGTTCTTGCAATACATTTAAATGAATCTAAATTTATTTTTTGTGCCCACCCTTTGAAAAACCCACGGGCCGCCACTGGGTTCGAGTAAAAAATCCTTTCCTTTTTTAAGAAGTTTTCATTTAATATATATTACAGGTGTTTGACAGCAGCTTTTTCTTTTTTTTAAACATAATATATTACGAGTATATTACCTATTCCAAGCCAACTCTTGCCAAAAACATCTTATTTATCAGGTTCCATTCTGAATAGGCAACACAATATACACTGATATTAAAGTACAAAATTTACATTAAATTAAATTTATTGTGTGGCTCCAACATACTCCCACCTGAGACATGATCAGTGTCGCATGAGAATGTCTCACAAAGTTGGAGACAGACGATCTAAAAATATACATTTGTTGACAAAACAACGATAGTTTTAAACTATTACAACTAATAGCTAACTGATCAAAAAAATTTACAGGATTTTTACAGATATTTTTCTGGAACTTTTATTTGTCTACCACTACGGGACACTTTTCCTGAAGATACGGGTACTCTGCGTTACACTCCCGCACCTTCCCGCACCTCATTGTTCGACTCCGACGATACGGGTGCTCTGCTAGACACTCCCGCACTGCATTGCTTGATTCAAGAACAGAATCATCTTCCATCAAAGGGGTTGCTTATCTATATTTTGCAATGGAATCCTGCTGGAAAGGTCGTCGTCACACTCCAGAGGATAGAGACGCTGTACTAGCCTCAACAATGTACCTCTTGACGTACGTAATCTAGCAAGTCGAATTTCTCCGTCCCTACCAGGGATTAACTGAACAACACGCCCTAATGGCCAGTATAAGCGCTTGTCATTGTCATTCCTAATGAGACTACTTCTCCCAAGGTAATCCTTCTACTAGATTTCTTTGTACGCCATGATTTTAACTGCCCTAGATATTCAACTCGAAACCTTTGGCAAAGGTCATCTCTCAACTTTTGTAAATATTTACTCTTGTCTATCAATTGCATCACAATCTGGTATTCCCGCTTCAATTTGTTCTCGCAAAAACATCATAGGAGTGAGAGTAGCTAGCTCATTAGGGTCACCTGAGACTGTTCCATCCTTATTACCCAAAACTAAATTTAAAATTTTCCCGCTACCTATCATCCATGTCTCCGTGCGGAGTACACCGGAACTACCCGAGAGTCAACCGGTCTCGGTAGCATGCGAAACGATACATTCCTCAACAAGGCATCAAATAACAGGGACGTATAAGAGACATCCTGTTGGCCTGTGGCAATTTTTTCTTTTCTTTGGCACAGTGAACAACTAATTTCGGTAATTATACGTGACTGGGACATCCGGACAGCCATCCAGGGCCCACATATTCTTCGGATTGAGGCGACGAACAAAAATAACAGGCCATTTTTCTCAAGATAAGGCGGAGATACTAATACCGGTAAGTACTCGCACTCCCTTATCAGCCTCCAACTGACATTGTTTCTTTTCTTTATCTCCTTCCATTAGCCCGGCCCGGCAGTGGAGCAGAGCGATTCACAATTTTTGAATAGACTTATTATCTTAACATGTCATGTAAATTACCAGAAATAAATTTATGTTGCAAGGTTCCACAGTTGTCTAATGTAAAGGTAAAAGGTAAAGGTAATTAAGCTTACTGGTAATTAGGCCATATTTGGCCCTTTTTACCTACTAACTTATACTACCCTCCACTCTTACAATCACAAACATCCATGAGTAGGACAGAAAAATTCCTGCCCCGTGTTGGATTCGAACCAACTTCCGGCCGCTCGTGCTTGCCCTGGCAGCGACTGCTCGTCACCGCCTTGACCGCTCGGCTACCGTCAGCCCTTGATTTCTAATGTAGTTTTATATAGGTCCTTCGAATAAAAAAATCCAGCCGAAATACTACATTAGTTTTTGATCCATGCGAGCCGGGATTGATAAATTAATATAAATTAATTTGGATTTTATAGTTCATAATACAACTGTATGGAATTATCGAATTTGCAATGTGAATTGCTTCTTGGTTGTTTACTTATTCGAATCGTTTTATATATATATATATATGAATAAAGCTCATTGTTGGGTGGTCGTGATTGCGGCGGCAAGAAAGCATACCTACCCAGCTGCACTTGTTATCTGTTTACATTTTTTATATACTGGTCAAGCTATAAAAATCAATTAGAGGTATTCACTGAATTCCAGCACAGAATATTAGCTACGCAACAGAAGGCTCGTCAAGTGGTGTTTAAATGTAGTCCCCGAAAAGAAGCCGGCTCCAAAAGTTAGCTTCTTTCAAACTACGCATGTACAGTAGAAAGAATAAGTTTAGCTATTAGCTCGTAGGTCACGCCACAGGCGAGTCGATTTTAACGCCCAATTCAGAAAGCGTTGACAAATGTAAATTTTACGGAAGTTATTAGAATATGATCCCTAAATAATAAAAAGTATTAAATAACAATAATAATATGTTATTGTCTGAAGCTATTTATTTGTAGCATAATTTTAGTTTTTCTTTAGTTTTATTGGGTTTTTGCCACACTTCTGAAAAAATAATAAAGATTAATTAAATAAGCCCTTGCGCCAAACGGAACAGTCAAGGGTTATTTTGGAAACTAAGTTTGCCTAACCAAAAAATCTCACACTCTCAGTATCGCGCACTTCCGTATTATTGACGTTTCGAAAAACTCTCTGTTTTCGTGTGGTGATTGGGGGGAAATGAATATTTATTATTTGAATAAAGTATTATTTTCATAATTTGTGATTTTTCACTTTCTCCTTTACGATTTCCCACAGAGCCACCCCCGAGCGCCCCCCCGGGAAAATCTAATGCTAGAATTGAATTCGGCATCCCCGAAAACCCCCGAGTAACGAGTTTGGAGCGCTTCCCATGGACTATGCAATTTCCCCCCCAGAATGACCTTCGGGCGCCCCCGGGTAATTCCAATGCCAGAATTGAATTCGGTATCCCCGAAAACCCCCTAGTAACAAGTTTGGAGCGATATTTATGCACGCTGCCATTTCCCCCCAATTCACCCCCCGCGCACCACCACAGAGCCACCCCCGTGCATCCCGGGGTAATTCTAATGCCAGAATCGAATTCGGCAGCCCCGAAAATCTCCGAGTAACGATTTCCGAGCGATTTTTCCGAGTTTCCAGTCGTTCCTATAACGGTGTAATGCATTTTCCGGCCCAGAAGGCATTTTTCAAAAAATGGCTAAACCAGACGATATAGACTTTTTTCCTGTGACCTTCCTGAACACAATGCAGAAAACCGCATCTCGATATCTGTTGTGCCTAAAAATTGCTAAAAATCAGGAGAATAATAAAAATATTGGGTTCACCTTCTCAGGAAAAAAAATAAAAAATTTTAAATATTTAACGTTTATAAAAAGAATTTGAACTTGGATGACCAAAAATTTAAACTTTTTTATCAAATGAAGAAAGTGACATTTTGCAGGTTACTGACAAAACTACGACCTATGCTTCAAAAGGATACAAATTTCAGGAATTTATGGTAAATTCGTGGCCGTCTCGCATGTTTTTAGTTTTAAAATTCACAAGAAATATGCAGTTGCAATGCACAATGCCACGTCGTCACCGGCCGCTTGCCACTCGAAAATTAAACTTGTTCGAGATTAGTGGCACCAGACTGGCATCACACCACCTGCAAAATACCACGCCACCAGTACTCCGTTCTGATACTCGCGTCTTCATATGTTTACATAGGCTTTAATAGGCTTGTTTTTTGCAGCAATTCAAAACGGTTTGGAAACTGTGAGAAATATTCGACCAGTTAAGTTGAGAACGCGTTACCATTGAGTTTCACGCAATAAATAGTTGGACATTTCTGATAGTGCTGCTGCTAAAACAAACCTATGATTCCACCTGCCACTTGGTCACCACGTCACTGCCACGCCACTTGCTGACCACTTCAGTGCGCGCCTTGCCTAAGAGTGCCGATTACAGCCGATATTATGGGATTAATCTGTTAATCTGATTTCATATTAATTATACTGGATGTTTATAAAAATGCAGTTTAATTGTTTGTTTATTATTTGACGTTCTACAGAGCTTGTGATTGATCAGGTATTAAAAACAAGGTTATTGATCTGAATATGGTATGTCAAGATTCGGATTGCACACGGCTAAATGCGCAGCTGTTTAAAGAAACGAAATCTAGGACCTGACATCAAAGGAGTCGACTTTAAGACACCGGACTGTAATAGACTGTGATGACAGTCATAAAACGGGTTTTAATAATGATTTGAAAAGCGTAGACATGCATTTAAACATTTTTAATGACACTAGAACTGAATCGCCCTATGTATAACTTAAGTCGACTGCAGCGTCACCAATATACAGGGTGTTTCAGGAGGACATGTACATACTTCAGTGCTTCAGTGTTATTATACATTCAATTTTAAGCAAACAATTTCCTATGAACTTAGATCTGGTAACGCTTCGTTTAGGATATACAGGATGTCAAATTTAAAAAAATGCATTACATTTTCCTTAATACCTCTTGACAACTTGAGTTAAATTCAAGAAAATTTGTATGCGGAGCTTTTTTGGGATGGGAAATTTACATTTTATGCACAATAATAATAATAATAATAATAATAATAATAATGAAAATGATAATGTACTGATAATGATAATGATAATGATAATGATAATGATAATGATAATGATAATGATAATGATAATGATAATGATAATGATAATGATAATGATAATGATAATTATAATGATAATTATAATGATAATGATAATTATAATGATAATGATAATGATAATGATAATGATAATGATAATGATAATGATAATGATAATGATAATGATAATGATAATGATAATGATAATGATAATGATAATGATAATGATAATGATAATGATAATGATAATGATAATGATAATGATAATGATAATGATAATGAGACGGATAATGATAATGATAATGATAATGATAATGATAATGATAATGATAATGATAATGATAATGATAATGATAATGATAATGATAATGATAATGATAATGATAATGATAATGATAATGATAATGATAATGATAATGATAATGATAATGATAATGATAATGATAATGATAATGATAATGATAATGATAATGATAATGATAATGATAATGATAATGATAATGATAATGATAATAATAATAATTCGTCATCTTCTGCAGCTACATAAAGATAAGCCAATGCATGGTCTCTTCTACCGTCATCTAGAGGGGCTTGGCTTATCTGAAAGGCTGACCTTTGCTTTTTTGAGGTCAGCAGGGTTGAACTCTGAGACCGAGGGATTCATAATGGCTTGCCAAGATGGTGTAATTAACACACTCGTCTATCGTAGTCGTGTCTTGGGTATCGAGGTTCCTGATACCAGCTGCAGGGCCTGCCGCCAAGCGCCGGAGACGCTTATGCATCTCCTGTCTGCCTGTCCGGTATATGCGGCCACAGCGTATATCCAAAGACACGATTCAGCCTTACGGGTGTTGTATTATCATTTACGACACTCGTATGAGATAGACGAGACGCCAGTGCTGCCTTATGCTCCGGGGGATATAGAATCCGTAGTGGGGAATGAGAAGTGCCGAATTTATTGGAACTATTCATTCCCCACCCTCAGGCAAATCCAAGCCAATAAGCCTGATGTAGTCCTCCTCGACCACCAGCTTAGGACGATGTTTGTGATTGAGTTCTCGGCTCCCGCAGAGAACAACATCGTCCTAAAAGAGGAGGAAAAACGGAGGAAGTATCGAGATCTTCTCTCCGAGCTCCGCAGGCTGTATCCAGCCCACTCTGTTAAGATTGTGGTGCTAATTATAGGCGTCCTGGGTGGAATGAGACATACGTTGCTTTTTGACTTAAAGATCATACCGGCTTGTCGAAATTCGGCAGAGATCTTAGCCGGCAGAATGCAGAAGGCAATCGTCCTTGGTTCGCTACGTCTGCTCAGAACACACGATTTACGGGCGCAATGATTACTGACTCCACAAAGTGGAGAGTGGTCATTGCTTGACTCTCCAGAACATCTCCAAATGTGTCGGAGCCTCGGAAGGTGTTTACTGGAAAAAATAATAATAATAATAATAATAATAATAATAATAATAATAATAATAATACTCATACTCATACTCATACTGTTTATTGACCATTTATATACAAACGTATTTATTAAGTCACAATAGAAGAACAATCTTTAAGAAAATCGGAAATACTGTAAAAACAGTGTTCTAACAGATAGTTTTTGACAAACCTCTTAAATTTAAAAATACTCATATTGTTTAGATCGTTGTTGACAAATCGGTTATTTAAAGCATTGTAGAGTCCTAAGTCTGGCTTATTAACTTTTGTAGTTTTGATCCTAGCAGGTAATAGCACAAAATCTTTTGCATGTCTCGTATTGTATGTATGGATGGATGTATGTATGTGATGTGGTGTTACTATGGAGACGAAAAGAGTTCTTATTACGGTGGATGTGCAACAAAGTCTGCACGATAAAAATACATGGTAGTGGAAGACATTTTAAACTTATAAATAGTTTTTGACAATGGGTGCCAGGAGGGACATTACTGATTATGCGTATAGCCATTTTCTGTAAACTGAAGACTCTACAGGCTTTCGTAGAGTTACCCCAGAGTGTAACCCCATAATTTATATGACTGTCAATCAAAGAATAATAAATCGTTCTAAGGACATTCGAAGTTATACAATGTTTCAATTGGCGTAGTAAAAATAGTTGTAAAGAGAGTCTATTACACAGCAGGTCTACATGTGGCTTCCATGTGAGGTGCGTATCGAATGTTAGTCCAGTAATTTCGCGGGAGATGAATCTATGGCTCATTTATCGGCACTGAAGGAAATATATTGAGTTTTATCATCATTTAACTTAACGTAAGTCGTTCCTGGGCGCAAATGCGACCTGATTAATAATAATATGCCGCCCCCTCTCCCGCACAAGCCTTCGACTTCTGGGTTAATCCTCGTGATTAGAATGAGGGGTAGAGATATTATTATTATTATTATTTTCCAGTAAACACCTTCCGAGGCTCCGACACATTCGGAGATGTTCTGGAGAGTCAAGCAATTACCACTCTCCACTCCGTGAAATCAGTAATCATTGCGCCCGTAAATCGTGTGTTCTGAGCAGACGTAGCGAACCAAAGACGATTGCCTTCTGCATTCTGCCGGCTAAGATCTCTGCCGAATTTCGACAAGCCGGTATGATCTTTAAGTCAGAAAGCAACGTATGTCTCATTCCACCCAGGACGCCTATAATTAGCACCACAATCTTAACAGAGTGGTCTGGATACAGCCTGCGGAGCTCGGAGAGAAGATCTCGATACTTCCTCCGTTTTTCCTCCTCTTTTAGGACGATGTTGTTCTCTGCGGGAGCCAAGAACTCAATCACAAACATCGTCCTAAGCTGGTGGTCGAAGAGGACTACATCAGGCTTATTGGCTTGGATCCTTCTCGACCGCCTCACTAGTGACTTTTTTGCAGCCACTAGCATCCGTATCCTGTCGAGAGAATGCTGCTTGATGGTGAGCAGCACCACTCGATTCAGGGTATGATGGACCCGCCTAAGGGAGGTAGCTATGCGTCTCACCTTAGGTGTGAAAGCCCTATTGGCTTCCACGTAGTCCATCACACATTGGACGCGTGTTGCCTCGCTGACCGGATCTTAGCCTCCATCTTGTGCACTCGCCGTCGTGCTCTCTCTTGTGGAGAAACGGCATTTTCACGCCCTCTCTCCACCCGAGTCAGCAGTTCATCGGCCTCGTACACAGCGCAATTGACGCGCCAGATGTCAGCCTCTTCTGGGAGATCCTCACGGAGCGCAGTATTCACTCGAGCCAGATCTACGGGCTTCGGGATTTTTATAAAAGGCAACCCCCGACGGGTTGCTCAGGTCGTCCTGTTCTCGGGGAATGAAGCGCGGCGCCTCTGCGGGATCATTCCGTGGCTCTTCAACCACTGCATTCACCCTTAGTTGAGGACGCCTCTCATAGCCTCTGCGACGAAGGTAGGATACATAATCCCGTAGATTTGGTGCGGTGAGGGCGCGGCCTTCAGGGTGCATGTCACACCACCGAGCATACATCGAAAAAACTACAGTGTTTTGTTACCTTTTGGTAACGAAATTGCTCGTAGGTAGTAAAATAATATCTACTGATTGCCAGATTTGATAACTCCATACAGGGTATTCGGTAAAGAATAGACCATATTTTAATATAGCTTCCTTGGACAAAAATAATTTGATTTAATAAACCTAGCTTACTACAACTTTCTTATTGAATAATTGTACTCAAACAGAATGTTTTTTTGTAAGATTAACACTAACATCTAATTGATTTTTGAGTTAAATTTACAGGGCGTTATTCTGATCGCCAGTGTCGCTATATTATTTCTTTCAGAAGTTTTAAGAATATTATATGTTTTGGAAAATTATTTGTAATGTTTAAACAGGCGAATAGTTTTAAAAATGGTATACTTGTTGCATGTTGCCATAAAGGGGCCTGTGTTCCTGAAATAATGTTTTCTGCAAATACAAATAAAATCGGACGTTTAATAACTGAATTTAGGATAACAGTTATTTCATTCCAACTACAAATATTCAACGGTATTGAAAGTAAAACGTATAACAACAGAAAACGGTTCACCCAACAAAATTTTAGGTACAAAAATGTTACCAAATACGTATTTTTTAAAATGTTAACTGTAAGCAAATGTTAATGTTGCTATAACATAAACTTACATAGGTCTGCATAAAAAATTGTTCACTTTGTTTATAAGTACCTATGTGAAAATTATTAAAATGCGGGGTTAGAATAGCAAAATAATGTGTGTTTTACAAACTCTAGTTAAAAGTTATTACTTTATTTGAGGAAAACTGGAATAGTAACAATGAATAAACAGAACATTAAGAATTTTGTTTTTGTTATATATACTTTTGTTCTATGTTTTATTTTTCAAGATTTCTATACCTGAAGTTACAAAAAATGTTATTATTTTACGGCGAGAAATACCGCGATCTGATTTTTAAATGTTGTCTTTCTTTAATGTCATATTTTTCTATGTTGTATTTCATGCTGTTTTTATTTTCGGTTATGATAAGATTACAAACTGTATTAACTTTTAAAATTAATAATAATTTGTTAGTTATATATTGATTTCCAAGCTTAACAAATATGTTAAACGTAGTTTTCTTTAAAATGATGCATTTTGGCGACATGCAACAAGTATACCATTTTTGGTATTATTAAAACTAATCGAAAGCTGTATTTTTGTCCAAAGAAGCTAGCCTTAAAATATGACCCATCCTTTGCTGAACGCCCTGTAGACATTTTGCGCAAAAAATTCGATTTGAATCATAAACATTATCATAAAAGAGTGTTCTTGGAGAATGTTGTAAGAAAAAGTGACCATTATTGTCAGTTATTTTAAAAGCTTAAGATGACAGAATATACTTAATTTAATATTAACCATATAAATATTTAAATAATATCTTAGTATGTATAAGGTATTTCGATTATATATAAAACCATCATAAATTAGCACTTTTAAAATTAAAAACGATACCATCGCTGTCATTTCTGGATAAGTTGTTCGTAGAGCATAGAATAACAGAAAATACTTCATATGACCTCTCAGGACTCAAATTTTTCCCATAATATTACAAATGTATCAATAAATTTAATCTTCTAAAAAACGCCATAGAAATTCAATTGTCGCCGTCGCTCCGGGACAAGATATTTATTTCATAGACTATTACTAAAGTTTTGATTAATAAACATCAAACCACTGTGTATAATACATATAGTTATAAAGGTAGTTAACTAAAAAAATTTTACTTTTTACTATAAAATATGTTCGTATATATACATATATTCAATATAACATTTTTAGGTTTGATTGAAAAGTTAAATGTTTGGAAAAGGTAGCTCTATCAGCAATTACTTTGATAGAAGCAGTGTAGAAAAAAATGGTGCCTGGTTTATATAATGATGAAGGTCGGGTGAAATTATAAAAAACTCATAACTATTACTACCAAGTAAGTTAAAAAAGATGAAGTATTATCTATATTTAATCAGTACTGCTTGTCTTTTAGATTCAAGGGCAATTAGCAATAACAACGAGAAACCTATGTAGTTTACACAGGTGATAACAATGACCTGTTCATAGAAGAAATATATCGAGACAAAACATTTAACAAAAATACGTTTAAAAAGTTGGAAAGATTTTATATGCACTGTTTAGCTCCAGAAGTGATATTAAATAGAAGAGGAAGAAATTTGAAATGTAGAGATCCTAATTATATTTCCAAAGCCCAGAAAGAAACGGAAATAAAAAATAAACTTAAATTGCAGTAAACAGTCGTTCAGTTCGAAGGCTCCTGAAGTTAAAAAGCTACGACCTGTCTCAAATTGTCATTTACCCATTGGAGTACCAATTTTCACCGATTGTACGAAAGTCGCACTATGACGGAAGGGGAGGAGGGTTGGTTTTTATAAGAAGGATTGTTAAAAAAAAATGGAAAATTAATAATTTGTGTTTTTAAGGTATACATCACATGAGTTTTCAATTAGAATTAATTTTTGGAAAAATGATATTTTTTTAGTATGCACTGTCGGAAGCGGTATAGTATTTTGTATGTCGATGCATAAATTCAGGTCAATAGCGAAAATAGTTTCCAAAATATAATAATGCAAAGAAACATAAGTGAAGAGTACAAAATTTAAAGAAAAACGATATAATTACTCGCAATAAAGTTATTAGATAGATATATAGATATTTATTAGTGTTACATACACAAAAGTGTTTACACACGTCAGAAAAAAGTTTACAGTCATATTATAAAATCATCAAGAAAAAAAAATTAAAATATATATCTAACATACAGTACATAGTAGAAACATACACAGATAAGTGTTGACATGTAATAAATAACACATTGGTTTAAGAATTAACAAAATAAATGTGTGAATAAAAGCAGATAGTTGTAATTTTTGAAACGCATATGTAAAAGACTAAACTAAACAAACAGCACATAGATACAGATTAAAATAATGTCATAAAATAAAATAATGCATCCAAAATGTGCAAAGTTTGAATCACGATTTATTATATTTTGAAGTCACTGTCTAAAAATTCATGGATACTATAGAATGCGTTGCTTAACAGAAATTTTTTCAATGGACGGTCGAGGTATCGTATTTGCGGGGGTAATGCATTAAAAAACTGGATGCCAAGATACGAGGTGTCATTTCGTGTTTTACTTAGGCGGTGAAAGTTTATATTTAAATTATATTTTCCTCTGGTATTGTGACTGTGAATTTCGCTTCGGGGAGTGTACATATTTTCGTGATCTTTAACATACAAAAGGCACCGAAGTATATAAGTACATGGTACGGTTAATATGCCAAGTGTCTTAAATTGTACTCTACAGTCATCTCTGAATTTTAAGCCTGAAATTACGCGAAAGGCTTTCCTCTTCGTTGAGAAAACGGAATCGGATGAAGGTGTGTGGCCCCAAACCAGAATGGCATAAGATAATCTGGAGTGAATTAGACTATGATAGGCAGTAATCAATGTCTGCTGAGACACTCTGCCGTACAAACAGCGGAGCATGTAAATGCCTTTGGACATTTTGTTGCAGAGATAGTGGACATGCCCGTCCTATTGCAATTTTGGGTCTAGATATACTCCCAGAAATTTAACAGATTCAGGATTATTTACAGCATTTAACTCGCGTAGGCTGAATATCATTTTTTCTGTTTTATTTGCATTTAGGCATAAGTTGTTTGAAGAAAACCAGTTTGATGCATCTTCTTCGATTATCGGTATATCGACCACCAGATCGTTTAAAGATTTATTGGCCAGAGATAAATTAGTGTCATCAGCAAAACGGATGGCAAACACATTATTTCTCACCGAGGTTGGAAAATCATTTATATACACGAGAAACAACAACGGTCCTAAGACAGAACCTTGAGGTACGCCGTAGTTTAAGTTTAAACATTAGAAAACATTAACTAAAAATAATTTCTTAAACACCTTGGAACTCGAACAAAAATTTTATAGAGCAGTGTGATATTAATTTTTCATGTAAACTGAACTCTCGAAATCATATCCGAACAACCCTGTATAATGTAAATATATTTTTATTTCATTATTTATCCCTTTTGTAATGGGTATTTAATAATAAATAGTGAGACAATTCACAGAAGACAAATAGCAATATACTTTTTGAAAAATTTGTGTACCTGCAAAATAAAAGATAATAGTAAAAACAATCGTTTTATGTTTCAACCTGACCCAGATATCTATTATATCTTTATTTGTGTGGTGGTTTTAAAATATGTAAGCAAAGTTATACGGCGAAAATTAGATGTCAAAATATATTGCTAAGATCCAATTTACCTAAATGTCAACCTCCAACGAGTTACAGTCATTTACAAGACGAATGCTAATAAATGTTTTAAAGTAAATGTTAAAAAAATCCACTGGCGGCATGAGGACAATGTACACTAATATACAGGTAAGCGTCATTTGTTTCCTGCATCCCTGTATACTCCAAATTACGATAGCCAGCAGTATCAGTGAACAGATAATTTAACTGTAAGATTTTCCTTTTGAAATTTATAAATTTGAAGTGGTTGTCATTTCACTTTAAAAATTGTAAAATTCTGTCAATTTTGAGATTTTTTCAAGTGTGACTACATTTTTTTCAATATATATTAAAATTTGGATCAGATCGACTTAATTCTCTGAATTTTGCAGAAGTTTGGTTTGGTGTTTTAAACACCTGTATTTTTTCGTTAACAGTGTTCCAATAGCCCTTAGTTAATATTAAAGATTTTTTTTTAGTTCCCTTAATTTTGAGGTTTTTTTAAAGGTCAAATTTTTCTCATAACTGCATACAGAACGTTCAATAACCGTTCTGAAGTGGAAAATCGAAAATTTATATCCATAACAATGCAATCAAATGCATGTGGTATGTATGTTTAATTCGTCTTGATTTCTAATACTTAATTCCAAATTTTGCTCGCCTGTAAACAGAATTTACTTTACTGCCACCTCTTAGTCAGAGGCTGAACTATTTATTGTTAAATTAAGTCAAATTTGTATAGTTTGTAACAGACTTCTAGATAATGAAGTTGGCCGAACCTGCTGAGAAAATGACCCTTATGGAAATATGCTAATAAATTTTTAGGTACTGAAATTTATCATACTAACTACTTTTTAAAATTGATATATAGTTCTAAATATTCCTATAACATAAACTTACTTAGTGTTACATATAAAATTGTTTAGGTTTATGTGTATGCACGATAAATTAATTGATAAAAATGTAACATTAGGTTAGCAGCAAAGACCAATATGAAAATACGTTTTTTAAAAGTTAAAACTTTGTTTAAACTATATTTAAATAGTAATAATGAATAGACAGAACTTTAAAGATTCTATTTGTGTGGTTATTTTTGTTCTTCGAGTTTTATTTTTTGAGATTTCAGTACCTAAAAACACTACAAATATGGGTCATATTTTCCCAGAAATACGGCGACCTTAAGGGTATAAATTCATCATCAAGCTTTAACACAAGTTGAGTTTTAAGTAAACGCTTTCTGAATTTAGAACAGAAAAGTAAGGCACTGCACTTGTTCAAATTTAGTTTTAAATTCTGAGCTTTAGAATATTTAGATATTGCCAACAGATCACTATTAAGCAAGCACTGGCCGCAACAGTATCACTAGGATCAAATAAAAAAAAAACAATTGAGTATCATCTGCAAACGCAAGCATTTGAGATGAACTTATTTTACTAAACATGTCGGACCGATGTAACACTACCTATGCCTGACTGCAAACCCACAAGCACAACTCTCTGCTGCCGCTCTTTGAGATATGATGAAAATAAATTTAAAGATGTATTGTCGAAGCCATAATATTTAAGTTTAGCACACAATAAAGACACATCTAGACTATCAAACGCTTTGGAAAAGTCTAACACCAGCGCAGTAGCCATACCCTTATCAAGCGATGATAGTATACAGTCAGATAAATGCAACAGTAATGTAGTAGTACTAAATCCCTTCCTAAAACCTGACTGATATTCAGAAATAATGTTATTATTTGTTATATAAGCAAATAAACTGCTGGCCACTCGAACTTACACATAGATATTTTTAGGTAAAATTTAAAGTTCAATATTTTCAAGAGGGATGCAAATTTTTGAACGTGGCTTGCAACTTTTAAGAGCTAGTTTTTTTAATTAATTAAACTGCAGGACGTATATTTATCGTAGGACCATAGGTTTATTATATACGGCGTGATCAATGAAGTCATGCAAAAAATCAAAAAGTTTGTATGAGTGAAATTTCCTCAAAAAATGTTTTTTGGTCATTGAAATATGGTTCGTTACTAAGGTAACATCAATATCTCTAGACGTTTTCGTCAGTTTTTGGATTAAAGCCTTTAGGCCTAGTACACACTACTCAACATAAAATTTCCCACTAAGCATGAAACATTACAGCACTTCTGTGCAACGTTGCATACAGCTGAATTTGAGTTGAATTACGATACATAATTAATGAAAGTTGTGAAATGCTTTTAACAATGTTTCATTATAATATTATTTAAAAATGTTGAGGGTAAATTAATTCTACAACATTTCTGCAACGTTATAATTGTCCAGTTGATATATCATTACTTTTGCTCAAATTACAACAATGTCTATACTTTCATTATTGATATAATGTTGACAGAGGCATGTTTTCACAATATTATCGTCTCATAGTTGAAACAATTTCGTAAACAGCTTTATAGTGACTTGTTACATTAGTAATGAGATATAGTAATTGCTGCAACATCAACTAGGTATAACGTACCCACTAAGCTCTAATGTAAATTCAATTAAAATATTTTATACAATTTTTGGTCACAAATATCACAAATATCTGAGAATTTCGTAAATGTAGGTATCATTATTGTTTTCGAATATTATATAGAATATAACTTATCGATTATCATCCAAAAAAAAGATACAAAATACAATTAAGATTAAATTATATTTATTGATAATAATTTATTTAATGTGTTAATATTTATGTTATTATTTTGACCATAACAAGAAGCATTATTATTATTTTGTATATGTTAACTTAAATATCGCCAATCGGAACGCAGTATTTTTGAAATGCTTAAATCCAAAGGACCCAAAGGATACATTTCGGATATTTTCCACCGATTTAGCGGTGCGGATCGACCCGTACGGATAAAATTGACAATATATGGTGCACTCCGTCCAGTTTTATCAGCGCAGATGAAATCTATCAATGCTAGAATTTATCGGTACGGATTTGCATATCTTTTTCAAACTTGTTTTATGTAATGTATTATGTATTAAATATAATTTATTTTCTTTGAATCTATAGTTACTCTCAGAAATATTATGCTTCAGCTAAATGAGCGGGTCAGTTTATAAATATTCTTTAAAATTGTGGAATATGCGTTTTTTTATCAAAATAAGGAAACTATTCAGTTAATTATATGTATATTAAGATGACGCCACTTATATCTCACTGATACTATGTAATCGAATTTTGGTAGGATATCTACAAGATTTGAGCCTTGGCAATTGGAAGAATTGGCACCACGGGCACGGGAATAATAGATCACTAATTTATGCTTGGTCATAAAATCCAGAAGAAATAAGTATGCACAATACACCCTGTAGAGTGTATATTTAAAATTTCATAAAAATATTCAATAGGTAGTGGGAGTGGGTACTCCATTCCTACCAACATTACAAATGCAGTGTCTAGAATGTTATAAAAGAACATTGCACTGCGACTTGTGTGAAATAATGTAACAACATTGCACATACGTTGATGACATGTACATTTAGCGATGTTGATAACGTTTTGCTAAATAACGTAATTGCAGTATTAATAGAAATTAAAATGCAATTTGCTAGTAATGTTTTCCCTTAGGAACCTTACACTGCAATGTTTCTAGCCTGCAGAATAAAGGTCCCTGGGATATTGCATATAACGGGTGATTCATCGTGAGGTTTGATTTTCAATATGCTTTTTTTACAGATCACGTGTGACTCATGTCAAATTGCATTGTCATTTTTGTTCAGTATCGTTTGGCAAGTCATCATGGAAAGACTCACACCACAACAGCGTCTCCAAATTGTTCAGCTGTATTACGAAATACAGCGTTCTGCGAGAAATGTTTTTCGTGCGATTCGAGGAATTTACGGTGCGCATAATCGATCTACTGAAACCACTATTGCCAACACCATTCGCAAATTTGAGTCCCAGTTTACATTAGTGGATAATACTCGACCGGTTAGACCACATCCAGCACGTGGTGAAGTGAATATAGCATCTGTAGCTGAGAATGTACGCGAAGACCGTGACGAATCGATTCGTCGTCGTTCTCAGCAGCTTGGCTTGTTGTATTCGACAACTTGGCGTATTTTACGTAAGGATCTCGGCCTTAAAGCGTACAAAATTCCACTTGTGCAAGAATTGAAGCCAGGCGACTTAAATTTGCGTCTTAATTTCAGTGTACGGGCTCTGGAAAAACTCAATGAAAATTCGGTGTTTTATCGTGAAATTTTGTTCAGTGATGAAGCACATTTCTGGCTGAATGGATACGTTAATAAAAAAATTGCCGTATTTGGGCTGATGAGCAACCCGAAGAGTACCAAGAGCTACCATTACATCCATTAAAAACAACGGTATGGTGTGGTTTATGGGCTGGTGGAATCATTGGTCCATATTTCTTCAGAAATGAGGAAAATCAGAATGTTACTGTCAATGGTAACTGTTATCGCACCATGTTAAGGGACTATGTGCTTCCTGAAATTCAAGCGCATGGTCTCGGTGAGCTCTGGTTTCAACAAGACGGCGTTACGAGCCATACAGCGCGTGAAACAATGACCTTGTTGAAAAATCATTTTGGTGAGCACTTAATTTCACGTTTTGCTACGGTAAATTGGCCACCTAGATCGTGCGATATCACACCATTGGACTATTTTCTTTGGGGATATGTAAAGTCTGAAGTCTTCAGGAATAAGCCAGCTACGATTGACGCTTTAGAAGCCAACATTACTCGTGTTATTCGTGAGATACCAGTCGCTATGCTCGAACGAGTCGCCCAAAATTGGACCTTCCGAATGGACCACCTCAAACGTAGTCATGGCGACCATTTACATGATATCATTTTCAAAAAGTAAATGCCATAAATTGTTCTTTAACCGATAATACAAATTTTCAAATTTATGTGGTTTATTTTACATTATAAATCAAACCTCACGGTGAATCACCCATTAGTTAATCATAAGTCTGAGAGCAACATTACAGCTAGTACAGAAATGTTTCTATAACATTGAAGAAACTTAATTATGTTTAGTGGGTTGGGTAGCAAAATTTTCAAAATGCTATAACTTGACATTGGATTGACGGTTCTTGATGATTTTTGCAGATTTGGAATCCTTATTTCACGTAAATTTTCTATGGTTTAAGCATTTCATTTGAGGGTGGAAAATTTACACATTATACCGGGTCGATAATAAACAAAAACGTATTGTACCACGTGCTCTAGGGTTTGGCATTATTTAAGTTTTTGTAAAAATAAATTCTCACCTCAAGTTGTTTTTATTTAATGGTATTTTCACTTATTTCTAAAATAATGTTAACTACTTTGAAATGGACGCGTCGCGTAGAAATTACACCCGATCATAATTATGGGCATGGGGGTGGACAAAGAACTCTGTAAAACTGAATGATTCTCTGAGACAATAAACTGGGGTGTGAGTTTTGGACAGTGAGAAGAACATTAAATCAAAACAACTTGAGGTGAGAATTTATTTTTACAAAACCTTAATAAAAAATAATGCCAAACCTTAGAGCGCGTCGTACAATACGTTTTTGTTTATTATCGACCCGGTATAATGTGTAAATTTCAACCCTCAAACAAAATGCTTCGACCATAGAAAATCTATGTGAAATAAGGATTCCAAATCTGCAAAAATCATCAAGAACTGTCAATGCAATGTCAAGTTATAGCATTTTAAAAATTGTGCTGCCCAAATTTTATGTTGAGTAGTGCGTAAAAGGCCTAAAGGTCTTAATCCAAAAACTGACAAAAACGTCTAGAGATATCGATGTTACCTTAGTAACGAATCATATTGAAATGATCAGAAAAAATTGTTTGCAGAAATTTTACTCATAAAACCTTTTGATTCTTTGCATGACTTCATTGATCACCTCGTATATAATAAACCTATGGTTCTACGATAAATATACGTCATGCATCTTAATCCGAAAAAAACTAGCTCTTAAAATTTGCAAGCCACGTTCAAAACTTTGCATTCGTCTTGAAAATATTGAATTTTAAATTTTGTCTAAAAATCTCTATGTGTAAGTTCGACTGGCCAGCAGCTTAGTTGCCTTTGTATAACTTTTTCCAACACTTTGAATATAGTAGGTAGGATGCTGATAGGACGAAGGTCACTATAAGATGTAGGCAAATTAATTTTAAGAAGAAGTCTAATAAGGGATAAATTCCATAGTTGTGGAAAGTAGCCACACTCCAAGCAACAGTTAACAATATGTGTTACATAAGGACATATAACCTTAGAACAAAAGTGCAGCATCCTTGCAGAAATTTGATCATCTCCAGTTGCATTGGACTTTAAGTTAAGAATAATGCTCTTTATCTCATCAATGTTAGCTAAATCGAAGTGAAAATGCAAGGTATCGTTAAATCTGTTAGATTCGTAATATGAAGTTGTTTCAGGACAATTATCAGGTGTACTAAATACTGATAGGAAATAATTATTAATTTCATCACAATTCATTAAGTTGGCAGGAATGTTAATATTTTTATTTTGCCTTACATTTTAATAATAATAATAATATGCTTTATTAACTCAACAGGTAACCCCAATTACAGGACCAGCAGAAATATAAAAAAAAAACACTATAATAAATAACAGCTATTAAAGATAAACTAATTAATAAACATAACTATGTAGAGTGGGTGCAAAAATATAAATATGTAATTAAACAACAAAATCTTCACACAAATATAAATAGCTCACACAATACATATCCGTTATACATAGGTAACACCTATAATATATACACAGACATACACCGAATTTTTATACTTACACATAAAAAAATTAATAAAAATTATCTGAATCTGAATTTGAAACTATTGAATTTGAATATTTGAAATTTATACATGAAATACTTGTCTAGCATATTGCACTAATTTTTTAAGATTTGAAAAGTATACATCAAAATATGGACTCAGCTCATTGAAATAGGTACACATACAATACACTGGTGACTTCAACAACATAATATTAGTCTTATGATGTTTAGACTGAAACGTTATATTTTGTCTTGAATTCATTCTGGGGACGTGCAGATTTATTTGAGCAAGTAATTCCGGACAGTCAACTTTATTTTTCAATACTTTAAATAAAAAAATAAGATTTGCACATATTCTTCTAAATTCTGAACTGTCCAAATTATGCCTTTCCAAAAGAAGACTATTCTCAATCCCCCTTTCCGGATATGTTGTAACGTTTATCTTTTAGTTTTCCCGGTATCATAAAATGTTTCGCCTAGCGAGTGTCGATATGAATGATTCTCTATTAGATTTTTCAAATAGCACCGCAGAAGTAATGTGGGTTGACAGTCAGAACAATTTATTGTATTAACATGATATCTGCAGTGGAACTCTGTAACTCAAGAAAAATAGAAAAGGAAAGAAATTAAGAAAGAGAGAAAATTTCTTTCCATTATTCGATGGTACTCTATACAACATTTTCTATTGTGATCGAGTGAAGTCGCCAATAGAGAATTTTTGTATTATCCATCCTGAAAACATTGTGATTATTTAGGGAGTTTTAAGTTTTACCATTTTTATGTTGCCATGATTGAGTCGCCATTGTTCAAAATACATATATGCAAAATTCAAACCTTTTGCAATAAATTTACCGGTTGATCTTCTTTACACTTTCTTTCACTTTTATAAGCGGAATTAAATGGTTTACCGGATTTATCAATTGTGATTTATTTTTTGCATTAGTTCAATTCATATCTAAAGAATGATTGATCCAATTTATAGGTAAAATATTTTAAAAATTGCACTAGATACCAATTAATATACTATATAATAAGCTTATATTTTTCTAGGTACTTTAAAAATAAGATTTAGATGCCTTTTAAAAGATCGTGTACTTCGCTATAATCCGTTTAAAGCAGGGCAGATTATAAACGCTTGCTGTACTCTATACAATATGTGTGTGAGGACAAATGTCACTATTGACGAGGATGAAGTTGAGAATGAAATAGACCCATTTTTCCAACCAGAATTAGCTGGCGGAGAAATTTTTCAATTAGGACAGCAACAGAGAGGGCAGTTAATTAAATTGTTGTTGACAACTAAATAATAATAATAATTTTTGCAAAATTTTATTTTGCTACATCCCAGGAAAAAAACAAGTTATTTCTAGTTTATTGAAACAACAACAAGTTTATTGAAAACATAAAGAAACAAACATTTCTCATAGTAGAAACACTATTTTCTAAAACAATTACATGTACGGTAAACAAAAATTTTATCCACTCGTTGCCTGCGATGTGAATAGTACATATATAGCTTTAGTCACTACAATTTTTTTCTAACAAATAATTTTCCACGTATTGTTGTATTTTATTTATTTATTATTTAAATGATATGACACAGACTTCATTATTTAAATTGTAATTATTTTTATATTTATTTTTATTGTCCGTCACATAACCAATTAATCGTATACAATCGTATATCAAGGAACACCAAGGAACACACATGAAAACTACGAAATCCTTTAGGAACGATGCGGGAAAGACGATAAACGGCGTTTCTATTTCCAAGTATTCGGATTTGAATTCGGAAATTGCGAATTAGGCCGAACGACCTTACAGAGTAGCCCATAGAAAAAAAGAAAGAAAATTTCTTTTCTATCTGTTACAGAGTTCCACTGCTGGTACCGAGTCGTATACGTATTCTTTTTGCAAAAAAAAAAAGAGATAAAATACAGAAAGCAAGAACGTAGCGAGACTGGAAATAACGAACATTAGCGTTAACACCTAAGTAATTTGTTGTTAAAGAAAATTAAGAAATGTTTGTGGCCTTAACAAAAACAACTAAGGTAATTGTTTAAATATATTTTCTTTATATAACCACATAAATGTAAGATCTTCGAGTTTTCTGATTTAAAATATTTTTAGGTTTTTTACGTTAACGTAATAGTTAATAAAGTCAATCATTTTCACAACGGCATTTCAAGATGTATCTTTAATTACTGCTATTGCTGCTGCCCCGTTATTTCTGTGGAAAACTTCTGAACATCCATATCTGATTTTCGGATGGGAAAACTGTCGTAGCTCGTAACAATCCACCTAGAATCATATAACATTGCTAGGCAGATGGTTGGTTTGGTTGCTTTCATGGCGGAGAAGTATCCCCCGGATTCTCAAACCTGAAAGAAAATATTATTAAGTAAAAACTGCAGTCACATCTGTAAGTACTTACGTCATATATAGTTATACGCCTCCTGGATCCTCCGATCACGTGGAAACTAGAATTTAACAAAAGTATTTTTCTGAAATTAGTGATTATATACATGGGTATTTGTATTACCTATTATTGTTTATATTATTACTACTAAAGGTATTTATTAATTTTGAGAATAACTTAAAAATATATATTTTTTATTAACTTACCTAACTAAAATAATTTTGTATTAAATTTAAGAAAAGTAGAAAGCTTTCTATATACAGGAACACATCCTTAATTAAACTAATCGTAGTTTTCAACTTATACTTACCAAAACTATATTTATTTATTAAGGAGGTGCTATATTATTATTATTGTTTGTCATTTAATTATTTGGTGTTTATTACTCATTACTGCTCGTCTATATGTAATTTAATTATATTTAAATAGATTTAAGTAATTTAAACAGTGAGGTTCTTTTATTTTGTGCATAAGTGTCAATTATTGCCTTCACTATATTTTTATTTCATAATATTTTTGTTTTTGTCGATTTATACAAATCGTCTGGCGCCCACATAATATCTGTTTATATAATATTAGCCAAACAATCATATGAGCAGGAAAAAAAATAGTAACAAGAAAAACGAGCTCAACCCTGATCTCCGAGTTATAGCTGCTGGGTTTTGTAATTCTCTTAAATAACAACTAAGGAGGGCTTACAATGTACCAGTCATTCTAAATGATAGGAATATTAAAAATTTTCTCTGAACCTGTTCAATCGCCTGCTTATGAACGGCATAAAATGAGGACCAAACTACCGATGCATATTCGACCTTAAATCGAACATAAGCGTGATATAAAGATTTCAGGCATTAATCATTGGAATAAGTTTTGCAGTTTCTTATAATAAATCCCAGCATTTTAATTGCTTCTTTTGATTTCATCTGAATGTTCTACAAAACTTGATTTCGAATAAAAAAGTACACCCAAATCTCTAATCAAAAATTTTCTTTCCAATGCAACACCGTCAATATTATAGTTGTAGTCGATATATTGTTTTTTTTTGTAAATGATATTATGTTGCATTTATCAATGTTAATGTTAACTTTTTTTCAGTATACACTTTTAAGTCATTGGCAAAAACTAGAGATTTACATTGCAGCTCATCACACAGATCATTAATAAATACAAGAAATAAAAGAGGACCAAGATTGGATCCTTGCGGAACTCCCGACGTCGGCATATATGCTACCGAACTGTAACCATTATAAAAAACAAATTGATGCCTGTTTGTTAAATAGGACTTGAAAAATTTCAACAGGCTTTCACCAAAACCAAAATTAGATAATTTCATTATCAATAAGTTATGATCTATGCGGTCAAAGGCTTTGGTGAAATCCGTATATAGAGTATCAACTTGTCCCTGGCTATCCAATGTATGAGACACATCTTGTGTAAAAACAGTCAGGTTGGTTACAGTAGACCTATTAGATATAAACCCGTGTTGAGTTGGTGATAAGTAAGTAATTTTACGCTATCGTATATTCTATTATATAAAATAATTTCAAGCATCTTGGCAAAATTACAGAGTAGGGATATTTGTCTGTAATTCGCAATGTCAGATGAATTACCAGACTTAAAGATTGGTATTGCTTTCGCTACTTTCCATTTATCAGGAAATGTGGACGCCTTTAATGACTTATTAAATAGTATAAACAGTGGTATCGAAAATGCACCTATACAATCTCTGACAATAAATGATGGAATAAGGTCAGGACCTGCTGTCATTCTGTTCTTAAGTTTTCTTGCAGCAAATTCTACTTCAGACATTGAAATACTACTAATATTGAGGACGTCATAATTATTGCTAAAGAATGCTTTATCAAAATCATCATTAGAAGGGATGTAAACTGAACGGAAAAAATTGGCAAATGTATCAATAATAGACATACTATATTCCTTACCTAAATAACTCATTGTATCGGGTAGACGGGTTTGCTGTTGTTTAGAATGAACAAAATTCCAAAAATTTGGACCTGTGGAAATTGAACTTTGAGCATTCTGTATATAATTACGATATGCTAATTCTATTTGGCTTTTAACTAACGCTCTAAATCGTTTGAACTCAGTTAGATGATGATGAGAATTTGTTTTTTTGTAGTTATTGAAATGAAAATCTTTGCGTTTTATATTATTTATGATATCCCTGTTATACCATTTCGGATACTGTTTTTTATAAAATTTAGATTTCGGTACATACTGATTCAGAATAGTATAAATTTTATTGTAAAATTCGTCTAAGGCCAAGTTAACATCTGATATATCTTACAAGTAATAACAATCTGCATTCAAAAAGGCATTATACAGTGCCAGAAAGTCAACTTTTCTAAAATTATATGATTCGGTATTGTAACTTATTGAGAATTTTGCATTATTTGTGGGAATTTTAACACACACAAGCAAAGCTGGATGATAATTGTCTTCCTTTAATAATGGAGCAGTATCATGAATTATTCTACATTTAAAATTAGAAAAAACAAGATCAAGTAGGCGGTTATTATTATTAAATACTTTATTATGTTGCTCAATGTTAAAAAGGGTTGCTACATTATTGATTATATTAGTTTTGCTATCCTGTAAATCATAATTACTATAATGCGGTATATTAAAATCTCCAAAAATCAGTATATGTTTACCCAAAATGAATTCGATTTGCTCAAAAGCCTCGAAAAATAACTCGAATTCTTCTAAATGTACGCTAGGAGGTATGTACAAAACAAAAATATACAAAACAGTGCAGTGAAATTGACATTTGACACATAATACATCTATACTAGGATTTATATTTAAATTTAAATACCTCAAAGCCTTCCACATCTCTTTTTTATTCGGATTTCTCTGTTGATAACTCAGATATGCAGCTTTTTCCTCACGAACAATTTTTACTAACCTATTACGTAACAGCTTGTAGTAATTAAAATCTATTTGCGACTTAGTCCGCTTAAATTTAGTAAGTGCTTTGGTTCTTTCCTTCATTAACTGATTTACGTTAGTAGTAATCCAGGGTGAATAGGGTTTAGTTATACGAGACCTAATATACATATGGAGCATGTCTATCAAATAATTTTAAGATATTGGTATTTAAAAATGCTATCTTTTTATCAGTATTATTGATGTAAAGGATATTTGCCCATTGCACATTATTGAAGTCAACTAACAAATCATTATATGAAAAATTTCTGAATTTTCTGTAAACTACAAATTTAGCAGGACAACGAGAATAAGACAGCGCCAGTTCACAAAAGATTGCATGATGATCAGAGATCAAGTCGACATTGATAACACCCGAATCCACAACTAAGTCAGAACTGTTTGTATAAATGACATCCACCAACGTCCGGGAGGTGTCTGTGATCCTGGTGGGCTCTTTAATAAGTTGTTGCAAATCATAAGAATTAAAGCAATGCAACATAGGATTGTCGGATAAATGGTTAACATTTATATCCCCTAGCAAAAAAATATGATCATATCTAGGAAAAACATGAGATCAAAAAATCTTGTGGTAGTGTTGGCAGCAAATTATTGAGTGATAAAAAGAATGGATAAAAGGCGATATTAATAAATTGATTAATTTATACCACGGTAAACCCTATCTATATGCCCATTTTACAAATAAATAAATTAAGAATAAACTACTGGTTTCATCCCCAAAAAAATGTTAAAACAACGCTGGATCTTCGACACTGGGTTCGCATATTAATTGACTATAGGCAAGTAATCTTTGTTGTCTCAAAATCAACTCTCAAACCCACACTGAACGATTTTTCATTTCTGTCGGACAGAAATTGTATTTAATCTAAACAGCGTAAAGATTTCTGTCAGATCTATATGTTTCATACGTCTACCATATATATCAACACGTCTATACGATTAGATATAAACACGTATTATTTTTGTATGTTAAAAGTAAATCTTATAAAGAAAAATTCTTAATTTAAGGTTTATTCCACCTCTTATAACAAACCAGGCAAATGCAAAATATGCTAGTAAAATATCTGTAGAAATATTCTTTCAAAAATAATCAATTAGGCTAGTATTCTAAGAAACAGTTATTGTTTAATGTTTAAGTTTAAGCCAAGGCCTGTAGATATAAACACGGCCGAGTAGGGACAAAATGTTGAATTAGCAGAATGTTTGGTGTGTGTATGGAACAGAAACTTAGTATAATTATTAATATATAACGAGCTCTTCTTTGCATCGCATCGACGTGTCTTCCGAGTGCCGCCTTTAAAATAAACTATATTACTAACTGATAATAAAGTGTTATTTTTATATAACCTATACCAATAGGTTATGGGTCCAGGTACTACCAGGTACTACCAGGTGCTACCAAGTGATTTAATTATTAGATCGCGTTGTAAGTGATTAAAACTTTTAAGTGAAAAATCATTGTGAGAACTAAACTTTTTATAACTATATAGTGACAATGGAAAATTTAAAAATGAAATGAAACATCAAAGCTTTTGATGGTGAACGTTATAGTATATGGTTTAAGTTTAGAATACGAGCTTTATTACGAGAACTTGACGTGATAAAAGTGCTAGATGCTGACATTCCTGAAGTGATTACCGATGAATGGTCGAAAGCGGAACAAGTTGCTAAATGTGTAATAATTGAATATTTAGCGGACTCACTACTTAGTTTTGCGAATGCGGAAAGTACTGCAAAACAAATATTTGCTATTTTGGACGCTATTTATGAAAGAAAAAGTGTCGCTACGCAATTAGCTATTCGAAAGAAATTGTTAGCGTTGAAATTACAAAGTGAGATGGCGTTAACAAAAAATTTAATTTGTTTGATGATTTACTAACGGAACTGCTAGCGGCAGGTGCAAAACTGGAAGAGAGTGATAAAAAAATTACATTTGCTACTCATCCTTCCAACATCATATAATGGAATTATAACTGCACTTGAAACGTTGCCAGACGATTGTTTAACTTTAGCTTTTGTAACAACAAGACTTCTAGACCATGAAGTCAAACTAAGAAATGAGGACACCGATACAAGTGCTAAAGTACTGCAAGTTGAAAGTAGAGAAACTACTCTTCAGAAAAGGATTTCGGTATGAAACTGGAAATAAACGAACCGTTCAAGCTATTGAAATGAGTCAACCACAGTCAAATGATTTCCCAAGAAGTTTTGCATTTATGGTTGGAGACAGTTACTTCCAAAATAGTGATACCAAAGAATTTAAATTTATCCTGGACTCGGGAGCGTCGGATCATATTGTCAACAGAGATGACGTGTTCAGTAAAGTTGTAAAACTACAGTCTCCTGTAAAAATTTCAGTAGCCAAGACAGGGACTTACATCACTGCAGAGAAAAGGGGTACAATTGAAGTTACCAGCAATTTGAGCAACCAGCAACTGTTCTGTCCAGATGTGCCATACAATTTATTATCCGTGAGAAGGATGCAACAAGCCGGAATTACCATTATTTTTAATAAAAACGGAGTAGAAATTAACAAAGGTAATAAGACCGTAATGAGAAGTAAACCTTTGAATAATTTAATTGGTATTGAATTAAAGGTAACTAACAGTATTATTTCTAATTTTGCTCCACAAGTAAATATAGTAAATTCAAATTATAAGTTATGGCATCAACAATTTGGTCATATTACAAAGTCTAAATTTTTGGAGTTAAAACAGAAAATGATGTTTCACGATATTAATCAGATTGACCATATTATACCTAATGATGACTTGTGTGAAACTTGTATTAAACGTAAACAAGCATGATTACCATTTGAGAAAACAAAAAATAAAGATCATATAAAACGACCATTATTTGTTGTACACTCCGATGTTTGTGGGCCTATCACTCCTCCTACCATTAATAACAAAAATTATTTTGTTCTTTTTGTTGACCAGTATACTCATTACTGTGTAACATGTTTGATTACATATAAATTAGATGTATTTTCTGTTTTTCAAGATTATGTTTCGAAAAGTCAAGCTCATTTTAATCTAAAAATTGTTAACCTGTATTGTGATAATGGCAGAGAATATTTGTCAAACGAAATGAAAGACTATTGTGTGCAGAGAGGCATAATTTACCATTTGACAGTTCCACGAACCCCTCAATTAAATAGTCTCAGAACGTATGGTCAGGACAATCACCGAAAAATCTCGTTCAATGATAACACCGGTCAACACGAAATTTGACATTGTTATGAGAGTATAAAATGTTGATAGATTATATCATATTTAAACGAAAAAAAATTATATTGCATAAAAAAGTTTGCTTTTGTGTCCAGGAGAACGTTTATACGATATTTTAAAAAATCTGTGGTTTTAATTTTTTTTATGATAAAACAATACAAATATATTTCTATATTATTTTTATTAATTTTTACTCTCAAAGTAGCTTACAAAAAAGTGGAAGATATTTTAAAAGTGTACAGTATTACTTTTTCTTTTATTTGCATAAGAACTTTCTCTCAATAAACCCCAAATATAGTCTCCCATTGTATTTTCATTGTATTGGCCTTGATAACGTTCTTCGAAATCCATAATATCTGTAGAAATGTTGTCCTTGCTCATTTTTAAATTTACATAAATGAGCATGCAGCATATGTACTTTTAAAGACATGCTCTATTATGCAAGTTTGGAAATTCTTCATTGCCAAAAATTATTTTAAGTTACGGACCAACAAAAACTCCAGCTTTAAGCTTTGCTTCTGACTTTCTCGATGACATTTTAACCTTTTCTATACTTGTACAAAACACCTTGTTTATCACTATCTTGTGTGCCATCTGGAGGCATTGTGTGAATGTAAAAACCCCACTTTTATCAGGCGGTAAATTGGAATGTACTAAAATTAATTAGCGATCTTAAAAAAACGCGAAAATGAGTATTATTATTATAACTATCACAAAAGCAAACTTTATTGGAAAAAAGGTATTTTTTCTTCATTTTTGTGCATAACAAACAGGAAAATCATAAAATAAACTTTAGGACAAAAAAGGAAAATTTCTTTGTAGTTGTGTAATTGGTGGTAGTTTAGATAAAACTTTCTGGGGTGAAGCTATCCTTACTGCTACGTTCTTAATTAATGTAACGCCAACAAGGGCTGTAAAAGAGGCGAAAACACCATATCAGTTGTGGCATAACAGAAAACCACAATTAAAATATTTGAAAGTTTTCAGTTCAACTGTTTATGTACATTGTAAAACCAGGAAAACAAAATTTGATAAAAAATCCTGGAAAGGTATATTGGTTATGAACCGAATGGTTATAAAGTGTGGGATGTGGAAACTGAAAAATTAGTTGTTGTTAGAGATGTAATTGTGGATGAAACAATGCTTTTAGAATCCAGACCTGTACAAAATAATAAAGAAATTAGTATTGAAAATTCCAGTAGTGCTAGTAAAACTGATACATCAAATAAATCAGTAAATAAGTCTACTATGAAGGAAAAGGTAACAGACAGTTCAAGTGTGAATGCCAAATTAGGTCAAGAATCTAATGAATCTCTTGACAGGCACGGCGAGTCTTTCATGCGGAATGATAAACAAACAAGTCTCAAACTTAGGAGAAGTGATAGATTAAAACATCGTTCTGTTGTTTCTTATAACGAGAATGATATACAGGATGATTATGTGTGCTCAATCTGTTATATGTAAACTTCCCAAATCATATCAAGAAATTAAAACTAGACATGATAGATTGAAATGGGAAGAAGATATTCAATATGAATTAAATTCATTATTAATGAATAATACTTGGAAATTAGTTCAAAAACCTGAAAATAAATCGATTATTGATTGTAAATGGGTATTTGTTATTAAAAATGATGAATTTGGAAACCCATTAAAATATAAAGCTCGTTTAGTTGCACGAGGATTTAGTCAGGAGTATCTAGTAGATTATAATGAAACGTTTGCTCCAGTTGCTAGAATTTCAAGTTTTAGATTTTTAATAGATTTTTCAAACCAGCACAAGTTGTTGATTCATCATATGGATGTAAAAACCGCATTTTTGAATGGGAACTTAAAGGAAGAAATTTATATGACAGTTCCTGAAGGTGTAAAATGTAAAACAAATGAGGTTTGTAGGTTAAATAAAGCGTTATATGGTTTAAAGCAAGCAGCAAGGTGCTGGTTTGAAAGATTTGACAAGGCTTTGAAAGAAAATGGATTTATAAATTCTCCTGTTGACCACTGTATTTACATTTTAGATAGGGGAGATATATCAAAAAATGTGTATCTCATACTTTATGTGATGATTATTGCTACCGCCAATAATGAAACAATGAATAGTTTTAAAAACTATTTAATGAATACATTTCGCATGGTTGATTTACATAGAATCAAATTATTTTTAGGCATTAAAATTGAAATGTATCAACACAAAATAACTCTAGATCAAAGTGCCTATATTCAAACAATATTAAAGAAATTTAATATAATAGAATGTAAACCTGTCCTGTAAACCTTTGCAAAATAAATTAGATTATACTGAATTAAACTCAGATGAAAAATATGAATCTCCTTGTCGTAATTTAATTGCATGTTTAATGTATGTCATGTTGTGCACTAGTCCAGATTTAAGCACAACTGTTAATATTTTAAGTAGATATGCTAGTAAAAATAACAGGGAGTTGTGGCAAAATCTAAAAAAGGTACTTAAGGATATCTTAAGGGCACAATTAATCTGAAATTAAATTATGTTAGAAGGGCTCATAAACATATTTTGAGTGGGTATGTTGATTCTGATTGGGGTGGTAGTGATCAAACTGATAGAAAAAGCACAGCGGGTTATTTATTTAAATTATTTGAACAGTCCACTATCTGTTGGAATACAAAAAGACAAACATCGGTAGCGGCCTCTTCTACCGACGCTGAGTATATGGTTCTTTTTGAAGGTGTCAGAGAGGCATTGTGGTTAAAATCATTGGCAATAAGCATATACATAAAGATATATACTGCTCTTGGACGACTGCGCATCGGTACGGAGCATGCAATAAAAGGGGATGGAAAATGACCACCATTTTGATGTACTCTCTTCTTCTTCTCATGTTTATGTTTACGTTTGTTGGTTTGTGAGGTTAGGTTTGGAATTTATTTGGTTTACAAAAATGTTAATTTAATAGAATATTTTATTATTCTATGCATGAAGAACATGTGCTTTATTAGAAGTTGTAAAAATGTTAGAAGTCTGCTGCCTCCACAAATGTTTTTAGGATTCCGAAGTGACTTTTTCATAGACACAAGCAAATTTACTAATATATCTATGGACTTTTTATAGGTATGTTTTAAATGCGTGTTTTGTTTTTGTTTGTTTATAAAAATATATATATTTTATAGTAAAAACAGTACAACCATTTATATATATTTAATCTGTGGTACAACCTATGAGTTCATCCGATATATTTTTGACACCTTCGTCTTCGATGTTATCTCTTTCCAAAAACAAAAAACATACATACATAGGATGGCAATTTAATTTCAATGGGAGTGAAACAGGTTGGGTTTCATCAAGAAAAGGCTCGAGTATAGCTAGTCGAAGAAAACTTTAAAAAGCTGAGCACAAATATTTGTAAGTATCCTGCATGTTTTAGATATAAAAATGTAAGCATACTTATTAATCCACATTTGGTATTTTAGAGTAAGTCCTCGATCTGCCAAAAGAAAGTGAAAAATTAAAAAACAAATATATCGAAGAAAATGTATAGGGCCAAACAGTGTATAAAAATATTAGTGTTGTCATTAAAAGATGTGGTGAAGCATTTAACGTCAAGAAAAGTACATTTTCCATCTCATGGCTTTGATCGCAGATATTATTGCTGTATTAAGAAAATTATTTGCATCACTTGACAATTTATACAAAAGACACCTAGATCAGGTTTTTAAATTTACTGAAGATTACCATAAACTGTTATAAAATTATACAATAATGATATCATATACACAGTGTTCCATAATCAGAGAGAATCATAGAGAAGCTGAAGATAGTAAACGTCTCTATATATGTTGTATGCAAAATATAGTGTTTAAAGATATAGTGTTAAAAGTGAAAATATGTTGTAAAGGTTTGAATTATTAGTGTATGTAATTTAGTAAGGTTGCCAATAAGTAACTATGTAACTATCATTGATTTTATTAGTTTGGCTATCAGATATGTCTAAGTAAGGTTTCACTTTTTGACAAATTTTAAGCAGTACAAAGTTACGAGGCCATCTAAATCAAAAAAAGCATTGTGATCAACACCCTCAGATCTAATAAATTAAGCATTTATTACCTTTATCATTCAATTAAAATAGTATAAGTAACAAATTATCTGTTTTTCTGGCACAGATCTTGAGATCTGGCGATGCCGAACGTAATGCTTGACATGTCTGACGGCCTATAAATAGTTTTAGACAATATCAACAATTAGAAGCACCCTTCTTATTCCTATATATCTAATGGTAACTGTATAAAGCAGAAATGATAATTAAATACTTTTCCATACTAGTCACTAGCCTATTATAAAAAAAATTAATTTCATATTCCTCACAGCTTATTTGGATGTAAACCTTTCAACTTGACACCCTGTATATTATAATTTACTTATTTTGACTGTTATGTTTTATGTGTAAATTAAACTCTTACCTTATCAATAATTTTTCGTAAAGCATTAATTATTAACAGTATAAAATAAATACTTCTACTTCCTCTTTTATAAATAAAAATTGATGTAATCAAAATAAAACTGTTTTCAGGTTTGGTTTCTTGATTCTGTAGTCCTAATTTGTTCCTCTGGTTTTAGTGTTTTAATCCTTATCTATTATATTTTAATAACAGACTAGTTATAATTTAATTTCTTACAAAATATGTTTGAATTTAGAAACGGATATTATATTTACCGCCCACAAAATATTTGGGATTTGTAGTGTTTTCACTAAACAGTTGGCAATGAGTACATCAAAATGGCAGCCCCCTTTGTTGCACGTGTCGGTCGTCGCACTCACGCAGTATATATCTTTATGTATATGGCAATAAGTATTAATATTGATATGTCAGAACCAATTGTTATATATGAAGATAATAATGGATGTATTTGTATTGCAAATAGTCCCGCAAATCATAAAAAAATCCAAACACATAGATATAAAATACCATTTTTCTAGAGAACAAATTGAGAAAAATGTAATAAAATTAAAATATATTCCTACAGGTGAACAAGTGGCAGACATACTGAGGAAACCTCTACCAAGTGTTAGATTTTTGGAATTAAGAGGAAAATTAGGTTTAGAGTAATTTTCTTTTGTTATTAGAGATTATGTAATAATGTTAGAAAGTGCGTGTTACGCCTATGACGAGACCTTGTGCGAGCCGCCAGTTCGTCCCATCGCGTCGTCGCCGCGCGCTCCCCACTATTAATTGCAAGGAATGTCTGATTCGGTTCCCCGCGCTACCCAGCAGTGTGAGTAGTACCCAGACATGAGATAGCCAGGCTCTCTTACTTACCTATGTATTAATGTTATTGCATTCTATATTATACTCTGAATAAAACTGTTTAGTTCTCTAATACGCTGCTGTATAGAAGTGCTCTGCATAACCCTGTCCCTATCAGGTTATGGGCCCAGGAGTCACAGAACTCAAGCGGTGGAAGAAAAAAAAAATAAAAACAGTGTATACGGGTATTGGAAGTTTTTTTTTCGTTCTTCGCGTACAAAGTACCGTCCAAAATGAGTGTGCAAAATATTTCGCGCATTGAAAGTTTGAGTAAGGACAATTACGATACCTGGAAGATCCAGATGGAAGCATTGCTCATTAAGAATGACGAGTGGGGCTACGTGAACGGCACACTCAAGTTACCCAGTGGCGTGCAAGGCGACGATTCGTCCCTACGAGCTGTAGAAGCCTGGCGAAAGGCAGATAGTAAAGCTAAGTCAGATATCATATTATCCATTAGTGCGTCGGAATTAAAGCAGATCAAAGGTTGCACGACGTCCAGGGATGTTTGGCTCAAGCTAGAAGGGATATATCAGTCTAAAGGGCCCGCTAGAAAAGCAAATCTGCTGAAACAGTTAACCCTACAGCGCATGGAGGAAGGTACCGACGTTCGTGACCATTTAGCAAAGTTCTTCGATGCAGTTGACAAACTCGGCGATATGGGGGTCGAAATCAATGCAGATCTACTTGCCATCTTACTGTTGTACAGTCTCCCAACGAGCTATGAAAATTTCAGATGTGCAATTGAGTCCAGAGACGAACTACCTACACCTGAAGCACTCCGCATCAAAATAAGTGAAGAATATGATGCACGCAAAAATGAAGTGCGCGGAAAAAGTCAAGACGCTTTGTTTGTTAAAAAGAAATACTACAACAAGAAAAAGTCTGATAGTGGCGGAACGGGAAGTGGTTCTAAGGACACAAGTGCGGGAAATACGTTCAAATTTCGGTGACTGCCCTCAAAAAGGAAAGAGTACTTCGGAAAATGTAAGCTTGCTAACAGTGGAAACATTCTCCGCTAGTGCGGGACAGTCAAAACGAAGGTGGTGCATAGACAGTGGCGCGACATCACAGTTATGCAAAAACATTGACGATTTTTCATCCGTTCAAGAGAATGTCCGCGAGAATTTGAATCTAGCAAATAGTTCATCCACCGAGATATTAGGTACGGGAACAGCGACGTTTACGGCCGATGTATTTGGAGAATCTAAGAACATTTCATTGGATAATACACTGTTCGTGCCGGATTTACGTACCAACCTAATCTCCGTCAGCAAGATTACGAACAAAAATTTTGAAGTGCTATTCAAAAAGGACTCTGCTCACGTGATAGACAAAAATGGACAAGTGAAGTTAGTTGCAGACCGTATCGGCGAACTGTATTACGTTCGTGAAAGTGACAAAAACTCGGTTCTCGCTGCTACTGAACCAAAGGATACTTTACGAAGCTGGCATGAACGATTGGGTCACTTGAATTTTAAAGACCTCCGAGAAAGCGTAAGAAATGGCATTGTTCAAGGAGTTAAATTAAGGGAAGCTGACAAACACCTTGAAATGGATTGTGAAGTATGTACACAGGGAAAAATGACGAGGAAACCTTTTCCAAAAAGATCGGAAAAAGACACTCAGCTCCTGGAAATAATTCATACCGACGTATGTGGTCCGATGAGGACGGAATCACTATCCGGTGCCAGATACTACGTTGAATTCATTGACGACAAATCACGATATTGCACAGTATACTTCATTAAACATAAAAACGAGGTAATTAAGAAGACTGAAGAATACGTTAAGTATGTTCAAAACCTTCACGAGAAAAAGGTTAAATGCTTACAATCAGACAACGGGACTGAATATGTCAACAAAGACATGGACGATTTTCTTAAAGAAAACGGAATATCACGACGTTTGACAAGTCCATACTGTCCGGAACAAAATGGGGTTTCGGAACGTAAGAATCGTTCACTTCTCGACGTTGCCAGATGTCTCCTTATTCAGTCAGGTTTACCTGCAAAATTTTGGGCAGAAGCTGTTAATACGGCCAACTACATCAGAAACAGATGCCCAACAAAAAGTCTAAACGGATCTACTCCCTATGGAATTTGGTACGGACACCCACCTAACGTATCTCATCTCCAGAATTTCGGTTGTAAAGTGTTTTGTCTCAACAACGATCCCAATAAAGGCAAGCTTGATCCCAGGTCCAAAGAGGGAATATTTCTTGGTTACTCGGAAACAACCAAAGGTTTTCGCGTATGGTTACCTGCCGAACAGAAGGTCGTAGTAACACGTGACGTAAAATTTACGAGTGACATGAATTCGGCAACAGGCGGTTTTGAAGACTTCATCCCAGACAATTTGTACGAAGAATTGAACGAAAACAACGGTGTGGATGTAACACTTGAACCCTTGGAATGCGAAAATCCTGAAAGTGAAGGTGAAAACGACGAGGAAGAAGAGGAACAAGAAACCCAAAGAGGACGAGGCCGACCAAAAATAGTGAGAAGTGGAAACAGGGGAAGACCCAAAAAGGTTTATAATATGGTACCTAAAAACCCTGAAGTGACTCTCAGTGAACAAGCCTTTGTGGGAGAAATATCAATGAAAGAAGCTCTATCTAGTCCAGAAAACGAAAAATGGCTGGAAGCTATGGCAACGGAAATTGCAACCGTCATAAAAAACGATACTTGGAATCTAGTAGACCGACCAGTAAACCAGGAAATCTTAAGAAGTAGGATAGTTCTACGCAACAAGTACAAAGCTGATGGTACAATTGAAAGAAAGAAAGCACGACTAGTGGCTCAAGGTTTCAACCAGAAACCCGGAATACATTTCAACGAGACCTTTGCACCTGTGGCCAGATTAAGTTCAGTCAGACTGGTTACCGCCCTCGCTGCCCATTTCGATATGAAGATACATCAACTTGACGTTACCTGTGCATACTTGAACGGTGTTCTAGAAGAAACCATTTACATGGAGTTACCAAAGGAATTCGACAAAATATTGAAGCATATGTTAAATAACAGCAAGCGATTCGACCCTGAAGTCATTCAAAAAGCTAAAGGAATGTTAGATAACTGTAATGGTAAGGTGTGTTTACTAAATAAATCACTGTACGGACTCAAACAAGCCGGAAGAGTGTGGTATTATCGACTTAACCAAATTCTCAAGGAATGTGGCGCAGTCCCTACTAAAGCGGATCCTTGTGTTTACCAGATCAGACGAGAAGGAGTATTTATGCTTATAGTGGTTTATGTTGACGATATCCTAATCTTATGTAAAGAACAAAAATACATAAATGAGATTAAATCGATACTCTCCACAAAAATTGACCTGAAAGACTTAGGCAATGTTGGCCATTGTTTAGGTATCGAATCCCTACACCAGAGAGGCTATATAAGAGATATTCTTATGAGATTCGGAATGGCAGATTGTAACCCGATATCGACTCCGATTGATATTAATGTCAAACTTTTAAAAACGGAAGAAAAGGCTACTCCCGAAGAAGAGATGTTACCGTACAGAGAACTAATAGGAGCCTTAACTTATTTGGCATTAAGTACACGTCCCGATATCAGTTTTTGTGTCAGTTACCTAGCACAATTTAACAATTGTTACCGAAATGTTCACTGGACAGCAGCTAAGCGTGTGTTAAGGTATCTCAAAGGAACTATCGACTTAGGCCTAGTGTACAAATCGAACTCTCAAAGATTGACCGGATACGCTGATGCCGATTGGGGCAACTGTGTATAAACGACAGACGTTTATTTACTGGATTTTGCTTCATGCTATCAAGTGCTCCTGTTGTGTGGGAATCGAAGAAACAACCAACTGTAGCGCTATCAACTACAGAGGCGGAATATATGAATTTGACCGAAGCCGCCAAGGAGGCTATCTACTTAAAGAGATTCCTGCTCGAATTGGGTTTACCCAGGTTGGCTCCAGTGAAATTATTTGTGGACAATATGAGTGCTATCAGACTATTCGAAAATCTTGTTTACCACGCACGGAGTAAGCACATTGACATTCGCTACCATTTTGCGCGTGAAGTATTAACCGACGGTTGTTTCTCCTTGTATCACGTTTCGTCAGATGAAATGATCACGGATATACTCACAAAAGGTATACCTCGGCCAAAGCATTGGAAGTGCGTGAACGCGTTAGGGCTAATCCATACCAGGGCCTGTGCGTCTCGAGGGGAAATGTTCGAAAGTGCGTGTTACGCCTGTGGCGAAACCTTGTGCGAGCCGCCAGTTCGTCCCATCGCGTCGTCGCCGCGCGCTCCCCACTATTCATTGCAAGGAATGTCTGATTCGGTTCCCCGCGCTACCCAGCAGTGTGAGTAGTACCCAGACATGAGATAGCCAGGCTCTCTTACTTACCTATGTATTAATGTTATTGCATTCTATATTATACTCTGAATAAAACTGTTTAGTTCTCTAATACGCTGCTGTATAGAAGTGCTCTGCATAACCCTGTCCCTATCAAATAAGCATAATGGTCTGATTAGGTTTATCTGGGTTTTCCCTAATCCTTATCAACAAAAATGGTGGACCATCTGTAGTTCTCCCAGAAGACACAAAGGAAGGCATGTCGTAATTTTATTTTTAAGTTATACAAGGCTTTAATTATAAGTAAGTGATTATTTTTGAGGAGGCGTGTAGAAATATTCTTTCAAAAATAATGAATTAGGCAAGTATTTTAAGAAACAGTTATTGTTTAATGTTTAAGTTTAAGCCAAGGCCTGTAGATATAAACACGGCAGAGTAGAGACAAAATGTTGAATTAGCAGAATGTTTGGTATGTGTATGGAATAGAAACTTAGTATAATTATTAATATACAACGAGCTCTTCTTTGCATCACATCGATGTGTTTCCGAGTGCCGCCTTTAAAATAAACTATGTTAGTAACTGATAATAAAGTGTTATTTTTATATAACCTATCCCAATAATAACTTTTTATAAGTACGTGTTCCTACTAAAATTTGTTTATATTCAACAGTTTTTGAGAAAATCTTTCTAGGGACAAAACACGATCTGAAAATGAAATCTGGTTTAATACCATTCAAATTCAATATTTTGCTCAACTTAAACTGTTAAAAGAAAAATCGCTAAGCATTTATACAGAACTTCTGAACTATAAAACACCATAACAGGCCTTGTATCGTCATCTTAAAAATCGTAGTTGCATGAAAAGAAGCGGTTTTCGATGTAATTTAGAACAAAAAAATATTTGTTGGATTATCTTGAAGAATAAATGTTTACAGATTTATACACAAATGGAACTGAGATCGGGTAGAAGAAAATATTCTGTATAGTTTTTGTTAAAATTTCAGACATAGGGGTCCTGATTAACACCACCTTATATTTAAAAAAAATCACTAAGTGTTTATATTGAATTTCTCAGGTATAAAAAAATAGCAGGCCTTCGGTCGCCATATTAAAATCCGTGACAGGATCGGAAGAAGCAATTTTGGATGCCATTTAAAGCAAATAAATATTTGTTGGAGTACCTTGAAGAACATTTTTTTACGGATTTATACACAAATAAAACTTTGAGATCCTGTAGAAGAAAACACTGACTAACACCACTTTAACAAATTTTAAATAAAAAACTTTAAACAATAAACACAAACAATAAGTCAGATAATTAGCTATTTAAATAATAATATCCAGATTAGTCCAGGGTGTTTCTCCAGAAATTACTTACACATGGTGCTGAAAAGTGGACGGCATATAATGACAAATTCAAATCTCAGTAACTCGCTTATTTTAAATAGAACACCCTGTGCCTCTTTCTATATTTTATTTTCTTCCAATCTGTATAAAAAATGGTAAAATAAAATAAGATTTGTTTCATTTAAAATAAGCGAGTTACTGATATTTCAAAATTTGTCACTACACCTAGGTTCTGTCTCAGTACCCGAGCTATTCACGGGTTGTAATAAAACCTCGTGGATTTTGTTGGAACAGGATGTTCCCCTTGCCTAGATATACCCCACTAAGAGAAATGAAACACCAACTCCAGCTACTAACAAGTATATTCACCAATTGGAAAGAAACTAGAAGTACACAAATTTATTTCAATAATAAAACAATATCAACAAATTAATTACCTAGACACCAGGTTCCTGCAGTATTCATATGAAAACATATATTTCTGTTTAGTTTCACTAAGGGCTGCCTGCTTCTTTTCAATTTGGCCGTAATATATTCTCCAATTGGAAAGAAACTCGAAATACACAAAGTTATTTCAATAATAACAATAATATCAACAAATTAATTACCTAGACACCAGCTTCCTCCAGTATTCATATGAAAACATATTATTATGTATATTAATAAAGTGTTGTTAATTTTATTTTGTTTTTGTGTGTATATGGATATTACGTGTTTTTAATTTGTATTCTCTTTTTCACTGACTAGCTCTATGCCCCATCAAATAAACTATGGATATAATATTTTAACTTACCTTTATCTTTCTTACAACTGCTCCATTGTCAGCTTCACTTATGCACTTCCTTTGAGTGCAAATATTGAATGTAATTTTTTTTTAAATAAATTAGTAGTCAAATTATATCTTGTTATCATTTGAAAACATTGGACGCCATAAACCTTATACTTATCTGAGTATCACTGTTTTTATAAAATTTATTTATCACACTCTACCTATACGTAATTAATTTTTATAACTATTATTTAAATTGAAATTGTACCTTTAATTATGAGCTTTGACTCTTTATATCTCATTTGGCGGTTCTTGCAACAAGGGAAATTTGTGAATTAAAAGTGAAATAAAATTCAAGGAAATCCGAACAAAAGGTATGTATTGCACAAATTTTTAATAAACCAATATGCTTATTGATAAACTTTTTAAACTTTGTCAAAATATCTATTCTTAATTATCTAACTTAAATGAGATTAACCTTTTCAAAAATTAAACTAAAACTAATTGAACAAATTATGTGCATTGGCTCTTCTTTTACATGAAAACTTTAACTAAAATTGTCTTTTTCTTTGCTAACAAATGTTTGCCTAACCGAATTTCTCTCCAAGTGTTTTTTACACCAAAATTTTATCGTGTTTAATATGTTTTGAATTATGACACAGTCTTGTCAAATTTAATAGTTACTCACTTTGTTTCTCTGTTCCTTATGCAATTTAACTTCCATTCACCATGTATTCTGGATTGACTGCGTAGACTCGCCTTTTCACCCGCTTCAATTCCTGTGTTGATTCATATTTCTTTGGCGCTGTCAAAATACAGACCTGTGGTTTCTTCCTGTGTCGTTTGTGTGAAGTTTGGACGCCTTTTATGGATTTTTCTTTTAGGCCGTCGGCGGACAAGCGTTTTCGTTCAAAAACCCAGTATTGACGTATAATTTATTAAGACTAGTAGGTACCAGCTGATTCAGCATATTTTTCTGGATAGAAAATCAAAATGGACGACTTTTTTCATTGGTCGAGAGCTAAGTTCGAAGCAAAAAACTAAAAATATTTGAAAATTGAAATGTTCAACTTTAACCACGTATAACTTTGAAACCGCTTAAGATAATAAATTGGTTTTTTTTTGTTTCTAGACAAATATATTCTCTTTAACCTGGTATATAATTTATTTAAACAATTTTGAAGTAGAGCTCAAGAAATTAATTATTTCTTGGGTACTGCCCGATAGAGTCAAATATATGTTTGCTTTAACCTGCGGTAACTCCTTTATACCGGGTGTCCCCTCTAAGACTTTCAGTGCGAATATCTCAGAAACCATCATAGCCAGTGTGACGAAATTTGGTATACAGACACTAGATGGCGTGTAGAATTCGATGATGGCATTAGTTTTTATACAGGGTGTTCGGTTTTGCAGAAAATGGATTTAATTTCGATTTTTTGGTAGTCAACCTCAGCAAAATTTGTATTTAAATTGAAATATCTTTAATTATGAACACATTCTGATAAAAAAAGTCACGAAAATTTTTTATCTTGTCATAAAAAAACTCCTATGAAAAGTCCCCAAATTTCATTGTTTTGTCATGCCAAATGAGAATAGCCATGAGTCCAATTTACACACACGCAACTACCGCATGGATAGACGTCAGTCAAAACGTAAAGTGACAGAAACTGTCAAAGCAAGTATGAGTATTTTTGTAGAAATTTATTATAAATACGTAATACCACGAGGTACCTACATTGAATGTGCGTACGTATTTGCAATAATGGTACAGTTTTGTTAAAAGAAAATGGAAGTTTGAGCAACCTTGCCTGTAATGAATACCCAGAACACAGAGAATTGTGAAACATTTGCCGTTTTTTTAATTGCATCTTCCTTACAATACAGTAATTCTTATCGGGAATTATTATTATTATTTTTCACCATATCACTCCCAAACTAATAAATTACGTGCAAACATTAACAGCTGTAAAACAAATATAATATTGTGGGAAACCATAAAAGCAATAGGGGACGATCCCTAAATCAGAAAGCTGAATTTATGAACATCCTCTCCCTTGGTTCGATTGAAGCGCGCTGCGAGCTATCTACAATCTAAACTTGTGGTTACTTAGAATTATTAGAAATAATAATAACGTGTCGGCAACAAGTGGTAGAAAGGCTTTAAATTCTAGAAACAATCATAAATAATGATTTAATGGGTTCCTTGATTGAATACTTCAGTTTCAGTAGCATAAATAAAAATTCACCTGCTTCAAAAACGATTCCACATTTATCAAATCTGAGTAGAATTTGGAGACCTATTCCTACACAAATTAAGTACATTAATACAATAAAAGATGATAACATAAGGTCTTTAAGTACAACCCAACGATTAATGGTAGCTTGCCTAAGGAAAACTATAAGAGGTAAGTAGCAAGCAAGAATGTCAATGTTGTAGGTAATTGCAACTTGCATATTGCTTTTGACCTTTTGAACTGTAGGGTTATATTTATAAGAAACTGCTCATTTACCCATATACTAGAATTATTTTAACTTAATTGCTTTCAGATGGAGAAGTTATTGGGAAATTTCTGGCTTACTTTCAAGAGCAGGGATGAGAAGGTATTTTCCAATATTTGTAGAACAGAAAGAACAAACGTAAAAATATCCACAAAAATGTTATGTCTCACCAGCATATCTTCAATAGATAGGAACCAGGAAAACAAAGTACTCTTATGGAAACAGGTTGACATACACAGTTACGTTATTCATTGGTTAAAAGATCGATAATATACTGAAGAAGCCATATGCCAAGATTAGTTTCTATTCGTACGATAGATAGATGAGAGAAACAAGGAAAATTTTGCTAGAAAACATTAGACTTTACGTTTTGCCATAAATAAGGACATACCTAACTTTCTGTACTTGGTTTAACCATTTAATAAAATTAAAGTGCATGGAATGTGTAAGTTAACGAGTGAACTAAATAAAAAATGTAAATAATGCAAGTATAACGGAAATTAAAGTTTACTAGAAAGGTGGCAAGTCGGCTATCGCCGACTTGACCTTTCTTGGGTAGGGTTTGTTTTTTTAAACACCATGTATTTGTTCGATAATTAGTGCGTTAAGAGACCCCCGATGGAAGTTGAGTAAAAAAAAATGTCAGTTCTCTTAATTTTGAGATTTTTTAACGTTCAACATTTTTCCAACACTTTGTATGTAAAACGGTCTTTCGTACATCCGACAACCCATCCGAAGCAAAAAAAAAAAATTTTATTCCATGAATTTTGGGAGTTTCAATATTGGTTCAGTTTTCTTAAACACCCTGTATTGTTTTCATTAAAATAGTTTCTATATAGACCATTGTTAAAAGTTTCATCAAAGGAATATTACACTTCCATGAAGTTTTCTAGAGAAGGGTCGGTTTCTTTAAACACCCAGTAGTTTTTTAATTAGTATAGTTTTCTTACAGACCATTGTGAAAAGTTTGATTAGAAAATATTCCATAAATTTTGTGGATCTAGAGAATTGGTCTTTATTTTACACCCTGTATTTTTTCATAAGTATGTATTTATATAGCTACATAATAATACCTACCTAAGTATGTATTTTTTATAGTTTTTTCACAAACCATCTTAAAAAGTTTCATGAAAAACCAAAAAAGTTTTTAATTCCAAGTTTTTAGGATTTTTAGAATGATTCGATTCTCTTAAAGACCCTGTATTGTTCTCATTAAAATAGTTTCCATATAGACCATTGTTAAAAGTTTCATCAAAAGAATATTATACTTCCATGAAGGTTTCTAGAGAATGGTTCATTTTTTTTAAACACCCAGTAGTTTTTTAATTAGTATAGTTTTCTTACAGACCATTGTGAAAAGTTTCATAAAAAAATATTCAATGAATTATTGTGAGGAATCTTAGAGAATGGTTTGGTTTCGTTAAGCACCCTGTATTTTTTCATTAGTATAATTTTTTTACAATCGTGAAAAGTTTCATAAAAAAAATTCCATAAATTTTGTGGATCTAGAGAACGGTTCTTTATTTTACACCCTGTATTTTTTCATACGTATCTATTTATATACATAATAATACCAAAGTATATATTTTTTATAGTTTTTTTACAAACTATTGTAAAACGTTTCATCAGAAAGCAAAATAAATTTTTTAAATCCACGAATGTTGAGAATTTTTAGGGAACGGTTCGATTTTTTTAAACACCCCGTATTTTTTTCGATAATTGGTGCGGTAAGAGACCCCGACGGAAGTTTCGTAACAAAAAAATTTTCAGTTCCCTTAATTCTGACATTTTTTTAACGTTCGACATTTTTCCAACACTTTGTATATAAAACGGTCCTACGCACGTCAGAGAACCCCTCCGAAGCGAAAAAACCGAAAATTTCCTCGAACCTGTAATTTTTATTTTTTTCTCGTCAATTTTTATCGGAACACCCCGTACATCGAGCTTTTTTTAGTCACCCAGTATATACGCGTAGCGGATGGAAATATTTGACTGCTGTTTTATGGCTTACGTCATTTTGACCCCGTCTTGGTTAGGATTTTCGCAAATTTTGATACAAAAACGAATTGAAAACCCCGCGCTCGCATAACACAACGTATCTAGAGACTTCAAATTTACCGTTTTGGCTTCGGGGGGCTCCGATCGGCCCATTTAGCGAAATTTTCTGCGATTTATTCGGAAATGTCACCGCGCACTCGCCAATTGACGTTTGTGAAGGCCGTGCTCCCGGCGGGTGTAGTCGCTATTTTCACTATAAAATCGAATTTTAAACACAGATCTGAGGCACACGACACATTGTAGAAGGTTCAAAGTTTACGTTTCGATATGGCTTTATGGAAATAAAGGGGTACTTACTTTGCAAAATGTAACGTTTTGAAGGTTTTGTGAGGACCCGCCATATTGCCAGGCTCTTCTCCACGTCTCGGTTCGGTATTACGCAAAATTCGATACAAATTCGAACTCAAAACCCAGCGCTCGCATAACAGAAAGTATCTAGAGACTTTAAATTTACCTTTTCTGTCCTTTGCGGGTCTCCGATCGGTCCGTTTAGCGAACGTTCCTAAGTTTTATTGGGAGCTGTCACAGGCCGTGCACCTTCTGGCTTGCCGTTTGACGTTTCGGAGGGCCGAGTGAATGCGAATGCCGCCGAACGTGTAATTGACCAAAATTTTTGTTATTTTCACTATAAAATGGAATTTTAAACTCAAACCTGAGGCACACGACACATTGTAAAAGGTTCAAAGTTTACGGTTTCGATAGGGCTTTATGGAAATGAATGCGGGAAAATACGAAAATATCGAATCCGAAATAGTTTGACGTCTACCCATATCCGACTGACGTTTCTCGAATTCCCGGCCTATAAGCCTCGCCCGCGCTATATCTATCTCTTTTTTTCGCGAAATCCTCGCGAAAATCGAAAAGTGGCGGCCGCGGACCTCCGGAAAATCGTAAAATTCGCCCCGAAAAGAGTAAAAAGAACTCACGAAAATACGCCTAACAGACGACCTAAGGACCGAACTCGACTCCGCGCACACGGGCTCGCCGCTGCGCGGCTCGCGAAAAAAGCCTTTACCCGGACACTGCCACTTTTTCGCGAGAGAGAAGAAACAACGGATTTTAATATATAAGGACTAGAAAGGTGGCAAGTCGGCTATCGCCGACTTGACATTTCTTGGGTAGGGTTTGCTTTTTTTAAACACCATGTATTTTTTCGATAATTAGTGCGTTAAGAGACCCCCGATGGAAGTTGAGTAAAAAAAAATTGTCAGTTCTCTTAATTTTGAGATTTTTTTAACGTTCAACATTTTTCCAACACGTATATAAAACGGTCTTTCGTACATCCGACAACCCATCCGAAGCAAAACAAAATTTTTATTCCATGAATTTTGGGAGTTTCAATATTGATTCAGTTGTCTTAAACACCCTGTATTGTTTTCATTAAAATAGTTTCCATATAGACCATTGTTAAAAGTTTCATCAAAAGAATATTATACTTACATGAAGGTTTCTAGAGAATGGTTCAGTTTTTTAAACACCCAGTAGTTTTTTAATTAGTATAGTTTCCTTACAGACCATTGTGAAAAGGTTCATAAGAAAATAATCCATGAATTGTGAGGATTCTTAGAGAATGGTTTGGTTTTGCTAAACACCCCGTATTTTTTCATTAGTATACTTTTTTACAATCGTGAAAAGTTTCATAAAAAAAATAAATTCCATAAATTTTGTGGATCTAGAGAATGGTTCTTTATTTTACACCCTGTATATTTTTATAGTTTTTTTACAAACTACTGTAAAAAGTTTCATCAGAAAGCAAAAAAAATTTTAAATCCACGAATTTTCAGGATTTTTAGGGAACGGTTCGGTTTTTTTAAACACCCCGTATTTTTCCATTAGTATATTTTTCCTACAGAACATTGTAAAAGTTTCATCAAAAGAATTTTTAATTCCATGAATTTTGTTGATTTTTAGAGAATGGTTCGGTTTTTAAACCTCCTGTATTTTTCATTAGTATAGTTTTTTACAAACTATTGTGAAACGTTTCATCAAAAAGAATTTTTTAATTCCATGAATTTTGAGGATTTTTAGAGAATGGTTCGTTATTTTTAAACACTATGTATTTCTTCTTTAGTCTATTTTTCCTACAGAACATTGTATAAAGTTTCATCAAAAAGAATTTTTTAATTCCATGAATTTTGAGGATTTTTAGAGAATGGTTCGTTATTATTAAACACTCTGTATTTGTTTCGTTAGTGAGTGTCATAATAAATCCTTGATGGAAGTTTAATATATAAAAAAAAAATTTCCATGAATTTTTGGAGTTTCAATATTGGTTCAGTGTTCTTAAACACCCAGTAGTTTTTTAATTAGTATAGTTTTCTTACAGACCATTGTGAAAAGATTCATAAAAAAATATTCCATGAATTGTTAGGATTCCTATAGAATGGTTTGGTTTCGTTAAGCACCCTGTATTTTCTCATTAGTATAATTTTTTTACAATCGTGAAAATTTTCAAAAAAAAAAAAATTCCATAAATTTTGTGGATCTACACCCCGTACATCGAGCTTTTTTGAGTCACCCCATATATGCGCGTAACGGCTGGAAATATTTACTTCCGCTATATTTGCTTACGTCATTTTGACCCCGTCTTGGTTAGGATTTTCGCAAATTTTGATACAAAAACGATCTCAAAACCCAGCGCTCGCATAACAGAACGTATCTAGAGACTTTTCTGCGATTTATTCGGATATGTCACCGCGCACTCGCTATTTGACGTTTTTGTAGTCGCCGCAAATTTTTGCTATTTTCACTATAAAATCGAATTTTAAACCTAAACCTGAGGCACACGACACATTGTAGAAGGTTCAAAGTTTACGTTTCGATATGGCTTTATGGAAATAAAGGGGTACTTACTTTTCAGAATGTAATCGTTTTGAAGGTTTTGTGAAGACCCGCCATATTGCCAGGCTCTTCTCCCCGTCTCAGTTTGGATTTAAGCAAATTTTGATGGAAAAACGAACTCAAAACCCAGGGCTCGCATAACAGAAAGTATCTAGAGACTTTAAACTTACCGTTTTTGGCATTCGGGGGGCTCCAATCGGCCCCTTTAGCGAACGTTCCTAAGTTTTATCGGGAGCTGTCACAGGCCGTGCACCGTCCGACTAGCCGTTTGACGTTTAGGACGGCCGGCTGCCGAGCAAATGCGAATACCGCCGAACGTGTAATTGAGTCAAACTTTCGTTATTTTCACTATTAAATCGAATTTTAGACCTAGATCTGAGACACACGACACATGGTAGAAGGTTCAAAGTTTACGTTTCGATAGGGCTTTATGGAAATGAATGCGGGAAAATACGAAAATATCGAATCCGAAATAGTTTGACGTCTACCCATATCCGACTGACGTTTCTCGAATTCCCGGCCTATAAGCCCCGCCCGCGCTATATATATTTCTTTTTTTCGCGAAATCCTCGCGAAAATCGAAAAGTGGCGGCCGCGGACCTCCGGAAAAACGCAAAATTCGCCCCGAAAAGAGTAAAAAGAACTCACGAAAATACGCCTAACAGACGACCCATGGACCGAACTCGACTCCGCGCACCCGGGCTCGCCGCTGCGGCTCGCGAAAAAAGCCTTTACCCGGACACTTTGCCACTTTTTCGCGAGAGAGAAAAAACAACGGATTTTAATATATAAGGACTAGAAAGGTGGCAAGTCGGCTATCGCCGACTTGACCTTACTTGAGTAGGGTTCGTTTTTTTTTAAACACCATGTATTTTTTCGATAATTAATGGGTTAAGAGACCCCCGATGGAAGTTGAGTAAAAAAAATTGTCAGTTCTCTTAATTTTGAGATTTTTTTAACGTTCAACATTTTTCCAACACTTTGTATATAAAACGGTCTTTCGTACATACGACAACCCATCCGAAGCAAAAAAAAAATATTCCATGAATTTTGGGAGTTTCAATATTGGTTCAGTTTTCTTAAACACCCTGTATTGTTTTCATTAAAATAGTTTTCTATATAGACCATTGTTAAAAGTTTCATCAAAGGAATATTATACTTCCATGAAGGTTTCTAGAGAACGGTCGGTTTTTTTAAACACCCAGTAGTTTTTTAATTAGTATAGTTTTCTTACAGACCATTGTGAAAAGTTTCATAACAAAATATTCCATGAATTGTGATTCTTAGAGAATGGTTTGGTTTTGTTAAACACCCCGTATTTTTTCATCAGTATAATTTTTTTACAATCGTGAAAAGTTTCATAAAAAAAATTAAATTCCATAAATTTTGTGGATCTAGAGAATTGGTCTTTATTTTACACCCTGTATTTTTTCATAAGTATGTATTTATATACATAATAATACCAAAGTATATATTTTTTACATAGATAATATTACCTAGGTATGTATTTTTTATAGTTTTTTTACAAAACCAAAAAAGAGTTTTTAATTCCAAGTTTTTAGGATTTTTAGAATGATTCTATTTTCTTAAACACCCTGTATTGTTCTCATTAAAATAGTTGCCATATAAACCATTGTTAAAAGTTTCATCAAAAGAATATTATACTTCCATGAAGGTTTCTAGAGAATGGTTCAGTTTTTTTAAACACCCAGTAGTTTTTTAATGAGTATAGTTTTCTTGCAGACCATTGTGAAAAGGTTCATAAGAAAATATTCCATGAATTGTGGGGATTCTTAGAGAATGGTTTGGTTTTGCTAAACATATTTTATGGCTTACGTCATTTTGACCCCGTCTTTGTTAGGATTTTCGCAAATTTCGATACAAAAACGAATTCAAAACCCAGCGCTCGCATAACACAACGTATCTAGAGACTTCAAATTTACCGTTTTCGGCCTTTGGGGGCTCCGGTCGGCCCATTTAGCGAAATTTTCTGCGATTTATTCGGAAATGTCACCGCGCACTCACCATTTGACGTTTCTGTAGTCGACGAAAATTTTTGCTATTTTCACTATAAAATCGAATTTTAAACACGACACATTGTAGAATGTTCAAAGTGTACGTTTCGATATGGCTTTATGGAAATAAAGGGGTACTTACTTTTCAGAATATAATCGTTTTGAAGATTTTGTGAGGACCCGCCATATTGCCAGGCTCTTCTCCACGTCTCGGTTCGGTATTACGCAAAATTCGATACAAATTCGAATTCAAAACCCAGCAGTCGCATAACAGAAAGCATCTAGGGACTTTAAATTTACCTTTTCCGGCCTTGGCGGGTCTCCGATCGGCCCGTTTAGCGAACGTTCCCAAGTTTTATCCGGAGCTGTCACAGGCCGTGCACCTTCTGGCTCGCCGTTTGACGTTTAGGACGGCCGAGCGAACGCGAATACCCCCGAACGTGTAATTGACCCACATTTTCATTATTTTCACTATAAAATCGAATTTTAAACCTAAATCTGAGGCACGCGACACATTGTAGAAGGTTCAAAGTTTACATTTCGATATGGCTTTCTGGAAATGAATGCGGGAAAATACGAAAATATCGAATCCGAAATAGTTTGACGTCTACCCAATCCGACTGACGTTTCTCCGATTCCCGGCCGATAGGCTCCCCCCGCGCTATCTCCATCCCTCTCGCCGAGAACGGCCGGCGAGGACCCTCAGAAAAACGGAAAATTTACCTAGAAAAACGTGAAAAACGGCCCGCCGAGCGCCTCGTCGCGACGGAGAAAGGACCAAATAAAGAGACTCGCCCGCGACCGCGTCCCCGACGGGCTCGCCCGAAAAACGTCGCGCGGAGCGAAACCGGCCTCCGAGCGGCTTCCGGACTTCCGATAAGGGGCGTTTTTTTCGACTTTTGTCTCGTTTCCTCGCAAAAATCGAAAACCGGCGGCCGCGGACTTCCGGAAAAACGCAAAATTCGCCCCGAAAAAAGTAAAAAGAACCAACCAAAATACGCCTACCGGACAACCGAAGGACCGAAGGGCGCTTCGCTTCGCTTGGCGCCCTTCGCCTTTGTGGCGGCAGAATGCCACTTTTCTCACCCCCCGGTGGGAGCGAGAGGCAATCGCGCATTTTAATATATAGTAACTAGAAAGGTGGCAAGTCGGCTATCGCCGACTTGACATTTCTTGGGTAGGGTTTGCTTTTTTTAAACACCATGTATTTTTTCGATAATTAGTGCGTTAAGAGACACCCGATGGTAGTTGAGTAATAAAAACTGTCAGTTCTCTTAATTTTGAGATTTTTTTAACGTTCAACACTATTGCAACACTTTGCATATAAAACGGTCTATCGTACATCCGACAACCCATCCGAAGCAAAAATAAAATTGTATTCCATGAATTTTGGGAGTTTCAATATTGGTTCAGTTTTCTTAAACACCCTGTATTGTTCTCATTAAAATAGTTTCCATATAGACCATTGTTAAAAGTTTCTAGAGAATGGTTCGGTTTCTTTTAAACACCCAGTAGTTTTTTAATTAGTATAGTTTTCTTACAGACCATTGTGAAAAGTTTCATTAGAAAATATTCCATGAATTGTGAGGATTCTTAGAAAATGGTTTGGTTTTGTTAACACCCTGTATTTTTTCATCAGCATATTTTTTTACAATCGTGAAAATTTTCATAAAAAAAATTAAATTCCATAAATTTTGTGAATCTAGAGAATTGGTCTTTATTTTACACCCTGTATTTTTTCATAAGTATGTATTTATATAGCTACATAATAATACTTAAGTATGTATTTTTTATAGTTTTTTTTACAAACTATCTTAAAAAGTTTCATCAAAAACCAAAGAAGAGTTTTTAATTCCAAGTTTTTAGGATTTTTAGAATGATTCGATTTTATTAAATATCCAGTATTTTTGATTAGTATAGTTTTCCTTCAGAATGTGTAAAATGTGTCATAAAAAAAAATTTTAGTTCCACGAATATACTTGCATGAAGGTTTCTAGACAATTATTCGGTTTTCTAAAACATTCTCAATTGTTGCATTAGGGTTGTTTATTTGCAGCCTATTGTGAAGTTTTATAAAAAAAATAATTTTGAGGAGTTCAAGAGAACGGTTCGGTTTTTTTAAACACTCAGTAATCTTTTCGATAATTAGTGCGGTAAGAGACCCCCGACGGAAGTTTCGTACTAAAAAAATGTTCAGTTCCTTTAATTTTGACATTTTTTTAACGCTCGAAATTTTTCCAACACTCTGTATATAAAACGGTCTTTCGCACGTCAGACAACCCCTCCGAAGCAAAAAAACTGAAAATTTCCTCGAATCTGTAATTTTTATATTTTTCTCGTCAATTTTATCGAAACACCCCGTACATCGAGCTTTTTTGAGTCGTACTATATATATGCGAAGTTTTTCTGCAGACTGTTACGAAGAGTTTCAGAAAAAAATTGTAAATGCACGAATGTTGAGGAATTTTAGAGAATGGTTCGGTTTATTTAAACACCCAGTATTTTTTCATTAGTATATTTTTTGTACAGAACATTGTACAAAGTTTCATCAAAAAGAATTTTTTAATTCTATGAATTTTGTTAATTTTTAGAGAATGGTTCGGTTTGTTTAAACCTCCTGTATTTTTTCATTAGTATAGATTTTTACAAACTATTGTATAAAGTTTCATCAAAAGGAATTTTTTAATTCCATGAATTTTGAGGATTTTTAGAGAATGGTTCGTTATTATTAAACACTCTGTATTTGCTTCGTTAGTGAATGTCATAATAAATCCTTGATGGAAGTTTAATAAATAAAATATTGTTTTTCCATGAATTTTGGGAGTTTCAATATTGGTTCAGTTTTATTAAACACCCAGTAGTTTTTTAATTAGTATAGTTTTCTTACAGAGCATTGTAAAAAGTTTCATAAAAAAAATATTCCATGAATTGTTAGGATTCTTATGAAATGGTTTGGTTTCGTTAAGCACCCTGTATTTTCTCATTAGTACAATTTATTTACAATCGTGAAAAGTTTCATAAAAAAATAAATTCCATAAATTTTGCGGATCTACAGAATGGTTCTTTATTTTACACCCTGTATTTTTTCATACGTATGTATTTATATACATAATAATACCAAAGTATATATTTTTTATAGTTTTTTTGCAAACTATTGTAAAAAGTTACATCAGAAAGCAAAAAAAAAAATTTTAATCCACGAATGTTCAGGATTTTTAGGGAACGGTTCGGTTTTTTTAAACACCCCGTATTTTTTTCGATAATTAGTGCGGTAAGAGACCCCCGACGGAAGTTTCGTACTAAAAAAATGTTCAGTTCCTTTAATTTTGACATTTTTTTAACGCTCGACATTTTTCCAACACTCTGTATATAAAACGGTCTTTCGCACGTCAGACAACCCCTCCGAAGCAAAAAAACTGAAAATTTCCTCGAATCTGTAATTTTTATATTTTTTCTCGTCAATTTTTATCGAAACACCCCGTACATCGAGCTCTTTTGAGTCGTACTATATATATGCGAAGTGTTTCTGCAGACTGTTACGAAGAGTTTCAGAAAAAAATTGTAAATGCACGAATGTTGAGGAATTTTAGAGAATGGTTCGGTTTATTTACACACCCAGTATTTTTTCATTAGTATATTATTCCTACAGAACATTGTACAAAATTTCATTAAAAAGAATTTTTTAATTCTATGAATTTTGTTGATTTTTAGAGAATGGTTCGGTTTTTTTAAACCTCCTGTATTTTTTCATTAGTATAATAAAGTTTCAACAAAAAGAATTTTTTAATTCCATGAACCTTGAGGATTTTTAGAGAATGGTTCGTGTCACCTTTCTTGCTCAGGGTTTTTGAAATTTGAAAAATGAAGGGTTCGTTTTGGGGGTGACAAAGAAAAATAAAAGAATTTTAGTAATATGACATTTTATTTGTCCGGCTGAGACTCTTAAACCGGTCGCAAGTTCAAATATTTCGAACGTGCCTATCATGCAATATGATTTAACAGTGAACGCACTCTTAGTGCATATCTGCATTCAGTTGGGTCACAAACACAGAGTCATATAAATTATGAAACTAGGGTTATGTTGTACCTCTTGAAATTAATATTTATGTAAAGAAAAGAAGAAATTATATGAATATTATAAATCTAGCGGTTCCCCCAGGTATACCTCGGTTTACAGATGCTCTCAATGAGATGTAAGTATATATAATTAATTTAAACCTTAAATATAGGATATTTTACTAATGTTGATTTTTTTTATTTCAGGAGAGAAGTACTTCAAATTTACAATTATTAATGTTTAATAGGAAACAAACACGTTTATGTAGAGAAACTATGAAACCGCAGAATTGGTTGCAAACTAAACTACTAAACAAAATTAAGTATTGGGTGGTGTTGACAAGAATCCATGCAAAACAGCAGCCACAAGCTAGGTATTAATATAAAAAAAGGATTGCTTGACAATAACAATATAATAGTAATAATGCGAGCAGAAAATAGTCATGTAATATATTGCCTGTCGTTGCTCGCTGCTCTGAGGAGCAACTGTAATATCCCACGATGTTATTGCTCTCGAAAGGTAGGTGTAGATACAATTGGGTGGACGAAAGTTCTGAACCCGGTGTGTTGTAGTGGTTTGCTGGCCGTAAGGGTGGTAGGTTGCCAGAAAGTGTTATCTCCAGTGAGGGCTTACGGTGACAAATTTTTGTATATGCACAAGAACCTTTAAAATCCAGCTAACGCTGTTGAGTGAAGATACTAGCTATCTGCCACAAATTATGGTTCAGGTTGCACTATTTGTCGGATTAAATCAGCCCAAGCTTTATGAAGACCTCAATGTTTTTCTAAAATTTTAATATGGTGCCTCACACCAGAAAGGAAGTTTTTAAAAACAAGGACTCACAGAATTCCTTAATCCCATAGAGCGGGAGAAAATTTAAATTTGACAGGTAATAAATCTAAAATTCCTAAATACTTCAAGTCTAGCCTTGGGTCTCTTTTCAATTTGTCTATTCAGGAAAGAGATGTATATGGTGCTATATACTTTCAACTATATCTGTTAGTGTATGGTTCATCCTGACCATAGCCTAATAAATACTGACAGTGGGACAAGGTTATCTTTACAACTAAATTTTGGGAAAATGTGGGAGAAAAATTATTCAAGGGGCTTAGAATTTTAGCAAGGGTTCTCTAAGAGTAGTTATTAATATGTTTGAAACAAAACCGTAACAACCCCACCCTTTGTTAAAAAAAACAAAGAGGAAAAAAAAAAAAGATTGACGTGATTAATCTTCAGAAAAAGAAAAATGAAAAGGAGGGAAGACAACATCAAAACCCTAAAAAAAAAAAAATCTGAGGAATCAGAAGAGAACGCTACTAACAAGGTATCTTAAGCATCTGAGAGATCAGGGGGGTGTGCCTTGAGATCTTTGGCGTGCCAGATCCCTAAATTTCGTCCGTTAGAATCTGCTAACTCGTATGTCCAAGGGGATACAATCTTTTTCACTATCCATGGTCCAGTGAATTTTGGTGCAAGTTTGGAAGTGAAGCCTTTTGTTGCATCTGACAGTGTTGGATTTCTTTTCCAAACTTGTTGATTAAGAGAGAAAGTTTCAGCTCTGCGGCGTAAGTTATATACCTGACGGCTCTTCTCATAGGCCAACTTCAGTCTTTTGGCGACATCTTCATAAACCTTGTTTAATATGTCAATTCTCTTGATAAGTGAAGATGGATCCGTGACAAGATATTCATTGGTTCCTATGTTACCGGATATACGGACTTCTCGACCGAAATTTAGGAAGTTCGGTGTGTGACCTGTGACTTCATGTCGGGCAGATCGGATAGCAAAAGCTACTTTGGCAAGATACTTATCCCAATCTCGATGATTGTCCTTTACGTACGAGCTAAGCATAGTCTTGATTACTCGGTGCACTCTTTCTACCGGGTTTGCTTGTGGATGGTAGTTAGCAAGAAATTTTATGGTGACGTGATACTTCTCCATGGACTCCCGAAACTTACGACTAGTAAATTGAACACCATTATCCACGATTAATCTATTCGGAGCTCCAAAAACCAGAATCACATTATCCTCCATGATTCGTGATACGGCTGATGCAGTAGCTGTCCGTAAAGGAAACAGTAACACAAATTTTGTAAAGCAGTCACAGACAGATAAAATATAGCTGTAGCCACCTGATGAACGAGGAAGCGGACCTACAATGTCTGCGCAGACTAATTCCCAAGGACGTGTAGCTGTAACTTGGGCACTAAGCATCTTTCCAGCTGGTGCTTTTGCAAGGGCTTAGTACTTAAGCACACAGTACATCTTGCGATGTACCTAGCAACATCGGCTTTTAGCTTTGGCCAGTAGTTTGCCTCACTAATCCTAGCTGCAGTCTTATAAATTCCAAGATGTCCACAAGTCGGAGGGTCGTGGTGCTGACGAATACTTTCCGTGCGATGTTCTTTTGGGATTACTTTGAGCCAAGAATTACCTCTGAGTTCTGGATAGGTTTGCTTCTTATGGTAATAAAGCATATCATTCTCCAGACGCCAGAGAGGATAACGATCAGGATTTGCTGTTATACGCGAGATCATTCTACGATACCAGGGATCAGTAATACTCTCCAGAGATATACTGTCAGCAACAGGTACGGACCTAGACAGGGCATCAGGAACAACATTTTCAGCGCCTTTGCGGTGTACGATATCAAAGTCGTATTGTTGGAGTCGCAGGGCCCACCTAGCGATTCTTCCAACAGGGTCTTTGATATTAAATAGCCACTTAAGGCTGTAGTGATCTGTCACTACGGTGAACCGAGTTCCCTCGATAAGTTTGTCCACTGCGAATAGAAGGGCCAGACATTCCTTCTCAGTGGTTGTATATTTACGCTCGTTTTTCGTTAAAGAGCGACTCAGATAACATATGACTTTTTCGTCTCCATCTTGCACTTGTGTCAGAACTGCGCCAAGGCCATAATCAGATGCATCGGTCTGGTCGTAAGTCGAAATTGGGGCAACTTAACACAGGAGCACTAATTAGATGTCCTTTTACAGTGTCTAAGGCTTTTTTTACTGTTTAAGAAAGGTATTTTAAGCTAATATGTATCAAATCTCCTACAATTCCTATCAATGAAGTCATATGTATGTTCTCTGATACCAAACATCTAGGTATGCTAATGAACATCCACAGACAAAACTCTATTCAATAATTATCTAAAAAATTTAATATATTTACTAACCTCTGGAGTGGGAACTCGAAATTCAACCACAATAATTGAGATCTCACTTATTTCTACGTTTTATTAGGATCGCTTCATCAGGTGGCCTCCTTTAACTTGAGTCAAATATCTAACTATAAAGATGATTATACCAATAAATTAAAATTATTTGAAATTGAATGTCAAAATGAAATATCGACAACGTCAAACTGATTAACTGTCAATGAATATCATAACAACCTACTAAAATAAATAAAAATTAATAAAAATTTTACCTTTTATGTATAGTTTTTTTTTTCTTATATTTTTAGGTATTAACAATATTGTGTGAAACTAACTACTCAGTGGATTTGAGGCTTGTTGGCAAGTTGGGGTCCACTCAAATTTGCGGTTCTTCCTGGTCAGATCGGTCAGAGGAGCTACGACCGTACTGAAGTTAGGGATAAATCTTCGGTACCAGGACGCAAGGCCTACGATCCTCCTTACTTCGGTGACCGTACTTGGTGGGGGAATTTGAACTATAGCTTCCACCTTTTGTGGGTCTACCATGAGTCCTCCAGCATTGACAACATAGCCTAAGTACCGTAATTCTGGTTTGCAGAAGTTGCACTTGTCCTTATTTAGTGTGAGACCAGCATCTCTAATTCGCTGGACAACTTTCTGCAAGACTTCCAGATGTTGGTTGAATGTGGCAGTACAAATTATTATATCGTCGAGATAGACGAAGACGAATGGATCAAGATCTGCACCTAGAACCGTGTCTATGAGGCGTTGCCACACCGCAGGTGCGCTGTGCAATCCAAAAGGCATTCTGCAGAAGTGGAACAATCCTCTATTCGGCACTGTGAAAGCTGTCAGAGGTCTGCTCTCTTTTTCCACCGGTATTTGCCAGTAGGCGGATTTGATGTCTAATGTTGTTAGATATCTAGCATCTCTCAGCTTGTCTAAAATTGAACTTACCCAAGGTATGGGATAGGCATCACATTCACTCACTAAATTAAGCTTTTTGTAATTAACACAAAATCGAAAACGTCCATCAATTTTCTTGACTAGTACGATGGGCGAAGACCAAGGTGAATTCGATGGTTCCACTATCCCTAATGATAACATTTCGTCCAGTTCGGCGTTGACATGTTTCTGCATTGCAGGTGAGATAGGGTAGTACCGTTGCTTGATTGGCGGCGATTGAGTTCTGATTTTCAACTCTACTAAGTGCCCTAGTTTTTCGTCCATTCCTTGAAATGCTACTTGAATATTCTGTGACAGTTGATCCTGCTGTTCTTGGGTTAACGAATCATATGAGCATATGGCATTGACAGAGCATTCTTCAACTTCATTGTTCTTGAAATGCCATTCACCAGTATTCAGGTCGGGATGATACCCATTTTTATCCAAAAATCAATTCCCAGAATTAGTTGGTGTGGTAAGGATGGAACCACAAGAACTTCGAAGACTCGAGTTCTGTCCCGAAGAACAATTGGGATGTAGACAGAAACAATAGCTTTGCAAACTTGACCGTTTGCTACAGTACATTCCCGAATTCGAGAAGAGTTCACTCGGCACGATTTTCTCAGTACGCTCCAACCTGGACCACCTAGTATTGTTCTGGAAGCGCCACTGTCAAGTAAGGCTAATATTGTTCGACCGTAAATCGAAACTTGCAGAAAAGGTCGCTGATCATTCACTGCATGATCAATAATGTAATCGAGGACAGGTTGTTTGTCGAATATCATGTTGTTAGGTGAAGATGTTGTAGCCGACCGATTATCAAGCGAGTTCGGTGACCGGCTTATCGCCGACCCGCTTTGTCTTTTTTTGTCTTGCAAGCCGGGCAAGCAGGAGTTGTAACCCTGAACGTCCACATTTAAAACAAAAATGCGACGTGATTCGGTACACTGCTTAAAGCGGTGACCTTCTTTCTCACAATTCCAGCATATGGGAGTTTGAGCTTTTCGTTCATCTGTCGAGGCAGGTGGAGTAGAAGACTTTGTGCTTGAGGTGTTCGTCTGAACGCCACAAACCGGATTTGTATTAGGTTGCTTCCTATAAGCAAAATCTGGTTCGACTAACAGTCGAGTATTGGTTGATGGAGGACAAAACCGTTGAACTCGAAGTTCCGTTTCCTCGATAGACCGTCCAAGTTTGATCAATTCTTGAATATCCCTAAGAGGAAAAATAGCCAACTGTTTTTGCAAATATGGTAGTAAATTTCTGCGGATGATTTGCAATCTTGTCTCCTCGTGTGGTTTCTCCGATAACCTTGCAAACATATTCTCCATGACCGATATATAATTGATCAGTTTTTCTTGAGACCCTGTGTCCGTTTCCGGATTTCCTCCCACAGGGCTTGCTCATAATCGTATGGCTGAAATGCAAATCGTAATTTGTTTACCAGATCATCCCATGACGAAAAAGTTCCCATGCGGTACCATAACAGGGCATCACGGGTAAACAATTCGGGCGCAGAGCGAAGAAGGCGATCCTTTGTCAGTCCACGCGAGACTCTTAACTCCTCAATCCTCTGCAAGAAATTATTTACACTCGAAACTCCATCATACCGAATGTTCCATCTGGCAACATCCACATACCTTTCTCTTTCCTCAACATACGATCACTATCGTAAAATCGGTTTTTGGGAGGGGAAAAATGTAAATCTTGAAGTCGACTAGCCAGATTGACAGAAGAATTAGCCAATGCCGATGGAGGTTGCTTGCTTTTCAATGCTTCATTCCCAGCTTGATCTAGGAATCGAATAGATTGCGAAGGAAGGGGTTGATGTGCTTGAGTCGAGACACAGGCGTTGACATATTGGGCTTGGTTTTCTCCGTATGGGACAGCGTCTGGAATTGAATGATCCACAGGTATGGCTTGTTGGGGATACGACGGGACTTTTCCAGCCGATTGAGAAAACCTCATCTTCTCAAAATCCTCTACTTGTGGATGGGAAGTGTGACTGGTAGCTGCGCATGGCACACGACCTTGATCATTGATGCGGTCCGGTAGGATTGTGTTATGAGCCGCCTTGTTATATATTTGGTTTTCTGTTCTCCAGTCCTGAGAACGCTGACTCATAGGTATACGACTCGGCAGGTGGTTTGCAGAAGCAGAAATTCCTCGCTGAGACAATTGATGTGGAGAATTTGGATGCGAGTAGGTTTGGCTTACATGTGGATTTACTTCTGATTCACGAAGTGATTGCCTCGAAATGACTTCCGGTAGCAAGATATTTGGTTCGTCCAAAATTGACCTATTGACTTCCACAGTTGGAATAGGAACATACGTTGAAGTCCTTTCTTCAGGTATATCCAGAAGGGATGCATTTTCTGTTTCCTTGGTGGTATATGCCTTTACCAGATCACCCAAGAGTCGGTTTACCCACCCCAATAAAGTAAATTTTCCTTCCAGAATGACTGGCTCAGAACTGAATATCCTTAACAATCTTCCTTGTATATGTAGCAGTCTTGACTTTATTCTTTTATGTTCATTTTCTTTATTTTCCACATTGAATTCTTGTATTTCCACTTCCAAAGCCTCTAATTTCTCTTGGCATTTCTTCAGTTCTTCCTGTGGATCCAAATTTGTCGTTTTTGGGGCTTCAGCTAATCCCAATTTCTCTAACCGCCATGCTTCTCGCACAATTTCTCGTTTTTCAGTAACTGTTGCACCGGATCCTGATAGCTTTCTTATGTCGATCTCATAAGACAACTCATCTCCCAGTAACCTATTTACCTCCATATTTATAAATAAGAAATAACAAAACCAAAAAAATAGAAGTTATCACTAACAGTAAAGATAATCCGTGAAGGAACCCTCCTTCTTCCCAAAAAAAAAAGAAAACAAGCCCCTACACAAATGTGTATGTGTCCTGAAGTTATTTCAAACTTCAGATCCTATACCCTGTATAAAAAGAGAAATTCAAAAAAAAAGCAGAGAACCAAAGATCTCAAAATATCTCTTATACCAATAAAGCTTACACAAAATATCCAAGATTAATCTTAAACGTAGAAAAATTGATACCTATAGTATCGATTAACTTCTTAAAAAAAATTATTCCTAAGATCTTACAATCTAACTAAACCTAGAAATGGAATCTAGGTCGATACCGTCGAGTTGTAAACCAGATTGAATAAAATAACTTTGCAAATTCAAAATATCTTGTACCTATATTCGAACACACCCTGTATTATTTTTGCTTAGATTCCTAGCGTCACTAGCAAAATAATTAGTAAACAAAAAAAAATCCTTTACACTGCTGTTATGTCCTATATTATTAATATACTCAGTTTTGATATTGTATTATATAAATGTTCACGTCGTTCAGTGTAACTTGAAATTTTTAACGTTAAGTTTTGTTTCTAAGGCATTACGTTACAAACACATCAGGTTCAATGTACCACCTGTATAATGCACAAAATGTAACAATATAATACAATAAAAAGGGTAACACTTCAACTAGTGTAAGTCTCGTTTTGTAGAAGAAATATTTTCCCCTAACTTAAAATAAATTGTAAAAAATTGACAACACCGCAAATTGTACCAAATAATTACCTCAAATTAACTCTACACACTATTATTTCATGTTTTTATTCTACGCGTAAAGATAAAAAACGTGTAGAAAATTTATTTTAAAAAGGAAAGAAAATATTTCATGTGTGGGCAGTATATATCATCAGTTATCTCCTCAATGCAACTGACTACAAAACAAATATACTAAACTCAGAATTTTATATGTGAATATACCTAGAATATAATTTAGATATTTATTTGCTGCTTAAATATGGAAAAATGGCAAAATTATTTTTAAATAAATTCTATATTTTTCCCGGATAAAAAAAAATAAACTTCGTCAAAACAGGAAAAGAATATACTTGACTGTTATTTATTTACAAGTATATATTAAAAAGCTAGTTTCTTATCAACACTTTTTTTTTCCCAATCTGATAACAGTATGTTTGTATCTAAACAACCTATTTCTGCTAAAGTTGTCTAAAAAAGATTTATAATTTTAATAATATGCACCTAATTATTGAAAATATTGATATCGCTAATTATCAGTAAAAAAAAAAAGAATTATAATCACGTTGGGCGCCAGTTGTCACCTTTCTTGCTCAGGGTTTTTCAAATTTGAAAAATGAAGGGTTCGTTTTGGGGGTGACAAAGAAAAATAAAAGAATTTTAGTAATATGACATTTTATTTGTCCGGCTGAGACTCTTAAACCGGTGGCAAGTTCAAATATTTCGAACGTGCCTATCATGCAATATGATTTAACAGTGAACGCACTTTTAGTGCATATCTGCATTCAGTTGGGTCACAAACACAGAGTCATATAAATTATGAAACTAGGGTTATGTTGTACCTCTTGAAATTAATATTTATGTAAAGAAAAGAAGAAATTATATGAATATTATAAATCTAGCGGTTCCCCCAGGTATACCTCGGTTTACAGATGCTCTCAATGAGATGTAAGTATATATAATTAATTTAAACCTTAAATATAGGATATTTTACTAATGTTGATTTTTTTTATTTCAGGAGAGAAGTACTTCAAATTTACAATTATTAATGTTTAATAGGAAACAAACACGTTTATGTAGAGAAACTATGAAACCGCAGAATTGGTTGCAAACTAAACTACTAAACAAAATTAAGTATTGGGTGGTGTTGACAAGAATCCATGCAAAACAGCAGCCACAAGCTAGGTATTAATATAAAAAAAGATTGCTTGACAATAACAATATAATAGTAATAATGCGAGCAGAAAATAGTCATATAATATATTGCCTGTCGTTGCTCGCTGCTCTGAGGAGCAACTGTAATATCCCACGATGTTATTGCTCTCGAAAGGTAGGTGTAGATACAATTGGGTGGACGAAAGTTCTGAACCCGGTGTGTTGTAGTGGTTTGCTGGCCGTAAGGGTGGTAGGTGGCCAGAAAGTGTTATCTCCAGTGAGGGCTTACGGTGACAAATTTTTGTATATGCACAAGAACCTTTAAAATCCAGCTAACGCTGTTGAGTGAAGATACTAGCTATCTGCCACAAATTATGGTTCAGGTTGCACTATTTGTCGGATTAAATCAGCCCAAGCTTTATGAAGACCTCAATGTTTTTCTAAAAATTTTAATATGGTGCCTCACACCAGAAAGGAAGTTTTTAAAAACAAGGACTCACAGAATTCCTTAATCCCATAGAGCGGGAGAAAATTTAAATTTGACAGGTAATAAATCTAAAATTCCTAAATACTTCAAGTCTAGCCTTGGGTCTCTTTTCAATTTGTCTATTCAGGAAAGAGATGTATATGGTGCTATATACTTTCAACTATATCTGTTAGTGTATGGTTCATCCTGACCATAGCCTAATAAATACTGACAGTGGGACAAGGTTATCTTTACAACTAAATTTTGGGAAAATGTGGGAGAAAAATTATTCAAGGGGCTTAGAATTTTAGCAAGGGTTCTCTAAGAGTAGTTATTAATATGTTTGAAACAAAACCGTAGCATTCGTTATTATTAAACACTCTGTATTTGCTTCGTTAGTGAGTGTCATAATAAATCCTTGATGGAAGTTTAATAAATAAAATATTGTTTTTCCATGAATTTTGGGAGTTTCAATACCGGTTCAGTTTTCTTAAACACCCAGTAGTTTTTTATTTAGTATAGTTTTCTTACAGACCATTGTAAAAAGTTTCATAAAAAAATATTCCATGAATTGTTAGGATTCTTATGGAATGGTATTTTTTCATACGTATGTATTTATATACATAATAGTACCAAAGTATATATTTTGTATAGTTTTTTTACAAACTATTGTAAAAAGTTTCATCAGAAAGCAAAAAAAAAAATTTTAATCCACGAATGTTCAGGATTTTTAGGGAACGGTTTGGTTTTTTTAAACACCCCGTATTTTTTTCGATAATTAGTGCGGTAAGAGACCCCCGACGGAAGTTTCATACCAAAAAAATGTTCAGTTCCCTTAATTTTGACATTTTTTTAACGCTCGACATTTTTCCAACACTGTATATAAAACGGTCCTACGCACGTCAGAGAACCCCTCCGAAGCGAAAAAACCGATAATTTCCTCGAATCTGTAATTTTTATATTTTTCTCGTCAATTTTTATCGGAACACCCCGTACATCGAGCTTTTTTGAGTCACCCCGTATATACGCGTAGCGGATGGAAATAGTTGACAGCTATTTTATGGCTTACGTCATTTTGACCCCGTCTTGGTTAGGATTTTCGCAAATTTCCATACAAAAATGAATTCAAAACCCAGCGCTCGCACAACACAACGTATCTAGAGACTTCAAATTTACCGTTTTCGGCCTTTGGGGGGCTCCGATCCGCCCATTTAGCGAAATTTTCTGCGATTTATTCGGAAATGTCACCGCGCACTCGCCATTTGACGTTTCTGTAGTCGACGCAAATTTTTGCAATTTTCACTATAAAATCGAATTTTAAACCTAAACCTGAGGCACACGACACATTGTAGAAGGTTCAAAGTTTACGTTTCGATATGGCTTTATGGAAATAAAGGGGTACTTACTTTGCAAATTTTAACGTTTTGAAGGTTTTGTGAGGACCCGCCATATTGCCAGGCTCTTCTCCACGTCTCGGTTCGGTATTACGCAAAATTCGATACAAATTCGAACTCAAAACCCAGCGCTCGCATAACAGAAAGTATCTAGAGACTTTAAATTTACCTTTTCTGACCTTTGCAGGTCTCCGATCGGTCCGTTTAGCGAACGTTCCCAAGTTTTATCCGGAGCTGTCAACGGCACCGCACCGTCCGGCTAGCCGTTTGACGTTTCGGACGGCCGAGCGAACGCGAATGCCCCCGAACGCGTAATTGACCCACATTTTCGTTATTTTCACTATAAAATCGAATTTTAAACCTAAATCTGAGGCACGCGACACATTGTAGAAGGTTCAAAGTTTACGTTTCGACATGGCTTTGTGGAAACGAATGCGGGAAAATACGAAAATATCGAATCCGAAATAGTTTGACGTCTACCCATATCCGACTGACGTTTCTCCGATTCCCGGGCGATAAGCTCCTCCCGCGCTATCTCCATCCCTCTCTCCAAGAACGGCCGGCGAGGACCCTCCGAAAAACGGAAAATTTACCTAGAAAAACGCGAAAAACGGCCCGCCGAGCGCCTCGTCGCGACGGAGAAAGGACGAAAGAAGCCTCCTGGCCCGCGGCCGCGTCCCCGACAGGCTCGCCTGAAAAACGTAGCGCGGAGCGAAACCGGCCTCCGAGCGGCTTCCGGGCTTCCGATAAGGGGCGTTTTTTTCGACTTTTGTCTCGTTTCCTCGCGAAAACGGAAAAGTAACACCGGCGGACCTCCGGAAAAACGCAAAATTCGCCCCGAAAAAAGTAAAAAGAACTAACCAAAGTACGCCTACCGGACAACCGAAGGACCGAAGGGCGCTTGGCGCCCTTCGGCTCGCCGCCGCGCGGCTCGCGAAAAAAGCCTTTGTGGCGGCAGAATGCCACTTTTTCGCGCTCCCGGTGGGAGCGAGAGGCAATCGCGCATTTTAATATATAGTAACTAGAAAGGTGGCAAGTCGGCTATCGCCGACTTGACCTTTCTTGCGTAGGGTTCGTTTTTTTTAAACATTATGTATTTTTTCGATAATTTGTGCGTTAAGAGACCTCCGATGGAAGTTGAGTAAAAAAAAATTGTCAGTTCTCTTCATTTTGAGATTTTTTTAACGTTCAACATTTTTCCAACACGTTGTATATAAAACGGTCTTTCGTACATCTGACAACCCATCCGAGGCAAAAAAAAATTATTCCATGAATTTTGGGAGTTTCAATATTGGTTCAGTTTTCTTAGACACCCTGTATTGTTTTCATTAAAATAGTTTCCATTGACCATTGTTAAAAGTTTCATCAAAGGAATATTATACTTCCATGAAGGTTTCTAGAGAACAGTCGGTTTTTTAAACACCCAGTAGTTTTTTAATTAGTATAGTTTTCTTACAGACCGTTGTGAAAAGTTTCATTAGAAAATATTCCATGAATTGTGAGGATTCTTAAAGAATGGTTTGGTTTTGTTAAACACCTGTATTATTTCATCAGTATAATTTTTTTACAGTCGTGAAAAGTTTCATAAAAAAATTAAATTCCATAAATTTTGTGGATCTAGAGAATTGGTCTTTATTTTACACCCTGTATTTTTTCATAAGTATGTATTTATATAGCTACATAATAATACCTAAGTATGTATTTTTTATAGTTTTTTACAAACTATCTTAAAAAGTTTCATCAAAAACCAAAAAAGAGTTTTTAATTCCAAGTTTATAGGATTTTTAGAATGATTCGATTTTCTTAAACACCCTGTATTGTTCTCATTAAAATAGTTGCCATATAAACCATTGTTAAAAGTTTCATCAAAAGAATATTATACTTCCATGAAGGTTTCTAGAGAATGGTTCAGTTTTTTTAAACACCCAGTAGTTTTTTAATTAGTATAGTTTTCTTACAGACCATTGTGAAAAGGTTCATATTAAAATATTCCATGAATTGTAAGGATTCTTAGAGAATGTTTTGGTTTTGCTAAACATCCTGTATTTTTTCATTAGTATAATTTTTTAACAATCGTAAAGTTTCATAAAAAAAAATTCCATAAGTTTTTTCTATGAATTTTGGGAGTTTCAATATTAGTTCAATGGTTTTGTTAAACACCCTGTATTTTTTCATTAGTGTAATTTTTTTACAATCGTGAAAAGTTTAATAAAAAAAAATTAAATTCCATAAATTTTTTCCATGAATTTTGGGAGTTTTAATATTGGTTCAGTTTTCTTAAACACCCTGTTATATTGTTCTCATTAAAATAGTTTCTTACAGACCATTATGAAGTTTCATAAAAAAATATTCCATGAATTGTTAGGATTCTTATAGAATGGTTTGGTTTCGTTAAGCACCCTGTATTTTCTCATTAGTATATATTTTTTTACAATCGTGAAAAGTTTCATAAAAAAATAAATTCCATAAATTTTGTGGATCTAGAGAATGGTTCTTTATTTTACACCCTGTATTTTTTCATACGTATGTATTTATATACATAATAATACCAAAGTATATATTTTTTATAGTTTTTTTACAAACTACTGTAAAAAGTTTCATCAGAAAGCAAAAAAAAAAATTTTAAATCCACGAATTTTTAGGATTTTTAGGGAACGTTTCGGTTTTTTTAAACACCCCGTATTTTTTCATTAGTATATTTTTCCTACAGAACATTGTAAAAAGTTTCATCAAAAAGAATTTTTGAATTCCATGAATTTTGTTGATTTTTAGAGAATGGTTCGGTTTTTAAACCTCCTGTATTTTTCATTAGTATAGTTTTTACAAACTATTGTGAAACGTTTCATCAAAAGAATTTTTTAATTCCATGAATTTTGAGGATTTTTAGAGAATGTTTCGTTATTTTTAACCACTCTGTATTTCTTCATTAGTCTATTTTTCCTACAGAACATTTTATAAAGTTTCATCAAAAAGAATTTTTTAATTCCATGAACTTTGAGGATTTTCAGAGAATGGTTCGTTATTTTTAAACACTCTGTATTTGCTTCGTTAGTGAGTGTCATAATAAATCCTTGACGAAAGTTTAATAAATAAAAAAAAAATTCTATGAATTTTGGGAGTTTCAATATTGGTTCAGTTTTCTTAAACACTCAGTAGTTTTTTAATTAGTATAGTTTTCTTACAGACAATTGTGAAAAGTTTCATAAAAAAACATTCAATGAATTATTGTGAGGATTCTTAGAGAATGGTTTGGTTTCGTTAAGCACCCTGTATTTTTCCATTAGTATAATTTTTTACAATCGTGAAAAGTTTTATAAAAAAAATAAATTCCATAAATTTTGTAGATCTACAGAAGGGTTCTTTATTTTACACCCTGTATTTTTTCATAAGTATGTATTTATATAGCTACATAATAATACCTAAGTATGTATTTTTAATAGTTTTTTTACAAACTATCTTAAAAAGTTTCATCAAAAACCAAAAAAGAGTTTTTAATTCCAAGTTTTTAGGATTTTTAGAATGATTCGATTCTCTTAAACACCCTGTATTGTTTTCATTAAAATAGTTTCCATATAGACCATTGTTAAAAGTTTCATCAAAGGAATATTATACTTCCATGAAGGTTTCTAGAGAAGGGTCGGTTTTTTTAAACACCCAGTAGTTTTTTAATTAGTATAGTTTTATTACAGACCATTGTGAAAAGTATGATTAGAAAATATTCCATGAATTGTGAGGATTCTTAGAGAATCGTTTGGTTTTGTTAAACACACCTTATTTTTTCATCATTATAATTTTTTTACAATAGTTAAAAGTTTCATAAAAAAAATTAAATTCCATAAATTTTGTTGATCTAGAGAATTGTTCTTTATTTTACATCCTGTATTTTTTCATAAGTATGTATTTATATAGCTACATAATAATACCTACCTAAGTATGTATTGTTTATAGTTTTTTTACAAACTATCTTAAAAAGTTTCATCAAAACCAAAAAAGAGTTTTTAATTCCAAGTTTTTAGGATTTTTAGAATGATTCGATTCTCTTAAACACCCTGTATTGTTCCCATTAAAATAGTTTCCATATAGACCATTGTTAAAAGTTTCATCAAAAGAATATTATACTTCCATGAATGTTTCTAGAGAATGGTTCAGTTTCTTTAAACACCCAGTAGTTTTTTAATTAGTATAGTTTTCTTACAGACCATTGTGAAAAGGTTCATATGAAAATATTCCATGAATTGTGAGGATTCTTAGAGAATGGTTTGGTTTTGCTAAACACCCTGTATTTTTTCATTAGTATACTTTTTTTACAATCGTGAAAAGTTTCATAAAAAAAAAATTAATTCCATAAATTTTGTGGATCTAGAGAATGGTTCTTTATTTTACACCCTGTATTTTTTCATACGTATGTATTTATATACATAATAATACCTAAGTATATATTTTTTATTGGTTTTTTACAAACTATTGTAAAAAGTTTCATCAGAAAGCAAAAAAAAAATTTAAATCCACGAATGTTCAGGATTTTTAATGAACGGTTCGGTTTTTTTAAACACCCCGTATTTTTTCTTTAGCATATTTTTCCTACAGAACATTGTAAAAAGTTTCATCAAAAAGAATTTTTTAATTCCATTAATTTTGTTGATTTTTAGAGAATGGTTCGGTTTTTTTAAACCTCCTGTATTTTTTCATTAGTATAGTTTTTTACAAAATATTGTGAAACGTTTCATGAAAAAGAATTTTTTAATTCCATGAATTTCGAGAATTTTTAGAGAATGGTTCGTTATTATTAAACACTCTGTATTTGCTTCGTTAGTGAATGTCATAATAAATCCTTGATGGAAGTTTAATAAATAAAAAAAAAATTTTCCATGAATTTTGGGAGTTTCAATATTGGTTCAGTTTTCTTAAACACCCAGTAGTTTTTTAATTAGTATAGTTTTCTTACAGACCATTGTGAAAAGTTTCATAAAAAAATATTCCATGAATTGTTAGGATTCTTATGGAATGGTTTGGTTTCGTTAAGCACCCTGTATTTTCTCATTAGTATAATTTTTTTACAATCGTGAAAAGTTTCATAAAAAAAATAAATTCCATAAATTTTGTGGATCTAGAGAATGGTTCTTTATTTTACACCCTGTATTTTTTCATACGTATGAATTTATATACATAATAATACCAAAGTATATATTTTTTATAGTTTGTAAAACTACTACTGTAAAAAGTTTCATCAAAAAGTAAATGAAAATTTTTAAATCCACGAATGTTCAGGATTTTTAGGGAACGGTTCGGTTTTTTTAAACACCCCGTATTTTTTTCGATAATTAGTGCGGTAAGAGACCCCCGACGGAAGTTTCGAACCAAAAAAATGTTCAGATCCCTTAATTTTGACATTTTTTTAACGTTCGACATTTTTCCAACACTTTGTATATAAAACGGTCCTACGCACTTCAGAGAACCCCTCCGAAGCGAAAAAACCGAAAATTTCCTCGAATCTGTAATTTTTATATTTTTCTCGTCAATTTTTATCGGAACACCCCGTACATCGAGCTTTTTTGAGTCACCCCGTATATACGCGTAGCGGATGGAAATAGTTGACAGCTATTTTATGGCTTACGTCATTTTGACCCCTTCTTGGTTAGGATTTTCGCAAATTTCCATACAAAAACGAATTCAAAACCCACCGCTCGCATAAGACAACGTATCTAGAGACTGCAAATTTACCGTTTTCGGCCTTTGGGGGGGCTCCGATCCGCCCATTTACCGAAGTTTTCTGCGATTTATTCGGAAATGTCACCGCGCACTCGCCATTTGACGTTTCTGTAGTCGACGCAAATTTTTGCAATTTTCACTATAAAATCGAATTTTAAACCTAAACCTGAGGCACACGACACATTGTAGAAGGTTCAAAGTTTACGTTTCGATATGGCTTTATGGAAATAAAGGGTACTTACTTTTCAGAATGTAATCGTTTTGAAGGTTTTGTGAGGACCCGCCATATTGCCAGGCTCTTCTCCACGTCTCGGTTCGGTATTACGCAAAATTCGATACAATTTCGAATTCAAAACCCAGCGCTCGCATAACAGAAAGTATCTAGAGACTTTAAATTTACCTTTTCTAACCTTTGCGGGCCTCCGATCGGTCCGTTTAGCGAACGTTCCCAAGTTTTATCCGGAGCTGTCAACGGCACCGCACCGTCCGGCTAGCCGTTTGACGTTTAGGAGGGCCGAGCGAAGGCGAATGCCGCCGAACGTGTAATTGACCCAAATTTTCGTTATTTTCACCACAAAATCGAATTTGAAACCTAAATCTGAGGCACGCGACACATCGTAGAAGGTTCAAAGTTTACGTTTCGACATGGCTTTCTGGAAACGAATGCGGGAAAATACGAAAATATCGAATCCGAAATAGTTTGACGTCTACCCATATCCGACTGACGTTTCTCCGATTCCCGGGCGATAAGCTTCTCCCGCGCTATCTCCATCCCTCTCGCCGAGAACGGCCGGCGAGGACCCTCCGAAACACGGAAAATTTACCTAGAAAAACGCGAAAAACGGCCCGCCGAGCGCCTCGTCGCGACGGAGAAAGGACGAAAGAAGCCTCCTGGCCCGCGGCCGCGTCCCCGACGGGCTCGCCCCGAAAACGTCGCGCGGAGCGAAACCGGCCTCCGAGCGGCTTCCGGGCTTCCGATAAGGGGCGTTTTTTTCGACTTTTGTCTCGTTTCCTCGCGAAATTGGAAAAGTAACGCCGGCGGACCTCCGGAAAAACGCAAAATTCGCCCCGAAAAAAGTAAAAAGAACCAACCAAAATACGCCTACCGGACAACCGAAGGACCGAAGGGCGCCCTTCGGCTCGCCGCCGCGAAAAAAGCCTTTGTGGCGGCAGAATGCCACTTTTCTCAGCCCCCGGTGGGAGCGAGAGGCAATCGCGCATTTTAATATATAGTAACTAGAAAGGTGGCAAGTCGGCTATCGCCGACTTGACCTTTCTTGAGTAGGGTTCGTTTTTTTTAAACACCATGTATTTTTTCGATAATTAATGCGTTAAGAGACCCCCGATGGAAGTTGAGTAAAAAAAAATTGTCAGTTCTCTTAATTTTGAGATTTTTTTAACGTTCAACATTTTTCCAACACTTTGTATATAAAACGGTCTTTCGTACATACGACAACCCATCCGAAGCAAAAAAAAAATTATTCCATGAGTTTCAATATTGGTTCAGTTTTCTTAAACACCCTGTATTGTTTTCATTAAAATAGTTTTCTATTGTCACAGGAACAGAGCTCCGTGGTTTTGTCTGGCAGGCCACGCCTCTTGAACTGTGACGCGCGATCAAAATTGTATAAATACGAAGCGCAAACAGCGACTTCAGCTGAGTCTCGCCGTCTCCTTCAGAGCGGCTTGGCTAACGCGAGTTCGGCAGCTGGCGGTCAGGTGGTACGGGAGCTCGGTGGAGTTCTGTCGGCCCCTGGCTCAACGCCACGCTAGCCCGTACATGGCTCAGCGGAGCCCAACGTAACTGGGGTGTTTTAGGCCATCAGCTAATATTGCTTTTATTGTTACAGGGTGAACACTAGCTAGTGCAGTTGTCGGGACACGAAACTCCCACAATTGGCTAGCTAAGAGAATTCGAGGTATACGATGAGGGAATGTGAATAATCTTAAAAGATATTCGACAATCAGCAATTTTTATTGCTGCGGCGCGGGAATACGTGTGCCCGACGCGGGAGGCGTCGAGAAGGGTCGCGCAGGAACGCGTACGCGAAACAGCGACAGCGCCTGGGTATCGCAAGACATAGCACGGCTTCCAGATCGATCTCGAGTCAACAACGACAGTCACGCTGTGCGAGAGCGACGCCTGTAGGGTTCGACGGGGCTCTGCAGCGTTGTAGGAATCCTATTAAACATTCCTCTCATTTCGCATACGCGGACACTATATAGACCATTGTTAAAAGTTTCATCAAAGGAATATTATACTTCCATGAAGGTTTCTAGAGAACGGTCGGTTTTTTTAAACACCCAGTAGTTTTTTAATTAGTATAGTTTTCTTACAGACCATTGTGAAAAGTTTCATAACAAAATATTCCATGAATTGTGATTCTTAGAGAATGGTTTGGTTTTGTTAAACACCCCGTATTTTTTCATCAGTATAATTTTTTTACAATCGTGAAAAGTTTCATAAAAAAAATTAAATTCCATAAATTTTGTGGATCTAGAGAATTGGTCTTTATTTTACACCCTGTATTTTTTCATAAGTATGTATTTATATACATAATAATCCAAAGTATATATTTTTTACATACATAATATTACCTAGGTATGTATTTTTTATAGTTATTTTGCAAACTATCTTAAAAAGTTTCATCAAAAACCAAAAAAGAGTTTTTAATTCCAAGTTTTTAGGATTTTTAGAATGATTCTATTTTCTTAAACACCCTGTATTGTTCTCATTAAAATAGTTGCCATATAAACCATTGTTAAAAGTTTCGTCAAAAGAATATTATACTTCCATGAAGGTTTCTAGAGAATGGTTCAGTTTTTTTAAACACCCAGTAGTTTTTTAATTAGTATAGTTTTCTTACAGACCATTGTGAAAAGGTTCATAAGAAAATATTCCATGAATTGTGGGGATTCTTAGAGAATGGTTTGGTTTTGCTAAACACCCTGTATTTTTTCATAAGTATAATTTTTTTACAATCGTGAAAAGTTTCATAAAAACAATAAATTTTATAAATTTTGTGATCTAGAGAATGGTTCTTTATTTTACACCCTGTATTTTTTCATACGTATGTCTTTGTATACATAATAATACCTAAGTATGTATTATTTATAGTTTTAGTTTTGTTACAAAGTATTGCAAAAAGTTTCATCAAAAACCAAAAAGGAAATTTTAATTCCAAGTTTTAAGGATTTTTAGAATGATTAGATTTTTTTAAACATCCAATATTTTTTCATTAGTAAAGTTTTCCTTCAGAATATGTCAAATATGTCATAAAAAAAAATTTTAGTTCCACGAATATACTTGCATGAAGGTTTTTAGACAATTATTCGGTTTTCTAAAACACTCTCAATTGTTGCATTGGGGTTGTTTATTTGCAGCCTATTGTGAAGTTTTATAAAAAAAAATAATTTTGAGGAGTTCAAGAGAAGGGTTCGGTTTTTTTAAACACTCAGTAATCTGTTCGATAATTAGTGCGGTAAGAGACCCCCGACGGAAGTTTCGTACTAAAAAAATGTTCAGTTCCTTTAATTTTGACATTTTTTTAACGCTCGACATTTTTCCAACACTCTGTATATAAAACGGTCTTTCGCACGTCAGACAAACCCTCCGAAGCAAAAAAACTGAAAATTTCCTCGAATCTGTAATTTTTATATTTTTTCTCGTCAATTTTTATCGAAACACCCCGTATATCGAGCTTTTTGAGTCGCACTATATATATGCGAAGTTTTTCTGCAGACTGTTACGAAGAGTTTCAGAAAAAAATTGTAAATGCACGAATGTTGAGGAATTTTAGAGAATGGTTCGGTTTATTTAAACACCCAGTATTTTTTCATTAGTATATTTTTTTTACAGAACATTGTAAAAGGTTTCATCAAAAAGAATTTTTTAATTCCATGAATTTTGTTGATTTTTAGAGAATGGTTCGGTTTTTTTAAACCTCCTGTATTTTTTCATTAGTATAGATTTTTACAAACTATTGTATAAAGTTTCATCAAAAAGAATTTTTTAATTCCATGAATGTTGAGGATTTTTAGAGAATGGTTCGTTATTATTAAACACTCTGTATTTGCTTCGTTAGTGAGTGTCATAATAAATCCTTGATGGAAGTTTAATAAATAAAATATTGTTTTTCCATGAATTTTGGGAGTTTCAATATTGGTTCACTTTTCCTAAACACCCAGTAGTTTTTTAATTAGTATAGTTTTCTTACAGAGCATTGTAAAAAGTTTCACAAAAAAATTTTCCATGAATTGTTAGGATTCTTATGGAATGGTTTGGTTTCGTTAAGCACCCTGTATTTTCTCATTAGTACAATTTTTTTACAATCGTGAAAAGTTTCATAAAAAAAATAAATTCCATAAATTTTGTGGATCTAGAGAATGGTTCTTTATTTTACACCCTGTATTTTTTCATACGTATGTATTTATATACATAATAATACCAAAGTATATATTTTTTATAGTTTTTTTACAAACTATTGTAAAAAGTTTCATCAGAGAGCAAAAAAATTTAAATCCACGAATGTTCAGGATTTTTAGGGAACGGTTCGGTTTTTTTAAACACCCCGTATTTTTTTCGATAATTAGTGCGGTAAGAGACCCCCGACGGAAGTTTCGTACTAAAAAAATGTTCAGTTCCTTTAATTTTGACATTTTTTTAACGCTCGACATTTTTCCAACACTCTGTATATAAAACGGTCTTTCGCACGTCAGACAACCCCTCCGAAGCAAAAAAACTGAAAATTTCCTCGAATCTGTAATTTTTATATTTTTTCTCGTCAATTTTTATCGAAACACCCCGTACATCGAGCTTTTTTGAGTCGTACTATATACCGGGTGTTCTCTCTAAGACTTTCAGTGCGAATATCTCAGAAACCATCATAGCCAGTGCGACGAAATTTGGTATACAGACACTAGATGCGGAGTAGAATCTGATGATAACATCAATTCTTATACAGGGTGTTCCATTTTCCAAGAAATCGATTTGATTTTGATTTTTTGGTTGTCAGCCCTGCTAAAACTTATGTTTAAATTGAAATATACTTAATTATGAATACATTCTGATAAATAAACATTCAAACATTTCAAATCTTAACATAAAAAAACGCCTCCAAAAAGTACCAAAATTTCATTGTTTTGTCATGTTAAACGTGCATAGCTTTGAGCCAGACTTACACAGAAGAAACTAACATCGCTAAACGTCAAAACTATGAATTGTCATTGAATTGTCAAATATTAATGGCATAAAGTATTTTATTTTACATAAAAACGCTAAATAATGTATTTAATGCAATTTACGTATACACAATGGTGTTATATCACAAAATAATTTACAAAAGTGTGTAAGTACTTAAAGAATATCTCTCTTTTCCAACTGCTGTAATTATTGATTACTTATTTAGCAACAAATAAATTCGAGCAAAACGATTCCTAAAACTTTATAATTATAATGTGAACATGTTTGTCGTTGAAAGTCAGATCTAATCTGAACTGAACCCCTACTGAACCTAGGTACCCCAGCCCGACTAAATAAATATTACGAAAGCATAACCTAGAAATGATTGATTCTTGTGCACATATTTCAACACTTTGTGAAGATGTTTAAGAAGAACTCTACATCTGTAAAATAGTAAACAATGAACTACAATTTCTGTATTTCATATGGTACAGAACTAGAATAAAGCAACTGGTTTTTGCTAGGAAGAATCACCTGCAAACCTACTATACCCAGTAGGTACCTATCAAATAGTCATTTAAAGCTAGATAATAATTTGTAATTATTGTTTTTATGTTTCAGTTATGTGTGTTTAGTGCCACAAATTAGTACCTACATTAAAACAGACACTAGAAAGAATAAGCGAAAAATATTACACAGACATTTTCTTGGAAATAATTCTAAATATGGAATGATGGATAATATTATAAAGAAGTCTCTAACTCACTTTGAAGAGTATTCTATAAGACATTAAATTCAGTTGTCGTGGGTTTTAAAATTTCTAAACGAATAAATTTAAGAAACTTAACTAATTTCATAATTCTATGTAGAGTATGAAAACATCTCGTTAGAATATCTTAAAAATGTTGAAAGTTAACTGTTGTTACAATATACACAACATAACGTAATAAGGTAGGTATCGAACAATGAAATGGCAAGATTTGTTTCTAATCGTACATGCTTGACCATCCCTTAGATTGAACGGTGCTCTGCAAATTAGAATACAGAACTGTTTAACATAAAATCGATTAAATGTATGTAAATACTTAGGTACTTTTAATTTATTGTAGTTTTATTTTATTATAAATAAATTAAATTTTGTATTTGTCTTTTTTTATTCTACCTGAATTATTAAACACAGATGCTTAAGAAATAATGAATACTTGAAGATGAAGGGTCAAGTTAATCAATTTAGCCACTAATAAAAAAAATAAACCACTGTAGGTACGTATTACTTTTTGAAAAAAATCTTTCATTTATTCTTGAAAATGTAGAATACTTTTCAAAGTGAGTTTTTTATATTATCTATTTTTTTTATAATTATACCTACCTTATTTAAGAACTGAATATTAACAGTTCTTACTGATATTTATGTTTTAGACATGTTAATTTTGTTATAGAATTATTAAACACAAGGATTATTTGCTGTAGTGTATAATAAATACAAACGATAACAATTTAATAAACTTTAATTTCCGCCATACTTGCATTATTTATATTTTTTATTTAATTCACTCGTTAACTTACACATTCCATGAACTTTAAATTTATTAAATAATTAAACCAAATACAGGAAGTTAGGTATGTTTTTATTTATAGCAAAACGTAAAGTCTAATGTGTTCTAGCAAAATTTTCCTCGTCTCCCATCTCTCTGTCGCACGAATATAAACTAATCTTGGCATCTGGCTTCTTCAGTATCTTATCGAATCTTTTAATCAATGATTAACGTAATTGTGTATGTAAACCTGCTTCCATAACAGCACTTTGTTTTCTAAGTTCCTACCTAGAGGTGAGACGAAACATTTTCGTAGACATTTTTAATTTCTGCATACCACAAGATGAAATGAATATGTTTATATTCATTCTGGTCTCCTACAAATACTGAAATATGTTTCCTCGTCTCTGTTCTTGAAAGTAAGCCCCCAATAGCTTCTCCATCTGAAACTAATTAGGTAAAGATAATCCTAGATTTTGCGTAACTGGGCTATTTCTTATAAATTTAACCCCATTGTTCTTTGAAATGAATTAGCTAATATGAAACATAAGTACCAGGAACTACTACTACTACTACAACTCATATTCAATGTAAAAAGACGAAAAATAATATGCAAGATATAATTACCTACTAAGTACACTGATATTTTTCCTTCGTCTTTCGTCTCAGTTCCCATTAATCGTTATACTTAGTACTTACACATCTCGTTCTATCAAGCTTTTTACTGTATGAAAGTAATTTTTAGCACACCTAGGTATATGGCTCGAAATTTTACTCACATTTGATGTGGAGTAGTTTTTATAACATATATTTTTGTAATACTGGAACTGAAGCTTTCACTCAAGGAATCCATTGCATTTTTATCTGATTGTTTCTAGGCTTTAAAACATTTTTACCACTTGTTGAAGAGGCTTTATTCATTATTTTCATTATTTGGAACCATTTTGGAACTCTAGGTTAAGTTTACACATCGTTCGGACCTCGAGAGAGTCGGGCTCTGCGTCTGCGCTCTGCAGCATATTCACACTTCACAGTAAACAACAGTCCTCTGTCTGTGGTAAAGCAGCGAGTCAAGGGCGTGACGTATTCATAAATTTAGTCTTCTCGAAGGGATTGTTCTTTATCGCTTTTATTATTTCCCAGAATAGTCGTATTATACAATTAAACAAACATGTTTCACATATTTTCAGAGTATTCATGCCGAATAAAGCTCAGCGTACGCGAACAGCTAATAACCTCTAAATTCCATTTTTAACAAAACTAGCATTATTGCAAATACGTACGCAGATTCAATGTACCTCGTGATGTTACGTATTTATAATAAAATTCCTACAAAAATAGTCAAACTTGCTTTGACAGTTCCTGTCACTTTACGTTTTGACGTCTATTCATGCGGTTGTTGCGTGTGTGTATATTGGACTCACGGCTATACACATTTTGCATGACAAAACAATGAAATTTGGGTACTTTTTATAGGCGTTTTTTTATGATAAAATAAAAAATTTTCGGGACTTTTTTTATCAGAATGTGTTCATAATTAAGAATATTCCAATTAAAATTCAAATTTTACCGAGGTTGACTACCAAAAAATCGAACTTAAATCGATTATCTGCAAAACTGAACACCCTGTATAAAAATTAATGGCATCGTCGAATTCTACACGTCATCTAGTGCCAGTATACCAAATTTTGTCGCACTAGCTGCAATAGTAGCTGAGATATTCGCACTGAAAGTCTTAGAGGGAACACCCGGTATATGCGAAGTTTTTCTGCAGACTGTTACGAAGAGTTTCAGAAAAAAATTGTAAATGCACGAATGTTGAGGAATTTTAGAGAATGGTTCGTTATTATTAAACACTCTGTATTTGCTTCGTTAGTGAGAGTCATAATAAATCCTTGATGGAAGTTTAATAAATAAAATATTGTTTTTCCATGAATTTTGGGAGTTTCAATATTGGTTCAGTTTTCTTAAACACCCAGTAGTTTTTTAATTAGTATGGTTTCCTTACAGACCATTGTAAAAAGTTTCATAAAAAAATTTTCCATGAATTGTTAGGATTCTTATGGAATGGTTTGGTTTCGTTAAGCACCCTGTATTTTCTCATTAGTACAATTTTTTTACAATCGTGAAAAGTTTCATAAAAAAATAAATTCCATAAACTTTGTGGATCTAGAGAATGGTTCTTTATTTTACACCCTGTATTTTTTCATACGTATGTATTTATATACATAATAATACCAAAGTATATATTTTTTATAGTTTTTTTACAAACTATTGTAAAAAGTTTCATCAGAAAGCAAAAAAATAATTTAAATCCACGAATGTTCAGGATTTTTAGAGAACGGTACGGTTTTTTTAAACACCCCGTATTTTTTTCGATAATTAGTGCGGTAAGAGACCCCCGACGGAAGTTTCGTACCAAAAAAATGTTCAGTTCCCTTAATTTTGACATTTTTTTAACGTTCGACATTTTTCCAACACTTTGTATATAAAACGGTCCTACGCACGTCAGAGAACCCCTCCGAAGCGAAAAAACCGAAAATTTCCTCGAATCTGTAATTTTTATTTTTTTCTCGTCAATTTTTATCGGAACACCCCGTACATCGAGCTTTTTTGAGTCACCCCGTATATACGCGTAGCGGATGGAAATAGTTGACAGCTATTTTATGGCTTACGTCATTTTGACCCCGTCTTGGTTAGGATTTTCGCAAATTTCGATACAAAAACGAATTCAAAACCCAGCGCTCGCATAACACAACGTATCTAGAGACTTCAAATTTACCGATTTCGGCTTTTGGGGGGCTCCGATCGGCCCATTTAGCGAAATTTTCTGCGATTTATTCGGAAATGTCACCGCGCACTCGCCATTTGACGTTTCTGTAGACGACGCAAATTTTTGCAATTTTCACTATAAAATCGAATTTTAAACCTAAACCTGAGGCACACGACACATTGTAGAAGGTTCAAAGTTTACGTTTCGATATGGCTTTATGGAAATAAAGGGGTACTTACTTTTCAGAATGTAATCGTTTTGAAGGTTTTGTGAGGACCCGCCATATTGCCAGGCTCTTCTCCACGTCTCGGTTCGGTATTACGCAAAATTCGATACAAATTCGAATTCAAAACCCAGCGCTCGCATAACAGAAAGCATCTAGAGACTTTAAATTTACCTTTTCTGGCCTTTGCGGGTCTCCGCTCGTCCCCTTTAGCGAACGTTCCTACGTTTTATCGGGAGGTGTCACAGGCCGTGCACCGTCCGGCCAGTCATTTGACGTTTCGGACGGCCGAGCGAACGCGAATGCCGCCGAACGTGTAATTGACCAAAACTTTCGTTATTTTTCACTATAAAATCGAATTTTAAACTCAAACCTGAGGCACGCGACACATTGTAGAAGGTTCAAAGTTTACGTTTCGACATGGCTTTGTGGAAGGGAATGCGGGAAAATACGAAAATATCGAATCCGAAATAGTTTGACGTCTACCCATATCCGACTGACGTTTCTCCGATTCCCGGGCGATAAGCTCCTCCCGCGCTATCTCTATCCCTGTCGCCGAGATCGGCCGGCGAGGACCCTCCGAAAAAGGGAAAATTTACCTAGAAAAACGCGAAAAACTGCCCGCCGAGCGCCTCGTCGCGACGGAGAAAGGACCAAATAAAGAGACTCGCCCTCGCCCGAAAAACGTCGCGCGGAGCAAAACAGGCCTCCGGGTGGCTTCCGGACTTCCGATAAGGGGCGTTTTTTTCGACTTTTGTCTCGTTTCCTCGCGAAAACGGAAAAGTAACGCCGGCGGACCTCCGGAAAAACGCAAAATTCGCCCCGAAAAAGGTAAAAAGAACCCACCGAAATACGCCTAAGCGACAACCCAAGGACCGAAAGGCGCTTCGCGAACTTCGGCTCGCCGCCGCGCGGCTCGCGAAAAAAGCCTTTGAGGAGATACTTTGCCACTTTTCCGCACCCCCGGTGGGAGCGAGAGGCAATCGTGCATTTTAATATATAGTAACTAGAAAGGTGGCAAGTCGGCTATCGCCGACTTGACCTTTCTTGAGTAGGGTTCGTTTTTTTTAAACACCATGTATTTTTTCGATAATTTGTGCGTTAAGAGACCCCCGATGGAAGTTGAGTAAAAAAAATTGTCAGTTTTCTTCATTTTGAGATTTTTTTAACGTTCAACATTTTTCCAACACTTTGTATATAAAACGGTCTTTTGTACATCCGACAACCCATCCGAAGCAAAAAAAATAATTTTATTCCATGAATTTTGGGAGTTTCAATATTGGTTCAGTTTTCTTAAACACCCTGTATTGTTTTCATTAAAATAGTTTCCATATAGACTGTGACCACGTTGGGCGCCAAATCATTGTTACCTATCGTTTGTTACAACGATAAATGTACAATGTTGCGGACGGCTGCTCTTTTAGTCGGGGCACTTTTTATAGTCGTGGGTTCTTGACTAGCAAACTGTTTAAAATGATGTTATAATTGGGCGCCACCTACAGAATGTTCTGTTCGGTTTGCCTTTTTACCCCTGTAGGAGGATGATAAATTTTGCTGAAGTCAAAAAGTGAAATAAAATACATACATAAAAAATAAACACAGTTTATTAACTTGCCCACCAGTTGATACACAGATGTGGAATTGAAGTTGACATACAGAGGTGGAAGTGAAGCAGTTGACAAGTTCTTTCGTTGTTAACGTTGGAGATGACTCTGAGATGGGCAGCTTTTCTGAGGTACCTGGACTACCGCTACAACCTGGATTTTCAAAGCAGTGCTTCGAGAACAGCAGCTTTCCTGTGGTACCTGGATAGTGCCGTTTCAATCTAGATTTCAAAGCTTTAGAATGGCCTTCTTATTTCAATTTTGATTCTTCTAATTGTTCATTTAAATGTTCATATAATTATTCATTTAAATGTTCATATAATTATTCATTTAATTTATTTAATCATTTAATTGATTATTCATTTAATTTATTTAATTGGCCTCTAAAGTTGAGAAAATGACAAAGAAAAAATAAAAATAATTAGCATGTGCTTTAGCAAAGATCAAGATCAGGTTAGGTATTTTTATATTCTTAGTTTCAAAAATTAACATACAATATAGTTTAAAATGAAATCTACTATCGATAATAATCTTACTTAATCAAATATATTACCTCCATATATATTGATGACTTCAATAAATTCAGATTTATTTTCAAAATGTGGCTTCGCACTATAACTAAATCTGTAATATGGAAATACTTCAGTCGACCAAAATCAGAACGAAAAGGGCTAGAATTTAGGTTCCTGTAGGTTTTATACCTTACAAAGATCTAAAAACTCTGAAATCTGATTGGTTCGGTTTCTATGTAAGTTCGGTCAAATGTTCGTTCGAGATTTCAGCACATTGTTCCAATAGTTCGAATCAAATTGAATTATTATGACAGTTACCTTAACCTTGCTTTTTGCCACAACAAAGCTTAATACACAAATGATAATAATTAAATAATAAACAGTTAACAAATTACTCCAGGATGTTATACAGAGTAGAAAACATAACATTACAATATACATCGACGTAACTGGTTCACAGCAATGGTAAGTAAATAATTAATAAAGTATTTATCGTACAAAGTTTACATTTTAGGCTTACTTGAAGAAATCTAAAACTACATGGTACACTGGATATGGTTTACTCTTACTTAATCTACCAACATTATACAGGATGTGCAAAAATACCTAGTTACTAGACGTTTCATATTGAAATTGTGACATTCTTTATTTTATAATAAAAGGAATGTTACAAGACCATTGTTAAAAGTTTCATCAAAAGAATATTATACTTCCATGAAGGTTTCTAGAGAATGGTTGAGTTTTTTTAAACACCCAGTAGTTTTTTAATTAGTATAGTTTTCTTACAGACCATTGTGAAAAAGTTCATAAGAAAATATTCCATGAATTGTGGGGATTCTTAGAGAATGGTTTGGTTTTGCTAAACACCCTGTATGTTTTCATAAGTATAATTTTTTTACAATCGTGAAAAGTTTCATAAAAACAATAAATTCCATAAATTTTGTGGATCTAGAGAATGGTTCTTTATTTTACACCCTGTATTTTTTCATACGTATGTCTTTGTATACATAATAATACGTAAGTATGTATTATTTATAGTTTTTTTACAAAGTATTGTAAAAAGTTTCATCAAAAACCAAAAAAGAAATTTTAATTCCAAGTTTTAAGGATTTTTAGAATGATTAGATTTTTTTAAACATCCAGTATTTTTTCATTAGTATAGTTTTTCTTCAGAATATGTAAAATGTGTCATAAAAAAAATTTTAGTTCCACGAATATACTTGCATGAAGGTTTCTAGACAATTATTCGGTTTTCTAAAACACTCTCAATTGTTGGATTAGGGTTGTTTATTTGCAGCCTATTGTGAAGTTTTATAAAAAAAATAATTTTGAGGAGTTCAAGAGAAGGGTTCGGTTTTTTTAAACACTCAGTAATTTTTTCGATAATTAGTGCGGTAAGAGACCCCCGACGGAAGTTTCGTACCAAAAAAATTTTCAGTTCCTTTAATTTTGAAATTTTTTTAACGCTCGACATTTTTCCAACACTCTGTATATAAAACGGTCTTTCGCACGTCAGACAACCCCTCCGAAGCGAAAAAAATGAAAATTTCCTCGAATCTGTAATTTTTATTTTTTTTCTCGTCAATTTTTATCGAAACACCCCGTACATCGAACTTTTTTGAGTCGCACTATATATATGCGAAGTTTTTCTGTATTTCTTAATTAGTATATTTTTCCTACAGAACATTGTATAAAGTTTCATCAAAAAGAATTTTTTAATTCCATGAATTTTGAGGATTTTTAGAGAATGGTTCGTTATTATTAAAAACTGTATTTGCTTCGTTAGTGAATGTCATAATAAATCCTTGATGGAAGTTTAATAAATATAAAAAAAAATCCATGAATTTTGGGAGTTTTAATATTGGTGCAGTTTTCTTAAACACCCAGTAGTTTTTTAATTAGTATAGTTTTCTTAAGACCATTGTGAAAAGTTTCATAAAAAAATATTTCATGAATTGTTAGGATTCTTATAGAATGGTTTGGTTTCGTTAAGCACACCCTGTATTTTCTCATTAGTATAATTTTTTTACAATCGTGAAAAGTTTCATAAAAAAAATAAATTCCATAAATTTTGTGGTTCTAGAGAATGGTTATTTATTTTACACCCTGTATTTTTTCGTACATCGAACTTTTTTGAGTCGCACTATATATATGCGAAGTTTTTCTGCAGACTGTTACGAAGAGTTTCAGAAAAAAATTTTTAAATGCACGAATGTTGAGGAATTTTAGAGAATGGTTCGGTATTTTTAAACACCCAGTATTTTTTCATTAGTATATTTTTTTTACAGAACATTGTACAAAGTTTCATCAAAAAGAATTTTTTAATTCTATTAATTTTGTTGATTTTTAGAGAATGGTTCATTATTTTTAAACCCTCTGTATTTCTTAATTAGTATATTTTTCCTACAGAACATTGTATAAAGTTTCATCAAAAAGAATTTTTTAATTCCATGAATTTTGAGGATTTTTAGAGAATGGTTCGTTATTATTAAAAACTCTGTATTTGCTTCGTTACTGAATGTCATAATAAATCCTTGATGGAAGTTTAATAAATATAAAAAAAAATTCCATGAATTTTGGGAGTTTCAATATTGGTGCAGTTTTCTTAAACACCCAGTAGTTTTTTAATTAGTATAGTTTTCTTAAGACCATTGTGAAAAGTTTCATAAAAAATATTTCATGAATTGTTAGGATTCTTATAGAATGGTTTGGTTTCGTTAAGCACACCCTGTATTTTCTCATTAGTATAATTTTTTTACAATCGTGAAAAGTTTCATAAAAAAAATAAATTCCATAAATTTTGTGGTTCTAGAGAATGGTTCTTTATTTTACACCCTGTATTTTTTCATACGTATGTATTTATATACATAATAATACCAAAGTATATATTTTTTATAGTTTTTTTACAAACTATTGTAAAAAGTTTCATCAGAAAGCAAAAGAAAATTTTTAAATCCACGAATGTTCAGGATTTTTAGGGAACGGTTCGGTTTTTCTAAACACCCCGTATTTTTTCTTTAGCATATTTTTCCTACAGAACATTGTAAAAAGTTTCATCAAAAAGAATTTTTTAATTCCATGAATTTCGAGAATTTTTAGAGAATGGTTCGTTATTATTAAACACTCTGTATTTGCTTCGTTAGTGAATGTCATAATAAATCCTTGATGGAAGTTTAATAAATAAAAAAAAAATTCCATTAATTTTGGGAGTTTCAATATTGGTTCAGTTTTCTTGAACACCCAGTAGTTTTTTAATTAGTATAGTTTTCTTACAGACCATTGTGAAAAGTTTCATAAAAAAAATAAATTCCATAAATTTTGTGGATCTAGAGAATGGTTCTTTATTTTACACCCTGTATTTTTTCATACGTATGTATTTATATACATAATAATACCAAAGTATATATTTTTTATAGTTTTTTTACAAACTATTGTAAAAAGTTTCATCAGAAAGCAACAAAAAAAATTTAAATCCACGAATGTTCAGGATTTTTAGGGAACGGTTCGGTTTTTTTAAACACCCCGTATTTTTTTCGATAATTAGTGCGGTAAGAGACCCCCGACGGAAGTTTCGTACCAAAAAAATGTTCAGTTCCCTTAATTTTGACATTTTTTTAACGTTCGACATTTTTCCAACACTTTGTATATAAAACGGTCCTACGCACGTCAGAGAACCCCTCCGAAGCGAAAAAGCCGAAAATTTCCTCGAATCTAATATTTATTTTTTTCTCGTCAATTTTTATCGGAACACCCCGTACATCGAGCTTTTTTGAGTCACCCCGTATATACGCGTAGCGGATGGAAATAGTTGACAGCTATTTTATGGCTTACGTCATTTTGACCCCTTCTTGGTTAGGATTTTCGCAAATTTCGATACAAAAACGAATTCAAAACCCAGCGCTCGCATAACACAACGTATCTAGAGACTTCAAATTTACCGTTTTCGGCCTTTGGGGGGCTCCGATCCGCCCATTTAGCGAAATTTTCTGCGATTTATTCGGAAATGTCACCGCGCACTCGCCATTTGACGTTTCTGTAGTCGACGCAAATTTTTGCAATTTTCACTATAAAATCGAATTTTAAACCTAAACCTGAGGCACACGACACATTGTAGAAGGTTCAAAGTTTACGTTTCGATATGGCTTTATGGAAATAAATGTGTACTTACTTTTCAGAATGTAATCGTTTTGAAGGTTTTGTGAGGACCCGCCATATTGCCAGGCTCTTCTCCACGTCTCGGTTCGGTATTACGCAAAATTCGATACAAATTCGAATTCAAAACCCAGCGCTCGCATAACAGAAAGCATCTAGAGACTTTAAATTTACCTTTTCCGGCCTTGGCGGGTCTCCGATCGGCCCGTTTAGCGAACGTTCCTACGTTTTATCCGGAGCTGTCACCGGCCGTGCACCGTCCGGCTAGCCGTTTGACGTTTCGGACGGCCGAGCGAAGGCGAATGCAGCCGAACGTGTAATTGACCAAAACTTTCGCTATTTTCCCTATAAAATCGAATTTTAAACCTAAATCTGAGGCACGCGACACATTGTAGAAGGTTCAAAGTTTACGTTTCGACATGGCTTTCTGGAAAGGAATGCGGGAAAATACGAAAATATCGAATCCGAAATAGTTTGACGTCTACCCATATCCGACTGACGTTTCTCCGATTCCCGGGCGATAGGCTCCTCCCGCGCTATCTCCATCCCTCTCGCCGAGAACGGCCGGCGAGGACCCTCCGAAAAACGGAAAATTTACCTAGAAAAACGCGAAAAACGGCCCGCCGAGCGGCTCGTCGCGACGAAGAAAGAACCAAATAAAGTGACTCGCCCGCGGCCGCGTCCCCGTCGGGCTCGCCCGAAAAACGTCGCGCGGAGCGAAACCGGCCTCCGGGCGGCTTCCGGACTTCCGATGGGCGTGGTTTTCGACTTTTGTCTCGTTTCCTCGCGAAAATCGAAAACCGGCGGCCGCGGACCTCCGGAACAACGCAAAATTCGCCCCGAAAAAGGTAAAAAGAACCCACCGAAATACGCCTAAGCGACAACCCCAGGACCGAAGGGCGCTTCGCGCCCTTCGGCTCGCCGCTCCGCGGCTCGCGAAAAAAGCCTTTACCCGGACTCTTTGCCCCTTTTCCACCCGCCCGGAGGGAGCGAGAAAAAACAACGGATTTTAATATATAAGAATGAAATTGTTAGTAGGTATTATCATACACTACAGAAAATACTACTTGTGTTTAATAATTTTATAATAAAATTAACATGTCTAAAACATAAATTTTACTGAAGAGTTAATATTCAGTTCTTAAATAAGGTAGTATGATTCATTGCGAACAGTACTCTACAAGGACAAAATATTCAAAAATGTTACTGAGTGATTTTTTATATTTTATTATATCTAGTTATTACTCAGTTTTTCAATTAAAAATAATCCTACCTACCTACATAGTGGTTTATTTTTTTTTATTAGCGATTAAATTGATTAACTTGACCCTTCATCTTTAAGTATTCATTATTTCTTAAACATTTCTGTTTAATAATTTGGGTAGAATAAAAAAACCACAAATACAAATTATAATTTATTAAAATAAAATTACAATGAATTAAAAATATCTAAATAGTATATCTAGTTACATACATTTATTTGATTTTATGTTAAACAGTTTGGAGAGTATATTACAAGAACAAAATTTTCAAAAATATTACACTAGACTAAACGAGTGATTTTTTATATTTTATTATACCTAACTATTATTCAGTTGTAATAATAATTTTTTAATTAATGACCAAATTGAATAACTTGATCCTTCATCTTTAAGTATTAATTAATATTATAAGTATTATTTCTGAAACATTTCTGTTTAATAATTTGTGTAGAATAAAAAACAACAAATACAGACTTTAATTTATTAACAATAAAATAAAATTACATTAAGTATCTACATTATTACATCTGGTTTGATATTAAACAGTTATTCTGTATTCTAATTTCTATTACAGAGCAACGTTCAATCTGAGGGATGGTCATGCATGTACGATTACAAACAAATCTTGCCATTTCATTGTTCGATACCAACCTTATTACATTATGTTGTGTATATTGTAACAACAGTTAGCTTTCAACATTTTTAAGATATTCTAACGAGATGTTTTCATACTGTACATAGAATTATGAAATTAGTTTATTTTTCTTAAATTTATTCGTTTAGAAATTTTAAAACCCACGACAGACAACTGAATTTAATGTCTTATAGAATACTTTTCAAAGTGAGTTAGAGACTTCTTTATAATATTATCCTTATCCATCATTCCTTGTTCTGAATTATTTCCAAGAAAATGTCTGTAATATTTTTCGCTTATTCTTTCTGGTGGCAGTCTGACACTACTCACACATAACTGAAAGATAAAAACAACAATTACAAATTATTATCTAGCTTTAAATGACTATTTAATAGGTACCTACTGGGTATAGTACGTCTGCAGGTAATTCTTCCTAGCAGAAACAAGTTGCTTTATATTAGTTCTGTATCATATGAAATACAAACATTGTAGTTCATTGTTTACTGTTTTACAGATGTAGAGTTCTTCATAAACATATTTTATCCATCAGGAACATAAGTAAAGTGCTGAACCGCTGAAATATGTGGACACAAGCAGAAGTAATCTCAATAATTTCTAGGTTATGCTTTCGTAACATTTCTTTTGTGGGCCTGGGGTAGGTTCCGATCTGACTTTCAACGACAAACACGTTCACATTATAATAAAAAAAGTTTTAGGAATCGTTTTGTTCGAATTTAGTTGTTGCTAAATAAGTAATCAATAATTACAGCAGTTGGAAAAGAGAGATATTTTTAGGTACTTACACAATTTTTAAAATTATTTTGTGATAAAAAAATACGGGTACCTAATTATTATGTACACTGTAGTAACATAAAAAAACAATTTACTGAAGTTTTATTACATTATAATGGAACAATTTAAAAATATCCACAGATATTTTACAATATTCACACTGTAGCGGTAGACTGCACCGACACAGCGACCCCAATGCTCCAAAAGGTTCAACTTAAGTCTAAATTTTTATCGACAAGTCTCAATAACACCATTGTGCATACGTAAATTGCATTAAATACATTATTTAGCGTTATTTCTGTAAAATAAAATACTTTATGCCATTAATATTTGACAATTCAATGACAATTCATAGTTTTGACGTGTAGCGATGTTAGTTTCTTCTGTGTAAGTCTGGCTCAAGGCTATGCACGTTTTACATGGCAAAACAATAAAATTTGGGTACTTTTTGGAGGCACTTTTTTTATGTTAAATTTAGAAAATTTTGAATGTTTATTTATCATAATGTGTTCATAATTAAGTATATTTCAATTTAACCATAAGTTTTAGCATGGCTGACAACCAAAAAATCAAAATTAAATCGATTTCTTGGAAAATGGAACACCCTGTATAAGAATTGATTTTATCGTCAGATTCTACGCGCCATCTAGTGTCTATATACCAAATTTCGTCGCACTGACTATGCTGGTTTCTGAGATATTCGCACTGAAAGTCTTAGAGGGAACACCCGGTATATTGGAGTATTTAATTTATTTTTTGCTCAAAAACTTGCAAATTTAATTGGCTTTCTTTCGTCTCGATTATATGCTGACTTATTTTTTATAATAAACTAACTACAGCCATTTAAACACAACAAAACGCGGTCTGGCGGCAGAGCTGACTGGCCCGTCCCTCTCATTCCCGCCAACCGACCGGACCCGCGAGCGTCCTAGTCACTAATATTCCTGCTGGCAAAGTTTTTAACTATTCAAGCGTTTGTATTATAGTTTTAGTTAATGTAATATCGTTAGTATTGTAATGTAATATAGTGAATATTTTTGTGTTATGTAGGTATTGATTTTATTGAGGAAAATAGTAAACATATAACATAAGTTAACATAAGAGGTATAAATATTTCCACAGTTAAGAAAACTCCAATAAGTTGTCTTCGGCGTCCTCTAACAACTCTACGACCTCAATGTTAGTGCACTTCATATTGCACTTGCAATCGCTTGAGCAAAAAATTCCTTCAGATTTACATGCACATTTGTGATTGTTGCAATTCTTTTCTGTACAAAACAGGCTAATTACTTTTTGTATTTCATCTGGAGTGGGCGGCTTATTGGTGAATTTTGGCGAGAGGCAGTTATTTGTATTAGTCCATCCATAATTTTTCGGGTCTACCTGTTCAACTAAGCCAATATGGCTCATTGTCCAGAGACGAACTTGGTAATAACATCTGTAAAGCCAAAATAATAATAGTTGAAGAAGTAGTCGATTACTCGAAATGGAAACAGATTTTAAGTAGTAAATAAAACACACAGTGTAAACTCTATAGATCTATACTCAAAATAAGAATGCTTAAATGTATTTACCTTAGTACATGGAGAAAAAAGGCGTCTTCCGTAGGAGGAATTTCTTTTGCAGACTTTTTTGTTTCTTTCGTCATTTTCTGTCGAACTTCATTTAAGTCTTTACATTTTTCGTTTCTATATAAATGTAAAACAAACTTTCTAGCACAGTCCAGACTTTGTTCAATAGAGCTTTTTCCAAAAGAGTGCAGGTCAAATTTGTGGTGGTTTCGGAAATATATTTGCCAGGCAGATTTTTTCCAATTTTAAAAAAGGAGTTAGTGGTATCGCATCCGGTTATAGCGTGGAAAGCTAATAATCCATCCGAAATTGGTTTTTGTAAGTTTTGCGCAATTAAGTGAATAGGGATAAATTGTTTTTTATTAGTGGATGTAGTGTTGTGACCCTTTTCCATAAATATTTCGGATGCATTTAATTTTTCGTCATTCCAATAAAAGTAGACCAACAAAACTAATAGGTACATCAGTATCGTCTGATTTAACAACAATAGGGCTAGCAGTCGAACTATGCACTAAGTGAAAAATGAGCCGGGTATCAGCTTCTTCGTGATTGGACTGTAACAATTCATCGACAGTAACTTCGGAATTTGTGACCTAAAAATTATTTGTATTCAAAAAAAATAAATAAAACAACTTCCATCTTGAAGGCCTCCTGATATCCCAAGAACTTTTCCCGGGGGTAATTTTGGTGATGACTTGATTAGGTATTGTGTCACAAACTTGATTAAAGATATTTTGTTGGATGTAGATTTCAGAAAGTCCCTATAGTTTGGGACTTTCCTAGAACTAAGTATAGAATATGTGCCTATCTCATGTTGACCTCTTCTTTGCCGCTCGGCGCTTTTAATCGAATCGTTCGTATCATATCTGTCAAAAACTATTGATACAGTACAACAAGCAGGATTTTTGCTAAATACCCTTAACAACCTTTTTAAAATGATATCCCCAAGCTCATCAAATCAGGTGCATTCCACCTAACTGCATAGTAATTTTTCAGATAGACTGGGTGGATTACTCCATAAAATTTCCTGCACTTTGCAGTATATTGCTAAATCAGCTGTAACTACAATATGATCTTGTCCTATTTTCTCTGCTATTTTAACTAACTGTACAAGTGCTGTAAAAATTGTATCGAAAGATGACGGTGAAGCATTAATTAAAAGATAATAAAATACAGTTGAGACTGGTAAATTATTGCTAGAAATAGTGTTATTAAATTTACTCCATCCGATAAATGTACCACTCTGTTTTTTGAATCTCAATATCTGCCACAACTTATCCGGGGTAATACCTGTATTTTGTTGCAAACGAAAACATTTTTCAAGTATATTCTTCTCGAATTTTTGCGGTTCTGGGCGTTGCGTAGGTTTTTTATAGGGTATAAGTTCTTGTTCTAAACTGAAGTTTGTGTTTTCACCTAGCGAACGTTTAGTTTGTCTTTTAATGGTCGGCTTGTTGATAATTTCAGAGTTTTTCTGGAAAATTATCATTGCCAATGAATGAGTTGTCCCTTTTCCATCCAACGTCTCCTCATTTAAGTCGAAATTATCAATACTGGCATGTATCAAATTTTCGTTTTGATTATCGACTTGAACTAGCCCTTGCGGTATGAAGATTTCGCTTTCAGTATTCTCGATTTGATGTGTAGCTATGGAACTTAAAAATTTTCGCATTTCATCGTAGGAAATTCCATATCCAAAATTGTATAAAATATCTAATATTTTCTTACTTCTTACGGTTTGATAAATATAAATGGAAAGACCTAAACTAAAAGTAGATATAAAATTAATTTTATCAAAACTGTTTAAAATGGATGAACATATCGCGATAACGTTAATGTCAAAATTACCCTCCGAGAGGACATTAAAACACGATTCGTTCATTATCCAAGACAAAAACTCGTACAAACTGTTCGGAATTTCACCTCTACAATTGATAGGATTAAAGTAATTATTCAGGGTGGTCAGTTTTACACATTCCTTTTGCTGTAAAATATCTTCTGCAATTTTTTTGCAAAGTGTATCAAAAGCGTCGTGCATAGAATTGTGTGTTTCATCAGCAGCTTGTTTTCTATTGCAGCGAAAAGATCACTGTAGAAATGTATTCTATCTTGTATAACATCATCACTTCTTTGTTTAGCGCTTTTTAAAATCTAGTGATGTGGGAGGTTGGAACCGAACACAGTGAAGCACTTGGAGATGTTTACTTGATTGTTTATTGCTCTGAACTGGTTACAGTAAATGCAAGCGCGTTTATATAATTATAATTTTTAGCTGAACATGCATAATAAAATATATAGTATAAAGGTTATATAAATGAATAGAAGAACTTTGATAAAAAATAATATAGAGTCATTGGGACACTAATATAACTCCTCCCGACGTAGTGATGGCTTCGTCTCCTGACGATGGAGTTAATTCTGGTTTCTTAGGGTTCCTTCTAGTAAGTTGTTGTACCAGTTGGGAACATCGGGTTGATCGCCTGATGTGGAGTGCTGCAATCATTGCTATGCATATAATGAGGGCAATGGCAATGTATATCCAGTAATTGGTGGATGTCAGTGTGTCGATGGATTCAGGGGTCAATCGTGATAATTGACTAGTTTCTCTGGCTAGGTTGGCTAGTGAGTTAATGCTTGTGGTGTCAACTTCTTTCAGTTGTAAGGGTAATGCTTTATTTACTGTTAGATTCCAAAGTTGGGATGTCTTAATTTCAGGTAGTCGAAATATTGGTAGTTGGATTTCGGTTTTGGTTGCCGAAAATCGTTGATTAGCTATTACTGTATTACAGCCTTTTGGTAATTGGAGAATGACAGGCTGATTAATTGTTAATATTCCATCTTCACAATTGGGGAACTGCAATGTGTCAGTGGGAACTACTAGAACATGGTTTTCTTCTATCATAATGACAATAGGTTTTGTGGGTTGCACATGATGCACTTGGCATCGACTGGGATCAGCTTCGGATAGTAATTGCACTAAGCAGCTGTCATCTTTTGGTTGACTGGGTGAGTTGCATAGGTATACATCCTCGATTTTTGGACACGCTTGGCTGGTGGTCGTGTAGGTTTCTGTACTCATTCCAAAATAAGGGACAAGGGGAATGATTGTAAGGTTCTGAACAGGAACTGGAATTAGGTGATAGTAGGAATACTGTTCTGCAGTTAGAATTGGCATGCTAATGACAAAGACAATTTGATTGTTCATAAAATATACTGAGGTCCCTAAGTATGAATAATAATTTTGATAATATTTTAATTCTAAGACACTTTGGCTTCCGTACAATTCTTTAGCTTTTTCTATAATGTGCATTAAATTATCTTTTGGTAAAATTGAATTATGAACCAAATTCCAAGAAGCGAATACAATAGCGTTTTCTAATTCATCTAAAAATTCATTTGTATATTGCAAATTCGTAATTGATTGCATCAGTACATTTTGTATGGAAACTATAGTAAAGAGTTGAGTTATCTGATCTCCAAATCTTGAAACAACTTGATTTATAAATTGTCGAATCGTTTTTTGATTTTGTACTAAGGTCGTTATAGTATTATTATATTCCTCAATTAATTTTGAAGTCAAGCTAATTTGTGCTTGTAACTGATAGTCAAGTTTATTATTATTTTTATTTAATTTTACAATTGCCTTATTAATTCTTTTCGAGTCATCTAGGGTTCCGAATAGCCATTTAGAAACAGTGCCAAGTCTATTAATGAGTCCTCGTTTGGGTCGCGAGTATTGCTTGAATGTTAAATTTTCTAATTTTGATTTGGTATTAGTCACTATTTGAAGTGCTTGTGTTATTGTTGCGATTAGTCCTGTATCAGTATTATTACGGTTAATTTGGTTAGCTTTTCTGCCAAGTAAATATAACTGGGATCTAGTATTGTCTAGTTCGTTTTCAATTGATTCTAAATTTATGTAATGTACAAATTTATGTTGGCTAGATTGCGTTCTCATAGTTCCTAAATTTAAGGTCAGTAGTCCATTATTAATGGGGGTAACTTTAATTTGGCAAAGGATTTTTGATATGGTTAAGGTTAGGATAAGTAATGAGTACGTCATCGTCAATGTCGTTTTTCTAAGTTGTGGATGTTCCTGGAACAATGATACGTTTCTTTTTACTCGTTTTTATGATATGTACCTTTGGGTGTTTTGACTTTTATATTTTGGTCGGCTTCTACATTAGTTTTGATAAATCGCGGATTAGTTTTTCTGCGTGTTTGATCATTTTTTATAAATATTGTATCTCCTTGATTTAGATTTTCAGGTAAAGTAGTTTCTTGATTTAAGTTTTCCGTTCGTTTTTCTTTTTCTGATGAGATTTTGTTACGGATATTCTGATATAAAGTTTGAGAATTCTTAGCGTGATTGTTAACGTAGTCTGTTGTTATATTTTCTTCGTTTATGTCAAATGGTATAGTCTGTTTTAGATGACCGAATAAAATTTCAAATGGCGTGTGTTTGGTGTTACTGTGCGGTGTGTTATTGTAGCCCATTATTGCTAGTTTCATTAATGATTTTACATTTTCGTGGGGTTTTTCTTTGATTAGACACCGAATTTGATCTAATAGGGTCGAGTGAAGACGCTCTACAGGGGAATTAGATGTAGAGTTGTGTAAGGTGATGTAGTGTAATTTAATTTTGTGTAATTTGCAAAAATCTGAAATTATATGGTTGCGGAATTCTGTACCGTTATCACAAATTATTTCATTAGGTATACCGACGATTGATATGAATGTTATAAGGGCTTCCATGACTTCGATGGCTGATTTCTGAGTGACAGGTATTGCTTGAGCAAATGTAGAAAAGGGGTCTAAGAATGTTAGAAAGGTGTTGTTGTTGATGAAAAACAGGTCAATGTGAATAATTTCTAGGGGTTTTGAAGGAGTATGAGTTATTTCAAACGGTGGGTTTTGAGGTTTCCTATCATATTTACAAGTTTGGCATATATTGCAAGTGTTTATATAGTTTTGAATATCTCTAACCATGTAAGGCCAATAATAATTTTTTGTTAGTGACATTAATGTAGCATTTATCCCTTTATGTTGGGTTTTTCTTCATGGTGGTATTTAATTTTTTCATGTCTTTCTTCTTCTATTTGGATGTCGGTCACGAATGAGTTTGAAATGGTTAATTTTAGTTTTACAAAATGAGTTCGTAATGTTCGTAGAATTCTTAGTTTGAGTAGGTCATCTCGGTTAGTGCGGAAAAATAGACAGTATTGTCCTGACCCTGACAGTTTTTATGATTTCTTCTTCGGTGGCATTTGATTTAAACGTAATTTTGTGACGAGTATTATTAAAAATTGATTCGTGTATTGCGAAGTTTGCGAGGCAATTAGTGGATTCGGTGATAATAATTTGGTTAACATATTGATTTAAAGGTTTTTCTGTAATAGGGAATTCTTGAATTGGGTTTTCATGGGAAGAATGTACAGTTGCTGTTTCGTCATTGTCTTCTGGGTTTGGATTTTCGGGGGCTGTGATGATTGCATAAGGAATTTCGTCTTCGAAGTCATTCTGTGGTGGTTCTATTGGTGGTTCTACTGTCGATTCTTCTTGCATGGGTTCTGTTAGTGTGTCTAGGATTTCTTTTAGGCTTATTTCGTCTACGTCTGGTAGTTCGTCTACGTTATTTAACATTGATGACAGGTCGTCTTCTAAAGTTGTTTTCTTGCTTCTTGTTACTACATGGACTTCGTGTGGTGTTTCATTAATTTTGATTCTCGAAAGTGCGTCTGCAACATAGTTCGATTTTCCTTGTTTGTATTTTATTTCATAGTCGAATTCTTCGAGATGTAGTCTCCATCTTATTAATCTGGTGTTTGGTGATTTTAAATTAGCTAACCATTCGAGTGGCTTATGGTCAGTGTATATAGTAAATCTCTTTCCGTAAATATAAGGTCTAAAATATTTACAGCTCCATACTATAGCTAGTAGTTCTTTCTCAAATGTTGAATAGTTGGTCTCTGCAGGGTTTAAGGTCCTAGATGCGTAAGCTATTGGGTGATTTTCCTGTGATAACACAGCTCCTATGGCATAATTGGATGCGTCTGTAGTTAAATCAAAAGGTTTTTCAAAGTCTGGATATGCCAAAACGGGTTCATTAGATAGTAATGTTTTACAATGTTCGAAACATGAGACATATTCTGCAGTTAATTCAATTTTTTGGTCTTTCTTTAAACAGTTAGTCAAAGGTTTTGTTAATTTGGCAAAATCTTTAATAAATTTTCTATAGTAACCTAATAGTCCGAGGAATGATTTTATTTCTTTGTGAGTCTTTGGTATGGGAAATTTCTTTATTGCTTCTATTTTAGCGGGATTTGGTCTGATTCCATCTGGGGTGACAATATGTCCTAAAAATTCAACGTTCTTTTTGAGGAATTCCGATTTATCTAGTTGGATTTTGAGGTTAGCATTTCTTAGAGTTTGGAAAATTCGTTTTAAATAATTAATGTGCTCTTGCAATGAGGTCGAAAAAACAATGACATCATCTAAATATACTAAACAAGTTTTGTTGATATGTTCTCGAAGGACGTTATCTATCATGCGTTGGAAGGTGCTTGAGGTATTCTTTAATCCAAAGGGCATTCTGAGAAATTCATAATGGCTATGCTCTGTGTTGAAAGCTGTTTTTGAAATTGATTCGGGTGACATTTCTATTTGGTGGAATCCTGAAGCAAGATCTAGAGTGGTAAAATAGCAACTTCTGCCTAGTTTGTCCAGTATGTCTGTTATATTTGGTATGGGGTATCTGTCTGTTATAGTCTTTTCGTTCAACTTTCTATAGTCAATTACAATTCTCCATTTCTTTGGACCGGAGGCGTCAGATTTTTTAGGGACTACCCAGATAGGTGAGCTCCACGGGGATATACTCGGTCTGATGATTTGGTCGGATAGCATTTTTGATAGCTGAGTTTGCATTTCTTCTTTGTAGATATGTGGGTATCTATAGGTTTTTGTATGACAAGGATTTTCGTCGTTGGTTTTAATTTCATGCTTGATTGTATTTGTAAATGGCAATTTTTTATCAGGTTTCTGGAAAAGGTCCGAATATTCTGTGCATAGTTGTATAATGGCAGATTTTTCTTCTTCATTCATATGGTCAGTTCTAATAGAATCCTTTATATTGACATGAGAATACTTTTGATCAAGGGGAATAATTTTGTAATTGTAAATATCATAATTTTGTTCATTAAATGGTTCTGATTTTTGAGGTTCAGTAAAAGTAACAAGTCTATTTAAATTTGTTAAATTGTGGACTTCTACATTTGCAAAATAATTTTCACTTGTTGATAAAGTTTCAGGAATATAGTATAAATTTGACTGATATTCGGGTATTAGTACAGGTCCATTTTCTACGACAACAGGCATTTTTATTTTTCTAATTTCTAAAGGATTTAGATTGTAACTTCTGGAGAAAAAGTCTTCGCGAACGTGTAATGGAATACGGACAGAATCATTTTCTAAAACTTGGTCTGAAAGGTTTATGTTTAATTTAGCATTAATTAAGTCTTGTAATCCGATGAGTCCATCAAAATAATCATGAAAATCGTGTAATATGCAATTTATTGGTATTTGTGAATTAAATTCTTGAAAAGGTGGAATAGTTGCTTTATAAAGTGTTTTGGTTTGTCCTGCACAAGTCTGTAATGTAGTTGGGTCATAATAAATTGTATTTGGATAATTTTTTTCTACTATCATAGGTCGAATTATTGTAAATGAACAGCCGGTATCGATTAAAAATGTATAAGTTCTGTTTTTAAATTTAATATTAATGTATGGTAATGCATTGATGGCATTTATGTCGGGTATTCTGTTGGCTCGGCATTGGTAAAATTCGAATCTTCAGTTTCTTCACTTTCTTCAAAATGTTGGTCGATATTGAATTCTGGCTCTTCTTGTACATGTTGTATGACATCTTCGTTTCTTTCTTGTTGGTATGTCAAGTTGTAATGGTATTGTTCCGTTGCGTATGGTGATTCTTGTTCAATCTCTGTATTATGCATTTGGTTTACGCCGGACATTGGTTTAGGAGTAAAACTGTTGTTAGTTAGTCGTGAAGTTGTTGACATTGGTGTAGGTTTGTATAAATTTTGTTTTTGATTTGGTTTCCAAACATTTTTGTTGTTAGGTTGTGTACCGAAAGCTTGGTTGTTGTTAGGAAAATTTTGTTTAAATTCGCGTGGTTGAGTGTTAAAGGGTTGTCTAAATTGTGGTGGAATTGTATTTGAATTAAAAGGTTGGTTATTTCTAAATTGTGGCGGAATTGCATTTGAATTAAAAGGTTGGTTATTTCTAAATTGTGGTGGAATTGCATTTGAGCTTGAAGGTTGGTTTACAAATTTATTATTTCCAGAATTTTGAATTGGTTTAAAGATAGGTTGAGCTGGTGGCTTATTTTGGTATAATCTAGCAAAATTTTGAAATTCTTCTTCTTCTAGTACTTGATTTAAAGCTTCTTCCAATGTAGCGGGATTTTTCATTCTAATAATAGTTTGAATATGGAATGGCAAGTTTGTAATAAACATACTTTTCGCGATGTTATTATAATTTAATATTTGCAAATCTCTCATTTGAATATCTGGGAAATCGTCATTAATTTTGATAATAATTGTGGCTCTAATTTCTTGAAGTCTAAGTCCAAAGTCATATGGTCTTTCGTTTTTGTGAGGTCTCATTGATGTTAACTGGTGAGTTAAATACTGTAAATCACGTTTGTCGCCAAAGGTTAATTTTAATAATTGTTCAATTTGATTCCAAGTTGTTAAATCAGTTCGACTTGCGATTAAATTTTGTGCCCTACCTCGTAATTTGTTTTTTACGGCTTGTAAAATTAAATTGTGTGTAACATTATGTTGGTCGTCTGGAAAATTTACGAACGTACCTCGTACTGCTTCGATGTAAGAATGTAATACTAAATTGTTTCCATCAAAAATTGGTACTGTGTCAATATATAATTTTAATAACTGACTGTCTAAAGCACGCCGCTGTATTTGTACTGCATTTGGTTCTGAGGAATTCATAGCTGATAAATTTCGATGTGCGTCTTGAGCTCTCTGTCTGCTTGTTGACATAAATTTTAAAAATAAAAGTACTGAATTAGCTTTAGGTTTGTAATAAGAGCTTCGTTATTATTCTTATCTAATTAGGTGAGCAATGCGGTGTATGAAATACGATACAATGAACAATGGATGAGTTGTGTGTTGACCTTGAATTGTGCGGTTGCCTTACATTAATGATCAAACTAGATCGGTGACTTAACTTAAATGACAAAGTGTCGGGTTTTTAATCTAAATGACAAGTGTCAGGTTATGCCAATCGGGCATGCAACGGGCTGAGTACTCACTTTGTTGTTCCGGAGGGTCCTGAAGGTGACTTGGAATGCAACGATGATAGCTTTTGTGGCACCATGCACTGATAGCGATGTACGAAGCACTCTCGTTCCCGTCAGCCTTTTCGACTGCGCCAGTGATGTGGGAGGTTGGAACCGAACACAGTGAAGCACTTGGAGATGTTTACTTGATTGTTTATTGCTCTGAACTGGTTACAGTAAATGCAAGCGCGTTTATATAATTATAATTTTTAGCTGAACATGCATAATAAAATATATAGTATAAAGGTTATATAAATGAATAGAAGAACTTTGATAAAAAATAATATAGAGTCATTGGGACACTAATATAACTATCTTTTCTCGGGTACTACTTCCTGTGCCTGTACTAACAGATATCAACTTCTTTTTATTAGTGCCGCTTTTACAACAAATTAAGCAGTCAGTTTTTATGTTAAATTTCTGATTACCACTACGACCGCTGCTTAATGGACATAATTCAGTTATGTTTGGTTTCTTTAATTTCACTACTTTGTCAATATTATTTTTACTGCAAAAAGATTTTCTGCAACTTACATGATATTTAAATCTTTCAGGATTAACGTTTATTTCTTTTTTTCGTGATAATATTTTTAAAGAAATAGCATCTTTTCTTTTTACTGCTGCAGAAAAAATTGTGGCGTAGCCCTGTTTTGATGGCTTTTTAACACAAGGTGAATCGGCCGTAATTGTTTTGCAGCAAAAAACACAAATATTATCCATGACGTCAATCCGCCTACAAAATGGTAAATTTTAAAGTAGGTACAGTCAGTTGCAGATAAAAAGCGTAGGTGCATAGAAAAAGCGAATAATTTTTTTCTTATTGTATTATTAACACAAATGAAAAATGGAAATGTGTCATGACAGGTATACCACAGATGCTAAACAAAACGTACAACTACACTAAGAGAAAAACGTTGTACCATGATTTAGAACAATTACACTTGAAGTATCGGTATCGGCATAATTTGTACTAGTGGAAATTACCAATAATTTATTATCGGCCCAGATAATAACTATTTAATTAATTTTTAAAGTATTGACAATTAACAATATAACTAATTGTTATAATGAACGATTGAGAACTTCAAATTTCATGAAATTCTCTCATTAAAAAATATAATCCGTGCACTCGCTTTTTTAACATAACCTGCATTCGTACTAATTTACGGATAATTCTCAGTTAACTGTTTATATTGTCTATTTACTACTGATATAATAATAATACTAACGTACCAGTATAATCTTCTTTAACCTTTGATGCAAAGACAACCCGATAAATTAGACGTTTCTATAGAAATACACAAAGCACATTTAAAAACAAGTAATCGGGCATGCATGTAAACTATCGCACTAAATAGATCATTCTGGAATACAGCGGGTAGCGGAATGAGAGGGAGGGCCAGTCAGCTCTGCCGCCAGACCGCGCTTAGTTGTGTTTAAATGGCTGTAGTTACTTTATTATTAAAAATAGGTCTGCATATAATCGAGACGAAAGAAAGCCAATTAAATTTGTAAGTTTTTGAGCAAAAAATAAATTAAATATCCAATATATAAAGGAGTTACCGCAGGTTAAAGCAAACATATATTTTAATCTATCACGCGGTGCCCAAGAAATAATTAATTTCTTGAGCTCTACTTCAATATTTTTTAAATAAATTATATACCGGGTTAAAGAGTATATATTTGTCTAGAGATTAAAAAAAATATATTATATTAAGCCGTTTCGAAGTTATACGAGGTTAAAATTGAAAATTTTAATTTTCAAATATATTTAGTTTTTTGCTTCTAACTTAGCTCTCGACCAATGAAAAAAGTCGTCCATTTTGATTTTCTATGCAGAAAAATATGCTGAATCATCTGGTACTAGTCTTAATAAATTATAGCTCAATGCCGGGTTGCTCCTTAAAACGAAGGCTTTTCAGCGCTTCGCCGACGGGATATTTGGACTGGAGCGTCCTACAGGACCCCAATCTTGAAAATCGATGTTCGCTCTTCAAACTTTTGGCAGCGTCCCCTCGTTTTTTCCCGTGGCTTCTTCACGTATCTATGTATCCTTCGTTGTCAAGGTAATTTCATATGTGTCCTGTTTTTTCGTTATTTTTGTGGAAGATATTCCAGTTTATACACTTTACTTTACTGTTTCGTTTTAAAGAAACGTTTATGGTTCACTTATTTTTAAAAATATTCACTTCCTTATTTACTAACCTAAACTTAACTTATACATTGTATTTACAGAACTTATGTTTTTTTTTAATTATATATTTATTTATAATTCTTTGTTCTTAGTCCTGCATTTGATTTCATTTCCGTTGTTTAATTCACAAATAATATTTATTTTATAAATACAGTGTGTCTCATCTTAAATATCCATGTCCATTTTTATATAATTTAACTAATTGAGTAGTACAGAGAACATGTCAGGCTTAATACATGAGGTTTCCATTTTGTGTTTATCATAATATATTTCTGTTTAGTTTCACCAAGGGCTGCCTACTTCTTTGCAATTTGGTCGTAAAAAGAAAGAAATATTCACGTTCTACAACAGATAAATGTGACATTCTTATAAAAAATACTGGAAAACAAAGTGGAATTTTACGTATTGGCAGTGACATCTACTTGTAGAAGGAGTATTTACCTATGTGTATTAAGAGGTGCATACCCATCAGTAAACTAATTTACGTTTTTAATAGAACATATTGTACATTTTGAATATTTAATTATAACAATCACATAACAAGTGTTATATAGTAATAACCTCTAAAGGTAAATATAAATAATATATATGAACATTTCTCATGTATTAAAAAGGAGGTAATCTATGTAATATACAGGGTGTTAGGTAAACATGCGGCAAAAATTTAAGGGGTTATTTCTTGGCCTATTCTAAGAATATTTTGTCCTATGATGATTTCTGAAAAACCCCTTTGTTTCGAAGATACAGAGTGAACAAAATTTGCGACAACCATATTTGATGAAGCCAGTTTCTCAAGAAATGCATTAAGGAATTTTTATAACAACCACGTGTGGGCAGATGAAAATGCGCATGAGGTATGTGAAGATCGATTTCAACATCAGTTCTTGAATATTTGGGATGGAATTGTGGGTGACTATCTAATTCGACCGGTATTTATACCAGCAAGACTTACTGGCGAGATGTATCGCAAGTTTTTATAAGAAACACTGCCTCAGTTTCTGCAGGATGTACCATCGGCGACAAGAATTGCAATGTGGTTTATGCACGATGGTGCACCACCACATTTCAGTTTGGTTGTTCGTGATTTTTTAACAGCAACATACGGAGGCCGCTGGAGTGCTCGAGGTGTGCCACACGCATGGCCTGCTTGATCCCCAGACTTAAACCGTCTGGATGATTTCTTATGGGGCTATCTGAACTCATTAGTTTACGCTACTCCAGTGGAGAATTTGGACAAATTGCGAAATCGGATAATTGCTGGGTGTTACTTAATTTGAAACAACCCTGGTGTGTTTGAAAGGGTTCGGCACTCAATGACGAGAAGATTGAATGCTTGTATCCAAGCTGGAGGAAGTCAGAAATTTTCTTCGTCCTGTATCTTCGAAACAAAGGAGTTTTTCAGAAATCATCATAGGACAAAATATTCTTAGAATAGGCCAAGGAATAACCCCTTGAATTTTTGCCGCATGTTTACCTAACACCCTGTATATCAAAGGGAAATTATATCAGGTAACCTTATTAGTAGGAAAAATTACAAACAATATTAAAATACACATTCATTCATCAAACATACACTACACGACAATAAATATCCACGTCAGGGTATTACCACAAAATTATTACTTTTTAATTCGTTAATTACCTGAGTGAGACTGAAAAATTGAAGAAATATGATATTTTGCTTATGCTCAATACGTCATAAAATAGAATACTGTCATATCATGTTCAGTACCAACTGCATAGAAACAATTTCGATTTGTAAAATTCTATATGTCACAGAGTCCCAGGACTAATGTAATGATCCATCAAACTGGTAATCTGCGATTATGTCAGTCACAGAACACATTAGTGCAGAATGAGCCCACATTGGTCCGTGCTGTTAGCAACAGTTTAGCTGCCTGCTCTGCCAAATCCATACCTTGATGGACAAGGCTTGATTTACCCAAATTTTGAATAGGTTTAGTTCTGGAATTTCTTAATTTCTGCTGAGTATGTGCAAGCCATATGCAACCCAAATGACATGAAAACAGACAAACATTGAAAATTCCTCATTCAGCAAACGCTATCAATTTAGATGATATTTATAAGAAATGTGCATGCTACAAAGCTGATTTCTAGTATATGCTATTTAAATATTTACTTTCCAATAACTTACTTAGAATAATCAACCATGACCAATGAGTTGTAATTGCGTTAAGTATACGATTATCAAAGTCGACAAATATTTATGTGTTTAGATCAGATCCTAGAACTGAGTCAATTAATTTAAGTTTATATGAATTTTCCATGTTAAAGTAAAGTTTTAAAAATGTTAAAGTCCTGATCAATAAAACTGAAACACTGTATAAGTAAATATAAAAATTAAGTTGATAGATATAAATATATTTAGATAAATTATAAATTCACCTACATCACAAAAAATATAGTTCGAAGAAGCCCAAATATCTCATACCTCCTTTTATTCCCCTACCGGTTTCGTAGTTCAAAAACTACATCTACAGGTCAACAATGAGAAGGGCTACAATATAATGAAAATGAACGTATTACAATTATACAAAACTGTAACAATAATAAAAATTATGTAGGTACTTCCGTTTAAATTAAAAAAACATAAGGGTTGTCAAAAGTAATATACCAGAATAGTAATTTGTATAATATTTTGGTTTATTACACACTTGTTTGAAAATATATTTTTTTATCGAAATTAATACATATCCACACCTTATGTTGAAACTAAAATTATATAAAGACTATTATATATTTTTATTATCACTTTATAAAAAATGTGTGTAGTCAGCATATCCAGTTTCTATTATATACTCAACTGGATGCACTGAACCGCCAGTCTGATTTTATACGTAGCCTGAATAAACTCGCTTATATTCTGAGTGGTATCTTTATTTTTAAAATCTCAAAAGGGCCTAATGCATTTAACTGGCGCAGTCGGTAGGATTGGCAACCCTTGATTAAAACAAGTGGGAGTTTTTTTAAAAACAGAGAAGACAATTTAAAGAACACTGTGTTGGGACTTTGAGATTGAAATAAAACATAGTCGCTGTGGTCGGAATTTTTACGCGTAAATAGTAGTGGGCTGAACTGAGTAGGCCGTCCGTTTGTGTGCTACCACATTTGAGAATTACAGTGTCTTCTGTTGCATCCTGAAAGGATCCTGTTTGGAATCTGGACCCAGAATTAATACTTTAGGGTGACTACTAGTGCTAGTATTTTTCCTGACTGCCTATCCAAAAACCCAACTGTAAATTGGGAGATAGGCTTAGTTTTAGTAGTGAGCAACAAGTTGAGTAGCGATTGTTAAAAGTATAACAGTCCTATTTTCAATACAAGTTGTTGTCACATTAGAATATAGTAACTTTTATAATACAAGTCGTTTTTCACATTAGAAAGTTTAAATTGAACATAGTAATTTTTATATTAAAAATAATTGAATAAAGTAGTTGTGTTTTAGTGCAATCATTTTGATCAGTAAGCATAGTAATAAACCTTATCGTATACCTAATAAAGTTTTTAACACGAGCGATAGTGTGGACGATTTAGTAGTTGAGTATTACTATATAAATAAAATGGCATTTTCATCTGCACCGCAACAACTTGACTCACAGAAACTAAATTATTTAAGCTCCACGATTCCTAATTTTCATGGTTTTGAGATCGAACTAACACAGTTTATTGAATCAGTAGATACATTTCTTATCGCGTACGCAATCTAATGTTAGATTTACCTCAACCCAACGAACTTCAGTGGCGTCTGTTACTAAACGTAATAAAAAATAAATTAAAAGATCCAGCTCAATCCCTTGTTTTAGGTCGCCCTGATCTGCAAAATTGACCTTTAATTAGGAATTTGTTAATTCAGAACTATTCTGACCACAAATTTCTTCAGACGTGGCAAATTGAGATATGTATGCTTCAATATAATTTTAGGGAACCTATTTCGTCTTTTTGCAACCGTGTTTTGACAATGCTATCAAAAATTACGCAAAAAATTATGTTACAGTATAATGACCCAATAGAAAGAAATTCTCTACAATCTGTATATTCGTCTCTTTTATTAAACAAACTTAAAAGCAATTTACAGCATAATTATGAATCCATTATTTTCTCTCGACCTGACCTTGAAACTATTGAACAGGTAGTGCAAGCTATTTTAGAATTAGAAACGTTTTTCGAATTTAATAATTTTAGTTGCCGTTTACCAGTATTTCAATCCACGAAAACTTTTCAACCACTAACGAGACAGCCACCAGTTGTTCCCCGGCCATATTTTCAAAATGATTTACCCCTATTGCCAAGGCAAAACTCACAAGTTATGCAACAAACCTCAGTTACCACCAAGACAAAACTTTTATCAGCCCAGACCACAACAAAATTTTTATCAACCTAAACCGCAATTACCGCCTAGAAAATTTAATTCTATTATGCAACCTCCAAATACTCAAATCTAGCCGAAACCAACAATATAAGCTAGAGCCTATGGACACTTCTAATACGATGGTAACAAAATACCAAAATGTACCCTCTAAAACCTGTCAAAACTATTACCATGACCTACACCCATCTTGCCAAGAGTATAGTACATTACAATATGACACCGAATACGGACAAGACTATCAAGACAATCCACAAGTATGTGAACACCCTGACTATTATGAGAATCGCAAATTGGACGAGAATCAAACTGAACAGTTTTCAGATAAATGCCTCGGAAACCCCGATAGAGAGATAATTCATGAAATTTATGAAAAAAATTCAGTTCTTGGAACTCCCTTGTCTTATATTAAAATTTCTAACCCACCTTTAAAATTACTAGTTGATTCGGGTTCTTCAAAAACAATGATTCATCCTGACGTTATTGAAAAATTTTATCCCGTACATATTTATCAATCCACTAATATAATTAAGACTTGTATGGGACAGAAAAAGACAAAATTTTGTGCAAATATTCCTGCCTTTGACGAATTTCAAAGTAAAGAATCTATAGATATCTTATTACATGATTTTCATGATTTTTACGATGATCTTATTGGACTAGATACTATAAAACAATTTAATCTTTTGTTCGATTACCAAAATGAAGTAGCTTTTAACGACAAAATTAAAATTCCCCGTTTCTATAGGCACCCTTTAGAAACCCCTAAAAGAGTAACTGTTAATGCAAACAAAATTAAAAAAAAAACACAAATACCAGTATCTGTAGATAACGATGATAATGTCGAAAATACCGAAATTAATTTAGCTTCACCAAAAAACATTGCAATACCGGATCAACAGGCCGATCTATTAAAACAACTAGAAGAAATGTCATACCATACTCAGCATACTGCTGTTAAAAATCCTGTTTGTGCTCCACCGATTTCGGAACGCAGTATCAATAGCTATCAACGCCAGATATTTTTACTTGATACTCCGAACGTAATTGAGCGCGTCGCTATTCGTACTTGAAGACCTTTTCCTGGAAAAACGCGTACTAGTATAACTTTTCATACTTCTATTTCCGATGAAGAAATAACAAATGTCATAAAAGACTATCTCTGTAATACGCAGTTAACTTGTTTATACTTCCATTCTGAACAAATAAAAATAAAAACTATCCGAGTTCTATCTAATAATTTCTATCCAGAAACTAAAGTAGTAATTTCTAATATCCTTCTTAAAGACTTGGTTTCAGAAAACGATAAACAAGAACAAATTAAATTTGTCCATGAAACCAAAACCACGCATAGAGGTATAAACGAAACTATTAAACGAATATCTCAGAAATTAAATTGGCCTAACCTCTCTGTAGATGTACACAACTACATCACTAAGTGTGAAATTTGTAATCTTATCAAATATGATCGCAACCCACAAAAGGTCCAAATTCAAACTACTCCAACCCCATCATGCCCTCTTGAAACCCTTCATATCAACCTATTTCTTATCGAAAAAGAAAAGCGTAATTTAAAATTAAACCAAGATAAGTCGGAACCAGAACCTGTAGAACCAGACGACCTGGTATATTTAAAGACAAAAACTAATTGGTCTAAAAAGACGCAAAACCCTTTTGAAAAAGTGTAAGTAATACAAGACCTAGACGTAACAGCCTTAACAAAAAAGGCAAATATACCATAAATCCAAAATAAGAAAGAAACGAAAATTTAAAAAACCTTCCTTGTTACAGGAAAATGGTCCTTTTACTAACGCTGACAAAGACTATGTTAGCGATGGACCTAGCTATAGGACTAGATCTAGGACCAGTCAATAACCCAATACTACCTATTAACCTTGGGCCCCTGAAGACAGTTGCTTCTTATACTTCCTTTGTCCATATTATAAATCTAACCGAAATCGAACAACATATTCACATTTTAGTAATTTTATCTGCGAATATACCAGAGACCAAACAGTTTTGGCAAAATCAGTTGGTACACCTATCTAATCGAGTATATAAAAAATTCAATAACTTCCTCAGAAACTCGAATGAAGCGAGGTCTGTTGAACCCCATTGGTAATATATATTCAGAACTTTTCGGACTTATGAGTAATGACAAAAAAGAAGTGCTAGAAGATCGATATTATTTATAAAAATCAGCAAAATATAAACAAACAGCTTAGTACTAAATTATCTATCCTAAACTCATTTACAACAGAAATAACTAAAGCCATGACCGAAATTAATAATTATTGGAAATTAGCTACAGATTTTATTGACCCGCAAATTTTGATAAATGATTGTACTATAACCCTCGAAATTTTAGACCAAATTGAAAATGAATTACTATTTGGGCATCTGAATATTGTCCATTGTGATGTGATTTCGTCTTTAGTAATTGCAGAAATTTTCAAAATTCTACATACTGTATGCGATGTTTCAGTGCTACCAACTTTAGATCAGAGTTCAGTTTATTCTTTTTCATATAAAAAATCATATTTCAAAATCAACTATTTATATGAAATCTTTACTTATCTTTACCTATCCATTATTCCCGAGCAACCCTATCTAGCACTAGGTAAAGAAGCAGATATATATACAAAAATGTTTACCATCTAAGCCACCTAAGATTGGGAAGTACTAGCAGTCCATAGAAGAAATCCATGAGCAAGATTTTGCCTGCATCCCAAGTATCATTTCTAATTATAACAGTTTCGCATGTACCTTCTGCAAGGTGCAATACCATAGAGATCGTGTGATCATGTTACCATCTGGGCCACTATTAGTTTTACCTTCTCGCCCAATACATATTGAAGAAATATGTAAAAATTCCGTTCATCACTTTATTACACAAGACACCCTTATTACAAACTCTGAAGGATGCACGATGATTCTAAATGGACGTAAATTCTTTATGCCAATTTTTACTTTACAGTCGTCAGCTCTTGTGTTGCCTGCGGTAGAAGCTAAACATATCTCCAATACCACCCTCAATAACGCAATAGACAACCTTGAGGGTCTTAATTCTCAAATTCAAGCTATGGATGTCGGAGTACGTTTGATAGACCCCTCTTCAGTGAGCACCTCCTCATGGATCCAATGAATCACTTGGATCCTGATTGGACTCATAATCATTATCTTACTGTTTATCTTCCGAAAGAGTATCAACTCATGGTTTGTGCGAAGACATAAACCGAAACCAGCGCCGAAACCATCACTTCGACCCGTTGTAGACTCAGAAGTGTCAACACCCCCCCGCCTGCTTTGATAAAATCTTTGTGCTTTGTTGAAAAATGGTTTCAAAATCAAACCTCGCCGATCTTCATGAAATTTTGCATATCCCCATAATTTACCGTTCTGAACAACATTTTGCTGTATTTTCAGTAGAAAAGGCACTTTACCTGAAACGATAACAGTTTTCAATTGCTGCACTGAATATTTCAAATACGATTGTTTCAAAAATGGTTACTCCTAACGACTTCAACAAGGTATACCTTTGTCAGATATAACAGGTAGGAGAATCGATTGTTTCAATAGACAGATGAATACACTAAACAGCAAAAAAGTTCTACCATTTAAAAGAAACATATTGTGCCATAAGTGGCACCCTCTACAAGTGACGTCAAAATTAGTTAAAAATTCTTATTTGCCGTGCCAACAAACATAATTGTGCCAATTTTTTTTAATACTCCGACAGGTTTCAAAGTTATTGAGATATTTTAAAATAAAATTCTAGCATTGAACGCCCTGTATTTTTTAAACCAGCAACATTCGGATAAGGCATATTTGGCTCAATCGACTTTTTTTGGTCACCAGTATCTCCAGCTCCCAGATTTCCCAACCTTTCACAGACACCCTGTATAAAGACTGTATTATATATTTTTATTATCACTTTGTAATCTCCCCGTAGTTAAAGTTATGTAGTATTGTTATCGCTTTATAAAAAATGTGTGTAGTCAGCACATCCAGTATTTATTATATACTCTACTGGATGCATTGAACAGCCAGTCTGATTTTAAACGTAGCCTGAATAAACTCGCTTATATTCTGAGTGGTATCTTTATTTTTAAAATATCAAAAGGGCCTCATACATTTAACTCTAATTATAAAACTGTGATATAAATTATACCTAGATGGTCTTATTAAGTTTTACTTAATAACAAAACTTATATAATGGTTTTATCTTTTGAATATTAAAATATCAAGCAGTAAACTTTAATCTTAATTAATTTAAAATATCAAATTATTTCAGTTTTTTTAAATATTTTTTTAATTACTTTCTCAGCTAGAATTCAAAGATTGCCATCATTCGCAAAAATCAAAATATTTAGCTTGAAATACAAATATGGGTATTCATATTTTGCAGTTTTATTTGCTGTGTTAAATGTACAGATTAGAATTTTTTCTCGAAAAGTACGTCCAATCACACAAAAATAATATCTGTGATCAGTAGGTACTCTCAAGTATTCATATTTTGCAGTTTTATTCGCTATGTTAAATGTACAGGTTAGAACTTATTTTTTTCTCAAAACGTACCTTCAATCTCACAAATCTAATGCGCACTATAGCTATTTGTATAATAAGGGAGCAAACTGCATAATGTCCTCCCGCGTATAGTTTGATGCCCGACGCGAAGCAATAAATCAATATCCATGGGAAGAAATGGCACTTAGCTCCTGTGTTATACATATGATTTTTTCTATGACCATTCACAGTGTTTTACATTGATTTTACATATATTTTATTATATTTTCTTATGCACGATAATCAAACGACCAAATATGTCAAAATATCTTAATAGGTATTTAAATAAGTAAATATGTATTGTTAAAAATCAAAGTACATGGAACGTTGCCAAGGTTGCTTCTTGTTTACAAAATAAACAAACTTCCCAAAAGTGTATAATAATGTATTCCGAATGTGAAGATAAAATTATTCAAAATATTCTGGAAGCAAACGTGATATCGTTAAATCTATTACCGTTAAAGTCTGAAAAATATGAAAAAGAGTACCAGCTATTCAAATGTTGGATGGAGACTCGGCAAATAAGAAAAATACTCCAAATTAAAGTCAATATCGATATTAAGTCCTAAATTAGTAGCTTTTTTAAATCTGCTGTATATAAAGCCATACTTTTTCAAGGGAGGATATCAATAAGTTTATTGCAGAAGCTCCAGATGAAACTTACTTACATATGAAGGTAAGATTGATCGTTATTGTTGAATAATAAATAAAAACGTAACGCAGCATTTTTATTAGAAAGTATATAAAAATGACAATAGGGTTTTATCACTTTTTCAAAAATGGTATAGATTGGTTCCAGGACTTAGTTATGATAACGCTATATATTATTTTCAATTATTATTATTTTTTATTTTGGAAGTAATTTCATCGCTAAGTCAAAGCCGTAAAATTTGCCGCAAAAACGTATTTGCATGGTGTATTTTGAGTTGCATAATTCGATGACGTAGCAAAGTAGTTGTCATTATAAGATAAATGTCAGATGCACGTGCGAGCGTTAATATGGCTGCAACAAATAAATTTTATGTGGTGTTTTGTACCATCCTGTCCAAATACTAATTGTAATTTGTATGACTTCACTTACACAGTACAAGTAAAACACAACCGCACTTATCGGCTCAACAACATGTGGTGAACATGAATGAAATGACAGAATGATTGTCAAGTCAAATTCAAAATTCCCGCAACCAACATAACGGAGCCCTTTCAAGAACTACTTTCCTACGTCATCACCAATAAGAACGCGTTTCAAATCAGCTTTAAATTTTAGACCATTGTAAATGACATATTAATTCTGTAAAACAGTATATACAATACTAATTAATGTGATATCTATGTTTTATATACTATTTACTTTATAAAAATTCTTGTTTGAACCAAATTCTGAATTATAGAAACAACTTTAGGCTGTTGTCATAAGTGCTTTTTTCCTTTTTCAGGTCGTGCTTATATTTGGAATTGCTGGGGCATGCCGTAGCGATGAATTAGTTAATATGGTACTTGAGGATATCTCAGTGATAAAAGCGATATTTTGGTGATGCAAATACCTTACTCAAAAACTAATATCAAAAGGACATTTACAATAACAAATGAAATTGTAAGCGGAGTATCTGTCTTGGATATATATATAGAAAATATATGGACTGTAGCTCCCCTAAAACATGTCATTCTAAAATTTTTGTAACTTATGCTAAAGGGAAATGTACAAACCAGAATTGGCAAAAACACAATTGCAAAAATCCCATACAGAATAGCACTATTTTCAAATTTGGATGATTCGAAAGGCTATACACAATTTCCGCCATACTTTAGCAATGTTATTAGTCAATGCTGGAAGTGATATTCTCACTCTAAAAAGACATGGGGGATGGCGAACAAACGCAGTAGCAGAAGGGTACTTAGATGAGTGTATTTCTAAAAAATTTGAGGTAGCCACCAAAATAATTACGGGATAAAGTACTATTTCAAGTACCAAAAAGGTTGCCTTATTTTTGAAAATTTTGTTTCTACCACAAGTACTTCATCAACGACCACGAATTTCGAAAATAACAAACAGGAACTCATCTCCACTAGCAGAGCCAATATTTCTTCAGGGGGAATTTCCATTAGCAATTTAACTAATTGTGCCATAAATTTTAACGATATTTAGTTATTGATGTTAATTTAAACCTCAATTTAAACTATTTTCAATTTTTATAAATAAAAATAAGTAATAAAAAATCTGTTTGAAAGAAAAGCATTATTATACATTTTTAAGAAGTTTGTGTATCAATAAAAGATACACTACTCTTACAGCTATTTGAAGTTTCTACTTGTTTGCCTCCCGAGGGAGCCAAAGTATTTTTCTCCCGAGGGAGGTAAAGTACTACTTTCCTTCCTGAAATGAGGGAGTAAAATAGCATTTTCCATGTAGAGAGCAGAAAAAATAAATTACTTACCATCTATTAATTTTGATAAATTATCTAGAAGTGAACCATCACATTTAGAAATTTTATCTAGAGGCTTATAAACTTTTTTCCACTTTGTGTAATAAACTTCAGGTTCGGTTCCTCCACCCTTTCCTTTACAGTTGTTAATATAAGATGAGCTACGTGTGTCAATAATATATCCTTTTTGAAAGGGCTTTAATATAGCATTCAAAATTGTTTCATCTGCTGCACATCTTTTGTTGCAGTTATTTAATAGTGGTTGACTGGATCTTAAAAGGATTGAACCATTTTCGTGTTTATAACTAAAAACTGGAAATCTTCCCCCTTGACGAAAACTTGCCGATTCAACTATAACATCATCGTCAATAATTTTAGGAACTATTAATGTAGAGCTATATGAATTACAAACAGTGTAATTTTTGTTAACAACAGAAATTCTCCATTCTTCAGATGCTATAAGTTTAGTAAATTCACTCTCAGGTTTAAATATTGCATAACCATTTTCAAGGATATTATACATCGGGCGATAAAAAAAAGGATAGAGCAATCTTATGTTACCTAAATTGGCAAGACGTTCAATAGAAGTATAAATATTAACAAATTCAAAGTGAGGGACTTCTAAATAAAATATTCTAAAATCTTTGCATTTTATGACAATTGTATCATTATTTTGTCCAGAACCTTGAATTTTCTCCACAGAATCTATAGAATGATGTAAAAGCTAGAATAAATAATGTTTTAGAACATCAATTACAAATACCTACCTACTTAATATTTAATACCCATAATTCTTGAAAGTCTTCCCGAGACTGTAAGATTAAATGGTGACCTGTGATACACAATGTTCCCACAACTGATTTATGGAAAAGACTACGTAATACAACATCATTTAATTTAGGCGTAATAATTAATGCCGCAAATTCCATTCGGCAGATAAATTTAAAACTTCAGAGTAAGAATTCAGTGTTGCACATAAACCATAACATAAGACTTGTTTTAAGGTCTATGGTTAAAACCATGTTAAAACTAGTATTGATTGATTTATTTAAGGGCGTTCTCTACCAGCTGATCAAGTCCGCGCTGAAATTCCTCGTCCCTTACGTCTCCACCGGAATGTTCCCCTCGTCCATGAGTTTAGTACTGGTTGTCCGCAACCAAACATACACAATAACTATTTATATTTTCTTTTCAAATTATGTAGGATATAATCTATTGAAAACCGTATTTTTTAAGAAATATATGCAAAATTAACTAATTTTTGTCAGTTTTAGAACTAACTACATTAATTAGGCAGTTTACATGTTGGAAAACTAAAAAAAATTTTTGAACAGAATTACTGTCTTGTTACAAAAATAACAGTTTCTATTTTGAATTGTCGTTTTCCTCTAAACAGAAATATGTGAATAAAATATTATGCCATATATATTAATTTGTTGTTAAAAATTGCCGTCCACCAAAACTCAATTCACAGTAAATTATGGTTTTGAAAAACTATAAAGTTATTGTAAATTGATAATGTATAATTTAACTACGACTCGGGAAAAAATATAAATATAGTGCACCATACAATGTAATAATTGACGATTATGTAAGTACGAAAACATGAAAGAAATAGCTAGTAATTTATACTTATGTGCATATAGACTCGTCTTGAACTGTACGGTTAATGCTACTTCATTATAAATCAATACAACATTACAACTAAAGTTGTTCAATAATTATTGTGGATTTATATCGTAAAAAGAAACAAAAGCATGTTTTTATAAATTTTATTTAAAAATTCTACTTATTAAATTTACAGTTACTAGACTATCGAAGTAGAACATTATATTCACTCCAGCAGTGGAAAACCCTAGAAAGCACCATCATCCCATAGTTCTCTGAAATAAAAACTTTGATAAATAAAGTGGTAAAGGTATTTTTGTATATATACAAGTACCTACAATTAAAACGTCATATTTTGTCGGTGAAAATATGCAGTTAATCGGATCACCTGCTTTTTTGTTACACCCTGTATATAGTTTCTCAGAATATGATTTCGACATTCAATTTTCTCAACAAGAATGTTCCCATATAGTTTGCTCTCTACCAATATAGTGTGAACACTGTTCATCGTTTAAAAATCACACCATATGCATTTTCATGCTTTTTTAAAACCCTTAGTTGATGCCATAGACCGATAGTTCTTATAACATTTGTGAACCTTTATGCTCATGTCTCTTAATTCTGCAGGTGAACAAATGCAGTAGTACCAGGTAACACAGTTGCATTTAATTAACGTTAATAATACAACTAAACGTAAAGTCTATAGATACTATATAAATGTCCCCGAGATAAATATATATTTATATAAAACAAATTGTCTACTGAAACCGTCTATTTAGTTTTCATACTTAAATTGAAATTAAATGTACATAACAGTTATTAAAAAGGTGTTGAATAGGATGTTTATATTACCTATTTTTTTTTCACGTACCACTGATGTGAAACTATTACTCAGTCGCGTACCTACCTGTAGCAATTAAGGCCACGTGCGGTGGATTTTGGGAAAATTTTTATTGTCTCTCGAAAGTTATAAAAAAAGACAATGGTACATACCAATCAATCAACAAAATTATATTAACAACCAAAACCATGTTTTATTGTCTTATCGCGTATCAACAATGTTGCATTCCCATTCTACACGTACTACCTTAAGAGGCTCTGCGTACGACAGCTTGAGAACCACTAATTTAGTCGAATTATTAACGTTAATTAGATGCAACTGTGTTGCTAGAGTATTAAATAATTTAAAAATTTGTTGCCATTCCAGATTTGGCATCATAATTTACTGAATAGAAACCTTTACCCCAACCACTATCGGCAACAACTGTAATAATAAGAGGTATGCCATCTTTGTTTACTTCACCCAGATTCTTTGTCATATCTGCTTTCTCTTTTCCAGCATCTTCTTTGGTCTTCCAAGCTACAGTACGAAAGGCACTGCCAGAATATCCAGAACCAATAGCTATGTTATCCAAAACGAATGCTTTATTTATATCTACATCATTTGTACACATAGGTTGATCGACTTTGTAATATTACACATTCTGCATTTGAATGGTATTGCAGAATTCAGTCCTGTGTGTTTTTCCTTGATTAGGTACATGTTTCCAATGTTTGCCAATTTCTTTAATAAATGACTTGTCAACTGCTTTTTTACCTTCCCTGACAATTCGCTGTGCTGAAGATGCCTAATTTTGAACTGTTGCTTCTACTTGTAATTCTGGCAGTGACCTATAATAATTAAAAGTAAATAATAAAAAGTTTGCTTAGTAATATTTTTTAGAAGTACATACTCGTCCACTGCAAATATTTTCTGTTTCAACAAGGTCATCCTGGTATAAAATTTCACTTCTACGATAAATCTACGAAAAAGAAAAGTATGAATTACAAAATGACTTTAAAAAGAAACTGAGTTGAATGGCATTTTTATATATTCAAAATCAAGCCACACACAGTAACATAACTAGTTATCAACTTTACTTTTCAGAAAAATCTCTTTTATTGCACTGATGGCATAGGTATTTCTTAGTCAATACTATAGTATACTTACTCATTTTTCGTCATTGTAACAATTCCACCACAACTTTGTCTTCTATCATGTTTTCATTTCCACCATAACTGACCATGTCTAAGCTTGATTGTCTGAAATATATAAATGATGAGTTGTAGTTTTTGAAATAATTTTTATGAGACGAGATGAGGAAGGTTATATGATTATAATAAAGATCACAAAGATCTGAGATGATAGTAGGAGCATAGTAGAAGTAATTTTTTTTATATTTTCTAATAACTTTTTTGTGAGTGTACCGATTTTTTTCTAATTTTGTACATGTAATCACTAGTGTTGCATTATACCTCTGTTCATAATTTGACACATACCTTCCAACATCAAAGGGCCTAAACTGGTCACCTAAATAGTGACTTAATACTTTTTTGTTTGAACATTTTTATAAGTTTGAATTCTTTAAAAAAGATCCATGTTATATCACGGAAAAATTAGCCGTTTTTGAGAAAAACAACTTTAAACATTCACGTGGGTTAAATAAACAGCTGCTTACTCAAACTCGATTTCTAAAATTAACAAAGTACGTCTTGAAAACAAGAAATAGAATACAATGGAACACTGGTGATACATACATATACAAAATTAGAAAAACTCAGACTCACAAAAAAGTTATTACAAGTAAAACTCTATCCTATGGATGTGTTGGTCTACTATTTGCGTGCTCTGCAAAAATTGTGAAATAGTGTCGTTCATAGTTGATATTATTATATATCTGTACGCTGCATAATCAGTACTGTGACTCTGTAATTGAGTGTAAGTACAAAACTGTTATCCATTGACGTATGCTGGTTTTTCAAGATATTTATCTATATTTACATTCGTTGTTCATATTGTATTCTTTACGGTTCGCTACAGTATATACCTGTGGCGCATGTTTGATACGCAGAAAGTCATACGTTCACCTACTTTGCCAACAGCCACTGTTTATTTACCTCAGTAAACTAGCTGCTTTAGTGAGCTCCGTATTGGTTTCCCTTTGGAAGGACTATCGAAGACGTACTTAATAAAACTCACTTAATATGAATCCTTGCCCCAACTGTTCGCGCTCAATTTCACCTGAGCAACGTAGCATCCCTTGCAACGAGTGCAATTTATCTCTTCACTTAGAATGTATAGGTTTATCTGCCGATGATGTTAAGCGTTTTACCAGATCGTCATCTAAATCTATAAAAATTTGTTGCAACAGATGTGTTAGCAGAGAAAGTAAACTTGATACACTCATGAATTTGGTTAGAGGCATTAACGATAAGCTACAAAATTTTGATGACAGACTTTCTAAGTTAGAAAATAAATTACAAGCTTCTAATCCATTTTCCCAGGAAAGAAATTTCCAGGATTGTGTTCAAGAAGCACTCACTCGTTTCAATAAAATGCATAGCCTAGTCATAGCTGGTTTACCTGAATCTGCTGCCGAAAATACAGAAAATGGAGATATGCAAGTTGCCACTGATTTGATAACTAAAATTGATCCGTCTGCGAATATTACATCTGTGCGACGCCTAGGTAGACCGAATAACACTCGATCCCGTTTATTATTGTTAACACTCCCGTCTAATGCTATGGTCAAAAATATTTTACGTAATAAGAATAAGCTTAATAACACCAGATACTCTAGAATTAAAATTCGCCAAGATCAAACACAGCATCAACTCGAATATTTAAAATCCTTACAGTCTGAACTTCAGCAAAGAAATGAAGATGGAGAAAACTTAACCATAAAATATATTCGAAATCTACCCACCATTGTACCAAATGACCAGCCACTAAAAAACTAGATTTGTCTCCACGAATTTATCAGTGTTCAGTTATGTATACTAATATAGCATCACTTCCTGCTAAATACAATGATCTTCAATTATATGTTGCTAAATTTTCACCTAGTATTGTCTTGCTTTCGGAAACGTGGCTTTCACCGAATATACAAGACTCTGCAGTTAATTTACCTGGATATTTTTTAATACGATCTGATCGAAGTCACAGAATAAGTGGAGGAGTTTGTGTTTTCTTTCAGACTAAACTGTTTACAGCTTCCAATGTAACTCAATTAAATTGTTTTGTTCCTAATGTAGAAAGTCTGCTATTAAAAATCACATCCGATAAATTTATTTGTTTCCATATTTTAATTATTTATCGTGCTCCTGATGTCACCAGGGATGACTCCGGGCGGGGGTCAGCCAGGGCAGGAGGAGGTTCCTCGAGCCGACAGCATCGGCCGCAACAGCGATCGAGGCTGACCGGAGAAGGGAACCCACCTCTACGAGGCCGCCCAGGTCTACAGAGATGGCGAAGGATAAAGAGCGATAATACCGCTCGATCCTAATCCATACAAGGCCACCGTTCGCCAATAAAATAACGGCGCGAGGGATGACTCCCAACTTTTATGTGAAAAAATCGAGTCTTTGAGTTCACAGCTTGATAACCTTCTTATTATTGGAGATTTCAATTTTCCCAATATTCCTTGGTCTTTACTCATTCCATCAGAGAATAATAGTGCTACTGCAGATTTTACTAATATGTTGTTGTCAACAGGTCTGACTCAACATATTACAGAAAACACTAGATTTAGAGCGAATCAGCTTCCATCTCTCGTTGATCTACTTATAACTAACACTGATGATCTTTTTAGTTATCTTAGTTATTCACCCCCATTGGACAAATCTGATCATTGTTGCATTGAATTTACTATGCAATTTTTTGTTTATGATTACCGCAAAACTAATAATAATGTATCAAAATTCAACTTCTTCAAGGCTGATTATATATCTATGAATCATCATTTGGCTGAGGTGGATTGGTTTGAAGACTGTACAAACAAAAATAACCCCGAAGATTTGTGGCATAGTTGGTTGAATACTGTCAGAAATATCATACCTACATATACTCCTGTTTGTAGATATGCATCCAATTATAAAAATCAGTGGCTTAATGGAGAATTATTTAAAATGTGTCAGAAAAAAAAGGCACTTTGGCAAAGATACAAACGATCCAATTCTTTAGACGACTATCACCTACACCGAAATTTCGCTAATAGACTAACAGGACAGTTACGGCGTGCAAGGTCATTGTTTGAAAACCAGTTAATTGATAGAGGACCTAAAGCTTTTTATAAATATACTCGCTCTCGACTCACAAGTAAAGTTTCCACACCACTGATTAAAAATGCTTTGGGTAGTGTGTGTAGTGATAACTGTGAAGTCGCTGAGACTTTGCTGAGACTTTCTACAATGCATTTACTTTAGATGCTGGTGATCAGCTTCCGCAATTGGATGTCAACATTCGTGTACCTTCTACACTAGAGGAAATTCAAATTAGTCCTGCAATTGTGTCCGAACAACTGTGTAAACTGCGTATTGATTCATCTCCTGGTGCAGATTTAATCAACCCACTTTTTCTGTCTAAATGTGCAAATAGCATAAGTGGTCTACTTTGCGAAATTATGTTCAAATCCTTGGAAACTGGGATATTGCCAGCAGACTGGAAATTATCTAGTGTGACCCCTATATTCAAAGTAGGTGATAAACTGTCGAGCTCTAACTATCGCCCAATTAGCTTAACTTCTGTTCCCTGTAAAGTATTGTAGAGAATTGTTTGCAAAGAACTTATCACATTTTTACTTAACAATGGTGTCATACCGCCGCATCAACATGGTTTTCTACCTGGTCGATCAGTTTTTACCAATTTACTTCAAGCTATTAATTCTTGGACCTTATGGGCAGACACTGGACAACCTATAGACGTTTTGTACTTGGACTTTTCTCGTGCTTTTGATAAAGTGCCGCATGCGCGATTATTATATAAACTTGAACATTGTGGTGTGCGTGGTAAGCTGTTAAACTGGATAAAATCGTTTTTGAAAGATCGTGAATTTATAGTTCGAATCGCTGAGAGTTTTTCTGACAGAAGACAAGTATTGAGTGGTGTTCCACAAGGTTCTGTCCTTGGACCAATTCTGTTCCTAGTATATGTTTCTGACCTAACGAATACGTGTACTTCCCAAGTGTTATCATATGCAGATGATCTTAAATTATTTTCATCATCATCATCTCTTCACCTACAAGATGATCTAGATATTATTAGTAATTGGTGTTCCAACTGGTGCATACCTCTAAATCCTTCAAAATGTTGTGTACTCCATATGTCTAGAACTAATCCTAAAGTAGTATACAATATAGATGATACAGAGTTGCCAAGCGTTTCACAACAAAATGATCTCGGAATAATTATTACGGAAAATCTCTCATGGAGTGCACAGGTTGCCAAGGCAGTGAAAAATGTAATCAATTGATTTTTATGATCAGAAAATCTTTCAGTAATCTTACCGTGGATACATTTTTGAAGTTATACAAATCATACATTCGCCCCCATTTGGAGTTCTCGGTGGCCATATGGTCTCCACTATTAAAGCAAGATATCGCAAGACTAGAGGGTTCAGAGGCGAGCCACCAAACTTCCAATTGGTCTTAAATATTTTTCGTATGAAGAACGTCTTCGGCGTCTTCGTCTTCAATCTCTAGAAAATAGGCGTATTCGAGGTGACCTTATTACCACTTATAGGATCCTGCATGGCGAACTGTACTGCCCACACGTGATGTTTGACTTAAACCCTGACCCCCGTCTCAGAGGCAATTCATTCAAACTTAAAAAGGAAAGCTTTCGTACACGGAACAGACAACATTTTCTACCCAACAGGATATTCGATCAATGGAACGATTTACCAGATAATGTGGTTACAGCACCGTCTCTAAATTCTTTTAAGAATAGACTTGACCATCACCTTAATCAACATCCAATGTGATTGATTTCTTATTCATTTCTAATATTTATAGTATTTATATATATTGTACTTTGATTTCTTCTGTTTTTTTTTGTATTATTTGTTTTTGCTATGTTATCAGCCATTTATAGGATGAATTTATCTTTTGTTCTTAGAGCACAACAAGCTTTTAGCTTCAGCTCTAATTATTTGTTAATAATAATAATAAATTATTTAAAAAAAATGACACGCTGTAGCACCGCTAATTTTCAGTTTTCGAAAAATTGTTATAGGGTTTTATTAATGAATGAATTTGATTTATGCAAATAGAACTTTTTATCCTCAAATGATATAAAAAAGAAGTGCCGCTGGAAAATTTTCAGTTTCAGGTACCTACGGTACAACGGCAAAGAGTATGTATGGTGCCAATATAAAAACATTACGTAAACAAAAAATGTAAAGCACCATCAAGTGCCATAATAGCAAATCATGCAGCAATAAATAAAGTATTTATCTGTTTTCATTCCCTAAATTGTATTTTTGCATTACTTTTTTTTACAATTATCTGTAGGTACCTACTTAAAAAATGTTTTAGTTTATTATAAAAATATATTGTTTATATTATTTTGTTAAACTGTTTTTTTATATTTAATAAAACAGGAAACTCAAAATTATTTTATTTAATCGTTCCAGGTTTCACTTTTACCGTTGCATATATTCAGGATAATTCCGAATAATGTGGACAAAAATTGAGGGTAAATTATACGGTCCATTTTAATAGATCTTCATATAAAATTTTTTAATCGAATCCCTTCTGAGGAGTTATGACCCCATAACTGAGGGTGATTAGAATGAGGGGTAGAGATATTATTATTTAGTTATTATATTATTATTTCTTTCAAACACGTTAAAATTACGAAGTGAAATTTGGCAAGGCATATAGCTGATAAAACAGCTTCTTCTGGATGAGAATTTTTTTATTGTCTTTGTCCTGTTATAAGATGTTGTAATAAAGTACCCTTTGTCATTAGATTTTTTTAGGTTAATTTTTTCGATCGAAAACAATTTTTTTTAATGCCTGTTGAATTTCGAATGTGTTTTATTTCTAACAATATTGTGATAAGTATTACAGGCTGAGTAAAAAATAAAGTTCACATTTCTACACACAAATATCATTTTTCATTTGATAACAGTTCATGGTTGCTCTATATAAAATATTGCTGTGTATTAAACATTTGGAACCAAATAAAATAAAACATCACTCTATATATAAGGTATCCACTTTTGCAAAAGAAAGAAAGTATAATTTTTTGTAACTTTGATTTTTCTTAATATTAATAATTTTATAACATTATTCATTTTAAATATTTAATTTAAACTTTTCATTTACTGAATAAATCAGCTCTGTACTTACCTATTTCTGCATTTTTGCACCAACTTATTTATTTTTTTTTTGCATGATAAATGATAAATACAAATGTCGAGTGCAATAAGCACTTTTTGTACGAGTTGCATACAATATTTTTTCTACGTTCATGTAAAAACCAAAAAATACTATTTAGATGACACTGTCTAGACAAATGTGACGTCGATTTGAAGGTTTATGTTTGTCATGATGACAAAACGCTGCAGTAGAATGACAGATGAGTGCAATAAAGAACCACTTTTTCCACTAAATATAGTTCAATAAAGTATTGTTTTTTGCATGAACGTAGAAAAACATTTAACAAAACATTAAAGCTTCTAGGTAGGTTAAGCATATTTTATCAGAGATTTGAAATCCCTCCATTGAGCGAAGCCATCAGTAGCGGGACTCCTGAAATCTCGATGTTGTTATCGATATCGAGATTATTTCGATGTCGATCTCGATTCATTCGTATCGAAATATAATTTGGTAATCTTGAAGCGCATCGAAATGTATAGACACGTAAGAAAATTGAAAAATATTAACTAAACATGGATTTAGCCCAGTTAGTTAAAAAGAGAGGTACTTGCAAAGCTAAATTGACATTGTTTGTAAAATTTGTTGCTGGGTTACGAATCAAAAAAGAATTAATTGAATAAGATTTATTTGAATTAAAAGAAATGATTACTGCTATAGAGGATTGTAAAGTGAACTTCGATCAGTTTCAATCGGAATTAGAGGAATGTATTGACGATTCCAATGAGTTAGAAAACCAACTAAAAGAAAGAGAGTTATTTGAGAATAGCTATTTTTAAAATATAGCTTTGGCACGTAAAATTATAAATGATCATGAAAGATCCCCTCAAATCGCTCCTTCTCAAAGTTCTATTAGTCAAACTCAAATCGATACAAGTTATCAATTATCAAATATACGTTTGCCGACAAGTTCCTTGCCTAAGTATACTGGTTCATATCATAATTGGCTTGAATTCCGTGATACTTTTTAATCCTTAATACATAAAAATGCTTCTTTGACAGGTGTACAAGAGTTTCACTACCTCCGAGCTAGTTTGGACGGAGACGCAGCTCAGATTATAAAAGCTCTTGAATTATCTGATGCTAATTATGAAGTAGCATGGAATGCACTGTTAGAAAGGTATAATAGCGATAGGTTGCTAGTACAAAACCATGTTCGTGCATTATTCAACCTGGAACAAATGACAAAGGAATCTGCATTTAGCATTCGGAAAATTCTTGACGATCTCACTAAAAATATTAGGGCTTTAGAACAATTAAAAGAACCCGTAGGGCATTGGGACACGTTATTAATATATTTAGTTTGTTCCAGATTGGACAACGGCACCGTAAAAAATTGGGAAAACTACAAATCAACAAATCCGCGTCCGTCCTTCGACGATTTGAAAAACTTTTTAAAAGGGCGTGTGGAGGTGCTAGAAGCAATATCACAAAATTATTCGAAGCGTATATTTTCAGGTTATCGCAACAACACCCCAGGTAGTTCGCGAGGGTTTGTAGCTACACGGGACTCGCAAGATATAAAATGTGTTGTGTGCAACGGTAACCACACAATTAGCCCTATGTTGTATCACTTATGTTATTTATAACTGTTTTACATTACAGTTAAATAACACACGGCTATAACGGGCTTGATAACGTATTACGTTATTTTTCACATGTTGTATCAGTAACTTAACGCAATATGTTACGCCGACTGTTATGACACCTGTGTTAAAAAGGAATGCAGTTTTGCTTCTAAAAGAGTAGCATCTTGGCACAGCCCCCATAGCACAAATATCTATACTTATTTCAAACTTAACAGAGCGGGAAAGCCGGCTAGTTGCACACATGTTTCCCATATTTTGAATTGGCCCTTTTGAATTTCAAAGAAGATACCGTAGATCGATCCATAAATGGTCAGTTTTTGCAGTAGGTACCTATTTGATACTACATATTTGTTATTTCTGTGCTTACAAGCTATAATTAATTAATTATCATGGCTAAAAGATTGCAAAAAACAACACGCCGGCAATATGAAGAATTATTGGATTTTGTGGAAACAAATAAAATAATTATTCATGGAAAATCAAAACCTCACGAAGCTAAAAAAGTTTGTGAATTGTGGAAGAGTTTTGCCATGAAAAATAATTTAGCTGGTTATGGCCCGGAGAAAACTGCGGAACAATGGCGAAAGGTAAGATACTTGAGAAAAAAGAGAACAATAAACCTATTTATGTATATATAGTTTCCTACAGTGCGCTCATTTTTTATAGGTCTTCAATGAATGGAAAATGAATACCAAGAGAAAAAGCCGGGAAATTTGTATGCATATGAATGGTACAGGGGGTGGAGAACCCACAAAAAAAATCTTGACTGATTTGGAAGAAAGGCTGCTGAATTTAATATCAAAAATTCATTTAGGGGAGCAGTCACTACCTGATTCCTTTGATGTATCAAACCCCGACATGACCATAGGTATAGTTTTCAACCAATAATAATTTTCTTTGTTAAAACAATTTTAATAATATCTATAATTAGTTCTATAATTTATTTATTTACAGATTTTGCAGAGCCACAAATTGCAGAGGAAATGATAATTGACAACGGTAGGTATATATTTAACTGAGTAAATCTCGTGTCTAACATATTTATTTCGCTTCAGATATAATTATAGAAGAGGTGCATTTCCACGATTACACCTCTTTAAGAAAAATAGAGAACACTGAAGGTGAGTAGATATAATTTTAAGAATTAAATTAAGGCATAATGAAATAATAATATAGGTATGTATAAATAAATAATATATTTCAGATTTAGATAACAATATAGAGGCACCATCACCATTATACACACACAAAATCAATGGTAAATATTTTTGGTTAAGTACCTAGTGTAATATATACGTAAATTAAATTAAAATAACTTGCAGGCGTTAATAAAAGACTTGATTTTGTGGCCATGGAGGGATCTCATGCAATGGACAAAAATTTAGGTAACAGATACAATCAATTAAGTGCATTTGTCTGTACTACTTTTATTTATCTGTTCTCAGAAGCTCCTAAGCCTAAGGTCAACTTCACGAGTCCAGCTACTCCATCGACATCTGGAATAGGAACATTCTCTAGTAAAAAAATATTAGCTTAAGTAATAAACTCTATTTTAATTTTGCCTCTTTCCAGGAAAAGAAACAAAGGAAAAAGCCGCCACTCGGTACACCTCAGCTTTCGTGCAAGAGGCCTGCGAGAGTATCAGCAGTACTCAGAAAGTCAACGCCGAGACAGCAAAGCTGAAAGTTGAGGCATACAGAAATTTAACGAAATCACTGGACAATTTCACAGATGCATATAAAGAAAGGACTGCAGCTCTGAATATGCAAAATAAACTTGAATATTATAAAATATTTGGAAATCTGGATAATTTCAATGATTTTTACAATGCATAGAAATGTTTGTTTTGCATGTTTTGTATTTAGATAACTATAAAAAAATAAAAATATCGTTATTCCCAAGGTTGTACTAGTTTTATTTTTGCAATTGAGTGTACATTCTATTCCAACATGATAGTAACAAGATAAAAATAAATAGTGTATTTGTGTGGTTTTATGTGCAGGTACTAAAAACCCCCTACATGAAGGAGTTTCTTATTAGTTCTGCCCGTACTCTTCTGCCTTCAATAAGAATGTTTTGCGGATCTAAAAATAAAATAAAATAGATGTTGTTTTCCGTGTCTTGTCAAAATAATACCTGCTGGTGGGTTTCTTATTCGATTGTCCCCATTGCCTGGTCTCTCCACTTCTTCCAAATCAGGAAGAGGTAAATTAGCATTCATGCACATTTTGTGTAATATACAACAAGCATATACTATTTTGTCTGCCCTGACTGGATCATAATGAAGTGTTCTATGCTTCAGCAAACATCTAAACCTCTGCTTGAGGGCTCCAAAACATCTTTCAACAACATTTCGGGCTGAAATGTGCGCTTGCGTATATCGGCCTTCCGGGCCATCAGCATCTGCATTGTCGACTGGTGTCAACAACCAAGGCTGCAGAGAGTAACCTGCATCACCTATTTAAAAATATTTAATAAATAGAATAAATAAGTAATTCTTTTTAAGTAGTAATTACCAATTAACCATGATAAAGTAATTTCGTTGTTTCTATATTTTCCTTCTAAAAACCTCTTCACAGCACACAAACTCCAAATAGCTGAATCATGAGATGATCCAGGGAAAGTGGCGTTACAATTTATTATTTTTAAATTTGCATCACAGATCTAAAAAATGTTTTACTGTAGTGTGAACTTAACATTCTTTGACTACAATAAAAAAACTTACCACTTGTACATTTAAAGAATAAAAGCCTTTTCGGTTATAATAAGCTAGCCCTGGCCTCACGAGATCTTCAGATGGGCGTGCTACAATTGCAACGTGTGTACAATCTATTGCACCAATTACACCTGGTAGGCGAAATTTAGCATAAAATCTGCAAAATGTAAGTAAATAGTCAGTTATCTATGAGATATATCTACAAATTTGAGACTTACTGTTCCTTGACTCCTGCAAATTCAGCAGTTGTTCGTGGAAACTTTATTTCTGCATGAAGCATGTTATCCGTCATGACATCGGTGACCTCTTTTATTATTCTACTTATCACAGACTGGTCCACAACTAAATTTAAATTCTCCCCTACACATCTTTGGTAACTACCACTGGCAAAAAATGCTAGGGCAGAAAGAACCTGCAAATTTTCAATTACTAACTCTGTTTTACAGGCCAAGTAATATTGACTTACCTTGATTTCAACTGACAGAGCAGTTCTCCTTCTTGGCACTCCCAAATGGGGACGCAGTTTTTGGATTAGAGTTCTTGCTAAATCCCTACTTAATCTAAATAGAGGTGGGCAACTCGATTCTTTTTGATGAATCGATTCACACGATTCAATTTGATAAAATGAATCGACTCTTACGATTCGTTCATTTGAACGATGAAATTTAATCCCGAGATCTAATGTTCTAATATATAATTATAATATAAATTATAATAATACAATTGTTTGAAAATTTAAATCGGTGACGGCGACATATTCACGCATGCAACATCTGTATTTATTCACTGGTTTTCATATTTAATACAATGTAAGTATTGTAAGTGTATAATAGTTATACTTATACGTGGTTATACCTATGTGAAATATTAAATTTCAAATTTTATATCAAACTGTACGTAAAACTTAATATCTACATTTAAACGGAACGTTCTGTAAAGTATAAAATTTTATCCTTACTTAATAATTATTATTTTACTACAAAATATTGAGAAATGTGTAAAAAATCAGATAAATAAACTCGTATTCCATCTTTTAACTACGATTAATTTTAAACGAATATTTGTTGTAAATTATAAATACGAGAGATGCGCGAAATTATTAAAAATGCAATAATTTATATCATGTGGCAAATGGCGATTCCTTTGAACAAATTGCTTCTCAAATATTGGACCGATAACACATACTACGATTCATTTCTCGGCTCAAGAATCTTCACAAGGCAAGTGGCGATTCATTTCAACGAGAGTTGCTTCTCAAATATTGGCTCGATACGCTACAATTCATTTCGCGACTCGCGAATCGTCTGACAAGTGGCGATTCATTTGAACGGAGGGTTGCTGCCCGATGCCATTACATTTCATTTCGGGACTCGCGAAACAGTGCATGGCGATTCATTTGAACGAATCGCTTGCCAAATACAGAGTCGATTCACACGATTCTTTTTTAAGAGTCGTTCAAATGAACGACTCGTTCAATCTTTGCCCATCTCTAAATCTAAATGTTTTCATGAACCGTACTTCGCTTAACTGGAAAGGAGCATTGCTGTCCCTTAGGGTTCTCCGATAGATACGTTCACGATGCCTATAAATGTAGCAGTTATGAAAATGTATTATTTCGAGCAACTACAATCATACCTTTCTTCTATATTGGCCAAATTTTCCAATAAAAACAAATTCAAAAGAGCTTCCATTTTGCCTCCTAGTTCGATTTGATAGGTTATGTTGTGAATTTACCACGAACCCAACGAATTTTGTCTATGATGTTATGTCATCCAGTTTGAAACAAGCACGTTAAAAGTGGCTGTTATATCGCATATGTTAAATTTCAGTTAACATACGAGAACTAGCGTATTCTGTTATCCCCACGCCCCAGTTGAGTGATACAACCAACGAAAGTTACGTTATATAACACATATATGTTATATTGCACCGTAACTTGTATGTTAAAGTTAACGTATGTGATACAACATAGGGCTGAATATCGGCATGTAGTAAATTTCTGAAACTAAATGTTAATGATAGGTTATCTAAGGCAAGGTACTTACGGTTATGTTTAAACTGTTTAAAAAGAGGCCATTTTAGTAGAATTTGTAGGATGAAAGCGTGTGAAAAATGTTTTGAGAAGCATCACATTTTGTTGCATAGCGCTATTTTTGAAAGTAACATATCGTCGCGTGCTCCTATCGAAAATAGCGTAAATACGGGGGAGACGCGAAAAGTTTCGGAAATTTCAAATAATGACACAGCTTCTTCTGAAAATGACGCGACCCAAAGTACTAGTAAGAGATCAATTGACTCGATCGCGTTATCAGCATGTAGCGGTGTAAATCAGGTATTTCTTTCAACTGTTCAGCTGAAAGTATTAGATAAAGACGGCAAGGCGCATAAAATACGTGCGTTATTGGACAGCGGCGCTCAGTCGAGTTTTATTACGCAAAATTTGTGCGAAAAGTTAGGTTTACCTACTGAGAAGATAAATTTCGTGATGCGAGGTTTGAATCAAAAGTGCTCAGCTATTAGCAGTAAGTGCGAAGTCATTTTGCAGGCTGTTCATGGTAACTACGAATCTAAACTTCATTGTTTCGTGCTAGATATAATAACCGGATGTTTGCCACAGGGCAGGATTAATCCCGATGAATTAGATATTCCGCGAAATCTTCGGTTAGTTGACCCTACTTTTTACAAATCAAGCGCTGTTGAAATGCTCATCGGGGCTGATTTATATTATGACGTCTTATGTGCTGGCATGATTTATTTAGAAAAAGGTCCAGTATTGCAAAAGACACGATTTGGATGGGTTGTTGCCAGTCCTATGAATAAGTTAATTTCAGAGGTAGACTGTTATTTTTCTCAAAATTTAGAACATACCGAAAGCACGCGCGAACTTTCTGATGTTCAGGCTAATTTGCAAAAGTTTTGGCAACTGGAAGAGATTGATATAAAACCGGTATGTTCTGACGATGAAATGCGTTGCGAAGAACATTTCATTAAAACAACAACTCGTGATTCAGAGGGACGGTTCGTAGTATCTCTGCCGTTGAGAGCTCCTGTAAATAAATTAGGTGAATCGTTAAAAGAGGCAAGCAGACGATTTTTATCTCTAGAATCCAAACTTGCTAAAAAGACGGAGCTCAATAAAATGTATATTGAATTCATGTGAGAATATGCTCAGCTTGGGCACATGGAAAAGGTAAAGGTCACGAAAGATGAGTTGTGCTATTATATGCCGCATAGGAGAGTCCTTCGTGAAGAAAGCTTAACCACAAAGTTGAGGGTAGTTTTTGATGGTAGTACACCAACATCTTCAGGATTTTCATTAAATCATTTACAAATTGCTGGCCCAACTATTCAGCAAGATTTGCTTAGCATATTATTACGGTTCAGGGAACATAAATATATTATTTCAGCAGACATCGCCAGGTACTAATAGAGCCTGCACAGCGCTGTTTGCAACGCGTTTTGTGGCGCGAAGACTCTGAAAACGAGCTCGAGGCATGGCAATTAAAAACAGTAACTTATGGTACGACTTCTGCATCTTTTTTGGCTATTCGATACATTTTTCAATTAGCGGAAGAAAATAGTGCTAGTCATCCAGACTCGAATTATCAAATCCGACTTTTATGTTGACGACCTATTAACCGGCGCCGATACGATAAAAGATGCCGCGAACATTTGTAAGGGTGTATCTGATATATTAAAGCAGGGTTGTTTTGAATTGAGAAAATTTTATTCAAATGATCGTGAAGTACATAAACATGTCTATGATGAATGTTCAGTTAAAAATTTATTGAGTTTGGAGAGCAGGAAAATGCAAAAACGTTAGGCATTATTTGGTGCCCATGTTCCGATCTTCTACAATACAAAATCGCGCGGACTTGTGATGATTTAGAAATAACAAAAAGAGTAATGCTTTCAGAAATATCTAGAATTTTTGATCCGTTGGGATTAATTGGTCCTTGCGTAATCGGTGTGAAAATTCTATTGCAAAAGCTTTGGCTTGAAAAATTATCTTGGGATGAACCTGTGCCCCTATCGATAAAAAAGCGATGGAAATAATTTACAGGACCGAGGCATGTCTTAGCTAATATTAGGGAAAAATTTTGGATTGTAGGTGGTAACCACTTGTGCAATAAGGTAATCAATCAGTGCATTACATGTTACCGTTTTAAAGCCAATGCAATAACACCAATTATGGCTCCCTTACCTGAGCTTCGTCTTAGTCCAAGATACCCATTTGAGGTCACAGGCGTTGATTACCCAGAACCATTTAGTATTAAAAGTAAGGCTGGTAGGGGATTTCGATTGTTAAAGGCATATATATGCTTATTTGTATGTTTTACTATAAAAGCGGTTCATCTTGAGCTGGTTTATGAATTAACTAAAGATGCATTTATGGCTGCATTGCGTAGATTTGTTTCTAGACGTGGTAAGTAGGGGAAGTATAAGAGGGCAAAATCAAGGAGCAGGAGCCTATAACTATAAGAGAGGAGCAATGACCTACTTAAAGAACATCTGGCGCGCATCTGGCATTGCGTCATTTCTAAAAATAGAACCCACATCTGGCGCGCATCTGGCATTGCGTCATTTCTAAAAATAGAACCCACATCTGGCGCGCATCTGGCATTGCGTCATTTCTAAAAATAGAACCCACATCTGGCGCGCATCTGGCATTGCGTCATTTCTAAAAATAGAACGCACATCTGGCATACATCTGGCATTGCACCATTTCTAAAAATAGAACGCACATCTGGCATTATATTATATCTAAAAATAGGTCGCATCCGGCGTGGAATCATTTATAGCTTTAGAAATAAACGACACCTGTTGGTATAGTAGTGGGGGATATCCTTTTAATAGAGAATGTGGTTGAGACTCATCAGTAGTTAAAATGGCTTCATCCACTAATTTTCAGTCCAGTGCAGTGCGGAGCAGTAATAAATATGTAATTATTGGTGCTCAAAGTTTTGCATTGAATAAATCCAATACAAAATCGATTTGTGTAGGACTGTGTAAAAATTTCAACTATGAGCCGTGTATAGTTCTTGCTGGAACAAAGAGTGATAAAATAATATTCACTTTAAAAGAATGGAGTGACCTGTTATCCCATCAAGGCATTATTAGCAATTATTTCTACATGTTTGATACAATGGATTCTATTACTACAGACAGCTTTACAATACATTTTGAGCGGTTCTCCACCAAACAAGTGATCAGTTTAGAAAAAGACTGGAATAATCTATATTTGGGTTTTGAGACAGTGTGTAACTTGTGGGAGCTACTACCGCTTATAAAATATCAAGCTGAAATGATGAAAAATTTAAAGTTTGCCACTTATTTCAACGTTTTAAAAAGTGGATTACAAAAGCAGACAGGTAATCTTTTCTCAAACGCCTTAAACATTCTAAGACCTGAAGAAAATCCGAATAGTCAGAATGTGTCTTTGACATTCGAGGTGTTATATTTATATCCAGAGATATTTGAAAAAGAATGTACCCTCAATGAAGGAGGTTACAATCAAAGAACAATTGAATCAAGTGCATTTAATGGTGGCCTGGAACCACGCCTACCGCGCTTCTAGGAAGAAATACTGGGAGTATGTAGCTGCTGACCGATATCATTTTCAAAGGAAAATAGAATCAAGTTCCAGAATAATTAATCCCGTATTAGATCCAACCCATAGGTCTAAAATATATAATGAAAGATTTTGTAATAGTGAAAAAAGATGTATATTTGAAAATTATGTGTTTTATTTAAACTAATGTGAATACATTATACTAAGTCATTTTTATTAATATAAGAATTAAATTTTTTATCCAATCCCAGCCATTTAACTAAATATTGATTTCCTTTTCTTCGTACAACTTTTTCGACGAGATAAACGTCCGGATGCTTGGTTTTCTGCAACTCTTCTGTATAAAAGGCGCCTTTTATTTCCTGTCCACTTTGGTCTTCAAGTAAATACGTAGTAGGATTAGTATTATTGACTTTGGCAATCCGAAAAATTTCGTTGGACCAGTTTGGAGTATACCCTTTCAAAAATGCTTCTCGGTATTTACTAATTCGCACAAAATTATCTTTTTTAAATTTTGCAGGTTTAGGATCCACAGTTTTAATACGGTTGTAAACAGTGTCAAGAATTGTTTTGGCATTTGTGTTATTTACTTTGCTTGGAGGTACACCAAGTGTTCTGTGCGGAGTATCGTTGTATTTTTGAATAATATCTTGTAAAATATTTATCCATTTGTAGTTTCCTTGGAGACTAAATTGTTTCCACATTAAATTTTTTAAAGTGCGATTAACCCGTTCCACTACACTAGCTTTTAAGGCAGAGTAAGTGCTGTAGTGATTGATTTTAAATTCAGTCATTAAGTCTTTAAAATATTTGTTGTAAAATTCTTTCCCCAAATCGGTTTGACAATTACGAGGCTTAATTTTCATTTGCATGAGAATCTTACGCATTCCATCTCTCACCTCTTTTGCAGTTTTTTGTTTAACTGGTTCCGCCCAGACAAACTTACTAAATACGTTGATGACTACAAGTATGTATCGAAAACCTTTATTTGTTTTTGCATAAGGAATCATTTCTACTATGTCTCCTTGAATAAGATCATGTAGTCCCTTGACAATAACACGTCGCCTACGAAATTTTTTTCTAGCTGGTCTGTGTATCTCGTTCACTACTTCTTCTTTGATGGTGCTCATGCTTCACACTTCGAAACAAACTGAACAAAGCATCTTTCTTTTATAGGAAGTTTTGGCGCAATTTTGATAAAGGGGTTAATTAACCTTAATTTATCATTTTTTGAGAAAGTATACCCAATTAAATCATTTTTTGTAAATATCTTGTCATTTATCAATATTAAAGTGTTTGGTGGGTGAATATGTACATCATCAACTTCTGCAACCGCTAATGGAAATTGGTAAATGTCTTCCCCATAATTTAAATTATAACTTGCACCTATAGCAGTAATTTCCGAAGGGCGTGTAAATATAATTCTACAATCTGTTCCATAGATCGGTAAAACACAGTAATGTGTGTTAGTTTTATTAAAAAATGTTTTCCAAGTTTATTGATCGGCATATTGCACAATACTGTTAATATTTCTACAAGTAAGTTTAATTTATGCTATTATTTTAGCCTCTCTTAACTCGTCGACGATTGAGACCAATTCATTTTCATGTCCAGTGTTACCAGCAGTCATTGATGCTACCAGCAAACGCAGTCTGTCTACTAATTCGTTGACATTGTCCCAATATACATAGTCGGTATTTTTCTTAAATGATTTTAAAAGAAGTCTTCCACCTTTTGTTTGTTTGTCGAGTAATTCTATATTGTGGTCTTGTGGCTGAAATTTTCTTTACTTTTGTAATTCCCGCTCTTTGTAAGTATGGTCCAATTATAGTAGTATATTTTGTTGAATTATTTCCGATTATTTGCTCGTTTGCATCATAATTTTTGTGGTATGCGTTCGTTCGTTTCAAAATATCCATATAGTTGTCTAAATCGTCCTTTTTATAACTTTTGGGCTCCTTTTTAATAGTAGCTCGTAAAGACCTGGAGTGCCAGGATATGTTATCCCTTCTACTCTAACATCTTTTCCAATAAGATTAACAGGTTTTAGCGTTAGTCCGAGATATAATTTATCTGTTTCTAAATCATGAATTATCCCATAGTGATGATCAAACTTATTTTGGGTATCCCTAACACCTTCGTCTATATATTTTCTGGGTAACTCGTGAAAATCCTCCAGGTAGGTTTGATAGGATGGTGTATTTACGTACTGTTCCACTGCTTGTCTAGTTTGTTCTAATATTTCAGTAATGCTTCGATCTTGCAAAGTATCTTCGTCGGAAATTCTGCTTTCTGAGATTACGTCAGTTTCTAGAAAAGGTACTTCTGTAGGTAGCAAAGGGGTTCTACCCGTTCTTTGTTTTGGAGTTTTTTCTATTAGACTAGTCTCAAACAAAGAAAGGTTGGGTGAGGTCTTAATAGATTTCTTAGGTCTTTTGGGTGTAGATTCATAAGGTAATTCTTCTTCTTTTGCTTCCACCTTTGGAATAAAATCATCTGTTTTACCTATTGTGGTGATAAGCTGTTGCAGAGGTTGGGTAATGGGTTGATAAGTTTGTTTTAATTAAGCCTGTGTTTTAGCCACATCGGATTTTAGACTTTGAAATTTTTGCTTTACTGCTTTACTGCTTTTCTGGCTGTAACCAACTGTTTAGCCAACTCTTTGTTCATTGCTGTTTTGTTAAATAATGATTTAGAGTGATATATGTAGATGTATTTATAATTTTTATGGTAAAATGTATGCATCAAACCCCTTTCTATACCGTCCACTTCTTAAAGAACAATCCTTGTCAATAACAAGAAAACCGTACCCACTTTTCCAGCATATACTACACATCTCTTTAAACAGTTGGAAAGCCATATCTGTGGTCACATGATCTTCATATATATGCTTAAGGTTGGTATTATCCTGTTTAAAAATTACAACCAGATTTGCATTGTCACGGATGAGTTGTTTTGGCATAGATAGAAACAATCTGTGTCTTTGTGTCGTCCGAAACAAAAATAGTCTCTCATGGGACTTTGATTACAGCATGCAATATCATCAAATACCATAACTGAGTTTGGTTTTACTTGATTGGGTGGAATAATGTCTTCTTCTTCTCCATATTCATAGTATCCGACATCCTTAAGAGGTTGAAATATTTTCCTCAAGTAATCATATTTCGGTTGATAAAGAGATTTGGAATATATATAAACATTTTCAAATCTTAAACCTTTGGGATGCTCTAACAATGTAACCATAACATTAGTTTTTCCACACCCCGAGGGAACAACAATTAAACATCGTTTGGAATGACCTCCAAAAGACCGTTGTGCTTCTGATAACTATCTTGTACCGTCTGCTCATGATTGGTAATTGGTAACGAGAAGTTTTGTTTGACTATTCTCATTGTTTGACATCTACTAAAAAAGTACTGTATGTAGAAAAACTATTTATAGGACGCTTTTGCTTTAGATAAGCAGTTTTCTTTTAATCTTGGGATAGAAGACATCTATAAATGCTGATACACACGCCGACGGTAGTCAGTCATAAGCGAAAACACATTAGAAGAGGTCAGGGTTTAGTAAACACGTTTATTGATAAGTTGCCGTTTGAATTACACATACCAGGTTATAACTATTGCGGACCAGGAACTAAACTTTCTAAACGACTTGCCAGAGGTGATCCAGGTATAAACAAATTAGATCAGAGCTGCCTTGAGCACGATCGAAAGTACTCTGAGAGCAAAGATATTGAGAAGAGACATCAGGCTGATAAGGTTTTAGCAGAAAAGGCTTGGGAGCGAGTTAAATCAAAAGACGCTAGTGTTGGAGAAAGACTTGCAGCTCTAGGCGTAACTGGAATAATGAAAGCAAAAACTAAACTTGGAATAGGTCTTAGAAAAGAAATAAATTAAAAAAGGAAGGGGATGAAAAGCAGAGAAAACGTATTATTAAGACACCTAAACGAATTGGTGGATTCTTACCCCTTTGATTCCCTCTTTTGGGGCTCTTGGAGCTTTAGGAGGTGGTGCGGCTGGTATAGCAAAAGCTGTCAATGATGCAAAAGCAAACAAACAGTTATTGGAAGAAACACAGCGACATAACAAAGCCATGGAAGCGAAAGGGAAAGGACTGTATTTTAAACCGTATCGGGGTCGCGGATTATATCTTGCACCATATAAAAAAAACTTCCAATAAAGCTACCACATCACGCCTTAACCAACAAAGAACTCGTTCGGTATGTTAAACTGTTAAAAATACCGTATTTCAGAGGAGTGTTTATACGTAATGCTTTACCTGCTAAAATACATAAAATTGAATGTGCCATTATAAATCTAGATGATGAGCAAAATGCCGGAAGTCACTGGACATGCTACGTTAAAGAAAATTCTGAAATAATTTACTTTGATAGCTATGGAAATTTGAGACCACCAATAGAATTACTGAGATACTTTAAAAGCGATGGTAGCAATAATATTGTGAAATACAACTATGAAACTAAACAAACAGATAATTCATATAATTGCGGTCACCTATCGCTTAAATTTCTGTATAACTACTTCTACCGAGAATAGTGTTGGTCAGTTTAACTAAACACATAAAAGAGTTAACAATGACAACCACCATTGCTCTTTCTGGAAACAATTCTATTCTAAGCGCTGATTTTAATCCTCCTATTTATCTAGAAAACAATCAATATGAAATCGGATTAACAGATTTTGAGACGTTTATGACCATTCCAAATATTGAAGAAGGGGTGAATAATAAATTTTATTATGATGACGACGATAAAGAAATAACAATACCAACCGGATCGTACGAATTTGAAGATTTAGCTAAATTGTTAACAAAACAAGTAAAGGACCTAAGTGGCACGCAACTGAATTTAACAGTCGATAAGGACACATTAAAAAGCACAATTAAATGTTCACAAAAAATAAATTTTTAAAACAAGGCACTATACGTGAAGTATTAGGATTTAATAAAACAGTTCTATCGAAAGATCAAACACATGAGTCTGATAATATAGTAAAAATTTTAAGAGTAAATTCAATTTGTATCGATTGTAATATTTGCACAAATAGCTATTTAAATGGTAAGCCTGTGCACATTATTCATCAGTTCTTTCCGAGCGTTGAGAAAGGATACAAGATTGTTGAATCCCCACTTCCAATACTATATTTTCCTCTCAGTGTCCAGACGATAACCAATATTACCATAAAAGTACTGGATCAAGACGGAAGACTAATAAATTTTAGAGGTGAAACTATAACCGTTAGACTCCATTTAAAAGGTTTCAAATGGTGATTAGATATAATAAAGAAGTTTCAAACCAAAAGGCTTATAAAAGAAAAACATAGATCCAAAATTAGTATGCAAAATACATTCAAAGCGTTAACATCTAAGAATCATACGTTTTTAACTAACCTTGGGTTTAAAGTATTGGTATAATGGATATTTTAAATGTAACATCAAAGCCATATGTCGACAACTCCATCACAAACTTCGAATTACATAGTTATCAACCATCTGTGTCCGGATCATTCGAATATAATGACGAAATCAGAATTCCTATCCAAGAGGTTGATCTATTTACATTACCTTCCGAAAGTCATTTATATATTGAGGGAAAATTAACCAAAGATGACGGAACTAAAGCTACAAAGTTAAAGTTTATTAATAATGGTGTTGCTTTCTTGTTTAGAGAAATTCGTTATGAATTAAATGGAGTCACAGTCGACACCAATAGAAATGTAGGATTAACGTCAACAATTAAAGCCTATCTATCTTACACCGATAAGGAAAGTGTTAGGCTTTATAACGCCGGATGGATTCCAAGAGTACATAAAATTGGAGAAAAAATTACAGATGATGATGGAAATTTTAACGTTTGCATCCCCCTTAACATGTTACTAGGTTTTTTTGAAGACTATAGAAAAATTATTATAAATATGAAACAAGAACTAGTTTTGATACGTTCAAATAATGATTTAGATGCTATCACTAGTAAAGATGATACTGAAAACCCAAAATTGTAATTAATAAAATTATTGGAGAGTTCCACACGTTTCAGTAGACATTCCTCAACAACTGGCACTAACAAAAGTTATAGAAAAAAATACTGACCTTATGCTCGGTTTCCGCTCATGGGAATTGATTGAATATCCATCGTTAAGTGAAACAACCCAACATTCCTGGTCCGTAAAAACAAGTAGTAAACTTGAAACCCCCAGACATGTAATCGTCGGATTTCAGAAAAACAAAAAACAAAAAGTTACGAGTGACATGAGTTGGTTTGACAACATTAACTTGACCAATATTCGCGTATTTTTAAATAATGAGAGATATCCATATCAAGATCTTTATTTAAATTTAAAGGCTAAAAAGTCTGCTTCTCTGTATGAGATGTTTTCAAATTTTCGAGCATCTTACTATGAAACAGTGAAAGAACCTGTATACACACCTGAAGAATTTTTAACTATTTGCCCTATTGTACATATAGATTGCTCCCGACAGAAAGAGGCCGTTCAAAGTGGATCTGTTGTCATGCGGATTGAATTTGAAACATGTGAAAATATGCCTAAGGACACCACTGCATATTGTTTAATTTTACATGATAAAGTGTTCAGCTACTCCCCCCTAACTAAAATTGTTAGACAAATCTAATATATATTTAATGAAAGCGGTTTTAAACATTTAGTCAGTTTACAATGATCTCCAGATACAGAAAGGCTTTGCAAGATTACAGAATAAAACTCAAAAATCTGAAGAAGGTAATTGACCTGTATAGTGAAAGAGTGAGTGTATCTAAAAAATTTGCAAATTTAAAAATATGCCATTAGTGATAGACATTCAAGGATTTAAGGTAGAAAACAACAAATTTATTGTGAAAGAATTATCGGCATATAACGGTTACAAAATATCTCATTATATTTTTAAACCTCCATTTCCTAAAAAGCATCTACCACCAAAGTTTGAAAAGCAAGCTACTTGGCTAACAAATAACCACCACTGTATAGATTGGAATGAAGGATATACTCCGTTTCACACTTTTGCAAACATTATCCGTGGACTAACTGTAGATGAAGAGGTAATATACGTAAAAGGAGAAGAAAAGGCGGCCTACATAAAAGAATACTCGTCCAACCCTGTATATGAACTGCAAGACCATCCGCCACTTCCGTTTGAAGAACCCAAATGTATTTGTTCTCTGACCAATGTATATTTTCTTTATAAAATTTTATAATGTCATGATTTTTTTTAACAAATAAAATATGTTTCTGAATATTATGTTTTTTTTATCTTGTTTGAACAAGTTGTAAATGATCTATTAATGGAGTAATAAAACCAGATGTGTGATCTAATTTTAGAAACGATGTGATCTATTAATATGTATGACATAACGCCAGATGTTGTTTATTAATAGGTATGACATAATGCCAGATGTGCTATCTATTTTGAAACAGAAGCAAAAGTAGTGGTAAAAGATAAAATGCACACATGTGTAGTCAAGTATCATTATAACTTCGACAATGAAGTGTGAACATTGTGAGAAGTGCTTCTCTAAAAAATTTAATTTACTGAGGCATATTAAAAATTCATGCCCAGTTCTTAAAGAGAAAATTAAATCTTCACCAAGCAAAAGCAAGCGCGACTGCAAAAAGAGGGGTGTAGATGGGTCTGCAGCCCCCGCTCCATCCAAAAAACGAAAACGAATTGACCGACCCCTTACTATAGTAGAAGATGGTGTGAGCAAAGTCCATAGTGCTTTCACCAGCAGAATATCAAGTTTTCGATTCACAAGTCCCAGAATTCATATTGACTATAAGGATTTTTTTGGAGAAATTCATCAAAAAGTGCTTGATGTTATAAGTGAACATTTACGAAAATACAAGGCTCTCAAGATAAATTTTGAGGTGTTTGCATTTTACATTATCCCTGAAAAGGAGATGTCGGAGATAAAATCATTTAATACAAAGAATAAAATTGTGACAGAAGCAACAAAGTTGCAAACAATGTTTGAAGAGTTTATAGCGGAGATGACATCTCAAACAACAGAGTTTCAGGAGAAAAGCTCAGGGTGGACCTTAAATTAAATAAGAATTCGATGTGAACATAAACAAATATACACCACTTTCGGCATCTTCATATATTAAACTACCTCAAAATATTGCAAGAAAACAAGCTGTACTAAATGTTAAAAACAATGATAGTGCTTGTTTTGCGTGGTCCGTTATCGCAGCAATATTTCCTTCACAAGGTGATCCAACAAAACCAGTTCGTATCCACATTATAACACCACATTAAATTTTAATGGTTTGGAACTTCCTATGAAACTCAAAGACATTGCAACATTTGAAAGGTTGAATAATATATCGATCAATGTATTTGGAATAGAGTCAGAATTCAAAGATGGTAAAGTGATTACTGAAGTAGTTGGACCTTTGCATTTTACTTCAAGACGGCAACCTACACATATCAATTTACTACTTTTATCCGACACAACTACAGGTGTGAATCACTACTGTCTCATAACTGATTTATCAAGATTGGTGTCGAAACAGAAATCTAATTACAATGGGCGATTACATATCTGTAATGGATGTCTACAATCTTTTAGAAAAATGGAACAATTGAAATCACACGAGGAAAATGATTGTAACCATTACCAATTACAAAATTACCAACTACTGATTTAAAGGTGAACAAGTATGGGGAATCTATACCCGAAAATATCCTAAAATTTGTGAATTTTGAGAAGCATCTGCCAGTACCGTTCGTAATTTATGCCGACTTTGAGAGTTTGTTAAAACCCATTGACCATAACGAGCCTTCTGATGACAAGTCATTCACAGCTCAAATAAGTGAACATGTACCATACTCTTTCGCTTTTATGTGAAATTCAATTTTGATGACAAGTATTAAAGATTTGAGTCATACCGGGGACAAAACTCTGAAGAAATGTTTATTGAAAAGCTTGATAAAGTAGCTTTGGATCTATACACAAACCATTTAGGACCTGTTAAAGAAATGCTGCCTCTACTGACGAAGAGAAAATTGCTTTTGATACAGCAAAATGCTGTCATATTTGCAATAAACCATTTATGCCCTGGGATATAAAAGCTAGGGATCATTCCCATTTAACCGGACGGTTCAATTTTGCAACGCATTCTGTTTGTAACTTGAACTACAAAATTCCAAAATTCATTCCAATTTTTTTCCACAACCTCAACTACGATGCTTCGCTTTTTATTAAGAAACTGGCTACCAAGAAGGAAACCCTTTATGTGATTGCTCGAAACAAAGAAAACTACATATCATATTCTAAATCAATCCTTGTGGAGAAATCAGGCGATCCAAAAAAACCAGATACGTACCTGAGATTGAAATTTGTAGATTCTTTTCGATTTCTGTCCAAGTCCCTCGACAATCTGAGTCAAACTTTGGAATCCCATCAGTGTATCGAAACTCGAAAATATTTTCCAGATGAAGAAAAATTCAAATTAATTAGGCGGAAAGGAGTTTTTCCTTATAGTTATGTGAACTCGTTCGAAAAATTGGAAGAAACTGAATTACCTATAAAAGACAATTTTTATAATAATTTAACAAAGCAGGCTCTTTCTGATGATGATTATGAAAGAGCTAAAGATGTATGGAATACTTTCAACTGCAGAACATTAGCGGAATACGCAGATCTGTATCTAAAATCAGACGTCTTGTTACTAGCTGATGTGTTTGAAAATTTTAGAAAAGTGTGTTTGGAACAATACAAACTGGATCCGGCTCACTATTTGACTGCCCCTTCATTAAGCTGGGATGCGATGATGTCTTATTCTGGGATTAACTTAGAGCTCCTAACAGACGTGGATGCTTTACATTTCTTTCGAAAATCAATTCGTGGAGGTGTATCCCAATGTAGTAAGAGAAAGTCTGTGGCAAATAATAAATTTTTACCTAATTATGACCCTAAGAAACCTACATCATATATAATGTATCTGGACGTCACTAATTTATATGGAGCAGCCATGAAAGAATATCTTCCAACTGGTGACTTCAGATGGATGGAAAAACAAGAGATTGAAAACTTTGATTGTTCCACTATTGAGGATTATTCGTCTAAAGGATATGTTTTAGAAGTGGACTTGGAATATCCATCAGAACTCCATGATAAACACAATGATTTACCTTTTTGCCCAGAAATGATTACCCCACCAAACTGCAAACTTCCAAAACTAATTCCCAACTTATACAACAAACACAATTATGTTATCCACTACAGAAAATTGAAGCAGAGTTTAAGATATGGACTGAAATTGAGAAAATACATAGAATCTTGGAATTTTCTCAATCACCGTGGTTAGCGCCTTACATCGATTTAAACACTAGACTCCGAAATTCTGGTAAAGGAGAATTTGAGAAAGATTTCTTTAAATTGATGGTTAATTCAATATTTGGAAAGACTATGGAAAATGTCGATAAAAGACAAAACATTAAGTTCTGTTCATGCTGGGAGAACAGGAGAGGTCAGTTAGGTGCAAGAGCGTTAGTAGCATTGCCACATTTCAAAACGTGCACCATATTTGATGAGAATTTAGTAGCAGTACAGCTAGGAAAATTAAAAGTCGTATATGATAAACCTCTATACGTTGGCTTCTCAATTTTGGATATTTCCAAGACCATCATTTACGAATTTCTATATGGCTACGTCAAACCTAAATATGGTGAGAACGCTATCGTCTTGTATACCGATATGGATTCCCTGATTTTGGAACTGTTCTGCGACAACCCATACGATGACATCAAAAACAACATTCAATATTTTGACACCTCTAACTATACTGTAGACAATATCCATAATATACCCAAGACGGAGTCAATAGTAGGCAGATTCAAAGATGAATATGCTGGAAGGCCTATAGAGAGCTTTTATGGTACAGGTGCCAAAGCATATTGTGTTAAAGCCGACGATGTAACGAAGAAGGCAAAGGGTATATCAAAAAGTGTTATCAAAAAGACATAAATTTTTCTGATTATGTAGAAATCGTTGAAAAGGGTGGTAAAATATTCCGCAAAATGTATATATTTAAATCTACATTACACACCATTTACACTGAACTGAAGAACAAAGTTGCCTTTTCTTCATATGATATCAAGAGGTATGTTGAAGCTAACGGAATAACAACGCGATCCTGGGGACATTACCTCCTTAATGAGGATGCCAATAGAAATTTAAAACTTCTCATACAAGAAGCTGAAAAAATATTAGATGCTCAAGATGATGAAATGGAATGGGATTTCGATTTAAATTTATTGAATTTGTAAAGTGATTGATAATAAAATCTTAAAAAATAATTTTTGTTTATTTGTTACATCAACCGGATTGGCCGAGTGGTCTAAGGCGCTTGGTTTAAGTCTTAGTTCTATAAAGTAATGTGAGTTCGAATCCCACATCTGACATTTTTTTTTTAAAGCAAAGTACATTTATAATTATTTATACTTTTTTATTATTTGTCTTAGTTTTTTTCTTGTAAAATAAGAAAACATAAATATAATTTAAGTTCTTTATTTATCAGTTATATAAGTGATTTACAAAAAATTTGTTTACATTTTTGTAGAGCCCATTTACACAAATGACACCTGGACTGTGAAGATGGTGTACCATCTACGTGTGAAGACCAGTCAGGGCGGTTATGATGCACAAAGCATGGTAGCTGTATTTGAAGGTTAAACTCCTCTCTGTAGTGTGCTGGTATATCGGGCCATGCATGTAAAAGTTCCAATGGGCTAACATTTTCTATCAGATACTGTAGTGGAAAATTTGTGAGTTCTGCTTCAGTAAAGGTATACAGTGATTTACCTTTTTGATGCAGTGTTATTACTTCCACTTCTTTACACTTTAAACAGCACAAATCTTGAGCCATAGTTCTCGAACACAAGTGATGATTAAGATTATAGAGCAGGAAACTGCAATATACCACTGGAGAAATTCATTTAAACTATGTCCTCATCAGCAGCACTATTTATCGTATTATTAGTAGCGGTGGAGGGGTGTTCTCTGTAAAGCTCCAGCCAACCAGAGTCCTGCACGACACCATTACTCCTTCTTACTCGTAATTTGTAGCTTGTGGTATTGGTTGGTATAGAAGCTTTGAACATTTCTTGATAATCATATTTATAAGATTTCATTCTTTTCCAATTAAAGGGCCAGCTATCATTTCGTGTCCCATTATAATCAAAGCAAATAAACACCTCTTTAGAGTTATAAGGTCGCTGTATAATTAGCAAACTTTTTAAAATGGCTTGTAGAACTAAAACCTGCGAAGCGTTCATTGTTGTTTCTACAGATAAACTGACTAATTTTTATGGTAATATATATATTTTATATGGAATAATAAAACAATTTTATGATAATAGTATTTATTATATAATGATATTAACAAAGGATTGCGACTACGTCATTTCCTCGTCGCTTCCTTCTTCAGGTTCTGGAATTTTATTAGCTAAATTGCTGTCCAGAAAAGGTTTAATTTTATAAAGCAAATATTTCCTACCTGAACTAATAACTCCATCAACAAAATCACTTACTGTGCAATGCCCTTGTAAGTATTCGTCACATAATGTTACCAATTTTTGATATTCCTCAGCTAACTTGTTGCAGTAGTCTGGAGGAAAATATTTACCCACACCATAAATGGATTCGTGTAGTGCGTCAAACTCTAAATTTGAGAACGTCTGACGTAAATTGAGAACACCACTTTCAAGGTCTTTTATTATTTCTTCTACACACCACATTTTTTTTTAATTATTTGCAGCACTTAATCTAAAAGGCGAACGGGTCTGGTCTGCATACACTTTTATTACAATAACCAATTATAAACCTAGGTTTAAATAACCACAAATCACAATATTGTTTGCTGATTATCTTACGACAAACGCAGCACTGAAGAATTTCCACATTAGTATTCATATTTCAGCAAATAATAATCTCAGAGGATCAAAATCCCATATTAATTCACTTCTAATATTTGTTATTCTTTTACAACTTCGTAAGCAAAACTTTTGATTTATTTTATGTCTATCCAGCCACCTTTTACTTTTAGATAAATATCGTATTGCAAGAATACTATTACACTCCAAACATGTTAAAATTTCGACTTCACCAGACAAATTGCCTTCGATTTCAATCTGTATGTCTTCCATAACTGACTGAAAATTGTTCTGTTAAATGCTTTTAGTACAGTAATTTTCCCCCTACTTACTAACGTACATATATCTATACCAGATCTTCTATTTTTTTGGAAATGACGCAAAGCCAGATGCGCGCCAGATGTGCGTTCTATTTTTAGAAATGATGCAATGCCAACTGTGCGTTCTATTTTTAGAAATGGCACAATGCCAGATGTGAGTTCTATTTTTAGAAATGACGCAATGCCAGATGTGGGTTCTATTTTTAGATATGACGCAATGCCAGATGCGCGCCAGATGTGTGTTTTATTTTTAGAAATGACAGATGCTTTCTAGAGCTTTTTAGAATCCTTGGAAGAAAATGTACTATTTTTTATGAGAAACAAGTTATATATTAAGGCGTTCAAATTTTATGCCAGTTCTTGTTTCTCATACGAAGTTCAATAAACTTCACAAAAATGAGTGATAAATTTGTGTTGACAGTGAATTGAAAATTCAAAAACAATACTTTGTAGATAGTTTAGAAATTACTGTAAACTAAGACATAAATATGATTTGTGTATCAAATAATTTTTTCACTATCGATATATTGGATGATAAAGAAATGAAGCTCTGTACTTTCTGCCTGTATGATGTCGTAGAAGGTTTTGACATCAATATACACTGCAAGCAAATCACCCTACATGCTACGGTAGCTGCTTCCAATTTTGTGGGTCAAACTTTTCAATGTGGCACCTGCAGTTTACCACTATTTAATTACGTACTTACTAAATACTGTTTGCTTTGTAACGGAAAATGATGTGTACTGTAAATAAAACAATAAATACTTGTAAACTGTTAACATTGTATTATTTGCATCCCAATATTAGATTTGAAAATACCAAAACGCGCTAATAAACAAACACCATGTATATGCAACCATTATTACAATATATTATAATTATTACTAATTTACTCTACTCTCGAATAGATGACACTGTGATGCAGTTTTTACTTACTTAATCACATCTGGCGCGCATGTTTTATGTTACAAGTTTCAAGTCAACGAATTACTGAATACTGAATGTAAAGCTTAAACTCGCTGTAAAAAATTTTCAGACTATAAATTGGTTTTCGCCGTTGTTTCTTAATTTATATAGTAGTTTTTGGTTAAATATAGTTACTTATGTGCAAAGTGAGTGTATTTTTTCTAGCCCTGCACTGCAAGTGACTTAAATATTTGGATACTATATACTTTGTAATTTGTAAGTACTTCACTCACCTTTTAAAAGCTTTTGAGCACGTTAAATTTAAATATCTATTCATTAAGTATCACATTTTTTATGTAAAACAATTACATTATTTTATAGCTTCCCTCATTTCATAGCTATAGGTTTATCAGTTTTCTGTCCAAATGTGAATTCCTTCCATTTTAAGCAGTTCTTTTTTTTTTGGTTGATTAATTAAAAATGCATATTTCAAAGACACCTGCATTCATTTTATTCATATATTTGTATACTCAAAACAATTGTTATGATAAATATCGTGTACAAGAGAAATATACTAACATATTATTTAAAAATTACATTTAGGTATATATTCAAAAAAAGTTGGCAGTTTCAGTTTAAAAACAAATAATACTTAATAATTTATTTTAAAGATAGACACTACAAATATAAGAATAGCTAGAAACACTAATATTAACAGAAAAAAAAAATATCACAAAATAATATTACATTTTTACACAAATCATTAATATATCTTTTTTAATTAAACATAAACAAATAACAATATTTACATAAAAGAAAATATAGTTTTACTGGCAGTAAAGTTCGCAAATATGAGCCTTACCTCGAAACTGTTATGTATACGGTGTGGCAGAAAAAATTTGAGGGGGTGCTAAATATATGCAATAAAATGTATAATTTAATTTTAATATAAAATTCAATTCTCAATGTATATCTACGTTACAATTTCGGAAACACTATCACATATATTTAAAACCTCCTCATATCCTGCCAATAAATTTCGAAGATTGTTTAATTTACGCTCATACTTGCGTACCTTTTTAGCAGCTCGGAACGTTGCATAACTTTCGCGGTCACATAGTCTTTACTTTTCTCTTTGAACCGCCGCGCCTCTTCCAAAAATCCCAAGAAATTTTGTATTCCTACATTCTCTTCATCGAAACTTTCGTCCGCTCGTGGGGTTGACGTCGATTCAGGTCCACTGATATCTTCATACCTCGGAACGCTAGTATTTGGAACCAAAGTAGAAGGTAGAACTTTTCGCGATTGTCCAATGGGACGCAATTTTTAAGATCACCATCGGTGATCTCAAAACTGCTGTTGAATTCTTCAGCTCTTATGTCCTGGAAGGCTGAAGTTCCAGCCTCCATTCTTAAATGCTGCAGAAGCTTGATGTTCTTTTTGGGCACAACCCCCGAACTATTGCCAGCCAAAACTTTCACTTTCATGTTTTTAGAGTGTTAGGTGATAATAAGTTGATGATTTAGTTAAACTGAGTCTATATGACTGAATTAAACAAATATATAACAAACACTCCTACTCCACAACTTAGATTTAATTAAAGTTTTGTGATGAGACGTAAACCAACCAACAGACAGTCTTTATTTTTTCGCTTGCATGCTATGGCTTTAAAAAATCTATGTCACCCAATGCTCCGCCCACAAACTTGGTTTGATATTCTTATTGGTTTAAAATAGCATCTGCTTACTACGCATGGTACAATTTTTTCTGTACATTGTGGTAATATCAGAAACAGACCCCCTCTGCTACACAGTGTCGTTGTCCTACATTTTTTCTCTCATTTGTGGGAACATTGACTTGTTCTCTGCGTTGTCAAACATTTTTTACACCCCAATTCAACAGAATGTAGTATTAATTTCGAAATATGATGTGAATGTCCTCAATTTTCTTATGATTAGTTCTTAAACATCTGTCATGTAACCACTTGATCCTCTATGTTTTTTTCACAAACAGCGTCGTTGTCCTCCATTTTTATATAAGTTGTGGGAACTTGTTCTTTGCATTGTCAAACCAAAATGCTGTTTTCTCATGAATTCACGCATCTGCCATTTGATCCTATACATTTTTTACACAAAGTAATGAGAAACTTTGATGTTATTAATCCCACGTCCTTCTTACGACATTATTTTATTGTATATATTTCAGTTTGAATATATCTCCCAGTATTTTTTTTTAAGTTAGCACCACCGATATATAAGTAAGCACCAGTGAAACTTTACTGCAGTACTTTCAAAACATTTGAAAACATTTGAAAATGTCTATCAAAAACGGTCAAGTAAAAGTGTCAACAAATAGTGCTGTGTCAAAAAAACCTTCCTGGGACACTGATTGGGATACAGACTATCAAAAAGAAGAACAAATTCGTTGTGCCCAACTAGCCGAAAAGCAGGCATTTCTATATAGAATATGGATTTTAGGACAAAGACGTAACTGTGTTGCCGCAAATTCTTTCCTTACTGAGGAATCGTGGGACGATTGGTGTGAGACCTACGATCCTTCTTCGACAATTGTTGATAAACCGGTGATTCGTACACCTCCAATTGGCAAATCAAAATCAGAAAAAAGAAAGTTTCGGGATGCGGAAAGAAGGCGATTGAGGACGCTTTCGGAATATGAAGGACCCCAAAAAGACTTTAAAAATTAATATTTTTTATTTTATTTTTATTTTATATCTATGTATATTTTTTTTGCACACTTTATATGATTTGCAAATCTTATATTAAAACATTTGTACCCATATATGTGGAAATATATTTTTTACACTCTATATTTTTTTTTACTTGCACTTCCCTAATTACACTTTAATTTAAAAAAGTAAGTCATAAAATAGAATGCAGTTAAATAATATCTGCACATGTTATGTGCATAAACAATTAGCTCTTTAAGCACTATTAAAATTTGTCCTATATTAAACGCTTCAGAATACATATATGACGTAATCCCATCTGGCTTACATGCATTAATTGCTTTTAATATACAAACTAAACTGGAGTCTTATCACATAACACATGACATATTTCTCCTAAGGGGGGACACATGTTACAATATCTCATATGAAATTTATTTAATATTAAAGACGAGATGGGTGATCTAATATACAGTGCGATGTCTAGAAATAATGCCGACCGATGAAAATAATGTAATACAGTATGTTTGTTACATCTGTACACATACTGTATGGTTCCCATGCCTTTTACATTTTTTAAATTTTAAAAAATTAAAAAAATTTTTTTTAGATTTTTTTTTTTAAGTAGGTCATTGCTCCTCTCTTATAGTTATTGGCTCCTGCTCCTTGATTTTGCCCTCTTATACTTCCTCTACTGTGGTGAATGTAGTCTAATATATAGTGACAATGGAACAAATTTTGTGGGCGCGTCTCATGAGTTACGTGAACTTAGCGATTTTTTCAGTCAAATAGTAATGATATAGAGTTTTCTGCACATAAGGAGGGAATTGAGTGGAAATTTATCCCTCCTCATTCTCCTCATTTTGGAGGACTATGGGAAGCGGGGGTTAAAAGCGTAAAGTTTCATTTGAAACGAATAATGAAAGACGTTCACTTTACATTTGAGCAGTTTTATACAATGTTAGTTAGAGGTAGAAGCAATCCTCAATTCTAGACCGTTGACTGCTCTCTCCAATTCACCGGAAGACTTAAACCCCTTGACCCCTGCGCATTTTCTTGTGGGCCGACTGTTAACAGCCGTTCCAGAGCATGACGTATCTACCGTTCCTGTTGGCCGCCTGTCCGTATACAAGCATATGCAGCAAGTCGTTCAGCATTTGTGGAGTCGTTGGAGGAAAGAGTACGTTTCAGAGCCAGGTCAAAATGGCGTACTAACCATGATAAATTGCTAAAGGGAACCCTTGTCTTAATAAAGGAGGATAATCAACCACCTTTAAGATGGAAGATGGGCAGAGTAGAGGAGATGCACCCTGGGAAGGACGGAGTGTCACGAGTGGCAACAGTCCGTACTCAAAACGGGATCATCAGGCGATCATTTCGAAGATATGCCCTTTACCCATTGATGAGGACTAACTGTTAAACTCCTAGCTAAGTGTTGTGTGTTAGTGATTGTGCTTAGTTTATAGTTAAGATTTCGAGACATAAATAAGAGCGCTCATTGTTTTTTTTTAATAGCTCATGTTTTCTAGTCCTTTCAAGCTGGGGGGCATGTTAGAATTAGTAATTATGTAATTAGTAATCTTGTTAGTACTCGTACTTGTGTACTTGTAATATAAAAATTAATTAAGTCTGTGTCTGTCATATTGTAACCCTCCCTTAGAGGTAACAAGAAATTAGGTTAGGTTACAGTCCCGGCTGCTCTTTAAGTCGTGGCTGGGGGTGGATTCTAATTTCTTCTTCGGCTTCTGCTTCTTGGCTCAGGTATAGGTTATTGTTTAGAGCTACTGGGGCGCCAGCCGCATAAGCGACAGAAGGGGGAAAAGACTAGACAGACTTAGACGTTTTAAAAAACTCGAATAATTATATTAAGTTAGTAAAAAAAATGGCTTACAATAATCAAGCAAATGTTAAATTTATAACTACAAAAATATGCTACCAAGTTGAGAATGAACACTAACGTTCTAATATTAATTATGGTAAAATTATCAATACAACATCATCAATACATTATCAGCACTCCATGAGCGCAGGCAGCACAAACAAATGACAAACAATCAGTATAAGAAAATGTAAAAGATTTAAGATCGTGTTTCAACAAAACAAAAAAATATTCAGCTCCACTCACGATAGGCTTGTATGGTCTTAAATTTTAAGTGCATATAATTTTAAGTGAGAATGACTTGATCAACAAAAAACATTACTAATATCATAAAAATATATATCATTAAATTAATGCTCGAAATGAGGTATGCAGTATTCAGATAACCCTCAATTAGATAGGCATGTGGCTCTTAATTATGTCATGACAAAATAGAATAGGGTACTCTTAAAACAGCTATTTGGGGAGTTTACAAAAATTATAACTTGGTATACCAAGAAATAAATTTATCGCTAAGCTATTAAATACTCAAGCATTACGCTTATTCAATATGTAAAAATAAATGAAGGGGCTGTGATACTGCTTAAATGTAAAAATTCATAATACTTAAATAGAAAAACCTGAGTTAGCGTGACCCATCACGCTAAGGTGGCGTCTTCGTGGAGGGGCTAGCTAATGCACATCGGGGGTGCAATTATGGACGTGCCATAGCCTGGCTGCGGAGAGCAGACTCTGGGGGCAAACGGAAGGAGCGAAAATCCCACACCTTGGCGGGTCGTAGTGGCAGCGTAGCGGTACCGCTATGGATCCAGGAGCTGGGTGAAAATGGCTTTACCACCTAGTCAAGCATACGTCGGCACGGTCCTCGCCAGAGGAAACCAACTTCGAGGATGAGAGCACGGGCTTTACCACTTAGTCAAACATACGTCGGCACGGTCCTCGCCAGAGGAAACCAACTTCGAGGGTGATAGCACAGGCAGACAACTGGGCCCCCGTATAGAGGTTAATAAACGCAGTAATTTGGCAGGCACGGACAGACAGCTCGAGAGTCTCGGGCAAGCAGACATCTGTGGCTTGAGGTTACTTTGCAAGCCATCTATCGACCACGTGGGTCTCACACAAATATAGGGAAACACATCCCTCAGATGTAATATAATCTCCGGACAATACAACCTCTTGATAATACCTGGAATATCAATTCCAGTTGAATATATGAATTAATGAATGTGAAAATATTAAAAGCTTACCTCAGATATAATAAGGTATTACCATTTAATACAAGCCAAACCGGGCACCTTTTCACAGGCCCATCTCTCCAGACCAAAATGGCGATTTTCGCCCTTTGGCGGAAATCCCCACTTCTCGTCCTGACATGTTACAAAAATGCGCGAAATTTGAAAAAGTTACTAGTTCTGGTGAAAATTTCATAAAACGAATGCCACTAAATCGACTCTCAACTCATCTGTCAAAACTTGCCAAAGTAAAAAAATAAACAATGCCGGAATCTCATCTTTTAAGCAAATTAAATAGGATGCCAGAAATTCTCACAGCTCGTAGACCAAGCAGTGCAACCACGCTACCGGTAAGTTCTACTACATTATCTCAACATTTAAGTAAATAAATAAGAAACTTCTAACCTAGGAATATCTTAAGTTTCGTTTATCTTTTAGCTAGACACACTACTACTTAAGGATTCTACAACTAGGGAGGCTTCTTGCCAATAAAAGTATCGGCGTCAAGGAAAATGACAACAGTGGCAGCTACACCAATGCCAGGCATGTTATCGCTGCCACGGAGAATAAAACTTACACTAGGCCAGTACAACGCCATCAGTGGCACTAAGATAATAACTAATACAACCATGGGCGCCCAGGGGTTAGTAAAATGCTTACTAATTATGGTTCAAAGGACGTGTCACAACACAAAAGATAACCTAAGATACGAGTCGCTTCGAAGCAAGGGTGCGTACTTAACGTAATGCGTCGAGGATTGATAGATAAGCTTAAATAGTTAGATGTGTTATATGAAATATTCAGCGTAAGAACGATGGAAAATTATAATAAAAACTAGTGCCTCTAAGTCGTTATTTTATTTGTCTATAATAATTCATAACTAATTTCTAGATATCGTTTTGGCAAAACAATCATAAGCAACCAACCACACACTGAGCTGTATTTCATAAATTGTGAACTGTTACAATATATAGAAATGAGAATCTAAAGAAAAACTGTCAATTCTGTCTTTTGTAAAAAGATAAATAAAAGTAAACATTGTTAGTGGAAAGTTATTTAGTTATCTCCACGAATATTGGTAGCAGAGCATCTGTGGAGTGAGTTATCTCCACAAACACCTGGTAGGTGTTCTCTAAAATTCGAAACCGTGGCCGACTACGATACAATTTGTGTGGCCTAAAATCGGAAAATCATATTAGAGATTTTTTTATTCAAAAAATTCCCACGAATTCTTGATCAGGACCCCATAAAACCCTATCAACCAAATTTTCGTTGCCACATTATACAGGGTGCTCAGGATAGCTTGGGTGTCTCGCTTAAAAGTGGAACAAGCCTGTAACAGGTCTACCGTTCGACCGATTTCAATAAACTTTTTTTTGTTGGATACACCTTCAAAGAGTCTACCTTGGACTTACCAGGTGTTCTCTAAAATTCGAAACCGCGGCCGACTACGATACAATTTGTGTGGCCTAAAATCGGAAAATCATATTAGGGATTTTTTTATTCGAAAAATTCCCACGAATTCTTGAACAGGACCCCAGAAAACCCTACCAACCAAATTTTCGTTGCTACATTATACAGGGTGCTCAGGATAATTTGGGTGACTCGCTTAAAAGTGGAACAAGCCTGTAACATGCCTACCGTTCGACCGATTTCAATAAACTTTTTTTTGTTGGATACACCTTCAAAAAGTCTATCGTCGACATACCTGGTGTTCTCTAAAATTCGAAACCGTGGCCGACTACGATACAATTTATGTGACTTAAAATCGGAAAATCATATTAGGGATTATTTGATTCGAATAATTCTTACGAATTCTTGATCAGCACCCCCGAAAACCTTACCAACCAAATTTACGTTGCCATAGTATACAGGGTGCTCAATTTCTCACAGCGACTGTAAAGTAGCGCCGTCTAACTGAAGTACATGATACGTGTAGTGTACTGCATTAGTAAATTAATAATTTATAATAAAAACCTTTACTTTGTGTGAATCATATAATTACATAAGTCTATTGATAAGGTATTGAACTGATGTTAGTAATATCGAGGCGTTTGAATAAAGCAGTTGTACAAGCAGTGTGTGTTTTAATATAGTGAACGACCCGAATTAGACAAGCACAGTGCATTTAATAACACTCGGTATAAACTGAATATACTACAAGTGGCGACGAGAATAACTTGAAGAACCAATACAAAGGTATTTCCTATGAATTTTGTTAGAGCACACATACTAAGATATTTAAGGCATACAGGCAATATTAACCCCAGTGACCGTTATAAAGTAAGTGAGTCACAAACAGTGTTGAACTAGGATGTTTGGAACACGATTCCAAGAATGGGGAAACACCCCTCATCAATCTTAAGCCTACTAATGAGAATATGTAGTATATAGAAAATAATTCCATTATTGCAGAAACTGGTTTTATCTAGCATTTAATTTTTAAATCAAATCTTAATAGTAATTTAATAGTTAATAATTTAATAGACACTGCATTGATAGTAGATACTTAATTAGTTTCGAAAAGTAACTAACGAAATAGTTTTAGGGCAGTTTCCCATTAAAATAAATTCACAACTAAGCCAGTAACAAATTGAATGACACGAAAAACAATGCTCATAATGGAAGGTAAAGATAAACTAGTTCAAACTGAAGGAATATTGGCCTGTCTGTACATCATTAGAACATGCTCAAATATGGATTTTTCCATAGGGCTTTTGACCCACAATGGCAAATCTGTTAGCCATACAACCTTTCGAATGCGAAGGCGACGCGGCCTCTGTTGGAATTAGATGGGAAAAATGGTTGCGATCCTTTGAAATCTACCTTGAAGCATCAAACATCGACGACCCAAAAAAAAAGAGAGCAACGTTATTACATAGTGCTGGAAGCACGTTACAAGAAATCTACTACAATCTCCCGGGCGCATACGTAGAAAATAATGACAGTGGAGACATCGACGTCTATAAAACAGCTGTAGATAAACTAAACGAATATTTCTACCCGAAGCAATCAAAAATATATGAACGCCACCTCTTTAGACTCACTAAACAAGAGCCAGGGGAAAAAATTGAGAAATTTCTAGTTCGACTCAGAAATCAAGCCAACAAGTGCAAATTTACCAATATAGAAGAACATCTAATTGATCAAGTAGTTGAAAAGTATATATCCGTGGAGCTCAGGAAAAAAATTCTAGCCGCTGGCGATACGATTAACCTCGATGGAATTATCGCAGAAGCCAACACACTGGAAGCGGTCAATAGACAATTGGAAGATTTCGCCGAGTCCAAACAAAAAACGCTTGAAGTAAATTATGTAAACCGCCAGAAGGAGTGTGGTCGTTGTGGTGGAAAACATCCATCAAATTTTCCAAAGTGCCCGGCTAAACTAAAAATTTGTGGATACAAGGGACACTTTCAAGCTTACTGTCGAACAAATCCTAGAAAACGACATTTCGACAACGAATCCTTAAATGCCAAGCGTAAACATGGAAAAAAATCAGAAGAATTCAAGAAATCTAAGAGTGTCGCGAGGTCTTCAAAACACAATAGAGAAGAAGAGGAAGAAGAAATTGACTATGTGTTCCAAATTGACGATGATAGTGTCATAGAGTGTAATCTGGGTGGAGTTACCATAGACATGTTAATAGACTCCGGAAGCAAAAGTAACATATTAGATGATAAAACGTGGGTCAGTTTGAAACACAACAAAGTTAAGATATGGGATCAAACAAAAAACCCAGAGAAGATACTTTTTGCTTATGGAAGTAAGGTGCCATTAAAAATTCTTGGATCGTTCAAATCTAAAATTAATATTGGAAAAAATTGCACAGTAGCAACATTCTACGTAATAAAAAATGGGACCAGGTCTCTTCTTGGTAAATCGACCGCTATTGCTCTGGGAGTTCTAAAAATTGGATTAGAAGTCAACACTATAGGACAATTTCCAAAAATTAAAGACGTTTTAGTTGATATATCCATCGACGAGACGGTAACCCCTGTATGCCAGCCATACAGGAGAATACCAATACCTTTGGAATCTAAAATAGAAGACAAACTCCAGGAACTTATAGATTCGGACATTATAGAACCAGTCAAAGGACCTGCCAAATGGATTTCCCCAATGGTACCAGTACTAAAAGAAAATGGAGAAGTTAGAATATGCATTGATATGAGCCGAGCTAATGAGGCTATTCATAGAGAGAATCACCCTCTACCGACTATGGACATTCTACTACCACATTTTAGGAAAGCACATCTCTTTACCAGGTTAGACATAAGAAACGCATTTCACCAAGTAGAAATATCGGAAAAATCGAGGTACATCACTACATTTATTAGTAACAAAGGATTATTTAGATATAAAAGATTAATGTTCGGGATATCTTGCGCACCATAAATTTTTCAAAAAATATTAGAAACAATTTTGCATTCCTGTGAAGGAACCGTGAATTTTATCGATGATATCCTTATTTATGGCCAAGATCAAGTAGAACATGACAAACGAGTAACAAAAACACTTCAGGTGTTAAAGCAAAACAATGTTCTACTAAATGAAAAAAAATGTGTCTTTAAGATACCTCGAGTAGAATTTTTAGGGCATGAACTTTCTTCTAAAGGTATCAGGCCGTTGGCAAGTCACGTAAAAATAATAAAAAACTTTCGGGCCCCAAAAACTATAGACGAAATTCAAAGCTTTTTGGGCCTTCTGAATTTTGTAGGAAAGTGGATTGCAAATTTGGCAACAATGACTGAGCCAATCAGAAAGATACTACGGCTAAAATTAAGCAAACATGCCAACATAGAAAAGTACTGGCAAGAAGAACAGACTAAAGCGTTTTCAAAACTAAAAGAAAGCTTACTCAATATTGAAACACTGGGATATTACGACCCTAAGGATAAAACACAAGTAATAGCAGATGCTAGTCCAGTCGGCTTAGGAGCTGTGTTGGTGCAGTATGACAACTCAGGGCCTAAAATTATCGCTTATGGAAATAAAAGCCTTTCCGACTGCGAAAAGCGCTATTGTCAAACGGAAAAAGAGGCTTTAGCCTTAGTCTGGTCGGTAGAGCATTTTAAAATTTATTTATATGGGAAAAAGTTTGAACTAATCACTGATCATAAACCTTTAGAGGTGATATTCGGGAAAAAATCTAAACCCTGCGCGAGGATTGAACGCTGGGTCCTCCGCCTGCAATAGTTCGACTTTACAGTGATTTATAAACCAGGAAAAACTAACATTGCGGATCCACTATCCAGATTATATATTGTCCATCCACAGACAGTAGTATATGGCGGAGAAGAACACATACACCAGGTAGTGGAATATGCTAGACCAAAAGCGGTAACACTTAATGAGATTGATGAATTATCCGCAACAGATAATGAAATCCAACATGTACGGAAAGGACTCTTCCAGAATATATGGGAGGAGGATGTATCAAACTTCAAATTCTTTGCTACAGAACTGTGTTTTTTTAGAAATATATTATTGCGAGGAAACAAAATAGTAATTCCAAAGGGACTTAGGCAAACAGTGCTGCAAGCTGCCCATGAAGGCCATCCAGGGATAATCGCGATGAAAGGTAGATTAAGAACAAAAGTTTGGTGGCCTAAAATTGATCACGATGCAGAAATAATGGTACGAAAGTGCAATGGATGTACGTTGGTGTCAGTTCCAAACCCACCGGAGCCGATGAAACGCAGGCAACTCCCAGCAGCCCCGTGGATAGATGTAGCAATGGACTTCATGGGCCCCCTACCTACCGGGGAGTACATATTTGTTATAGTGGACTATTATAGTAGATATAAAGAAGTAAGTCAAAATCATGAAAATCATCACAGCCCAAAGAACCGTAAACACCTTACAAGAAATATTTTCTAGATTAGGTTATCCAGTTTCCATAACCGCTGATAATGGTAGACAATTTACTTCAGAGGAATTAAAGAATTTCTGCAAGGAAAGAGGAATAACCCTTTTTCACTCAATTCCGTACTGGCCCCAACAAAATGGGGAAGTAGAAAGACAAAACAGAGACATACTTAAAAGGTTAAAAATAAGCCAAGCAACAAAAAAGATTGGAAGCAAGAACTAATGGACTATCTAATTATGTATAATAGTACACCCCATTCTACTACTGGTAAAACACCATCAGAACTATTTTTCGGTAGGAAATTTAGAGACAAAATTCCTAGTTTACAAGTTGAAAACCACTATAATTACGAGGAAGTTAGAGACAAGGACCAAATACAAAAGGAAAAAGGAAAACAATACAGCGACAAGAAGCGAAGAGCAAAATCAAACGATATAAAAGTGGGTGATAAAGTATTTATAAAAAATATGACTAAATCTAATAAATTAACTCCAAATTTTAGCCCTACACCTCATATAGTTACCTCAAAGAATAGTGGAGATATACAAGTAAAAAATGATGTCACAGGTGAGGAGTACAGGCGGAATGTAATCCACTTAAAGAAAGTGGGAGACGAGTGGCAAATCGCAAAGGAGAGTGATGGACAATTAAAACAAGTGCTAAAATATCATATTGTAAAACTAATAAATGTTATTGTATTTCATAATTAATTATATGTAATATTAGTTAAGGATATGTAATTTGAAAATTGTATATAAAGAAAGAGATGTAGTGTACTGCATTAGTAAATTAATAATTTATAATAAAAACCTTTACTTTGTGTGAATCATATAATTACATAAGTCTATTGATAAGGTATTGAACTGATGTTAGTAATATCGAGGCGTTTGAATAAAGCAGTTGTACAAGCAGTGTGTGTTTTAATATAGTGAACGACCCGAATTAGACAAGCACAGTGCATTTAATAACACTCGGTATAAACTGAATATTATTATAAGAATCAAGAATTGGACAGGCGACGACATCTGGCGGCCGAAGGTAGGAGCAGGTAGGAGCTCAGAGAGGAGTATTCTACTGGACAGGCGACCGACAGCTTATGGTTGGTACAACTGATAGGCGTTAGGCGGGGACGGTGGAGGGCATTCTACGTGGCGAAGACAAGCTGTCGGTGCCGTGTACTGGTGTTCTGTGTAAAAATAAGAAAATTAAGAGAAAATACGATAGGCGATAACTTTAGGTTTAACAACTCAGAAGTGGGATAGTTATCACGTGCTGTGTGTAGTGTTTTGAGAGGTGATTAGCCGCAAAAGACGGTAATAGAAATAAGTTTGTCAGGTTTGATAGGTGTGGCGTAGCCATTTTCAAAATGGTGGACAAGCCAAGAAAGGAAGGTGACATGTTGGGAGGCGATAGCGAAATCGAGCTGGATTATGATATGGAGTTGGAGGCAGGTGCATCAACGTCAGGGGCGGAAAAGACGGAGGAGGTAGTTAGGCGAGTGCTAGATGAGAAACTGGCGGGATGCATGGACGCCTTCATGGAGAAGATGCTGAGTAGGATGGCGTCGGTGACAGGTGGAGCAGCGTCGGTGTCAGGCGGACCAGCGTCGGTGTCAGGCGGACCAGCGTCGGTGGCAGGCGGAACAGCGGCGGTGACAGGTGGAGCGGCAGTGGCGGTGGCTACCCCAAGCAGCTCGGCAGGCGTATCAGTAAGTATGGGACAGGCGAAGACGGAGTCTCGGGCCAGCACCGAGACTCAGGAGGTAAGTAGGCGGAGAGGCGATTTGATGGAGGTAGGTGGCATTGTGGAGGAGTTCGATCCTGATGATCGACACTCCAATGTTAATAGATTCTTAGGGCTTATTGACCAGTTAGGCGATGTGCATGGGTGGTCAGCGTATGAGCGATCATACCTGATGCAGGTGAAGTTGAGAGGCGCAGCTAGGAGTTGGTTCAGGCGATTAGATATGCTGAGTTACACCTGGGAGCAGTGGAAGGCGAATCTGCAGAAGGCGTTTCCCAGGCGGCATGATTTCTACGACTGTTTGGCGGAGATGATGGAGAGGCGTAAGCAGGTAGGTGAAACAATGACCAGCTACTTTCACGCAAAACTGGCGTTGTGTGAAAGAGTGAAGGTGACAGGCGAGGATGCAGTTTCCTGCATAATCAAGGGGCTGCCGGAAGAACTGTGGGCGAACGCGTGGGCTTGCAGGAGCGAGTCACCAGAGGAGTTGTATTCCGGCTTTCTAGCCGGCTTAGACTTACCGGACTCCAATGGCGATGGTGGTAGGTAGGCGAGCGGAACCCTCAACGTCAGGCGTAAAGGCGAAGAGGGTGAGCAGCCCAGGTGTTCCCCATGGGAAGAGACAGGCGACAGCGGAGGTACCCAAGGTTAGGTGTTACAACTGCCAGGAGTATGGGGCCCACATTAGCAGGGATTGTCCTCACCCTAAAAGTAGTAGGTGTAGCTGGTGTGGGAAGGAGGGACACTGGTTCAAGAATTGTCCAGTCAGGCAGGAGTACCTTCGTAGGAAAGGTGGAGAGGTGAAGGAGGGAGGCGAGAAGGAGAAGAAGAGCAGCTCAGTCAAGGTGAGACTGGTGAGTACTGCTAATTTAGATAATGTGTATAATTAGATTGGCGTAATTAATGGGAGGCGTATTAAGGTGTATGTTGATACAGGGTGTCAACATAATTTAATGTCAGGCGAATGTGCTGAACGGTTAGGGTTGGAGGTGACCACAGAGAGTGTGTTTTTGAGAGGATTTGGTGGAGGGTTAGGCGCAGCTCATGGACACACAAGGTGTTCAATTGAGGTGGATGGCATCACGATGACAATCACCGCATTGGTTACTTTGTGTGATATCTCTAATGCGGATTTAATTCTAGGGCAACCGGCGATAGGCGAGAAAGGTGTCACTATGGTGGTAAGTGACAATAAGGTCACTTTTGTCAAGGAGGTAGGCGTAGAGGACCCTTTCAAGGAGATGAGCCTCGAAGACGATGAGGTAGATAGGCGATATCTAGTTGTCCTAGAAGAAGATGTTGTGGTGGAGCCAGGCACAGAAAGGCGAGTAGGTGTATGTGTGCCCAACACACAGGAAGGTGAAGAAATATTTGTAGAGGCGAAACTGCTTGAGACAGGCGAATGTACCGTAGTGATGCCAAGCGGTGTTGTAAGGTGTTCAGGCGAGAGGGCTCAGATTAGGGTGACCAATTTGGGCCCACAGCAGCTCAAATGGAAGAAGGGACGAGTGGTAGCGAGGACTGTTAGGTGTAGAGAGGCGACTAGGCGAGCTACCAGGCCAGGGAAAAAGGATATTAAGGTGAGCAATATTCAAACTATTAATTTGTCTGAACTTAATGTGGGTGATATAAATGACGATGGCAAAACTAAGCTAACAGAGTTGTTGTCACGAAAGGCGTACTGTTTCTCAGCTGGTGAGAATGATTTAGGGTTAACACAGTTAGGTGAAATGAGAATTAAGTTGGTGAATGATATACCTGTGTATTACAGACCCTATAGGTTGTCGTGTTCAGAGAGGTGTAAGGTGAGAGATAAGGTGCAAGGACTTCTCGATAGCGGCGTTATCAGAGAGTCTGATTCAGCTTATGCCAGTCCCATAATACTGGTCAGCAAGAAAGATGGCGGAATTAGGTTGTGTGTAGATTATAGGGCGTTGAATGCAATTACGGTTAAGGATAGGTACCCTCTCCCACTGATAGCAGATCAGTTGGACCGATTAGCAGGCAGGTGTTATTTTACAACATTGGATATGGCGCAGGGTATCACCAGGTGCCTATGCACCCTGATTCTATTGATAAAACGGCGTTTATCACTCCTGATGGACAGTATGAGTACACAAGGGTCCCCTTTGGTTTAGCTAACTCTCCGGCGGTGTTTCAGAGAATAATCAACAAGATGTTAGGTGGATTGCGACATGATCAGGTGTTGGCGTATATGGATGACTTGTTAATTCCATCTAAGACAGTTGAGGATGGTTTGACTCTTTTAGAACAGGTGTTGGATTTGATAGGACAGGCGGGATTTAAATTGAATATGGCGAAATGTTCGTTTTTGCAAGCTTCCATCGAATATTTAGGCCATGAGGTGAGCGGAGGTGGCATTAGACCTGGACCCCGGAAGGTGAAGGCGGTGGCGGAATTTCCGGTGCCAACAGATGTGCATACGGTGAGACAATTTGTTGGGTTGGCTAGTTATTTCCGCAAGTTCATTAAGAACTTTGCAATTTTGGTGCGTCCACTTACGAAGCTCACAATGAAAGGAGTAGAGTGGCATTGGGGCGAAGGTGAGCAATTAGCGTTCGAAAAGTTGAAGGCGTTGTTAATAGAACGACCAATATTGGGGTTATATAGCAGTGAGTTACCTACGGAACTGCACACAGATGCTAGCAAACTTGGGTTAGGTGGCATGTTGCTCCAGAGACAATCGACAGGTGATTTACAGGTGATCTCTTATTTTAGCAGGGCGACAACTAAAGCGGAGGCAATGTACCATAGTTATGAATTGGAAACCTTGGCCTTGGTAGAGTCCGTTAAGCGATTTAGAGTTTATTTGCTAGGTGTTCATTTTAAGGTGGTTACTGATTGTTCGGCAGTAAGGGCGACACTGCTTAAGCGAGATTTGGTGCCACGGATAGCTAGGTGGTAGTTGGCGATTCAAGAATACGACATGGAGGTGGAATATCGACCAGGTGATAAAATGAGGCATGTTGATGCTCTCAGTCGTAATCCAGTACAGGTGAATTTGGTGACAATTTCTGAGGCGGACTGGTTTGGAACAGTTCAGTTGCAGGATGAGAAAACACAGGCGATTGTTAAGGCGTTGGAAGGAGGTAAAGCTGACAAAGATGTGCGAACAGCTTTTAAGGTGAGAGACGGGCGCTTGTGGCGTATTACAGGCGAGGGAGACAGGTTGTATGTTCCTGCAATTGCAAAGTTTAGCTTATTGCGTAAGCATCATGATGACATTGGGCACCCTGGATTTGAAAGGTGTCTGGAACTTTTGAGGAAGACATATTGGTTCCTAAAATGAGGCGTTTTGTGCACAAGTATACAGCAGCGTGTCTGAATTGTGCATATGCGAAAGGCGTGCATGGGCGAGGCGAAGGATTTCTCCATCCTTATGAAAAGAAGGCACTTCCTCTCGATACGGTGCATATTGATCATCTAGGTCCCTTTGTCAAAAGTGTGAAACGGAATAGTTACTTGCTGGTGGTAGTAGACGCGTTTACCAAGTATACATGGGCAAAGCCTACTAGAACCTTGAGTTCTGCAGAAACTATTGAGAAATTAAGGTGGATATTTGGCGAATTTGGGTACCCAAGGCGAATAATATCAGAGTTTACTAGCAGGGCGTTCGCTAGTTTTGTGGGCGAAAGGGGCATTAAGCATGTGGAGAATGCTATTGCAACCCCTCGGGCGAATGGACAGGTGGAACGATCAAACCGCACACTGATTGAGGCGATTACGGCGAGTGCGGAAGGGGAGGCGAGATGGGATGAACAGCTACCAGAGATACTGTGGGGAATCAATCACACGATAAATGCCAGCACTAGATTCTCCCCAGCAGATTTGATGTTCTCCTATCAAAGTGGGCGAGTGGCAGACTTGTCAGAGGGCGATGACACTGCTGCACTTGGGCGAAAGCGATTGCATGCAGATAGGTGTAAGGCAGGTGAGAGATTGCAAAAAGGCGGCATCTCATATGAAGGCGAGGTATGATAAAAGGCGTAAGGTTGCAACCGAATACAAAGTAGGCGATTTAGTTCTGTGGCGTCAGGCGGCCACTATGCTAGGTGAAAAGGGCGTCAATAGAAAGGTGTCTAATAAATATGACGGTCCATATAAGATAACAAAGGTGTTAGGCAATGACAGGTATGAGATTGCATCATTGCAAAGTGTTAGGGGCTATAAGCGATTCAAGGCTATCGTAGCAGTAGATACCTTAAGGCGTTATCAAAGCGGTGCAGTTAATGTAGGCGACGAGTCTGATGACTCTTTAGGCGATTCTGAAAGGGATCAGTCTGGTCGACAGGATCTGATTGATCTCTTAGACAGTTAGGTGAGACTAGTAAATTAATGAGGACATTAATGTTTCAGGATGGCCGACTATTATAAGAATCAAGAATTGGACAGGCGACGACATCTGGCGGCCGAAGGTAGGAGCAGGTAGGAGCTCAGAGAGGAGTATTCTACTGGACAGGCGACCGACAGCTTATGGTTGGTACAACTGATAGGCGTTAGGCGGGGACGGTGGAGGGCATTCTACGTGGCGAAGACAAGCTGTCGGTGCCGTGTACTGGTGTTCTGTGTAAAAATAAGAAAATTAAGAGAAAATACGATAGGCGATAACTTTAGGTTTAACAATATACTACAATACGTATTTCGCTAATATTTTTATTTAGATTTTGATGTGAGGCAATGTGTATGTAATTCTTGCCACTAGTCGTTTTGAAGAAACTGCAGAAATAAATTACATTTAAAAAATGGGTCAACTGTGGGTTTCGTCGATAATTCTTTACACGTTAATTTTGTAGGAATACTGGCTTTTACATGTGCCCAAAATAATTGCAAATTATGGACACATATAGTTCTGTTGGTTGAAAAAGTGGCTCTGTCTGTTAATATTTTCCTCATAAAATTTCCGCTGCTTAGGATATTACCTTGAAGCTAGAAGTAGTATTTGATACCCTACAAACATTTAAAGTTAAAATTACGTTAATTTGACCTCTGAATTGGTCAAAATATTTTTATGACCTATTCTGTATAGGGAAAGTTTACCTATATGCATTGGCCTTTTTCCTTATGTGGTAAAAAAACTAAAGTAATATGGAAGTTAATAATTGGTCGGCAAGAATTTTATTGCAATAAGATAATAGGACCTAAAAGAAATACAGACCAATTTTATGTTAGAATATCAAATTATGAAAGACGTTATTACCAAAATATATTCTAATTATGTCCTTTATATGACTTACTTGTACCCGATACTATATTATATGTTTGATAAAATAGATTTTAATATCTAACAAGGGTTAGGAAGAGAGAGATATATACACTGTAAGTCAAGCTACAAAGCTGCAAGTAGGGTAGGAGTAGATAAATGGGAATCTTTAGATGTTTAGATTTAATAAAGTCTGTATTTTTGGGTTTTCATTCAACAAATTGTACAACCCAGAAATCTTTTTCGTATAACGTGATGACATTAAATATACATCTTTATTATACTTCTTAATATTCTGAATAATATCGTAAAATAAAAACTGAATGTATTTCGTGATAAAATGTGTTTAATAATCTTTCATGATAAATGTATGAACTAATATTATTTGTATTAATGTAATTTTAATGAGTAATCAATTAGAAATAACAAACAAAAAATCTAGTGTTTGTTATAATATGGACGCTCAAAAAATATCAACTTTGAAGTTAATTTGTCTGTAAATTTTAACCTGTTGGGCAGATTGCCTATGCCATTGTTGACGTCGCAGCAAAATGTAAACTTTGTGATTGAAATCTCCTCCAAATGAATATATTTTATGGTAATTTATTGCCAACTAAATTATTACTAGGTACCTACATACAAAATTCTACTCTTGGATTTATTTGTGATTAAAATTGAAAGTAGAATAAACAGAAACAAAATGAATATTTCGAAACGGAACTCAATTCAAATTTCAATTCACATGCACTTCTGAGATGGTAACAGTGTTATCATATGGAATACTTATGATGTGTATATATTGCTATATTTATCACTAGCTTGATTTACATAATTTGCCGTGTTGACCGATTTTGATAGGCAAAATATTAACACAATAATTATTATTTTACAACTCTCTCTAATATTTGATATGCTTTATCTTTTGATTTACCCCTACGACACAAGTAGGTTTTCACTGCAGATCGCCAAAACACAAACAACTTCATCAACCTATTGTATGAACATCTGTCTGAATACATGTAACAAAACAAGAAGCTTGCTCCTTAAAAGTTCATTTTAAGAGACATTTACGTCGAAGTTTTATAACAAATTAATTTGTATCATAATAATAAAGGACAATATTTCTGTTAGGTTAATTAAAATGGTCATATATTTCTTAGAAATTATTAACAAAGTTGCAAACAGGTTTATATTGTAATAAAATAGAACTTACATTTAAGGATTTAATAGGGCAAAATAACTAATTTATACTTTATTTTTAAGTTGAAGGCGAAATAAATTTTACAATTACGTAGTAAATATTTACCTATTGTCATAATTTAAAAAATCCCTGGATATTGAAGACATATTTTAAGGCGAAATTAATTAAATTATAACTTTGTCTTACGCTTTATTTGTCATTTCGAACCATATAAATTGACACATATTTAATTTTAATTAGAAATCATTATATTACTCTTAGACAACAGTTTTTTACTAACATTTTGGTATTATAAGAATTTGTAACGTTGAAGAATATTTTTATAGCGGAAAGCAGTAAATTTGGATCAATTTAGGTTTATTTTTCTTGTGTAGTAGTCTATTATGCTTAAATGTTAGTTAGGTAGTCCCCTCTCCAGGTATATGCAACAGCTTGATGTAATTTTATGTTTCTTTAGACATATCTAAAAATATCTTCCAAGTTTCAAATAGGCGCTTGCTGTTATAATGTCATTGATTTTATAAGCTTCGCTAACAGATAAGTCAAAGTAGGCTTTCAGTTTTAACGACAAAATTTAGGCCGTCTTAGATCTAAGAAATAATGTATTTGTTATTATTATTTATAACATTTAGCACATTTATTGCCCAATTAAAACAGCATAAGTAACAAATTACCTATTTTTCTGGTACGAATATTTGGTTGGTAAGGTTTTCTGAGGTGCTTATCAAGAATTCGTAAGAATTATTCGAATCAAATAATCCCTAATATGATTTTCCGATTTTAGGTCACATAAATTGTATCGTAGTCGGCCACGGTTTCGAATTTTAGAGAACACCAGGAATGTCGAAGATAGACATTTTGAAGGTGTATCCAACAAAAAAAAGTTTATTGAAATCGGTCGAACGGTAGGCATGTTACAGGCTTGTTCCACTTTTAAGCGAGACACCCAAGTTATCCTGAGCACCCTGTATAATGTGGCAACGAAAATTTGGTTAGTAGGGTTTTCTGGGGTCCTGATCAAGAATTCGTGGGAATTTTTCGAATAAAAAAATCCCTAATACGATTTTCCGATTTTAGGCCACATAAATTGTGTCGTAGTCGGCCACGGGTTCGAATTTTAGAGAACACCAGGTATGTCCAAGCTAGACTTTTTGAAGGTGTATTCAACAAAAAAAAGTTTATTGAAATCGGTCGCACGGTAGGCCTGTTACAGGCTTGTTCCACTTTTAAGCGAGACACCCAAGCTATCCTGAGCACCCTGTATAACGTGGCTACAAAAATTTGGTTGGTAGGGTTTTATGGGGTCCTGATCAAGAATTCGGGGGAATTTTTTGAATAAAAAAATCCCTAATATGATTTTTCGATTTTAGGCCACATAAATTGTATCGTAGTCGGCCACGGTTTCGAATTTTAGAGAACACCAGGTATGTCGAAGATAGACTTTTTGAAGGTGTATCCAATGAGAAAAAGTTTATTGAAATCGGTCGCACGGTAGGCATGTTACAGGCTTGTTCCACTTTTAAGCGAGACACTCAAGCTATCCTGAGCACTCTGTATAATGTGGCTACGAAAATTTAGTTGGTAGGGTTTATGGAGTCCTGATCAAGAATTCGTAAGAATTATTCGAATCAAATAATCTCTAATATGATTTTCCGGTTTTAGGCCACATAAATTGTATCGTAGTCGGCCACGGTTTCGAATTTTAGAGAACACCAGGTATGTCGAAGATAGACTTTTTGAAGGTGTATCCAACGAAAAAAAGTTTATTGAAATCGGTCGAACGGTAGGCATGTTACAGGCTTGTTCCACTTTTAAGCGAGACACCTAAGGTATCCTGAGCACCCTGTATAATGTGGCTACGAAAATTTGGTTGGTAGGGTTTTATGGGGTCCTGATCAAGAATTCGTGGGAATTTTTTGAATAAAAAAATCCCTAATATGATTTTCCGATTTTAGGCCACATAAATTGTATCGTAGTCGGCCACGGTTTCGAATTTTAGAGAACATCAGGTATGTCCAAGGTAGACTTTTTGAAGGTGTATCCAACAAAAAAAAGTTTATTGAAATCGGTCGAACGGTAGGCATGTTACAGGCTTATTCCACTTTTAAGCGAGACACCCTGTATGAACAAATAAATAAATAAACAAAAGCTGCTTTATATTTGTTGTTTAATATATTAATAATAATTACCACAGTTTGTGCTATTTTACATAATATTTGCATTGCTGGTGGACAACAATGGGATCAAAACTTGATCATTGAACAGCCTTATAGAGAACCTGTACAAATTATCGCAGAACCAATTGAGATATTAAATGAGGGCCGAGTCATTCGGAATAGAATTATTCAACACTATTTTAGATAAATTTAATTGATAGTATACTTACCTACCTTTTTCTGATAATTTATTGGCTTAATAATGAAACAATCATTTTAAAATTTATCTTTTAAGTAATATTAATAGTGTCACTTTTTACTTTTTGTAAATTCATTTTAGTAAATAATAATGTATATATAAATATATAAAAACTGCATCAATAAAAAAATTATCTTAATAAAAATATATTTATTATTACACTCATACACAGTAGGTATACATTACAATATAAACATATAATGCTCATTCTTTTTTTATTTAAAAACTTTATAATGGCATCAGCTAATCGTTCGATATTATTTTTCTCTAGTAATATATACAAAATAAGACATCATTAATAACCTAACACAGTATAACCTTACCACTTCAGGACAATATAAAATAAATAGGTATATACTTGTAAATATTTCCCAGTCAGTGCCGTTCCTGGGGTGGCGAACGCCTGCGTGCAAGAATAATTTTGTGCGCCCCTATATACTATGCTTAAATTTTGATGATAAGGCCAATTTTCATAATCATTTTTAGTTTGAGGTTTAAACTGAATAGTTTCCTTATAGACTAAAGACTAAAGTCACTTTAGTGTAAGTGTTTGATTATGAAAATGGGCGTAATAAAATAAAACGACGAAAAAATATGACAAAAAATTTATTTTCGACATCAAATAAAATAGACTATTAACGTACAATATAGGTCATAAATAAAACACGTCCATTCGGAAATTAACCAAAAATTTAATATCACGCAACACGTAATATTATATTCAAATGAAATTATTATTAATCGTCAAAAATCACCGACGAATACTCGATGACTGAACTGACTGACTGAAACAAGCCACATTCTCCTGTTTTATATCACCGCTAAAATCTGGTGGAAAAATCTGGAGCCGAAAAGTTTTTTTTGGAGAACTTTTCAGAAAATAATATTTTTTGCACCTTCGACCTCTCTGAGGCACACGCCGCCGATAAATGCATAAAAAACAATAACATATATATTATTTGTCGAGCGAGCCGCCAAAGGCGAGCGGCATCCTTTGAAGATACGCCGCCGCCCATAAGCCGAGTGCCGACACGCCGTCAACAGATTTTTTGCATGTAAATTCCAGTGTAGAAGCAAAGTCTAGAAGTTACTTCTTATATTAGTTTACTGTTTCTTCCTGTAATCAAAGTTTGCAGCTTTGCTATAATTTGATTTTTAATACCTTTAATGCCGATTTTTCTTCCAATTAGAAGTGCGTTTTTGCAAGAGTAGCGAATAGTTGAATTTGGCGCCCCTTAAATTGGGCGCCTGCGTGCGGGGCATTCGTTGCATACCCGCCAGGAACGGCACTGTTCCCAGTCTTTACTAAAAATTTACGGGACACATTTATATTCCTCTTCCAAAACCATTTAAAATGTATTTGTAGGATAAACAAATAAGTTTCATACTTATAGGTTACATACGTTACATACATCAAAATAAATAATTTTACACGTACGCGCACGGTCACTACGATGTTAGAAAGAAACACCAAATCCAATACATGTGTTAGAAGAAGAAATCAAATCATTTCGGCTAGCCAAGGCCTCGTCGAAATCATTTCGATTCGAATGGACAGATTTTCGACATTATTTCGATGGTAAAATTTTCAAGAGTACCAATATATCGATATCATTTCGATCTCGATCAATAATGAACGAATCGACATTTCGGGAGTCCCTACACAGAGGTTGTTGATATGAAAAACAAATAAAGTATATATTAAGAAGAGCCCAAATTAAAAAGTTTTAATTTTCGTTTCATGATCACAAGATAATTTTCTTTTTGTTTGTACCTAAAACACTTTTATTTATAGATGACACATTTTATTTCTGTTTATATAGCCTTAAATTTTATTTTCAATAAACTAGATTATCCTTCAGATTGCAAATATGTAAACATTAAATTATATATTCTCTGAATTAAGAAGATTATTGCACAAATATATAATAAATTAATAGTAATCTATATTTAGGTATAGGTATTTATTCATCACTATTTGGTATATGAATTTTGTTAAAAATGTTTGCGGCAACATAACAAAAATCTTGATTATCTTTACTATGCATCATATGTATGAATATACACATTTCAATATAACCTCTATATTAAGCAACTTTTGAGAAATATTTTCATCATTTTGCTCATCAATATTTAAGCTACCAATGTTGCATTTTTAAATTTACCTAAATTTAAATCTTCAATTCGAAGTTTGTTTTATGTGAGATTACTTATGCAATTGGTGTAAATCAAAATGTATCTGTTTCCTATAGTTAGTTCAGATGGTAGCAGAAATTTCAGTTTACGCATTTAACTGACATCGAACACTTTTAACTTATTCACACTGATTCACTCATTTACTGTACTTAGTTAACACTAAACAAAATGACTAGCAAATGAATAGCAAAACTAAAGAGGGGTGTTGTGTAGAATAATCGTGATGGAATGAGCAATCTTGATTTGGAACATCAGGTAGGACTGCAATGTTGGGGAGTGGTTGTACCCCATAGTTGAATATTGTAGATCCACGCATATTTTACGATGGCTTTGCAGAACAAATATGTGTTATCTACCTTTGTTTGGGAATATTTCGTAATTATCATACTGCGTCTTATATTTTTGTTAGCTTTTCGAGATTAGATATCTGTGAATTAACGGTTACTATTACTACGGAATGTTTAAAAACATATGGAAATATTATTTGCCCATTTACGTTTATTACCTACCATATGAAACCTTTGTTAAAAGTAATCCTGTTGTTTGACACTTTGTGGTCGCTTGTTCTTTCTTAATTGAATAATGCTTTCAATTAATGAAAATTTATTTTATTGACCGATACTTACCTGTGGTGGACGTTGTCATAACTATGCGAAGTGCGAATAGCAAATTGGAGAAATGTTTAAAATTCTTTGAAAATATTAATATAATGGAATGTTAATGTAGATAAAATAGACAGACATTATTTAACACTACTAGCGCCATCACGTATGAAGATGGCAAAACTCCATAAATCAGTGTTGTAAAAATTCTTCAGGGGAACTATCAAAATTCTTCACAAGTCTTCAAAACTCACGGAATTTAAACTGATAATCTAAGTAATATACTTGACAAAAAATAATCTTTTTCTTTGATCAGAATAATAGAGAAAAATGTAAAAAAGAAAACATTTGAAGAAAACATAATAATTGTATTTTACACACTCCATAACATCTCTATATAATGACGGAATAGAGATGGCAGTGATATACTAATGAATCAAGAATTTCACCGTAATAGAGACAGAAACCACTGAATTAAAAAACTAGTTACTGGTATGAACAAAAGTTTTCACGAAACATAACAAGAATAAATTAATTTATTGCTTCAACCAAGAAAAATGCATAAAACTAAACAAGAAGGAATTTATATTATGAGGAAAAATCTTCATAACTCTATTTTATTCTTCTTTTCTTCAACGGTAAAAAAAAAACTGAAAAAATCTTCACTTTGAAGAAAAGTCCTCACAGTTGACAACACTGCCATGAATTTGAATTTATATTTACGAGTTCCCTCGGGCTGAGGAGGACAGCTCAGTGCATACAACCATCGCCTGCTAAATCGCGTCGCCTTTGTACTACTTGTCTGTCGAATCACCTGAATTTTAATCTAGAATTCTATAATGTGCTGTGGTGTGGCGACTCCTATGTTAGTATTTGGACACATACACATCAGGTCATAAATGTCAGAATTTAACAATTGATATTGAAACTGTAATCTAATATATAAAATTCTCGTGTCACAGTTTTAGACGCCATACTCCTCGGAAACGGCTTGACCGATTTTTATGAAATTTTATATGTATATTCGGTAGGTCTGAGAATCGGTCGTAATCTGTTTTTCATACCCCTAAGTGATAAGGGTGGTCCACCCCAAACATTTTTTTTTATTTATTGGACAAAAGTTTTTATTTTTATATTTTTATGATGTGGCATTAAAAAATACATACAACCCTTAATTTTCACCCTTCTATGACACACCCCTATTTTTAATAGCTATTTTAGTAAGTTAATAATTTTTAATCTTATAATTGATCGATTATCACTAGATCAGTTTTCCCCGCCAGGTGTCTACCGGTGTTACTTCTCGCCACAAACCTAGAAAAAATATAGACAGCGTCGGTTCATGATATAGGTCACGTGACAGGTGCTTTATGTTGGCGGTTGTGCAAATATGATGGCTGTATTGCAATATGAAATTAACTAACTTGCTGTCATTTTAAATGTCATTAAAGAATGTGACATGAATGTGACAGTAAACTAATGAGGTGCACGCTACAATACAACCAACGTAAATTGGCATAAAAACCTAGTTTTAGTAATTCTCGACCTTTTAGGGCAGCCATGAATTAGCGGTAGCCAGCAATATGACACTGGCACAGTCTATATTTTTTCTAGGTTTGTGCTTCTCACCCAGTAAACATCACGGAGTAGGGATAAGAACGAAGCCGACTACCAAAATATTAACTAGAAGTAATTCACATGGCAAAACAACGTTTGCCGGGTCACCTAGTAACTTATATTTTAATAGAACCTACTTATTTATTTATTTTTTATATAAATCTACTTAATATGGAATTAAAATCCTCAGCTGTTCTGTCCAATATTTTAGAAAGCTTTGATTTAAAACAAATTGTCAATTCACCTACGAGAGTGTCAGCAAATAATCAATCATTATTTGATGTTTTCATATGTAGTTGTGATTTAAACGTTATACGTTGCGAAGTTTATGATATTCTTCGTATAAAATCGGATCATAAATTGGTATCTTGCATTGTATCATTACTTCAGAGAAAACCGTCTCCTAGAATTTATTATTATAGGGACATGAGAAATTTTAATTTAAATGATTTTGAAAATTACTTGAAATAATTATCTTTTGACGACATTTTTTATACTGAAGATATAAATGATAAACTGAATATTTTGAATAAATTCTTGTTGCAACTAATGAATAAACATGCACCTGTGAAAATCATCAGGACAAATAAGAAAAGATCCCCTTGGTTAACGGATAATTTAAGATTAATGATTTAAGTTAAGAAATAAAGCATACTTCAAGTTTAAAAATTGTAAAAACAAGTTATTATGAATACTACAAACAAATTATAAATGTAACAAATAAAGCCATCATTAATGAGAAAAAGGTGTATTTAAATCACATGTTAGCAAGTGAAGGAAAAAATAATGTCTGGAAAATTTTAAAGAACAATGGAGTGTCTTGGAAACCAAATACAGTGGAAGTGCCTAATAATTTATCGGATGATATTGAAGCTATAAATGAAAATTTTGTCAAATCTTCAAAGTCTCCCTATATTCCCGACGTTGAAACATTAGAATTTTATGAAAGTAATTTGATAAACGGTGAATTTACTGCTTTAAATTGACTGATGAAATTGAAATATTAAATATAATTAATTCTTTACGATCCAATTCAGTCGGATTTGATGGAATTAATATCAAAACCATTCAACTTGTTTGTCCGTACATTTTACCGTATTTGGTGCATATTATGAATTATTGTTTGGAGACAAATACTTTTCCTGATGCATGGAAAATAGCATATGTCGTGCCTTTATCTAAAACTAGCTCACCGAGTAGTCTACAAGATCTGAGACCAATTAGTATTCTCCCAACTATGTCCAAAATTTTAGAAAGAATAATGAACAAGCAGATTAGACTATTTCTACAAACTCATTCTTTATTGTCTCTTAATCAGTTACTGGTTTTAGACCGTTACATAGCTGTACTACAGCATTGCTGAAAGTAACTGATGATATTCTATTGAGTTCTGATAAGGGCGAATTTAGTGCTCTAGTGTTATTAGATTACTCAAAGGCATTAGATCGAATTAATCATCGGTTGCTTCTGGTAAATTTGCATTATATGGGTTTCAGTCAAAATTCTGTAAATTTGATCTTGACTATCTTAGAAATAGGAAACAAATTGTCAAACTGAAAAATGTTTATTCGGAAGCATTGAATGTAATTAATGGTGTACCTCAAGGTTCAACTTTGGGACCACTTCTCTTTTGTATTTATACAACTAACTTAATAAATAGTGTACAAACTTGCAAGGTGCTGATGACACACAACTCATGTGTTCATTTAAATTATCACAGTTACCCAATGCAAGTAATGCTTCCAAAAATCATTGTTTGACGTTGCATCCTAATAAATCTAGTTATTGTATTTGGACGTAAAAATAAATTGGAAGTTGTAAAACAGGGACTAAACATTTGTATTGATAATACAAGAAGAGATATGCATGATTTCGCCAACAACTTGGGTATTGTTTTGGACTCATCCCTAAGGTTTTCACAGCATATTAATATGTGTATAAAAAGAGCATTTTGTAATTTGAAAATAATTTACGGCAACAAAAATGTTTTGAACTTTAAAACAAAGAAAATGTTATGTGACTCTCTAGTATTGTCACATTTTAATTTTGGTGATGTTTTGTATAATTCTTGTCTGACGTTTCATGATTCCTCTAGAATACAGATGATGCAGAACTGTTGTATTAGAATGTTGTTTGGTAAACATATTTCGGTTAGTAAAAAAAAATATGAACATTAAATGGCTTAACATGAAGGAACGAAGAGTTCTGCATTGTTGTGTGTTCTACTACAATATTGTTAAAAATAAAACGCCTGCATATTTATATAGAAAAATTATCTAACAAGGAGAAATCCATAATGTTTGCACTAGAAATACTTCCTTGCTCTCTATACCGTTACATAAGTCAACACTTTTTAAACGCTTTTTTTCTTATCAAATTACAAAATATTGTCACGGATTTCCCCAATCCGTCTTTTTCTTACTTCCAGAAAAACAATCCGTTAACTAATCACTTCTTTATTAACTGCTCAGTACACTACTGACTACTAATTACAGGTCAACTAAACACTTATTTAATTAATCGCTATCTAAATCGCTTTGATCTCTCTAACTAAACACTTCACTTCAACACTGTAATACAAGACTTATACAAGACTAACTAACTCGGCCGTTTATTCTTCTTTTATAGACCCAACGAATATTCCAGATATATTCCAGCATCTCTAGATCCATTTTCTCGTACGACTCGAATGCTTCTCGTCGATTTCCGATTTTTCCAGGCCGATCTCGATCAGCGGCATGTTGTTTGTTTACCAGAATCGCGTAGGGGCGATCGGGGCAACCTTAGGCAATTTGCGGTGCCACAGTCGTCGGTTTGGGAGTGAGTGGGGCAAATTCCGTGACAATATTATAATTTTATGCCTAATGAATTTGAAACCTTGTCATTACTCACATTTAAAACTAAAGTGCGTAAGTTAATTATATCAGGTAATATTTTGTTTTAATGTAACTTTAAATCTATGACTATCTAAGAATATTTGTTTTTTTTAATTGTGATTTTAATTATTTTACCTTTGTGATTTTGCTAAGATTTATGTTGTGTTATATGTCTCATTAGCCTCTTACTCTTTGTGTACCTTATTTTTGTTAAATATTATTATTAAATAAATACTATTATTATTATTATTATTATTATTTTTCACCTTCCGATGCTCCGACACATTCGGAGATGTTCTGAAGAGTCAAACAATGACCACCTTCCACTCCGTGGAGTCAGTAATTATTGCGCCCGTAAATCGTGTGTTCTGAGCAGACGTAGCGAACCAAGAACGATTGCCTTCTGCATTCTGCCGGCTAAGATCTCTGCCGTATTTCGGCAAGCCGGTATGATATTTAATTCAGAACGCAGCGTATGTCTCATTCCACCCAGCACGCCTACAATTAGCACCACAACCTTAACAGAGTGGTCTGGATACAGCCTGCGGAGCTCGGAGAGAAGGTCTCGATACTCCCTCCGTTTCTCCTCCTCTTTTAGGACGATGTTGTTCTCCGCGGAAGCCGAGAACTCAATCACAAACATCGTCCTAAGCTGGTGGTCGAGGAGGACTAAATCAGGCTTATTGGCTTGAATCTGCCTGAGGGTGGGGAATTAATAGTTCCAATAAATTCTGCACTGCTCATTCCCCACAACGGATTCTATATCCCCCGGAGCATAAGACAGCACTGCGTCTCGTCTATCTCATACGAGTGTCGTAAATGATAATACAACACCCGTAAGAATGAATCGTGTCTTTGGATATACGCTGTGGCCGCATATACCGGACAGGCCGACAGGAGATGTATAAGCGTCTCCGGCGCATGGCGACAGGCCCTGCAGCTGGTATCAGAAATCTCGATACCCAAGACACGACTACGATAGACGCTAGTGTTAATTACACCATCTTGGCAAGCCATTATGAACCCCTCGGTCTCAGACTTCAGCCCAGCTGACCTCAAAAAAGCGAAGGTCAGCTTTTCAGATAAGCCAAGCTCCTCTAGATGACGCACAGTGGGACAGAATCCCAAAAAGCTGGCCAAAACCTCAAAAAGTTGTCTAACTGCTTTGAAATTTTCTACTCGGAGGTTTTCGGGGTCGCTGATAACGAATCCGAAATCAGTTTTGGGAAAAAAATGGCGGATCCAATATGGCGACCGAGTATATTATAAAGTTCTTATTTTTCGGTGAAATTGTGTATCTGGGGATTTTATATTGCGCTAATTACGAATAAGATGTAAAAAGTGTCATTGTTACTGCAAACGATTGTACATAACATAATATGTATGAACCAATCATCTTCGATGGGAGGAGCTTCCAAATTCATGTCATATTAGTACCTAATATTGCGCCATCTATTAGCAAATAGTCCAAGCGTAAACGTTTTTTTTTTGAGTTCGTTTCCCATCACGAGAGAGTTGGTTTCCCATTCAGGGCAACAAGGTCTCCCATTAGATTGACTCGTCTTAGTGTATATAATCAAGCCCATAGTGTGCATAGAATAAAATTAGAATTTGTTGAATCATGGGATCATGGTTAAATACATTAGAATACAGAATTTGAGCAAATGAGAAATATATTTTTCTGGTCCATACTGGCGAACCACATAGCCTGCCAGATTGCATATAGTTCTGCAGTAAATATACTGGCACTACTGTTCAAACTCCAAGAATATGCTCAGTTTTCTGATACAAATGCACTGCCGACACCCAGATTTGTTTTTGAACCATCTGTATAAATTATTTTAGCATTAGTATACTGATGTACTATTTCATTAAATTTATTTTTTATCAAAACTTTGTTGTCCTCCTCTTTTTTGAAAGCCATACATTCCAGATGGCATTTTGGAATAGGAATTTTCCATGGAGGAATTTCACAGAGTGAGAATGATAAAACTTTTGGAACATCTACATCGATTGTTTCTTTAAAACGAACACCAGCAGGTCTAGTTACAGTAGGACGTGTAGAATAATTATCTCGTAGTTCTCCATCAAAGAGAATTTAATGATTTGGATGCATTGGTTGGGCCCAAATATTTACTGCATATGACGACAAAAATTTTCTCTTCTAAATTTTAGAGGTGATATACTGGTTTTGCAACAAAGACTCAATAGAGGGCTTGTACGAAACGCACCAGAAATTAATCTTAATCCAGTACAATGGATACTGTCTAGTATCTTAAGTTTTCAGTGTCTTGCTGATGAATAAACAGCACTTCCGTAGTCAATTTTTGATAGTACTAGTGACCTGTATAAAGTTGTCAATATTTCTTTGTCTGCTCCCCAATTAATACCAGCTAAACATCGCAATATATTAAAAGCTTTTTTACATTTTACTGCAACATCATATATATGTTCAGACCATCTTAATTTGCTATCATATGTTAGTTCTAGGAACTTTTTAATTGGTTTACAATCTATATCTCTCCCGTTTATAGTTAATTGTGGGTCGTTATGAGGTTTTCTGCGTCTACAGAAATGAACACATTCTGTTTTCGCTTTAGAAAAACGAAATCCCCTGTGTTCAGCCTTGTTCACGACATCGGTAATAGTTCCCTGAAAAACGGTCTATATTTCTGTCATAGAATCTGCTGAATGGAATATTGTGAGATCATCAACATATAGATCGCATCCTACGTTTGACGGAATAGAATTCAATATATCATTGACGGCTATCGCAAATAGAGTGACACTAAGGTTGGAACCTTGAGGGACACCGTTCTCCAAATGATGAATTACCGACATAGAATTGTGAAAACTTACTTTAAAACATCTGTTAAGCATAAAACATTTAATAAAATTAGGAAGAGTTCCTCTTATACCCCAGTCGTACATCTGTTTTAATATACCATATCTCCAGGTCATGTCATAAGCTTTTTCCATGTCAAAGAATACAGCAACTAGATGGTTTCTATTGAAGAAACTATTTTGAATTGCATTTTCAAGGGATACCATGGCATCAGTAGTAGAGTTATTTTTCCTAAAGCCCATTTGGAAATTAGATAGTAACTGTTTTGTTTCGAGATACCAAGTTAGTCTAAAATTAACCATTTTTTCTAAAATTTTGCTAGGACAACATGTTAATGATATAGGTCGATAACTGGACGCCAATTTTGGGTCTTTATTAAATTTAAGAATAGGTATTTATATAAGCTTCACACCACTTTTCTGGGTAAGTACCTGTTAACCAGATTTTATTATATATATTTAATAACGCGCATTTTATATTTTCAGGCAACTGTTGTAGCATTTCATAGTGGACATTTTCTGGTCTTGGGAAAGAATTGCTCAAATCTTTAAATGCTCTTTCCAGTTCTAAAAGGCTAAAAGGATCATTGTAGGAGAAATGACCCGTTGTTTGAAAATTAATTTCAGTTTCTTCCAAATTATTAACTTCTATGAAATTCAGATTATAATTAGCAGTGCTACTTACATTTTCAAAATACTGTGCGAATTCTTCAGCAATGTCTGTCGTATTTGTTAATACGCTATTATCCTCTCTGAGTATTACTGGAATTGGAGGGCCACAGTTTTTGCCAGATATTTTTCTGACCTTGTCCCATACTTCTTTTTAGGGCGTTTCTCGAGATATTTGAGTTACATAGTTTCTCCAAGATTCTCTCTTATTTTTGATAATCGCCCTGCGGGCTTTCGCGCGGCAACGTTTAAAATCTATCATATTTTCCTGGTTAGGGTGTCTTTTAAACTTATTTAGTGCTTTATTTTTAGCCCTGATAGCAGACTGTACTTCACTATTCCACCAGGGAACATATTTAGGATTAGTTGCATTTGATTGCGGTATGCTCTCTTCAGCTGCTTCGATGATAGCATTTGTCAATTTATTGACACGCTCATTTATATCATCCGAAGGTTCTGGGGTATTTATTATACGGGGTGTTAAAAAAGAGTGTAAAATATTTCAGGAGGTAATAGTATGAACCAAAATAAGCAAAGAGGTCTTAATAAACATGGGTCCGCAAAGTAACGGTTGCGGAGATATGGACCACTATTCGTTTTTCAATTATTTTATTTTATTAGGAATAAACCGACAAAGGAAGCTTTTAACAAACAAAAAAAAGTTACAGAAAATGTTCAAAGTGCCCTCCGTCCATTTCCAAGCTGGCACGACATCTTTGTCTCAACGATATTCGAACTCTTTCGAAAACACCCTCCTTGGTTTCGATTTCTTGACACTTTTTATTAATCCGTAGCAGCTCTTCCAGGCTATTTACAGGAGTACCATACACTAATGTCTTCAAATATCCCCAAACAAAGAAATCTAGAGGGTTCAGATCAGGCGATCTTGGAGGCCACAAAACAGGTGCGGCCCTTCCTACCCATCTATGTGGAAAAGTTTGATGTAAATGCTCTCTAACGGCCATAACGGAAAAATGAGCTGGAGCATCATCATGCTGGAACCACATTTGTTGCCTCTGATTCAAAGGAATATTTTCCAAAAACTCATACAGTGTGTTCTGCACAAACAACAGGACCTAGAAACCTGTCACCTACAATACCCATCCAAATATTTAATGAAAAACGTGCCTGATGTCCAGATTCTATTCGAGCATGAGGATTTTCGTCGGCCCAAATATGCGTAATTGTGAAAATTAAACACTCCATTTCTTGTAAACCCGGCCTCATCAGTAAAAATAATGTTGGCAAGAAAAAGAGGGTCTTCAGCATCATGACGTAGAAACCAGCGGCAAAAAACCAAACGTGCTTGGTGATCATTTATTGGATTTAAGGCCTGTACTCGTTGCACATGGTATGGATAAAGCAGTTGCTCGTGAAGGATTCTCTAAACAAGAGGACCACTAATTCCTACCTCGGCTGATATTCTCCGCACACTCGTACCTGGATTATGCTCTACCAGTGCTAGAATTTCTTTTTCTGCTCTAGGAGTGGATACCGACCTTGGTCTTCCGGATAAATGGCACTGTTTGCTCAAGGAACCGGTATCACGCAATCTTTGGTGAATTCTTCCAAACATGCGTTGTGAAGGAATCTGGCGATTTGGATAAGCGTCAACATTAAGACGTCGCGCTTCGGTGGCGTTCCCATTAGCACGACCATACATGAAATGCATGTCTGTTAATTCTGCGTTAGAGTAACCAGCCATAGCGAAATAAAACTTGTGCACTGAGAACAACTGTCAAATACGTACTGTTTATTTCACTAAACATCAACCAACTATTATAAGAAAATACACAACGTTTTTGCAAAATAAAAAAAGGGGCTAAAAACATAAAACATTCCATATCTCCGCAACCGTTACTTTGCGAACCCATGTTTATTGAGACTTTTCTGCTTATTTTAGTTCATACTATTACCTCCTTAAATATTTTACACTTTTTGTTAACACCCTGTATATCTGTAAAGTTCCCAATCAGCTTGTTGTATTTTCCACTTTGTTATGTGGGTGATCTGTACTTCCTGTGTGCATATATTCTATTATATTAAAATGCGTGATTTTCTCTCGCTCCCACCGGGGGGGTCGAAAAGTGGGATTCTGCCGCCACAAAGGCTTTTTTCGGTCCTTCGGTTGTCCGGTAGGCGTATTTTGGTAAGTTCTTTTTCCTTTTTTCGGGGCGAATTTTGCGTTTTTCCAGAGGTCCGCGGCCGCCAGTTTTCGATTTTCCCGAGGAAACGAGACAAATGTCGAAAAAAATGCCCCTTATCAGAAGCCCGAAAACCGCTCGGAGGCCGGTTTTGCTTCGCGCGACGTTTTTCAGGCGAGCCCGTCGGGGACGCGGCCGCGGGCGAGTCTCTTTATTTGGTCCTTTCTCCGTCGCGACGAGGCGCTCGGCGGGCCGTTCTTCGCGTTTTTCTAGGTAAATTTTCCGTTTTTCGGAGGGTCCTCGCCGGCCGTTCTCGGCGACCGAGATGGATATAGCGGAGGCGGAGCTTATCGCCCGGGAATCGGAGAAACGTCAGTCCGATATGGGTAGACGTCAAACTATTTCGGATTCGATATTTTAGTATTTTCCCGCATTCATTTCCAGAAAGCCATATCGAAACGTAAACTCTGAACCTTCTACAATGTGTCGTGTGCCTCAGGTTTAGGTGTAAAATTCGATTTTATAGTGAAAATAACGAAAGTTTGAGTCAACTACACGTTCGGCGGCATTCGCGTTCGCTCGGCCGTCCTAAACGTCAAACGGCTAGCCGGACGGTGCCGGCCTGTGACAGCTCCCGATAAAACATAGGAACGTTCGCTAAAGGGGCCGATCGAAGGCCATAAACAATAAGTTTAAAGTCTCTAGATACTTTCTGTTATGCGAGCGCTGGGTTTTGAGTTAGTTTTTCCATCAAAATTTGCTTAAATCTGAACCGAGACGGGGAGAAGGGCCTGGCAATATAGCGGGTCCTCACAAAACCTTCAAAACGTTACATTTTGCAAAGTAAGTACCCCTTTATTTCCATAAAGCCATATCGAAACGTAAACTTTGAATCTTCTACAATGTCCAGTATACCTCAGATCTGTGTTTAAAATTCCATGTTATAGGGAAAATAGCTAAAGTTTGGTTCAACTACACGTTCGGCCGGCGCTCGGCCGTCCAAAACGTCAAACGACGAGCCGAACGGTACCGTGCCGGCGACAGCTCCGGATAATCGTAGGAAATTTCGCTAAAGGGGCAGATCGGAGCCACCCGAAGGCCAGAAACGGTAAGTTTCAAGTCTATAGATACTTTCTGTTATGCGAGCGCTGGGTTTTGAGTTCGTTTTTCCATCAAAATTTCCTTAAATCCGAACCAAGACGAGGAGAAGAGCCTGGCAATATGGCGGGTCCTCACAAAACCTTCAAAACGTTACATTCTGCAAAGTAAGTACCCCTTTATTTCCATAAAGCCATATCGAAACGTAAACTTTGAACCTTCTACAAGGTCCCGCATGCCTCAGATCTGTGTTTAAAATTCGATTTTATAGTGAAAATAGCGAAAATTTGCGTCGACTACACCCGCCGGGAGCACGGCCTTCACAAACGTCAAATGGCGAGTGCGCGGTGACATTTCCGAATAAATGGCAGAAAATGTCGCTAAATGGGCCGATCGGAGCCACCGAAGGCCAGAAACGGTAAGTTTAAAGTCTCTAGATACTTTCTGTTATGCGAGCGCTGGGTTTTGAATTCGTTTTTGTATCGAAATTTGCGAAATTCCTAACCAAGACGGGGTCAAAATGACGGAAGCCATAAAACAGCTGTCAGATATTTCCATCCGCTACGCGTATATACGGGGTGACTCAAAAAAGCTCGATGTACGGGGTGTTCCGATAAAAATTGACGAGAAAAAAATAAAAATTACAGATTCGAGGAAATTTTCGGTTTTTTCGCTTCGGAGGGGTTCTCTGACGTGCGTAGGACCGTTTTATATACAAAGTGTTGGAAAAATGTCGAACTTTAAAAAAATGTCAAAATTAAAGAAACTGAAAATTTTTTTGGTACGAAACTTCCGTCGGGGGTCCCTTACCACACTAATTATCGAAATAAATACGGGGTGTTTAAAAAACCGAACCGTTCCCAAAAAATCCTGAACATTCGTGGATTTAATTTTTTTTTGGTTTTTGATGAAACTTTTTACAATAGTTTGTAAAAAAACTATAAAAAATATATACTTAGGTATTATTATGTATATAAATACATACTTATGAAAAAATACAGGGTGTAAAATAAAAAACCATTCTCTAGATCCACAAAATTTAAAGAATTTTTTTTTATGAAACATTTCACGATTGTAAAAAAATTATACTTATGAAAAAATACAGGGTGCTTAACGAAACCAAACCATACTCTAAGAATCCTCACAATAATTCATTGAATATTTTTTTATGAAACTTTTCACAATGGTCTGTAAGAAAACTATACTAATTAAAAAACTACTGGGTATTTAAGAAAACTGAACCAATATTGAATCTCCCAAAATTTATGGAAAATTTTTTTTTAGTTATTAAACCTCTATCAAGGATTTATTAAGACACTCACTAACAAAGCAAATACAGAGTGTTTAATAATAACGAACCATCATCTAAAAATCCTCAAAATTCATGGAATTAAAAAATTCTTTTTGATGAAACTTTTTACAATGTTCTGTAGGAAAAATATACTAATGAAAAAATACTGGGTGCTTAGAAAAACCGAACCATTCTCTAAAATTCCTCAACATTCGTGCATTTCAAATTTTTTTCTGAAACTCTTCGTAACAGTCTGCAAAAAAACTTCGCATATATATAGTGCGACTCAAAAAAGCTCGATGTACGGGGTGTTTCGATAAAAATTGACGAGAAAAAAAATAAAAATTACAGATTCGAGGAAATTTTCGGTTTTTTCGCTTCGGAGGGTTTGTCTGACGTGCGTAGGACCGTTTTATATACAAAGTGTTGGAAAAATGTCGAACGTTAAAAAAATTTCAAAATTAAGGGAACTGAAATTTTTTTTGGTAAGAAACTTCCGTCGGGAGTCTCTTACCGTACTAATTATCGAAAAAATTTCTAAAAATCCTTAAAACTTGGAATTAAAAATTCTTTTTGGTTTTTGATAAAACTTTTTACAATACTTTGTAAAAAACTATAAAAATACATACTTAGGTATTATTATGTATATAAATACATACTTATGAAAAAATACAAGGTGTAAAATAAAGAACCTCTCTAGATCCACAAAATTTATGGAATTTATTTTTTTTTTATTAAATTTCACGATTGAAAAAAAATTATACTGATGAAAAAATACAGGGTGTTTAACAAAACCAAACCATTCTCTAAGAATCCTCACAATTCATGGAATATTTTCTTATGAAACTTTTCACAATGGTCTGTAAGAAAACTATACTAATTAAAAAACTACTGGGTGTTTAAAAGAAACCGAATCATTCTCTAGAAACCTTCATGAAAGTATAATATTCCTTTGATGAAACTTTTAACAATGATCTATATGGAAACTATTTTAATGAGAACAATACAGGGTGATTAAGAAAACTGAACCAATATTGAAACTCCCAAAATTCATGGAAAAAATTTATGGAATTTAATTTTTTTTATGAAACTTCACGATTGTAAAAAAATATACTAATGATAAAATACAAGGTGTTTAACAAAACCAAACCATTATCTAAGAATTCTCACAATTCATGGAATATTCTTTTATGAAACTTTTCACATTGGTCTGTAAGAAAACTATACTAATTAAAAAACTACTGGGTGTTTAAAGAAACCAAACCATTCTCGAGAAATCTTCATGGAGGTATAATATTCCTTTGATGAAACTTTTAACAATGGTCTATATCGAAACTATTTTAATGAGAACAATACAGGAAAACTGAACCAATATTGAAACTCCCAAAATTCATGGAATAATTTTTCTTTGCTTCGGATGGGTTTTCGGATGTGCGAAAGACTGTTTTATATACAAAATGTTGGAAAAATGTTGAACGTTAAAAAAATCTTTTTTTTACTCAACTTCCATAGGGGATCTCTTAACGCACTAATTATCGAAAAAATACAGGGTGTTTAAAAAAACCGAACCCTACCCAAGAACCACCTTTCTAGTTCTATTATATTAAAACGCGTGATTTTCTCTCGCTCCCACCGGGGGGGGGTCGAAAAGGGGCAAAGTATCTCCTCAAAGGCGCCCTTCGGTTCTTCGGTTGTCGCTTAGGCGTATTTTGGTTGGTTATTTTTACTCTTTTTGGGGGCGAATTTTGCGTTTTGCCGGAGGTCCGCCGATGCTACTTTATCATTTTCGCGAGGAAACGAGACAAAAGTCGAAAAAACGCCCCTTATCGGAAGTCCGGAAGCCGCCCGGAGGCCGGTTTTGGTCCGCGCGACATTTTTCAGGCGAGCTCGTCGGGGACGCGGCCGCGGGCGAGTCTCTTTATTTGGTCCTTTCTTCGTCGCGACGAGGCGCTCGGCGGGCCGTTTTTCGTGTTTCTCTAGGTAAATTTTCCGTTTTTCGGAGGGTCCTCGCCGGCCGTTCTCGGCGACCGAGATGGATATAGCGGAGACGGAGCTTATCGCCCGGGAATTGGAGAAACGTCAGTCCGATATGGGTAGACGTCAAACTATTTCGGATTCGATATTTTCGTATTTTACCGCATTCATTTCCACAAAGCCATATCGAAACGTAAACTTTGAACCTTCTACATTGTGTCGCGTGCCTCAGGTTTAGGTTTAAAATTCGATTTTATAGTGAAAATAACGAAAGTTTGAGTCAACGACACGTTCGACGGCATTCGCATTCGCTCGGCCGTCCGAAACGTCAAACGGCAAGCCGGACGGTGCACGGCCTGTGACAGCTCCCGATAAAACAGGAAATTTCGCTAAAGGGGCCGATCGGAGCCACCGAAGGCCAGAAACGGTAAGTTTAAAGTCTCTAGATACTTTCTGTTATGCGAGCGCTGGGTTTTGAGGTCGCTTTTGCTTTCAACTTTGCATAAATACGAACCAAGACGGGGAGAAGAGCGCTGGCAATATGCCGGACGTCACAAAAAGCTTCAAAACGATTACATTCTACAAAGTAAGTACCCCTTTATTTCCATAAGGCCATATCGAAACGTAAACTTTGAACCTTCTACGACGTCCCGCCCGTCTCAGGTATGAGTTTAAAATTCCATTTTATAGGGAAAATAGCTAAAGTTTGGTTCAACTACCCGTTCGGCCGGCGCTTGGCCGTCTGAAACGTCAAACAACGAGCCGAACGGTACGGTGTCGGTGACAGCTGCTAATAAATCGCAGAAAATTTCGCTAAATGGGCCGATCGGAGACTCCCGAAGGCCGAAAACGGTAAATTTGAAGTCTCTAGATACGTTCTGTTATGCGAGCGCTGGGTTTTGAATTCGTTTTTGTATCGAATTTTGCAAAAATCCGATCGGTTTTCTCGCTTTGGAGGGGTTGTCTGACGTGCGTAGGACCGTTTTATATACAAAGTGTTGGAAAAATGTCGGACGTTAAAAAAATGTCAAAATTAAGGGAAGTGAAAGTTTTTTTTGTTACGAAACTTCTGTCGGGGGTCTCTTACCGCACTAAGTATCGAAAAAAAAAGAACTCATCCCTAAAAATCCTCAAAATTCTTGGATTTAAAATTTTGTTTTGGTTTCTGATGAAACTTTTTACAATAGTTTGTAAAAAAACATAAACAATACATACTTAGGTATTATTATGTATATAGTAAATACATACTTATGAAAAAATACAGGTTGTAAAATAAAGAACCATTCTCTAGATCCACAAATTTTATGGAATTTATTTTTTTATGAAACTTTTCACGATGGTCTGTCAGAAAACTATACTAATTAAAAAAGTACTGGGTGTTTAAAAAACCTGAACCACTCTCTAGACATTTTCATGAAAGTATAATATACCTTTGATGAAACTTTTAACAATGGTCTATATGGAAACTATTTTAATGAGAACAATACAGGGTGTTTAAGAAAACTGAATATTGAAACTCCCAAAATTCATGAAAAAAAAAATTATTTATTAAACTTCCATCGAGGATTTATTACGACACTCACTGACGAAGCAAATACAGAGTGTTTAAAAATAACGAACTATTCTATAAAAATCCTCAAAATTCATGGAATTAAAAAATTCTTTTAAATGAAACTTTTTACAATGTTCTGTAGGAAAAATATACTAATGAAGAAATACATGGGGTTTAAAAAAACCGAACCATTCTCTAAAATTCCTCAACATTCGTGCATCTAATTTTTTTTTCTGAAACTCTTCGTAACAGTCTGCAGAAGAACTTCGCGTATATATAGTGCGACTCAAAAAAGCTCGATGTACGGGGTGTTCCGATAAAAATTACAGATTCGAGGAAATTTTCGGTTTTTTCGCTTCGGAGGGGTTGTCTGATGTGCGAAAGACCGTTTTACATACAAAGTGTTGCAAAAATGTCAAACGTAAAAAAAATTTCAAAATTAAGGGAATTGAAAATTTTTTTGGTACGAAACTTCCGTCGGGGGTCTCTTACCTCACTAATTATCGAAAAAAATAAAGGGTGTTTGAAAAAACCGAACCCTTCTCTAAAAATCCTCAAAATTCGTAGAATTAAAAATTCATTTTTGGTTTCTGATGAAATAGTTGAGGCAATGAAGCACTAAAAAGGCCAAAGATAGGAAATCTTTTAGGATAGGACGTATCTGAAACCGGAAGTTGCATTGCTGCAGCCAAAATGCATGCAAAAAACGCATCTTTTGAGAGGCCTTTTGGCAAATTTAATAACTAAATAAGAGTCAGAATTGGCTCAAGTCGGGTACTCGGGGGTTTTCGAGGTCGCTGATCACGATTATGATGTTCAAATTGACCCCCCGAACACCTGGAGCTCAGGAATGCCGACGAACGTCATCTCCGGGGACTATCCCGAACTTTATGCGAGAGAGGAGAGAAACTGGGTACCCGGGGGTTTTTTGGATCGCTGAATTCGAATATACCATCGGCGAACACGCCACGGACACCTTCTGGGCCCTAACCTGGACGCGGACGTCATCTTCGACAATTTTTCTGGAAATATCGACAATAACGAACCGAACATCGTTATGGGGGCTTTTTGTGTGCGCTGAATCCGAATTTTATGTTGAAAACGACCACCCGAACACCTCTTGCGTCCTAACCTGGTCCTGAACGTCATCCCCAAGGGTTTTCTAGACATAATTGAAAAAAACCATCCGAAAATCGTCACTGGGGTTTTTTTGGGTCGCTGAATTCAAATATGGCACCGACGAACACCTCACGGACACCTGGTGCGCCCTACCCTGGCTCTGAACGTCATTTGAGTTCAGTAAAAAGTTTATAAATGTTAATTACATAAACATTGAATTTTTATTCATTCTCTTCCTTTCCTCCATACATATTTTTACTAGAAACATCGATTCCATGTAGTTATTACAGTACATTGCCGTCAATCGCTTAAACATCAGGTTTAGTTGACATTCATGGGAACGACGTCGAGGTAAAAGTTTCAGTGCAGCAGGTGTCCGTGGGGTGTTCACCGATGCCATATTTGAATTCAACGCCCCAAGAAACCCCAGTAACGATTTTTGGTTGGTCTTTTTCAATTGTGTCTGGAAAACCCTCGGGGAAGACGTTCAGAGCCAGGGTAGGGCGCACCAGGTGTCTGTGGGGTGTGCGTCGGTGCTATATTTGAATTCAGCGACCCGAAAAACCCCCAGTAACGATTTTTGGTTGGTCTTTTTCAATTGTGTCTGGAAAACCCTCGGGGAAAACGTTCAGAACCAGGGTAGGGCGCACCAGGTGTCCGTGGGGTGTGCGTAGGTGCTATATTTGAATTCAGCGACCCAGTAACGTTTTTGGTTGGTTTTTTTCAATTGTGTCTGGAAACCCCTTTGGGGATGACGTTCAGAACCAGGGTAGGGCTCACCAGGTGTCCGTGGGGTGTGCGTCGGTGCTATATTTGAATTCAGCGACCCAGTAACGTTTTTGGTTGGTTTTTTTCAATTGTGTCTGGAAACCCCTCGGGGATGACGTTCAGAGCCAGGGTAGGGCGCACCAGGTGTCCGTGGGGTGTTCGTCGGTGCCATATTTGAATTCAGCGACCCAAAAAAACCCCAGTAACGATTTTTGGTTGGTCTTTTTCAATTGTGTCTGGAAAACCCTCGGGGAAGACGTTCAGAGCCAGGGTAGGGCGCACCAGGTGTCTGTGGGGTGTGCGTCGGTGCTATATTTGAATTCAGCGACCCGAAAAACCCCCAGTACCGATTTTTGGTTGGTCTTTTTCAATTGTGTCCGGAAAACCCTCGGGGAAGACGTTCAGAGCCAGGGTAGGGTGCACCAGTGCCAGGATAGGTGTCCGTGGAGTATTCGTCGGTGCCATATTTGAATTCAGCGATCAAAAAAACCCCCAGTAGCAATTTTCGGGTGGTTTTTTTCAATTATGTCTGGAAAACCCTCAGGGATGACGTTGAGGGCCAGGTTAGGGCGCACCAGGTGATCGGGTGGTCGTTTTCAACATAAAATTCGGATTCAGCGCACACAAAAAGCCCCCATAACGATTTTCGGTTCGTTATTGTCGATATTTCCAGAAAAATTGTCGAAGATGACGTCCGCGTCCAGGTTAGGGCCCAGAAGGTGTCCGTGGCGTGTTCGCCGATGGTATATTCGAATTCAGCGATCCAAAAAACCCCCGGGTACCCAGTTTCTCTCCTCTCTCGCATAAAGTTCGGGATAGTCCCCGGAGATGACGTTCGTCGGCATTCCTGAGCTCCAGGTGTTCGGGGGGTCAATTTGAACATCATAATCGTGATCAGCGACCTCGAAAACCCCCGAGTACCCGACTTGAGCCAATTCTGACTCTTATTTACCAAGTTATTAAATTTGCCAAAAGGCCTCTCAAAAGATGCATTTTTGGCTGCAGCAATGCAACTTCCAGTTTGTAATAGGTACAAAGTAGGTACGAATGATATAAATAATTTTTGCAACCGAATGCGAAAAACCGCATTCCCATACGTCCTATCCTAAAAGATTTCCTATCATAATGCTTCATTGCCTCGACTAAAACTTTTTACAATAGTTTGTAAAAAAACTATAAAAAATATATACTTAGGTATTACTATGTGTATAAATACATACTTATGAAAAAATACAGGGTGTAAAATAAAGAACCATTCTCTAGATCCACAAAATTTATGAAATTTATTTTTTTTTATGAAACTTTTCACGATTGTAAAAAAATTATACTAATGAAAAAATACAGGGTGCTACAAAACCAAACCATTTTCTAAGAATCGTCACAATTCATGGAATATTTTTTATGATAATGTAAGAAAACTATACTAATTAAAAAACTACTGGGTGTTTAAGAAAACTGAACCAATATTGAAACTCCCAAAATTCATGGAAAATTTTTTTTTTATTTATTAAACTTCCATCAAGGATTTATTATGACACTCACTAACGAAGTAAATACAGAGTGTTTAATAATAACGAACCATTTTCTAAAAATCCTCAAAATTCATGGAATAAAAAAATTCATTTTAATGAAACTTTATACAATGTTCTGTAGGAAAAATATACTAATGGAGAAATACAGAGTGTTTAAAAATAACGAACCAATCTCTAAAAATCCTCAAAATTCATGGAATTAAAAAATTCTTTTTGATGAAACTTTATACAATAGTTTGTAAAAAACTATACTAATTAAAAAAATACAGGAGGTTTAAAAAAACCGAACCATTCTCTAAAAATCAACAAAATTCATGGAATTAAAAAATTCTTTTTGATGAAACTTTTTACAATGTTCTGTAGGAAAAATATACTAATGAAAAAATACGGGGTGTTTAAAAAAGACGAACCATTCTCTAAAAATCCTCAAAATTAATGGAATTAAAAATTATTTTTTGATGAAACGTTTCACAATAGTTTGTAAAAAACTATACTACTGAAAAAATACAGGAGGTTTAAAAAAACCGAACCATTCTCTAAAAATCAACAAAATTCATGGAATTAAAATTTGTTTTTGATGAAACGTTTCACAATAGTTTGTAAAAAACTATATTACTGAAAAAATATAGGGTATTTAACAAAACCAAACCATTCTCTAAAAATCCTCACAATTTATGAAATATTTTTATGAAACTTTTCACAATGGTCTGTAAGAAAACTATACTAATTAAAAAACTACTGGGTGTTTAAAGAAACCGAACCATTCTCTAGAAACCTTCATGGAAGTATAATATTCCTTTGATGAAACTTTTAACAATGGTTTATATGGAAACTATTTTAATGAGAACAATACAACAGGGTGTTTAAGAAAACTGAACCAATATTGAAACTTCCAAAATTCATGGAAAAAATTTATGGAATTGAATTTTTTTTATGAAACTTTTCACGATTGTAAAAAAATTATATTAATGAAAAAATACAGGGTGTTTAACAAAATCAAACCGTACTCTAAGAATCCTCACAATTCATGAAATATTTTTTTATATTCGGCGATAGCCGACTTGCCACCTTTCTAGTATTGAATTAAAATTGGAACGTGATTTGAAAAGATGCTGTTTTCCAAAGTTTTCCATAAACATTTTGTTACCAGAGGAGAAGAGCAAATTGCTAAATCTATACTGCTAAAGTTTTGTGATCTGTTATTTAGATAAGTTCCTTCACCGGTATTTAGTAGGACTAAATTATATTCATCGATAATTTTTTGAATGAGTTTGCCTCTAGCATCTAATTTTATTGATCCCCATAAAGGACTATGTGAGTTAAAATCTCCTGTGAGTTTATAAGGGGGTGAAAGCTGATCAATTATTCCCCTTATGTCATCAATATTCCAACTAAAGTCAGGTAAGTAGATATTGCAAATCGTAGTTTTGAATGGTAAGTATGTTTCTACAGCAATAGCTTGTAGCCTTGTTTGTAATGGAATTATTTTATATGACATATTTTCTTTGAGGAATATAGCTACTCCCCCTCTAGCTCTTTCATTAGGTTCTATTTCTTTTGTAATTGACATAAATCCTTTTAATCTGAATTGTTCACGAGGTTTTAGATGGGTTTCTTGTATGCATACACAATTGGCATTTTGTTGCATTATAATGGTTTTTAAATAAAAAGCAAACTGCAACTTGCATATTGTTGTTCAGCATGCAACCAATGCATTAAAGGTTTTCAATTATTAACTAATAAAATTAATTAATTAAATAAATTATAAACTTTAATATTTTTTACAAAATGTGACGAAACATGAACAATTCAACTAAATTTATGTAGCTTCAACAATACCACCTTTTAGAGATATAAATTTTCCTATCTGTCTTAGGTGTACATTAACTTTTCTGAGTTCGGCAGGTGAGATCTCAGCACATGCTTACCTTATTCTGTTTCATAGGTATTCTCTAGTTTGATACACTTTATCTATAATTCTGCCCCAAAAGTAAAAGGTAATAGGTTTCACATCTCGAGACTAAGGTGGCCATCCCATGGAATTACTGTTTCTTTCAATCAATTTGCTGAAATTCTGATCTAACCAATTCTTTGCACCTTCTGCAACATTAGATCTCTTCTTGTATTGAGAAGAAGTTCATCAAGAAAGTTTGAAAATGCCCCTTAAATTTTCAAAAATTTTCGCCTTTGACGTTCTCAAAAATGTATGGTTCAACAATTTGCGTGTTCAAAATTTAACATTTATCTTTTGCACATACTGGTTTTTACAATAAACCACTGTGGATTATCGTAAGCCCAATGTCTTCATCCGTAAAAATTCTATTAAAAAAGAAACATCTATCATTTAGAAAATTGCCCCCAAGAATACAAATGTTCTTAATTCATCATCTTCCACGAGCGTGTGCACGAATTTTGATTTAAAAACTTGTTCTCATGGACGCAAAATTCGCTAAAATTCGTGTGAATTATTTACAATTTGTTCGTGGAAGGAACATCTTTGACACCACTCGCAGCGTCATATCCAGAATAATCAGTAACAATTTAGCTTTGGTGATAAATTGGGTGGGAAGGAATGATACGCTTGTTTTTAAAAATTATACAAATATTTTATCTTATCCCCTCGACCAATCAGATTGCAGGATTATGGCGGGGAATTCAAACTAACCTAACAGAAAAAACACCTTATTTGAAATTTGACAGTAGCGACCTAACCTAAGTTCAAACTGGCGGGATATTTAAAATTAGGCGGAGAAATTCAAACTAAGAAAAAAGGATCTAACCTAACAGAAAAAACATGCGCAGTAGGTTACAGAAGAAACATGCGCAGTAACGACCTAACCTATCAGAAAAAACATGCGCAGTAGGGACCTAATCTAACAGAAAAAACATGCGCAGTAGCGATTAACCTATCAGAAAAAACATGCGCAGTAACGACCCAACCTATCAGAAAAACATGCGCAGTACGTTACAGAAAAAACATGTGCAGTAGACTAAATATCTGCAGCGGTAGCGTTATAGTGGCGTCACACACATATAAATTTTTGCTAAGAACTAATAGTTGAAAACCGATTTGATTTGTGACCTATCACGTGACGTTATTTAAATGGAATAAAACTTTACTCTGTGTGCGATTTGAACCAGGGGCTCTCGCTCTGACCGCTATAACTGTTAACAAAAGGTTACAGTAACTGAGTAATATATGAATCAGAGAGCGCTTGAAGGCGTTCCACACCAAGCAGTCTGAGCTATAACATTGATATTAAATAGAAATATTTAAGATTTTACAGGTGATATTAAATATGGTATGAATAAAATGAAACTGGTAGCGCTGGAAATCGAACCCCAGACCATCGCCTCGTATAGTTGATAAGTAATATATGGGCTTGTGCTGGATATTGTCGCGTTAAATTCAAATTGGTAGGATGAGATGGCACTGCAAGTGGAGCGCGCTACTCGGTTAGAGTGAATTATTAAAACTCATATAGTTATTATAAATACAACCATTAGTACAATGGGAAATCCTACTACAGTGAAAATGTTACTGTAGGACGACGCAGTGTAGTGCAAATAGTATTTCTAATTTCTACCAAAAATACTACTGTAGTGAAAATTTTAATGTAATAACATTTATAATTTCTATCATCATCAAAAAATGTTACTATAGTGAAAATTTTAATGTAATAATATTTCTAATTTCTACCATCATCAAAAATGCTACTATAGTGAAAATTTTAATGTAATAAAATTTATAATTTCTACCATCATCAAAAATACTACTATAGTGGAAATTTTAATGTAATAAAATTTCTAATTTCTACCAACAGCAAACAGTGGAAATTTTAACAACAGTATAGTTTTTTGGAAACCGCTATGAATTTGCACCCTGTATAATAATTTACCGATAAAAACAAAACTATTTGGGGTACTCTCGATACCTTATTTTAATGAAAAAGTTCAATCTCATACTGTACTTAATTCTTATAGAATTTATATTCGTTTATTAAATCTTTGCTTGGTGCGAGCCGGGGTTATCAGGAGCTGATTTTGCAAATAGCTAACGAATGAGGGGTAATGAGGTACAAAAACTTACATTTTTAACGCGACTGTTATAGGTAAGATACAAGTTTTACTGTTGTAAAAGTTGAAATTTTGTTTGAACTACATAGGTAAGTAATTTATATATATAGTTTTATCTATCATACTTTGTGACATCATTTCATAAGAATTTCCCTTCTCTTTGACATCCTCTGACGTTGTGTCATCCGAAATCGGATGTCACAAGAATTTTCATAGTAGACTTGCCTATACTGACCCCTACATTGGTTTAAAGAAGTTATAGGAGGATGCCAAAAAATCATATGTGTAAGTTTTAACGTTTTTTGTACTTCCGCAATATATTACACAAAGGGCAGCACGCAGAAGCTGTTGCTGTATATTTATTATACCGCACAATATATGATGTGGTTTTTGTGACATCCTGCAATATACGCAACTTACGCTTTCTATCGCGCTTGTGACATCCACATTGTTTTTATAGTGCACTGCGATTTGACAACTCTGTAGACACTGTTATATTTAAAATAGTAAGAACCTATTTAATGAGCGCCAATGTCATGTTTCGTTTTAAATTATTTCAGTAATAATTTACTAATAATTACTTTATTTTATTTTAATATAATAAAATAATAATAATAAAATACCTATTTTGGCTCTCATTACGTGCACAAGATAAGTATCTTGAACATCCAATCAATTTCAGTTAATTGTCTATTAGGCTCAATATCTATATGAAATATGTCTATGCCTATTCACATTCTAGTCTAAAATGTTGGCCTAAAGATTTCCAAAAAATAGTTATACTGTAGGTACAATCGTTTGCAATATTAATGACATACTTTAAAACGAATTTGGCTATTTATTTCGAACTGCTGCAGTATCTATTTTCAATATTCAACATTCAATATCCATTCACTCCCCAATAGAGATCTAATGAAATTTCTACTCAGAACTTGTTGTTTAAAAACTGATTGAGGTAGTGTCATTATTATTGCAAAAGATAACACCTAATTATTATAAAGATATTTGTAGCTTGTGTTGTAGTTTTCGACATTTATTTATTTTATGTATTTATTTACGACTTTATTTGATGAAAATAACGAAATTAAAAAAAAACTTGCTCCAAATATTTTTTACAAAACTTAAAATACCTTCCATACTATTTTGCTATGCTACACTGTTAAATAAATAAAAAACGTAGAAATCAAATTTGTACAATCGTTTGCAATAATAATGACACTCTCTGGAAGTTCTGAATAGAAATTTCATTAAATCTCTCTTGGTAAGTGAAACAACTAAAAACTAATGTTAAAAATTTAAAGCAGATTTCAATATGAATACCTACGTAAGAAGTTCAAAATAAATCGCAAAATTCATGTTAGCGAGTGTCATTAATATTGCAAACGATAGTATACATACTTATATTCTTGAAAATCGGTTAGTTTAAATTTCAAATTTGCGCCATCATGTCATAACGCGCATGCGGCACGGTTTGACGAACTCAAACTACCATTCCTGTTCATGAGAATTGGCGGGACGAGATAAGTTCATACTTACGTAATACGTAGTGCTTAGTTTCTGTGGTGGCTGTGGTAGTTATATGTGATTTTAGGTAAGTAAACTACACAAAAATTAATATATGTGATGTGAATAAGGTTTTTATTAAATTGGAATGTTGTGTACTTAATTTCCATACAATTATTTTCTTTCAAAACAAATAATGTCATCACCTAACCTACAACATCATTAAAATATTATTAGATAGTATTAATTGTTGTAATACAGAGTGATTTTTAATTATTTTACCACCTTTAATATTAATCAGTGTATTGAGCAGAAAATATGATACGTAGGTACCTACCTATATAATTTTCGAACTACTTGTACCTACATTCAAAAAGTAGATGCCTAATACTTTAAATAGTTTAAATATGTACTAAGATTCATGTAATCATGTAGGTATGCATTTCCTACGTCCTAAGAAAATGTTTTTTTGCTTTATCTATTATTATACTATGTCACAAATAGGTAACTGTAAATAGTAGGTACAGATAAATATCAGAAGAAATAATTATAATAATGATTTTAAATGCTTTATCAAATTCGTAAATCTGCTGAAATATTTATTTCTTTTAATGGGACCAAAACAATATACAGAGTGTTTCATGAAATTCTGCCGGCACTAATGGAGCATGCTGCTTAGGTTATTTCTAGTACAAAAAAAATCTTGTGAACATGTGTCTGATTCACTTTATTTATTGAATTTGAAAATAAAATAATTAATAATTGCAATTAATTTTCCAACCCCATATGTTGTAACCCAACATGTTTATGCTAAAGCATATGTTTGAATTTAAAAAAATATATATATAATCTATTGGAAAATATAAAATTCAACTCAAACTGCTGTAACTTTAACAAATCTTATAATTTTTTAAATATAATGTGAAATTCCTCAATAAAATTGCATTTAATTTATGGAAAAAAAAATTCACTGATATGAAAATTCCTAGGGGGAACTACACAAATTTTCAACTTTTTTTCGCAAACTGCAAAAAGGTTCTCCTTCTACAAAAGTTGTCTATATGGCTACAGTACATAATATATCCTGCAGTTTGGTTTGGGTCCGATGTCTGGTTATTGAGATATGACATACCTGAAATCTCACCTTGAAGAGTGGGTACCTACGTATGTAAGAATTGATCTGTACCTACAGTGATTTTTATATTTATTATTTATACAGGGGGATTCTAAAATATGAAGCCAACCTTATATGGTGGAAAGTATAGGTCAAAATAGACTGTTTCAACTAATTTACCTACATACCAAAATGCAACCCTAACGAGTTACAGCCCCTTAAAGTTGAAACAAAAAGAAAGTAAATATACAAATTTCTACAAAATATTTGAAGATATTTTTTTAAATTTGGCACATGACCAATGAAAATAAATAAGCCATGTTTTTAAGTGAATATCGATAAAATGCATTGACGGCATGGGGTAATTTATGACAATTTAAATAATAAATTTTGTTGGAATTGTTATTTAAAATTATATATACATACATTTCGAAACATTTAATAGTAACTAATTTGTCGGGTGTTTTTTTTTTGCTTTAAAATAGTTAATCAATTTTTCTCGTTTAATGTTAGTCATACAAATAACTTTCAAGACCAAAAAAACTTTAAAAATTAAATTATCTGTCCGATGATGCTGCCACAAGCCATCAAAATAAGGCATATAAAAATACACGGTGAAACAAAGAGCGACTACCTCTACATTACATCTGTACCATAAATGCATTTTATTGATATTCACTTCAAAACATGGCCATTAGAATTGGTCATGTGCCAAATCTGAAAAAAATTTCTTAAGACGTTTAGGAGAAATTTGTATTTTTACTTTTTTTTGTTTCAATTTTAAGAGACTCGTTAGGGGTGCATTTTGGTGTCTAAGTAAATTAGTTCAAAGAGTCTATTTTTATCTCTAGTTTCTTAATATTTGTATAAATTTAGAAATTATATAACCACAAATTCACTTTCTGTGTTTAAATGCAAACTCATTAATGTTAGCAAAATTATAAGAAAAAATCTAAAACTCAGTACCTACTTATATTTAAACATTTTTTAAACAACAAATTTTACACAAAAAAATCATATTTTTTTTTACAAATAAGCAAAATATTACATTTAAACATGGAAAGGTGAATCTCTATCATTTGATACCTACCAATTTGGTATAAATTGGTCAAAAAATGAAAGTTATAAGGCTCTAACGCTTTTAAGTAAAACTCTCTGTATTTATATGCGTAATTATAATGGGATTTCTAATTAATTTGAGGCTTAATTTCAAACAGGCTCCCAAATTAAAGACCATGCTGTCAAGAGGAAAACGTATTCTAAAGATGATTTCTCAAAAGGATGAAAAAAACAGATAAAAAAGCAAGATGTTTTAAATACGATGAAACTTCTAAAGGATTAATGGATGAATTTAAATTAGAAAACGAATTACAGCAGGATGAAGAAATACTTGAAGAAACAATATGTTCCAGTCAGAATTGTAACATAACACCAGAGTATTTAAAAGATGCTGAGACTTCTAATAAAATTGCTGGAATTAATAAAAAACTTTTCTTATTAGGTAGGTAAATACTTTTCAAGTAAATCTTCAGCTACTACAAACTACATTTTTTATAGATCTAACATTAACTACACCTAATAATAACAGAAAAGAGACAACGGATGAATATAATTTAAAAACTGTAAGTCAACAGAACATAAACATATTTGAAGAAACAGGATACTTCACTCGAAATTATTGGAACCCTAAAACAGAAAATTTTAAATACAATGAGACCTCTAATGATATGCCCGGAATTGTCAATTTTGAATACAATGAGACTTCTAATGAAATGTCTGGAATTGTCAATGAACCGTCTCTGTTAGGTATTAAATACTAATTCTAATTTAAATAACAGCTTTTTAAATAAATCTTAAAACTACATTTTTTCTAGAATCGACACTAATTATAGGACCTGATAATAATAGAACCGAATTATTGGATGAATATAATTTAGAAAATTTAGATACCGAGTCTTGTGAGAGTCCAGGAACAGAATATATTCCACCATCTGTTTCTTCATGTCAAACAGATTTAGGTAAGTTAGTCTTGATAATATGACAAAAATGTAAAAATTGTATTTCATTCTAATTCCATGTATTTAGTAAAATATACAACAAATTACACATATTCGCGTAACATTTTAACCCTTTTAATTTGTTAATCTATCTAGAAAAATCATTTCAGAATTTTTTTCTTGTGATTCAGAAAAATGTATTAAAAATGAATGTTGCATATGTTGTTTTTCTTAATTTTACTATAGTGACCAGCAAAGTATGTCATTTTAAGTATATATTTTTTCTTCAATTTAGACGATTCTTTTGTGAAATTATAGGTTTCCTCGTCTTGGCAAATTTTTTGTGACTTTGGCATTTTGTTGAAAAGTTCATTTAAACATAGGTTCTTTGAGGTTTCATTATGAATGTACAGGGTGTTGAAAAAATGTATTAAAAGAATAATTCACATACAAATTTGACAACATAATATATCCGTTACTATGGTGAAACATTTAAAAGCGCTTTTCAAATTTTATTAATGAAAGGTTAAATAGTTTTTTAATCATATCCCTAAAGCGTACATTGAAAAAATGTGAAGAGTTACTATGTAATTTTAATAGCAGAATTGGGAAATATGCTAAAAATGTTTTAAAAAGCACTATATTTTTTCTATCGATATTCTGTTAGAGGTGGCCCCAAGTAAAATAAAGAATTGTTAAAAATCGTCTATTAATAGACTCACAGTGTGAACCAAATTTCATTAAAATCTAATAAGGCATACTAGAAATATAAAAGAAAAAGTAAATCACAAATTTTTCAGTGTCCTGTATCTCCCTAATAAAGTGTCAAAAAACTTATGTTTAAACTTTTTTCTTATTTTTGAATGAAGAATAAGAAGTTAAAGTTTGGCGGATGTTTATTGAAACAGCCTAATATTACATAATTGTAATCTTAAAAAAATATTTTAAATATTACATCATAACGCTACATTAAATTGGTTTCTTATCGATTTCTCTGAATATTTACTAAAATTTTTGTCCATATTTTTAAGAATAAGGAGTAAAGAGTTATCTAAATATTCCTGTAGTAGGTATTCTAAGTTATAATTTTAAATGTTGTAGGTTTCTCTAGTGATTCAAACCTCATTGATATTAATACATCAAATAATGTAGAGAAGAATAACAATTTATTAGAAAAGGTAGATGCATTTAATGAAGGAGAGGTGAAATCGTCAAGTAAAAATTTACAAGGAAATCTTAAGAGAGATAAAAAGGAGTACTGTCTCTATTGTGAAAAGATAGTCACTAATTTTGCACGACATTTAGTTCGTATTCATAAGAACGAATTTGAAGTTATCAAAATAATGTCACTTAGGAAGGGCTGTAAATAACGAAAACATTTACTTGATGAAATACGAAAGAAAGGTGTGTACAATAATTATACTTAAAAATTAAAAATACCACATTTGTTTATTTTAGGAAATTTCATTAACTCATTTGGAAAAGAGGGTTTCATAAATCCTGTAAGAAGCCCTAAGGCTATATTAAAAAAAATCAACTGACTATTTGCCTTGTTCTGAATGTAAAGGCTTCTTTATAAGAACATATCTCCATAGACATATAAAAAAGTGTCCTAAGAGGACACAACAGGCAGATTCAAAACATGCTCAAGCAAGTGGATTAACAGTTCTTTATTTGTCTGGTAAAAATGATTTTGAAGATTTAAAATTAAAAATATTTCCTCACATGAAATCTGATGACATTTCCAAAATAGTCATGAATGACTTTTTATTTAAATGTTACGTTCAAGATATTTTAGGTGTCATAAAGAAAAACATTTAATTAATACTACATCCATACATACTACGTATGCGAGAACTAGCCAGATTTCTTAAAATATTGCGAAATGAACAACCAAACCTTAGCCTTATGGATTTTCTAAAACCATGTTTTTTTGACCAACTAGTAAATGCAGCTAATGAAATTTCAGGTTATGATTCTCTTAATGACACATTTAAAAGCCCATCTCTTGCTCTCAGGTGGGGAACTGTACTTAAACAAGTCTGCGATACTGCCATATTTATTGCTACTAAAGAAAGTGATGAGGTAAAACAAAAAGAAATGACTTCGCTAAGACAAATGATAGAAACCCAATTTCGATTTTATGTTTCAACAAGTGCATATAAAGATTTATCTTCAAAAAGCTGGAAAAAAGGCAGCATGTTACCACTAACAGAGGATGTTATAAAAATGAATGAATTTGTTGTTATGGAAGAAGAAAAATGGTCTAAAAAATTAGAATTCAGTCCAGATAATGTTTTATATCTTCGTAATTTAACTGAAACTCTGTTGGCTCGTGTTATACTCTTCAACAGAAAGCGTTCTGGTGAAGCACAACGAATTACAATCGACGACTACCTGAGAAAAGCAGATCAATCTGGAATGGATGATATTTATAAGTCGCTGACAGCAGTTGAAAAGGTTTTAATTAAAACCATAAAACGATTTGTTATTCGTGGAAAGAAAGGTACAGCCGTACCAGTAATTTTTACCAAAGATATGCAAAAACACACAGACATTCTCTTAAAATCAAGGAAACTAGTAGCTCCGAAAAATCCTTATCTCTTTGCTAATCCAAATACTAAAGATAGTTTTTTATGGTCATATAAAGTTTAAAAAAAAAATTGCCACCGCTTGCAATGTATCTAATTCTGAGGCAATTACAGCAACATGTTTAAGAAAACACATTGCAACTATTGCACAAGTTATATCTATGGAAGATAACGATTTGGAACAATTGTCGACACACCTTGAAAATGAAAAAGCTACACATTTAAATTATTACAGAAAAACTGATGATAAACTTCAGATAGCAAAAGTATCAAAACTTTTGCTTCTTATGGAAAAAATCAATAGGTGAATACCGTGGAAAATCTATAGAGGACATGGATCTAGAAATTCCAAATCTAGATGACGAAAATGATGAAATGGTGAAATCCAACGAAACATATGATCACAATCATGAAAATTTGCAGGTAAACTTAAATTTTAAATTTTTTGTTTTGTATTACATAAAATATTCACGATTTTAGTGTGTGGAAGATAAACCTTCTCCGGTTAACAGAAAAAGGACAAGTCGTCATTCTACAGATGAAAATATTGAACATACTGCCACCTTTTCAAATAATGAGGATAATGTCACCATAATAAATCCACAGGTAACAATGTGCATATACCTGATTTACCAAATTTCACACATAGGGGTCCTGATTCATATCAGATTTTAAATGAAAAAATGGCTAAAAGTTTTTATTGAAATTTGGGGTTATAAAAATCTAGCAGGTCTTTGATCACCATTTTAAAAGCCGTGGTAGGGTCAGAAGAAGCGGTTTTCGATGCCATTTAAACAAAGAAATATTTCTTAAATTATCTTGAAGAATACAATTTTTATGGATTTGTACAGATAAAAGTAGCCACACTGTATCTATATATTTTTTGTCATACAGGTTTTAATTGGAAAAATTTAATTGGCAATAAATCACATAAAAAAAGAAAGATTTATATGACCTTAATGTTTTAAATTTTTATTTCTGAGACAGTATTAAAATTAATAAAAAACCTTTCAAGTATTTCTAAAACTACTTGGCCGATTTTGATAAAATTTGGCATGTTATCATCGATATCATTAGCCCAGGGTGATACTAAGGCATCCTAACTACATATTTTAAAGACAAATTTGAGCATGCCACTGTTTTTTTATGAAAATAATATCTATTTTTAGATTAAGTAATAATTACAAATATAATTTTTTTGTCTTGCATTTTTTGTATATCTTATTTTTGGAGAAAATAAGTTGTTGGGTCACCTCTTAAATTTTATTTTATTACTTATTAAACAGTATAATAGACAAAAAAATGCAAAAGATTAAAATTAATTTTATATTAAATAAAATCTAATTACAGCAAATTAAGCACCTCACTTATTATTAAAATAGTGGCAAGTTTTATTAAAATTGGCTAAGTAGTTTTAGAGATATTTATAAAAAAAAAGATATTTTTATTACCTTAACAAAACTTACAAAAACATACAAGTTCATATGAACTTTTCTTTTTATTTTTGTGAGTGCTATATCAGTAGAATAGCTATGCCGATCCTGCTCCACAATTCAAGATGGCGACTGGATCAGGATCGGCATAGCTTTCAGCCGTCTACGTCACAGCGGCTGGCACATGCGCGATAGAGGTTGAGGACCGTTTGTGCTGAGCGGAAGTATATAGTCGGTTTCTGTCGACTACGTCAGCTGGGTTGATGACCTGCTTATCATTATTATGTAACTAATAGGGTTAATTATTAAAATAAAAATCGAATATAGAATGTATATCATTTATTATAATTCTTATACAATATAACATGCTACAATACATTATTTTTATCAATCCAAGAATTATGTTTGTCATCGTAACCTAACCATTTGACAAAAACTTTATTTCCTTATTTTCGTAACACCTTTTCAACTAAGTGAGCGTGTTTTACTCTTTGTAATTCCAATTCATAGAAGCCTCCTGTTATTTCTTTACCACTCTCATCTTTCAATAAATATGTTGTAGGGTTGGTTAATCTTATTTTCCTAATGATAAAAATCTCTAGACCAGTTTGGAGTGTATCCTTTCTTAAAAGCTTCTCTATATTTGCTAATTCTCACATGGTCGCCTACTTTAAATTTTGTTATTTTATTAGCAATTTTTAAATGAGTATATGTTGATTTTAATAATGATCTCTCATTCCTTGATGTAACTTTAATTGGTTTCATCCTTGTTGTAGAATGGACTGTATTGTTGTATTTGTCAACAATTTTAATTAAAATATGATTCCATTTATATTCTCCTCCTAAGCTGAAAGCACGCCAAAGCATATTCTTTATAGTTCTAATGGAGCGTTCCACAATCGAAGCCTTTTTTGTACTATAAACGCTGTAATGGTTAATCTTATATTTTTTCATCAGTTTCTTGAAATTCTCATTATAGAATTCCTTTCCCATGTCGGTTTGTAGATGTTTCGGAATTTTTTTAAAACGTTGTAAAATCCTATTCATTGCAATTGTAACATCCTGGGCTGATTTGCTCGCTAGTGGTTCTGTTCATATGAATTTAGAGAAGCAATTAATAACGATTAGTACATACTTAGATCCATTATTTTCCTTGGAATATGATATCAAGTCAATTAAATCAGCTTGTATTAAATCATTCAGACCTTTTATTACGGTTCTACGTCTTTTAAAATTGATTCTGGCAGGCTTGTGTAATTCATTGACAATATCTTCTTTTATATTTGTTGCATATTTGTTGAAGTTGTTGAGATATTTCATATTGGATTCCAATTAAAATTACAGTATGTAAAACAAATTTCTATATATTTAACCCCACAGGAACTCGTATAACGATTTCTACAAATAAATTTTTGTTTTCTGTTTCCGGATCTTTTTCTCGAAATGAAATATTATCGTTGCGACGTAGCATAACGTTGACTAGTTCTGCCAAAGTAAATTCCTTTTGTTATTGTTATTGTGTTGTTATTTATAATTGTTATGATATCAGTAGGGTAACCAGTAGCATGTTCAATCGTAGCTGATTCGTAGAAGAAAACTTGACATGTTTTTATATCAGATATTAAATAGTTCTTACTGTTTTCATGAAAGGTTGTAGACTCAAATGTTAAAACAATATTATAATATAATTCCTTCACTATGTTTCCTGAGATGCTTGTTAACGTTACTTCAAAATCTTCATGATCCGCAGATGAATGCTTTGGTTGACTTATGTGTCTACCAAATTTATCGACTGTCATTTTTTAAGTTAGCTGTAAGTTTTGCTTACTACTCAATAATTTTAGATTCACGCAATTCTTCGATAATAGAGACGATCTCGTTAGAGTGACCTGTATGGCCAGCGGCTTGAGAGGCAACTAAAAGCCTTAATCTATCAACAAGCTCATTGGGATCATCCCAGTATACGTAGTCGATTGGATTATTCGAGGTTTCCATTAAGATACCAAGACCTAACCTCTTTCGAGTTGAGGGTGCTATGATGCGAGGTCTTCGTGATGTTAGTGGTTGTATACTCAATGCGGAGATGATTTTTTATATTTGTAAGATGCATTACCCTGAATTTGCTCATTTTCAGAGTAGTTTCTTTTATGAGCATTCGTTCGTTTAACAATGTCTAAGTAGTTTTTTTTATCACCTTCTGTGAAACCTTTTGGATGTTTCTTAAAAATTAATTCGTAGAGTCCAGGAGTCCCAATATAATTTAACCCTCCTATAATTAAATTATTACCATTGAATTGTAGAGATGCATTACCAATTTTTAGTTCATAATGCTCGGGATCATATCTAACACCATACCTAAAGTCAAACTCATTATGAACATCACCAATCATTTTATGAACATAGTCTCTAGGTAAGGGATCAAGGTGATTTAAATAGTACATCATATCGGGCGATTTACCAAAGTCTTGAATATATTCTTTTGCATCTCTTACACTTTCATCTAGTTCCTCATTGTTTTCCTCATTATCTCTATCAGCAATGTCATTATCATTTGAAGTTTCTTCTGCGACAACTGATGTATCTAGGAAACTTGGTGCATCAGAAGTCATCGATCTATTATATTTCGCTATGCTTTTCTTTGGTGAGCTAAACGAAAACCTTGATTTCACTTCCTTTTTTATAAGCTTCTCACTTTTTATATTAGGCTCTCCATCAAGTTTCTCGGCAATTGTTTGTAAACGCTTCGTGATAGGGAGAAACGATTGTTCTTGAATTATATTTCCTTCTTTCAGAGCATTCAGCTTTTGCTTTACTATGTTCCTCCTTTGTATTAACAATTTTTTTACTTCAACTTCCTTTCTATTCATATTGAAAGCATCAAATCTTCCTAATTGTAGTACTTGATATAGATCCTCAATAAGCAGTAAAAAACAGGTAGCTGGCAGTAAAGAACGGGTAGCTGGCAGTAAAAAACAGGTCCCAGGCAGTAAAAAGTAGGTATCTGGCAGTAAAAAACAGATACTTAACAGTTAAAACAGCGTAGTGCTAAGAGCAGTTTAGTATGAATACTAATAATGATGAATAAAGTTAGCAGAGCTTATTTCTCTTTATATATGTATGTAATGATCAAATGTCTTTCTATATCTACCATTATTAATGTCACTGTCTTTATTAATCACCATAAAACTATATTTGTCTTTCCAGCACAGTGAGCAAATTTCCTTAAACTTATTAAAACTCATATCGCTGTTAATGTGGTCTTCATATATATGCTTCAGATTCAAATCATCTTGTTTGAAGACTACCAACATATTTGCGTTATCACGTATTAGATGTTTTGGAATACGTGTATAAGTTTGACAAAGGTAAAAGCAATCTACGTCTTTATGACGCCCCATACTGAAGTAATCTCTCATAACATTTTGTTTATCACAGGCTACATCATCAAAAATAAATATTGAGTTTTGTTTAACATCTTCAGGCGGTAGAATGTTGTCGCAGTTATTGAAGGCGTAGTATCCAATTCCTTTTATTGGTTTTAGAAGTTCTTCTAAATACTGATATTTTGATTGATAGTGAGACTTAGAAAAAATATAAATATTTTCAAACTTTAATCCATTGGGATGCTCGATCAAACTAATCATGACATTAGTTTTACCACAGTTTGATGGACCGACAACCAAACAGCGGATTGTAGATGGTAACAATTCTCCATGTCTCTTCGAGATTTTTATTTCTGCGATATCATTGTTGTTAATAGGTAAATCAATTGACTGTTTTATAATGCGCATGACGGAAGCAAAACTATAAATAAAGCTCAGTCTATGATTGTGTGTGTATATATATATTAGATGTGATACTGGTATTATCATCATTCGTGAGTAGTTCGTGATGCCAAATGCTTAGAATAACAAGAAAATCTGGCAACGGTATATTGAACTCTGCTATAAATAATTTACCAGTAGAGCTCCATATTCCAGGATATAAATTTTGTGGTCCTGGTACTAAACTTGCGAAGAGATTAGCAAGAGGTGATGTGGGTATTAATGGTTTAGACGAAGCTTGTAAAGAACACGACGTGGCTTATAGCAGAGAGAAAACTTGGAGCAACGACATACGGCAGATAAAATTTTGGGTGAGAAGGCTGTGGAGAGATTTAAATCACCAAACGCATCTATAGGAGAAAAGGCAGCAGCCTTGGCTGTGGCAGCAGCAATGAAAGCTAAAGTTAAATTAGGAATGGGATGCATTAATGGAAAAACTAAAAGAAATAAAAGTAAAACTGGTAAACGTAAAGCGAAATCTAAAAAGGTTGGTGGATCGTTAGCATTTAAAGATGTAACAAAGCAAGCACGAGTAGCGCTAAAAGGTAAAAATGTGCAGAATATGAAAGATGCTATTAAAGTTGCATTAAAAGCTGTTAATAAAGTTAAGAAGAAGAAATATATTAAAGCTGCCCGAGTAATACCAATACCTAAGACAGGAGGATTTCTACCACTAATTCCATTATTTGCAGGCTTAAGTGCGCTTGGTGCTTTAGGTGGTGGAGCAGCAGGAATTGCAAAGGCTGTTAATGATGCCAAAGCTGCAAAACAAAAGCTTGAAGAAAGTAAACGTCACAATGCTGCAATGGAAGAAATAGCTATGGGTAAAGGACTATACATGAGACCTTACAAGCAAGGCTTTGGTCTTTTTTTAGGACGCAAAAAAACCTTCCAAGCGTTACCGATAAAATTACCGAAACGAGCTCTTACTAATTTGGATTTAATAAGATTGACTAAGAAATTAAATATTCAACATTTTCGAGGCATATTTATGAGAGATAGTTTACCACGTCGGGTGCATTATAAAGAATGCGGTATTATTAATCTAGACAATGAAAGAGGCTCTGGGACACACTGGACTGCATATAAGAAAACTGGAGAAAAAGCAGTATATTTTGATAGCTATGGCAATTTAAGGCCTCCACGAGAATTGGTACATTACCTAAATACAAATGGACCGTGTAAAATATTGTATAATCATGAACAGTTACAAACATTTAATACATTCAACTGTGGTCATCTATGTCTGAAATTTTTGTATAATTAAAAATGCAGTGCTATATTTGAATAGTATATTTCACGACACCGAAGATGTCGAATTATTTTTTACTGTCTGGAAGAAGCTCAACTTTTACTTCTAGGTATACTCCTCCAATTATATTAGATGATAGTAAAGACTACGTCTTAGGGTTAATAAGCTTTGAGGCTTATAATTCAATTCCAAATATCGAGAAAAATAAGAACAACAAATTTTATTATGGTTCCAAGGGTAAATACATTGAAATTCCAGAGGGTAACTATGATATTGATGCAATAAATAAATATCTACAACGAGCCTTAGATGACTTCAGATGGCATGATAATGATGACAGCATAAGAGAGGGAATTGTTAAGGAGCATCAAAAGCTCATTTCTATTAAAGCTAACAATAACACTCTGAAGTGTAGAATCAAGTGCAGTGAGGACATAGATTTTACTAAACAAGATTCAATAGGACACTTGCTTGGTTTTAAACCAAGAAAATTGGCTGCATTTGGTTACCATGTATCAGATTTTCCAGTCGATATTTTTAGTGTAAATACCATTTGCATAGAATGCAATATTGTGGGTGGATCCTATATTAATGACAGGCAAGCTCACGTTATTCATGAATTTTTCCCTACAGTGCCAGCTGGTTTCAAAATTGTTGAGACTCCAAGTAACGTTGTCTATTTACCCATCAACACTCGATTTATCGATCAGATTGTTGTTAATATAGTCAGTCAAGATGGTGAACTCATCAATTTCGGAAGAGAGGTGGTGTCATTAAGACTACATTTGAAGGAAGCGTGATCAATAAGTGCAATGGTAATAAGGTATAACAAACGTGGCGGTTCTAGTAGTCGAAGCTATATAGGAGGTATATATTTAAAACCTGCCATCAGTTCTACACGAACCATCAAACCAATAACAGTAAGAAATCGAAAGTTTCTCGAATCTCTTGGTTTTAAGGTAATTTTTAAGAAGTGATAATAAAAATGGATATATTAAATGTCAACGAGAGGGCTTATTTTGACAACACTATTATTAACTCTGAGAAACATACTCATCAACCGTACGCATCTACGTCTTTGAATAATAATGATGAAATTTGCATACCAATACAACAGCAGGATGTCTACACATTACCCAGTGAAAGTTCATTGTATATTGAAGGTAAATTACTGAAAACTGATAATACACCCTCCAAAACTGCTACATTTGTGAATAATGGTGTCATGCTTTTATTTGATGAAATCAGATATGAAATGGGTGGATATGTAATAGATCGCATCCGTCATCCAGGTCTAACCTCCATTCTAAAAGGATACGTGTCATTCAACACAAGTGATACTCAATATCTACAAAATAGTGGATGGTTTTTTAATAACAACGAACGGTCACTTATAGTTGACGATCATGGAAATTTTAATGTTTTAATCGATTTATCCACCATTTTCGGATTCTGCGAAGACTTTAAGAAAATTATTTTAAATTTGAGGCAGGAGTTGGTGTTAATTCGCTCAAATTCGGATACCAACGCTATAATAAATTCTGCAGAGAACGAGTCAGTTAAAGTTGTATTAAATAAAGTATTGTGGAAAATGCCTCATATATCAGTGTCAGATGTGGAAAGATTGAAATTGGTTGACTATGTAGCTAGGAACAAGGAATTGGAAGTTCCCTTTAGAGGTTGAGAACTGCATGAGTATCCTCTCCTACAAGAAACTCAACGTCACACCTGGAATATCAAGACGGCGACGCAACTTGAGAAACCTAGATTTGTAATTGTAGGTTTCCATACTGATCGTAAAAATAAATTGAAAAAATTTCAGTCACTTTGATCATTGTAATTTAATTAATATGAAACTGTATCTTAATTCTGAGATGTTTCCTTATGACAATTTGAATATAAATTTTGAGAACAATCAGATAGCAACCTTGTTTGACATGTATGCAAAGTTTCAACGATCGTATTATGGAAAGGAAAATGAACCTATTTATACACGTGCAGAGTTCAAGAAATATGCACCTTTAATTGTTATAGATTGTTCTCATCAGAATGAAAGTCTTAAATCTGGTTCAGTTGATATTCGACTAGAATTCGAAACTAATAAAAATATTCCTTCAAATACAAGTTGTTACGCTCTTATACTTCATGATAGATTAGTTAAATATAGTCCTCTAACTAGTACTGTAAGGATTTTATAAAACATATAATTAATGATAGTTATTGTTTGTTATTATTGTAAGTTGTTATTGTATATTACTTAATAAATAAAAACAAGTCTTAAAGTGGTTTAAATCATTTTATTCCTTAATTTCATTTAATATACAAAGAGTTCTATTATAATCATACAGATGTGTAGAAGGCCATGGGGCGGAATCGGGACCACAGCTCCATCCTAAACAAGCATCTAAATCTTGTTCAGCTTTTTGTATATTATCCTCAATCCATTTAAGAATATTACCATGATGAAAATTTGTAGATGGCTGAAACTTCCAGTGCAACTTTTTAGACTCTTGTAGCGTGCACAATTTGTGAAGTGTACGGCTTCTGGCATAGTATGCCGCTTTACACATGGCTTCATCCATCGTTTTGTCAATGGTTTTATAATTACTTAATATATTTCTTAGTGGAAAAGTGGTATTGTCAAGATATGGATAATATTTGTCATCTAGTAACAATTGAAATAAGTATATTTTGAATGATATTTTAATTGAGGGATGTAATATTTGTATAATATCATTCAATCGTTTAACGGATACGTATTCATATCCTTCTTTGTGACACACCGCCAACACGCTGTGAATAAACTCATCAAGTTCCATTTTCTTGTCCATCAACAATTCAATGAATTGTAAAGGAGGTTGTATATCATATTCCGATAACCACTTAAAGGCTTCTTCCAAGATACTCTTTAATAACTTGTATCTTTCTTCACTGTAACAGCACTAGATAATGCAACGTTCGATAAATTTATTGTAAACTTTAACGGTTGCATAATGCAAAGCAATATGCATCTCACTACACAGATTGTTCATAGTCATGTTGGAGAGATGAAAACAAACTGATTTTGATCTGTTAGCTTACAACTTATATACCAGTAATTTGCTGACTCACGAGCACACTATCCAGTTTACAGTAGACATTGCCACACATAATTTTATCGAATACAAATTCTTTTGTTTGGAATGTTATCGTTGTCATCTAAAATTCTTTCAAAACCCCAGGGCTTCGTATCTGTGCTCTTAGAATTTAAAATTCTTTTATCATCGTAAGGGTTAAGAATCATCTTATGTTGTCGAATTGTATAAACACAATGCTATTTAGATCTAATTAGATGCTGTGGCTTGTAAATAATTTCATGATCGAACAGAGTTCTTTTGTAATCTTCAAATGTAATTTTCTTAACACTTGCAGATGTAGAACCCTTTGACTTTTTAACTATCTTGTTATTATGAACTTTATAAGCATACATTTTTGCTCGAAGGCCTACAAATTCTAGCATGATTTTTCCATTATTCTCATCTTTCATCAAACCTGGCACTTTCTTGTTTTTCTGTTCTATTCCATATGGATTATGAGGATCATAATCAGATGTATCAAACCTCTGACTGTCTTCTTTAATATACTCATAAATATCAGGCACATTCAATTGATAAATTAGGCTATCGGTATCTGTGTACAGGAGTTTTGCTTTATTTTTAAATTTTTGCAAGATATAATCATAGTGAAATTCATACAGAAAGGTTTTAGATATATCTAGAACACAGAATCCTGCGTATATAGGTTTATTAAACAAAATTTCTAATTTATTCATTTCTACAATAATCATATCATCATCAAAAATGCTACAACTGTGGAAATTAGGTTTTGCAATATAATTTTGAGCCCCATAACGGCCGTCCCATTTAGTGGTCATACGGACATCTCTATATTTCCGTACGTTTTCCATTAATTTGCCGTACACAGCATTTATCATTAATTTATAAAAATTCTTATCAAAATCATTTTTGGCTTGCTGACGCAACGTGGTGTTTAAATCAATATACTTTTTCAACCACGCAGCTTGTTTGAATCTGAGAACCCTGTTAATTTTCTTTAAACGTAATCCATGCTTCAAATACAGCTTTAAATTTCTATAATGAACAACATAATTACTTTTTGGATACAATGTTAGTAATAATGTCTTTAATTTTGATCTTGAAGGTACTGGTGGTGTCATGTGTTGTGGAGCTAAAGGTAGATCACTATGAATTTGATGTAGATAATTGGGATATTCTAAGTCACAATCGAAAATATAGCCAACTTCTGCATTATCTGGAATATTTATTATATCTAAATTTTCAATTTCATTCTCTTTCAGAAATTCAAATTCTCCATATGGTAAATATTCAGACATTGCAGCCCCATATAAATTGTTTATATCAAAATACATTAGATATACGGATTCTTGACTTGAATCATAGAGATCTCCAATATTTATTATTTGCTTTTGCATATCTATTGGAACACTGAGACACTCCACCACGAATACCTCTCTCAATAAACATAAGTTTTTCGATATCCGTTAAAAGTTCTAAGTGTACTCCAGTCGTTTTAAGCATAGCATCGAACGCTAAACCTGGAGCAGTATAAAAATGTAATGGATCCAATTCATATGTTAGTAAACAAGTTCGTCGAAAATTTTCGAATATATCAGCAAGAAGGAGAACATCACTTTTCAAGTATAAATCAGAATAATCACCTAACGTTTTTATGTTAAATGTTTTCCAAACATTAAGGGCATGCTGATAATCTTCATCTTTAATACATTCATCATGCAATTGACTATAGAAATTCGCTTTTGGTGGTAAACATGTCTCAGTGAGTTTTTCCCACGAATCAATATAATCGTAAGGAAAATATACCCTTTCTTGTTAATAAATTAAATTCTTGATCAGTGTTACAATAAGCCTTAACAATGGTTTTCTTTTCATTTTCTAAATAGGAAGATAATTTATCAAGACTACTAGACATAAAGCGGAATGAGTCGATGAATCGTAAGTGTACAGCAGTACCTTCAACCGTTTTAGTAAATGAAATATATTTTTCTTTATTAACTGGTAGCAACCGAACTGGACCTGCAAAACCGGTAGCCAATTGTTTCATTATAAAATTTGCATCATAACCGCTTAAATTATGAAAAACAACAGGTATATTAAATGAGTTTTGATAATTTAGATTACAATCTTGATGAGCTGCACCTCTGTATTTAGAGCTGAGGTGACAATGATCACGAACTTTGATATCACTCGATGTAAATGGTTTGGTACATATGTGACAGTGTGTTGCGGTAGCATAATTTATTTCTTGTTCGAATGATAAAGTTTCCATTTCTTTCGAATTTTTAAGGATACTATCAATATTCAATGCAATATCTTGTAGTTCTGAAATAAACCATTTTATACAGTCATCACCTCGATATAGCTTGAGTCTTGATAAATTATTATCATATGAACATTTCAAATAATATGCTACACTGAATGGTGTATGCTTTTGATAATTAACTGAATTGTACTGTTCCACTCCTAAGGTTTCACACGGTTCAAGAATACTTTCAAGATCGGCATATATCACAAAAGGTACTCTTTCTTTGTAACTGAAATGCTTGAAATGTAAAATTTTATCCGACTCCTTTGGTAATTTGAGGGCACACTTATTCATGTTATTGCAGTAAACTAAATGTCCTTTAAGTAAATCATCAGAACTAAAATGATTTAAGCACCTATAGCATATGAAAGTTTTATGTCCATGAGAAGATAGTTGTTTTGAAAGTAGTGCTGACATTCTCTTTATCCATGCGAAGTGGAAAAATGTCTTATCGTTTGAGAATCCTGTAAAATTATTATTATTATTTTCAGTCGATAGCACTAATAAATTAATGGGTTCTCTGTTACTATTTCTATAATCGCTTAAAGAAAGCGGCAGAACGTTTTTATTTTCTATACAATACAAATTAATAGACAAGTTATTCAGTTTTTCAAACTTCTTTATATCATTAAGTTTTATTGGAAACTCGATGGAATCATATTTTAGAACATCTTTAAAATGAGGATAACTTGTTATTCTTTCAGGATGTTTATTTTTAGCTGGATATAGAGCGGAGATTACAGCCCACAGAAAACAAAATGAATCGTTATTTTCTACATTTATTACAGCTTTTTTTCGTGATATAAAACCTGGTAAACTAACATAAGTTGATGTTCCCCCTTTTAAAGGTGAAAATTTGTTAATATTGACTTTTAAGTGCAAAACCTCTGTAAGAGCCCATCCCGAATCTTTTTCACTAAATTCTTCTAATTTATTTGTTAAAGTATAGATTACGTTATCCCTGTACCAAGTTTTTAAATTAGTATTTATATCGATTATATGATTTTTTGTAGAAAACGTTTTCATATCAATATCACCACTTTGAGGTTTAATAAAATTACATACTAATACAACATTAACTTTAAGCATTGATTTTTGACGATATAATCTAATTTTTCTTTGAAAATTATTAAATGCCTTATTTAAGAAGCATAATGGATCTTTGATACTTAAATTTGCAATTAATCCTGTACACACTCGTCCGTCGAAGCAAGAATCAATCGAATGCCAAACTAAATTTCGACTACGCTTTTTTCAGCAGTATTGTTCTCCAAGCCTGCTCCAACTTTACTAGAAGTATATCGTAAGTGTTGCAATTTAGCTAAATAATATTTCAATAATGCTAAGTTTCCTTCTAACTTAAAAGGATTTTCAGTATCCTTTTGACGGTTAATTCTATTTTTAATCGCCGTCTCCAACAATTTCACATTACCTTTTACTAACTTTATTTGCCTTATTATCTCTTCTTTAGTTTTTACCAATTTTACGGCTTCTTCAGTAGTTTTCACAATTGTAGAACTAATAGAGGTTACGGTTTCAGGATTCATGTCTACTTTATGTCACTGTACGGTAGCACTGAATCAAGGAAAATAACAACAACAGCAGCAGCAGCAGCAAGTATACCAGATTAGTATGAGAAGTGTAAATATAAACTGTGTGATTTCTTAAAGAGTACAACTCATTTTATATGCGCAAGGAGCTTGCGCAGATAAATTGAAACGTTAGCTCATTTTGAAGCATATTTCTGCATTTTTGCATTTGCTATTGTTAAACGTAACACCTCAACCGCTTAATAAATATATAATTTATGATATGTTCTTAAAAAATATACTGCAGCAACTATATTACAGGGAAAACAATAAAATAAAAAATATAATTTATTTCTTTATTTTGCAAATTCTAAATAAAAATTATATAAACTGTAAACATTTGCTAACGCACATGCGCAATGCTGCATTTTGTGGTGCCAACATTCCGGAACCATGGGCTTCAATTTGGGACGTTCCAGAAGCTCAACCACCGGTTTGTCTACATATTTCCTTAGGAATTCAGCCTTCTGATTCCCCTTCACATATATTATTCCAGCTCTCTGGGTTGCTGCCTTAAGAATTTCTGGAAGATCTTCGAGGGATTCGTTGCCATCATTCCATGGAATACCATGATGGTAGTTGACTACCCAATACGCCTCTTTTTGTAGCTCCCATGACAGCTGATTAAAGGGGAAAGGGGGTTTAAATATATAATGGTAGGAGATTTTACCATTATAAACCCCCAATTCCTTCACAGCCCATCTGATGTCGTTCTTCTTGTTACTAATTTTGAAACACTGAATGTCTACCACGCAGTCGGAAGTAATCTTTTTCGAAGGATCTTTAAAAATAATGTTTTATTTAGCTCAGATACTAATATCTGTAATATGGTTACAAACTCTAGGATACTGCTTTATATACTTTCTAAATGATCAAGTCAGCGCTTATAATGATTGTGGTGGGAGGAATAACGAATCTGTGAAACATTAAGCATTATTGAATACGTCTTGGTGGAACACTTTACATAACTTTATAAGATTTTAAGTCCTCTTAAATACATAGAAGATATGAAACAATTTGTTTGCCTAACTTAAAGTACGAATCTAAAAAAATTTAAAATTTCAAAGTTATTTGCATAGAAAAGGTGAAAATATGAAACTGTGTATCTTTATGTTTTCGAGGGTGCTCTTTCAGAATATTTGTCATCAGAGAAAACCTGTCTAAAAAAAAAACATGATTTTTGAAAAAAATTTTGGTTTTGAAATTTTTTTTGAATTTTTTTAAATCATAAAACGAAAGTATATAGCTATTTTCTGAAAATCGTAATAGGTAGTATGTCAAGGTCACGTATTTTTTTGCTTAATATGGAAAAATCTTACATGATTTGACATTCCCTAATTGACCCTGTATCAGATTATCCCAAAAATAAACCTATAACAGAGATCCTATACACATCCAAAATTTGGACATTTTCAAAGAAATTTCTGAAATCTGAAAATGAAACCAATCGTAGAATTTTTTTTAAATTCTAGCAAGTCATATTAGAGGTTGAGTAAAGAAAAAAAGTTTATACAAACTTCATCGTAAAGCGTCACGTTTAAGGGCTAGGGTGAAAAACAAAATACCCTTAAACAGTTTTTTCGTTATAACTTGATTACTATAAGAGATAGAAAGTTGATTTTTTTTATTATGAAGAGGAAAGAGAAAGCTATCGAACGATGGTATAATTTTGGTTTCACAACTAGTATGAAAATCGGGGGTGGGGGTAGCGCCAAATTTTACATAAGGATGAGGGGTTGCAATGTTACTTTTTGAATTGTAGAAAACTAAAATTCATAATTTTATATGTATGATGTTGGTGTTGTTTAAATAGATATCAAATTACATAACACGGTGTCAAATTTCAAAACGCGGTGTCAAACTTCAAAGCGCGGTATCAAATTTCAAAAACGCGGTGTCAAATTTCATAACAAAGGTGTCAATTTTCAAAACAAAGGCGTCAAATTACAAAACGCGGTATCAAATTTCAAAACGCGGCGTCAAATTTCAAAATAAGGTGTCAAATTTCAAAGCGCGGTATCAAATTACAAAACGCGGTGTCAAATTTCATAACAAAGGTGTCAATTTTCAAAACAAAGGCGTCAAATTACAAAACGCGGTATCAAATTTCAAAACGCGGTGTCAAATTTCATAACAAAGGTGTCAATTTTCAAAACAAAGGCGTCAAATTACAAAACGCGGTATCAAATTTCAAAACGCGGTGTCAAATTTCATAACAAAGGTGTGCGGTATCAAATTTCAAAACGCGGTGTCAAATTTCATAACAAAGGTGTCAAATTTCAAAATAAGGTGTCAAATTACAAAATAAGGTGTCAAATTACAAAACGCGGTGTCAAATTTCAAAACGCGGTGTCAAATTTCAAAATAAGGTGTCAAATTACAAAACGCGGTGTCAAATTTCAAAACGCGGTGTCAAATTTCAAAATAAGGTGTCAAATTACAAAATAAGGTGTCAAATTACAAAATAAGGTGTCAAATTACAAAACGCGTTGTCAAATTTCAAAACGCGGTGTCAAATTTCAAAATAAGGTGTCAAATTACAAAACGCGGTGTCAAATTTCAAAACGTGGTGTCAAATTTCAAAATAAGGTGTCAAATTACAAAACGCGGTGTCAAATTTCAAAACGTGGTGTCAAATTTCAAAATAAGGTGTCAAATTACAAAACGCGGTGTCAAATTTCAAAACGTGGTGTCAAATTACATTTTTTGTTAACTCAGCAGGAAATGGTGTCGGATTACAATTCTCAAAGAATAAGTATGAAACTGAATTTTATCTGACACCAGAAAGTTAGTGACCTGTGCAGTTCAACGGAATTCACCGGATGTTCATATTACTGTGTAAGTTGCAACAATTTGATATATAAGCATACTGCATTCGTTGAGTATATTCATTCTTATATAAACCTATTAGTAGGTAACAGTCTTAACTTCGCTTGAAAAATAATTTTTATACCGTTTTAAAAATGTCTCTATTTTTATCTGAAGAGGTCTATCAGCAGCAAATGCAGAATCCTAATTTGGATGAAGCCATAAATGAGGCGTAAGTTTTTTTTCTAATGTTTTTCTACGTTTTATTAAACTATTTTCTCGTTTTTTACAGAATATCAGAGGAACTCAATTTGGCTGTGAAGGCAATTACCTCTTTGGAAGCTTCGACCGAGCCAAGCCCAAGTTGTTCATCGAAGGTGGCCGCTGCCAAAAGGAAGTGCTTCGAACAAGAGGATGACGCGGACGTTTTCCAAAATCCGCCGAGGGAAATTCCTGCACTTCCTTCTAGGTAAATATTAAAAAAATTTGTAAAAAATGTATGAATTATTATCTGTTATTTTTTTGTTGCAGAGGCAAAAATTTGGGTTTGGCCCGGAAAACCATTAGACGGCCCTCATCTTCCATTCGCTCGCTGTCGCCTACGCCCTCGACCTGCTCCTCCTCCTCGGATTCCGAAGATTATTGGACAGGAGCAATTAATGAAGAAAAGCAGCGGAGGGCAGAATTCCGCCAGCGGATGGATGGAAAGATGACTTCTATAAAAAAGAAGATTAAAAACAGCGATGACCTCATTGCGGCTAAAGGGGGAGAGAAAATCGCTTGAGGGTACCACAGAGAGACCCTCAGGAACAAATTCGGTTGCTTGATGAGCAAGAACGCTCAATCGATAAGAGGGAGCGTTCTGCTAACGAGACTAGAGAAAAATATGAGGCCATCGCAGCAAAGTTTAATAAAATTAATAATTAATTATTAATTTCATTAAATTACTGCTCATTTTAATCTTCTTTTTTGTATATATTTTGTTTTTGTATATATTTATATTATATTTTGTTTTTTAATTATGTATTGTAGTATAGTTTTTTAAAAAAATATATAGCATTATTATCTATTCATTTGTTTTCTTTACCAAGTCAAACCTGAATATCTAATAAATAATAAAGCATATTTTGAAATTATTTAGTTTTTGATTACAAGTAAAATAACAAATTTATTTATTTTTTTAATTATAAATATATTTTCTCGTAAACATTAAAGTAAAATATGTGCTACATAGCAGCTTTTCAGAATCATATAAAATATTATTAATGCAATGGATTATAGTTTATAATTCAAATATTAAAAATTTTAAAATATATTGTTACGAAAGCTCACCTACCTTTTTAGTTGGTTAATTATGTTCCTGTTTTTGTTAGAATTTATAATTGAAGCTCACCTACCTCATTAGTTTGTAAATTACGTTTCTGTTTATGTTAGAATTTACAATTTTTGTGATGCCTTTATTTTGACGTTTTCCGGAATATTCCAGGCTATATTCTATTTGTTTCGACACGTTCTCGAAATCTCAGACACTTCGAGAACTGTAAAACCTATATAAGCAGATCATTCTCGGCCGCTGAGTCAGTTTGTATTCAGCAGCCAAACGCAAGTGACAAACGTCAAAGTAAAGCGTTGACAGTTGCGAAATTGTTGAAGAATATTTCTTGTATTATCAAGAGTGATAATAAAGATTATTTGTCTACGTGACGTGTTTCAACGATAACCTAGTTTCGAGGTTACATTGGTGTCAGAAGTGTGACGTTCCACGAAGAAGACATTTGGAGTAGACAAGTGAATGCCAGTGACGAGATCTAAAGCAACAGAAATGGAGGAATCATTGAAACAATTAATGGGAATGATGAAAGATATGAAGGAAGACTTAAAGAAAGAAATGAAAAACAACCAAGATGAAATGAAAACAGTCAAGACGAGGTGAAAAACAGTTTAGAAGTAATGAAAATAATCAGGAAGAGTTAAGAAACGAAATGAAAACCAGTTTACAAGAAAACAATAAGAAGTTAGAAGAAGCAATTAAAGTTAAACTCAATGAATTTGAGGAAACTGTAGAAGAGGAGATTAATCAATTAAGAAATGAGGTACAAGATAAGGTCCAGGTCGTAGAAGAAAATATGACTAAGTTACAAAGTGAAGTATCAAATCTGAAATCCCAGTTGTCGGTAAAGGAGCCCATTAAGACCGAGAGCAGTTTTCTACCGTCGTCAAGAGTGAAGCCACCAACATTTGATGGAAAGGTGTCATGGAGCACTTACCTAAAACAATTTGAAGCAGCTGCCTTGGCAAATAACTGGTCAGAAGAAGAAAAAGCCACATCACTTATAGTTGCTCTGCGGGGTGAAGCTATGGAGATATTAAGAACACTAGCTGACGATAAACAAAAGGACTATCAAATGCTGAAGGGTGCTTTGAAATGAGGTATGGCGACGCCCATCTGCAACATGTATACCAAGCACAACTAAAAGGCCGAAGACAACGTTTCGAAGAAAATCTGCAGCAATTTGAGGCGGATATAGCACGTATGGTGAAGCTAGCCTACCCCACCGCACCGACAGAATTCCAAGAACAGTTAGCAATAAGTAGCTTCATTGATGGCCTGCGAGACTCCGAGATCAGCCAAGCGTTAAGGTTAGCCAGACATAAAAACATATCTGAAGCTCTGGCCCAGGCACTGGAAATTGAAGCCGCCCGACAGGCTTCCAGAAACAGTCAAGGCAGAACAAGGCAAGTTAAGTTTCAAACTAGCAAACAACGAGCAAGTGAAAATAACATGGAAGGATTTATGAAGAGTTTGCAAGATTTAATGAATAACTTCCAGCAAGAACAAGACCGAGCTAATTCCACTGTATATAGCAGGAGAAGACCCATTCAGTGTTGGAATTGTGGAGTTGAAGGGCATCTTAGGAATCGATGCCCTAAGAATACATCTAGTCAGGACCAGGGAAACGCCAACTAGTCAGCTTTGAGGGGCGAAAGCTGGCTAGGTGCTACCAAGCCCCACCAATTATTAAGATCAAGGTAACCCGTCTGCAAAATAATGGAACGAGTTTGGGAGTACCAGGGCGTATATGCGGACGGGATTGTGAAATGGTCCTTGATACAGGGTCTAGTCACACCATAGTGAGACCGAACATCGTCGCTCACTGCAGAATACAAAAGCCAGACCGGAATTACATCTTGGAGACAGCAAATGGAGAAGTCATATCAGTGAAGGGCATCCATCTAGCTAGAATAACCCTGGGGGCAACCACATTCCAACACAACATCCTAGTAGCAGATATAACCGATGATGTCATTCTTGGACTTGATGTAATGACTCAACATAATTTTGTATTGGACCTTCCACGAAGACTATTGAAGACTAAAGATGAAGAAATCATCATGCAGTTTCCTGAAATCAGAAACCTTCCTATTAGAACTGTGAAAGCGTCAGCAGACATAGAACTTCCAGCAGGTTCAGAACTAGTAATTGAAGCTATTTGTAGCAGTCCTTCGGCAGTTGAAGAAACTGTAATCGTAGAACCAGAACCAGAGAGCAGCCTCTATAGGAAGGGCATATTAACCGGAAAGACTCTAACAGAAAGGAAAAACAATTTGGTATTGGTGAGAATGCTTAATCTAAAGGACTACCCACAACAGATCAAGAAAGGCGAACCTTTGGGAATTTGTCAAACAGTTACATCGGTGTTCAGCAATATGGAATCATCAACACCTCGAAATATTCAAAAACTACCCGAAGTCCTGCAGACCCTTGTTAACCGATTCAAGTCCCCATTACGAGCTGATGAAGTCCAAAAATTGGAAGATTTGTTGAGGCGCTACCAGGATGTATTCTCGTTAACAGAAGATGATGTTGGAAGAACTAATCTTGTGCAACACCGAATAAATACCGGCGACACCACGCCAATTAAACAAGCTCCACGACGGATTCCTTTAGCCAAGCAAGAAGAGGTATCCACGATGTTGAGAGACATGCAGCAGCAGGGAGTTATTGAACCATCCCAGAGTCCATGGACCTCGCCGGTTGTTTTGGTAAAGAAGAAGGATGGCTCTACCAGATTTTGTGTAGATTATAGAAGACTAAACGATGTCACTAAGAAGGACAGTTATCCATTGCCAAGAATAGACGACACCCTGGATACACTGTCTGGATCTCAATGGTTTTCCACATTAGACCTGAAGAGTGGCTATTGGCAAGTGCAGCTTCATCCAAATGATAAAGAGAAGACCGCCTTTTCCATTGGTACGGGTTTGTGGCACTTCAACGTTATGCCCTTTGGTCTCTGCAATGCACCAGCCACCTTTGAAAGACTTATGGAAACCATTCTACGAGGAATGACCTGGAAAACGTGTCTCGTTTATCTTGATGACATCATAATACTGGGAAAAGACTTTGAAGATCATTTGAAGAATGTCCAAGAAGTTTTCCAAAAGTTGAGGGAAGCCCGGCTCAAGCTAAGTCCCAAGAAGTGCATGCTCTTTCAAAAGGAAGTCAAGTATTTAGGACACATTATTTCCTCTGACGGAGTGAAGACTGACCCAGAGAAAACTGAAACCGTCTGAAATGGCCAGTACCGAAAGACAAACATGAATTAAGGAGTTTCCTTGACTTTGCACTTACTATCGCAAGTTTGTGAAAAATTTCGCCGAGATTGCGAAACCCTTACATCGACTCACAGAAAACAATCAGCCATTTATCTGGACGGAACAATGTCAACAAGCTTTTCAGAGATTAAAGGAAGCTTTGTGTTCTTCTCCGATTCTGTCATATCCCAAGTCTGGAAAGACATTCATCGTGGACACGGATGCTAGTAATACTGGAATTGGAGGAATATTATCACAAATTGAAAACGGGCAAGAAAAAGTGATTTCCTACTTTAGCAAGGTCCTCTCTAAGCAAGAAATGAACTACTGCGTAACCAGAAGAGAGTTGCTTGCCATAGTTAAAACTGTGGAGCATTTTCATAAGTATCTCTATGGTCAGCCGTTCGTCTTGAGGACCGATCATGCTTCTTTGAAGTGGCTACTGCAGTTTAAGAATCCGGAAGGCCAAGTGGCAAGGTGGCTTCAACGGTTGCAGGAGTACGACTTCAAAATTGAACACCGGAAAGGGTCTAACCATCGGAATGCTGATGCCCTATCCAGAAGACCATGCCCTCCAAACTGTAAGCACTGCCTGCGACAAGAAATTAGAGAGGAAGATGAGTTTCTTTGCCGAAGAATTAACATCCAGAGCTCAGATGATTGGGATAATAAAGTCATCGCTAAAGAACAAAGTGAAGACCCGGATTTTGGACCAATTTTCCAGTGGAAGATAAAAACATGGACAGACCCACCTGGCACGATATTTCTGATAAATCACCGTCTCTAAAAAGCTACTGCGCTATGGAATTCTTTAGCCATCGAGAACGGCCTATTAAAGAGTCTGGGAGAGTCCCGACGGCAAAGAAAAGGTTTATCAAACAGTGCTGCCCCAGAAAAGAATTCCAGAAGTTCTTCAAGCACTACACAGTGGAGTCGGTGGTGGGCACTTTGGAATAAACAAAACTCTGAATAAAGTTAGAGAACGATTCTACTGGCTTGGCAGTCGGTCCGATGTGGAAGAATGGTGTCGACGTTGTGATATCTGCGCCTCTAGTAAGGGACCCAGGACTCGAAGCCGAGGACAAATGAAGCAGTACAATGTTGGAGCTCCATTCGAGAGAATAGCTATTGACATAGCTGGACCATTTCCTCGTAGCAGCAGGGGAAATCGTTATATTTTGGTAGTGATGGACTACTTCAGTAAGTGGCCAGAAATATATCCCTTACCTAATCAAGAAGCAGTCACCGTAGCTGAAGCTTTATTCGAAAATTGGATATGCCGTTATGGGGTGCCCAGAGAGATCCATTCCGATCAAGGACGAAATTTCGAGTCTGAAGTGTTTCAGAAAGTTTGTGAGCTGCTAGGTATTCACAAAACCAGAACTACACCTCTTCACCCGCAATCAGATGGAATGGTGGAAAGATTCAATCGCACCATCGAAAACTTCCTGAGAACGGCCGTCAACGAGAAACAGACCAACTGGGATACCTGTCTTCCTCCATTTTTACTGGCTTACCGAGCAGCAATTCATGAGACCACGGGTAAAACACCAGCCAACGTGATTTTCGGCACAGAATTGCGGCTACCCATAGATCTAATTATGAATCGACCGCAACACGACGAAAACTTAGATGATTATCTCAGCCATCTGAAAGATCGAATAAAGATGGTACATGAAGAAGTACGAGAGAAGATAAAAATAGAAAGCGACAGAATGAAGACCAGATACGACTTGCGTGCCAACAGCAGCGGGTTTCAAGAGCTTGAGAAAGTGTGGCTGTATAACCCAAAAAGAAGCAAGGGTAAATCTCCGAAGCTGCAGAAATCGTGGAAGGTCCCTATACTGTCGTGTCACGATTGAATGACGTAGTTTACAGGATCCAGAGGAATCCCCAAGCCAAGATGAAGATTGTCCACATCGATCGTTTGACACCTTATCAAGAAGGCCATGCGGACAATGGAGTAACCTGATCGGGACGATCAGTTCTAAGAGGGGGGCAATGTTACGAAAGCTCACCTACCTTTTTAGTTGGTTAATTATGTTCCTGTTTTTGTTAGAATTTATAATTGAAGCTCACCTACCTCATTAGTTTGTAAATTACGTTTCTGTTTATGTTAGAATTTACAATTTTTGTGATGCCTTTATTTTGACGTTTTCCGGAATATTCCAGGCTATATTCTATTTGTTTCTCGACACGTTCTCGAAATCTCAGAAACTTCGAGAACTGTAAAACCTATATAAGCAGATCATTCTCGGCCGCTGAGTCAGTTTGTATTCAGCAGCCAAACGCAAGTGACAAACGTCAAAGTAAAGCGTTGACAGTTGCGAAATTGTCGAAGAATATTTCTTGTATTATCAAGAGTGATAATAAAGATTGGTTGTCTACGTGACGTGTTTCAACGATAACCTAGTTTCGAGGTTACAATATGTTACCTAGTAAAAATTTTTAAACTAAATGAGGTGTCGAAATGTTAGGTGGTTATTGTTGCACTGTTTTATAGATTTTTTAAGTAACCAATGCTAAACTCAATTGTCTTGTTTAAGTCTATGGTCATGCTTACAACAAAAATGGTCCGATAGAAACGTTACGACTCATTTCCAGTAATGTGTTACATTTTTTTATATAAAATAATAATAACCATATATGTGTAAAATGTTACATTCTGCTTATATACAAGGTTTGATCAAGTTTCAGGAGAAAAACTATGACAAAACATTCACTGTATTGTTTTTATAGTATATGTACGGGGTAGAATAATAAATTTGCTAATTCAATATAAATATTTTTATTTTCTTACTAGGTACAATAAAACATTCACCTGAAATATAAGACTTGTAGACAAAGGTTTACTTCAAATGTATATCAACATAAAATATTAATATTTGTTTTATGAATTTTTCATGCTTCGGTAATACACTGGAGCAAAAGATATAGTATACAAGGATTTATTTATAGTATATGTACGAGGTAGAATAATAAAATTGCTAATTCGATACAAATATTTTTATTTTATAACTGGGTATAATAACACATTGGTCTGGAATATAAGACCTGTAGACAAATACATATTAATAATCCTTTTATGAATTCTTCATGCATCGTCTTGGATAAATGTAATGTCCATTGTTAAACCATTTTTTTTTCCTTTACTAACCAGATATACAGGTCGACTTCTTAAAGAATCGCTAAAGTTTTCAATACTTTTCTTCAAAATGCATGTAAAATTTTCTTGGTAAATAGCAGGACAAATTTTCAGTTTCAGCCACAACACTGTCACCATATTTGGTTTTACTAAACCTCAGCTTCACTATTTTAAACTTTTGATTTATTTCTAAATTATTTTTATTTTATAACTAGGTATAATAATACATTTGTCTGGAATATAAGACCCGTAGACAAATACCTATTAATAATCCGGTTATGAATTCTTCACGCATCGTCTTGGACAAATGTAATGTCCGTTGTTAAACCAATTTTTCCTTTACTAACCAGATATACAGGTCGACTTCTTAAAGAATCGTTAAAGTTTTCAATACCTTCCTTCTCAAAATGCATGTAAAATCTTCTTGGTAAATAGCAGGAAAAATTTTCAGTTTCAGCCACAACACTGTCACCATATTTGGTTTTACTAAACCTCAGCTTCACTATTTTAAACTTTTGATTTATTTCTAAATCTTTCACATTTTTAATTTCTTTATATGAAGTTGCTTTGTTCAACTTTTGCAGATCCATGTTGAATATAAATGAATATAGTAGACTGACTGTTCAAATAAGTCTCATATATGCATATATATACCTTATCCCCACTCATCTTTCTCTAGTACCCCCTCCATCTCACATTTGGATTTATAATTTACTCTCCTACTTTTTATAGTAGAGAGGCTAATAAGTTGAACTGGACACAACCAGCAACATTTACTTGGAATCACTTTTATCAAAGTAAGAACTAGGAACATGTTTTGATCCATCAGCACCCTCAAAATAATCCTTAGTTTCACATGTGAAACATTTTCTGTTTGGCAGGTCGCAATCTCCACCACATTTGATGCACTTGTACTTTACTGGAACAGGCATATTGCAATTAATAACACTTCCGCTCAGCACGATTCTTATTTGATAATAATTGAAATAACTGAGTGTTACATACTTTTATAACAGCCCTTACACTAAACAGGTTAGGTATCCACAAAATAATATACAGAGTGATGAAAATAAAACTTTATTTTATAGTAATAGACATGCAACAAAATCTTTCATAGTAAATACGTGATCGATGATTATTATCTAAAACACTACTTATAATAAATGAGACATCATTGATTCTTCTTTGAAAGCGAGCTCTATCTCTAGCCATCTGCATCCAATCTGATTTTCTTGCTTTTTCAAACAAACCATCAGGATCCATAAGTATAATGGTTTTATTATTGTCTAAGTTAAACACAACCCGCTTTTGACCACTCATTGTATCAGAAGAAAATCGATTAAACAATATACTTCAAGTGTTAAACGCTTTCGCTCAGCATGAGCATAATACGATTATTATTATTAAAGTAGCTTAGCGTCATCTATCTACACACTTGTAACCCCTCCCAAACATTGTGACGTAGACGGCTGAAAGCTATGCCGATCCTGCTCCAGTCGCCATCTTGAATTGTGGAGCAGGATCGGCATAGCTATTCTACTTATATCGCCTATTAAATTATCATGATTAAAACCTGTGATACCTTGTATATAAATATTATGAGTATATGAGTTATACTAAATGAATGTAATATTTTCTCATCAGGTAAAGAAGGGGCGAGTGCTAATCCCATGGACCAGAGAACAAAAACGGTTTGCACAAATATTTTTCAAGCACCATTTACTTCGAAAGAAGCCACCTAAGAAAAATGAATGCGAAGAACTCAAAACAAACCACCCATCAACATTCAAAAATAAAACATGGCAACAAATAAAAATCTATATTGTTAATGAATATAACAAAAAGTAAAGAGAGGCGACAAATAAAAATCTCGTGTTTGGGAAAGTCGATGCATTCCTTGCAGGAGGTAGTACAAATAATTAGTGATATATTTATTTAATATCCCATATTCCAAAACCACATAGTTTCAGATCTACAAGATGTTAAAGTTTTAATTAAAAAAATGCTAATTTATTAATATTGCGGAAACCGCTCACAATATTTTAATAAAATTTTACACTTTGACAGTTAATAACAATACATGTTTTGCAATAAAAATATTGTTTTCAGTTTCACCAGTAGCGTACACACGGCATGTCTGAATATTTTTAAAGGAAAGATATGATCCGTTACTGATTTTTCTTAAAACAAAATTATTTTTTGAATTTCTTCAATCTAGAACAGAAATGATCTCTCGACTTTTTTTCTTAGACACACCATTTTTGAGTAGGAAAATTAAATTCGATTTATTGCATAGTGAAATATTTACTAGTCGCAATTAATATCATTACTAAGTCAAAATTATAACTAAGTGCATAATTTCTATTTTTAAAATTATTGAAACCAGTCTATAAATAGATTATAATTTTTACTATTAATTATATTTACTGGAAATTGGTGTGCTGTAAGACGAAAAATCGAGAGACTTTTTGCTTCTGAACTGAACAAGGGTTTCAAAAATAATTTTGATTGTAAGAAAAATTGGTGATCACTTTTTTTCTTTAAAAATATCAAGAGACGTGCCTGTGCGCACACCACTGGTGAAACTGAAAACAATATTTTTATTCCAAAACATATATTGTTGTCAACTGTCCCACCCTGCAAAATTTCATCAAAATATTGAGAGGTTTTCGCAATATTAATAAATTTGCATTTTTTATTAACACTTTTAACACCCTGTAGATCGGAAAGTAAGTGTTTTTGGAATATTGTACCTATATTAAGAAAATATATCACAAATTACTTGTGTTATAAACTCCTGCAACGAATGCGTCGACTCACTCTGTATATTATAAGTAAACATTAGTAAAGAGTAAAGAGTAAGAGAAAAAATATATATTTTTGATTTTATTTTACCTTACCTTTTATCCATAATTCAACCACCTTTATCGATCATATCATTTCCCTGTGACTTTGATTAAGTTTTTGTGAAATAAATCTAATAAATTTGATGCATAAGATGAATATCTTGATCTTTTATAAAAACATCTTTGATGAAGCCAATAGTAGTCTATTAAAATTGGCAACTGCGGAAGGATGCTTCTAAGTACGGAATATTTTTATGGATGTCATAAAAACCATTGAGTATGAACAATATATTCAATATACTCTGGAGTTCACAAAGATAGGATTTTTAAATTTTTTATTTCGTGTATTGTTGATATTTTTTTATAGAAGCAGCATCTGTGTTTCATTTTTAATAATACATATTTTTAATTTCCTTATATACACAGTAATTAGTAAGGAAATTAAAAAAATGCATTATTTAAAATGAAAGGCAGATGCTCCTTCTATAAAAAAATATCAACAATACACGAAATAATAAATTAAAAAATCCTATCTTTGTGAACACCAGAGTATATTGAATATATAGTTCATACTCAAATGTTTTTATGACATCCACAAAAATATTGCTTACTTTGAAGCATCCTTCCACAGTTGCCAATTTTATTGGCTTTGTCAAAGATGTAGATAGAAGATAAAAGATCAAGATATTCATCTTCTCATGCATCAAGTTTATTAGATTTATTTAATCAAAGTCACAGGGAAATGATATGATCGATGAAGGTGGTTGAATTATAGATAAAAGGTAAGGTAAAATAAAATGAATAATATAAAATAAAAATAAATAAAAACTATTTTTTCTCGTACTTTTTACTAATATTTATTTACAATATAGAGAGTGTTTAGTGAGTCGATGCATTTGCTGCAGAAGTTTTTAACACAAGTAATTTCGGTAGACAATTTCCTATATACAGGGTGTTAAAATTTTATTAAAAAAAAAATAAATTTATTGATATTGTGGAAACCGTACAAAATAAAGCGCAGCGATGCATTCGCTGCAGAAGTTTCTAACACAAGTAATTTGTGTAGACAATTTCCTATATACAGGGTGTTAAAATTTTATTAACAAAATTTAAATTTATTGATATTGTGGAAACCGTAAAAAAATAAAATTTAGAGGTTTTTATGTTAACAGTAATACATGTTTTACAATAAATATTGTTGCTCAAGAGTGACAGTAATCACGCGAGAGCAGTAAAGTCACTTTTTGCTCGTAATGTATACAATGTTTTATCTACAATCACTCAATAAAATAAAACTGTTCAATTATTAACGTTATTACGAGAAGATTAATTTCAACAAATATTTTGTTGCTATTGACAACGAGCGTTTGATATCACTCGGCAAGCAATAAAGTGACACTTATGTGACCTCCTCAATATACTTCAGCTTTTCGTCGTCACTGTCAAGCAAAAAACTGATTCAATTAATGATTGTAAATAAAATATTGTTTTCAGTTTCATCGAAACACGTACGCACAGGCACGTCTCTGCATATCAGGTGAGTGGCCGGTGGAAGTTTAGGTAAGTCATATCTCAATAACCAGACACGGGATCCACACCAAACTTTGGGATATACTTTTATTTGTGTACAAATCCGTAAAAACTTTATTCTTCAAGGTAATCAAAACATTTTTTTTTACTTTAAATGACAGGAAAGCCGCTTCCTCTGACCCTACCACGGCATTTAAGATAGCCATACAAGACATGCTATGATTTTTTTTATACGCAAATTTCCAACGAGTTGCATATGTGTTTGTTGGGACAGTCAAAATCTGAGTAAGTTAGAAAGAATATCTCTTCACTATGTCAATTATAAAAGTTTTCTCCAGGTTGTATAACAGTTTCCAGGCTGACAAGTCATTTAAAATAAGAAAAAAGCATTTTATTATAAAATATCTTGAATTTTACAGATCTACTGAATAAAATGTTTATGACATTATAAACATTATTACATCCCGCAGAATTCTTTAAAAAAACTAGTAACGCTTGAACTGATGCAAATTATTAAGTATTTTTCACGGTATCTGCAACACAGTAATAAGGTACATTTCATGTTTTTTCATGTTCTCTAGCGCATTTTCCCCCAAAAAGTTAAAGGAAATGGTTCAATTTCAGCATTATATTTTAATACTATGCTAATAAGAACTTCCACCTACTGGGTAATTTTTTTGAGCATTTTTATATACGAAAACCGCTTCCACTGACCCTACCACGGCATTTAAGACGGCGATCCAAGACTTGCTACGATTTATTTTATACCTCCAAGATTCAATAAAAACGGATAGCAATTTGTTTATTTAAAATCTGATAAGGTGGTGTTATTCAGGACCCCTCAAAACCCCTATGTATGAAATTTGAACAAAATCTATATTCTATCTATTTCTTCTACACGTTCTCAAAGTTTTATTTGTATAAAAATTTGTAAAAACTTTATTTTCTAAAATAACGCAACAACTATTTTTATGTTTTAAATAGCATCGAAAACCACTTGTTTTGATCCTACTATGGCGGCCCAAGGTCTGCTATAATTTCTTATACCCCCGAAATTTAATATAAACGTTTTTAGCGAACTTTTGATTTATAATCTGTTAAGATGGGGTTGACCACAATCCCCCCTCAAAACAAAATACTGAATTTGAAGGGCGCTAGACAAATCTAGAGTGATCATGGAAATAAATCAAAAAGTATGAATCAAAATCGACTTTTATTTTTGGGGGTACAATAAAAAATAAAGTATACCGAAATCGACAATTGAATATCGACGATTTACGCATAAGAATTACTAAAGCGTGTCAGTTTATCAGTGCAGCTCAGTTAAAGAAAGTTGTACAGCACAATAGGAAACGTATTGAAATATATATTCTTTTAGAGGGTGGTTTGGTAGAAAAAGGTTCAATAAATGAAAAAAACTTATTATCTTATTTCATTTTAGCCAGTGTCGTTTATGTGACTTATTTTTTCATAGCAGACCACATTAATTCAATTTTCATTCATACTGTTTTGACATCATTCCTTGGCTCGCACTTGACTCATCTAGCGTCTTTCAAATTCAGTATTTTGTTTTGAGGGGGTTTGTGATTAACCCCACCTTATCAGATTGTAAATCAAAAATTCGCTAAACGTTTATATTATATTTCGGGGGTATAACAAATTATAGCAGGCCTTGGGTCGCCATAGTAGGATCAGAACAAGCGGTTTTCGATGCCATTTAATTTTTTTTTTAATGTTGGATCATCTTGAAGAATCATTTTACGAATTTGTACACACATAAAACTGGAGAACGTGTAAAACAAAACACTCTGTATAGTTTTTATTCAAATTTCACACATAGGGGTTTTGGGGGACCCTGAGTAACATCTTATCAGATTTTAAATAAAATATAACTAAACGTTTTCAATGAATACGAGGGGTATAAAATTAATCATAGCAGGCCTTGGTTCGCCATGTTAAACACCCTGGTAGGATTAGAAGTAGCGGTTTTCGATAACATTTAACTTAACTCAAAAAAATATTTGTTGCGTTATATTGAAAAATAAAGTTTTTATGAATTTTTACAGAAAAAAATTTGATTATCTTGGATAAATAAAATTTTTAAGGATTTGTACACAAATAATAGTAGACACCCTGTATGTACTGTGGCCATATAGACAACTTTTTTAGAAGGAAAACCTATTTGCAAAAAAGTTAAATAAAAATTGCTGCCTCACCTAGGAATTTCGAAATCGGCTCTTTAATTTTAGTGAAATATTTATTTTTTAATTTTATTAAAAACTAACGAATTAACAAGTTTTTAATAAAATTTTAAATAAATCGACAAAGTTACATCGAATATGTGAAAAAATATATTTCAGAAAGATTAAAGACGCCAATTGGATATTCCTAGATGAGGCAGCTAATTTTTTAACTTTTTTTCGCAAACTTTAAAAGGTTCTTCATCTAAAAGTTATCTATATGGCCACAGTATATATCCTAATGTTTGGTTTGGGATCCATGTCTGGTTATTGAGATATGACATACCAGAAGTCCCATTGAACGCCGCTGCTGGATATTTTTAAAGAAAAAATTGATCCAACACTGATTTTTATTAAAATAAAAATTATTTTCGAATTAATTGTTTAATTTATAAGTGAAAAGTTATGATTATGACTTAGTAAGTTAGTAATGATGTTTACTGCGAGTAGTAATACATTTTTGTAATAAAATTGGACCAAAAAACTAAGTGCGTAATTTCTGGTATTTTTCAAATCGAAACAGGACTTCCATGCCATGCAATAAATCAAATTTTTTCACTCGAAAATGGTGAGTTGTAAGAAAAAAAGGAGAGACCGTTTATGTTCCAAATTGAACAAGAAATTCGAAAATAGATTTATTATAAGAAAAGTCTGTGACGGATAATTTTTTCTTTAAAAATATCCAGACGTCTGGTAAAACGAAAAATAATATTTTTATTGCAAAACATGTATTCTCGTTAACTGTCACAGCCTGCAAAATTTCATTAAAATATTGCGAGCGGTTTCGGCAATGTTAATAAATTTGCATTTTTCATTATAACTTTTAACACCCTGCAGATCGAGTGTTTTCATAATATGGTATATTAAGAAAATATATCACAAATTACTTGTACTATAAACTTAATGTACAATTGAGCAAAAAGTATTAAAAGTATACAGTTTGTATTTTGAGTAAATTATTAGAGAAATTAATTCAAAAGAAACATACCATTGCCGGTCATTAAATATGTTCTTACTATTTTAAATATAACAGTATCTACAGCGTTGTCAAATCGCAGTGCACTATGAAAAGACTGTGGATGTTACAAGCGCGATAGAACGCGTAAGTTACGTATATTGCAGGATGTCACGAAAACCACGTCGTATATTGTGCGGTATAATAAATATACAGCAACAGCTTCTGCGTGCTGCCCTCTGTGTAATATATTGCGGAAGTACAAAAAACGTTAAAAGTTACACATATGATTTTTTGGCATCCTCCTATAACTTCTTTAAAACAATGTAGAGGTCAGTATAAGCAAGTCTACGATGAAAGTTCTTGTGACATCCGATTTCGGATTACACAACGTCAGAGGATGTCGAAGAGAAGGGAAATTCTTATGAAATGATGTCACAAAGTATTTTGGATAAAACTATATATATATGTATGTTATGTCACTTCCAAAGTAGATACACGACGCACGTTACCACTTCATATATAACCTCGCCACTTCCGTCGATGGAAGTGACAAGGAAAACTAGTGAGATTTGGTACAAATGCTACAGATGCCTCTACTAACCTTATGGCCAAATTTCGGTTGGAAGTGATTTTGTCATAAATTTATCTTTAGTAAAACTTTTTAGTTCGGCCATATATCGGTGGCGCTGCAGTCGGCTGTAGGTTGTATATATTTAGATATTAGTAATACTAAGCCACTTCCGTGTGTAGTGCCGTTCGTTCAGACTTCCATTTTTTGGCAACAGCGTTTAATACTCTGATACTTGTGATATATTTGCAATGATATGTTTTAGCTCTTATAGAATTTATCAGTCAACCATATCTGTGGAAAAGTTAATAACGATTTTTGAATTTGTTGGAATAAATTGACATTCAATTTTTATTTTACAACAAAGTTGTCGAATTAAACTGAAATATTAATAACAACAGTAAAATTAAAAATAAGAACATTCACGTAACTAAAATTTTAAAAATATTACAAAGTTGTTACTTTAATATACCTGTATCTAATGTGTCTAACAAACTTGCCTACATATGAAAAACTTTTTTGTTATTAATTTATAAAAAAAGCTTTGCTTTAAATAACATTGATACGTATAGGGTGTTCACTTAGCGAAACGCACTGTTTATTTTTCCAAATGTTAAATTTTATATAATATTACAAAAATATGCACTATACAATTTGTATGTTGGGTTTTAATACTAAAATGTAATTTGTTTGAAGTTGTTGCTTTAACGTTGTTTAATGTTAATTTGATTTTTTTATTTATTTATAAGAAAATCTGTATTTTGCAATAAAAAAGTACATTTTGTTTATTATTTTTTTGCAATTAGCGTCTTTAAACAGGTTCTACATTATCTTGAGCAACACGAAAATATTTAGGTAAATTTTTTTTTAACTAAAATTGAAAAAAATGTAATAAATACGAAATATAAGAGCAACATGTAGTATATTGAATGAAAGACGAAAAAACAGACAATTTTTTGTGTTCAATAAAAAAAAATTTTGTCCGCCTAGAGGGCGCAGCAAACCACATCCGATATTTCAAAAATCTGTTTATATCAGGTGAAAGGTATCAATTTTGCAATCAAAATTTATTACGAATAAGTTTTCTCTACCTCTTAAGATAAAAAAGTTAGACAGCCTTAAAGTTTGGGCACTTTACAGGTTTTTTTGTTATTACTCATAAAGTTGGCCATGGATCTCAAATTTGTTTTTACGAGCATAAAGGCCTCCAAAAATGCAACAAAAAACAATTCAAGATTTTAGACGTGTCTCGCATATTAAGCGAGATACATGGGAGTGGCCCTCTTATGTGATACAGCCTGTATATTTCAAAAACTTGAAAAATCTTCTTAGCAATTTTTAAACAATTTAAATGTCAATTTATATTTTTGTTCACCCTAAAATAATGTATATTTAATATAATTCATAACTAATCCATAATTCCAGGTCCGAAGTTTGATAATATTAAACAGTTCGATAATATTAGAAACATAGATTTATAACAATATTTTTGAGATGTAAAATATACTTAGAAAAATAAATTACGAATATTAATGTAACCATGAAGATATTGATTTTCTTAAAAGGAAGCCAAAAGAAAGTAGATAACAGTTGAACATGTGTTTAAAATGAAATTATCAAGTGTCCCTTTTTAGGTAGAAAATAGAACTATAGGATGTGCAAACACTTACCGAGGCATTTTAATTGTACCATTGAATAGATAGGAAGATATAACTTTTAGAAAAGTTTTAAAAATACATACAAATTTTTTTCAATACAGGTTTATTTTTTATAAAAAATAGGTATTAAAGAACTTTGGCTTAAAGCAATTATTGTTTACTTGAATATTATGCAAAAAAATGAATCTACCTACAAACCCTAGATATGCAAATATTAGCTGTTGCTTAGGGGTTAAGAATTTATTTATTTAAATACAGATATTTCTGAGGGTCAAATAAACAGGAAATGATGAAAATATTAACCCGTTTGTGTTTAATATAGGGAACTATCTAACAGTTACCGAAAAATCTATAATTTAAAAAATATTACACTTCCTTATTAAAAAGGTAAAAGTTATGAAAACAATCAGTTTACGGCAGTTAGTAGAAAATGTACTATTTATCAAACAAAAAATTGAAATTTGTAGTCTGCAATCTTAGACATAAAAAGTTAAGTTACTATTACCGATTCTATTACCTAGATAGGTATCTAGGTACTTATTTTTTGGGATATTATGAACTTGGCCATATATGTATATTTAATTGATATATGTACAGAGTGGCAATTTGATAACTATGAGAAATACAAAAAATAAATATTACATTCTAGATGTCTTTTTTTGATTTATTACATTATTATTTATAATGAAAACAAAGTTTTAATGGAGTCCTGTAACTTTTGTCATATTTGTTTGTGTAGGCGTATGTCTACACAACCAACGTGCTCCAATTAATTTATCTCAAGAAAAGGCATCAGGAATGTGTCATTTATTTTTTTGTAGGTAAGGAACGGTACCTTTAGAACATAAAGGGAAATCGTTTGCGGAAATTGATAATGACGTCTGTATGGAATATGTTGAAGAAGACGAAAATAATGGTAATGTCTGAATTTACCTACTGTATAACATTTCTCTTAATTTAAATTTGATCACATACTTATTCTTTCTTCTAATGAAATCTCACATGAAAAAGCAAATAATATTAGATTTACACAATATGAAATAATCTTCCACGCAAAATAAAATATGTTGTATATTTACCTAAAATCATAGTTTTTCAAATGATATAATTTTAGATGTACCAATTCATGAACCATCCTTAATAAGTAGGTACTTAGTGAACCTTCTATTACTAACACTAAATTAGTTACCTGCACTAATGTGCCTACGATTTAAAAAATAAACAAAGTGGGATGCAAGGAAATTTCGGGTATGTCATATACCGGGTGACAACAAAAAGTGGGAACAGGCTGCAACTTTTTTATGACTGCTGATAAAAATTTGAAATTGGGTGGGTTTATACTAGATGGTGCCATGAATTCTTTGAGGTCATTTCGGATTTCAAGACCATACATTTCTATTTTTAAAATGGGACACCCTACTATTTTTTGACATTTTTTGAATCAGCGGATCATTTTACGTATGGCAGGATCAATTTTCTGACACATTTTCTGGATTAAATATATTTTTTTAATTTTTAAAAATAAAACTAGAAGGCCGCGACTGGCAGAAAATATTTTATTTTTTTCTTTACTCCTTAGCAGTGCAAGCCTTTCTAGAAGGAAACTCAACGCCTGGGATCATGTCCTATAGCGCTGAGCTTGTACTATGCAATACACATGCAGTAAAGGTATAACCAGTGTGTATCTTTAATGTATGTATGTATCATAATGCACGTCTGATTGTATCAGCAGCCACGTGTTTGTGTTGCTTCTAGAGCGAAACTGTGATATATAAGCAGTCGAGCCATAAACAGAGGGGTTGTGTCACTTGAAACTGCTTCATAGTACATAGAGCGTGTGTAGAGCGTTATTGTCTATCCTAACATCAACGGTCTCGCAAACGCAGATGATTCAACTGCTAAGTTGTTACTCCTTAGCAGTGCAAGCCTTTCTAGAAGGAAACCCAACGCCTGGAATCATGTCCTATAGCGCTGAGCTTTTACTGTGCAATACACATGCAGTAAAGGTATAACCAGTGTGTATCCTTAATGTCTGTATCGTGATACACGTCTGATTGTATCAGCAGCCACGTGTTTGTGTTGCTTCTAGAGGAAAACTGTGATATATAAGCAGTCGAGCCATAAACAGAGTGGTTGTCTCACTTGAAAGTACTTCATAGTCCATAGAGCGTGTGTAGGGCGTTATTGCCCATACAAACAACAACCGTCTGGCAAACGCGGATGATTCAACTGCTAAGTTGTTACTTCTTAGCAGTGCAAGCCTTTCTAGAAGGAAACCCAACGCCTGGGATCGTGTCCTATATCGCTGAGCTTGTACTGTGCAATACACATGCAGTAAAGGTATAACCAGTGTGTATCCTTAATGTCTGTATCGTGATGCACGTCTGATTGTATCAGCAGCCACGTGTTTATGTTTGTTCTAGAGCGAAACTGTGATATATAAGCAGTCGAGCCATAAACAGAGTGGTTGTCTCACTTGAAACTGCTTCATAGTACATAGAGCGTGTGTAGAGCGTTATTGTCTATACTAACATCAACGGTCTGGCAAACGCGGATGATTCAACTGCTAAGTTGTTACATCTTAGCAGTGCAAGCCTTTCTAGAAGGAAACCCAACGCCTGGGATAGTGTCCTATAGCGCTGGGCTTGTACTGTGCAATACACATGCAGTAAAGGTATAACCAGTGTGTATCCTTAATGTCTGTATCATAATGCACGTCTGATTGTATCATCAGCCACGTGTTTATGTTTGTTCTAGAGGGATACTGTGATATATAAGCAGTCGAGCCATAAACAGAGGGGTTGTTTCACTTGAAACGGCTTCATAGTACATAGGGCGTGTGTAGAGCGTTATTGTCTATCCTAACATCAACGGTCTCTCAAACGCAGATGATTCAACTGCTAAGTTGTTACTTCTTAGCAGTGCAAGCCTTTCTAGAAGGAAACAAAACTCTTGGGATCGTGTCCTATAGCGCTGGGCTTGTACTGTGCAATACACATGCTGTAAAGGTATAACCAGTGTGTATTCTTAATGTCTGTATCATAATGCACGTCTGATTGTATCATCAGCCACGTGCTTGTGTTGCTTCTAGAGGGAAACTGTGATATATATGCAGTCGAGCCATAAACAGAGGGGTTGTTTCACTTGAAACTGCTTCATAGTACATAGAGCGTGTGTAGAGCGTTATTGTCTATCCTAACATCAACGGTCTCTCAAACGCAGATGATTCAACTGCTAAGTTGTTACTTCTTAGCAGTGCAAGCCTTTCTAGAAGGAAACCCAACGCCTGGGATAGTGTCCTGTAGCTCTGGGCTTGTACTGTGCAATACACATGCTGTAAAGGTATAACCAGTGTGTATTCTTAATGTCTGTATCATAATGCACGTCTGATTGTATCATCAGCCACGTGCTTGTGTTGCTTCTAGAGGGAAACTGTGATATATATGCAGTCGAGCCATAAACAGAGGGGTTGTTTCACTTGAAACTGCTTCATAGTACATAGAGCGTGTGTAGAGCGTTATTGTCTATACTAACATCAACGGTCTCGCAAACGAAGATGATTCAACTGCTAAGTTGTTACTTCTTAGCAGTGCAAGAAGGAAACCCAACGCCTGGGATCATGTCCTATAGCGCTGAGCTTGTACTGTGCAATACACATGCAGTAAAGGTATAACCAGTGTGTATCCTTAATGTCTGTATCGTGATGCACGTCTGATTGTATCAGCAGCCACGTGTTTGTGTTGCTTCTAGAGGGAAACTGTGATATATATGCAGTCGAGCCATAAACAGAGTGGTTGGTTCACTTGAAACTGCTTCATAGTACATAGAGCGTGTGTAGAGCGTTATTGTCTATACTAACATCAACGGTCTCGCAAACGAAGATGATTCAACTGCTAAGTTGTTACTTCTTAGCAGTGCAAGCCTTTCTAGAAGGAAACAAAACGCCTGGGATCGTGTCCTATAGCGCTGAGCTTGTACTGTGCAATACACATGCAGTAAAGGTATAACCGGTGTGTATTCTTAATGTCTGTATCATAATGCACGTCTGATTGTATCATCAGCCACGTGCTTGTGTTGCTTCTAGAGGGAAACTGTGATATATATGCAGTCGAGCCATAAACAGAGGGGTTGTGTCACTTGAAACTGCTTCATAGTACATAGAGCGTGTGTAGAGCGTTATTGTCTATCCTAACATCAACGGTCTCTCAAACGCAGATGATTCAACTGCTAAGTTGTTACTTCTTAGCAGTGCAAGCCTTTCTAGAAGGAAACAAAACTCTTGGGATCGTGTCCTATAGCGCTGGGCTTGTACTGTGCAATACACATGCTGTAAAGGTATAGCCAGTGTGTATCCTTAATGTCTGTATCGTGATGCACGTCTGATTGTATGAGCAGCCACGTGTTTGTGTTGCTTCTAGAGGGAAACTGTGATATATAAGCAGTCGAGCCATAAACAGAGTGGTTGGTTCACTTGAAACTGCTTCATAGTACATAGAGCGTGTGTAGAGCGTTATTGTCTATACTAACATCAACGGTCTCGCAAACGCATATGATTCAACTGGTAAGTTGTTACTTCTTAGCAGTGCAAGCCATTCTAGAAGGAAACCCAACGCCTGGGATAGTGTCCTATAGCGCTGTGATTATACTGTGCAATACACATGCAGTAAAGGTATAACCAGTGTGTATCCTTAATGTCTGTATCGTGATGCACGTCTGATTGTATCAGCAGCCACGTGTTTGTGTTGCTCCAAGAGGGAAACTGTGATATATATGCAGTCGAGCCATAAACATAGTGGTTGGTTCACTTGAAACTGCTTCATAGTACATAGAGCGTGTGTAGAGCGTATACTAACATCAACGGTCTTATAAACGCAGAGGGTTCAAACGCTAAGTTGTTACTTCTTAGCAGTGCAAGCCTTTCTAGAAGGAAACCCAATACCTGGGATCGTGTCCTATATCGCTGGGCTTGTACTGTGCAATACACACGCAGTAAAGGTATAACCAGTGTGTATCCTTAATGTCTGTATCGTAATGCACGTCTGATTGTATCATCAGCCACGTGTTTGTGTTGCTTCTAGAGGGAAACTGTGATATATAAGCAGTCGAGCCATAGACAGAGTGGTTGGTTCACTTGAAACTGCTTCATAGTACATAAAGCGTGTGCAGAGCGTTATTGCCTATACTAACATCAACGGTCTTATAAACGCAGAGGTTTCAAACGCTAAGTTGTTGGGCTTGTACTGTGCAATACACATGATGTAAAGGTATAGCCAGTGTGTATCCTTAATGTCTGTATCGTTATGCACGTCTGATTGTATCTGCAGCCACGTGTTGGTGTTGCTTCAAGAGGGAAACTGTGATATATATGCAGTCGAGCCATAAACAGAGTGGTTGGTTCACTTGAAACTGCTGCATAGTACATAGAGCGTGTGTAGAGCGTTATTGCCTATACTAACATCAACGGTCTTATAAACGCATAGGTTTCAAACGCTAAGTTGTTACTTCTTAGCAGTGCAAGCCTTTCTAGAAGGAAACCCAACGCTTGGGATAATGTCCTATAGCGCTGGGCTTGTACTGTGCAATACACATGCAGTAAAGGTATAACCAGTGTGTATTCTTTATGTCTGTATCATAATGCAC